>CM064330.1:6830730-8288259 GCA_032595735.1 Pelochelys cantorii
ACCTCCATCAAGATGGCCCCGACAGTAGACCTCCCCATGCCAAACTGATGTCCCATGGAGCGGTAGCTGTCGGGGGTGGCCAGCTTCCACAGGGCAATGGCTATGCGCTTCTCCAGGGGGATGGCGGCCCACAAGCGGGTGTCCTGGCATTGCAGGGCAGGGGCGAGCCAGGCACAGAGCTCCTGGAAGATGGCCTTCTGCATCCAGAAGTTTCGGAGCCACTGGTCATGGTCCCACTGCTGCATAACTAGCCGGTCCCACCAGTCAGAACTGGTGTCCAGCCTCCAAACTCACCTCTCCATAAATAAGTTCGGGGACAAGGGCAGCAGGGCTGCAGCCTGAGCGAGGGGCTCAAAGCTGGGTTCAGAATCCAGCTCTGCCGCAAACGTCATGATGCTCTCCTGAGCATGCAGCAGAACTTTTAGTAGCACGGTGTGGGGCCATCGCCTGCCCAGGGGCAGCTCAGGCTCCATGGCTAAAAAAGCCAAAAACCAACAACAACACAAAAACAACACACAAGTCAAAAACCAAACCTGAAAATAAACTGCTGTGGTGTCCGAGGTAGCAGGGCAACCAGAGCAAAAACGGCAGCAGCTTTGCTTTCCCTCGAGGAGGTAGGCAAGCCAGAAGTAGGAGGAGAGCAACGGCTGTCCAGGGGGATCCCTTTAAGCACGCGTCTCTGCAAAGAGCATGCAGCGATGCCTGGGCTTTAAGGCTGCCCCTACGATCTTCCAGAAGCAATTCCAAGTGCCTTCTTTTGTCGACAGAACGTCCGGCAGTCTGGATGCTCTTTGTCGACAAAGCGGATCGCTTTGTCGATCCGCTTAATGTCGTCTAGGCGCTCTTTGTCGACAAAGCTTCTGTCAACAGTTTCTGTCGACAGAAGCTTTGTCGACAAAAGCCTGTGGTCTAGACGTACCCTTAGAGTCACTGGGGACATCAGAAATTGCCTTGTTTGGTTTCCCTTTTCCCTGGTTCCCTCCCTCCACTGAGGTGCTCTCTACCCCCTCATGGCGAGAAGCCCTCACAAAAAGTGTGCTCTGAGAGACCTTCCTCCCCCCCCCTCCCCACTGGTGACCTAAGCCACCCTGGGCCATCTGGAGGGAACCCACAGCCAGCACCAATTGTCTGCTCTGATTCACCAGCACTCTCCCTGAATGTGAGCTCTGGTAAGTGACCTCTGACCCCAGCTGCCTGACTTTAGGTGTAGGTGGCCAGCTCTGGTGGGCTGCAAAGGTGGTGGGTTAGGGGTGTTCCCCTGGAGGAGGCAGAGCAGGGCATGAGATAAGCTTGGGTCAAGTTCTTCTTTTCCTGGCTCCATGGTGAGCCTGGGCCTTTAAGGGAACCATGCTCCAGCCCCTACTCCAACCAGGTTTGTGTCTGGTGTTGAGTCCTTCTCATGCTGGAGCATCTGGGGGAGCAAGCCCTCCTGGAGGTCTCTGCCCCTCATCCCTTGGCTCCAGGTTCTGTTACCCCATCACCAGTACCCAGGAGCTTGAGGTGTGTGTACCCCTGTCTTTGAGCGCTATGACAGGGAGGGATGCAATGAGGGGGGATGGCATGGGGGTGCTGCGATTTGTGCTGGGGAGTGAGGCAGTGAGAGGGGTGGGGAATGAGATGGGGAGGGATGCAATGATGGGAAATGGCAGGTGGGAAGTTGGGAGTTTGGCTAGGGAAGGATGAAGTGAGGGGGATGTGGTGTGGGAGTTGCTCTCGATCCCAGAATTGCTATTGGTGGGCCTAAGACCAGCTGTGCCAGACCAAAACCAGACACCTGGCCTACCTCCCACCCCCATGCCCCTCACTGCATCCTTCCCCCATTCCATCATGCCTCCCATCCCTCTCACTGCATCCATCCCCCATCCCATCCTGTCCTGCCCCTGATGCCTGTGCCCTTTCGTGATGGGGTGGACAAAGCCCGACCTCCCCCCTGGAGGCCTTTCAGCACCCTGGCCAGCAGCAGGAGCAGTGGAGAGGTCCTCCGAGCAGGGTAGAAGGGCAGCCTTCACTGCAGCCAATCAGGGTACGGCAGGTTGCTATATAAGGAGCTGCTAGCTAAGGCCAGTCAGTTCCTTCTTGGAACTCAACCCTTCCTGAAGTCAGACCTCTGGGCTGACTGGGGAACACCAGAACCATGGACAGCCCTGAGTTGGAGCTGGGCCCTCGGAACTGAGTGGAGTTAGACCCTGCAGCTAAAGGCTAGCCAGCGGCAACTCTGTGGAACCCTGGACAAGGGGAATTCAGCAACAAGGCTCTAGAGAAGGTCTGGATGGAAATGGCATCCCAGGTAAATGGCTCAGGGACATGATCACAGTTACTGACCTTGAAGCTTGGCAGGTAACTCCTACATATAGGGTCCCTGGGCTGAGAGCCAGAGAAGTGGGTGTGCCTGGGTCCCCTCTAACCCCCTGCAAACCACACCTGAGCGAGGGGGTAAAAGAAGAGGTCTGAACCTTGGCCAAGGACTGAACTTTTGACTCGCCCACAGACAGGCAAGTTAAATACTACAAGACCCCTTCAGCCACCAAGGGGTGCTCATGCACAGGACTGAACCTGTTACACCCTTATAGCTCTATCCCATCTGATATCTCTGCATCCTAGAGCCACCATCCCATGTCCCTCACCCCAATAATAACGGCATTGTGCAAGAGGGGTTTTCTTACGCAAGAAGGGGCAGTGTAGACAGCTCCTTCTGGTGCAAGAGCCTCTTCTGCAAAAATAGCAGCTCATTAGGTATGCAAATGAGGCTCAGCAATATTCCACGCAGCCTCATTTGCATATTTCTCACTCAAGAAGCTGCGAGTGTAGACATAGCCCTAAGGTTCCGTATACGTAGTATCCATTCATACACAATCCTCTGCAGAAAGTGCCTCTTGAAATCATAGCAGGGACTTTCCACTTGGTTACACAACTCTGTGTATTGGCATCCCAGTGTGACACAGCACAATGTCAGAGCATGCAAGATCCCAAGCTAGGTCAGCAGTTCTGTGGGGAGGCCAAGCATCCAGATGTTATGATCCCATGATGAAAGCTGGGCAATAAAGAACTGTGAAGTCCCCGTGATACTGGTTAAGTGAGACTCAGTAGACTAGAAGACCCTGCTGGCATTGGGGTGGGTGGATAATTTTCCTAAATTCCTTTAAATAGGACAATTATTAGATGGGACCTCTGAAAAGGAGACAGAATCTCATCTGAATGTTCAACTCCCTGGTTTTCTCTTCTGATCTGTCTTCTTTTTAGGCCCTACTTTTTCTCCAACAATCTGATTGCTTGTTCCTTGTCTGCTTCTGCAGACGGCGCCTTGAAGGCCAGCCTGCTTCTGACAGCATGCCCAGATGGAGCACACACTCCTCCTAGAGATATTTACTAGGCTGGCGCTGTGCATCCCTCACTTTCATGATTACTTAAGTTCACTCACCATTGTTTAAAATATCATTCATAATGTTTAATTACAGGAAGATGATCAGCTCTTTGTTTGAATCTAAGCATCGCTAATGAAGAGGACAGAGCCAGAAGAATACAAAACAGGACTCATATCAGTGCACTGGATAGGCATACAAGTTCTTACTAGACTTTAGTAAGGCATTTGACATGGTTTCGCATGACCTTCTTATCAATAAACTGGAGAAATACAACCTAGATGGAGCTATCATAAAGTGGGTGCATAAGGGTGCATAACTGGCTGGATAACCATTCTCAGAGAGTAGTTATTAATGGTTCACAGTCATTCTGGAAGAGCATAACAAGTGGGGGTCCGCAGGGGTCTGTTTTGGGGCTGGTTCCATTCAATATCTTCATCAATGATTTAGAGGATGGCAGAGAGAGGACCCAAATGAAATTTGCAGATGTTACCAAGCTGGGAGGGTTGGCAAGTGCTTTGGAAGTTAGGGTTGTAATTCAAAATGATCTGGACAAACTGGAGAAATGGTTTGAGGTAAATAGGATGAAGTTTAATAAGGACAAATGCAAAGTTCTCCACTAAGGAAGGAACAATCTGTTTCACACATATAAAATGGGCAGTGATAATCTAGGAAAGAGTCCTGCTGAAAGGTATCTAGGGCTCAGTGGAACACAAGCTAAATATGAGTCAACAGTGTGACACATGCAAAAAAAAGCAAACATGAATCTGGGATGCATTAACAGGATTGTTGTGAGCAAGACACGAAGTCATTCTTCCGCTCTACTATAAGCTGATTAGGCCTCAGCTGGAGTATTGTGTCCAGTTCTGAGCATGACACTTCAAGAATGATGTGGAGAAATTGGAGAAGTTCCAGAGAAGAGAAACAAAATTATAAAAGATCTAGAAAACATGAGCTATGAGGGAAGACTGAAGGAATTGTGTTTGTTTAGTTTAGAAAAGAGAAGACTGAGAAGGGACGTGATAGGAATTTTTTCCTAATGTCCAACCTACAACTCTCTTGCTGCAGTCTTAGGCCATTGCTTCTTGTCCTATCCTCAGAGGCCAAGAAGAACAATATTTCTCCCTCCTCCTTGTGACACCCTTTTAGATACTTGAAAACCTCTAACTGTCAGGGTGATTAAACACTGGAATAAATTGCCTGGGGAAGTTGTGGACTCTCCATCTCCAGACATATTTAAGAGCAGGTTGGATAGACATCTCTCAGGGATGATCTAGACAGTGCTTGGTCCTGCTGCAAGCGCAGGGGACTGGTCTTGATGACTTCTCGAGGTCCCTTCCTGTTCTAGTGTTCGATGATGCTATTATTCACTATTATTCCATGTTATAGTAGTGACCACGTGCCTCAGCTGAGATCTGGGCTCACTGGGTGCTAGGCACTGTATAAACACAGCCAGAGTCTACTCTAAAAAGCTTACAACTGAAACTGACAAAGGGCGGGATGGAGGGAGGAAAGAGGCCCAGAGAAGGGAAATGATCCAACCAAGAGCACACAGGAGGTCAGTGGCAGAGCCAGAAGTAGCATCCAGATATCCTGAGTGCCAACCCAGTGTCCAAGCCACTAGCTCACACTACCTTCTCACATAATAGCTATGCTAGTCTATCTTCTTCCTTCATCCCCCTTCATCAGATCCAATGCTGAATGCTGATAAAATGTACCACTTATGAGGAGGCAGGTGGAGGGGCAGGTGGACATAGATGAGTGGTTTTCAAAGTGCTTGTTGTGACTCAATACTGGGTCATGGAATATCAGGCACTGGGTTGCTTTGCTATAGGGTGACCAGGTTGCTAGTGGGGGTTTCAAGGCAGGCTTCCGGCCTGTCATGCACCACAGACCGCACTGCATCCTAGAAGTGGCCACCAGCAGGTCCAGCTCGTAGACCACACGACCTTCCCCTGAGCACTGGGTCCACACCCCCATTGGCTGGTTCCTGGCCAATGGGAGCTGAGGAGAAAGGTGCCTGGGACAGCAGCACGCAGACCCACTTGCACATCTCTGCCTGGGACTCAGACCTGCTTCTGGCTGCTTACGGGGCACAGTGTGGGCTGAGGTGTCAGGACAGGTGGGAAGCAGCCTTAGAATCCCCACTGCTCTTCTGAGTGCGAGTCACTGGACATACATCTCTGCCCAGCCCAGCACCCCAACCCCCTCCCCCAGCTCTGAGACCCTCCTGGAGCCATCCACACAGTGGGAGGTCAACGGGAGCACACTTTCCCGTGAACATCCCTTACTCCTCACGAGGGGATGTGTAGCAGCATTGACGGGAGCGCCCCCTCTGTTCGAATTAGCGGGTCTTCACTAGACCTGCTAATTTGATGCTGCTGCAGTCGCTCTTCCAGGGTTCAATCTTCTCTGTAGTGTAGACAAGCATCCAATCTTCCTTTATAAATAGTCACTGAGGGTATGTCTACACTACAGAACTAATTCGAATGAACTTAATTCGAATTAGTTAATTCAAACTAAGCTAATTCGAACTAGTGCATCTAGACCTAAAAACTAATTCGAATTAGCGTTTTGCTAATTCGAACTAGCATGTCCACATTGAGTGGACCCTGAACCAAAGTTAAGGCTGGCCGGAACCAGGACTTAGTGTGGAGCTGCTGCCTCAGGCTAGCCGAGGGCTGTGCTTAAAGGGACCCGAGCCCCCACCCCGGACAGACAGTTCTCAGGGTTCCCCGCTTGCTTGTCTACTTCGATGAGGGACAGCAAAGCAGTCCTGTCTTGGAGTGCCCTGAGTGCCCACACTCGGCACATCACAGCACTCGGCCATCAGCCCAGCTGCACTTGCCACAGGCTGCCATCTGGGGGTATCAGTTGGGGGGCTGTCAGGATTCAGGAGGCCCTGCAGGAGAGCTTCCACCCTGAGGAGCCCGCAGAGCCACCCCAGTCCTCCCCATCGGGGGCTCGTGCCCCGTTCCTCCCTCACCTCCTTCCACTTACCCCTCCCTAGCCCCCCTTCCTGATGTAAAAAATAAAGGACACGTGTTCAAAAATAAAGAGAGTTTCTAACAAAACTGGGGGGGGGGGAAGGAAGGGGGGATTAACCTCTGGGGAGACTGGGAAAAGGAGGTGGGAGAGGGGAAGAGAGAGGGTGGGAGAGGGGAGGTGGAAACCTGGGAGGAGGGAGCTGGAAGGGGGAAGCCAGGGGAAGAAGGAGGAGGGGAAGTATAAAACTATGGTACGCCATATCTTCAGTATTGTGTAGAGATGTGGTCTCCTCACCTCAAAAAAAGATATTTTGGCCTTGGAAAGGGTTCAGAAAAGGGCAACTAAAATGATTAGGGGTTTGGAACAGGTCCCATATGAAGAGAGGCTAAAGAGACTGGGACTTTTCAGCTTAGAAAAGAGGAGACTGAGGGGGGATATGATAGAGGTATATAAAATCATGAGAGGCGTGGAGAGGGTGCATAAAGAAAAGTTCTTCATTAGTTCCCATAATAGAAGGACTAGAGGACACCAAATGAAATGAATGGGTAGCAGGCTTCAAACTAATAAAAGAAAGTTCTTCTTCACAAAGCAAATAGTCAACCTGTGGAACTCCTTGCCACAGGAGGCTGTGAAGGCTAGAACTATAACAGAGTTTAAAGAGAAGTTAGATAAAGTCATGGAGGTTGGGTCCATGGAGTGCTATTAGCCAGGGGGTAGGAATGGTTTCCCTGGTCTCTGTTTGTGGAAGGCTGGAATGGATGGCAAGAGACAAATGGCTTGGTCATTGTCTTCGGTCCATCCCCTCCGGGGTACCTGGTGTTGGCCACTGTCGTCAGACAGGCTACTGGGCTAGATGGACCTTTGGTCTGACCCAGTACGGCCGTTCTTATGTTCTAAGTTCAGGGCTCAGGGTCAGGGGTCTCACTGGACCAACTTGATTTTCATGCAAACCTGCTCCTGGGTTCGCATGTGGCCTTTGGTGGCCAGGCTGGCAGTTATCCTGCCCTAGACGGCCTCATTCCTGTGCCTAATGCAGAGGTCGTGGACGTTGGAGGTCTCCCCCCAAACCTCGATGAGGTCCACGATCTCCACACTAGACCAGGTGGGCGCCCACCTCTTGCGGCCCCAGGCAGGCTCCTGGGAGCCGCCAGCCTGATCCTGGGAAGAGGCGGAGGGCTGGGTGGCAGCGGGTGGCTGGCTCATGCCGTGCCATGTGCAGGGTCTGCTGGCTGAGTGCTGGCAGGCTTGCACCTGGCATGGGCACTGTAGCCAGACCGTGCCCCTTTAAGGGCTCTGGGGCCGGGAGGGGGGCAGAAGAGTTTCCCTGGCTTGGCCCAGAGTGGCCACCAGGGCAAGCTGGAAAGAGCTAGCCTCCAACTAGTTCGAATTAAGTGGCTATACAGCCCTTAATTCGAACTACTTAATTCGAACTAGGCGTTAATCCTCGTAGAATGAGGTTTACCTAGTTCGAATTAAGCGCTCCGCTAATTCGAATTAAGAACTAACAGCTGTTAGTTCGAATTAACTTTGTAGTGTAGACATACCCTGATAGAGAATCCACCGCGACACTTGGTGAATTGTTCCAATCATTAATATAGGCCATCCCATTCTCATACTGGAACTGCTCAAGGGCTCAACGTTAGTGATCTGCTTAAGCATTTGACAGTCAACTTTTGGGGACAGGGGTTGTCCCTGAAAATGTATATATGAGATACCTGTCCCCATTCCACAGCTGATTTTATTCCATCACGGCTCCTGATTGATTCTCTAAGCTAGAGGAGAGCTAGGGGGCGGGATAGATAAATTGGAGGGTCGGGATAGGGTCCAGAGTGACCTAGGCAAATTGGAGGACTGGACTCTTAGGGCTGTTCCCCACTCTGGTACTCTGAGTGCAGAAGGTGGGGGCCCTCAATGACTTTCAATATTCCTTGACACTACACGCACTGGTTACAAAAACTTCTCCCAGAATCACAATACACAGATTTTGGGGGGTCGCTGCTACCATCAAGTGATTTTTACCACTAACATTGAGGGCAAATACTTGAACCCACCCCCTGTTTACCCCAAGCTTTTCTGCCACAAGAGAGCTTGGAAAAAAAAAAAAGAAAAGAGGAAAAACAAGCTGCAGTCTCTGGTAGATGACCTCTCAGTCTGAGGTATGCAGATATGCACAGACAGAGAGACCTCCTCTACCTTCAGGACATAAGAATCATATCATCACCTTAAAAAGTGATTTTTATTACAAAACAAATGACATACTTGATAAAGCATACTTGGTTACTAGATGTTAGAGCAACCAAGGAAAACAAATTAAAAACACAGAAAAATCTCTGGGAACAGTGCTTAGATGGGAAGGGGAGGCAAAGCATCACACAGAGCAGTCCGAACCAAACCACAAAATAAAGAAAAATACCTTGATCATGACTAGATTCACTTTTTTCCCTTTATTTTCTCATGGTCTTCTCTTTGTTCAGTCCACTTCCATGCTCCGAATTCCTTGGAGGTGTAGAAACCATTTCATATTTAGCTGGAAGCCATCTTGTATAACAGAAACCATTTCAGCTTTTCTCTCAAGCACGTAGACCAGAGTGAACTTTCTGTCAACCCGTGAGAAGAGGCCTACAGGATGGGCTATTGGTATGTGTTAATTGGGCTGGCTGGGACAGGAGGTGTACTCCCTCGTACCTGTCCGCCATCTTGTTGATAAGGCTTTGTTTTTCCTAGTTTAATTGATGATTTCTGTAATTGGATGCCCTGACGTCAGACTGTTTGGTTAAGGGTATAAAGATACTAGGAGTGATTGTATTAGCAGCCTAACTGGGCCTGGCTTTGCTGGGACCACGTTGGGCTCATGCTGTGCTTTAATTAATTAATAAAGCTGTTTGTTAGCTGCCTAAACAGAGAGGAGCGTTTTTGCTTCGACAGAGGTATGGTAGTCCTGCCTGGGTTTCATAGAATCAATCATAGACTACTAGGACTGGAAGGGACCTCGAGAGGTCATCGAGTCCAGTCCCCTGCCCTCATGGCAGGACCAAATACTGTCTAGACCATCCCTGAAAGACATTTACCTAACCTACTCTTAAATATCTCCAGAGATGGGGATTCCACAACCTCCCTGGGCAATTTATTCCAGTGTTTGACTATCCTGACAGTTAGGAACTTTTTCCTAATGTCCAATCTAAACCTCCCTTGCTCCAGTTTAAGCCCGTTGCTGCTGCTTCTATCCTCAGAGGCCAAGATGAACAAGTTTTCTCCCTCCTCCTTATGACACCCTTTTAGATACCTGAAAATGGGTATCATGTCCCCCCTCAATCTTCTCTTTTCTAAACTAAACAAGCCGAATTCTTTCAGCCTTCCTTCATAGGTCATGTTCTCTAGACCTTTAATCATTCTTGTTGCTCTTCTCTGGACCCTCTCCAATTTCTCCATATCTTTCTTGAAATGCGGTGCCCAGAACAGGACACAATACTCCAACTGAGGCCTAACCAGCACAGAGTAGAGTGGAAAAATGACTTCTCGTGTCTTGCTCACAACACACCTGTTAATGCATCCCAGAATCATGTTTGCTTTTTTTGCAACAGCATCACACTGCTGACTTATATTTAGCTTGTGGTCCACTATGACCCCTAGATCCCTTTCTGCCGTACTCCTTCCTAGACAGTCGCTTCCCATTCTGTATGTGTGAAACTGATTGTTCCTTCCTAAGTGGAGCACTTTGCATTTGTCTTTATTAAACTTCATCCTGTTTCCCTCAGACCATTTCTCCAATTTGTCCAGATCATTTTGAATTATGACCCTATCCCTCCAGAGCAGTTGCAACCCCTCCCAGCTTGGTATCATCTGCAAACTTTATAAGTGTAATTTCTATGCCAATATCTAAATTGTTGATGAAGATATTGAACAGAGCCGGTCCCAAAACAGACCCCTGCGGAACCCCACTTGTTATACCTTTCCAGCAGGATTGAGAACCATTAATAACTACTCTCTGAGTATGGCTATCCATGCACCCACCTTATAGTAGCCCCATCTAAGTTGTATTTGCCTAGTTTATTGATAAGAATATCATGCGAGACCGAATCAAACGCCTTACTAAAGTCTAGGTGTACCACATTCACTGCTTCTCCCTTATCCACAAGACTCATTATCCTATCAAAGAAAGCTATCAGATGTTTAAAACACTCTGTGTGTTTCAACTCCTGGTTTAACTCACCCAGACCAAAAAAAAAAAAAAAAAATAGCAGGCAAGGTACCTTGTACAATTCAAATTCCAGCTCTCTATTTCGAGGGCTCCCTCTATTATCTCCTGTTCCCCTGGCCAATACCCTTGCTAGTTTAACCCCTTAGACACCAGGTCAGCATTCCTCCTATATGTTACACAAAAGAAATCTGATGAGGTTCAACAAGGAGTCCTGCACTTGGGACAGAAGAATCCCAAGCACTGTTACAGACTGGGGACTGATTGGCTAAGCAGCAGTTTGGCAGAAAAAGGCCTGGAAATTACAGTGGATGAGAAGCTGAATATAAGTCAACAGGGTACCTTGGTAGCCAAGAAAGCTAATAGCATATTGGGGTGCATTAGGAGGAGCCTTGCCAGCAGATCTAGAGAAGTGATTATTCCCCTTTATTCAGCAGTTGGTGAGGCCACACCTGTATTGTGTCAAATTCTGCCCCCCCCCTCCATTACAGAAAGGAGTGGATGCATGGGAGAGAGTCCAGGGGAGGGCAATGAAAATGATTAGGGGGCTGGAGCACATGACTTACAAGGAGAGGCAGTGCCAGCTGGTGTCTGGGCCAATGGGTCCTAACTCTTCCCTGTCTCTGGCAACCCTTCCCAAACATCAATACGGCGCTGTGATGATTCGCTTTTTCGTACACAGTGACTCTGCCTCCCAGCAAGATCACCAATCAAATCCACCCCCTTCTGGGTTGAAGAGTCCGACACAATATAGAGTTCAGTGTCTCCACCAAAGAAAGACCCTCCAGGCCTTGTGGCTGCATCAGGGCTTACGACGCCTCTGCCCCCACCTACACGTATCTCCAAGGGAAAGGGATTCGTGCCCCCTCTATGGCTTGGGAGTTGGTGTGGGAGCTCATGCCACTGGGATCCAACTCAGGTGCGTATGAAAGTCCTATGTGTGATCAAAACCTTGCAAATGATCTACCCAAATGATTACCATGAAGTGTTCCTTAGGATGAAGAAAATTACCCTAGGTCCTGGGGTAGCTACCACTTAAAGACCTCTCCCTTGCATTGAAGACTGCTGCTGTGCCCTTCCTCAGTAGCACCCAAGCTAGGTCTCTCTTCCTATCCTGTCTGATTCCCCTTTGGGGCTGTCCATCTCTTTTAAGCTCCTCCTCTAGCTTCAGCGGACTCTGCAAATGTGGCAGGACAGAGCCACCAGGGACTAGAACTGCTCCTTAACTCCTTCTGCCCCAGGGTGAGGTTTATACCTCGCCGCAGCTCCTTGGATCAGAAGAATTTCATGAAATTGAATGTTAGCAATATGCTCTGATCAATAGGCGCTAGGCAATCTATAGATGTCAAAAGAGCTAGGCAGGCAGCGTGTTCTAGTGGCTACAGGACTGCTCTAGAAGTGAGGAGACTTGGGGTTTGGTTCTTGTTCCGTCACTGACTTGTTACATAATCTTGAGCAAGTCATTTTACTTAGCTGTCCTGTGTTCGCTCCTGCCCATTCTCTGCCTTGAGTACTCATAGGCTATGTCTACACTGGTGGGTTATTGCTCAAGAACATCTTGCGCAAGGGTTCTTGTGCAAGAAGTCTTGCGCAAGAAAACGTCCACACTGCCATGTGCGAGCTGTGCTTTTGCGCAAGAGCGCCCATGGCAGTGTGGACACTCTCTTGCGCAGGAAAGCTCTGATGGCCATTTTAGTCATCAGGCTTTCTTGCACAAGAAATCCCTGCCGAGCGTCCACGCTGCCCTCTTGCTCAAGAGCTCCTGCGCAAGAGGGCTTACACCTGTTAAAAAAGAGCATAGCTCTTGTGCAAGAAGTCCTCTCTTACCACGCCGTACTGTAAATTTCCTTGCGCAAGAGCGGGCAGGCAGTGTGGACGCGCTGTGGATTCTTGCGCAAGAATGGCCATACTTGCGCAAGAAGCCGCGAGTGGGGATATAGCCCTGCTGTAAGGCCTTCAGGACAAGGACTGTCTCTCCCTATGTGTATGTACAGCACCTAACACAATGGAACGCTGATTGCATGTGTAGCCTCTTGGCACTACTTCAATACACATGGACATCCGAAAATAAAGGCAACTTAAAAGTAACCTAGTTTTAGACCTTTTGTGGAAAACTGCAGACAGTTTTCACCAAACCAGCGCTTCCCCCCACCTTAATGAAAAATGTCACTGGGTGCAACAACAACAAGGTGTTCTAATTAAATAGATTTGTTGGCATCTTGTAGCACGAAAATCTAATTGCATGTGATATATTGTACGTGCCTGCACTATCTCTCTCCTGCTTCATGTAAAATTACCCATTTTAAGTAGTATTTTATTTAGAATATTTAATGGTGTCCTTGGTTTAAGAAGCAAAGGGTTTAAAATCAAAGAGGTTCTTTTTTTTAGAGTCAATCTTCGAGTTGTCTTGGGGAGGGAAGAGAAATAATAGGCAGTGCTATTTATCACAATATTTCCTCCTCTTTTTATTGTATAGCAAAGGTCCCTGGCTTTACTAGTCACAAAAACTCTGAAATACTCACAGCCTGTGGCTAGAACACATTTTTATTAAGTGAAGGTTAGAGTCAGGAGCAGAGAAGTTAGGAAGAGGAGAAGCGGACCCAGTGTAATACAGTTACTTGTATAATATCCTCACCCGTAGCTAAGTGTCGTGTCAGCTCCAAAAGCCTTCCGTGGGTAGAACTTCCGACGTGATTGCACTTTGCTCAAACTAGCTGAACAGCTCCAAGTGTGTACCCCAGTCAAAGTGAAATGAAGCATCATTAAATGCAGTTTAGAAATGATGGGTAAGAACTGCGGTAGGCGAGAGAAAAAAAGGAAGAGCCAAACACAAGAGCCAGCAATGGATCTTACGTGTCAAGCCATTGGCACTACACGTTTTTGTTTTATCCAAGGCTTTTTAATATTTCCCAAACCGCTCCCAGACAGGAACGTATTATGAGCCCCGTTTTACAAAGGGGTCAGCACGGAGGTGGTTACTTGCCCTCAATCGGGCAGTGAATCAGAGGCAGAGTCGAGTACAGAATGCAGGAGCCCAATCTATTCCTTTATTGGAAACCTGTCCGTTCCGGCATGCAATCAAGTGTGCCATCAGAGGGGAGGCAAAAGGGCAACCATCCTGGGGCACAGTGATCCTAAAAGGCCCAGGGTGCCTGGCCCCCGCTACTATGGCAGTGGTGGTACCCAGACCCTCCGTCCCTTTAAATTGCCACTGGAGTGGCATGCGCCAGGCAGCACTGAGGCTTTTTTGTGGAAGAGGATATTCAAATGGTGCACTCATTTGCATATTTTGCACTCTCATTTGCATATCTTCTTCTGATCCTTTTTGCAGAAGAGGTTTTGCTGCTAAAAAGCCTTGTGAAGATGGGGCCATTTGTCAGAAAACCCCCCTTTTGGTCAATGTCCGTTATTCCTCAAAAATCGAGGTTTACAGGATCTTGCGCAAAAGGGTTTTTTTCCGACAAATGGGGCTTTTAACAGGCAAAACCTCTTCTGCAAAAAGGATCGGAAGAAGATATGCAAGTGAGCGTGCAAGATATGCAAATGAGTGTGCCGTTTGCGTACTCTATTCCGCAAAACAGCCGCAGTGTAGACGTAGCCTGAGGGAAGGGGGTCCAGTGTGGCAGGTTCACAGTGGCACTGAACCCTGGCTCCTCCCCTTCCTCCTAAGACCACGCCCCTTCTGGGAAAGCTGAACTAGCCCTCCTCCACCCTTCCCAGGGGCCTGACGTGGCTGTCAGCTTCCCTTCATGCAATACTGGGTTTAATTAGCCTACCTCTGTCTAGCTATCTACCATCCTCATCCCTGTGGCAGATGAACTCCAAAAATAAAAGACTGGTGGGAGGTCAGGCTACTGGTGGTTTGTCGAATATAAGTCACTGCAAGAAAAAATCCATTTGGAATGTCTCTCACCTCCCACGACTTTTCAAACACAATTGCTAATGGCTCAGATACCTCCTCAGTCAGCTTCTTGAGTATTCTAGGATATATTTGATCGGACCCTTGTAATCTGAGGATGTCTCACTTGCTTAAGGGATGTTTAACTTACTCCTGCTCTATTTTAGTCTCTGTTTCAGTTTTCACTCAAAAGATTAGGAGTGGCTGGATGTGAATTCCAAGGAAAATGAAGTAGGATCAAAGGACTCATTGAACACTTTTATCGTTTTCCCATTTTCTGTTAGGGTGTGTCTACACAGCACCCTGAACTTGAAATAAAATGTGCAATTTGCACTATGCAGCGCCAAATTTCAAATTTCAAATTTGTGGAAAGAGGGTTACAGGGATGCCGGAATTGCGTGCCTGTTATTTCAAAAAATATTTTAAAATAACTGGCATGTTTAAAAGACGTGGGATAACTATTTTGGGATACCATTGGTATCCCAAAATAGCATTGCTGTCTAGATGTACCCTTACTGTTTTTCTCACCTCTTAGTAATAGGACTACTCTGTCCTTGGTGTTCCTCTTGCTTCTAATGTGTATATATAGACTTTGTTCTTGTTACCTTTATGTCTCTAACAAGTTTAATGCCATTTTGTGCTTTGGCCTTTCTAATGTTTCCCTACATACTCATGTTGTTTGTTTTGTAGTGATTCAGCGTGGCCTCCTGCTGACCCGGATGAGGAAACTCTCCCAAAGACCTCTTGGTGGGCGGTGCTAGAACAACCCAGTCCTACCCACAGGAAACAGAAAGGCAGGGCTGGAGGTATAAAAAGAGGAGCTTCAAGCTTAGTTGGAGCTCGGCTGCTGAGCAGGCCAGAGGCTCTACCCCAGCCCCAGAAGAGAAAGGCCCTGCCACACTGCCCTCAGAGGGAGGACTGGGTTAGGCCGCCAGGACCACTACAGAGCCCTGAGAGCTGACCCAGGCCACCACGACCGCTGCTGGGCCCTGATAACTGGACAAAGCTGCGCAGGCCACTGCCCAGTCCCGTGGATTTATCCAGACCCCCAGGACCTTTGCCAGGCCCAGATGACTGGGCTCGACCGCCTGGAACCTTCCCGAGCAGGACCCGGAGCCTATGGACATGCTGCCAGCACCTCCGTCCTCAGCCAACCCCAAGGCAGCACCTGAGCCAGAGAGGCCCCCCTGGGGAACGGGGAAATGGCCCAGGGACAGCCGACCCCGGGGCGGCTGAGGAGATGGAGGTCAGCTGGGCAGTGTGTTGCGGCTTGGATCCCCGCTGGCCCACAGACCTGGTCGGCTGCTGCGGCTTGGATCGCCGTCAACCCAGTGGCTGCTGCGCTGCCACTGCTAGGGCCCTGGGCCAGGACGCAGTGGAGCGGGTGGGCCTGTGTCTCCCTTGTCAACCCTTCACTTGGGTGGTGGGTTCCCCCTGCAGGGAGAGAAACCCCTGCATTTGTCGGCTGTCCGCCAGCAAGGAGACCCGACCCCTGGCTCAGCTTGCAGACAGGCCTGGGCTTTGAACTCGTTGGATTGTTTAACTGTTTCTAGACTGTTTGTTTCTAGATTGATGGCCCGCCCGTCCCCCAACTGGGGCTTGGCCTGCAGTCAGGCCTGAGGCTTAACCCCAGTACTACTTCACGGTTTATGAATCCAGGCCCTGGGTCAGGGCGAGGCAACAAACAGACTGCCACTTGGCTTACCAAACACTGCTTAACTGTTTATTTGCTGCCCTGCCCTGAAGAAGGGCATGGCCTCTATAACTGCTGTCGGGCCTGCAGTCAGGCTTGACGCCCTGAACTTCGGTGGCTTATTTTATAGGGTTGCCAGGTGTCCGGTTTTCTCCCGGACTGTCCATTATTTGTGGCCCCCATCCGGGAAAAAAAAAAACAACCAGAAAATACTGGATGGGGCAAGGGTGGGGGGAGCAGGGAGCATGGGGATTTAAAGGTGCAGCAACCTCTTTTTGTTTTGCTCAACAAGTTTGGTCCCCCCCCTCTTTTTTTTTTTTTTTTTCTCAACCAATGTTTTCCCCTGGCATGTTTGGGGTTTTTCGTGAACAGTAACTGGCAACCCTAGGCTTATAGTGAGTCAATGTGGCCTCCCACTGACATTAACTATTACAGTTTATATTCATCCTTTGTAATTTGATATAGAAAAGAGTCCTACAAATGGTGGTCACTGAGTTTCAGGTCATTGAAAATTTACTGAGTAAGTCAAGATGATCTCTTGCCATACTTCGTATCTTTCCAATGCAGTGGGATAGTTGGTCCTGTGCCTTTAATAGTCTCTCTGAAAAACTGCTAACTGTCTTGAACTATTTTCCCCCTTAGACTTGCTTTCCATGGGATCTTACCTACCAACTCCTTGAGTCTGCCTTTTGGCAATCCATTCAATGAATTATGCTGTTTTCTTTCCTACCATTCCTCAGAATCTCAAACTCTACCATTTCATGCTCACTTTCACCTAAGCCGCTTTTCACTTTCAAATTCTCAACCAGTTCCTCCCTGTTTGTCAAAATCAAATCTAGAACAGTTTCCCCAGTGTAGTTTTCTCCATCTTCTGAAATAAAAAATAGTCTCCAATACCTTCTGAGAACTTGTTGTATAATCTCTGCTCTGCTGTATTATTTTCCCAATAGCAGTATGGGTAGTTGAAATTCCCCATCACCACCAACTCCTGTGCTTTGGATGATATTGTTAAAGTCTTATCCACCTTTTCTTCTTGGGTGGGGGATCTGTAGTAGATCACCTACCATGCCAATACCTTTGTTTTTAACTCTTTTGTCCTTACCCAGAGAGAGTCTGAGGTTAAGATAGACTTAAATAGAAGATAGACTTGTTGACTAAGTGTGAACATTTTGAATATAGACGCCACCTTTGTTTCACTTCCTGTCTTTCGTGAGAAACCTGTACTCTTCTATATACCAATATTATAGACATGTGACTCTGTTGAGCCAACTATGTCATAGTTGTGTTTATTAACTAACCGTTCTGTTCTTCCTGATTATTCTCCATACTTCTTGCTCTAGCATACAGACATCTCTTCTCTCTCCCTTATCCGCGCTATTACAGCCCATGCCCCATTCCCCCCGGACTCTGGCTCTTTCCCCAAGTCTCCATGGTTTTTTGACTTACTTGTGGGCTTTTGTCACCTGCCCCCCTTGAATTTAGTCGAAAGCCCTGCTCACTAGGTTAAACAATCTGCCTCAGAATATGCTCTTCCCCTTCCTGGATAGGTGGACCTCATCTCTGCTGAGCAGTCCCTCCTGGACCAGCACCCCATGGCCTAGCAAGCAAAAGCTCTTCGGGTGACACCATAGTGCAGCAAGGTATTCATCCCCAGGGGGCATCGGTCTGTGCCTGGGCCCCTATCATTAATCGGAAGGACCGAAGAGGACAATCGCTATGCCACCAGCTCCTTCACCCATGCTCTTAGAGCTTTGTAGTCACTTCTGACATGCCCACGGTCAGACCTTACCTTAGTGCCCACATGGATGAGTAACCTGGGGTAGTAGGCATGTGGCTAGATGACTCTTGATAATCTCTCCAAAACATCTTAGTGATGGGCCCCTGGCAGGCAGCATGCCTCCTGGGATGCAATGTCAGGATGACGGATGGGGACTCTCTGGCCTCCTCAAAAGAAAGTTGCCAACCACCACTACCCCACATTTCCTCTAGGGAGTGGTGGCTGTGGACCAGACCATCTTGTGGATAAATTGTTTCCCTTCCTCTGCCTTTGGGGGGATTCCTCGTTGTCCAGGCAGCATAATGGCTTTTCAACTCTCTGGTGGCTCCTGGCTCCTCCAGAGGTGCCTGTATCCAGACAGAGAACGTGACCACATGTAACTGCCACCAGGCAGATTTGAACCTGGGATCTCTGAAGCGGGGTATAGGAGCCTCTACCCTCTGAGCTAAAAGTCAGCTGGCTCCCAGCCCGTGCTGTAGAGGTCTTTTAATCTTAACTGTTGCTGTGGTCTAGGTATCACTTGCATTGCTAAGTAACCACACTTGGGCTATGTCTACACTGGAGGATTCTTGCGCAAGAACATCTTGCGCAAGTGTTCTTGTGCAAGAAGTCTTGCGCAAGAAAATGTCCACACTGCCATGTGCGAGCTGTGCTTTTGCGCAAGAGCGCCCATGGCAGTGTGGATGCTCTCTTGCACAAGAAAGCTCTGATGGCCATTTTAGCCATCGGGCTTTCTTGCCCAAGAAATCCCTGACGAGCGTCCACGCTGCCCCCTTTGTGCAAGAGCTCCTGCGCAAGAGGGCTTACACCTGATAAAAAAGAGTGTAGCTCTTGCGCAAGGAGCCCTCTCTTACCACGCCGTACTGTAAATTTCCTTGCGCAAGAGCAGGCAGGCAGTGTGGACGCTCTACAGATTCTTGCACAAGAACAGCCGTACTTGCGCAAGAAGCCACGAGCATAGACATAGCCTAGGCATGTGGGTTACATACTTCCCCTAGGTGAGGGAGCACATCGCAAGCGTCAGAAACCCACTTGACATCCCAGGTGAGCCCCCACTTATAACCGTAACCAGGCGGATTTGAACCTGGGACCTCTGAAGCGGAATATAGGAGCCTCTTCCCATTGAGCTAAAAGCCAGTGGACTCCCAGCCCGTGCTGTAGAGGTCTCTTGATTTTAACTGTTGCTGTGGTCTAGGTACCACTTGCACTGCTCAGTAACCACACTAAGTGTGTGGGTTAATGCAAACCTCTCCCTAGTCTTTGGTGTGGATGTGCAGAACCTTTCTTCTGCTCAGAAAGTCAGGCTGGGGAGGGGGGGACCATCTTGTGGGTAAGGTGCCTGCTGGTGGAATCCCTCAGCAAGCAGGTGGGAGAAAAACATGGGGAGGTGCTTGGCTACGGAGCATCCATGCTGATGAGGATTTCATTGAGAACATTTACATGGAGACATCCAAGGCGGAGGAAGTTATCCAGCTAGTGAGGATTGCGTTGCCGCCAGGGAAGGAGGAGATGGCTCAATCACAGGAAGGACACTGACCGCCAGTTGCTTTTGGCAGCCTAGTCATCTCCACCTGCAGTTCTCCCACCTGCTCCTGCTAGGAACCATGCTGGCACTAGCGATGTAGCCCCTCCAGCCCATAACAATTATATTATGACTCAGCATCTCCCAGAAGTGCTGAGTGCTCTGCAGGAGAACTCTCAGTTATCCAGCACCCTTGCAGGATCGTGCCATAAGTCTGGAGTAACATACGGGGCAACTGCTCCTGAGAAGAGACATTTTCACCTGTTGGGTGCTTGCGGCATGATAGAAAACACGCCTCTGGGCTTTTGAATTAATTCCTCAAAAGTTCCAGTACCTGCACACCCATTTGTTTCCTCATTGTTTTTATTAAACAAGAGAGACGAGCTTTATTACTGCGCAAATGAAAGCATCACCACAAGACAGATACTTCCTGGGTTCTTATTAATCTCGGAGAGTTATGAGCCCGCCTAAGTCCCACAGAAATTAGCATACTCCACAGCTTTCTTTCAGCAAACCACAGAGCCTGTGAAACACTGTATGGAGAAGCAAATAGGACAGATCGGCACAGTTAGGAGGTTGGGTGAAGTCAAAGTGTGTGTGCATGTGAGCGTGTTCATGCACATATGGGGTGTGTGTGTGTATCCGTCCGTCCATCCTTATTCTCATATACAAGTAGAGCCAAGTTCTAAGCTGATATACACCTAGTACAGCCCAATTGTGTACAGTTCACAGCACAATTTGGCATTATACAATTCAGTGGTGCACCATGGAAGGCTAGGCATAATCCAATTAATAAATCAAAATGATCTGAGACTGATCCGAGAAAATTTAAATAGTGTAGAATTGTACTTATGTTTTGAGCACCATTTTTGTTTTTACTAACTCTGCAATATAAATATATTCTCTCAAATCTTTGGGCATCCTTATGTGTAGTATGATAGTATGTAGATGGAAGGACCAGGGCGTGGGTAGTGAGGCCTATTGATGAGAGCTAGGAGCCTGGAAGTAAAGCCAGAGTCAGGAGCCAAGCCAATGGTCAGAGCTGGAGAGAGTGAGGAGTCGAAGTCAGAAGTGGAGTCAGGAGTAGGGCATAGGAACGGGGACCTGGAGCGAGGCAGGAACTGAGAACAAAGAGGAGTTGGGGGTTAGAAGGCAGGAAGCAGGTTGGAAGGCTGGGCTCGAGTCAGACAAGTAGGCAGTGTCCCTCGTAGCAGCCTGTAAGCAGGGGAGCTGATAGAATTGCTGGGCCCTGTAGCAAGACAGGGGTGGGTGGGGGGAGGACTCTGTGCTCACGGAAGGGGCGGGGCTTTGGATGGAAGGGGCGGGGCTGGGGAGCTAGGCCACGGTGCAGCCCCAGATTGTGCCATGCTTCCCCACCGGCCCCTAGTGCTGCGCGGAACATGCTGCCTATGTGGTGACTTAACAGCTGGCGGGAGCTCTGGGACCTTTTGAATCGCTGAACCCCTGGCCAGCTGCCCCCTTTGCCTCCCCACCCTGTCAGCAGGCCTGCCTGCTAGGCATTCACACAGCTGTGCAGGCAACTTCCTGTGTCTCTTTCTGGCTCAGAGCATCCTTGCCACACAGATAGGCTGGATGTCTCGTCCAGTCCGGAGCCTTGTAGGCAGGGTCCTTAGTGAGCTGGAGCTTTGCTAGCCCCCTTCTCCACTGATTTGATGAGCTGCCAAGTTGCAGCCATTGTCTGAGCAGTTCTTGGGCACTCCAGTCTTGTGTTTGAAGCACATGGTTCCTCCCACTAATAGCCCCCGGAGACAGCAGGATTTTGTAGAGGAAGGCAGGGTTAGAGAGAGTGCCTGCCCAGAGAACTTCCACATGCTTGTGGGAGGGAACAGCAGCATGGTTAAGAGAAGTGACTTGGCCAGATAGTAGGCCAGTGGCGGAGCACACTTGTCTTGTGAGCCTGAGCCCAGCACTCAATCCATGAGCTTTATAAAAATGCCCTAACAAGTTAACAGACGTCGACTGTCTCAGCAAGACACCCCATCAAGAACACAGCTGGGGTGGGAACATCAATCACTCACCCTGCTACCGGTCTTCATCTCCTCTTGGGCAAACAAGGAGATGAGATGGTGGACCCTGAAGGTCAGCACCATTGGTGGGGAAAGGAGTCCCAACGGGTCTAAAGTGAGGGGGTCTCTTGCTAAATGGGAAGGGATTTCACACCACACTGGCAGAGTCCCTGTGAGTATGTCTTTATAGCACAGTTAACCGTGGGTGCAGATCACCTGGGTTTTCCCTTTAGGATTCTTCCCTCATCAATTGTGCCAAAGGTGAGCGAACTTGTTTGTTCTTTACAGGGAATTGTGGGAAGGACATAGGAGGACTTTCAGCACTTGAGTGATTTTCTTGCCTTTCTCGTTACCATGTGAGTGGGTTTCATCCCAAGTTAAATCAGACCTTCCAGAGTCAAACCTATGTTTCCAATGGGCTAGCCTGGGCTTAAAGCATCTCCAACCCTATGTCAGTGGTTTCTCTCTACAGATGAAAGGGGGAGGTGTGTGATCTAAGTCCCAGGTACAAGTGTGGATTAAATGTGCAGTGCAGACACACCTTGTGAATCAGCCACTAAAGGCAGGTGAAGCCTGGTTAGATTCTCAACTGGTGTAGCTCTATTGAGTGTGTATAACTTCCGCGAGGCTGTGCTGATTGCATTTTGAGTGAAGAGGAAGGCTTTAAAGGGCTGGTCAGGGATCCAATGCAATCTCATGCTCCACCAGGCACGTCCTGCGTGACCCTGACTAAGTCACTTTCGCTCTGTGCCTCAGTTCCTCATCTGTAAAATGGGAATAATACACTTCCCTCCCTCAGAAGGGTTTTATAATGATAACTATATTAAGGATTGAGATAAGAACATAAGAATGGCCACACTAGGTCAGACCAAAAGACCCCCTAGCCCAGTGGACTCTTCTGACAGTGGCCAATACCAGATGCCCCAGAGGAAGTGAACAGAACAGGGGATCATCAAGTGATCCCTCCCCTCTTATCCATTCCCAACCTCTGGCAAACAGAGGCTAGGGACACCATTCCTACCCATCCTGGCTAATTGTAGCCATAGAAATACATAGATGTGCTATGCTAATAGTTCCCATAGAAATACAGAAGAAAGACAGATTCAACCCCTAATTAGTAATGTCCCTATTACATTCTAGAGAACTTGTTTGTGCTTTATGGGGAACGGTGGGAACATAGGAGGCAGCACTTGAGTGATTTTGCTGCTTTTCTCGTTACCATGTGAGTGGGTTCCATCCCAAGTTAAATCAGACCCCCTAGGTCAAAGCTACTTCTCCAATTTCCAACCAGAATATCACAGCTTAGACAGAACCTAGACAAGTGTCCACACTCTCATCCCTTACACAGTCCTTCCAAAATGCCAGCTTTCTACCATTGGCACTTTCCCCAGCCAGTTTCAGCTGTCAGAATGGCATTGGCATTGGATTCCTTTTTTTCACTCTTACTTCCAACTTCACCGGGCGGTTGTGTTTCTCCCTTTCGCTGACATTTATTCTGTCATAGCACCTTCATTTAACTGAAAACTAAACTTTCCTCCAAAAGTATTTTGACAGATTTTATTTTGTTAACCATCCTGTTGTACAGTCCCCAGGAGGCCTAGTGGCTAGTGCAACTGATTTTCAGCCTCAGGCCTTCCAAGCAAAATGGGTAGTGCTGTCTAGCCCATAATCCTACGATGAAGGCATCATGGTCTTGGTTTACATTGGGTGTCAACTGGACAGAATGCGGGACCTGGATCCTGCCTCTCTACCAGGTTCTAGACCAGGCCCCTTTTAGGGAGCAACATTGGCAGAGCCCTCCACCCGGAGGCTACCCATCTGCCATCTTGGAGCACTTCCTTCTTATACTCTCTGGGGCACGGCTCCTACTGTCCAAACAATCAAGAGTTTGATAGAGTTGAAAGATGAGTAGATCCCCTCAGGACCTGTGAGTTCTCGACGGGGGCTGGAGAAAGCACTTCCTATGAGCTTTACCAATCCTGTGGTTCTGCCTCAGGCTCCATCTTCCATCTCGTTTCTGGGGGAAGGCCTCATCTGCTTTTCGGTCAGTTCACTCTCCCAACTTAGCACAGGGCCCTGCACTCCTTTTAACCAGCTCTGTAGGCCTGCAGGGGCAGGGCTAACTGGGTACAGCATTGTCCTTTTACCCCATCTGACTCAGCATGGGGTCTGAGCAGCCCTTCTCTTGAAAGACAGGATTACAAGCTCTCCACATGTGCCGAGCAACAGAGGTAGCCCGACTAGTTCTTAAGAGGGCAGCCATTAAACTCAAGTCAGTGCCGGTGAGAGAAGGATAAAGGTAAACAGAACAAGTGATTTTCGTCTCATAGTTCATGATTCACCAGGACTACACAAAGATCACTGGTATGCCAAAAATGTGAGCTGTTCAAAAAAATACTCTGTGCATTTACCATATTATAAGGCCAGAAGGGACGAATGAGATAATCTATTCTGACTTCCTGTATAAAAGACACCATAGAGCATCCCTGAAAGAAATCCTGTTTTCACAAGATCATAAGAAAGATGTGGATACATTGAAGAAGGTCCAGAGAAGAGCAAGAAGAATGTTTAAAGGTCTAGAGAACATGACCTCTGAAGGAAGACTGAAAGAATTGGGCTTGTTCAGTTTGGAAAAGAGAAGATTGAGAGGGGACATGATAGCGGTTTTCAGGTATCTAAAAGGATGTCACAACGAGGAGGGAGAAAAATTGTTCTCCTTGGCCTCTGAGGATAGAAGAAGAAGCAATGGGCTTAAACTGCAGCAAGGGAGGTTTAGGTTGGACATTAGGAAAAAGTTCCGACCTGTCAGGGTGGTTATACACTGGAATAAGTTGCCTAGGGAGGTTGTGGAATCTCCCTCTCCGAAGATATTTAAGAGCAGGTTAGATAAATGTCTATCAGGGATGGTCTAGACAGTACTGGGTTCTGCCATGAGGGCAGGGGACTGGTCTTGATGACCTCTCGAGGTTCCTTCCAATCCTAGTATTCTATGATTCTATAACTTTTAGGGAAAAAAAATCATGCAATCTAGATTTTAAAGTTGTATGTCATGGAGAATCCATCACAACTCTTGATACATTTTTCCAGGGGTTAGTTAATCTCACAATAAAAATGTTATCACTTATTTCCTGTCTGAATTTGTCCACTGTCATCTCCCAGCCATTGGATTTTGTGATACCTTTCTCTGCTAGACTGAAGAAGCCATTATCAAATATTTGTTCCCCATATATGCACTTACAGCCTTTGCTGTTATTGTTGTTACGCTCAACAGAATGAGCTTCTTCAATCTATCATCATCAGGCATGTTTAAAAGTCTCAGAGGAGTAGCCATGTTAGTCTCTAAGGTGCTGCAGGACTATTCACTGTTTTTTAAGTTTTTTCTGTTACAGGCTAACAAAACATGTAGATGGTATCATGAGCTTCCATGGGCACCGCCCACTTCTTCAGATGAATGGGGTCCAGAGGTAGAAATAAAGAGCTTATTTATTTATAACTTACAATTTATCATATCATTTATAAATAGGCTCTTTATTTCTACCTCTGGACCCCATTCATCTGAAGAAGTGGGTGCTGCCCATGAAAACTCATGATACGATCTATATTTTTTATTTGTCTCTAAGGTGCTGCAGGACTGTTCTTTTTTTTTTTAAGTATCATCAGTCCTGTTTCTCAATACTTTAATAATTTTTGTAGCTCTTCTCTGAACCCTCTCCAATTTATCAACACCTTTCTTGTATCGTGGGCACCAGAACTGGACACTCCATGCCAGCAATAGTTGCACCACTGCCAAATTCAGAGGTGATATAACTTCTCTATCCCTGCTCAAGATTCCTGTTTTTGCATCCAAAGGGTACATCAGTTTCTTTGGCTGCAGGGCAGGGCTGAGAGATTTTAGTGAGCCCTGAAAGGGAGCTAGCTCTGGACCCCTGAAAAGGGGTAGGGCTTCTGGCTGAAAGGGTGGGGCTGGGGGCTAGTTTCCCCCAACCAGCCCTTCAGTATCACCAGAGCTGCAGTGCGGGGATACAAAGGACCCAGGGTTCCGGATGCTTCCACGGCCCAGGTAGTATCAGCATCAGCTGGGAGCCCCGAGCTATTTTAAATCACCAGGCCTTGGGGCAGCTGCCCTCTTTGCACCCCCCTGCCCAAACTGGCAGCTGTGCACAGTGTGGGGAATGTCTACCCCAGAACTATCTTTACTTAGTTTGCACGAGTAAGATGTAAGTACTTCCTGACTGTGCACACCAGGACTCGGCTCCCCTGTGCTGACATCCATTCTGCCTTCTCCCTCTCTTTTATTATAACCTTTGTTAACCAGATGAAAGCCAGAGCAGGTATGCCTAATTGTGCTCTGATACCTCCTTAATTGGTGGGGTAAGTGTATGCTTTAGCTTGGTAAGAACAGAGCCCACAGACCAAGTCCACAGAACCCTGAACAGCCAAGACACTGACTGTGTCATCAGAGATAGCTCGCAGTGACAATTACAGTAAACCAAAAGTGTATTATGTCCCTATTATTGTTTGCCCTGGTCACTGAGGATGTCATGAGAAAAGTAATTGCAGAGAGCAGCAGAGGAATTTTATGGACAAATGATAAAGCCCATTTGCATGACCCCATTTGTGCTGATGACATTTTCTGGCTTATTTCAACGCATTGCTTAATGGAAGAAAAGACCTGCACTTTGCAGATACTGCCAAACAAGCGGTTTTGTTCATTTAACAAGGAAGACACAATATATGGCTACCCTGGTCCCAAAAGGGAACACAAAAGTAGACACACAATCCAGAGGGTGAGTCGTGCAAGGATGATGACACCATGGTCCAATAACAAATCTCAGAAGCAGCAAGCAACTGAAAGTTACTAAGTTAAGGAGAGGAGCATGAGTGACCCAGACACAAAGATAGGAACTTTTTGTCCTTGGGTTTGTCTTCCTTTATAGAGTAGAGTCTTTGAACAAACTGATGTTCTTACCAATTTCAGTTATGGATTTCCAAGTAAATGCCTTTGGAAGACCTTCAGAGCTCATTGGGAACAATTTCTTATCACACTGGAGATTCTAAGTAGAGCAAACCAAGCGAAAGCATCAACCATGATATGAAGAACAAGATGTTGGTTAAACAGTGGAATAAGTTGCCTAAGGAGGTTGTGGAATCTCCATCACTGGAGTTATTTAAGAGCAGGTTGGATAGGCATCTATCGGGGATGGTCTAGACAGTACTGGGTCCTGCCATGAGGGCAGGGGACTGGACTCAATGACCTTTTGAGGTCCCTTCCAGTTCTGGTATTCTATGATATTTGGGACATGCTTTAAGGATGGGACTGACACAACTTCCAGGGCCAGTGAAATATGGACAGCAACATCAGGGGGAAAAAAGAAGAGGGAAGTGACTTAGAGAAACATGATATGGACTAACATAAGAAAAAAACTCCAAGTCCATCATTATGACATTCAGAAGCAAGGGTGCCATTTCGGACGTGTAGAGGGGCAGTAGCTGTGCACTCTGGGATGTGGCTAGCTTTTCATTCAGTTCCCCAGATGCTAAGGGAATGAGGGGAAAGTGCCTGCATTCCGTGCATTCCTCACCAGCCAGGTGTGATAGGAATGCACGGAATGTCAACCTGTGGAACTCCTTGCCAGAGGATGCGGTGAAGGCTAGAACTTTAACAAGGTTCAAAAAAGAGCTACATAGATTCATGGAGGTTAGGTCCATCAATGGCTATTAGCAAGGCTGGGTAGGAATGGTGTCCCTAGCCTCTGTTTCTCTGGAAGTGGGTGACAGGGGAGGTATCCCATGAGGATTATCTGTTGTATTCCCTCCCTCTGGGGCATCTGGTATTGGCCACTGTTGGCAGACATGATATTGGGCTAGATGGACCTTTGGTCTGACCCAGTGTGGCTGTTCTTATGTTCTTAATGCAGCACTTTACCCTCACTCTCTTATTCCGGAGGAACGGGATGAAAATCTAGTCACATCCCGGAGTGCACAACTGCTGCCCCCTCCCCACATGCCCAAAATGGCGCCCTTGTGCAGAAGCATAAGCAGACCAACGTAAAACTGAAGTATACGATACCGGGTGGATTCCCTGTGCACCTCAGGGTATGAAGGATAAAAAAGCAGCCGCCACCAGGGCTAGCTTGCCTGTAACTAATAAAGTACTTAGCCATACCATGTGTATTTATACTGACACAATCTGCCTTTCAAACTCAATTACTGAAAAGAGTGACATACTGAGCCTATTACCAATATTGATATTAGGACGGAATCCCTGGGAGCGATGCCCATCAGTATAGAAACAAAAAGCACAGCTTGTTTTCTGAATAAGAGCCAGTGCATCTAGTTCCCAGGACAAAGTGCAGATAGCTTGTTTAGGACCAGCAGGGTATTTTTCCATGTGTGCTTTACAGGGTCATATAGCTCTGCGGAGCCTTTCTGTGGGAATGAGCCCCAAGTGCTTTATCAATGCTCCAGATGCCAAAAAAAAAAAAAAATTCATTCATCCCGGCCACTGAAATGCAGCCAGTTCTGAGGCGGAGCTCTAGGAATCAGGCAGACTGCACAGAACATTTGGCTAGGGAGGAAATGGAGCCCATGAACTCAGTGGCAAACTCCAGCTCTTCCTGAAAATGCCTAGGGATCTTTAGGGAAAGCCCGGTGCCTGGTTTGCACATGGGAGTGCAGGAAAAGGGTGGAGGGGGATTTTAAGGAGCCAGGGATATTTGCAGTCCTTGCTTTTCCCTTGAGTACAGGGACTGGAGGCTGCAAGAAGCAGGTAGGATGACCCAGTACAACTTTCCATGAGGGCTGGCTGGCTGCAAAGAGGACCACATGACGTAGGTGTGGTGAGGAATAATCCACTGGCCAGCATGTGCTAAATGTCTTCCATCCGCAGAGGGTCTGAGTATGATATTGCCCCATCTACAGCACTTACTCTTTAACTTGTGTTTTGTGTGCTAGAGGTCCGTAGAGTTGGCTAAGGCAGGAGACATCCCATCCACACTCTTTTGTGCAGGGAATGCACTAACCTAAGGCACAGTTGTCCCCCCAAAGTCCACCTGCATGGATGAAGTTTTCCAGGAGCCAAAGAGGGTTAGAATCTCACAAGCAAAATCTGGACTTCAGTGTTTGCCCAGAGCAGGTAATCACCCTGCCTTGAAAGGCCCCCGTCTACGTACTGATATGCTGAAAACTAATGGAGGCAGCCAACAGGTGACTCTTAGCTTTGATTGTTGATGGATCTAAGTACTGTGCCAAGTCCCCTCTTTCCGATTCAATAGCAGGAGCATTCTCCCCCACCCGCCAGTGTGTAGTTAAAAAAAATTGTGGCTGTGGGGCTGGTATCCAGGCTCTAGACCACATGGCAGCTCCGAGCCCAGTCATATGGACTAAGGGGTTTCCCTGACTGGAGAGGTTGGGGGTATGAGCCTGCATTACAGCCTGGAGCAGAAAGCCTGAAGAAGGATCTGAGAATGTCATCCGGAGAAGAAAACTAAAAAAAAAACCCACCAACAACAAATGGTCCTGCAGCACCTTAGAGACTAACAAAACATGTTGATGGTATCATGAGCTTTCATGGGCGCAACCCACTTCTTCAGGTGAATGGAGCAAGGGGTCCAGAGGTACAAATAAATAGCAGAGAAAGAGAGGGGGTGGAGTGGGGCGGGAAAGAGAAGGGGGAAAACCCCCCAACCATCTTATCAATTAGAGTGTCCGTGCTATTGGCGCAAAGACTCCAATTTGAGTCTGATACTTACCTTTGCAGAAGTGAACTGCCTATGCTTCAGTCTCTGGAAACTTACCCCAATAGACCTGAAACTGACTAAACACAAGGAAAAAACTCTTTCAATTGGTTTTTGTTTCTGATTTTTACTGAACACTTAAATTATTAAGACACTGAATTAAAAAAAAAATCTGTGTTGCCATATTTGTCACTCTCATATGCTCTTTGGTATCTCCTTCCCATTTCCTTCAACCTAAGACAGTAGAGTTTTATGTGGGTGCAGGGATCTCCTGGTAGTTCTTTCTGCAGGCACAAGTCCTGAGACTGCGCCTTCTTGCCTAAGGCCTGCTCCAAAACTCACTGAGATAAAAAGAATCCCAGGCCAGAGGAGAACCGCTGTGATCATCTACTTTGACCTCGGGTAAAACATTTGCCAGATGGCAAAAAAAATAAAATAAATAAAATCTCATTTTGATTTTTAAATGGCGAGTGATGGAAAATCCACCACAACCTTTGGTAAATTGTTCAGATGGTTAATTAAATGGTCAGTGTAGTAAATGTCTAACCCTTATTTCCAGGCCGAATTTGATTCACTTCAGCTTCCAGTCATTGGACCATGCTATACCCTTCTCTGCTAGATTGAAGAGCCCATTATCAATTATTTGTTCCCCATGCAGGTACTTATAAACTAAGATCAAGTGATCCATGACATTTGCTATGGTAAACTAAATACATTTAACTCATATCTATCACTATAGGACAATTTCTAATCTTTAAGCATTCTTGCAGGCTCCTTCTCCAATTTATCCTCCTCCTTGACTGCTTTTCCACTCCAGCTCATCTGAAGAAGTGGGTTTTGCCCACGAAAGCTCATGATACTATCTATCTATCTATCTATCTTTGTTTTGTTTTGTTAGTCTCTAAGGTGCCACATAACTGCTCCTTGAATTGTGAACTTCAGAACTGGACATTGCAATGCACCAGCAGTTGTGTCCTTGCCAAACATCCAGGTTAAAAATAACCTCTCTGCTCCGACCCAAGATCCCCCGGTTTATTCATCCAAGGATTGCACTAGGCCTTTTGGACACAACATGGCAGCGGTTTTCAAACTAGGGGTAGCAACCCAGTACTGTGTCGTGGAATGTCAGGTGCTGGGTTGCTTTGCTGTAAGGTGACCCAGTGACTAGCGGGGTGTGCTAAAGCAGCTTCCCGCCTGTCGTGGCACTGCAGACCATGCTGTGCCCCAGAAGTGGCCAGCAGCAGAGTTTGGGCATGGGAGCCAATGAGAGCTACTGGGGGGCAGTGCCTGCGGGAAAGAGCAGTGTGTAGTGCCTCTTGCATGCCTCCACCTAGGAGCTAGACCTGCTGCTGGCTGCTTCCAGGGTATAGCGCCTACTGCAGTGCCAGGACAGGCAGGAAACCGGCCTTAGCACCTCCACTGCACCGTGGCATAGGATCCACTGGAGGTAAGCCCTCGCCCAAGTCCAGAGCCCCCTCCTGCATCCTCTCTCCAAGCCTGCCCTCTAGTCAAAAGATATAATTATGTTGGGTCATGGGCATCAACAATTCTCTTCAGCTGGGTCACAAGACAAAAAGTTGGAAAGCCACTGCAGTATGGCATTAAGGAGCTCATGTCCAGCTGATTATCCTAACCCCGCCCCCATCTTTCACTGAGCCCTGGCTTCTCAGGAGAGAGTATCTTATCTCATGCAAGTATGGCCTACATTAATTGTTCCTAAAGTACATCAATGGGAACATTTCCACAGGTTTGGAAGGGCTTTGGATTAGACCCAGTGGGTATAACTTTGCTTAGTCGTATGCTGTACCTTCTTTGACACAAGTCTTTTTCATGATAGATATGTACAGTGCATAGCACCATGACATCTGATCCTTAACTGGGGCCTCACGACACAACAATGGCACTCTTGTAAAGCTGGCAAATTCCATAGAAGCCTCATATCAGTTGTTTCTGATGAAAAATCATGGATCTTAGTCCTTGAGGAAATCCTACTGTTACTTTTTAAAAGCCATGTAGTATGCAAGGCCCTTATAAAAAGGGGAATGGAGACATCAGACCCACCTATACTTCAGATTCAGAAACGGGCAACAAAAATAATGAGGGTTTTGGAAGGGGTCCCATATGAAGAGAGATTAAAAAGACTTGGTCTTTTCAGCTTAGAAAAGAGGAGACTAAGGGGGGAATATGATAGAGGTCTATAAAATCATGACTGGTGACCCCTAGTTCTTATATTGTGGGGATAAGTAAATAACTTTTCCTTATTCACCTTTTCCACACCAGATGAAATTAATAGGCAGCAGGTTTAAAACAAACAGAAGGAAGTTTTTCTTCACTCAGCGCATAGTCAACTTATGGAACTCCTTGCCAGAGGATGTTGTGAAGACTAGGACTTTAACAGGGTTCAAAAAAGAGCTAGATACATTCATGGAGGTTAGGTCTATCAGTGGCTATTAGTCAGGATGGATAGGAATGGTGTATCTAGCCTCTTTTTGTCTGGAAATGGATGACGGGAAAGGGATCACATGAGGATTACCTGTTGTGTTCCCTCCCTCTGGGGCATCCGGTATTGGCCACTGTTGGCAGACAGGATATTGGGTTAGATGGACCTTTGGTCTGACCCTGTATGTCCGTTCTTATGTATACTTAGCTTGCCTACAATTATGGGGCATAATTAATATTCTCGTGCATTGACACAGTGACAATAAACAATGATCACTTGTAGAAATTAATTAAACAGCTGGACTAAATCACAAATACAGGGAATAGATTTTTAAGCAAGATTTACACAGCATTGCACTTGTTCTTTAAATATGCAAGCCCACAAGCACGCTTAGTATTGGTAAATTCCTGTCCCTTCCCTTTGGAAAGTGTCAACTCTCATGTGGGGTAGTATAGTGATTGATATGGACAGCAACACCCTCGCACCGCTGAGGTGATTAAAATCCCCAGAGTTTTCCCTCAGGGTTCCCCCCCCCCACATCAATCAGAATGATCTTATTATTTCCTTGTGCTCTCCCACTCCTGCCTGTGGTACCTACATCTTGTCTATCATCTGTTACTTAGATTATCAGCTTTGTTGGCCAGGAATTTTGTTTTCATTATACAGGTGTGTGAGGCTTAATGCAATTGGCTTTCAATCAATGAGGCTGAGGAGACACGGGGTATCATCATAATATGAAATTATCATCATCAGCTCAAGAAGGATGGTAAACATGTTGAAACAAAGGAGGATAGGAATAACATAAAAGAAAAATGACCACAAGAAGCCATTCTAAAAGGGAAATTATTCTAACAGGCAAATCGAATCACTTTGAGGCATTTGTATCTGCAGAACAACTTGCTTTGGTGGAAGATGAAGAACCCACAATTCAGTCCATAATTTAGGCCACCGAGTGCTTCTGGGTTCCTTGCTGATGCTAAACTCACATAATGGTGGGATATAAAAGTAACTCTTTCTACCATCTCCAGTTGGCTAAAAGGTTCTGGCCCATACCACCTAACAATGACCTGGCCTCAGTTGCACACATCACCTCCTGTCTGGATTATTATAGTGGTGCTACACAGCTAGGCATGAAGCTATAAATTGTTACGAATCTCTCTCTAACATAGCCATTGCAGCCTGTCTCCTGGTGAAGCACTGGATTGGGTTACCTACGGAGGTAGTGGAATCTCCATCCACTGAAGTTTTTAAGTCCTGGCTTGACAAAGCCCTGGCTGGGATGATTTGGTTGGGATTGGTCCTGCTTTGGGCAGGAGGCTGAACTTGATGACCTCCTGAGATCTCTTCCAGCCCTACAATTCTAGGATTCCTCAGGAATATAGGTCACTGCAGGTACATCACACCCTTCCTGTGCTCTTTTCACTGACTGTCCATGGAATATCAAAGGAAGTTCATGCCTTTGGGCCTTTGTTTTCAAGGCACTCAATGGTTTGAAACCAGGATATCTGGAAAATAGCTTGACAAAATAAGAAGCTCTAAGGAATATCCTCCCTCTGAAAAGGGGACTTGGATAACATATATGATTAAGATTGTTTCAAAGAACCCCTCAGTTTCAATAACAATGTTAGGTGTAGATTCCCCCCCTCCCCCACTGTGTATCTTAATTAATGTTTCTAAATTTTGGCATGATTTGTTTTAGAATGTTTGCCAGCGGTCTAAGCCGGCCAACATCTCTGTACTGCAAATTCTGACCCATCAGTAAGGGTGCATTTTCACTGCACCTGTACCTCGAAACAAGTGACACAATTGCATAGCTTATTTCAAGTCAATTTCAAAATAAAGTGCTGTTTTGACAAGTCCCTTAACTCTCGTGGAATGAGGATTACAGGAATGCCGGAATAGCATGCCCATTATTTCAAAATATACTTCAAAATAATGGTCATGTTTAAAGATGCAGAATAGCTATTTTGGGATACTTCCGGTATCCTGAAATAGTGCTACTGTCTAGACATAGCCTAAATGTACACCCCTATCTCTAGGACCAAGTCTATACTAGACCCAGAAGGTCAGCTTAAGTACGTAACTCCATCTATGTAAATAACACAGCTGGAGTTGACATACCTTAAGCCAAGCTTGGTGCCGTCTATACAGCAGGAGTTCAATGGGAGAAACACTTGCAACTGAGAGGATTACTGATGCTGACCAGGGGTACTCTCAGCATTTGATTTAGTGTGTCTTTTCTAGACCCACTAAGTCGAACGCCAGAAGATTGATCTCTGCCACGTAAATATAGACATGGCATCGGGTTCCCCTTTCTCCCAGGATGCAAAGTGGTAGGCAGACTTTGCCTCTCTCACCCACTCTGGGGGCCCCTCCGTGGCCTTAATGGTCAATGACACTTGTCCCTTCTCTAGGCTGTACCACCTGGTCTTCTGTGGGTCATCCCTCTGGCCAAGTCACTAAGGGTACATCTACACTGCAACACTATTTTGAGATAACTAGCACTATTCTGAAATAAATTAAAGTCCTTTGCTTCAAAAGCCCACAGTCTGTGGGTGGACGCAGGTGACCTCCTGGGTGGTTCTGTCTTCCTCTAAGTTAAAGTCAGAACCAGGGTGGAGGTGCACAGCCAGACCTGCTTGGAGGGAGGAGCTTCTTCCCCTCCTGCTGCCGGGCACTTCTCTTCCAGGAAATGGCTTCTCTCTACTCCTCCTGGCTTAGGCTAATAGGGCTATCTCTCCCTCAGTAGCCTGCTTGGCTGTGCTGGAAAGGTGGCGCTTTCGTGCTCCCATCCTTCCGCTGGCTGAGTCTTACTGTGGGGCCTAGAGCCCCCATCCCAGTGGGACGCAGAGGTCCAGAGGCAGACCTGCACTCTGGCTAGACCTTTCAAACTGCTCAGCGCCCTCCCTCAGGGCCACCTGTTCCATGCGACTCAGCACCAGGAGTACAATCCAGTGCTCATTTCACTGATAACAAAAAAAAAAAACTTCCATGACTAATTATAACAATACTAATCCTTAATGGTGATGGGCATCTCCGTTGCCAGTGATTGCCAGCAGTTAACCTCCTGGGTGGGAGTTAGCCCACCTGCAGATGTGCTGAAAAATCCCATCCTGTTTTCCTTTTATTTTCATGTAAGTGAGTTTTTAGGTCCAGCTCCATCTCTGGTGTAACTCTCTGGAAGCCACTGGACTAACACCAGGGATGAGTTTGTCCTTTAAGCTCTTTCATTCCAGTCTGTGGTACACTCAGCACTTTGCTCATTGACTTTCTCCCTGTGTTAATATACAGCATTGGATTTTCTCTTTTGATGTTCATTCCTCCTTTGTGCAGACATTTGGCTCTCTCTTTTTTTGCTACTTCCCTCCATGGTCCCAGACATAGGTGCAATCACCTATGCCTGATGTAAAAGGAGTGCTCCAATCAGGACTAAAAGTAAAAAAAAAAATGTTATTTTTTCCCCCAGACACTTCAAGGGGAGTATCATTTTACAGGCCATCATTGTTGGCATTGCTGTATAGGCCATTGGAATTACTAGAGGCATGGAGGCATCAAATAATTGTACGAGTGTAGACACAACCAAAGAAAACAGAGGAAGAAAGGCAGAGAAAGAGGAATAGAAAAAGAGGAGGGAATAGGAGAGAGAGAGAGAAAATGGGCTTTATCTAATATGATCAGTGCATCTCTATTGGAACTATACCAATCTATACTTTGGTCCTGCTTTGTGCAAGGGGCTGGACTCGATGGATTCTATGATTCTATACCCATTGAAAGTCTGGGTCCATTTTCTTCATTCATTTAATCTCTGATCTCACTGATCTACTGTTGTTTTCACAATATCAATGTTTCCTCCCCTTCCCCGTTCTAAAAAAGAAACAAAATGGTGTGTGGGGGAGGGTGGCAATCAAAATTGAACATGAAACTGACTTCTGAAAAAAAATGGGGTCAAACAAAATATTCCGGTTTTGATTTTACAGTTTTGATTTTCCTTTCATTTTTCATTTCAGAATGACTTTATATAATTTAAAAAAAATGAAAAGTGCGCTGTTTCACTTGGTAAAGTTCTACGTTTTTTTTCACCCCCTGAAATAAAATTTCATCTACATTGACAGGTTTCTGGGAAACATTTTGCTTTTGGAGGACTTGACATTTTTGGATGGGAAAAACATTGTCAGAAAACTTCCTACCATTTTTAGTTAGAAATCCCAATCATGAAAGCGCCATGACTTGCAAGGCTAATTAAGGTCAGACACCTCAGGTGGGTTCTCTAAGGGGCAGTTTCTTCTTTGGTTGTTCCATAGTCTTGGCCAGTAATTGTGTCGCTTATTTTGATCTTATTTTGAAATAGCTTATTTCGAAATTTGGTGCTGTCTACACAGCGCCAATTTTCAAAATGAAGCGCTATTCCAAAATGTCCCTTATCCCTCGTACAATGAGGTTTACAGGGACATCAGAATAGCGAGCCTGTTAAATTTTGATATTACGGGCTTGCTCTTAAGATGCAGAATAACTATTTTGGGATACCAGAGGTATCCCGAAGCAGCTCCGCAGTGTAGATGTAGCCTCACTCTGGCACACTAACCATTAGACTACACTACCCATCTTTGAGTGAGATTCGCTCTTGTGAATCAGTGCTGAAGCTCAGTCATGAGCAAGAGAAGGAAGAAGGCGGCTGCATGATATATAAGGATCAAATTGATAATTCAGTGGAAAAAAAAACCTGGGTATGCTGGAATAGCTTCTCCTGCATAAGTAAGGCAACCTCAAGGCAATTAGAGTTTGGAGAGAGCATCCTTGTCATATCAAGCACCACTTCCAAAGCCAAAGAAATCAACACATCCCTTTTTGCAATGGAAAACACAGTGGGACAAAGCGAACTCTTTCACTTTGGTGGGTAAAACCTTTATTTAAAGGCTGACTAACAAAAGAGCCTGTGATCTTTGCTCCCAGACACCCACCAGCCATTAATGTAAAAGTCCCGCTGAAAAAAGACACACACGCACGCACCCACCTTGGGCTCTAATGAGGGCTTGCCTGTTTGATGACGACACACCCAGAACAGCGTTAGAACTCTGCAGTCTCAATTATAATGCCATCCGGCAGGAGAGACCATTATGGATCTGAGCTGCCAGACCATCGAAATGAGGTTGAAGAGAAAAAAAAAAAAGAAAAGAAAAGGGAAGGGGAAAAATAGGAAGGCTGGAAGTAAAGAAATGGACAGCAGGAAAGCTAAATTGCTTCTAGAGTCCCTATAAAGTGGTGGAGCTAATTAGTGGTTTGAAGGGTCTGGCGAGGCAGATGGCAGTGAGGTCATGCTGGCACTGACCATGGGCACTGGAGAAGATAGCTCAGGAAACTTCTGTCCCTATGAAAAATTTTGTGAGATTAACTCTCTGTGGAGTCTCTCAGACACATACACGCCCTCTCCTCATTTTCTCAATTGAAAAGTCGGTTGTTTGAGTTTAAGCGGGTCGATAGGGCTAAGATAGCCAGCATTTGCTATTGCTCTACCAAATTCATGATCCATTGTGGTCAATTTCACGGTCATAGGATTTTAAAAATCATAACGTTCTTTATTTAAATCTAATATGTCAGATAAAAGACCCGTGGAGGGCTGCAATAGTATCACTGACAGATGCAACCGCACATAGGACTTCTGGAGCTTAGTGCATGAGCCTCTACCCCGTGAACTAAAAGTCAGTTGTCTATTAGCTAAGCCTGTAAAGCAGACTCATTATTCTCTTTCTAAGGGGTCTCAGTGCCACTCCATGAGACAGCGAGCCAGCCCCAGAAGGTGTGTGGGTCACCTACTTCGGTTAGCTAAGGAAGCGTGTCCTGAGCTTCAGAGATGTCCCAGTTGCAATCTTGGACGAGCCCCCAGTTGTATCACTGACAGGTGGAACCGAACCCCGGAACCTCTAGAGCAGCCGTGGCCAACCTGAGGATCACTAGCTGCATGCGGCTCTTTCCCCTCTGCCCCCGGGTAAGCCCCCCGTGGCTTGTAAGCTGCCCCACATCCCCAAAAATGGCCCTCTCCTCCTGACTCCCTGTGCTGACCTGGTCAGGGGAGCCTTCTGGCATGGGCATGAAAGATGTATAATTAAAGATGGCGGCGGGCGGCAGGAGCCTGCTGTGTCCAAAAAGCCTCAAAATGCATTTTCTTAAAGGGGCAGAGTTGGTTTTTTTTTTTTTGCTCGACCAAACGTGACTGGGAGCTCCTTTTAAAAGGGCAAAAGGGGCAGTCCCCCCCTTTTTTTTTTTTTGGCTCGACAACTTTTTCCCGGCTCTTTGCGCTCGATCCACTAGTATTTTGGGGTATGTCTACACTAGCCCCCTAGTTCGAACTACAGAGGCTCATGTAGGCATTCGAAGTTGTAAATGAAGCCTGGGATTTAAATATCCCGGGCTTTATTTGCATCTTCCCATCTGGGTGCCATTTTCAAATCCCCCTAGTCTGTACTAACTGCCTGCGGCTACATGCGGCAGTCAAACATGAATTCTAACTAAGTCCTTAGTTCGAGTTAACTGTTACACCTCATTCCACAAGGTATAACAGTTAACTCGAACTAAGGACTTAGTTCGAGTTCACGTTTGACTCCCGTGTGTAGCCACAGGCAGTTAGTTTGGACTAGGGGGATTTAAAAATGGCGCCCAGATGGGACGATGCAAATAAAGCCCGGGATATTTAAATCCCGGGCTTCATTTGCAACTTCAAATGCCTACATTAGCCTCCCTAGTTCGAACTAGGGGGCTAGTGTAGACATACCCTTGGCTCTTTGCCCAGAATGGGTTGGCCACCCCTGCTCGAGAACATAGTGCATGAGCCTCTACAGCTTGAGCTAAAAGCCAGCTGGCTAATAGCATAGGCTGTACAGCAGACTCATTATTCTCTCGGCAAGTGGTCTCAGTGCCACTAGATGAGACAGTGCACCCCACCCATACCTGTGTGTGGGTTACAGTGTTATTGTGGGGGTGGTGGCAAGATTATTGAAGGGGGGGTTGTGGTACTGCTACCCTTATTTCTGTGTTGCTGGCTGTGGTGCTGCCATCAGAGCTGGGCAGCAGGAGAGCGGCAGCTGCTGGCCGGGAGCCCAGCTCTGAAGGTAAGGTATTGCTACCATTTCTTCTAGGCTGCTGCCTGCAGAACTAGGTCTTCAGTCAGCAGCCACTGCTCTCTGGCTGCCCAGCTCTGAAGGCAGCAGAGCAGAAGTAAGGGTGGCCATACCATATCATGCCATGCTTATTGCTACACTGCTGCTGGGGGGGGGGGGTGCTGCCTTCAGAGTTGGATGCCCAGCCAGTAGCCACCTCTCTGTGGCTGTCCATCTCTGAAAGCATCAAAGCAGAAGTAAGGGTGGCAACACCATGACCCCCTAAAAGAACCTTGTGTCCTTCCGGCAACTCCCTTTTGGGTCAGGACCCCTAATTTGAGAAATGTTGGTTTCCCCCATGAAATCTGTATAGTGGAGGGTAATAGAACACAGACCAGTTTTCACGGGGGGACACCAGATTTCATGATCCGAGACATGTTTTTCATGGCCATGCATTTTTCAGGGCCCTACATGTAAGCCTACCCGATGCTGCAGGCTTGTGATATCCTGTCGCTGCGATGGGGCTGGTTTTCATCAACATAACCCCTATCCTTTTTGTTTACTTGTAACTTTCAGCAGTTTCCCCTCCTGTAAATATAAGAATTCTAAGACTCAACCAGCTCTAGGTACTGGTGTTGTCGTTACCCCTAGAGGCCTGATCAGGAGCTCACCATGAAAAGCTTTGCACCGTTACACAGTGAGAGACAGCCCCCGTACAGCAAAGCATGCAGTCCAACAAGGCAACGTGGGGCTCAAAGAATTAAAGTGATTTGCCAAAGGACACACCAGGAATCTGTGGCAGGATCCTTTTTGTGCTCGTTGAGCATTTCCTCAATAAGACCATTCTTCCTTTCCTGGCTACCCTGAACAAGTACAGGCCAGCTCTACAGCTGGTGTATATCGTTGTGGCTCCTTTGATTTTGATGGAGCTTCATGGATTTATACCCTTGTGCCTGAATTCATTTTTTCCCTTGGTGTTTACATCCTTTGATTCTGCCCCGGTCCTCAACCTTTCTCATCATCCCCCAGGACCATGCATCCCCTGTAAATGGGACTGAGGGGAGACCGTCCCTCTATATGGAGGCCTGGGAGTTTAATCTCTCCCCTTTTTCATCTCTTCCGATAATGTGAAAACATTTTCCTCCAGAAAACATGTTTATGCAGCATCAGCATCAAAAAGCCATTTTCTTGTTTTCCCTAATGACTTTACCAGACATACAGCAACACAATGAAAGATGTTGTTGTTATTCCTTCCTCTTTCCTTGATCTTTATGTTTTCATGGAAACATCATTAGTGAGCATAATAGTGGTGCGAGAATATATTCAAGGCATGGGCCTGACACTTTCATTCTAATGTATCGCCAGAATAGTCTTTATTCCGTTAAGCTCCCTGGCATACATCATAGGCCATTTCTGAAGCAGAAACCTGCCACTACTCTTTGGGGGTTCAGCACAAGGAAATTCAAGGTTATAGACTCTTAGGGTGTGTCTACACAGCAGGGCTTCACTCGAAATCAGCTGTGCAAAATTGAGCTACGTCAATTGCGTAGCTTATTTCGAAATTGAGAGTGTTTACACAGCACTTATTTTGAAATAGAGCACTCTTCCTCTGACGTCCCTTACTCCGCGTACAATGAGGGTGACAGGTGTCGGAATAAGAAGTCCTCCAGCTTGACAGTATTTCGACATTATTTCAAAATAACTGCCTGCTGTGTAGATGTGGATTATGTTATTTCAAAATAATGTTGCTGTGTAGATGTTCCCTTAGGGAAAGATATTGCACCCTGCAGAGAGAGAGAGACCAATCCCTAATATAAATGGATCTGATCCAATCACACTTTCTTTTGGATTGGATTCATTCACCTCCAATTTGGATTGGAGTCCATTCCTGAGCTGATGGCTGATTAGTTAATAGCACCAGGTCATCTCACTCCTCTCTTCCATGGTCAAGTGATGGTTTAATAGTAGCTAGCTTCTGGGAATGGGGTTCGGTCCCCCCCTCTTTTTCCTGTGTGACCCCAGAGTAGTGATTGGGTCTCCTTGGGCCTCCATTCCCCATCTGTACAATGGGGATCATAGCAATACCCTATCTCAGAGAGGTGTTACAAGGATCAATACATTAAAGAGAGTGAAGTGGGCTCTGAGAAAGGGGGCACATCATTACCAATGATAGATAGCCACAGAAATATGTCTCTTTCTTTTCCAGCATAAACATTAGTACGGGATGGGGAGACAGAACTAAATAATCGGAGATGGATGAATATTTTGAATAGCTCCTTTGTTCAGTGAATTTCACACATCATGGGGTGTGCATTTTCGGAGTATAGATCACAATTCCTTCCCATTTATCTTACTCAGGTGGGGTTAGCAAATAATTTCTGAGTCTCAAGCCTGGTGTGTGGTGCAGTTTGAGCCTCTCTCTCTGATGGTTTTGCAGTCTCCATGAAGCTCTGCCCACAATTCTGGGAGACATTAACAGGTGTGTTGTGAGCAAGACACGAGAAGTGATTCTTCCGCTCTATTCTGTGCTGATTACGCCTCAGTTGGAGTATTGTGTCCAGTTCTGGGCACCCCATTTCAAGAAAGGTGTGGAGAAATTGGAGAAGGTCCAGAGAAGAACAACAAAAATAATGAAAGGTCTACGAAACATGAGCTATGGGGGAAGACTGAAGGAATTGGGCTTGTTTAGTTTAGAAAAGAAAAAACTGAGAGGGGACATGAAAGCAGTTTTCAAATATCTGAAAGGGTGTTACAAGTAGGAGGGAGAAAAATTGTTCTGCTTGGTCTCTGAGGACAGGACAAGATGCAATGGGCTTAAACTGTAGCAAGGGAGCTTTAGGTTGGACATTAGGAAAAACTTCCTAATTGTCAGGGTGGTTAAAAACTGGAATAAATTGCCTGGGGAAGTTATGGACTCTCCATCACTGGAGATATTTAAGAGCAGGTTGGACAGACATCTATCAGGGATGATCTAGACAGTGCTTGGTCCTGCTGTGAGGGTAGGGTACTGGACTCGATGACCTCTCAAGGTCCCTTCCAGTTCTAGTGTTCTATGATTCTATGACACCTTGACTTAAGATGGATACTACTAATGCACCCAACCAGCTCTGTCTGTCCTTATGTCAGACGGGTATTCTGAGAGGGCCATCCACGGGCAGTTGCACTAGGGAATGCCTAAAGGGAGCAACCTTCTCTTAATTGTGCATTGGCACCGATGAGACCCCCACTTCCATTATTTGCAGACAGTAGCTGAGGGAGAGGTCAGCTGAGATCAAAGAACACAGCACAAGCAGGCCTGCTGCCAGGGAATTAAAGGGGGCAGTTGCTCTGGGTCCTGGCCATTCAGAGGGGCATAGGATTCCCGGCTCTTGCCACTGCTAATATGGCAGCAGTGTCGGTTGTAGCTCCAGGCATTTTAAATCACCACTGGAGCACCTGGGTGGCACATAAGGCTGGGGGAGCCATGTGGCATGCCCTGGATGGCATGGAAGGCTGGCTGCATTCAGCCCTGCTCCTTCCACCTGAGACCCTGCCCCGTCTGCAAGCATGGAGCTGCCCCCCACACTTTGCCCAGGGGCCTACAGAGGCACCCCTGAGCACAAGCACGCAATGAGAACCCCTCCCTGCCCTGAGCACTTATTCTCCATATAGACAATTGACACAAAGAGTGGCAGGACTTGCCAAAGGTTACACAGCAGAGATACCTTTCCTGATGCCAGGACCCATCTACTATGCCTCCCACCCCTGACTTCCAGATTCAGGATATACCAGTGTATCAACTCACTGAGCAGAAGGGCAGCTAAGGACACAAGCCAACCTGAACAGTTTGATTGTAGATTAGTAAGACAATGAGGTCATGGTCCATGGTGAGGCCTCCTAGACATTATGATGATAATAATAATAATATTTAATAATAAATAACTAATAATTAATATGTGAATTAATAGTTAATAATTAATACAGGTTGAACCGCTCTGGTCCGGCACCCTTGGGACCTGACTGGTACCAAATCAGAGAATTTGCCGGACCATGGGAGGTCAATATTGTCTCGCAAAATTACCAACACTTCCACTGCTTACTGGGCTCCTGGAAGACATATAGGGGTAAATTAGAGCTACATAACAGCACAGAATACTGAGAGCTGGGACTAGTGACTGTAAACAAACTTTATGGGACCACAGGAAACCTGGCCACACCCATGATAAGTGGACATCCCATTAACTCAAATCATGCTGGGCTATGGATGTTGCTGGATCAGAGAGTGCCGGACTAGAGAGGTTCAACCTGTAATAATAATAATAATTATAGTAAATTGTGTGGAGGGAAAACCATTAGCTGCCCTGCCCATCTTAGCCTCTTTCAGGAGACATTTATAACCCAGCTTTCAATTCTTTTTCAGTCCTTGTGATCAGCTTACCTGGGTTTTCTATGCTACTGTCTCAAGGAGAAGGGCTGGAAACTCTCTCTCTCTCTCTCCATCTATGTTTTAACCTGAGATTCTCCTCTATGGGCTTGCTCAGTGAAAGGATGGCTCACGTGAACCCTCTCCATTTCCGCTGTCCATTGGCTACCCTGTGAAATACCGAGAGTGTCCCTCAAAGCTCCTTGAAGATAGGTAGCACTGCTCAGCTGCCCATCATGGTGCGATGGTCCAGAACCAGAAAAAGCCATGAGCTGCTCTACAGAACAAGTTCTGTGACCCTCACGGCACCACATCAGTTCACTACAAGCAATAATCCATTCTTGCTGTTGGGTGCCACTGCTCTTCAACTAACCTGTGGAAACATTGGCCAGGAAAATGGAACCGGAGGATGTTGCAGAAGCCACTCGCCCACTAAGGACAATAGATACATGATGGCTTCCCTCACCATCTGCAATGTATTTATGCTTCCAACATCTCTGGGAGGTAGGACAGAGCTGTAAAAATGGGAAACTGAGGCACCAGGAGGCAAAGTGAATCCTCCAAAGTCACAAAGTCCAAAGTGAATCCTCCAAAAGCCCTTGGTGGAGCAGGGAATTGGGCACAGATCTGAAGTAGAGCCCTAAACACTGGAACATCCTTCTTCCTCTTTAGCTGTTGCTTCCTCCCACTCCCTTCCCCTCCTGCTGCTGCTCCATCTCCTATGACATAAAAGAGATCAAAACAAGTTTGCACATGGGGACCCTTAAGGGATGCAAAGCTAACGGTATGCCCCAGGTTCCTAACCTGTTGGGGGCTAACCAGAGAACACTGTGCTCTGGAATTCTTGGGGAGAACAGAAAATGCCCCTTCCAGGCTGAGTCAGATGGCATAAATTCGAGCAGATGGGACTATTCTAGTCTGTCTCATCTTATCTGTCCATGAGGCTACTCTGACTTGAATCTACAGCCAGCAGGTGCCCAGGTATGCCAAGTATCCCTGGACAGAGAAGAGATGGGATTATCAATGCCCATCTCCCTTCACTAGTGCAGACCCAGCATCAGTGCACATGGCCTGGACAAATTCAGCCCTAGTGAAAATGAGAGCAACACTTTTGAAGTCAGTAGGGTTCTAGAAAGGTTGAATTTAGCACCTCAATGGCAAAGCTCTCTCTAGAGGAAACATATAGGAAGAGACAGGAGAATACATACGTGGAAAGAAATTCCTTCCCATCCCCACTAATCCTAATGAGGAGTCAGTCTGAGTTTACATCAGATGAGTATCCTGCCACCTATACGTATAAATACTCACTAAGGCGACGTCTACACTGCAACGCTATTTCGGGATACTGGAGTATCCCAAAATAGCTATCCCGCATTTTCACAGCAAGCCCGTTATTTTGGGCTCGCTTTTCCAATGTCCCTGTAAACCTCATTCTACAAGGAGTAAGGGACATTTCGGAATGGCGCTTCATTTAGACAGCGCCAAATGATGAAATAAGTTATTTCAAAATAGCATCAAAATAAGATACGCCATTTGCCTACCTCCAATTGCGTATCTCATTTAGAGTTATGGTGCAGTGTAGGCGCACCCTAGATAATGCGTAAGCAAAGTAGAGATATGAGTGAAATAGTACGTCTAGAAACCTGAGGGCTCGAGGCCTGTACGGCAGCAGCTTAGCCACAGTTGAAACACGAGGCCCAAAATTCTTAGCATAAATTTAGCCCTGGTTATAAGGTATTATAAGATAGTTCACTGTCATAAACACATCTGGTTCATCTGCTGACAGGTAACCACAATATATCAGTTAGTGCTAGTTGTGGATATATTAGGATAGAAACATTCTCAGAAGTTCAAGCACAAGATCACTATGGTAACCGATTGATGTATATGATAGAGAGCTTGAGATAAATGTTATATTTGCCTGTAAAGAAAGAGGGCTCTAACTTTATTAGGGTGAGGAAATTAAGATACGGACTAAGACTGAATATTCTAATGAATATTCATGAAAAGCACAGAGCCCTCCAATAGGGGGATCCATGGATCTTCTTGGTGTGCTAGAGATAGGGTCAATGGTGGATGACTTGTCTGACCATTTTGAATTCTCTTCCGGGGAGGGTGAGTGCCTATGGATGCTTTGACACGGGGTGTTTTGACCATTCTGTATTTTCCCTCTCTGCTTTTCTGCATTGGCATGTTTGTGCTAACTGTGCTAATAAAAACATCACAAGGGCAGAACATCTGTCCTAAGTGTGATTAGCTCTTTCAAGAATGCCAGGGTCCTCATAATCACTCTCATACTTGTGCATCTGGTCACAAGGCAGGACCCCACCACACTACAGAGTGTTAATTGGTATTTCTGATTGATCGCTTTACCTCATGCACAATTAATAGATCAGGCAACAGCTCAGCAGCCTGTAACCAGCACTTGTCCAAATGTCTTTTGTTGAAAATCTATTCTAGGAATAATTTCTCATGAGCTTTCCAGTGGGTTTGAGCAGGCCTGTTGTACCCTGGGAATGGCTTTTGTCAGCAAAGACCAGCAAAAATAGGTTATGGAAAAGTGTGGGCCTGCATTTTTCAACCTCATCATAGGCTCGGAACTGCATTAAAGCAACCATACCTGAAAAGCAGGGGGTGGCATGGCATAGTATTGCCCACCCCAAGCATTCAACACAGAGGCATCAGGCCAAAAAAAAATCCCAAGATTTTCTTAAAACTTCAGGTTGAACCTCTCTAGTCTGGCACCCTCAGGACCTGATTGGTATGAAATCAGAAAATTTGCCAGACCATAGGAGGTCAATGTTGTCTAGCAGCATTACCAACACTTCCACTGCTTACTGGGCTTTTAGAAGACATTCAGGGAAAAACTAGAGCAAAAGAACAGCACAGACCACTGAAAGCCAGGGCTGGTAGCCGTAAACAAACTTTGTGAGACTGCAGGAAAGTTGACCACACGTATGCTAAGTGGACATCCGGCTAACTCAAATCATGCCAGACCATGGATGTTGCCAGACCAGAGAGTGCCAGATTAAAGAGGTTCAACTTGTACATACTTTTAAAATTAATTGTTATAGGGCTCTTGTTCTTTGCTTCCTGGGTGAGGGTGGATGCGGGTCATAGTTAAGTTGCAGTGGGGGAGGTCTTAGTTGGATGTTAGGAAAAACTATTTCACTAGGAGGGTGGTGAAGCACTGGGATGCGTTCCCTAGGGAGGTGGTGGAATCTCCATCCCTAGAGGTTTTTAAGTCTCGGCTTGACAAAGCCCTGGCTGGGATGATTTAGTTGGGATTGGTCCTGCTTTGGGCAGGGGGCTGGACTTGATGACCTCCTGAGGTCTCTTCCAGCCCTATGATTCTATGAATAAGCTTTGCTGCATAACCATGAGCATTAGAAACTTCTTTTTTTTAATATGGAAGCTGAGGTTCTCCTGACTCCACGAGCTGGGGCGTTTACACCAAATGTCGCAGGATGAAATGGCAAGAATTGCCCAATACTGGGCACAGTGAGCATTCAGGAGCACTGGGCAGGCAGATTCCTAGGCTGGTGGGGCTGAAGATCAGAAATGAGAGTGTTGCGAGGATGGAGGGGCCCTGGCAAAAGTGGTTAGGACTGCAGCCCTCATCCATAATTCATGGGAGTCAATGGAAAGATTCCCATGGACGTCACTCGACTTAGAACCAGGCGCAGGGTTGCAAGTCTGAACTCAAATGAAAGAACTGCTGGGAGGGGCTGAAAGAAGATTGGAATAGCAGGGGATTTAACAGTCCCCTGGTGTCAGGACACAGTTAGTACTGGAACATAAGGGAGATTGTACTATAGTGCAACAACGGAGCTGTGTGTGCGAGAAACTTGTACAACATCCATCCATGCTCCTTATCAACCCTGAACTTTCCAGAGCAGTCAATTGATGTGCAGATGTTTTAGGAATAGGAAAGCGAGCTTCAGACTATTGGAGGCTCCGGGATATTGCCGAAGAAGGCAATGATTTATAATATATTATAGGAGTGGGCATGATAAAAGTCTGCACAAAGATTCTATTGCTCTCCAGCCTCTGGTCGCTGCATAACTTAAATAACAAGATTCCTCTTGCAAACTGTGCGATGGTAACCCGCAGCTATTACCCGCGCAGGAGATAACATATTGTTTAATCCTTCCAACTTCAACATGAATCATTCAGAGGAAAGCGGGGAGGGGGAAGTTTCATAAGAATTATGAGTGTGAGCTGCTGGATCTGGTGATAAGGCGGAAAGAGACACTGAGCCAACTGGGATGGGAAGGTAGGACATTTTCTGACAGCTCCCTGCGACCTGGGGACAGAGCAGAATAAGCTACACTGCAGCACTTTGGAATCTCTCTCTCTCTCGTCTGAGTGGGCCAATGCAGACCACAGAACAGTGGTGGGTAAGCTGTGGTCCACAGGCCGCATCCAGACAATTGGAATACCACCTGCAGCCCATGCACCCGCTGCCTGTTCCCCTCCCTCATGCATTTTGCACACTGGGGTTCCACAATTACCTACTCCCCACCCCCCTTGCCTCCTATCCCTTTTGGAGCATCCTGAATTAGCCGATTTGCACTCGGTCCCTGCTCCGCCTCCTCCCGCCTGCTTGAACACAATGAATCAGTCCAGAAGTGCTGGGAGGGAGGGGAAGGAATAGTTAAGTGTGGGGCCCAAGTGGGCAAGAGGTGTGAGGGAAGGGGAAGAGAGGAGAGACAGGGGCCCCAGTGGACTGCATGTGGCCTGCAGGCCGCAGGTTGCCCACCAATGGATTTCAATCTTGCAGGCCACTGAGATGAAGGAGGTCCACTCAAGCGGCCCACTCACTGGATTTGATTGCCCATCGCTGCCACAGAACATCCCTGAATTAATTCTTTTTTTGAATTATCTCATCTCTCTGGTCCTTTCCCCACAGTTCAAGTTTAAGATGGACTGTCTGGGCAGGAAATAGAGACTGAATGGTTTGGTGTTCCAAGTGAATCATTCTCATCATCCATATATCCAGCTCGGTCTAGTATTATTAACGCCTCGCTCCTAGGCAGCGTTTCTGTCAGCCAATTTCAACCCCCCTCACAAAGCACGCCAGGATGATTATCCCCATTTTGCAGACGGGAAGAAAGAGGCAGAGAAAGGCAGAAGGACTTGCCCAAGATCAACCAACACAACCAAGGACTCCAGAAACGCAAACCAAGGGTTTGCTTGTTCACTAGAACACACTTCCTTCTACGAGGTGCAGTAAAAGCACTTTGTGGGCTGGAAGAAGGGAAAACGCCTACATTTTAAGCTCAAACCTCCTTACAAGACTCCCTTTTAACTGGGAGGAAAGTATGATGCTCATGGAAAATGTTTCAAGACGTGATTGTCTGGCTCTCTTTTCTATTCCAGATATATATATATATACATAGAGATAGATATATATAAATGCTGCCAACTCCACTGGTATCAGTAACAAATGCTTACAAGGATTAAAACGCAGTAATGAGCTTTTGTACTAATGGTACATCTTGTAATAACTGCTATCTGCACTTCCAGTTGTAAGTGATAAGTGAAGCTATATTGTTAATGACAAAATACCTCACCTTTCCCCTTTCTGCCATCCCCACCCCCCTTGATCTAGCTTGGAATTCTTCAGCCAAACATTTGAGAAGAAGTAGAGTTATTTCTCAAGCCGTTGCCTGGCACCTGACGCTGTTCCCTATGGCCTGTGCCTTTGTCACTAGCCCAGAGGAAAGCAAACAATGTACCTGTACCATGTGATGAGGACAAAGAACGTAAGAATGGCCATAAAGGATCACACCAATGGTCCATCCAGCCCAGTAACCTGTCATCTGACACTGGCCAAGTGCACTGTCACCGACTCTCTGCGACTTGGGCAAGTCACTTAACCTCTCTCTGCCTCAGGTGCTCCATCTGCGCAATGGGAATATAACAGCCCTGCCCTGCTTCACAGGGATGTTGTGAGGATGAATACACGACAGATTGGGAGCTGTTCCGATACAAGAGTAACGATACCTTTGAAAGAGTATAGCTGCAGCTGCCTCAGCCACTGAGTGCCCATTGCTGTAGTATCCAAGCCCTTTGATCTCACTATTTTAACTGCGCATCATGTCAACAGCAGGACAAATTTTACTCTTCGTGACACCTGCAGAACCCCGCTGACATAGGCAGGGCTGCACTGAGCAGAATCCAGCCAACGTTATCAACATACGGCTTTAGACTCCTGGCCCTACTGTGGCTTAGCAGGGCGGTCCTTATCCATGGGCAGAATATACAGCTGCGTAGGGCACCTGAAAATTTGGGGCACCACTGGGTCTTACTGTCCACCTACTCACCTCTTGCTATCCCTGTTCTGTGGCTCTGCTTCCTCCAGAGAGGATCTAGTTGACTTAACTCTGGCAGGCTTTTTCACGAGCACTGAACCAGTGAAAGAGCCATTCCTGTGGTAATGAAGCCTTTTAACAGGCATTTGCCAACCCCACTCTGTGCTGCCACTTTCGGGATGTAACATGTCTACAGGACCTTAGTGTAAACTTTGCTTTAAAACAATTTCATTTGCGTGTTGCTGGAAATTACAAAATCTCATCCCTATAAAACTGTCATCCCCCCCCATGGCTGCCATCAGGCAAAGGGGCACCGGTTTCATAGTATTGTGCATGGCCCCATAAATCCCAAGGATGACGCTGGGCTGAGGTATCCCACACTGATAGGGCACTCTTGAACTGACTCTTCCAAATGCCGGGCTAACCCCCTCAGGACAGAACCGCCCCTGCTCTGTATGCCACTCTGGGCCCATGTAGACCTCTGCCACCATCCAATTCCATTCACACATAAGAGGGTTCCTAGGGCAAAGCTGAAGTAGCCAAGAGATTTCTACACCTTGGCAAACCCGGATGCCAGATTGTTCCCTTTGGGGTCTTGGGGTGTTGTCTGTTCTGATACAAGGTCAGACCATCCCCTGAGACCTCAGGGACATGAGAATGTAAAGGTGACTTTAGCCCCTCATGGCCTGGCCCCACTGTACATTAGGCATCTTAGGAAGGCTGTGGTTGTTTAGCCAGGGAAAAGAAAAAGCAAGAGGGGACCCGGCTGATGCTCATTGCATTATGCATGGCACAGAAAGTGGTTGGTTAGATTCTCTGGGAAGGATCCACAGCTGATGTAAATCCATGCAGGTCCAGGTAGTGACACCAGCATATTGGCACAAGCTGAAAAATCTGCCCTTCTTTTTTCTGCCTTGTTCCATAAGAAGAAAAAGAAGAGACCAGTGGGTGCTTTTAAGGCAAAAAACTTTTTTTTTCTTTTGGTGCCCGCAATAGGGTTGTAACCCTGTGGTTCAGGTCTACATTAGGGGACAAAGTCGAACGAAGATATGCCACTCCAGCTATGTGACTAAGGTAGCTGGAGTCAATGTGCCATAGGTTGAATTTCTGCAGTGTCCCCACTGTGGGAGGTCAAGGGGAGAAACTCTCCTGTAGACTTCCCTTATTCCTCGCAAGATGGTGGAGTACTGGAGTCTATGTGGCACCAAGAGCAGTCGATTTAGTGGGTCCTTACTAGACTCACTAAATCGATCCACAGGAGATTGGTTTCTGAAGCATCCATCTTCCAGTAAGTGGAGATGAGGCCTGAGTCTATGATTAACTTTGGGTTTAACGCACCTGATGGGATATAGATTCCTCTCTGACATGCAGCTATTCAGTTTTGTTAGCCAGTGAGTGAGATAGATGGGAGCCATAATTCTGTTTCTGACAAAACCATATTTGCCCCATTAATGGGAGGTGGGAAGGAAGCAATCCCCTAGTTCTCCAAGGACGGTAAACCTACTTGGCCCTTATACAGGCTGCATAAAGGGGGCTCTTCACATCTTAATGGCCTATTCTCCTGATCTTCATTTTGCTGTAAGCAGTTGCAGGGTGAGCTGGCCCTTTAGAAGGGGGTTAAAATTGTCCTTGGAACAACCTATGTAGGTCTCTGAGGCAACGTCTAGATGACCTGTGGCTTCCGAAAGAAGATATGCAAATTAGGCATGAATTTGCATATCTTCTTCTGATCCATTTTTCAGAAGAGTTTTTTTAGAAAAAAAGCAGTCTAGACAGGGTTTTTCACGCAAAAACCCCCTTTTTCAAAAGAACCCTTATTCCTCAAAAAATGAGGTTTACAGGGTTCTTTCGAAAAACCCCATCTAGACTGCTTTTTTTTTTAAAAAAAAAAGCTCTTCCAGAAAAGGGATTAGAAGAAGATATGAAAATCTGCACCTAATTTGCATATCTTCTTTCGGAAGCTGTGGGTAATCTAGATGTAGCCAGAGGGAGAAGCACATGTTACAGAAAAGGAAGTTTCAAGGAGGCACCAGGAAATCAGTCTGTGTACACATGGCTGGAATGTTAGCAGCCTTTACAGCAGCTCAGTAAACAGTTCTTCTACTAAAGGGCCTGTTTAGATCCCCTCATGGTATTACCCAGAACATAGCATGTGAGACAAGCTGCATCTGTGCCAGGCTTAGCCCAGCTCTGCAGGTGAAAGGAATGAATATAATGGTCATGCAATGGGGAGCATGAGACTAAAAGCTAGGACTATGAGTGTGGCCAGAGTTCAGACAGAGGAGAGGGTCCAGGGTTGGAAACAATTTTCCTGTCCCAGGAGAATTTTGAAAAAAAAATTCCTTCTCCCTTTCAGGCTGAAAACAAGATCTTTAACTTTGGCCTCATGAATGTGTAATTATTTATACAATATGGAACCGCTTCAGCAGGAGGGTCTGATATAGGGCTGCCAACTTTACAGACCAGGCAGCAATGGTGTCTGGTCAGGAGAGTTGGCAGCCCAATTCCCCCACCCCTCAGTAGCCAAAGCTTTCAGCTGGGCTATGCAAGACTAGCATTCCACTCCTCGGGCTTGAACCTTGTTCACTGAGGTCAGCTTATTTCACTCAGGGTACTTCTTAGCCCAGCTGGTAATCAGCCAGAACACAAGGGCTTTCTCTCACAGAAACCTGACCGTGGGGCTGAGGAACCTGCTTAACAAACGTTTTACCAAAGCAGCCCCTCTTGCAAGAAAAGTTTGGGGGTTAGCTAATCAGCATAAACAGTTTTGTTGAAAACTTCTCAGCTTGCTCTACCTGAGAGTGAGTGCTCCATTAAAAGCGACAAGGAGTCCTGTGGCACCTTATAGACTAACAGATGTATTGGAGCATAAGCTTTTGTAGGCAAAGACCCACTTCGTCAGATCCATGTAGTGGAAATATCCAGAGGCAGGTATAAATATGCAGGCCAGAATCAGGCTAGAGATAAGTAGGTTAATTCAATCAGGGAGGATGAGGCCCACTTCTAGCAGCTGATCTGGAGGTGTGAATACCAAGAGAGGAGAAGCTGCTTTTGTAGTTAGCTAGCCATTCACAGTCTTTGTTTAATCCTGAGCTGATGGTGTCAAACTTGCAGATGAACTGTAGCTCAGCAGTTTCTCTTTGAAGTCTGGTCTTGAAGTTTTTTTGCTGCAGGATGGCTACCTTTAGATCTGCTATTGTGTGTCCAGGGAGACTGAAGTGTTCTCCTACAGGTTTTTGTTGTAAATTGCCATTCCTAATGTCTGATTTGTGTCCATTTATTCTTTTACATAGGGACTGTCCAATTTGGCCGATGTAAATAGCAGAGGGGCATAGTTGGCACATGATGGCATATATTGCATTGGCAGATGTGTGTGGCTGATCTGGTTAGGTCCTGTGATGGTGTTGCTGGTGTAGATATGTAGGCAGAGTTGGCACTGAGGTTTGTTGCATGGATTGGTTCCTGAGTTAGAGTTACTATGGTGCGGTGTATAGTTGGTGGTGAGAATATTCTTCAGGTTGGTGGGTTGTCTGTGGGCGAGGACTGGCCTGCCTCCCAAAGCCTGTGAAAGTGAGGGATCATTGTCCAGGATGGGTTGTAGATCACTGATGATGCATTGGAGAGGTTTTAGCTGAGGACTGTAGGTGATGGCCAGTGGTGTTCTGTTGTTTTCTTTCTTGGGCTTGTCCCGCAGCAGGAGGCTTCTGGGTACACGTCTGGCTCTGTTAATCTGTTTCCTTACTTCCTCGTGTGGGTATTGTAGTTTCAAGAATGCTTGGTGAAGATCTTGTAGGCATTGGTCTCTGTCTGAGGGGTTGGAGCAAATGCAGTTGTACCTCAGTGCTTGGCTGTAGACAATGGATCGTGTGGTGTGTCCGGGATGGAAGCTGGAGGCATGAAGGTAGGCATAGCAGTTGGTAGGTTTTCGATATAGGGTGGTGTTTATGTGACCATCAATTATTTGCACCATGGTGTCCAGGAAGTGGACCTCCCGTGTAGACTGGTCCATGCTGAGGTTGATGGTGGGGTGGAAGCTGTTGAAATCCTTCTCCATTAAAGTATAGGACGACAGCCAGAAAAAAGCCAGAGAGGAGGCTCAGGCTGAGTAACTGTCTAGAATGCTTAACCAGACGTTTTGGATGAGAGAGAGCAGAAGCCTGGCAGGAGGAGAGCCTTAGCTGGGACAGCACAAAAACTCCTGCACAGAAGGTATGAGCCAGCTATGTAAGCTAGGAGAAAGATCTGTGCAGCTTTATACTTGATGTTAATAAACCAGACTGGCAAGAGTGAAGAACTAAAGACTTACAGTGTGAAAGCTAATTAATGGGGAAGGAGGAGAAACTGAGGCATCAGAGGGGCCAAAATTTAGACAGGGTAAGCCCCACTGCGTATTAATGCTTCCCCGTGTAAGTTACAAACTATTGCTCTGGCACTGCAAGCCACAGAGGCTCAGAGATGAAGAAAAGAAACACCATCAATAACCCCCTGCTTTACAATGTGAAAGCAGCAAAGAGACACCTAAAATCCCCCCATGCTGACAGCAACAGAACTATACTCTGCTGACCACCAAGGAGAATCTCATAAAAATACCCAAGCCCATCTCTTCATGGTGGATAGACTTTATGCAAGCAGTAAAGTGTATTCCCTTTTGCACTGCTGAGCTACTAAGTAATTGGAGGGAAACTAGTAAGCGATCACCATGATAAAAGTAAAATGCACTGGGGATCAAGAAGAAATTTTGTCAAAAGCCTCATATTCGGAATAATAATGTAAGAGGATGATGAGTTTTATGACCACCAGCCTGCTGGAGTTTATACAGGAAACTAACCCACAGGAGATTGGTGTTAGTATGGGGATATTTTTCTGGCCCCAAGAAACCTGATCCTGCAAGCTGAGTAGCCCCTTTGATATACTGAAATCAATAAAACTACTCACATCTTCCCAAAAGACAGGGCCTATTGTTCATACATACAGGGAAGATAGATAAAAACATCTTTCTGAAAAGTTGCAAAGTAAAACTTCTTAGAACCTAGAGCAATGCCCTGAGGAACCAAAACCAGAGAGCTACAAAACAGGCTGCTCCCAAAGACAGAGAGAACTTACTCACCCCATCTTGCTGTTGGCGAGGGTTTTCCAGAATGTCTGCTGCTCCTAATGACATATTGAACTACAAAGGCCTGTAGTCTGCAAAAATCTAAGGCTACGTCTACACTGCCCTCTCTTGCACAAAAAATATGCGAATGAGCCGAAGCGTGGAATATTGCCACAACTCATTTGCATAATTAATTAGGCTCCATTTTTGCACAAGAGGGGGATTTTGCTCAAAAAGGAGCTGTGTGGATGGCTCCTTTTTGTGCAAAAGCCTCTTGGGCAAAAACGGAGCCTCATTAATTATGCAAATGAGGTGCGGCAATATTCCATGCTTCACCTCATTTATATATATTTTTTGCACAAGTGTGGGCAGTGTAGACGTAGCCTTAAAGTCATAGCTTGCAATTCCAGTGCAACGCACACAATACGCCACAGGGCCAATCCTCTGGTTCACTGTACACTAGGAAACTATTTTGAAATCACTAAAATCGATATAATAACTCCCGAAATAACAACATCGAAATAGCGTGTCCTCATGACAGGGAAGCCTCGAAATCAGTCTGAGGCAGGCTCCATTAATATGGACACATGACCTCAATTTAAAGAGCCCCAGGAAGCACTGGGGAGTAATTACTTCAAATTATTCCGGGGAACAGTTAATTCAAAATAGCAGAACTGGAGCATCCACACTACGGCTATTTCAAAATAACTATTTTGAAATTAGTGTTATTCCCCGAGGAAAACAGGAGTATAGCTTTCAAAATAAGCAGCCCGTTATTTCGAAATAACAGGCTTGGTAGTGTGGATGCCCTGCTTATTAATTCGATCTAAGAGGGGGGCATTATTTCAAAATAAAGCCCTAGTGCAGACCAGTGCTAAGTACTGGGAGTTTTAAATGAGTAAGGATGGACTCAACAAAGTTGATAGGGGTTCTCACTGAAGGACCTCAGAACTAGTTACTACTAATAGAAGGTCCAATCCTGCCTACCTCAGGAAAGCCCTCCCTGAAGGAACGGTTGAAGCCAATGGGATGATTCGCAGGATGAAATGTTGCTGACATGAATAAACCTACCAGACTGAGCCCTACATTTGTACTAGCAACCAAATCCTGAGCTGATTGAAAGATAGAGTAAAAATGGCTTGGAAACTTGGCTGATAACTCCAATGGCATGGGAACAATTTTTAAGGTGTCAGGGCGGAGCTGTGCCCCTGCCTTACCCCATCTGTACCCCTCAGGGCCACAGCTGGAGGCAGCTGCAGAGCCCTGGGAGTGAGGCCGACGGGTAAGTTCCCAGAGCCTGCAGCGACACCCATGACACTGGTTTCTGACAGCCCCAGAGGCAACGGAGCCAGCATCCAGGACCCTCTGGAGCTGGTGGCCAGGAATCCAGGCAGCAGTGGGTTCCCCAGGTGCTGGTTGGCATCTGGGACCTGGCACAGGGAACAATATCGGGGGATGCTGCAGCACGCACACACACACACACTTGCATCCTACTTCCTGCGCTTATGGACATTTCCCCCCTCCCATTTGTGTCACAGTCCAAAATGTCAACAAAAACGTTTGCTGAAATTTTGAGGCACGACCATTTTTGACCATTTCTACTAAGGACCAGGTTCTTCATGGCCCTTGTGCAGTCACACAGTGTTGGAAGGAGACCAACGGACCTGGGAAGGGGCAAGCTGCCATTGGGGAAACGGAAAAGACTGTCCGGGAGCAAAGCCTATGCTTGACAACACGCCAAACTTACTTTTCTTGAGTGTGTTTCTGAGGGCCCCGATTTCCGGGTGGCTCAAAAGAGCATGGCACAGAGAGCCTCTTTTCTCTGGTACTAGCCTATTGGGTTTCGGGAGAGGAAACAACTAGGAGGAAGGAACTAGGGAAGTTCTAAGCTTTCAATGTCTTGGTTTCCAGTCAAGACCCTGAGCAGGTTTGCTCCACTGGAAAGAGTGTGGGAAGAAGCCATGGGTAGCTAAGAGAAGGGGAAGGGAAGCCTGGCTGTCAATCACCTCTAGGCAAAGCATGCTGGGAAAGAGGAGGAGGCTGGTATCTTAACCCCGCTTTCAGGTTGATGTGTCCGCACATATGTACCACTTACATATTGCGGGGCCTTAAGTGGGCCTGAAGCACCACAAGGTTTGTAACCAGTGCAACAAGAACCCTACTCACAGGACTGCAGGCTGGGAACTTGCTGCTTTATTTGCCTGCATCACAATGGAGTGTGTGTGTCTGGAGGAGGGGGAGGAAGACTCCCACTGATGTAACAGGAAGAAATGAAGGGTGGAGCCTGGCTACAGCCCATCATCTGCTGGATATCTGAGTTATCCTCATCATGACCACTTTACTACACTTTCTATCTAGTCAACAATCCGGCTGACTTTCATGGGAATTTTGTCCGAGTGGAAACTAAGACCCCTGGGAATCAAGCTGAGCAGTTATAGAAGGTTATTACACTTTGTGCAATGATGGTAGGAAATCACTGTTGGCTGAAATTTGATTCACTTTCTCTCAGCCCGAGCAGATTTTTGTGTGTGTGGCAAGTTTCAACACCCAGCGTTGACTTATTTACCAGTGGGGAATTGAAAGTGCTTTTCATTCCTGAGAACATCGTTCAGAGGCTTTTATTTTGCAAAAATTACTCCACTTTCTCTCTTTTACCAAAAATACTCAGACTTGGCATGGGGACAGCCCTCAGCGAGGAGAGAGCAATTTGCTTTTATGGGGGAGGGAAAAGTGGCTCACAAATAATTAATGCATGTATATAACAAGATGGGTGAGGTAATTATATTTTTTTGGATCAAGCAATAAAAGGGACTACCTCATGTAACGTCCCTCTTTAATATCCTGTGGACGTGATTGGTACAATAACACTGGAAAGTTAGAAGGGTTTTCTTTGAACTGTAGGGCTAGATTGCTATACTGCAATCTACTGCTAGTGCCTCAGGATCTCGTTCAGACTAATCGTTTAGCAGAGCTGAAAGAAAATTAGATATTTACATAGATAACAGGGATATCAAGAGTAACTGTAGGCATTTCATAGAATTATAGACTCATAAAAGATTAGGGCGGGAACAGACCTCAAGAGGTCATCTAGTCCAACCTCCTGTGCAAAAGAGGACCACTTCACCTAAATTTACCAAACTCTGATGGGGCAGCACTCCAAGATTTTGGTAAGTGGTCAAGGGCTGCACTTTTTCTATGGAGCGGCTGGCTGTGGGGTCTGGGACGGAGATTGGAAGTGAAAGGCAGCTAGTGGTAGAGAACTGGGATGCAGGAGAGGATGTGGAGTTGGAGAGGGAGTTTGGGTGAAGGAGAGGATTATAATCTGGGGCAGGAGCTTGGGGTCCAGGTCCAGGAGGGGGTATGGGTGCAGGAGAGGATTCTGGCCTGAGGGACAGGTGGAGGAGGAGGTGCAGGGTCCGCAGAGGTTGGGGTGCAGAGAGAGGTGGGTGTCAGAGGCAGATGCTGGCCAAGAGGTGCTTACCTAGCTGTCCCTCAGCCAGCATTTGTGCAGGCCCCTGAGGCAGCCTCCCTGCCTGCTAGCAGCCAGAGACCACTCAAAGTGGCTGCTCCCTGTGGCTCTCTGGAAGCCAGCCAGTAGGAGCTAAGAGATTGTACTGGGGATGGGGAGAGCGCACAAAACTTCCCTCCCACCCAGGGCCCAGAGCATAGAGCCACAGGGAGCAGCCAGCTGCTTGAAGCAAGGTCGGGGCTGCTCTGTGCCTAAGAATCCCGGCGGGTCACATACAGTGGCTTGGTGGGCCAGATCCACCTCTTGCCCATCCCGACTTCGTGCTAGAAAGAAGTATTCCCTGGTAGCAGATTAATATTGATTGGTCCAGCTGGATCTGGTTGTATTGGTGATAAGATACTGGACATGGTGGACAACTGGTCTGACCCAGTACGGAGACTCCTATGGTTTCCCCATAGGGAAACCTTCCTGTTGGTGAGCACTTCACTTGCTCACATGAGCGGCCCCACGCAAACCAGTTGTGCAATCTTGTCTAGGCTTTGCAGGTGTGTTGTGGCTCATTGTTTATAGCCTGAAACAGGTTTAAATATGTGTAGGCCCGGAAAACTCTGGCTGGAATGAATGCACAGGGCAGGCAGAGGGCAGAATTTTGCCCTTACGTATTTGTTTTGGATCATTTGTGTCTCTCGTCTGTCACAGAGATAGCTGTATCCTGTGCTTCTGAGTGCCTGATGCTCTTTTGAATCTCATCTCTGTGGCAAGCACACAGTCTTGATGTCATTATTTGTGAGCCTCTTTCACAGCAACAAGAACTACATCCTGCAGCCCTGACTCAAGACAAAACTCAAGGAGAACTTTGTCCAAGGTAAGTGCAGCGCCTCTCCTGTGTTCACTGGCCCAGTGAGAGGTTGTTCGAGACAGAGGAAGCCTTGTGGCTTTTTACACAACTTTGGGAGACTGGAGCTGAAGCTCCTTTGTGTGCTCTCTAGCGTGTGTCAGGGTGTGTGCACCTCCGACCAGACCTGCTCAGCCAAACCACCAGGAACAGGCTTTATTCTGTAAAGAACACAGAACAGGAGCATAATTCAGCAGCCTCCTCTGCTTGCAGCCTATGTGCTCCCTGCCATGAGAGCCACCCAGAGCGCACAACACTCTGGCAGTGATTTAAAGGGCCCAGGGCTCCAGGCACTGCCACAGTAGCTGTGGCCAAGAGCCAAGAGCTGTGGCCAAGAGTCCTTTATAATTGCCAGTCCCTCAGATCTCTGCCTCCTTTGTTCCTCCTTCTTGGGGCTTGTCACGACTGTAGCTTCTGAGAACCTTTGATGTACAATCAATGGTACGAATGAAGACCCCAGTGGATTTTATGGAGCAGTTCTAGCTTTTCCTTCTGTCCACTCCTAGATCAGGGACTGCAGAAAGAGAGGCATAGGAGTCAGCTTTTCCACCCGATTCAACTACTGGGACTTTTCCACTGCAGTTGATGTCCATCTCTGCCTCAGGGCAGATTCTGCCTCTTTTATTTTGACGTGTGCAATACCCTGTGGCTGAAACTCACCTCTAATGCACACCATTAACTTGCAGCCAACCCTGGTATACCAGCTTTTTCTTGCTTTCATCAACAGGGTGAATATCACCCTCATAGGATCTATAAGAGCCACAGGATCTAGTCCCTGAAGAGACGATCACAACAGTCCTGGTCCTGCAAACACTTACACAAGGGAATTACTTTTCTTCATTGGCTAGTTCCGTTTATTTCTATGGGGCTACTCAAGTGGCTAGTAAAATTACGCACAGGTATAAAATGTTTGCAAGATCGGGCGTTAAAACTGAAATTCCTGTACAAATTGATGGCAAAATTCTCCCCTTAAACCTACCGGACAAATCTCATTTCCAACGTGCTTTCAGTGCAGATACAGGGCTGTGGCTGATGTCGGTGGTACAGTTGAATATGCACAAAGTTAGAAAGCAAAACAGAAGTTTTATTGAAAGTCAGAGTGTACTTAAGCTGGTGACTTCAGAAAAATAGCTACGCCTCCATTTCCCCTTCTCCGTTTTGACTGTAAGTGCCTCATGGCTCCTACTTAAATGTTTGAACATCGCTTGCTCACTCAATACTACAGTAATAACAAGCACTGAGATTAGCTGGGCAGATCACAGCAAGGAGCTTTGCTTCTAGATAAGAAGTTACAGCTGTGGGGGACCTCTGTGTTCCTTGCTTATTGTTCATATCAAATCATAACTAAGGTGTCACTTGACTTTGGGTTTGAACATACCTGGGTTTTTATATTTTGAATTCACTTTTTAACTCTGAGTTTGGACTCAGAGTGTCATATACACATACTCAACTTGGGCATGGTGGCATGATCAGTCTACATGGAGGACAGGTTCATAAAATAATGATAGAGAGTTTTCATAGGTGTACAGAGATTTCCTCACTTGCAAAATGGAGAATCAGAGAATCAGAGAATCGTAGGGTTGGAAGAGACCTCAGGAAACATCGAGTCCAACCCCCTGCCGAAAGCAGGACCAACCCCAATAAAATCATCCCAGCCAGGGCTTTGTCAAGCTGAGACTTAAAAACCTCTAGGGATGGAGATTCCACTCCCTCCCTAGGTAACCCATTCCAGTGCCTCACCACCCTCCTAGTGAAATATTTTTTCCTAATATCCAACCTAGACCTCCCCGACTGCAACATCTATGGTTTCGTGTCCTGTCATCTGTCACCGCTGAGAACAGCCTCTCTCCATTCTCTCTGGAACAGACCTTCAGGTAGTTAAAAGCTGCTATCAAATTCCTCCTCACTCTTTTCTACTGTAGACTAAATAAGCCCAAATCCCTCTGCCTCTCCTCATAAGTCATGTGCTCCAGTCCCCTCGTCATTTTCATTGCCCTCCGTTGGACTCTGTCCAATGTGTCCACATCCTTTCTGTAATGTGGGCCTCAGAATTGGACACAATATACTCCAGCTGTGACTTCACAAGTGCCGAATAAAGGGGGATAATCACTTCCCTAGATCTGCTAGCAATGCTCCTGCTAGTGAACCCCAATATGCATCCACTGCAATCCCCAAGTTCTTTTCTGCTGAACTGCTACTTAGCCAGTCAGTCCCCAGCCTGGCACAATGCTTGGGATTCTCTCATCCCAGGTGCAGGACTCTGCACTAGTCCTTGTTGAACCTCATCAGACTTCTTTTGGCCCGATCCTCCAATTTGTCCTGGTCACTTTGTCCTATCCCTGCCCTCCACCATATCTACCTCTTCCCCTATAGAATCACAGAATCATAGGGCTTGAAGAGACCTCAGGAGGTCGTCGAATCCAGACCCCTACCCAAAGCAGGACCAACCCCAACTAAATCATCTCAGCCAGGGCTTTGTCAAGCCTGGATTTAAAAAACCTCTAAGGATGGAGATTCTACCACCTTTCTAGGTAATCCATTCCAATACTTCACCACCCTCCTAGTGAAATAGTTTTTCCTAATATCCAGGCTAGACCTCCCCCACTGCAACTTGAGACCATGGCTCCTTGTTCTGTCATCTGTCACCACTGAGAACAACCGCTCTCCATCCTCTCTGGAACCTCTCTTCAGGTAGTTGAAGGCTGCTATCCAATCTCCCCTCACTCTTTTCTTCTGCAGACTAAACAAGCCCAAATCCTCTAGCCTCTCCTCATAGGTCATGTCCTCGTGGACCCTAGCTCAGTGTCATCTATGGACTTGCTGAGGGTGCAACCCATCCCCTCACCCATGTAATCAATAAAGATGTTGAACAAAACCAGCCCCAGAATCGACCCTTGGGGATCTCTGCTTGACACCAACTACCAACCAAACATCAAACCATTCATCACGATCCGTTGAGCCTGACAATCTAGCCAGCTTTCTGTTCAGCCTACAGTCCATTTATCCAGGAAGTTCCCATCCTCCAAGGGGCTTTGTAAAGAGAAAAAAAAACTATTAATGATTTTTAGGTGCTCCACTAGTTTGGTGCTAAGAGCCAGCCAGGTCCCTAGGTAGATAGAAGGGAATGGTCAGCCTGGTGAGATATCAGGTTATAATTGAATCAATCCAACAATAGGCAAAATGCAGATAAACCACAGAGAGATAAATGTTCAGGGAGAAAGAATAAAGCTTTCGCTAGTACTTACCTGTATTGCATTGACTTCAAGTAGCCCTTAAGTGGAACTGACGGTATTACAAACACAATAAGCACTTCTAGACAAACTGGAATAACAATCACTTCAGGAGCCTGGAAGCATTCAGAATTCTGCTGTTGTCAACTCTTTCCGGGGCTTTAATTTTCAATGGTAAGCACAACTCCTCTACAGTGTTGTCAAAACCGCAATGAAGTTATGTCACTGAATATTAAAAACGCTGGCCCGCTGAATGCCAAACACACAGATTTGAATTTCATGCTCTCTACTAAACATCAAGACAAATATGTCTAATTTCATAAAAACCTTGCCAGCCACTGGGAGACTGACAGTCAGCTCCAGGGCTGCCACTATCACAGTGCAAATGGGAGCTCAGACTGTAATAAAGCCCCTGCTACCAGGCTGGGGAAGTGGAGGAGAGAGAATGAGAGCTGGGGATAGGATCTGAGATGGGGATCATAGGACCCTAGTGGTAAAGTTTACTGCTGGGCTGTTTGAACTCGCTGTCCAGCATGAGTTACAAGGTTCCTGGTGCAGAACTACAGAAGAAGCTGGAGATGAGTCAACAGATGAGAAGTTGGAGATGAGTCAACAGGGTGCCCTTGTAGCCAAGAAGGCTAATGGCATATTAGGGTGCATGAGGAGAGGCATTTCCAGCAGATCTAGGAAAGTGATTATTCCCCTTTATTCAGCACTGGTGAGGCTACATCTGGAGTATTGTGTCCAGTTCTGAGCCCCCCATTACAGAAAGGATGTGGACGCATTGGAGAAACTCCAGGGGAGGGCAAAAAAATGATTAGGGGGCTGGAGCACGTGACTTAAAAGGTGAGGCTGAGGGATTTGGGCTTATTTAGTTTGCAGAAAAGAGTGAGGGGGGATTTAAGAGCAGCCTTCAACTGCCTGAAGTGGGGTACCAAAGAGGATGGAGAGAGGCTGTTCTCAGTGGTGACGGATGGTAGAACGAGGAGCAATGGTCTCAAGTTGCAAAGGGGGAGGTCTAGGTTGGATATTAGGAAAAACTATTTCCCTAGGTGAGTGGGGAAGCACTGGAATGGGTTACCTAGGGAGGTGGTGCAATCTGCATCCCTAGAGGTTTTTAAGTCCTGGCTTGACAAAGCCCTGGCTGGGATGATTTAGTTGGGATTGGTCCTGCTTTGGGCAGGGGGCTGGACTCGATGGTTCCTATGGTCTCTTCAAACCCTGTGATTCTATTATATGAATCTGTTATAGCCCCAGCTAAAGAGAGTCAGATCTTTAGCTCATGCTATAGCAACTCCTGTGTTTCACCTCTGGAAACCCCTGGTGCTGATTGGCTAAGAGAGGGCCCATCCCACAGAGGGCTAACACTGCACCCTCAAAATAGAACTGGCGTGGGGCATGGGTGACTGTGGCTTTTCAGCACTGAGATGAACTTCACTCTACTGGCAGATGTCTACAATCCAGGACTATCTAAGCGACAGGCAAAGGTTCGGTAAGTCTTAACCACTTACAGAAGCCACTAGGCCTCATAGGTGTGGGAAGTAGGGGTGTGCAGGGTGCTGAAGAACCCCCAGGTTTTGTACCCATGGGCCAACCCCGCTGCTGACCTACTGCTGGCTCCAGCAGCCTCAGGTCCCAGGGCTCTCTACTAATCTATGAGACTAAAACTAGCGTTTTACATTTCCTAACAACCTCCCCAGCTACAGCGAGACTGACAGTCAGCCCCAGGGGGACCACTTTCCCAGAGCAAGGAGGCCTTCATACTGTAATAAAGGCCGATCTACCAGGATGGGATCTCTGGGGTACCACTGCCTGCTGTTCCCATGAGCTCTGCAACCCGCCATCCAGACCACCAGCCCTGGAGGCTCCGTTGCCATTCAAGATGCTGCCAGAGCTCTACAGACACCTCCTGCGGTAAGTAGGTTGCCAACTCTCCTGAACCGAGCACCACTGGCAGCAATGGCATCCTGTCCATCTGGTCCATCTGGTCTGGGAGAGATGGCAACTGTAGGTGTGACTTGGCCAGGTGTGGTGAGGGTTGTGAAGAGGTGTGTGTGTTGAGCGGGGGGGGGGGAGTACTCAGCACCTTCACACTAAAAATAGTTCCAGCGGTGCTGCTGGGCCACCTCTCTGGGGTTACACAATATACCTTCTCCTTCCCTTCTGTGCTTGGAGAAAGGAGCTGGGTTGGCTTTGAAGGGTGAAATCTTGTATCTGGTCCCAGACAATGACATTCACTTTGTGTAAAGGGCCAACAAATGGCTTCAGCCTCATTGAAACCTTTGAAATTGAGCTTAGATGGTGCCTGGTTCTTGCCCTGACCCTCTGAGCAGGGAGGAGTCTCACCCCCACAGAAGGGAAATGCAGGCAGCATCTAAATGCTCGTGGCCTGCTCAGTCCATCGTATGGTGAGGCTACCAACGGGAGGTCAGACTAGTGCTAAATGTGGGGAGAGGTCTTATGTTCTGTACCTCTGTCCACCCAGTGGTTGATGGGGGCCCTCCAAACTCATCTCACATAGGTCACCAAAGCTTTGATAATTAAAAATCATCCATCATCCCTGAGTGCACTCTTCCTGCCTCACAAATACCACACAATAATGAGTATTTCCTGAGAGAGCACCAAAAGCTGATTAGATACATCACCATGCTTGAAAATTACACTGGTTTCAAGATGTTTCCCTCGGATTGGAGAATTTTATTTCCTTGGGGGACCTGTGTGTGCTTGCAGAAGTCTGAAGATGCTCCATTTTATACCCTCTGAGATCTTGCATTATTAATAATACTAATTATTACAATTATTTACTATTAGTTGAGGGATGAGAGAGCTTTCACCTATGCAAAAAGCACGGAAGAAGAGGCAAACCCGGTCCCACTGGGCTTTCAGATGAATTTCCAGATCCTGTACAAATGCAGAGGACAAAGGTGGAGGTTGACTCACAAAGCCAAGACATCACTGGACAGAGAAATTGACCTGCTGTTATTTTCTCAGGTGGGTCCCGATTGGTGGGTCTGGCAGAAGACATGTCCTCAAAGGTTTAATTCTGAGGAGTGCTGAACAATTTCTTGTGATGACGGGTTCCTTCATCTGCCACTGAAATGGAAGCAGGCCTCGAGAGAAGGGGGTTATAAAGATTGTTAGGGTGCAGGGTATTGAACTGCACTTCAAACTGGTTTTATGGCTGAGTGGTGTGTTGAAATGTAGGAGAGGCAGATGTTTCCACGTACACCACCAGACTAGCGATTGCAAGCCATGCAAGCCAAATGGGTCTAGCTGCCAAACAATGGCGCCACCAAGTGTCTTGCCCTTGGATGGTCAATGAGAGGAAACCTGTCTCAGGCCAAAGGAAGCCTTCAAACCAAGGTCCTTAATAACAGCCATTGAGCAAATGGTATTTAGGCTCCGTTTCAGAAAGGGCTGGTTTCCCACATATGGACATGCTCTCTGGAAAGGAAACCATGCAAGGTCCCAGGTGTTTCTGGGCTCAGTAGAAGGATGTGACTTTGGTCTGTTCTGTTCCTGTAACCGAAGAAAGAAGCTCATCGAATGGAGTTTTTGAAAATTTTTGTCTTTGCCAAATCTGCATTTACCGATGCAAACATTGAAAGAATTCCTGACTAGCTCCAATCATAACCCTAACAGCTGTGTTAGCAGCTTATGGATGTTTTAGGCAGCGTTGTTGTACATTTGTTGGTTCCAGGAGATTAGGGAGAAATGGTGGATGAGGTAATATATTGTGTTGTATCCACTTCTGTTGGTGAACAAGACAAGGTTTTCAGCTCCGTGGAGCTTTTCTTCCCATCTGGGACAGGCATTACAAGTGTCACAGCCAAATACAAGGTGAAATGGTTTGTTTAGCTTAACCCTTATTGAAAGATATCATTCAAGATGAAGTGGTCATAGGACACACAAGCAGGAGTTAGTGAGGCTCTGGCTAGGTCTACACTGCGAAGAGAAGGTCTCATGATGGTATACAAACCCAGCTACATAAATAACATAGCTGGAGTAAATAATATAGCTGCTTTAAGAAGAGCTTTGCACCATCTCCACAGCGGAAGGTCAATGGGAGAAATGCTCCCGTTGACTTCCCTTATTCCTCGCAACACTGAGGAGTACCAGTGCCAATGAGGGTACCCTCAGCATTCAATTTAGCGAGTCTTTACTAGACCCACTAAATCAAACCCCGGAAGATCGATTGCCAAAGTGCGGATCCTCCAGCAAGTGGAGATGTGGCCTTTGCTTTGTCTTCACTGCTGCTAAGTTTAAAGTGCAGCTGCAGAAGTCCTTTAATGCGTCAGTGTGGTCATGGCACCTGGCTCTAGGTAAATTACCTCCATGAGGGGTGTAGCTGACGGTGCTGAGAGTATGGCTGGGAGACTGTTTACACTGGTGCTTTACAGTGCTGTATCTTGCTGCACTTCTGGAATGGTGTTTTGGCGTGCCCCTATGTGAAAAAGTTACAGAGCAGTAGAGTGACTGTGTAGACAAGCCCCCTGAGTTACAGATTGTTGCAATAGACCATAAACCCAGTGTCTTAATTCAGACCATGGTTTTTAGTCTCGAGTAACGTTACAAATTTATGCCTTTAGGCATGTCTGTTGCAGGGGGTTGCACAAGCTTCCTTTGAGGACAAGGCCTAAGAGGTCCAATATGATGTGATCATTGTGTGAAAAGTGTTCTCCTGCAGGTGATACAGTGGTTTGTTTGTTTGTTTTTCATTTGTCATTTTCGTGTGTCAGTTCATTTGTGTGCACCGTGATTGTCTGGTTTCCCACCCATAGTTTTGACTGGGGCATTACTACCCTGGATGAGGTGCCCCACACATTGTGATAGGCATGAGTAGGATCCATGGCTCTTGAAAGTTGTGTTGTCAGGAGTACTGAGCATTGTAGCAGTGGCTATGTTGGCATCTTTTGCCGCCGCTGCTATGACAAGTCTGGTGCCACTTTGAGTAGACAGGTCTTTGTGTCTGGAGAGTTTGCTTCTGGTGATGAGCTTGGCAAGATGGGGGGTTGTTTGAAGGCCAGAAGAGGGACTTGGGGAAAGATTTATTTTGAGTGGTGTTTTAATTATTTATTCATACCCTGTATGGGTTGCAGGGTAGGGAGGTAGGTGATAAGGAGGCGCATATGGTTGGATGGGAGGGGTTGTCCTATTTTGAAGCAGTTTCTTTTAAGGTGTCCATTTCTGTGATGGAGTGTCCTTGTTTGGTCACAGCAGTTTTAGGTGTGTTCAGGGTGTCTCCTGGACTTAGCAGTTCTGATGACATCCAGTAGAAGGAGCCAGTTTGTTGCACTCCCACCTCAGTGCCACTGAAACCCACACATCTGCTGGGTGTAGTGCACTGTCCCATCTAGTGGCACTGAGACCACTTACTGAGAGTGCTCTATAGCCTTAGCTGGGAGCCAGCTAGTTTTTAGCTCATGCAATAGATGCTTGCGCACTAAGCTCCAGAGGTCCCAGGTTCAGTTCTGCCTGTCGGCGTTACAAGTGGGGCTCATCTGGTATTTGTTCTGGGATGTCTCTGAAGCTCTGGATGCACTTCCTCAGATAGGGGACTTATGTAACCCCCACACCTGCTGGGTGTGGGTGCTGTCCCATCTCGTGGCACTGAGACCACTTCCAGAGAGAATAATGAGTCTGCTCCACAGCTTTAGACACCAGCCCGCTGGCTTAGTGGCTCATGCACTAAGCTCCAGAGGTCCAGGTTTGATTCTGCCTGTCGGCATCACACCACTATGCAGGGAGCGCTTTTGAGACATAAACCATGTGTGGCAGGGCATTGCCCTGCCCTGGCCCTTTAAGGGGCTCAGAGTAGGGAGTCAGGGGAGGCCCAGCTGCAGCAAATGAGGAGGGCCCAGCTGGAGGCAATAAGAACAACTCCGAGGAGGCGGAGAGGGAGATCTACCTGCCTGCTGCTCTGGAGGGAGAGCAGTGGAGACCTGACTGCGGGAGAAGCAAGAGGCTCCCTGGAAGAGGGCAGGACTGGGGAGGCTATGGCAGGATGAACCCAGGCTATCCGGCCTGAGGCCCAGCGCTGCAAGGAGGCAGTCACGAAGGGCCAGGGCTAGCATGGAGGCAGCCCTAAAAGGCCGGGCTGCGAAGGAGGCAGCCCTGGCTAGCAGCATGGAGGCAGCTGCGGTAGACAGGGGGAGCTTGAGCCAGGGAAGCCCCAGGCCGTAAGACCAGGAGGCAGTGTTGCAGGAGGCAACCGGGCAGGCAGAGGCGCACCTGTGGCCAGGGAGGAGGGGCCTGGAGATACTGCGGTCTGCCCTGAGGGTCTATTAAGGGACTGGCAGTGGGCCACTGAGGCCGGGATGGTGTGGAGGGAACTGGGTGTTCCCGGGGCAGAAGAACTGGGGGTCCTAGGGAGTAGGGTGGACCCTGGACTGAAGAACAGCAATGACTCCCCCCCCCCCGGAAGGGGGCATGGACTAAGAACAGAGTGGTCACTGCCGGAGGCAGTGGCCCGAAGACCAACACCACACCCAAAGGGGGAGCATCGGTGGCAGAACAGCCAGCTACTTCCCCCAAAAGCCACCCTGAGGGAAGCAGCTATGCAGAAAAAGTGAGTGAACCTGCTACACATGTTCTACATAAAATCACAACTGGAGACTGATCAGATCCAAAAGGCTGAGCCTGGACAACTTCTGAGGTGGGAATTGTTGACAATTTCAGCCAGAATCAAAACTTTCTTTCCTCTGGGCCTGGCTAATACCCTGGATCAAATATCTCCAATCTCTGGGTCAGGGTGTTGGTGAGGGTGGAGTTTCAGCTCTGGATCCCCAATGACTTCATTTCGGCAAACTATCTTTTCTGCATTTATTTTATTGCATGCATTACGGTAACGCAGAGGGTATGCCTGAGTTGCAGATGGGAGAAAGTCTCACAGGCCATTTGGACAGACTCACCCCAGGTCTGCTCAAGCTGGAGTGCTAAAAATAACAATGCAGGCCTTCCAGTTCAGGCTCTCCGGCTCACCTGACCCCCTGCATCTGAGCTTGGGAAGCTAGCCTGAGGCTCTGCCAGAACAGAAGTGTCCACACTGTTACTTTTAGTGCACTAGCTCAAGGGAAGCCAATGTAAGCCTCTCTATTGGGGTTGGGTGGCATGCTGCAGATACAGTGTAGACATATCCCAACAGACGCAGTCCAGAGTGGCACTGTACAAACATATACCAAGAGGCAATTATGCGCCAAGGAGCTTACAGTCTGAATAGACAAGACACATAAGCCAAAGGGTGAGAAAAAGGATGTATCATTTTCCTCATTTGACTGATGGGAAATTGAGGCAGAGCGATTAGGTTCAAAGATCTTAGTATTGGCCTAACACTGTTCCTATCATAGCCAAAGGGAAACAGACTATTGACCTCAGTGGGAACGGTGTTAGCACACTCATGAGTGTTTTCTGAAATTCGCATCTTAAGAAACTTTCCCCAGGTCACTCCAAGCTTCTGTAGCAGGGCCAGGAAATGAAGCCATATCCCCTTCGCACTTACATATCCTCTATGTTATTTACAAGATCATCCATCTTTCCTCAGAACCAGGACAATGACTTCTGACATGACAATGACTTCTGCATGTGGTGGGCCTTGAGATCTCATTTTGGATATTAACTATCTCATCCATGCTCAGGGCATATGTGTTCTAACAATCTCCATCACCAGTTTCCCTTTAGGAATCGTGATCTCACTCATAGAAGGAATTGGGCTTGTTTCTTGGCTTCCTCAAGTCCCTTGCTGGCAAACAACTTCAGAGGGAAGGTCTTACAATTGTGACAGGTTGCAGATTAAACGAGAGAGGGGCACAAAAACCTCTGCTTTTGGGGCAAGTGTTCAATGCATTTGTGTCCAAGTGGGTTTTATGATGTCCTTCCAAACTAGATTCCCTGCATTATGTGGCTTAGATATAGTGCAGATGATCAAACAAAGTGATTGTTCCCCTCTATTTGGTACTGGAGAGGCCACATCTGGAGTACTGTATCACGTTTTGGGCCTCACGGTATAGAAAGGATGTGGAAAAATTTGAAAGAGTACAGTGGAGGTCAATGAAAATGATGAGGGGGCTGGAGCACATGGCTTATGAGGAGAGCCTGAGGGACCTGGACTTATTTACAGTCTGCAAAAGAATTAGGAGGGATTTGATATCAGCCTTCAATTACCTGAAAAGGGAGGGGGGGTCCAAAGAAGATGGAGCCAGGCTATTCTCAGGGGTGGCACATGATAGAACAACGAGCAATAGTTTCAAGTTTACAGTGGGGGAGGTCTAGGTTGGATATTAGGAAAAACTATCTCCATAGGAGGGTGGGGAAGCACTGGGATGCGTTCCCTAGGGAGGTGGTGGAATCTCCATTCCTAGAGGTTTTTAAGGGCAGGTGTGACAAACCCTTGGCTGGGATGATTGATTTGGGGTTCGTCCTGCTTTGGGCAGGGCATTGGGACTGGGTGACCTCCTGAGATCCCTACCCACTCTAATTTTCTACAATCCTATGATTCTACAAACTACTTTCCTCTCTCTTCCTGTGTTTTTCGTTGGCAGTTGCGGATTCAATGAACAAAGAACCCTGCACTTGGACACTAAGCACTAGTTTGTCACCTATTTGGGTACGTCTACACTGCAACACTATTTCAGGATACCAAAGTATCCTGAAATAGCTATCCTGTGTCTTCACAGCAAGCCCGTTATTTTGGGCTCGCTATCCCGACATCCCTGTAAACCTCATTCTATGAGGAACAAGGGATGTTTTGGAATAGCTCCTTATTTCAAAATTTGGCACTGAGTAGACAGCGCCAAATGCCAAAATAAGCTATTTTGAAATAGCATCGAAATAAGATACGCCATTTGCGTAGCTCCATTTGCATTTCTCATTTCGAGTTTCAGTGAGTGTAGATGCACCCTTAGAGTTAGAGGGAGGCACAGAGTAGCAATGGCTGACTGTTTGGAGAAAGATAAATATTTTGGTTACGGCACAGGACTGACCGGGCCATGGACTTTTCAACAAAACACTTACGTTTTATTAATATTTGTATTACCGTGCTAGGTTGCTTGAATGTCTGAATAGTTTCATACTATTGTTGTAACTGTGTGGGTCCCATGGTGAGACATGGTGGTGAGGTAATATGTTTTTTGGAACAACTTGGTGAGAGAGACAAGCTTTCGAGCAGGTCCTGAAGATGATCTCTGTGTAGTTTGAAAGCTTGTCTCTATTCCCAATAGAGGTTGTTCTAGTAGAAGATACTACCTCCCCCGCCTTGTCTCTCTAATGTCTGATACTCTTTCTTTTAAAAAACAACTAGAACTCTTCAGATGTGAACTGAGTTCCATTGTTACTTAATATCTGTTCAGAAACTCCTGTCCTTGGGAGAGGAACAACGCAAAAGTTGCATCAACATTTCTCTCTCCTTTTTTTTTTTTTTTTTGCCAAATTTCAAAATTGTGATGAAAGCTCTCCTAGAAAAAAATCACCTTTAAAAATCTCTAATGGACACTAGCAGCAGTATTGCCAATAGACTGGCATGTAAATAAAAGAAAAATGTGGTTTTTTGACATTGGAGTGACGGGTAATCCAGATGATGGAAAGGATAGCAAAGAGAAGAGGAAAAGCCGGAGAGGGTGACAAATGATGGCAGGGAATACTATCAGAGGAATCGGCTAATGGCCTGGTAAGCATTATGCAGCAGGAAGAATGGAGATGGGTCTGTGCTACATTTCTATGGCACGCTTTAAAAGAAAACTCCATCCTCTGTCATCTTCAAGAAATTGGCATGCTCTAGCAATGGACTGGTTTGGGCCAACGTCCAGTCTGCTAGTCACTCATCACTGAATTTTTTTTCCACGGTTTTTATTTGTATCATTATAATTATTTTTAATTGACTTGGATCTTGTTCTGTTACATTTTCAATGCTTTTAATCATGCAGGCAACCCTCACTTCCACACCAAATACCCTACGTGGCTTTTTGTTTTTTTCCTTCTGACCTCATGAAGACAGATTCCTTCACTGGTTAGGTTTCCCCGATCCAGACTTTGGGTACCATGCTAATGTGTCATAACAAACTCACATTATAGAATACAAATGTGGCATCAGATCTTATTTGTATGAAAATCCAGAATGCACTAGCAAATTTGGATAGATAGTGCCTCTGATGAGGGCAGGAGTCTTTGTCCCGGAGTTGGTATGAAAATGGCAGTGGGGGCTTACGCTGGGCTGCATTTGTCATGAAAGAGGTGCTGGGCTAACGCGATTTAGTTTCGGGGCTCACACAATTATGATGATTGTTTTTTAATTTCATTACTGATGCAGCAAGCCCAGAGGTGACAGGCAATGAAATGCCAAGGGGTATTGGCACTCGGCTCTGACAAACCCTGGTACAAATTAAGCACTGGTTTTAAGAGTTTTAATCTTAGCAGGGCACCCACCGATGGGAGGAGGCAAAGGGCGTAGTTGTTCCGTGGCCTAGTGGTACAACTTCTGGCCACCACCGCTGCTGCTATGGGTGTGATGGTAATCAGAGGCCCAGTCCCTTTAAATTGCCACTGGAGCGCCACATACTGTGCTCTGGACAACACTGAAGACTTCTTGCAGGAGGCACAGTTTCCAGGCAGTGCTCTCCAAGTGGCGCTATGGGCTGCCAAGCCCCAGGCCTGCCCCTTCTGCCCAAGGCTCCACCCCCTCCGAGGATGTGGAGCAGCCTCCTCCCACCTTGTCCTGTGTCCCGACGAGGCTGTTGGCCCTGCTGTAGCAGGATCATTGCCTTGCTGGATGACCTTGATGGGTCCTCCAATTCGTTCAATATTTGAGACCTGATAGTAGCCTCCAGTGGCTTGATCTTCAAAGATGCAGGTTCGACTGGCTTCATTAGCAGCTGGGAGTTAATCAGATTTTCTCTAATTCAACACGTAAGTGACTAAATGTGAATTTAGGGAATTAACTTGAGATTCCCCCACTTAAAACAGTTGTCTTAGACGTCACTGCCCAGTTCTAAACCAGTTCAAGTTACTGTCGGAAAGAGACTTGATCACGTCTTCATATTTCAGGCCGTGCTACTAAGACAGAAAAGCCTCAGGGAGCCTCATGTGTTTCTCAGCTGCAATTTCTTAAAGAACTGAAAAGTGACCTTAAATACTCTGAGCAGTCCTATGACACCTTATCGACAAAAAGAATACGAGAACAATGATGCTAATGGCGAATTGTTGAAATACACTGTCTTTAATTATCCTCTTTCAAGCAGTATTTAGAAACTATGGTATTAACCAAAGGGCTGCTCTTAAAATGGCATATGAGTTTTTAATTCACATTAGTGGGCCAGATGTTTAGGTGATAGAAAATGATTGATCTCCGTTCACTACAATGGAACTATGGCGATGTACAACACACAAAGATCTGGTATGGTTTTGCTATCATGAGAGATGTACAAACTTTGGCTGATGAGGATGAGGATTTGGAAGTTTGGGAGGTGAATAGAAGTCAAAGCTGGGATGACAAAATTGGGGAAGGTGAACACTTGGGTGCGGGACAGACCAAGAGATGGGGAGGCCTGCGGGTAGGTGATGGGCAACTGTAATTATTCTAAATCTATAGGCCTGTTGACTTTAAATGTTCAAAAGAATATTCCTCAAACTTTGCAATCTTCTACCATGGGTTCCATCTATGGATCTGCAATTCTACGCTGTTAACAGAGAACAACATTTGGGCCATTTATAATTCAGGACAAAATTGCTTTGTTATGACAGATGCTATATAATCAATAAATAACCCTATCTACAAAACCTGTAAGTGCTGGCTCTTTTTTAATCTGAACACAAGTAGCCACACATTATTGGATGCCATGCCTGGCACATGAACTATAGGAATATTGTCTATTCTTTCAGGCGTTTCTGTCATGTAACAAATTGGCAGTGGTGGAATCTGCAGGAGAAATAATTGGGTTCCAGTTGCTTCATTCCATGAAAGGTACCTTTGAGGACAAAACAAAACAAACAAATCAACCATGTCAAGCCAACACTGGCTTGGAACACCATAGATGTGATGTGCTCTCCTATCATTTGTCTCAATGCTCAGCACTTCCTAATATTTAACCAATCATGGATTACTGTGGCTGAGAATTGTGCCCACTTTTTTCAAACACTATGAATTGACCATGAAGAACATCTCTCAACCTTGAAAGACATTTTGCCTTGGAATGGAGTGAGGAAAGAAGCTGGAAAATAGCCTCTGTCCCATCTCAATTGTTTGAGATGCTTCTATCAACTGCTGTAAAAAAATAGCTAGACTTGTTCTTGGGCACTGAAAAACATAGATGATAGAGTTGGATGATCAGTCCAGTTCCTAATGAACAATGGCCCACATCATAAAATCCACCACCCCAATACAGAACCCTTCCCAGGGGAGATGTCAGGGAATGAATGAGCACAGAGACTGAATAATCCTTAGATACCTTCAGCTCAGGGTTGAAGCACATGACAGGACAGTGTGGGGAATCTACTGATGGGACTACACCTATTCTATCAACAGAGGACTGCAGGGTCCAGGGCTGTCACTCCAGCATCTTCCACCCACACTAAATTTTAATTAAAATAATAGGTAGCATTAAACCCGCGACTCTTTTAGGCATTTTGTAGTATTATTAGCTACTTACAGTCACCCAGTCATTAACCATCAACCTCTGTCATCACTAGCCACTAGTGTGGGAGCTGTTGGTTCACTCAGGTCAAGGAGAAAGAATAATTTTGACTGCATCTCATTTTTGCTGATATTGCGGAGCAGGAGGAAGGGGGGCAGAATAGTTAATCTATGTCATTTAACTAATTGCCATCAGAAGTTCTGGATGGGCAATTTTGTGTCGTTGCTTTGTCCCCATCTCGTAAAGTTTCATTTACTGCCTTTTTAAGCAAATGATGACTTCAAATCAATTTGTCACACAATGGCTCTCAAACTCGCCAAACAATAACTATTACTATTCTTGGCTTGTTTGATCTGATTGGCATTTGCAGCCTTTATTCCTCTTTTCTTCTCCTTATGAGTTGCGTAGAAACCTTTAAATAAATAAAACAAACCCAGAGCAAAGCTCAAAAACAATAACCCACCATCCAAGCCTAAGAAAATAATCACAAAAACAGTCCCTGTTACTGTTGTAAGTGGGGAAATCCAATTATGAGATGTCGATATTTTTCTCTTTTCAATTGCTTCCAAAAAGATTTGTATGTTTGTAATTTTTAGGTTGATTTCATTGGTTTTGTCAAAATGAAGCAGAAATTATGTAGCAGGGAGGGGACTTCTCCTCTAGCATCCCCCCACCACACACACATACTATGATCGATATCAATTTTCAAATGTACTATTGATTTCAGTAGCCCTTAATTTCAAGGCAAACAATAGTTTCTTTTGTAATTTCCATGCTGCTGATATTACTGCTATCGTTACTGACCTGTGCGTTGTCAGATAATATTGATTGGATATGAAATGAAAGAACAAAGGGCGGGGGGAGGGGAGATGGCATTGTCACATTAAGCAGTCTGGAAAAACAAGATCTTGTCACTTGTATAGACCAAACAGAAGACAGCATGGTCTAGTGCGTAGGTCTCAGGACACTGAGGTTCCATCTAACCGATGTGACCTTAGGCAAATTCTATTGTCTCTGTTTCTCCTCCCACCCTATGTCTATGTAGACTGTAAGCACTATGGGGTGGATGCTGTGTTTTATTGTGTGTCCGTCCAGTGCCTAGCACAATTTGGGCTGCACCTTTCGGTGTTGTAGTACAAATAAGAATAAAAATAAAAGCATCCAAGCAACTCAGACGGTTGGAGCTCAGCCTGCACCTCTCCAATTTACCAGAAACAAAGCACTTTCTAATCTCTTAGACAAGGGACCATCCTTCCCCAATGATGTATCACACAGAAGGGGACTCAACTGATTAAGTCCTTATAGATCTAAGGCATTGAATTGAGATTCAGGAGATCTGAGTTTCATTACCAACTCTACCACTAGTTAGGTGTGTGACTATGGGTAAATTACTTACTTTCTTTGTGGCTTAGTTCACCATCTGTATCACAGGGCTAATCATCCTTTATCTTGTTGTCTTGTCTATTTAGAGTCTAAGGCAAAGGTCAGTTTCTTACTCCTAGAACTATAGGGCCCTAACTTCAGTTGGGGTCTCTGCATGCTAGGGCATGTCTACTCTATAGAGAAGATCGACCCTCTGGAGGTTCATCTTCTAGCATTAGATTTAGCAGGTCTAGTGCAGACCTCCAAATCGAATCCTGAGGGCACCCCCTGCTGGCATCTGGTACTCCTCATTCTGTGAGGAGTAAGGGAAGCCGATGGGAGCGTGTTCTCCCCTTGGCTTCCTGCAGTGTAGACTCCTCAACAGCTTGGTTTAAGGTAAGTCAAATCCAGCTACACATTTTGAGCGACTGGATGGCATCCCTTAAGCCAAACTGCCTGGACTAGCACAGACCAGGCCCTAGTGAAATACAACTAATTATTAATAAAAAGCACACAGACTGGGAAAGGAGCAGTATTTTGCAAATCTAAGAGTGGCATGACAGTGGTTCTCTAGTCTACACACCCATGCAGGAGCATAAATGTATGCATGGACTCCAGGATGCACTCAGGGGACGTTGACTTTCTAGATTGTCAGACCCGAAGAGTCGGAGACATGACCCTGTCCCTGTCCAATATAAAACAATGTTAAACAAGGTTTCCAGTTTGTTTTACAACCTGCTTAAAACCTTGGCAAACACACCATTAAACATCATTTTAACCTCTTATTAAAGATCCAGCAAAGAAGGGAAAGCAGTTACTGAACACTTGACATGGAAAACTTAAAGCATTTGCAATTTCAACAATATCCCGTATTCCCTTTAGCTTGAGAGAGGTTTTAGAAGGGATCTCTGTACACCCACCTGGCTGGCAGTCTGTTAGATCTGGGGTTTTCAAAACTGGGTCGCAGGCCCTACCAGGAAGCAGCTGGTGGGCCGCAAGGTGCTTTGATTATCTAAAGGCATGCTTTGAGCAGGAGGTTGGACTCGACGATTTCCTGAGGTCTCTTCCAACCCTAGGATTCTATGATTCTAAGGGTATGTCGACACTGCAGAGTTTTTTTCAGAAAAATGGCTGTTTTTCTGAAAAAAACTTCACTTACATCCACACTGCAATCGTGTTCTTTTGAAAAAGAACTGACAAGTTTTTCTGACATTGATAAACCTCTTTCTACGAAGAAGAAGCCTTTTTCCGAAAGAGCTCTTTTGGAAAAAGGCATATGTGGATGGGGAAGAAGGAGTTCTTTTGAAAGAAGAGAAAAAAAGGAAAAAGCACAGGTGCCCTGGTGGCCACTCAGCCCATAGTAATCACAGCTTAAATGTGAGATAGCATCCACACTCAATGGACGCTATTTTTCGAAAAAGCAGATCGCTTTTTTGATGCACTTTTGCTGTGTAGATGCTCTCTTTTGGAAGAAGTTTTTTTGGAAGATCTCTTCTGCAAAAGGTTCTTCCGAAAGAAGCCTGCAATCTAGACACAGCCTAAGAGAGGAACCAGTTTCAAAGTTTGGGTTCCACTCCGGATCTGAAGAGAATTTGAATTGAGTATTCCAGGGTAATCTCCAGCATAACATTGATTTTATGGGCAAAATCCTGGCCCCACTGAAGTCATTTACAAACCTCACTTAGGGCTTGTCGAGCCTACACTGAAGTTTCAAAAGAGGATATGCAAATTCTGCGGGACGTGGTTCTTTCGGCAACCCCCCCTTTTTCGAAAAGCTGTGTAAACCTCACTTTTTGAGGAAGAGCATCTTTTCGAAAAAGGGGGGGGTGTGCCAAAAAAAAAGTGTCCCAATTACTTTTACTTTTTAAAGCTCTGCTTTCGAAAGTGAGATCGGAAGAAGATATGCAAATTCCCAGAGAATTTGCATATCCTCTTTCACAACTTCAGCGTAGTCTAGACATAGCCTTAATATGATTGTTTCCTCTACCACTGCAATTAACCCCTCTTTGGGGTGGAAAACATCAGCAAAATCAGGGTGCACAGTATTTTATTGAGAGAAGACTACAATATCAAACTAATGTTAGAGAGAAAGTTATAAGCAGGCAAATCATCCAGCATCCACTCCAATTTAAATTTGGTTGTGATACTGGGATTAATGACTAGATTATGGATTACTTTTTTCCTTTAATATTATTTCCTATTATTTTAATTACATTCAGTATTGGAGTTTTTATTACTTTATAGAGCTAGCACACTCCTGATCGCTAGAATGGAAGCGAAAAGAAAAGAAAAGAAAAGAAAAGAAAAGAAAAGAAAAGAAAAGATCAAACTTTCACCATCCACTTACATCTAGAGCCTATTCTCATTCTGCTGAAGATTGGTCCAGATCAGAAGTCCTGTCGTGTCCTTCCCCACCCCTTACTTGAGCGTGATACATCATGTGTGAGAATACGTCCACACAGTAGGACTAAAATCGAATTAAGCGATGCAACTTCAGCTATGTCAATTGCCTAGCTGAAGTCAAAATAGCTTCATTCAGCTTTTGGCACTGTGTACACAGCAGGAAGTCGAAGGAAGAACACTCTTCCTTTGACTTCCCTCACTCCTCATGAAATGAGAGTTGCCATGAGTCGGAGTAAGAGGTCTTCAGCTCAACATTATTTCGAAATAAAGGCTTGTAGTGTAGATGGGCACTGTCAGTTATTCTGAAATAAGGGTGCTATGTAGACGTACCCTTAGTGTAAATGTGTGTCTGTCATCAAATGCCTATGGACATACTCTCCCCCCTCCAGCCCCCACAGGACAGAAGTGGAGTAAAGGAACCTAAATATAGATCAGTTCTTTCTGGCTACTAATTCTTCTCTGAATTTTCCAATGCGTTGAAATGTAACCACTCCCACCGCTCTGTGCTGCAGAAGTTTTTGCACTTTAGTCTTCAGTAAACATCAACAGTGTAACCATAAATGTACAAAAGAAGGGGAATGCTGGCGCTTTCCGAATGAGGAAACAAGTGTAAAAGAAGCTCAGACCAACTCTTTATGGCCAGGGTCCTGGTGCATTAGAAAGGGCAATTTGGGGATAATTTCACAAAACAGCTCATTTATCTTCAAGGAGCTTGAAGATTGTGATGGTGGATCTGCCAAATCTCCCAGAGATCTAAGGGATGAAGCATTCCAACTATGGGATTTCTTAATAAAAACTTATCTGAATCCCAGCAATTTTCAGTGGGCTGGGATTTTCACAAAATCAGATTCTTGCCAAAAATTCCCAGGGCTTCGGGTTCTGGAATAGCTTTAAGGTGAAAGCAGCAACTACAGACACATGTGACTTTTATATATAGTTAACTCAATTGTTTTCACTCCTAATAACAAAGGTTGTATTTTGGTATGAGGCAAAGGTCATCATGTCAGCTCTTAGTCAATGTGACACTTTTCTAACACCTCTAATCATTGTCGTGAGTGCCACGTACCAGAAATGCATTGGGCAAATTAGATTAGGCTAATAGAATTCTGTCCAGGCAAAGAACTAAATGGTTAAATGAATAAAAGGAAGACAAAGTGGATGTGAATGCAACTGGGAACATGAGACTGTTCAAATCCCTAAAAACAAATGACAACTCAGGGGTTGGGGGAAAAGGCATTTGTCCACAGAGTACTAGTTTCCTAACATCATGTGGTCAATGAATGGCATTTCTTCACAATTTTATCAATAGAATGTAATTCTGGCCAGATCATTCTGTCAACAAGGAACCACATCAAATCGTTTTGTCCACACAAATAAATCACTTGATGTTTATTACTTCTTTTCGTTGTTTGTGACTCACCGGGGGTCATCAACATGTCTTTTCTGGCCCCAGAAAACAAAGGGAGAAGATTTTTTTCCAGGCAGTTGTTACCCATCAAACAAACTCTCCATGTTATAGGTGGCAACCCAATGAGATAAATGCACATGAGGCTTAATTGACTGGTGTCCTGCACCTTGTGTAGCCACACAGGTGGAAAGAGCTATATGGCATTTCAGTGACCAGTTTAAAGAGTGGCATACTGTAGATTGCAAATTCTTTGGGAAAGGGGCCATCATTCGGATCTCGGTTTGTACAACGGCTCCCAGGAAGGGCTCTTGTTCCTGGACTGGGACTCCTAAGTGTTACCAAAATGGAATTAATAATAATAATAATAATAACAATACTACTACTAGTAGTAGTACTACTATTACTACTACTACTAAATAATAATAACTACAATGCCCTGGTTGGGAATTGTAACTCAATTCCCTGGCCTACACTCAGACTTTATTTCAAAATAACCCTCCTTAGGTCGAATTTATGAGTGGAGCATCCACACAACCATGCCTGTTATTTCGAAATAATGGTCTGCTTAATTCAAAAGCTGTCCTCTTGCTTTTCATCAGGAGTAACAGCAATTCTGCATTTGTTATTTTGAAATAATGGTAGTGTGGACACTCCGGTGCCACTATTTCGACATAACTACTCCTCAGAGTAATTCGAACTAATTCCTCACCAGTGCTTTCTGGGGCTCTAAGTCTGAGCCTGCCTCAGACTAATTTTGAGGCTTCCCCGTAGTGTGGACCCACTAGTTCGATTTTGTTAAATGGGGAGTTAAGTCGACTTTACTCATTTTGAAATAATTTCCTAGTGTAGACGTGGCCTCAGAGACACAAATGAGGGCTGGTTGGAAATGTGGGCTTCCAGATAAACAGAAATGCTCATGGTAAATATCTGCTTTCTTAGGAAAAAAAGATTTGTATTTCAATCAAAAATCTCTATAGGGAAAAAACCTCATTTTCCAACCAGCTGTATTTATCCTTTCTTCTCTCCCCACTCAGGGGTTATAGAATCAGAGAATCCTAGAACCGGAAGGGACTTCAAGAGGTCAGTGAGTCCAGTCCCCTGCCCTCATGGCAGGACCGAGTGTAACCGCTACTGGGCAGATTTGAACCTGGGACCTCTACCACTTGAGCTAAAAGCCAGCTTACACTCAGCTTAGGCTGTAAAGCTTCCTCATTCTTATTGCTTGCTGTAAGGGGTCCAAGTGCCACTACATGGGACAGTGAACCACACTAGGTGTGTGGGTTACACAAGCACCATCTAGATCATCCCTGATACATTTTTGTCTAATGTGGTTTTAAATATTTCTAATGATGGAGATTCTCCAACCTCCCTAGGCAATTTATTCCAGTGTTTTACCACCCTGACAGTGAGGAAGCTTTTTCCTAATGTCCAACCTAAGCCTCCCTTGCTGCAATTCAAGCCCATTGCTTCTTGTCCTATCCTCAGAGGCCAAGGAGAACAATTTTTCTCTCTCCTCCTTGTGACACCCTTTTAGATACTCAGAAAAAAGAAGACTGGAGTTAAAAGTCTAAACATCTTTGAGGGCACGTCTACACAGCAGGGCTAAAGCTGAAATAAACTACGCAACCTTGAGTTACGTCCATTGCGTAGCTTAATTCGAAATAGCTTATTTCAGCTTTTGGCGCTGTCTGCACAGCAGGAAGTCCAAGAAAAAGCAGTCTTCCTCCAACTTCCCTTACTCCTCAGACAGTGAGGGTTACAGGAGTCACAGTAAGAAGTCCTCCAGCTTGACAGTATTTCGAAATAAAGGCTTGTAGTGTAGACGCAGACTGTGTTATTTTGTAATAACATCAGTTATTTCCAACTAACACTGCTGTGTACACGTACCCTGAGAATCTGGCCTTTCGCATTTCAGCTCAAGCAACAGAAGTTTTAACACTGAGGCTCCTATGCTCAAACTCCACTATGGGCCTAAGTGAAGTCAGTTATGCAAACTGTTTACATCCCTGCTCATTTAGCAGGCCTCATTGGTCTGGGGGATATAGCTAGCCTGGCTATGGGCAGGAATGCAGGATGATGGGACAATAGATCAGTGTCTGTGTCAGGAAGGGAGTTTCCTTGGGAGATCTGGATGGATTTGGAGATGTTCTAGTCTTCCCAGGGGTTTCCACTCTAGGGACACACGGAAGCTAGCATACCAACTTCCTTCTTGCCTGCTTTCTTGCTAATCCTCCATCCCCTTGTTTTCCCCTGACTCTGCTGACAGGCCTGTTCCAAGCAAAAATATACTGTAAATGCCTTGTGTTTGTTCTTCTTCTTCTTCTTCTTCTTTTTTTTTTTTCAAACTTGAGTCCCCAAAGAAACATCAAAGTACAAAGGAAAGAAAACAATAGCAAGAAAGGAGAGTGAAACCAAACCAAACCGAAACAGCAGTGGCCCAGGGGAACTTTCTTCAAGGGGGTTAGGCTTCCTTCAGAGAAAGTTTAGATCTCTTCTTGTTTGTTTGCATTTTCAAATTGGGACTGTTTGTGAGGATTCAGAGAAGAAGAACAAAAGCAATGCAAATTCCACAGGAGGTGTTTATCCCAGCATACCGCTGGCAGGGCCACCTGCATACCGTGAGCTGTGTGCTGCCTGCTGAGAGATGGCTTAAATATTAACGATGAGGAGAGGGGGGAAGTGTATCAATAAAACATTGGGTCCTTCTGAGCAAGGAGAGGGGCAGGCTTTCAGAGCACAGCGCCTATAATTGCATGCACCTGTGTAGTTGTGCACGTGGCCAGTGAGGTGGCCGAGTGGGGTGTCCATGCTTGATGTACCTAGGCACATTAGAAAAAACGAACAGTCCTGTTGGCACACAGCACCCTTCCCTTGAAATAACCTCGAAATAAGCTACCCAATTTGTGTAGTGCAAATTGCATAGCTTATTTCGAAATAGCTTATTTCAAAATTTGGCTCTGTCTAATTTCACAGCGCTAAATTTCAAAATAAAGCGCTATTCTGACAAGTCTCTTAACCCTCGTGGAACGAGGGTTACAGGGACGCCGGAATAGCTCATCCATTATTTCGAAATCTATTTTGAAATAACAGGCACATTTAAAGATGAGGAATTGCTATTTCAGAATACTTCAGGTACCCAGAAATAGCCTCACTGTCTAGACGTAGCCTTAGTGTCTAACAAATCTATAGGATCATGAGCTTTTTTGGGTAAAACCCAGGACCAGATTATTCTTTAGGCACAATGGGCACAGTGCCTATGGCCTATGAAAAACATAGGGCCCCCAAAAATTCATAATTGACTTGAAATAAAGAAAAGAAAACTGCTAAATCAAACTTAATAATTTGCTGTCTTTAGTCAACAAACCACATACAGGTTTAATGGACAATTAACTATTAGGCCAACAGGCAATAGGGAAATTCTCTCTTATATAGTTATATATAATTTAAAGGCCTACAAATATGAGAGTGCCATGGACCTACAAAGACCTTAATCTGGCCCTGATAAAACCCACTTCATCAGATGAGTTGGAGTGGAAATAATAGAATCCAAGATATATATATCAGTCTATTGTAGGACCCATGTTAATGAAGCTAATTAAGTAGGCTGGTATCAGTGCATTCAAATTAGGCACACAAGAGGATATTTGTGCCACCACTTGCGGCTAGAAATTGGTTTTGGTGACGTAATTTAGAAGGGTGTAAGGTATGGCTATGCGCTCTAATGAGAAGTGAATCAAGCGTATGGACTTCAACGGGTGCCTTGTCTACTTACAGCTTGGCCAAAACCAAAGGAAGGGCATATTCTTCAAAGGCCTGACAGTTTCTATTTTACAAAACAAATCCTCAGCCCCTGTTACTGATCTAATTTCCTCCAGGAATGGCTTGGCTTTGTATTTCAAGTGATTTAAAACAGATCAGTTGTACCTCTTCAGTTGCGCCATTTGAATTGCTTCCTGATAGTTCAAATCTGCAGATAATTTGCTTGCCTCCTTTTTTCTAAGAACTAATTACCTGCACATATAAAATGATGAAATCTCATTATATTTCCTTTAAAAAAATCCACCATGCATTTCATTACATTATCCAATTATTGCCACACTTGTACAAAGTTATGTTACCGACCGATCACAGGCTATTTACTGCGCAGATGTGTTCCCTTAATTAAACAAATATGATTAACCACAGGGAGAAGTGTTTATTTGGGCCAAATTTCTCAGAAAAAAAGCAACAACCGAAGCAATTGACTTTGAGTGTGTTGCTATTTGTTGGCCAATACAAGACACCTTGGGTTGGAATTTTTAGTGCTGCTCTGCACCTGCATGCTCTGTCAACTTCTGCTGGAGATCTGAGCACTCAGTACACCTTCAAATCAAGGCCAATGCTCTGAAGTTGAGCCCTGAAAATCAGCGACAGCTTTTTGGAAGGGTTGGCCTCAACAGATGTCATTTTACAATGCCATCTCTCAGAGGATGATGTTATATTTGTATTGCAGAAGTGCCAGGAGGCCCTGATAAGAAGAAGTCATCATTGCACAAGATGCTGTACAAACCCATAACAGAAGAAAGTCTTTGCCCCAAAGAGCTTCCGATCTAAACAGAGAAGACAGACCAAGGTTGGGAGGGAATAGAGCCCTGGTCTATACTAGGGCTACGTCTACACTGGCAGCTTCTTGCGCAAGAACTCTTTTGCAGAAGAGTTCTTGTGCAAAAACTCTTCCAGAAGAGAGTGTCTACACTGGCATGTGCTTTTGTGCAAGAGATGTGCTTTTGCACAAGAGCATCCATGCCAATGCAGACGCTCTCTTGCGCAAGAAAGCTCCGATGGCCATTTTAACCATAGGGATTTCTTGCTCAAGAAATTCATGTTGCCTGTCTACACTGGCCTCTTGCGCAAGAACAGTTGCGCAAAAGAGCTTATTCCTGAGTGGGAGCATCATAGTTCTTGTGCAAGAAGCCCTGATTTCGTACAGTAGAACGTCAGTTTACTTGCGCAAAAACTTGCTGCCTGTCTACGCTGGCCGTGTGTTCTTGAGCAAGATTGCACCAGTGTAGACACAGCCTAGGGAGTTATTTCAAAATAACCCCCCTCAGGTCGAATTAATAAGCGGAGCATCCACACTACCAAGCCTGTTATTTTGAAATAATGGGTCGCTTATTTCGAAATCGGTAGTCCTGCTTTCCTCAGAGAATAATACTAATATCGTAATAGTTATTTCAAAATAGTGGTAGTGTTGATTTTCCAGTGCCACTATTTTAAAATAACTACTCCCCAGAGTCATTTGAACTAATTACTCCCCAGTGCTTCCTGAAGGTCTAAGTCAGTGGTCTCCAACCTTTTTAAGTGCAAGATCACTTTTTGAATTTAAGTGCAATCCAGGATCTACCTCAAACTCAAATACCCTTGCCCTACCTCCTTCCCACCCCTTCTCTGAGGCCCTGCCCCGCTCACTCCGTCCTCTCTCCCTCCCTCATTCTTCCTCCCTTTCACCAGGCTGGGGCAGAGGGTTGGGGCACAGGCTCTGGTTTTGGGGATTTGGAGTGTGAGGGGGCTCTGAGCTGAGCCTGGGGCAGGAGTTGGGGTGCAGGAGGGGGTTCAGGGTACAGGCTCTGTAAGGGAGTTTGGGTCCAGGGGGCTCAGGACTAGGACAGGGACTTGGGGTGTAGGAGGAGGGGTTCATGACTGGGGCAGGGGATTGGAGATGGCTCCACCTGGACACTGCTTATCTCACATGGCTCCTGGGTGGTGGGGCAGTGAGGCTAAGGCAGGCTTACTCCTGCCCTGGCCCTGCACCACGTTCCAAAGCAGCCAACAAACTCCCTCCATCCCAAGTCCTGTTGTGCCCCCGCCTGCCATTCTTTGGAGATAGAATACAGGATGGCAGAGGGGGCACCCTGACATCAGCACCCCCTCCTCTTCCTTCCCTGCTCTGCACAGCAAGTAGGGGGCCTCCAGGGAGGGGCAGCTCCAAGGTAAAGCACAGGAGATGCATAGCAGTGTGGGGAGGGGCAACTGAAGTGCTGTGCTTGATAGCCTCTTGACCAAACCAGTCAAGATCACCTGTCAAAGGCTCCAAGATCTACCAGTAGATCCCAATCTACTGGTTGGTGACCACTGGTCTAAGTCAAGGTACATTAACAGAGCCTGCCTCAGACTAATTTCGAGGCTTCCCCACTGGGGGAACAAGCTATTTCAATGTTGTTATTTTGGGAGTTATTAAATTGATTTTCGTTATTTCGAAATCTAATATATAAAGGAGAATGTATGTTTGTGCTTTAATAACTTGGACACTATAAGACCTACCACAACCAAACTTTGCATGGGATAACCTTTCCTCCAGGAGAAGGTTTTAAGGGACTGTGGGAGGGAAGAGATGAGAGACCGACGCCTCTCCCCAGGGCTGCATGGAGCTTGGCAGTGCGGGGAGAAGCGGCTTCCCCGCCATTGCTGGAAGCATATGGAGGTCCCTCTTCAATACTGTGATTGGCTCGGGGCCCAGCAGCCGACCAATGGGCAGGCGGGTTGCTGCCGGGGCTTGCTCTAGGTGGAGGGCGGGGCTGGTGTTACCGCTCAGCTGCCACTTTGAAAAAATGTCTGGAAGGAGGCATATTGGAGACCCGGAAGTGAGAGCGGGGGGGGGGAGGGAATGAATTGGGCGGGTTGGTCCGGGGGGGCTGGACCATTGGGCATGAGTGGGGGGTAGGGCAGGTTTGTGGGAGCTGGATCATTGGGGGGTGCATGGGGGAGGGCAGGATTGGGGGGGCTGGATCGTTGGGGGGGCGGGCTGGTGTGGGGGGGCTGGACCATTGGGAGCAAGTGGGGGGAGGGCAGGATTGTGGGGGAATGAAGGAAGTGGGGCTGGACAATCCTGCAGGGAGTGAGTGAGAAATGAAGCCCATGGCGGCAGTGGGGGGAGGTATCCTTTGAGGGGCACTGGCCCAAGGGGCACCCCTGGATGATGCTGGGTGGGTGAGAAATTAATCCAAGGTTGGGGGGGGGATCCCTCAAATCTGGGCACTGGTCCTGGGTTTGATACTGGATGATCCTGGTGGGGGGTGAGAGATTCAGTCCATGGGAGGGGCAGCTGGTCAAGGGGGTGGTGCTGGAGGAGGGACTATAGAGGGTGCCAGCAGTCTCAGGTAGTTGACTCATAGTTTCATCAAAAAAGATGGGAGAAGAGTTTGAGGTGTCACCTTGAAATCTCTCAGATTCAGTAGGGCCAGCCCCCTGGATCAAGGCATCTCTCTACTCAGCTCTTGGATGAGAATTTGCAGACTCAGCATGCTTATCCCCTATTTCCCTACCAAAAAAACCCAGTAGATTCTACAAGGATAATTAGCAAAAATACCATCTGATAGGAAGCAAAACATTGCACTATTGAAGAGGGGACTCCAGCAATGGTGGGGAAACAAGCCATGGTGATTTGGGGGCTCTCCCTTCCCCTGTGCTTTTAATGGCTCCAAGACTCATGACGTGGGAAGAAAACAGAGACATAGGGTATGTCTAGACTGCATCCCTCTGTCGGCAGAGGGATGCAGATTAGGCAGGTCAACATTGCAAATTAGGCACGGATTAAATATCCCATGCCTAATTTGCTTAAAAATGGCCACCACGTTTTGCCGACTCAGCACTTTGTCCACAAAAAGTGGCAGTCTCGAGGGGGATCTGTCAAGAAAGAAACCTTTCGACAGATCCTGTAAGCCTCCTTGCAGGAGGCATAAGGGATCTGTCGAAAAAGGCTTTCTTTCTTGACAGATCCCCCTCTAGACTGCCGCTTTTTGCCAACAAAGTGCTGAGTCAGCAAAATGAGGAGGCCATTTTAATGCAAATTAGGCACGGGATATTTAAATCCCTACCTCATTTGCAACGTCTACCTGCCTAATCTGCAGCCCTCTGCCGACAGAGGGATGCAGTCTAGACATACCCATAGATACAAAAGTCACAATAGAAACTAAGTTTGCCAGGTCAAATAGCTCTGATTCTCAACATTGCAATGCCTCTTTTTTGAGTCAGAGATTTTGCTTTATGCAGCAGTAGAGAAGCATGGGGGTCTGCCATAATGACCAGATGTCAGGCACTGGCAGCTGCAGTGTGGCTGGAGGCTGTCAGGACCAGCTTCTGTTTTTCTAAATTTTGTTCCTCCTGTTTCCCAGGCAACGCCGGGTAAGTCCAGCGAGTAGTTTCCTAATGTAGACATGCCCACAGAGGCAAAGAGAAGTGAAGCAACTTGTCCAAAGTCACATGGCTAGTCAGCTGAAGAGCAGCACACAGAATCCAGATTTCCTGAGTCCCAGCTCCATGATATATCCACTGGACCAAGCCAAAATATTATACAGGCGGCCCCCATTTGCGACGCAATCGGTTCCTGGGGAAGCATCGCAAGTCGGGGGTGTCATAACTCAAACCCTTATTTACAATTGGCATCGTGCACCATCGTAAATGTGGGATGAGGATGTAAGTCGGGGGGTTTTGGCCCCTTCCGCACTTACAAAAATGGTTGTAAGTGCGGGGGAGTCCCAACTCGGGCGGTCGCATCTCGGGGGTTTCCTGTATTGAGTTCACAGGCCAGATTGCCAGCTTGTGTAAATCACTACAGCTCTATTCATTTTAATGGAGTGACTCTGATTTACACCAGCTGGGGATCTGGACAATGACCTTATCTATTTGCAACAATGTGTAATGGCCTTTAAGGGGCTTGATCGATGTTGTGGGTTAATCCTCATACCCTAGGATGATTTTCTCTCTGTCAATATAACACGGCACTTATTAGCGCAGGAATAGTTTTCGTGCTGCTAAAGGTCACGGGGTGGCCCAGGATGATGGGAAGCAGCTACAGAGTTTTCAGCTGGAGGTGGCCAGTTCTAAGTAGGTTCCAGGCAGTAGGGACGGTCTGCCTGGGATTCAGACAGAGGGGCTCCATTAGTCCTGCGATGCCTCTGCAGATTTCAATACAGCAGGCAAGTCTGGATGAGCAGAGGCAGTCAATCCAAGCTTTGTGTGCTCTTCTTCCCCCCCTCTGCTTCTCTTTGAGCCACATGTGGCTGCCTCCCTCTGCCCAGTGCAACCCCTTTCTTGTGACTCGGACTTTGCCCCAGCACAGCTCTCAAAGCTTCAAAAGTGGCCTGTGTGCGTATCACTCCTTGGTGGCCATGTCCCCTGGTGGCTAGGCATGGCCTAGCAGGCTCTCCTCTTGCGCCCCCTGCTGACAGCTGCTCCACCTCGCCATTCTTCTTACGACTTGGCCCTGCTGTCAGGCCACTCACAGCGCCACCCTGCTAGGGCAAACCAATAGACCAAGAAACGACAGCTCCTCTGCCTCGTGCTGGCCCATTGACCTGTCTGGGGGTCAGTCATTCCACTGCCTTCTGCTCCACTCCGTAGCGGGTGGGTAAGGAACCCAGTCCTAGACCCTCCCTCTCCTCTGCATTCTGGTCCAGGGATCTTTGATAAGCAGACTACATGGAGCCTTTGCTTTCTCCCTGGACCGCTTCTTATCCTGGCCTGTCTTGGGCCTTTCTCACAACCTGTTCCTGGGTTCGCAGTGGGGTGAATGGAGCCTCCCAAGTCAGTGAGCATCACAATCCTGTTCCCCCCTCCCTCTGTGTCTCCCATCCTATTCCCCTCCTTTCATGACCTCCACCCTCCTTCCATCCCTGCCCACGCCTCCTTCCTTTCTCCCAGCCTTCCCTTCCATCCAGGCCTCCTGCTTCCCCCTCTCTGCCCCCATCCAGCCCTGCTGCCATTTGCCCAGCAGGAGGGAGTGAGAGTATAACCCTGTTGTCCTTCCGCTAGGAACAGACGAGGCCTAACATCACGCGGCATACCAGTTTCCTTCTTATGCCTGATTCATTCAGCGTGCACAGCACTGTGTAGACAGAAACACAATCCAGGCTGCAACCACTTTACACTGTAAAATGTCATTAACCACACAGCGCGAGGGACAGATGTTGTAGTACTGTGGGGCTTGCTCTTGGTTCTTGATGGGTCAAATAATCACACCCCGGTCACCTGGCTTGGCTGGGCACAGAGGACTTTTGAAGAAGCTGGAAACACAATGACTGTGCATGGTCCTCTACGGGGGCTGTCCCTTGTGAACAAAATTCACCCCTGAGCACAAGGGTCACAAAAGGCCTGTGCACCATTTACATCTCAGGTACTGGAGAGGAAGAATAATGTTGGGGTTAAAACACTGGAATAATGTGATATATGCCCTCAAGTGCCTCTACCATGTATATTGGCCAAACCAGACAGTCTCTGTGCCAAAGGATAAATGGACATAAATGAGACATCAGGAATGGTAACATACAAAAAACAGTAGATGCACTTTAACCTCCTGGACACTCAATAACCGATTTGAAAGTAGCCTTCCATTTATAATCCTCCTCCTCCCAAAAAACCCCCCCAAAACCAAAAAAAAAAAAAACCCCACACACAAAACCCCCGCAAAAAACCTACAAAAAACTTAAAAATAAAAAACAGACAAAAACAAAAAACAAAAACAACCACCACCAACAAAAATCCAAACCAAAAGCACATCAAAACCAGCCTATAAAGAGCAACAGACGAGCTGCAATTCATTTGCAAATGTAGCACAATTAAATTAGGACTGAATAAGGACTTAGATTGGTTGTCTCACTGCAAAGACAGTGATATTCTTGATATTCACACCTCCCCCTCCCTTGATATTCACACCTCCCCCTCAGCTGCTCAGAGTGAGTCACATCCAGCCTGGCTGAATTGGCCTTGGTAACATTGGTCCTACACTTGATAAATAACTCCCTGCTTTTGATAGGCAGGAACCGTGGCAGCCTTGGCACTCCTTCCCCTCAGGGAGATGGACTTCAGGTCAAGCAACCCCTCATTAGCAGAGAATGAGGCTTGGAGTGTTTCCCTGGGGTAGGGAGCCCAGCCTCTCCTCCTGAAATGGCTCGCTCCCTTGCTGTGCCTAGTTTAGTAGCTATGTGTGTGCCTTTTGGTTTTGTTTGCCTCTCTCTCCCCCTCCATCCAACTGGGGGAGGCTTTTAAAAGGTTGCAGGTAGGCCTGGAGTGGAACCAGCTGACCCTAACTCGTCCAACATAGCGCTGTCTCAGCTGATCCTAATCTGCCTGAGACAACCAACCCCTTGTCAGCTGCTCCTGCGTGGCCTGCAGTAACCCACTTCTGGTTGTTTTTGCAGCTACCAACTGATACGGGGACCCTTCTGAGACTTGTCACCAGGAGGCCTGTGTTATTTGACTCTGTCCCAGATCTCCTGGGTGGAGGGTCCCCAGGCATGTGCCAGTTCCCAGATATTGCCTCTGTTTTGATCCTTCCCTGTCTGTGGAGGCAGATTTTCCACATAAGGGGCAATGCCCTTGTTTCTCATATGGCACACTTTGCAGCTCAGAATGGGAGGCCCTCCCCCACATCCACATCTAACTGGGCTCTTGCAGCTGCGGGACCCCATCCACACGGGGCCTAGATCCGAGCCCTGCAGGGAGGTGCTGATTGACAGCTGTCACTCAAGAGAGATGCCAGGTGTCTTGTCCAAATACCTTTTCCAGTACTCACCCCCTCTCCAGCACTCCCCAAAGTCCTTTTCCAGCCACTGGTACTGGAACAATCTTTATGGTAGAGGAGCTGAGGTGCACCCCCCCTCCTTACTCTTGTCCATGCCCCTTGCCACATAAAAGTCATATGTGGATCCTACAGCTTAGTAGGCCTGGGATGGAAGTTTCCATCCCTGCTGGACCCAGCTTAGCATTGCCTGGGACCCTGCAAGCCCAAACAGCAGCTGGACTTTACTGCTCAGTAGTTTCCCAGCTCAAGGCATGGCTTAAAGCTGATAAACAAGTTTGACCTCGGTCTCAGCTCATAGAGTGATAAGAATGGCATTGAGCCAGGTATGTGCACACCCGGTAAACAACTGGGATATGTCTAGACTGCATCCCTCTGTCAGCAGAGGGATGCAGATTAGGCAGGTCGACATTGTAAATGAGGCAGGGATTTAAATATCCCGCACCTAATCTGCATAAAAATGGCCGCCGTGTTTTGCCGACTCAGCACTTTGTCTGCAAAAAGCGGCAGTCTAGAGGGGGATCTGTCGAGAAAGAAAGCCTTTTTCAACAGATCCTGTTAACCTCCTTGCAGGAGGCATAAGGGATCTGTCGAAAAAGGCTTTCTTTCTCGACAGATCCCCCTCTAGACTGCTGCTTTTTGCCGACAAAGTGCTGAGTCTGCAAAATGCAGCAGACATTTTAATGCAAATTAAGCACGGGATATTTAAATCCTTGCCTCATTTGCAATGTCGACCTGCCTAATCTGCATCCCTCTGCTGACAGAGGGATGCAGTCTAGACATACCACTGTAGTATAACTAGTGTAGGGAGTCCTGTGCCCACTGAGTCTCACCAGGGACCTAGACCTCAAAGGGTGCCCTGGATCCCCTCAACTGGAGCCACGTCCACTGCGGCCTGGTGCGAAGTGACCGGAATGGGACTCCCTGCAGACTGAAGGGGCATAAGCATTTCCAAGTTCCTGTTACTCTTTTATGCATTGCACTGCCTGTGCTTATTGGCGTATTACTTTGCAGTAGCTGTGTAACCATCTGGCAGCATTAAGCCTGTAATAGTAGTGACGTAGTGAGATTAATAAAAGCAACTATCTATCCCTAATCGACTCTGTCTTGAAGTGAATCCATAATCCCGTTGGGCCCTGGCCCTGTGAGTTGACACCCCTCACTGCTCCAGGCTGGGACCCCAGGTGGCAGCAGAGACCCTGGGTGCTGGGCCAGTGGTTGGGATCCAAGGGCTAGTGGCCGGGATGCTTGTGGCTAGAACCCTAGGCAGCAGCAGGGCCAGATGCCAGACTGGTGGTTGGAGGGGACACCAGATGAGGGGCCAACGACCGGGAACCTGGGGCCATCAGTGAAACCTCCCAGGCAATGGGTCAGCCCTGGAGATCCTGGGGCTGTCAGCAGAAACCCCAGGCAAGGGGCCGGTGGACATAACCATGGGGCTGTCAGTGGAGCCCGTGGGCATGGGACCAGTAGCTGATACCTTGGATGGCAGAGAGCTCCTGGGTGCAAGCTGGTGGCCAGGACCATGGCACAGGCCAGCACTGGAAACGTGTGGCGCAAAATCTTGAAATGCTGCAGTGTAACGCCACTGGGTGGATTTGAACCTGGGACCTCTGGAGCTTAGAGCTCACCAAATGAAATTAAAAGGTAGCAGGGTTAAAACAAATGAAAGGAAGTTTTTTTCTTTCACCCAGCACACTGTCAACCTATGGAACTCCTTGACAGAGGATGTGGTGAAGATGAGGGTTCAAAAAAGCACAGGATGGGCAGGAATGGTGTCCCTAGCCTCTGTTTGTCAGGGGCTGGGAATGGGTGACGGGAGGGATCACTTGATGATTCCCTGTTCTGTTCACTCCCTCTGGGACACCTGGTATTGGACACTGTCGGCAGACAGGACACTGGGCTAGATGGACTTTTGGTCTGACCCAGTCTGGCCGTTCTTACGGTGTTATTATGTTCTCAAGGAAGGTGCATTTTCAGGTAAGGACTTCTCTGCATGGCACTCCACCATTTTATATAAAATATATGATTTCTGTTGCCGCCCTGCCCAGGAGCCCCTGCCCAGCCTCTGGGTCCTTTGTGCTAGGCGCTGTACAAACCCCAAACAAGATCATCCTAATCAAACACGCGCAGTTGACTGCGAGCGGCTGTGCCAGCTGGAGTGACCACAGCTGACTCCATCGCACCAGGCATCGGGTTGAGAACTTCCTGGGTCTAGCTCAGTTGTGGAAATGCACATATCTCTAGGGCAGCCCCAAGTAGGGTCAAGGTGTGCACCTCTGCATTGATACAGATGGGGGCTTATGCAGTGAGGGAGTGTCAGAGGCACAGCAATATTCCCTCCCTCCCAATAGAAGAAAGAGCAGCCTCACCAGTTTGGGGAGATAGGGCTCACCCATGGGGAGGATGAGGTAAGTGCTACGTCTCCGTTTAGGACCTAGCCCACATTGTACCAGGCAGAGCCCGCCCCAAAGCACATCCAGTCTGAGCAAAGACAATGTAGGAAAGAAGTGATGTTATCCGCCTTTTACAGAGGAGATGTAAGGCACAGAGAGATTACGGGGGTTGCCTATAGTTTGTCTGTCTGTCTCTGTCTCTCTCTCTCTCACACACACACATACACACTTTCCTGTGAACCACAAGTGACAACCCCAGGTCCAACCTTTTCCCCTCCCCCATGTAAGGGTAAAAATGTCTTCCTGCTTTGCCACCTGTCCTGTAATTAGGGGTCAAACCCCAGCTCACAGGAGCATCAAGCCACTGGGAGCGGACTGACTCATTAGGCATTCTCTCATTGTTTCTTATGCAAATTAAGTTAATGAGAATTAGGAACATAATGGAGCCCATTCACCGTTCTAGTTGGTGGAAAATGGGTTTGACTACCAATTTTCCATTACAGCTGTTTTGTAATTACTCTGGAGCACTCTGCATTCTAATGGAGACCCTGAGCAGTTCTGACAGTTTCTTGGCTTTTTTTTTTTTAAATTCTTCTTCTTCTTTCCTTCAAAACAGAAGCATTTGACATTAGAAGGCTGGAGTTAGATTTCTGCTGGAGAGCAATCCTCAGGGTTATTCCCAGAAACAACCTGCCTCCAGGTCAGGGTTGGGGGCTGAGCTTTGTGGAGCACAGGGGTTAGTTAGCTGCCAAAAATCAACATGAGCGCTCTTCTTTTTTAAGCTGTTTATTCTAAAACTGCATTGAGAGCTGCAGAAAAATTCCAGCTTCCCAGCCCTAGAAACGACGATCGGTTAATTAGCTATAGAGCAGATCCACTTTTAGTAGCAGTCACGGGATCGGCAGCTCAGCCTTGTTTTGAAGAGGCACTTACCTAGGGGCCAAGTAGTCCCGTTTTACATGGATTATTCCTGTGATGAAAATGCCACGTTTCCAACTGGGGCATGTTTTGAAGAAAATTCCCTGCTCTTCATTCCATTTACACCATCCTCTAAGGGTTCGTCTACACAGCAAGGCTAAAATCGAATTAAGCTATACAACTCCAGCTACGTCAATTTCATAGCTGAAGTCGAAATAGCTGAATTCGACTTTTCTCGCTGCCTACACAGCAGGAAGTTGAAGGAAGAACATTCTTCCTTCGACTTTCCTTACTCCTCGTGAAATGAGAGTTACAGCAGTCAGAGTAAGAAGTCCTCCAGCTCGACATTATTTCAAAATAATGGCTTGTAGTGTTGACGCGCACTATGGGGCTGTATAGATGTACCCTATGAAAGCAAATGGGGCCTAGATCTTTTGAAGGTCACCCCATGTTTTGTTTGTGGTTTTCTTGGACCTCCATGGAACCACTAGACATCAGGGACACCCATCTGGATGTTGTTATTGTTATGATTATTACCATGAAACCTACGAGACTCAGTCATGGATAAGGACCTCACGATGCTAGATGTGGAGAACAATGAGCTGGTACCTGCCCCAAGGGTCTTATGGTCTTTTTCTCATCTCTACTTCTGAACTGTCTTCTGGCCAAGCGCTGGCCTTTCTGAAGGTGCTCTGCAAGAAAGCACACACAAGTTATCCATTCAAGTGCGTAGGCCAGGCTTGCAAAGATATTCAAGCCCCAATTTTGGGGTGCTCAGCACCCCAAAAGAGCCAGATTTTCAGAAGAGTTCAGCTTCTAGCTCGGCACTAAAATAATGCAGATTCTCAAGGTGTTGGTCTCGTTTGAAATTCTGACTGCATATGACTTGCAGTTCCAGCACTATACAGCTATTACAGTTACACGTGTTTTCATTTCCGATGCCGGATGCCATTTACACGGGGGTATTTAAACACAGGACCCAAACTTGGTCTGTTTAGAATAGCAAAACTTCCATCAGACTTCAATAGAAGCAGGCTTAGACGAATGATCACTGAAGATCAACAAAGTCAGTGAATGCCACATGGGAGGAGGTGCTAAGAATCCAGCTAGATACCTACAAATGGGCACACAAAGCACATTATGTCCACAGCACTACGAGAGAGGTTTAATTGAAATGCAAAAATCAAAAGGTCAAATTCATGTAAAATTTAAAGGCCATTTTTATTATTTGACGTGGAACAAATTGTAACTTTATATTGCCTTTAGATGCAATTTTGTTCAATGAAATTAGATTAAGCCAAAATAAAACACACCCTTTAAAGTGTTAAGATGAAATATTAGAACTTATTATGGAGGGATTTCGATTTCTCCAATAAATACCGAGGAAAATATTTGGTGGAAAGAACAGCCACCTAATTTGCATTAATACAAATGAGACCTATTAAGTTTAGCTGATTAGCATATTCATATGTACTATAGGCACTGCATATTCAAAATAGACTCTGATTACTAACCTAAAATATTACATTTAAAAGCAGAGCCTTTGAATCTCAGAATGTGCTATTCATTATATTTGGAACATGATGTAAATGGAAACAATTTACAAACTGAAAGCAAAGTAGCTTTTTTTTTTTTTTTTTTTTGATTCACACAAAGGCTACAATTTAAAGAACTTTTAAGCAACTAAAAAAAACCTCCACCTAAATGAAGAAATGTCGACAGAAGTTTTCAGCTTTAAAAGATGTGGGTGTGGGGATAACATTGATTCATGGGCCAAAAGGACAGCAGAGACCAAAGTTCTACGTATGTGCTTATCTTACTCTAATGACAGTAACTGGGGATGTAATTCCCAGCTCAAGAAGACATAACCTCACCAGCGCACCATCAAACATGGAGCAGAGGTGCAGCGGCAGAAGCTAGCTGTCCTATGTGCTCATCTGAGACCACAGACACACACGAGGGGTAACTAGCCATTGCAGGACCAAGTTCTGCACTCCACTGAAACCAGGGCAAGAGAGAGCAGAATCTGGCTCTGATGAACTAAGCCGCACAAATATTTCCATCTTGGAAAGCTGAGGCGCAAGGAGGCTAAGTAAGTTACCAAAAGGTTGCACATTAAGTCTGTGAGTAGTTGCCCTTCATAGGATCAGAGGCAGAAGGCAGGATCAGGCCTTCAATACACAAGAAACATAGCAGCTGCGGGACTAAGTGATTGGTGGGAAAGACTCATTCGGGTCCAGTGCAGTCCCCATAGGGGTGGCTCTCTGCACCGGGCAGGATCAGGCCTTCAATGAAGACGCTGTGATACAGGACGTTTCTGAGTACATGTTACGTGCTGGGCTGTCAAAGGGACTGGTCCCCCTCTGTGCTGACCTGCAGAGGATGTGAGTGATACAGTACCCAGGAAGGGTTGCCAACTTTCCCAACCGGATTCCATTGCCCCAAATAATGTCCGGTCTGAACATTCAGGAAAGTTGGCAAACCTAGCCTGGGGCTCTTTCACTGAAATATTTAGCTAAGGAGGCTCCATCCCTCAGGGTCCGCAGCTGTTACATACCTCTGGAACAGCCACCTGTGACCACCGACAGTACTAACCCTGGGTGCAACAGCATGTCCTTACGTGTGCCCTGGCTCTTGGCAGCCTGACATCTAGTCCTCAGATTTGCTGCTGAGTTGCTACAGGAACTCAAGTTGCTTGGCAACTTTGCCGACCTTGTTATTTCCATGGAAGTACAGACATTCACCCTTTGAGCCCTGACTGAAAAGCCTTATTACTGAATCAGGCTGATTATTAACCACCAAGTTTGGAGCAAACTCCAAACACCCTTCATCACATCCCACTGTATTTCCTCACAGCTGGAAGTCACCCCTCGCCATTGGCTGATTTTCCGTATCGTAAAGAAACCACCCAGTGCATTCTTCAGGACAGCATTTTGGCCTTAACTTTTGGAGCACCGGCCTTCTTGGTAAAAATCTCAGCTCTTCACCCTTTGTAATGGAATTTGTACTGATCCATTTCTGTGTTGTGGTTTGTTTGATTTTTTTTTTTTTTTTTTTTTTTTGAGCAGCAGGAAGATTTAAAAGGCCAGTCACAACTGTGTGGGAGAAGATGCCCGTGTGACTGCCTGCTCACTGAGCTGCCCCCTAGTGGATGGAAAGGTGCACCCCATTGACTAGCCTTCACATTGAGGGTGTGCTTCTTGCTGGAATCAAAAGAGTGACTGAGAGAGAATTTAAAAATAAAGGGGGAAGGGAGAAATATCTCCCTATCCCTCACGCTACAATCCACTATGCTACTCCACTTTTATCAGCTGTTGCCATGAAAGGACTGCTATAGGAACCTTCTGCTTTGCATGTAATGCTGGCCACCTCTTTCTTGCCCCCTGATCTTTCTTGGAAAGACACTGTCTGAGCTCCATGTCTTTGTGTAGTTTCCTTATCAAACAGGTAGCACTTGGGAATGTGTGAAGCATATGAGAGGCAATTTACTGTTGCTGCATCTACACTTTGCTCTTGTAACACCAAGAGGTGGAAACAAACCTGGGACCTCTGGGGTACATCTATGCTGCACGCTTATTTGCAAATAAGCTATTCCGGAATAGTTATTTCAAAATAGCACATCTACACTGCAGGGAAGCCTCAAAATTAGTCCGAGGCAGGCTTCCCTACTATAGATGTGCTATCTTGAGTTAGAGCTCTAGGAAGCACTGGGGAGGAATAACTTAGAATGGCCCTGGGGAGGGGCTATTTTGAAATAGCAGCAATGCAGCATCTACACTCACCTTATTTCGAAATAGCTCACGAGGTTTACAGAAGTCGGAATAAGCCATCCGTTATTTCAAAATTATTTCAAAATAATGGAATGGTTGTATAGATGCTCACGTTGTTATTTTGAAATATCGCTAGTTATCTCGAAATAACGGTGCGGTGTAGATGCACCCCTGGAGGTTAGTGCACGAGACTCTGCGGCTTGAGCTAAAAGCCAGCTGGCGTTCAGCTAAGGCTGTAGAACAGAGTTGGTTTTTTTTCTCTGTAAGTGGTCTAAGTGCCACTTCATGGGACAGTGAACCACACCCAATAGGTGCGGGGGTTACGCGGTCGCAACACACATTGGAATCGGAATGCTGAAAATCTTGTTCAATGTCTGGTATTGTTTTCAATCTATGTACACCCTTACAGGGCCAGCTCGAGTCATTCCTGCGCCCCGGGCAGCGGGCGCGCGATGCATATGTGGCTCCGCCCCCGGGCACGCAGCGCATGCGTGGCCCCACCGCCCAGTGCACTGCACACCTTACAGCTGCCATCAGGTGCCCCCCATAGGTTGGCGCCCCAGGCATCTGCCCAGCTAGCCCCCCCCCCTTAATCCAGCCCTGTACCCTTATGGTCTTAATGTTAGCCTGAGAGATCTCCAATCTTCATCTCATGAGCCAAACTTTGCATTCATTCACAGTCCTTCTGAAGAAGGTGCATCAGACACCAATGAATGTTGATCAAACAAGTTGTGTGCTCCATCAGAGCCTTCAGCTGAACTTAGTAAATTTAAATAATCTCCTAGTGTAGACATGGCCCAAGGTGCCCCAGCGCTACTCATTGGTTTTGCTGTATAAACAGTGATGTGGTTTGATAGGCTGTATAGGGGTGTGTTGTAAAAGCAAAGAGATTCGGGCGTTTTGCCTCTGACCTTTCAGAGGATCTTGAGCATGTCCCTTTACCTATCCATGAAATGTGGGAACTAGTCCCTCTCTTGCCTTGTCATAGGCTTTGAAATCTACAAATGAAAAAAACCATATAAAGTCCTCCAGAGGGATCTTGAAACATGAGTCTTTGTTCTCTAGAAGGCCACCTTTGAAATCCAGTGTAACTGCAGGGTCGCCTTCAAAGATCTCACCTCCTTTGAAAACTCTGTGCTGGATCAGCTAGCCAGATGTACCAAGCCGTGGCTCCATCATGGTATCCATCTCCCTTGATTCCAGCTTTCTCACTGCCTTGGCAGGAAAATTCCTTGGTTCCCCAAAATAACATTAACTACAGGATCTCTAATCCTGTAATTGAACTGTTCATTGCCAGTCAGCTGTTTGACGCAAATGGAACTACACTTTACTGTACTCAATAATTTGAACTTATTTTTAAGTCACATTGTAGACAACTGAGAAATGGCGCAAACTGAGGTTAACCCTCTGAGTACAGGCCACTTAGCAAGAAGAATTCTGGATCAGTCATGTCAGAGATTATCTGTGGAATTGCACCAGTATACGAGCAAAAAGCTATAACAACAATATTAATTCATTGCATATGCCGTTTGCATTTGTGTTTGTGTGTGAGTGAATGAGGCACACAATGCAGATAGAACCATCATCGACTAGTGCAAATTGGCAGAATTATACAGAAGACAATAGAATTACTTTAGTTTACACTACTGATCATCTGGCATATATAAACATAAATGTTTATCTCACGCGCACACACACGTGCACACACACACACACACACACGATTTATTAGAAGAACATTACAAAGGTGAAAAAGTCAGTCACAGGGAATTTAGGAAATGTCAAAAAATAAGGTAGCCCATGTGACCGGAGTTTGTTCCTCTCCTCATTCCAGAAAGGATGTGGATGCATTGGAGAAAGTCCAGCAGAGGGCAACAAAAATGAAGAGGGGGCTGGAGCACATGACTTATGAGGATAGGTTGAGGGATTTGAGCTTATTTCGTCTACAGAAGAGAAGTGTGAGTGGGATTTGAGAGCAGCCTTCAACTACGTGAAGAAAGGTTCCAGAGAGGATGGAGAGAGGCTGTTCTTAGTGGTGACAGATGACAGAACAAGGAGCAATGGTCTCAAGATACAGTGGAGGAAGTCTAGGTTGGGCTATTAGGAAAAACTATTTCCTTAGGAGGGGGGTGAAGTACTGGAATGCGGTTCCTAGGGAGGTGGAGGCATCTCCATCCCTAGAGGTTTTTAAGTCCTGGTTTGACAAAGTCCTGGCTGGGATGATTGAGTCGGGCTTGGTCCTGATTTGGGCAGGGGGCTGGACTCGATGGTTCCTGTGGTCTCTTCCAACCCTGTGATTCTATGATTCTAAGCTATGAGTCTGTTATAGCCCCAGCTAAAGCGAGTCAGATCTTTAGCTCATGCTATAGCAACTCCTGTGTTTCACCTCTGGAAACCCTTGGTGCAAGCCCCCATTACTGGCTAAGAGAGGGCCCGTCCCACACAGGGCTAACACTGCACCCTCAAAATAGAACTGGCATGGGGCACAGGTGATTGGCTTTTCAGCACTAAGATGAACTTCACCCTACTGGCAGATAGATAGACCTGGATTATAGACAAGTGACAGGCAAAGGCTGGGTAAGTCTTAACCGCTTACAGTAGCCACTAGGCCTCATAGGTATGGGAAGCAGAGGTGTGGGGGGTGGTGCAGAACCCCCAGGTGGGACTGGTCCTGCATTGAGCAGGGGGTTGGACTTGGTGACCTCCTGAGGTCTCTTCTAAGCCTAGGATTCTATATATTATAATATAGTGTTTAATTATATGATCACATATTATTTTCACCATAGGACCCCTGCATCATTCACTCCTCAGGATGGACTGTGCTCACCTAACAAGCAGGTATGCAATATTTTGTTCTCCTCATTGCACAGTGTATGGGGCCAGGCCTTATCTACGGGGCACTATTCGAACCCTGTTCTCAGCACAGACTTATTAATTTTGTCAGGGCCCTTCTGTGGTGCTCATCATGAGTACTTCACAAATCTCAATGGATTTATTCCCACAACACCTCTGTGAGATGAGGGGATGTCACCCCCATTTTACAGATGGGAAACTGAGGCACTAGGAATCTCTAGTCTATGGGGGAAAAAACAACAACAGATCCACCACACAGATAGATTGTACCAACCTCCTATGCCTATCAGTTACTCAGGAAGTGGAAGTGACATCAATCTGACTCAGCATTAAAGCAGGTGAGACACACCAGTGGGGGCAACCTGTGGCCCACTTGAGACCTGCACACCCCTGACTGCCCCTCTCCCCCATTCACCTCTTGCACACTGGGGCACTGACGTGCCACACTTCCTGATTCTCCCAACCTTCTCAGAGATGTTGTGGCTGTTCCAGCTCTGGGAGGTGGAGGAGAGGGACAGAGGGTGACTCAGGGGATACAGGGCAGGGGGAGGAGTAGGAAGTGTGGGGCTCTACTGCCCCAGTGCGTGAAAGGCGTGTGGGAGAAGGGGGCAGAGAGGGGGTACGGAGGCCGCAGGTGGAACCCCAGTGGGCCTCAGGGTGCCCGCCACTGGATTTCAATCAAGCGTCCCATTGAGAGGAAGGAGGGCCACTCATGTGGCCCACTCACTAGTCTCGGTTGCCCCTAGTTGAGCCACATGCTTTGCCAATGGGTTTCACAGATATTTGTTGGCAACAGAGGGATATGAGACTGTGGAGTCTTGAGTTCAGTTTCAAGCATTGACTCTCCTGCCCGTTCCCCCTCAACACAACTACTTCTCCCCCCTCTCCTCCACTCTGAGCCTGGGACCAGGAGCTGGGGATGGGGAAGGGACATTCTCTCTACCTAACCAGAAATAGCCTTTATGCTTTAGGGTCTCATCCCGGTCCCTGTCTCATGGCCCAGCAAATCCATGTCTCCCTCTCTGGAGTCTCTCTTGCAGCCCCACGCTCCTTCCTATTCCCAGACTGTGTCTCCTTTCCCATTCAGTCCCAGGTCCCCCTGCCGTCTTGTTCCCCATCCACTCCCTCACCTCCTTCAGTCACTCCACCCTGCACATTCCCCATCTCTACTAGCCCCAGCCTTCCCCCCTGGGCTCCTCATTTAATCTCACTGTCCCGGTGGAGCTTTTTGCCTCAGAACCTTTGCCCAGCCCGTCTCATTTCTTTCCCCACACTTTGGATCCTTGTCATGTCTGTCTTCCTTCCCCCTTCACATCCTTCCCCCGCCCCACTAGTTTCCAATGCCAGTCTTCTTGCCCAGCCAATCCCAGCCCTTAGCTCCAAATCCCCGCACATGGATTCCACACAAAGAATCCCCATCTCCAATCTACTCCTCCTGCCCTGTCCTGCTCTTGTCCTCTCTGCATGTGAATGAGGCAGCTCCCTCCTCCACATCACCTGGACTTGGCAGAGAGCTAATGGAGGAAACAGTCTCCCTACAATAACTTCAAGTGCCCATACCTGGAGCCTGCAGCAGCCCAGACTTGTAATTTCAGGAGACATCTTGCTCAGCTCTGGGATTGAGCACGCTTAGGGTATGTCTACACTACCACCCTAGTTCGAACTAGGGTGGCTAATGTAGTCATTCGAACTTGCAATGAGGAGTAACGGTAGTACGAATTAGGGGCTTTAGTTCAAACGATCTAGCCCGTGACGCGTGTACCCGCGGGCAGGGAGTTCAAACTACCGGGCATTTAAAAATGGCGGTGCCCGGGAACATGCAAATAAAGCCTGGGATATTTTAATCCCGGGCTTCATTTGCAAGTTCGAATGACTACATTAGCCACCCTAGTTCGAACTAGGGTGGCTAGTGTAGACATACCCTTAGAGTGGACAGAATCTTAAGGGAAATTAGCAGCTAAAATCTAAGATGTCTGCAATGGGCATGTGTGATTACGATGTTTCCAGGGCTCATAAGATCTAGAGAAGTGATTATTCCCCTTTATTCAGCACTGGTGAGGCCACATCTGGAGTATTGTGTCCAGTTCTGGGTCCTCCCACTATGGAAAGGATGTGGATGCATTGGAGAGGGTCCAGCAGAGGACAACCAAAATTAGGGGGCTGGAGCACATGACCTATGAGGAAAGGCTGAGGGATTTGGGCTTATTTAGTCTGCAGAAGAGAAGAGTGAGGGGGGATTTGATAGCAGCCTTCAACTTCCTGAAGGAAGGTTCGAAAGAGGATGGAGAGAGGCTGTTCTTAGTAGTGACAAACAGCAGAACAAGGAGCAGTAGTCTCAAGTTGCAGTGGCAGAGGTCTAAGTTGGATATTAGGAAAAACTATTTCTCTAGGAGCGTGGTGAAGAACTGGAATGGTTTCCCTAGGGAGATGGTGGAATCTCCATCCCCAGAGGTTTTTAAGTCCTGGCTTGACAAAGCCCTGGCTAGGATGATTGAGTTGGGATTGGTCCTGCTTTGGACTCGATGACCTCCTGAGGTCTCTTCCCACCCTAAGATTCTCTGATTCTATGATAACTTGGTCACATTTGGGCAGGTTTTCAGGTGGACGGCAGAAAAGACTTCCCTGGCCAAAAGACACTTTCTCCTGCCAAATGACAAGTCCCTGCACCAAAATATGGAAGCCCTAGAACTTCCAAAAAGAGATTCCTATCATTTTTAACATGGACAAAGCACTGTATTCTTTTTTTCTTGCCTTATTCTCAGAAAGAGCAATATCATTTTGGCTGAAATTTCCTACAAATATTTTAGCCAGCAGCAGACACCCAGAATAGAACATTGTAGTCTGAGTTGTTTATTTTGGCCAATAATATAAGGAACTGATTGTGTGGTCTTATCATGGGAAATGTTGGGAAACCTTAATAATAGTCCATTCCTATAATGTCATCTTGGGAACTTCTCCTTCAGACTCTTGATTAAGACTTTGGAGTAACCAAAGAAAATCCCCTCCAAAATCCATTCAAGGTTTTGCAATGAGTCCAGGATGTTTTGGAACAGGTCTAGGGGAGTTTAGTTAATGTTTTGTGAATGCTCAGGCAAGGCAGACATGATCAATAAAAGCTTCTAGTTATATACCTCACTAGTGAGTCCGCTAAGGAGCTCTTGGTATCCTGGGACACAGCAGTACAAACTGCTAGACTAAGGCTTGTGAGACCTGAAAATCATAAAGATCATTATTTCAACTGTTTTTTTTTTCCCCCTCTGGAGAGAAATGTAGAGAAGATTGCATCCATGTGATATATTTTTCTTCGGATATGGAAATAAAGAAACAATGCTTTTGTTTGGTTACATATAAAAGGTAGAGATATTCAGTGGTATTTCATTGGCCCAAAAAGACCTACCCTCATTGTGGCCCAACATATTTTTTTTAAATGTCAATAGTTTCCCTGGGTTAACAAATACTATTTGAAGTATAGAGAACAAGTCTCATTTTTGTTGTGTGTTTCCTTTAGTTAAATCTGAGAGGGAAATGAGTAAATTTCACATTTTCTTTCTAGTTTATTTTATTTTTTGGTTTGCATGTGTTATTGCCAGCAGGCAGCTTTGAACCTGGGACTTCTGGAGCTGCTACCCCTTGAACTGAAAGCAAGCTGGCTTGCAGTAGAGCTCCCTTGTTCTTATCTCTGGCTGTAAGTGTTCTAAGTGCCACTATATGGGACAGCGAACCACACTAGGGCTACATCTACACTGCAGCCATTTTTGCGCAAAAACTCGTGGAGCGTCCACACTACAAGTGCGGGTTTTGCGTAAGTAAATTTACAGTAAATCAGAAGAAAAGCGGGCTTTTTGTGCAATAGTTATTCCTCTTTCTATGAAGAATAAGACTTTTTGCACAAGAAAGGTGTGGGGGGGACAGCAAACAGCGGTTTCTTGTGCAAAAGCAGCCTATCAAAAGAAGCACAGGTGCCATGGAGGCCATTCTGTGGATGGCAGTCAGAGTTTTCTTGCGAAAGAGCGTCCCTGCAGTGTGGACGCTCTCTTGTGCAAGAAGTTTTTGCAGAAGATCTCTTCCGCAAAAAGCTTCTTACGCAAGAAGCCTGCAGTGTAGACGTAGCCTACGTGTGTGGGTTACACATGCACTAGCATCATGCTGCGAAATCTGCTAGTGAAAGCCACCGATCGGTGTGCATTTGCCTTGCCTTCCAGTGTGAAGAGCACGTGAGTATGTTACTAAGGGTGGTTTCAATGGCTGCTTCTGTACCCTGAGTGGTAACAAGTGGTGCCAGGTTCTAGTCATGGAATTATCTGAAGTGGCGATCATCACCAGGGCAATCGACAGCCTCGCCAAGCTCTTGGGAAAGTTGTGGGGAGAGGGGTGACTTTGTGCTCCCAGAAGGGGCAGGGCCTCGGGCAGAGCCTCAGGGCAGCTAATCTCAGTGCCATCAGGATCATGGCACTGCCCCCCCCCATCCTCAGCACTGCCTGGAGGGGGCCCTGCCATATGTCTGCCTCTCCGGGCAGCCCTAAGAGCTGCCCAGAGCATGCCACATGGTGAGTTAAAGAGCCCTGGGTGTCAGCAGCTGTGGCCCTGGGCCCTTTTGGAATGCTATGCCTCGGGGCAACTGTCCCCTCCTCCCATCAGCTTTATGGAGTGGCTGGGAAAAGCATACACTGCATGGGACAGAAATAGGGTAATTGAACCCGAGGGGTCAATTACCCTGCCCTACTTCAGTGGTGAGAAGTGTCATTCCTGGAAAGAGGGACTCGAAAGGGAGAAGCTCAGCTCAGTAATGTCCTGACTGTGAGGTAGAGGGAATCTCTTGTCCTGTCTTCTTGAAATAAGTCCAGGGAGGGACCAGAGAGGAACCAGACACATAGACCTAGAACAGGACTTGTATAGATATTTTGTAACCTAGCACTAGGGGGCTTTTCCTTTTGGACTCTGCAGCAGAGCGAGCCCTGGAAGGTGCTGGTGGAAAGGCCTAGAGGCAGGCCATGGTCTGAAGCGGCCCAGGGAGCAAATGGGGGGTCTGAGTAGATAGTCTTTAGCTGCTTATTACAGGGACTCTGGGCTGGACCCCCAGGAATACCTGGAGAGTTCACAATTGCCTTTCCCGATACATGGACGTGAGTCCTTCTCACTCACTCAGATGCCACTTGGAACATGAACTAGACTACACTGTGTCAGTGACTGAGTCATGGATAATGTGTCCTAGTGGTTGGAGCAAGAGTCTATCACTTAGGGATGACTCCAGACAAAATAGTCCAGGAGCAAAGTTAAGTGTCAGAAATCAAAGCCTAAGATGAGGGCTAATCAGAGTTGTGGTCGGAAGTCAGAATGGAGGGTCTAGGCCAGAATGCAACAGTCAGGAAGAAGATGGGGACAAGCACAAGACTGGAGACAGGTGAGGCAAGGACAGGACTAGCTGTGCCTGCAGGCTAGGAATGCAATCTGCAACCACTGGAGGGTGTGGCTGCTGACTTTCTGTAGCAGCCTGTTCACTCCTGCAGCCAATCAGGTTTCTCACTTAGTCAGGGCCAGCCATACTCGTTAGATTGCCAGGAGATTGGCTCTCTGCAGGCTGGCCCATGGCAGTTCGCCAAGTTGGCTATTTTGTTGTGTTTCTATGACCTAATGCCTTATGATGACAGGTTGCTGGTCTATCACTCAACCTCCAACTCTGGGGGCCAGTAAGCTACTTTTCTACTTGTCCAGCTTGGACCGCCCTACCAAGAGTTACAACTTCTGCCAACATAGCTCAAAGGGTGGCCTGGAACCCACAAACCTTCCTACTGAGTCAAAGAGCAGTCCGCAAGAAAGAGTTGTCCAATATGGAGCATTTGTCCAGTATAGAGCAACAAGAATGATTAAAGGTCTAGAGAACATGACCTATGAAGGAAGACTGAAAGAATTGGGCTTGTTCAGTTTGGAAAAGAGAAGATTGAGAGGGGACATGATATCAGTTTTCAGGTATCTAAAAGGGTGTCACAAGGAGGAGGGAGAAAACTTGTTCTTCCTGGCCTCTGAGGATAGAACAAGAAGCAATGGGCTTAAACTGGAGCAAGGGAGGTTTAGGCTGGACATTAGGAAAAAGTTCCTAACTGTCAGGGTGGTTAAACACTGGAATAAATTGCCTAGGGAGGTTGTGGAATCTCCATCTCTGGAGATATTTAAGAGTAGATTTGATACATGTCTATCAGGGATGGTCTAGACAGTATTTGGTCCTGCCATGAGGGCAGGGGACTGGACTCGATGACCTCTCGAGGTTCCTTCCAGTCCTAGTATTCTATGATTCTATTTAGGGAAACTACTGTGAATGGCTTCCTGAAGTACATGGGTGTCTCCAGAAATTAAAAGTGCACTCTATAGCATTTCCTCCTCAAATGGCTGGTTCAAATCCAGCCAAGGGCTATATCTACACTACAAGGTTTTTGCACAAAAACAGCTGTTGAGCTCTTGCACATCTCACCATTATGCTGTACAAACACATAGAGAAGGGAGCTAGTTTGAATTTTTTTGACTATGATGAATTGGTATTTTTGGTTGGAAAAAGTTGCCATTGACAAATTTCTGAGGGAATGTGCTGATTTCAGTGAAATTCAGACAGCACCTTGAATCCTGCCTGTTTTCTTCTGAGCTTGTGACCTTAATGAACAGACCCTGAGCTGGGTGTCTGGAAGTCCTAGACACCAAAACAAAAGGACATTTTGGCTTTTTTGAAAATAAATTTAGAAATTCCCCTTTTTTGCTGGAAATTCCATTTTTGTTCTATTTCAGAATTATTATTTTTGGAAATTTCAGAGTTGCCAGTGGAATGAGAAGTCCTTGACTTTGCTCCACAGAGTTCATAATCTGATTTAGGGAATCAATAGCAGGAGTGCTGATCATGACTATCAGTTACCTCCTGCCAAATTCTAGCTCTCTAGTGACCACTGTGTGAAATAGGTTTGGTATACCAAGCCATGTTCATAGGGTCTCCATGATGTACTGTGATAAATAGATACATACATAAATCATTCTAGAGTTTAGAGAGACAAGGTAGGTTAGATAATATATTTTATTGAACCAAGTACGGTTGGTGAGAAAGACAACTTTCCAAGGTACACAGAGCTCTTTTTTATGCATATGGAAGTTAATCAGTAGGGGTATGTCTAGACTGAATACCTTTTTCGACAGAGGATTTGTCCACAGATACTGTCAACAAAGCCTCTGTCAAAAAAGAGCGTCTAGACTACAACCAGTACTGTCGACAAAGCAAGCCGCTTTTTCGAAAGAGAGTCTAGACGCTTTCTTTCGAAAAAGCACAGTTTGCATGCATTAACGCCTTTTTTCAACAGAGTACTATTGAAAAAAGGCGTTATTCCTCGTAGAATGAGGTTTAACACCGTCGACAAAACTGCTGCGTTCTGTCCACTTACTGTCGACAGAACGTGGTGGTAGTATAGATACAGGTATAGTTTTGTCGACAAAAACCCACTTTGTTTGGCCTTGTATTGAGCTGTGACCGTGTCTAGACTACAGGGTTTTGTCAACAAGAGAGCTTAACATAAGTAGTTAGCACCTATTCTAAGGGACCATCCAAGATGAAGCGTCTCTTTTGCACCCTTGTAGTCATCGGGCAAAAAGGGGCATTAGTGGATAAAGGATTTTTGTAATAAGCCATAAATCCAGTCAGATACAAAATGATCACTTTGTGAAACGTGTTCACTCACAGTTGATGGGGTGGTTTTGTCTTTCATCATTGTTCAGAATGAGTTCTTTGGAGAAGGCAGTGTTTCATGGTCTCAGTCATGTAGTTGTTACTTTGGCATTAGTGCACTGGGAGAGGTACACCACAGGTGGGTATGGGCCGGGGAAGGTTGAAAAGTGTGTTGTGTGGGGTGTTAATCATTGGAAAAGTGGAAATATGTCTGCAGGTTTTTTATCCATTCTTCTGGCAGGATGTAGTGCTCCTTGGAGAGGGAGCGTGCTGGTCTGCGGGGAGCTTGCTTCTGATCACGAGCTTGGAAGGGAGGATGAGTTGGCTTGAAGGCCATTCCCTTGGTGTCTCAGGTGTGCAGCTGGCTGGCTGATTGATTGATTAGTTAGCCCCACCCACTGCACCTGAGAAAAAAGTTGGACCTGAATTAGTTAATCCTTATAAAAGAGGGCAACAGCAAATTGCAGGGAAAGAGACTACAACTATTGGTTATAACTTCCAGAAACCTCCAGCGTCCTAGGCTTATGGTCCTATAGGATTACGACTGGCAGCTACCACAGACAGGAATTGCACCAGAAGCTAAATGCACAGATGTAAGATTGCATGAAACTTTTATTACTGAAGCTCTGAGGTAAGGGCTACATCTACACTGCAAGGTTTTTGTGCAAAAACCTGCGGAGCTTCCACACCTCAAATGAGCCCTTGCACAATTAAATGGGCAGTTACACGGCAGAACAGAGGGCTTATTCCGCTGTAGGTAAACCTCCTTTTCTGAGGCATAACTGCTTTTAGTGCTGCAGCTATTGTGCAAGAAGACAAGTGTGGGCGCTCCTGAGGGAAAACGCACAGGTGCTCTGATGGCCATTCTGCGAATGGCCATCAGAGCTTTTTTAAGCAAGAGCGTCCATGCAGTGTGGAAGCTCTCTTGTGCAAAAGCACATGGCTTTTGCGATGTGCTTTCAGGTGTGGACGTGCTCTTGTGCAAGAAGTTTTTGTGCAAAAACTCTTGCACAAAAGGCTTCTTACATAAGAAGCATGTAGTGTAGACGTAGCCAAGGAGTTTTGGGTTTCTGAATTTCCTGGTGTGAGAGGCAGATTTGGCAAAGAGATGACTTGGCTTGCACAGACTTTTGAAGGAACAGTCCATGGTTTTCATTAGTTGTGTTAAGAAGGCTTAAAATGAAACAGCCCTGCTGAAAACTGCATCTCTGGATTCTGTGAGGGCACTCAGTGAGCACTACCCCAGGGAGCAAGTTGGCCCAGCAACAATAACACCTGGTCTGTAAGGAGGAGATGCTATACAATAGGTAATATGAATACAGGCAGGGATATAAATCAGTGGTGGGCAATAATTTTTGATGGGAGATCCACTCCTAGAATTTGGTAAATGGGATCATCGGAGACAGTATGGAAAGCCTTATTAAAGTAAAGTTATACCACCTCTATAAATTCCCCTCCATCTACAAGACTTGTTACCTTGTCAGAGAAAGCTCTTGTGTTTGTTTGTCATGATTAGTTCTAGACAAATCCATGCTGACTATTGCTTAATTCATTGCTCTGATATCTTTCTGGGTACTGACTGGTCTATAATTTCACAGGTTGTCCTTAATTCCTCTTTATAGATGGCCACTAGATTTGCCCTTTTCCTGTCCTCTGGAATCTCTCCTGTCTTCCATGACTATCTGAAATAATTGCTAATGGTTTAGACAACTCCTCAGTCAGCTCCTTAAGTATTTCATCAGGCTCTGGTAACCTGAAGACATCTAGCTTATCTAAATAATTTTAAAATTGTTCCCTCCCTAATTTATTCTGTGATCCTCCCTCATGTTCATGGACTTTCCTTGAATAGATGGCCAATTGCTACTAACTTTTTTGGTGAAAAATGAAATGAAGCCATTAAATACTTCCACTATTTCCACGTTTGCTGCTATGGTTTTCTGTCCCTCAGTGAGTAACAAGCTTGCCCTCACCTTGGTCATCTTCTTGTCTCTAATGTATTTGTAGAATGTTTTCTTGTTACCTTTTATGTCTGTAGCTAGTTTAATCTCTTTTTTGTTCCTTGCCCTTTCTAATTTTGTGCCAACACACTAGTGTTATTTGTTCTAGATTTATTACAGATTTGTCATCCTCTGTAATTTGACCTAGTTTCCACAGTTTGTAGGACTCTTTTTTGAGTTTCAGGTCATGGAAGATCTATTGAGGAAGTCAGGGTCATCTCTTCTATACTTCCTGTCTTTCCTATGCAGTGGGCTAGTTTGCTTTTGCACCCTTAATAATATCTCTTTGAAAAACTGCCCGATCTCACAAACTGTTTTCCCTTTAGACTTGCTTCCCATGGGATCTTAACTACCAACTCCATGAGTTTGCGAAAGCCTGCTTTCTGGAAATCCATTATCTTGATTGTGCTGTTTTCCTTCCTACCATTGCTCAGAAACATGAACTCTACATTTCATCATCACTTTCCCCTAACTCATCTTCCACTTTCATATTCTCAACAAGTTCCTCCCTATTTGTCAAAATCAAAATGACAACAGCTTTTCCCCAGGTAGTTTTCTCCATCTTACAAAATACAAAATACAAACAGATATAGATATAGATATAGATATAGATATAGATATAGATATAGATATAGATATAGATATAAAATGCATTCCCAGAACTTGTTGGATAATCTGTGCCCTGCTGAATTATTTTCCCAAAAGATGTCTTGGTAGTTGAAGTCCCCCATCACCACTGAGTCCTGTGCTTTGGATGACAAAAGGAGAGGGGGAAGGATAGCATCAGAATACAGGTTCTGGACTTCAGAAAAGCAGACTTTGACCTTCTCAAGGAACTGATGGGCAGAATCCACTGAAAAGCTAATATGAAGGGGGAAAAGAGTCCAGGAGAGCTGGTTTTTCTTATGAGGATTCAGGCACAAACCATCCCAATGTGCAGAAAGAATAGCAAATATGTCAGGAGATCAGCTTGGCTTATCAGAGAATTCTTCGGTGTGCTTAAGCATAAAAAGGAAGCTCATAAAAAGAGGTAACTTGGACAGATGACTAGGGAGGAGAATAAAAATATTGCTTGAGCACACAGGGGTGACATCAGAAAGGTCAATTGGCGTTGCAGCTAGCAAGGAATGTGCAGGAAAACGAGAAGTGTTTCTACAGGCATTTTAACAACAAGAAGAAGGATGGAGAAAATGTGGGACCTTACTGATGTGGAAAAAGCTGAAGTACTCGGTACTTTTTTTTTTTTTTTGCCTCGGTCTTTATGGGACAAGTTGAGCTTCCAGATGGCTGCACTGGGTAGTACATTATGGGGAAGAGATGAGCAGCCCTCATTAGTGAAAGAACAGGTAAAGGACTATTTACAAAAGCTGGACATGAACAAGTCCACAGGGCCGCATCTGAGGGTGGTGTGAGAGTTGGCTGATCTGACTTCAGATCATTATCTTGGAAATCTCACAATGATTGGGGAAGGTCCTGGATGATTGGGAACAGGCAAATGTAGGCAACTGCAGACTAATCAGCCTCACTTTAGTCCCTGGAAAAATCATGGAGCAGATCCTCAAGGAATCCATTTTGAAACACTTGGAGGAGAGGAAGGTGTCAAGTTATTGGATTTTAATATGAGTCAGATCACCGTTGCACCCACGGGTGATGTTTGCACCAAATTCTGTACCAAGTGGGCCATGTGAGGTGTCAAATGAAAGCTTATGCTCTACAGATTCTATGTCTCCTACTCATGTACTTGTACGATTTTTGTATGTGAAGTTATGAATATGGGCTCTGTACTTGTACTGTAAATGTTCTCTGTCTGGGAAGGAACAATGGGCCTGCTTGCCTAATGTGAGGAATGATTATTCAGTGAATGGCCGTGCTAACTAGCACTGCTCCATGGACAATGACTCTCAGAGTAGCCAATATTCACCTAAGGAATGCATCTGGAAGCCTGCAGACCAGTCAGTACCTCATGGCTACTTGCATGTGAAACACAAACAGGTCACTTAATCAAGAGACCAGCTCCAGTTTGGGAGACACCAAGAACATAAAAGTGCCATGAGGCCATCTCCATCTTGTCTTCAATCCTGCTTCTGATTACAGATCCATCCTTACTAGCAGGGCTTGACAAGCGGTGGCGAGCCCTGCTCGCCAGCTGCGCGGTTTGGCACTCTGCGCATGCGCTGATCACACTGCGGCACCATGCTGGGCTAAAATATACTCGCCACGGGCGAATAGATTGCCCTAATTGTCGAGCCCTGCTTACGAGGGACAAAGATCCAGGAAGGATTTGCTTGACCGTCCTGATACAAGATATTCACTAGAGACTTTTAGCTAGCAGTTTGTTAAAGAGAATACCTTACGTACATCAATCACCCAGTTCTTGATGCAGGCTCTTAGCAGAAATGTTGCAATCTCACTCTCAATCCTTTTCTTTTTTTATTAATAAACCTTTACATTTTTTATTCTAAAGGATTGGCCCAGCGTGCTCTTTTGGGTAAGATCTTGAGGCATAAATTGGCCTGGGACTGTGGCTGATCTTTTGGGGCTGGGAGAACTTGTTCAGAGTTGGTGAGATTGGGTTTTATAAACTCTCACCTGTGTGTGAGGTCTGGGTCTGATTGTGGTACAGGGAAAGCTGGGGTGTCTGAGGGGTTTTGTGTGTGAGGCTTCCTGCTGGCCAGATTGGCATCTGAAGTGCGCTGTGTGACTGGTTTGTTGCCTATATAGGAAAGGACTCCAGTCGTGGGGTGTAAGTAGCTCTGGTTTTGAGCAATTTGCCCTGATAAGACCCTCTCAGTGGTGCCCAAACCCGGCCTGGTCTATTACAGAAGGTGATCAGGAAAAGTTAACATGGATTCATACATGGCAAGTCAAACTTGACTAACCCAATTGCCTTCTATGAAGAGATAACTGGCTCTGTGGAAATGGGGAACGTGGTGGATGTGATATGCCTGGACTTTAATGAGGCTTTTGATATGGTCTCCCACAGCAGCTTAAAGAAGTGTAGCTTGGGTGAATGGACTGTAAGATGGATAGAAAGCTGGCTAGGTCATCAGGCTCAACAGGTAGTAATCAATGGCTGGATGTCTAGTTTGTAACTGGTATCAACTGGAGTGTGCCTGGGGCCAGTTTTGCCCAACATCTTCATTGACAATATGGATGAGGGGCTAGAGTGCATCCTCAGCAAGTTTGCAGATGACACCAAGCTGGGGGGAGAGGTAGATGCCTGGAGAGTAGAGATTGGATCTAGAAGCACTTTGAACTTGCCTTTGATGAACCTTAGATTGATTTTGGTCAAATCCTCCAAATTGTCTGAGTCCTACACTTAGGATGAAAGAATCCCATGCACTGCTACTGGCTGGGGACTGACTGGTTAAGTGGCAGTTCTGCAGAAAAGGACCTGGAGATCACAGAGGATGAAAAGCTGGATATGAGTCAACAGTGTGCCCTTGTTGCCAAAAAGGCTAAATGCTTATTGGGCTTCTTTAATAGGAGCATTGCCAGCAGGTTGTGGGAAGGTTTATTCCCCTCCATTCAGAACTGGTGCGGCCATATCTAGAATACCACCTCCAGTTTTGCACCCCACACTACAGTAAGGATGTGGACAAATTGGAGACAGGTCTTGTGCTCCAGCCCCCTAATCATTTACATTGCCTGCTGCTGGACTAAGAGGAGAGACTGAGGGATCTGGGTTTGTGTAGTCTGCAGAAGAGAAGAGCGAGGGGGGATTTGAGAGCAGCCTTCAACTTCCTGAAGGGGGGTACCAAAAAGGATGGAAAAAGGCTGTTCTCAGTGGTGACAGATGACAGAAGAGGAGCAATGGTCGCAAGTTGCAGTGGGGGAGGTCTAGATTAGATAGTAAGAAAAAACTTTCACTAGGAAAATGATGAAGCACTGGAATAGGTTACCTAGTGAGGTGATGGAATCTCCATCTGTAGAGCTTTTTAAAGCAAGGCATGACACAACCCTGGATGAAATGATTTAGTTAGGGTTGGTCCTACTTGCAGTAAGAGGTTGGACTAGATGACCTCCAGAGGTCTCCTCCAACCCTAATCTTCTATGGTTCTATTATGCTATTTTGGTAGTTGTTAAAAAAAAAGCCTCACCCATGTCTTCTTCCTGGTTTGGTGGTCTATAGTAGATCCCCTACCATGACATCATAATCATGACATCATCACCAAAAAGCTTTCATCACAAAGAATATCCCTGTGGATCTTCGATATCTGTAATTCCTGCATCATCTAGAAACCAGGCATGTTGTGCAAAGAAGAGGTCTCCATTATGCAGCCTCCAAAATGCTGTTCTATTTATTTCAGCCGCTGTGTTCAGAGGAGCTATAAAAATGCACATCTGTTGCCAATGTTACTTGGAAAGCTTTGGCTGTGAAGGAGCTTAGTGTGGATGTAGGCAGGTTATCCATTACCTAAATAATTGCCAAGTGTTACAATCTAGACTGAACAAACCTACCCTTTATGAGATAAAGGTGGTGTGATTAAAGGCAGCAATGACTTTGTTGTATAGTTGTGTTAAAAGCAACTTGTCTGAGATGGGAACTTCTTATATCATTTGAAGGGCCTTTCAGAGAGTATTTCCAAAGTGCGCATTCCCCCCTTCCTCTGCTAGATTTTTTCTTCTTCTATGTTTCAGTCCCTTTAATATGAAGAATAAAAGCCCCCTGAGATAAAACTTAAAAGAGGTGTTTTCTCACCTTTGCAAGCTGCACACTGGGGAGAATGGGAAATGCACATCTTTGTGCATCTGTGTGTATGTGTGTGGGGGGGGAGGGGTATTTTAAAGCTTTGTGAAAGGATTTCCAAGGAGATATTTATTTCTTTTATTTGCCTCTCGTTCATTCACGAATGAGGGGGCTAGGAAGAATTTGGTGGGATCGAAGCGGCGAAGCAGCGTGTTAAAGCTAGCCCAAATGCAAGGCACTTGGAGAGCGGGGAAAAACACCAGGAAAATCCACTGTACTTAGGAAATGGCACCCTTAGAAAGTGCACTGGCGTTCTGAGAAATGAATAGAGGGGCTGAGCGTGCCTTTCCTATGGGCAGAGGAGGAGTGATCTCAGGTGATTCCCACCAGATGGGAAAGGTTAGAAAGGAACAGCAAGATCAGGTTCTTTTTGGGCATGCACCAGTGTAAATATGATCTGGGGAAAGTGATGGATTTTCACCATAGTAATAAAAGGAGGTGCCAGAGGGCAGGGCATTATGAGGTCCTGGGGAGTGGGGAGAGCTGGGAGGAAGATAAAAGAAGTGTGGAATACCTCAGCTATGATCTGGGGAAAGTGATGGATTTTCACCATAGTAATAAAAGGAGGTGCCAGAGGGCAGGGCATTATGAGGTCCTGGGGAGTGGGGAGAGCTGGGAGGAAGATAAAAGAAGTGTGGAATACCTCAGGGAGCTGGGCAATATTTATATGAAATTTTGATGAGTCCACCATTATCTTTACTTGCTAGCTTGCAAATCTTAATTTTTGATTTCACTATAAACATATCTCAGTGCTATGATGGCATATAGCGGGGTGAGGAAACTCAAGCCCAGGGGCTGGATGCAGCCCTCAGTTTGCCTGGATCCGGCCCCCAAAGGTCAGCCCCCCCCAGCATTGGGGAACCTGCACTGGCACTCTGGCCCTCCCGCTGCCCCACCAGAGGGCTGGAGCACAGAAAATCTGCTAGGCCGGGCCCCCCGAGGCTCTGGGGTGGAAGAGGAATGTGGGGAGTGTCTTTCTGCTTCTCGGTTGGTAGCCACATCAGGGAGGGCTGGTTTTTTGTTTTGGGCCTCTCACTTGTGTGTGGCCCCTGACTGCTTTTTCTCTGGGTCAGCGGACCCCAACCCAAAAAAAAGGTTCCCCACCCTTGGAATATGGAATCTAGTCCTCCACTGAACCAAGGCCATGTGGGGGATAGCAAACCTGATATTTCTGGGGGTGTCCGGTGACAGGGGCTGGACATCATGGACTCATAGGGACCTTGAGAGGTCTTCAAGTGAAGTCCACTGCGGAATCTGTCCTGTCCTCACTTCCCCATGACCTGTGCCCTTTCTGTTCCCCAGAAGGCACTCCGCTGTCCAAGGGTCCCCATTACCTGACTCCCTTTACTGCTTGGACCTGCCCTGGGCTCTGCAATTCCCCACCCGCTCATGGCTTTCTCTCTCCACTGACCTGTCACCAAGCATCCTGCGGCACCAGCACCTGCCAGCTGGGAGGATTCTGGAAGAGAAAGGGACTGCTTGGCCAAAGAGTGGCAGGAGTATCAGAATGCTGTTCCATCTCCGAAAGTAAAGTCCAGGAACAATATTCTGGAACATTCTGGCATGACTCAAGCACTGGACGTCCTCGTGTAAAAAAACCAACAACAGTGAGAATTCGCGGTTAGAATCCATGATGGCTAGATCATACCCTCACTCACAGAGGACTTGCTCAACCACCAACTCCAAAGAACGGTGCATGGATTACGGGATTAAATTCCATACCTCTGCTATGGAGGAGGATGGAGATGTGAATGTGACCAGACAGCATTGCCACCTCCCATTGTTTTAAATGAAATGGAGGGTCTCTCCTCATGTGCCTCCATCCACTATCATGATAAAACTAACAAAAAGAAAAGTTTCTAAAGTTTTTGTGGTTGCTGCACATGTGACCCCAAAGAGCTTTGCAACCAGAAGGTAAATGGAAAAGAACATGGTGTAGACTTTTAAATCACATGATTTTTAAGCTGATCCCCGGATTTGGGAGGACCTGACATGATTTTTGAATGTCTGGAGCTAGCAATACTATAGATGATCACAGTGGTGTCTTCTGGCTTTAGAAGGTCTGCCTTCTAAGTCAGGCCTGAAGAATATTGTTGGTGCTGGTGGTGGAGATATGTGAGGTAACTTTGTCCCAGTGATGCTAGGTGTGCTCTGTGCAGACAACGAGGTTTTCAGACTCCACGCTGTCCTTCCAGTCCCTTCTACCAGAGCTAAATTAACTTTGAAAAAGGAGGGGGGAAAAAAACCTAAATGAAATTATCTTTTGAGTAGAAAAGAAAGCTCAGACTCCTGCCTTCCTCAATCTGATTAACTTTGCTTTGTAATTAAATTGCAGAGAAGTGGCCTATATGCAGTTAACTAGGCATTTATTTTAAGTTTAATAGGTTAATTATTATATGATTGATAAACTCCGAGTGCCAGATTCTGGCTTCTCGGTGGAAGGGATGGTTATTATAATACCTAGCCGAGACAAAATTGATGCAACAGAGCAAGGTGAATGTAGTTTAGAGTGTAGGGCTGGCTATTTCTGACCCTGGTAAACTCTATATTTAATCAGAGAGTGTTGTGGGAACCCCTTCTTAAAATTCTGTTCTCATAATAAAGAGAAAGTTGAGATCCATTTCCCCAGAGTGAGGACACCCGACTGCAAAGATCTCATTGAAGTCCTCACTTGACATCATCTCCAGTCAATCACACAGTGAACATCAGCTGTCCTAATATCCAGAGTCGCTCTGAAGTTGGAATGTCCTTTGAATGTGTGCACAGGGGATGAGCAAAGACACTCTGTTTCCTCCCATCCTTTCTGATTTCAGTGCCAGGGCTTGGGAGAACTTCAGTCCCTGAACTCAGTGACTGTGTCCTTCCATGGGCTCCATCAACTGCTGAGAAAGAAGGTCCATGGCCACTTGTACATAAGCCCATGGAACCAGCCAGACATAGAAAGCAGGCTTTCTCTAAACAACAGGGAAAGACTGGGCTTTTGATGTGGTAATGCTTCTCGGGGTGTCCAGAACAGTGTGTTACCCACTGCATCCAGCTACAGGAAGAACTGTTTGTTGGCCAACCGAGTGCTGTTGGTGGTTAACACAATCTCCTCAGGATAATGCTAATTTTATCTATCCTTTGCATGTAAACAACAGATGCATACCAGCCTCTTTGGAAACCTTCCCCTGATAACACCTCTCAGAGGTGGTCTAGATGCTGCTTGATTCTGCCATGAGTGCACAGAACTGGACTTGATGACCTCTCAAGGACCCTTCTATGATATCCAGCCCATCACCGGATACCCACAAAAAGAGCAGGTTTGCTATCCCCAACGGGACAGCACCCACATAGGCTTGATTCAGTTGAAGACCAGATCCTATATAACATCAGAGCACTGAGATATGTTTATAGTGAAATCAAATCTACATTTATTATCAAAGATTGGATGTGGACACATTGGAGAGGGTCCAGCGGCGGGCAACCAAAATGATTAGGGAGCTGGAACACATGACGTATGAGGAGAGGCTGAGGGATTTGGGTTTGTTTAGTCTGCAGAAGAGAAGAGTGAGGGGGGATTTAATAGTAGCCTCCAACTTCCTGAAGGGAGGTTCCAAAGAGAACGGAGAAAGGCTGTTCACAGTACTGACGGATGGCAGAACAAGGAGCAATGGTCTCAAGTTACAGTGGGAGAGGTCTAGGTTGGATATTAGGAAAAACTATTTCCCTAGAAGGGTATGTCTACACTACAAAGTTAATTCGAACTAACAGCTGTTAGTTCGAATTAACTTTAATAGCGGCAATAGCTGCAAACCGCTATTTTGAATTTAATAGTAACTCCTAGTTCGAATTAAGTAGTTCGAATCAAGGGCTGTGTAGCCACTTAATTTGAACTAGCTGGAGGCTAGCCCTTCCCAGGTTGCCCTGGTGGCCACTCTGGACCAAACCAGGGAAACTCTTCTGCCCCCCTCCCAGCCCCGGAGCCCTTAAAGGGGCACGGTCTGCCCACGGTCCCTGTGCCAGTTGCAAGCCTGCCAGCATCCAGCAAGCAGACCCTGCACCTGGCATGGGATGAGCCAGCCACCCAGCCCTCCACCTCTTCCCAGGACCAGGCTGGCGGCTCCCAGGAGCCTGCCTGGGGCCGCAAGAAGTGGGCGCCCGCCTAGTCTAGTGCGGAGATTGTGGACCTCATCGAGGTTTGGGGAGAGGCCTCCAATACCCACGATCTCTGTCCTAGGCAAAGGAATGCGGCCATCTACAGCTGCATTGCTGCCAGCCTGGTCACCAGAAGCCACATGCGGACCCAGGAGCAGGTCCGCTGCAAAATTAAGGACCTGCGGCAGGCCTACTCCAGGGCCTCCCAACCAGGGGCCGACCCAGAGGCCTGCCCTCACTTTGAGGCCCTGGACCACATCCTGGGGGCTCACGCAGTCCATGCCCCCTGCCTGGTGGTCGACCCCGGGGCAGAAACGGAGGAAGAGGAGGACGCTGAGAGCCAGGAGCCTGCAGGGAGCCTGCCCAGGACCCAGGACCCCCGAGTCAGCCCGCAGAGCACATCTGCTGTGTCGTCTGAAGCCGGGGAGGGCTCCACATGTGAGTGCCATCATGCTCCCCTTATGTGTATGGGGGGGTGGGGGTCGAGAGGGAGCCCAGGGACCATGCGCCTGGGCCTTGCCCACCATGGAGCAGCAGCTGGGTGTCATGCAGGGGCCCTGGCCCGTTCCCCACATGCCAACCTCGCCTTGCAGAGGGGGGCTGGGTTTCACCCACTGTGTCCCCAGGGAGAACTGACCACTGCTTTTGTTTCACCACAGTCACAGCACCTGGGACTGCAGGGCGCAACACCCCGCCTGCAACAGCCACCTGCACCCGGGCCAGCAGGCGCACCAGGAACCTGGAGGACTACCAGCGGCAGCACCTGCGGCTACTGGGGCACCAGCTCCGCACCCCAGGAGCACTGGGTCTGGGAGGACCTGCGGCTGCGGCAGCAGAGCTTGGAGGCACTGGAGGATCAGGGCCGTGCCCTCCGAGGTCACCTCCAGACCCTGGTGGACAGGTTCCTGCCTCCTCCTGCTCCAGCCCCTGCGGTCGCCCCAGCTCTCGCTCCTCCTCCCACCCCTGCTCCCCTTCCCACTTCCTCCACACCCCCTGTCCCTCCTGCCCCACCCTCCACACCCACTCCCCCCCCCGACGCCCCCGCACCCAGAGTGCTGCAAGATGGGAGAGCCAGCAAGACCCCGAACCCTGAGCTTTCCCTTCCCTTCCTCCCCTTGCTCCCCCATCCAGCTCCCTCCTCCCAGGTTTCCCCCTCCTCTCTCCCACCCTCATTCCTCCCTTCCTCCACCCCAGTTATGTAAAATAAAAGAGATTTTTTTTGTCCAAACAGGTGTCTTTATTTGACATTAGGAAGGGGGGTTAGGGAGGGGAAAGAAAAAGGAGGTGAGGGTGGAAGAAGGCCCCAGTGGGGCATGCAGGGAGAGTTCAGTCCTCCTCCAACAGGAAGCTCTCCCGCAGGGCTTCCCAGATCTGGACAGCCCCCCGCTGGGCCTCCTGGATGGCGGCGGTGTGGGGCTGCACATACTGGCCAGCCATGAGGTCAGCCTCAGCCATCTAGGCTGGCAGGAAAGCCTCCCCCTTCCGCTCACATAAATTGTGCAGCACACAGCATGCTGCCACCACAGGAGGGATATTGTGCTCGGGAAGGTCGAGGCGGATAAGGAGGCACCTAAACTGTGCTTTCAGGCATCCGAAGGCCCCCTCCACCACGATGCGGGCCCTGGTGAGCCTGGCATTGAAGGCCTGCCGGGAGGGGTTGAGGTGTCCCACGTAGGGCTTCATTAGCCAGGGCTGTAGGGGGTAGGCTGCATCCCCCACCAGGCAGACGGGCATGTCCACATCCCCGACCCTGATGTGGTGGTCGGGGAAGAAGGTCCCAGCGTGCAGCCTCCGGCACACAGAGGAGTTCCGGAACATCCTGGCGTCATGTGCCTTGCCGGACCAGCCCACATTAATGTCCATGAACTGGCCCCTGTGGTCAGACACGGCCTGCAGGAGGATGGAGAAGTACCCCTTGTGGTTGATATACTGGGAGGCCTGGTGTTCCGGGGCATGGATGGGGATGTGCAGCCCATCGATGGCCCCCCCGCAGTTGGAGAAGCCGAGGGTGCCGAACCCCTGGATGACTGCGTCCGGGTCGGTGAGGTGGACCACCCTGAGGAGTAGCACCCTGTTGATGGCCTTGACCACTTGCAGAGAGACACACCAAACCGCGAATCACTGGGGTGCCCGGGTGGCTGGGAGTGTTCATTCCCTGGCACTGCCCTGCGCCCCACTCCCAGAAGCAACCCCCGGTTTTCATGTATGTTCTCAAGCATAGAAAAATGTCCTTTGGCCTTTTCCATAAGTAACCCAGAGGCAGCAAGACCACTGACAAGGCAGAGTGAAGTCTGCTCTACAACCTTAGCTAAGAGACAGTTGGCATTTAGCTCATATGGTAGAGGCACATGGTATGAGCCTGTCAGGTTCCATCCTGGCTAATGACCAAGGTCTGTTGGTGTTACACGTATGTGCCCCAAAACACTGTCTTGGCCCCGAGTGATTTATTCCGTGGGGTTCTGACGTCATGTTGACTGCACTTTCTCATGTTGGCTTCGTATGTAAGTGGGACTTCTATTATGTTGCCTTTCAGTGCCTAACATACATGTGAACCTGAGCACACAGGTGAAGAGCAACAAAAAACTTGTACCAAAAAGACACTCGGCTACACACACTTCTTCTTGAGGAGTAGGCGAGAGAACATGTTATACATGTTACTACTGGAAGGGCCTCTGATACTACAATCATGATCATGGTATGAGGGTGTGTCTGCACAGCACCCTGAGCTCAAAATAAGCTACGCAATTTGCACTACGCAAATGATGTAGCTTATTTAGAGTGTATTTCGAAATAGCTTATTTTGTAATTTGGTGCTGTCTACACAGTGCCAAATTTTGAAATAACTCACTGTTCCTAAATGCCCCTTAACCCTCGTGGAATGAGGCTTACTGGGACATCGAAATAAGCCACCTCTTATTTTGAAATCTGTTTTGAAATAACGGGCTGCATCAATAGATGTGGAATAGCTATTTTGGGATACTTCTGTAACCCTTCTGCCTCGTAGGCCTGGCAGTAACCAGGGCTGGGTTCAATATCTTGGGGTCCATCTCACACAGAACTGGCTCGAGCCCCCACCCAGTAATCTGGGAAATTCACACACCCCTGGGTGCCTCTGAGAGGCAATGCTTCCCCACTCACAAGCACAGAGTCTGAGTGTTGGAAAGAAACTTTTAATGAAACAGAGAGAAAAGTCATACAGCATTAACTTGGGGAAAACACCACAAACAGAGTTCATAACCCCACCCCCCGCCCCCAGCCAAGAATCATCTGAAGTCCAAAGAGTCACTATCCCTGGTCCATGCCACCCAGAGTCCCAAAGTTCACCCGCAGGGTTTCACCTCCCAACCTGGGTAGAAATGGGGGTGGGGGGATAGATAGGGGCACCTTACGACACTCCGCCACGCTCCACCAGCTGTCTCGTCCCACACCACCAGACGCTCCACTGGTCGCCTGCTGCCACTCCTCGCTTGCTGCCGCCGCCAGTCACCCTCCTCACCTGCCGCCGCTCCGCGCCACGCCGCTGGTTGCCGCTCCTTGTCTGCCACCGCTCCACGCCACGCTGCAGGTTGCCATGCCACGCCGCTGGTCGCCGTGCCACTCCACAGGTCGCCGCTCCTCGCCTGCCGCTGCTCCACGCCACGCTGATGGTCGCCACTCCTCGCCTGCTGCCGCTCCTACCGGCCACATTACGCCACCAGCCAGTGATTCCCACCAGCCACTCTGCTGGTTGCCGCCACTTCACTGGCTGCAATGGGTCTGGCTCTCAGACAAACCAGTGATTTCAGCTCTCAGTGATTTCAACTCTTTAGCCACCATCTGGACTGGCAAAGGAATCCAGCTTCCACTGGACTAGCAAAAGAAAAGACTCCTCAGGGAATCTGCTTTATGTCTGTCCTTAAAACAAAGGGGGAAAGGGGGCAAGTTGGGCCAGTCTTACAGCTCGCACCTGGCAGGTGTGAAGCAGGCTGACTCCAGCCCTTTAACCCTTCCCCCCAGCACCGTTCACTCAACTCTGGAAGGGGGGAGGCTTGTTCCTCTGAGACCTCTTACCATGATGGTGGTGTCTCTCTTGCAAGCACTGGTGGCATGTTTTACAGTTCCCACATTTAGGGGTAGCATGCTTAGTGACCCGCACAACAGTCCCAAATTATTTACAATTCTCCACATTCCATTCCAACACTGACCCTCCATCAGCCCTGGCTGAATGGGATTTACACAGCCACACCTCGTATTCTCTCCTGAGCTGTATTTACATATCAAGAGTTAACAGTTAATTACCTTGCAGAGCTAAGCAATTGTAGTGGGCACACTCACCCCTCCTTTTAGCTGGCTGATAGCAAGCAGCAGTTCAGCCCCTGCTTACACTTTCTGTATCCCGAAATAGCTCCGCAGTGTAGACGCAACCCAAATATCACAGGAAGTCGTCTCTCACAGTGATCCCATGGAAAGTTATGTGAAGCAAGTTGACTCATTGTTGATTCACAGCCTGGTTTGTTGCACATTAATTCTTACGTAGACAGGCCATTCAAATCCCTAAAAGGCAGCTCACTACTTCAATCAGACAGGATCTGTCACCGGAACAGATGCATATGATGGCCGTAGTTCAGGACCAGCAGCCCAGTGGCACTTGTTTTAGTTTTGCTGTTTGACAGTTAATTGAAGCATTGAAGGCTTGTGTCCACTTGAGTATTTCAAGGCTAAAGTGGAGGTGGTCTCTGCCTTTTTGAATGACGCTTGGTGGCAGGTAAAAGGTAATGCTAGTTCGCCCCAGCTGGCACTTAGCATGCTGATAAAATGTTAATGAAAAGAAGCACTGAATGGAGTCTAATTAGGCCTTGTTGTAATTAAAATAGTCAACAAATTGACAAGGACTCTTAGCAGCGGGTACTGAAAGCAGTAGGAAATTCTGGAATGTGGAAGCATCTTCTGAGAAATAAGGTGGATGTGGTAGTATCTTTTATTGAACCAATTTCAGTTTCTATTACACCACCACTTAGATGCTCCGCTGTTCTAACAGAGTTGGCCCCAGTATATTAGAAAGACTATCTGTATAGGTGAGCCATTAGCTCAGGCATTCTCTCCTTTTTGGACTTTGTTTACCTTGGGACTCCTAACACATCAGAAATAACCAGAAACAACCTTCTGATTCACTTTCTACTCACACACCACCACCTCAATTGGTGCATGGCACCCTCTAAAGGAGGACTGTACTCTTCATTCCACATCACTAGAACCCCTGGCAGCTGTTTACGGCCTTTCGCATTATTCTTTGCTTTGTGTCCAACCTGTGGACTTGAATAGCAGCTGTGGTTCACCCTTGGTGAGGCTGTGTTTAAATACTGGGGTGATTCCTCTGCATAATCCTTCATGTCTTTGAAGTTCTTCAGGACTATAGAATCCTAGCGTTGAAAGAGACCTCAGGAGTCATTGAGTGCAACACCCTGCCCAAAGCAGGACCAACCCAGCTAAATCATCCCAGCCAGGACTTTGTCAAGCCAGGACTTAAGAGCCTCTAGGGATTCCACCACCTCCCTAGGGAACCCATTCCAGTGCTTCCACAGCCTTCTAGGGAAATAGTTTTTTTCCTAAAATCCAACCTAGTCCTCCCCCACTGCAACTTGAGACCATTGCTCCTCATTCTGTCATCTGTCACCACAGAGAACAGCCTCTCACAATCCTTTTTAAACCCCTCTTCAGGTAGTTGAAGGCTGCCATTATATCCCCCTTCACTTTTCTCTTCTGTAGATCCTTCAGGATGGTATGATAACAACAATAATAATGGTTCTAATTACCTCAACCTTACACTACAGCTATTGAACAAAGAATCCACAAGATGACCTTCAAAGTCTCAACCTCTTACTGCAATGGTAAGTTCTAAGTCCACAACATCTTGGACGTTATTTCTGATTCACATAATGCTTGAGGTGCTCTGGGGGTATAAAAGAAGTTTTTTGCCCCAAGGCACGCCTCTCCGTGCCCACTCATAAAGGCAGCAATTAGGGGAACCAAGATTGTGCTCCCAAACTGTGGGTGAAAAGTTGCTTCTCACACTGGTTTGCCCCTGTGTTGCCCACATGCAAAGGAACTAACCTATTTTGGACTAGAGTTGTTGTAAAAATAAGATGAAATAATGAGAATATTCCTAAACAGATTACAGAATGGGTGTATAATAGGGAAGAATTAATGCTTATTAGCCAGGATGTTAGGAATGGTATCCCTAGCTTTTGTTTATCAGAGGCTGGGAACGGGTGACAGAGGAGGGATCATCTGATGGTCCCCTATTCTGTTCATTCCCTCTGAGACACCTGGCATTGGCCACTGCCAGAAGACAGGATACTGGGCTAGATGGACCTTTGGTCTGACCCAGTATGGTCATTTTTATGTAATTATTGACTCCATCGCACGAATCACTGGGTGGAGTTCTCTGGCCTTTTTTATGCAAGAGATTGTACTTGATGCTGACAATGGCTTTTAATCCATGTGGCAGAGACTGAGCTGGTGTAAATTAGGGTAGCTCCATTCAGGACTCCAGGTCCAGAAGGGACCTCTGTGATCATCTCACATGCCCTCCCCCATAGCAGAGGATGCAGAACTTCTCAGGACTAATTCTTGTTTGAATGGGAGAACATCCTTTTTGAAACCCATCCAATCTTCATGTAAACATTGTCAATGGCGGAGGATGTACCAGCACCTTTAGGAAGTGGTTCCAATGGTTAGTTACCTTCTCTGGTGCGCATGCATGCCTTATTTCCAGTCTGATTTTGTCTAGTTTCCTCTTCCAGCCATTGGATCTTGTATCTTCATCTGATGAATTGAAGAGCAGAGCCTCAAATATTTGTTCCTCATTAAATAACTGTAGTAGACTGTCATCCATCACCCCCTTAATCTTCCGTTTGTTAAGATAAAGAGGCTTAATCCCTTCTATCACTATACAAATGTTTTCCAGTATTTGGGGATCTGAAGGGCATGTTTGGGTTGAGTTATTTGGCCAGGGTACAGCAGCGGTTAAGGCCTGATAGTTACATTTTGTTGTGGTTGTCACTATCAGGTATATTTTCAGGGGACTATCAGGCCTTACATAATAGCTTGATTTGGCAAGGGCATGCGTTGGGTTGAGGAAAATATCATAGAATCCTAGGGCTGGAAGAGACCTCAGGAGGTCATCATGTCCAACCCCCTGCTCAAATCAGGACCAACCCCAACTAAATCATCCCAGCCAAGGCTCCTATCAAGCTAAGTAGATTGGTTGCAGTGTATTTGGAACTAGATCACCCCTCTTCAGCATAATCCTTTTTTTCTTCTCTCCCTACATCAAAAGTTCATTGAAAATCATTAGCAGCAGTTTCAGAATCTTCAAAAGGTATCACCTCTTTTATTCTGATGTAGAGGAATATACACTGTGTATCTCTCAGCCTTTCATCCTCAAGCATTTGCCACTTAAGAAACTAGCTAGAAAGCAACTTAAATGTACAAGACATCATATATTTATAAACCAAGGAAAGAAATCAAACAGTGTGGGAGGAATGGAGGAGCAAGAAATAACCCAAACCTATTTCTATCCAGATTTCTTGGCATTGGAACATTAACTTTGGGTAAAGAAAAATATTAGCATGAATGATGGGATAACTTCTTACCTCTGAGTAGGACAAATACAATGTGATGTGATTAAAAGGATGATTATAATATTGCATCTCCAGTAACGTTAATAGGCTGGCATTATAAATGCTCCCAGGTAACAATTTTTGACATCAGCATTATTAAATGTTAATCAAGGATGTGGAAGCACCAGATAAACATTAAGCATTTGTGATCACAGATTGTTAGAAAACATGGAGCCAAACAATCACATCCTCACACGTGGATAAAGAGTTGTACTATAGATTGAACTGTGCTCATTTCTAAGGTCTTTATTGCTGTAAGATATATGTGCAATTCGTTCATTGCTTCATTTCACTGGGGAGTTGAGGATCTTCTTTTTCCTTAGTTTTGCTTTGTGTGGGCTGGAGGAATGCTTTGAGTTCCTGCTTTGAATTCAAATGATGATTAGATGAAAAAAAAGTAGCTGAGCTAAGATGAAAAATACAACCAAAAAGTTATTCTCACTTTACAGCTGGCATGACTAAAAATGCAGAGACCCCACAAGACACCTCACTTCATTATATTTACATTAGAATTGACTGTAATATCTGCCAGCTTCACTGAAAAATGAAGATTTGGCAACACCAAAATGTTTTGCCAATGTGGGTCAATACTGTTGAACTGTTTGTGATTATTAATGCTACTACTGCTAATAAACAGCACCATTTTAGCAGTTTCAAACCGAAAAAAGTCAACAATTTTCACTTCAAATAATCCTTTAATTTTAATTACAAAAAAGTTTTTTAAAAAGGTCAAAATCAAAATGAAGCATTTCAATCGACCCCAAGTGGTTTTTTTTCTAGTTTTTGATTCACTGACAATGTCCAGGGTTGTTTTTGGAGGGAGTTGGCCTGTCTCCTGTCCTCCTCTGACTTTTCAAAGCTGCAGGTGAACCCAAAAAAATCCATGAGTCAAGCAGTTCTAATTTACAAAGGGCTGGCTCCACCACTGCATTCAGCAGGGAGACAATGCTGCATCCATAGAACTATTGTATAATTTATATGAGTAGACCTTTTTGCTTAGCCTACTGTGGTCAGTATTTAGTGTTGTGGGTCGCTGTGCCTCCTTAAGAGTTTTCCCTTGATTTTCACAGCAGAGTTCACAATTAAGATACATTTGTAGTTCCAATTTTTACAATATGGCCATGCTGCTTCTTGTGATTGAATGACTGGTCAAGACCAAACCATTCTCCCAGTCCAAGGTAGAGCACCCATCAAGATTGCTCTAATGTATGATGGTTGGAACCTTTCTGCCAGCTCCGGTTCCTATATTCTTTCGCTACTTCCTATGCATCCCAACACATCTTCCCACCCTGCCCCATCTCTGACATGTCCCACACATTGAACCAACAGGAGAGATGACAACAGCTTTGTAAACGGAGTATTCCTCCCTGCTAGGGAAACACTTAGCTGACTTTCCAAAGCAGCTTTAGGTGACCATGGCAACAATGGAGATGCAGAAAGGACTGAAGCTCTATACCATATTTTGCAGACCAAAGAGGTCCATCTATCCATCAGTGGGTTCTTTTTTTGGGGGGATGGAGGGATGAGGGTAGGTACTTTTGAAGAGGAGGGAATCACAATTTCTCTTTCTGGTTGCAGAATTTTCTCAGTGGGGACAAACCCATGCCCCAAACTCTGTAGTTGGTTGAGCATTGTGGTTTTGATGCATGAAAGTAAACACAGAAATAAAGCTGCATCTTTCTGCATTCCAATTCTCTGGCTTTATATGATAGAGCAGTCTGGCTTCTGATGCTGTAGTGGAATGGGCATTAAATTGGTATCTAATCTTCCCAGACAAAAGCTTTCGACAAGAAGATCAATGGGAAATGTACGTATTTACGTTGCATTAAAAATATGTAACTGTGATTGGCAAGTGACATGCAATCATTCTTTTGAGGACATGTGACTTTTGCAGCTGTGGGACGATCCAGGGTCTAAGCATTGCATTCCCCTTAATCTCTCTAATACGGTCTATTCCTGAAAGCTGGACAGGTTTCTTCTCCAACTCCAGTTTTCTACCTGTCTCTTATTTAAAGCGACTGATTCACATTCTGTACCTGACTCCTCTGGGGCTGCACTCCAGGTGAGGACCATATCCAAGCATAGGAAGGAGGGAAAAGTTATCTTTATGCAGTCAATGCCATGAGCACAGGAAACTGATGACTTGGCATTCACATACCGAGTCATCAATCATAAAGAATCAATCCCCACTCCCCGAGGAGCTGGCCCCAGGCAAACATAATTCTCTCTCCCTGCCACAGAACTGAAAAGCTCTTGTCCCATTTGTCGGGACTGTATTTGTTCTTATTTCAACATTGATTCACTTGGCATTCAGGAGTCTTTTCCAGATTCCCAGAAAAATATCCCCTAATTTATCCTCTCGATAGGGGAAGGTGAGGTCTGCACAGAATGTTGTGACATACATTGGGAAAGCAAGTATAAATGGGGAAAAGAGTTGAATGGGGAAAAGCATCCTGTTGATTTGTTGGAACTGAAAGTTTTATTCTTTTTATATTTGTATTTTAGGTTTAGTAATGTAATAATATAAGGTAATATATAATCATATTTAAGACTGTAGTAAGTCAAATCCTTTAGTTAAGTGTATATCTCCAATATGTCCTTGTTCTAAAATTTTAGTAAGTAAAGAGACAGAATCTCATATTGTGTCTGTGTTAATGAAGACTATAAGAATGTTAAAGGCTGAGGCCTTAATTGCTTGATTTACCACTCCTCTTTGTCATACCAATACAGATGTTGATGTGCCTCATAGCCTTGAAAGTCCTTGTAACATTGCTTATGTGTGTGTGAAAGGGAATGAATGTGTCGAGATAAGGTGCAATGTTATTGCTCAGAACTGGATGGCCAAAGAAGGAGGGTGAGCAAGCGTGGGTGAAGACTAGATGACCTGGCGGCAGAGAAGCCAGCGACAAACACCAGTGCGTACCCATAATAAGGAGGGATTGGGATATTGGCAGATTGATGAGCCTTGAAGCAAGCGGGCACCCCCAAAAGACAATTGATTACAGGATGAGTCTTCAAGAGATGTTTGGGAACAATTGACATCAACAAGATAGCATTCCGGTCACAGAATGACACAGTGGAATCCATTGATTTCAACAGAGAAAAGGATTATAAAAGCAGGGTGCTTTGCTATGGAACTTTGGGTTCGTCTTGCCACTCCAGGAGCATTGGATCGATTGACCGAAAGAGCCCGGCACCCCCTCTGTGTTTGATCTCGCTGGCCACTAGATTGATACAGACTCCAGACTGGTAACTATAACATCGTCTGGCAGGACTGTGTATGCATGGTGTTTGTGATTGAAAAGCATTTATTGTGTGATTGAAAAGCACATTGGGAAAAATAACCCCAACTATACGTACAGTATGATGGGGGCTAATTTGGCTACGACAAATCAGGAAAGAGATCTTGGAGTTATCGTGGACAGTTCTCTGAAAACTTCCACACAGTGTGCAGCGGCGGTCAAAAAGGCAAATAGGATGCTAGGTATTATTAAGAAAGGGATAGAAAATAAGACCCGGAATATCTTACTGCCCCTGTATAAAACTATGGTACGCCCACATCTTGAATACTGTGTACAGATGTGGTCTCCTCACCTCAAAAAAGATATTTTGGCCTTGGAAAGGGTTCAGAAAAGGGCAACTAAATTGATTAGGGGTTTGGAACGGGTCCCATATGAGGAGAGGTTAAAGCGACTGGGACTTTTCAGTTTAGAAAAGAGGAGACTGAGGGGGGATATGATAGAGGTGTATAAAATCATGAGTGGTATGGAGAGGGCCGATAAAGAAAAGTTATTTATTAGTTCCCTAAATAGAAGAACTAGAGGACACCAAATGAAATTAATGGGTAGCAGGTTTAAAACTAATAAAAGAAAGTTCTTCTTCACACAGCGTGTAGTCAGCATGTGGAACTCCTTGCCAGAGGAGGCTGTGAAGGCTAGGACTATAACAGAGTTTAAAGAGAAGCTAGATAATTTCATGGAGGTTAGGTCCATAAAAGGCTATTAGCCAGGGGATAAAATGGTGTCCTTGGCCTCTGTTTGACAGAGGCTGGAGAGGGATGGCAGGAGACAAAGCGCTTGATCATTGTCTTCGGTCCACCCCCTCTGGGGCACCTGGTGCTGGCCACTGTCGGCAGACAGGATACTGGGCTAGATGGACCTTTGGTCTGACCCGGTACGGCCGTTCTTATGTTCTTATGTTAAATGCAGTGTACTGCCTTTTCCCCTATGAAAGATCTCATGTGTTTAGTTTAAGCAGATAACAGATTTACATAGGGCCTTTTCTATGTAGGCAACCCATAATCTTTACAAAGATAAAGATAGTGTTGTGGTTACGGTTCTGGCCAGGCATTTGGATTTTCACGGCTCAGTCTTAGCTCTCTCAATGGCTTTCATGTGGGACTTTGGGCAAGGCATTTAATTGCAGTACAGGTTGGACCTCCCTGGTCCAGCACCATCAGGACCTGACCAGTCCTGAATGAGGGAATTTACTGGATTAGGGGAGGTCCCCTGCCACCGGCCTCCCAGCCCGCTGCCTCTCCCTCTGGCTGGCTCCATTCCAGCCCCATTGCCACCTGGCTCAGGCGCAGTGGGCTGGCTGGAGCTCCTCAGGTGCTGCAGCCCCACTTCAGGTACCTTGGAGATGGGGCTTCCCAGCCCTGCTGCTGCCCCACCTGGCCCAGGCTCCCCGGGGAGAGGGCTCACCAGTCCTCCTGCTGCCCTGCCCAGCCAGGGCTCCCGGGATTGGGTCCCCAGCTGCCACTGGTCCCACTGGTGGGGTTCCCCACTTGGACCCCCAGCTGGCTCACACTCTGGTCCAGCAATATTCGTGGTCCTTCCGGCCCACGGATGTTGCCAAACTAGAGAGACCCAAATTTAGGAGGTTTAACCTGTATTTACTCTTGTCATAGTACCTTGGTGCTCCAATCATGGACCAGAACCCCCTCGGGTTGGGCAGAGCAAAAAGACGATGCCCATCCCAAACAGGCTGGCCATCTAAGTAATCGCTCTTAAAATCTCTGTGAGTCAGTATCCCATCTGAAAACTGGAGAAAATAAATAGTATTTCCTCTCTCCCATCTCCTGTCTCATTAGATTGGAAACTCTTCAGGGGAAGGAGTCTGCTACTACACGTACATAGAGTGTGCCATATTGACAACAGTGCTGAAATTGCAAGGCATCACTTGAAGAGTTTGAGGTTTTCCCTGTCTTACTTTCAGGGCATTGGGATCTGTAGGGAAATGGACAATCAGAATCAATGTACACCATGTCATTTGACAACAAGGAGGGGGGAACTGTTCCTCTCTGCCTTGGGCGTAATTTGCTTTGTCTCTCCCTGGTTTTGGTAGCTACAGTGTGTTATACGCATGGATTCTGAGATGAAAAGTAGTGTTACGTTGCAACCTCCCAGCAGTAATATGATGCCTTTATATACCTTTGCTCTATGTACTGTGGGAAAGATCTGGCCATGCCCGTTGGGTCTTGTGCTTCTAGGCGGCTGTTATGTGCCTCAGAGGCTCTCTGTGAACCTCCATGCTGCCTCTAACCTATACTAGAGGCCAGGATCTCGGAGTACTGAGTCATCCTCATCACTGGATTGGGGTGAAATGCCTCTATAATCCTGGCCTCCCTTCCCAGGAGCAGAAATTTGTGGTGGTGTGGGGAGGGTTGGTGGGAACCCATGCCTGCCTGCTACTCCCGGTTCTGTCCCAGAGATCCTAGGTAGTGGCAACTGAAAGGATTTTTTTCCTCTTGCCCCAACACAGCAGCCTTCTCCCTTGGCCACTTCCCCAAACCCTCCCTTAGTACCTTCTCCCTGGTACCTCAGCAAATCTTCCCTGCTTCAGCTCACTCTTTCCTTTCTCAACTCTCCAGCAAGGCACTTCCTTCTCTCAGTCTTTCACTCTTCTCCTTCTCCCTCCCATACTTGAGGCAAAGCTTTTAAAGTAGTCCAACAGGCCTTAATTGGCTGCAGGTGCCTGATTAGCCTGCTGCCTCAGGCAAGCTCCTAATTAGCCTCAGGTGCTTGCTTGCCTTAATGATGTGGCAGCTATCTCTGGCAATTTATTCCATTCACCCAGCTCCCGGTATGTTCGGCCTCCACCAAACTAGTATAATCAACTGTCCTGGGTCTGTCACAATATGCTGTGAAAATGACATTCAGTTTCTAGCTCAATGAAACGTTCAGTAACTCTTGCAATAACGGAAATCATGAAATTGTTGCTGGAGGTTAGGTAAACACGGCAGGCAAATTCAGAGCAGGTTCCAAGGCTCTGAACATACCACAGTATCTCCTGATGCTTTATGAATGGTGTAAAAGGGCTGGGAGTGCTGGCACCACATGCATTTTGTTTTAATTTAATAGGAAGAAGATGGAAGAGGTGAGATGAGAAAAAAAACAAGTGAGGAAATGAGCTTCAGATTCCCACAGGTGCAGGGAAGGTAATTAAACAAACTGATGTCCCTGACTAATCAATTCTCTCTCTTCCTCTAAAGCCATGTAAGGCTGACAGTGCAACCAGAGTCCACACAACAGCTGATAACCTACCTACCTGTGGTGGGGCAGCTGCCCCACACTGGCCGGAAGGGGTTAGTGCAGGCTGGAGGGAGCCTGCACAGAGCCCTGGCCAATCTGAGAGAAGCTTGAAAGAGCCAATCAGAGGGTGGCTTGTGGAGGTAGCCCTGGATAAAAGGAGCTGACCAGCCGAGAGTAGTCAGTTAGGCTCTGGCAAGGGAAGGTACAGGGCCTGGTTCCCTGAGAGTCACCTTTGATAGAGCAGTGCTGGGCAGGCTCGGGGCAAAGGGGGGAGGGCTAGAAGAGGGGCAGCTCCTGCCTCATACCTGCCAGGCTGTGGCCAGGAAGGTGCAAAGGGTCACAGGGGAAGTGGCCCAGGAAACAAGGGACAGTGAAGAGGAGTAGAGGAGGGCAGAATAAGGCTGCTGCTACAGGGTCCCTGCCTCAGGACCCAGAGTAGTAGGCAGGGCTGCGTCCCCCACCCCTTCCTCCTTGCACAGTGTCTATCCTCCATTGTTCTGTGGCTTGGATGGACAGTGGCTTGCCCCTGAAGTGAGGGGCTAAGCTCAGAGGCCACAGTCAGCCCCTGTGGCAGCAAAGACACTGTGCTGCCGATAACCCTTCCCCATCCTGGAAGGGGGATGAGAGTCAACTATAGTGGACACTGCCGGAGGGCAGTTTTCCGAAGAGGACACCATGGTCCGGGAGCGACATGGGTCCGGAACTGGACTATAGAGTGAGGACGCTGGGAGACACCAGCCAGAGAAAGGTGCCCCACAGGTTGACAAGAGCTAATTCCCAATGCTACCAGCAGGGGGCACCGCAGCTTTGAGTCAATCTCATGATACTACCGCTATGCTCACTGGAATATAACAAAGAGGGGAAGGGTCCCATAAACTGGTACAATTCAATGGAGGTCGATCTAAATTATACTATGGCTGAATTTCAGGCCTATATGGACCCAGTATTTGAGGCCCATCTAAAACCAGTTTCCTGCCCATTGTGTTTCAAACCCACCCTGAATCAGTAATTAGTAACAGGGAACTAGAGGACGAATCATGGCCCAGCAAAAGCTTTTCCACACAAGGCATTCTTGATGCATTCAGCTGAGGTTTGGTTGAGTTGCCAAGCTGAACCTCTGAGTCATCTGAGTTTTGTTCATCCCAGATGTTGATGCTTGGAAAAGTGATCAATGAGGCATAAAGCAAACCTCATTGCTCCAATGGCTGAGGAGTGCAATTTATGATCCACTGACAGACCCAGCAGAGAATGCTGAAATACGGTGGTCACGCCTAATAAATACCAGATACAGTATGGAGATAGGGGCAAAGGCTGCTCTCAGTCACATGTGCACAGCTTCACTACAGCCAACGGGACTTGCGTTGGACACAGTTCAGCAAAGCATGATCCGACCCTATTCAGCAAATCACTTGACTTCAACAGGATGTAAGTATTTGCTCAACAGGAATATTTAAGGTTAAATATGTGCTGAAGTGATTTGCTGAGTTAGTACCACAGAACAGAACCTAGTCCACTGTGTCTGACATTGCAGTGATCAATCATTTGGTTCTGTTGGACAGCCATGTGGGCAGAAAGGGACTGACGGAGCCAGAGGATAGGGCAAAGGTAGGCAAAAGGGCCTCTGCAGGCTGGCTCCAGCAAGCAGGTGAATCTGGCCCGCAGAGGCCCTGTCACTCCCCCACCCCCAGGCTAATAAGGGCCTGGGGGTGGGGGGAATCGCACAAAGTTTCCTCTGCCCTACCAGGAGCATGTGGCACTTAGAAGCACCAGGTGCTCCTGGCACGCTCCCACGCCCCCAGGCCCTGATTGGCTTGGGACGGGGGAGCGTGGGAATTCTCCTCCCACCTAGGGGCATGGACACCTAAGGGAAACCTGAGGTGGGGAATAAAGGTTTTCCCCCAGCTCCAGAACAATCATGGTCTGAGGGTGGGGAACCTGGAAGTATCCTGGCCCCGCCCCTTCCACTTGAGGTCCTGCCCCTTCCAGAGCAGCCTGGGACCACTTCAAAAATTTCTGAAGTAGCCCCTGGCAAAAAATTATTGCCCACCCCTGGGATAAAGAGTCAGAGGATCCTGAAACACTCTTCCTTTCTTTGTGCTGTGGAAACTCTAGAGTGTTAGATCATTTCAGACATGACTGCCAGCCTGCACGCATGACTGTCTTTCCCTCAGAGTTTCCTTTTCCCTTCATTTATGAAAGCTTCTTTTCAGAGAGAGTTTGCAGGCTGCTTTATTTGTTAGGAGACAAGGAGGCACTAATAAATTCCTCTGTGTGAGGTATTTAATTACATAATAATGTATACACTAATCAAGGTAAATGTGTTTGTGAAAACACCTTGATATGGGAACAGTTAATCATCCAAGGCATTGCCTCTTAACACACCTTGGAAGTTAACTTAATTAAATTAATTAGAACAATGAAAAAAAAAAGAACTGTTTATTGGTCCACAATGGCCTGAAGCCAGAGCTTCCACCAATGTTAAGCAGTCTCCCAGAGTGCATCCCCCCCATTTCTCCCAACCTTCCAGTTTGTTCTTTTATGGCAGCTCCAAGAAGCCTGAAACAGACAACCTTCCCTCTGGAGAATTCATGCATGCTGGAGATACCATGTGAATCCTACATATTTAAGACCTAAACAAATATACTAAGCTGTGCACTGAAATGTATAGATCCTGACAGTTGCTTTCTACATACAAAAGAGGAGGCATATTATGTGCCTACAACAACAGACCAATCCAGAATTCACTCAGGCCAGTGAAAAGATTCCTGTTGACTTCTATAGCTTTGAATCAGGCCCCACATGGATAACAAACATTACAACTTTGTAGCTCCAGCAGATAAGCTGGCAAGGTTACGGAGTCTCCGTCATTGGAGGTTTTTATGAACTGACTAGCCAAATATCTACTGGTGATGGTCTAGGTTTACTTGGTCCAGCTTCAGCATCAGGTGGACAAAACAAAATTATCTGCCATGCCTACATTTTCATGGGTAAACGATTGTTGGCTACACTTTCTTCTGGAGGGCCGTTGTATCTAGAGAATCATTGTACGTGGACAAGAGGCATGGCTGAGTGTCTAAGCATAAAGACTGGAATCTAACACGTTCTTCTCAACCATGCCCATTGCTACAAGAAAAAAAAATAGATTCTCATGAACATTTCTGTATACTCCTCGTTTGGAGAGCCCTTCACACCTGAATCATCTTGTCTACACTGAATGCTTGTTATGATTCCTGCACCAAAATCATCCCTGGTGTCACGGCACAGTCTTTCAGCGATGAATTTGGCCTCCTAGATCACTGTTAATCAAAGAGTGCATGGGAGGCTTTCCATAATATTTTTGGCTAGTTCCTTGCTCCCCTGGTCCATAGCAGGCTGAGGGCCACTGCTGTCTTGGCCTCCAGATTCCTCTTCTCAAGAACGGTCTCGCCTTATATCAGACACAAGATTCACTTTATCCACTACTGAATGCAGCCTTCTCTGGAGCATAACACTTGAGGGGTGGAGGATATGGGGATATGACTCATCCATGACCACTCCATGTTCATTTGTGCCCAGGGAGAAGGGTTTGCAGTGCTCCATGCACTGCATTTTCCATGAAGCCATAAGGCTGCTTTGCAAGTGCTGCATGGATCTGGTCTCCACCACTGAATTTTGGAACAATGTAACCCAGGACTTCTAAAGAGCTGCAGGTATATGGCTGGTTAAGACACTTTATACATGTTGGGTACGTCTAGACTACATTTTTTTCCTGAAATGAGATATGCAAATTTGGTGCTAATTTTCATATCTTCTTCCGATCACTTTTTCAAAAGTAGGTTTTTTGAAAGTGAAAGTAGTCTGGATGCATTTTTTTCAGGGAAAAAACCCCCTTTTTTGAAAAAAAAATGCGTAAACCTCCTTTTTCTTAGGAAGAGCGTTTTTTCGAAAAAGGGGTTTTTTTCTGAAAAAAACGCATCCAGACTACTTTCACTTTTGAAAAACCAACTTTCAAAAAAGTGATCAGAAGAAAATATGCAAATTAATGCCAAATTTGCATATCTGCTTTTGAGAAAAAACATAGTTGAGACGTATTCATTGTTATCCTGCAACAATATGTTGCACTTACATTCATAGATTTCAAGGGCATTTCAATCAGATTGTGGAATCTGACCTCCAAAGAGAAAAGAACATTGAGTCTTTACTCAGACGCCTTCACCTCTGCGTCAGAATCTCCTTGACAGCACTGGGTTTTATCCATGGCTCAACCACAACTTGTCTCTGTCCTTTTCTTGAAATGCAAAGATTTTCAAAAACAGCCGGGCGCAGAGTCTCAGTGGAATTCAGGTACCTAAATACTCCAGCTGGGAGTGGCATGCCTATCCTATGAAAACCATGCCCTTTTAAGATGGTTAAAGCTGGGTGACCAAGAAATGAGGTACCCCCAAATCCCTAGAGGTTGAACCTCTCTAGTCCAGCACCTTGGGACCTGGTTTGTGCCAAACCAGAGAATTTTCCGAACCACAGGAGGTCAATATTGTCTAGCAGCATTACCAGCACTTCCACTGCTTACTGGGCTATTAGAAGACATTTAGGGTCCATATACACAGTAGGATTATTTCAGAATAACTAATCTTAGGGTTACTTCGACATAATGTCAAAATATTGTCCAGCCGGAGGACTTTGACTCCTGTAACCCTCATTTTACAAGGATTAAGGTAGTCGGAGAAAGAGTGCTCTCTCTCAGACTTACTGCTGTGTAAACAGCACCAAAAGCTGAAATAAGCTTTTTCAACTTAAGCTACGCAACTTGAGCTATGTCAATTGTGTAGCTTATTTCGGCTTTAGCCCTGCTGTGTAGACATACCCTTAGAGGTAAATTAGAGCTAAATAATAGTACAGAACACCGAGAGTCCAGACTGGTTGCTGTAAACAAACTTTATGGGACTATAGGAAACTTGGTCACACTCATGATAAGTGAACATCAGGCTAACTAAAATCATGCCAGACCATGGATGTTGCCGGACCAGAGGGTGCCAGACTAGAGAGGTTCAACCTGTAGTCATATGTTTCCATCAATGTTGGCCTCAAGATTCCCAATCTTCTAGCACTTGACTCCACTACTTATTTTTTACTTGTGAGCTGGAACATCTCTCAGATCCATCATTTAGCTTCATTGCAACAATTAAGACATCAGACATGGAGGGAGAAAAATCACCCTTTCAACACACGACACTACCATGCTCTGCTTTTGTGCAATTTTTTGCGAATCCTTTTACTTTCTCTTCCAAGTTTCCTTAAATACACTGCTTCTTTATAAATCATTTATTTATTTTTTTTGCCTACATTTTGTTACCTTGGTTTTTCTGGTGTGTGTATGTAATATTCTTGGAATTCTTTCATTGCAGCCCATTTTCCTAGCCATGTTGTTGCTATGTAACAAAGCTGTGCTGCTGTTCCCACCTCTTTCTTTGCTTTCTTGCTGTGCTATTTCAATTCTTAATTCTCTGTATCTCTCCAATGCTTCCCCCAAAGAAGCCCCAAAAGTGTGTGCATACACACATGCTCAAAACCATAGGGAGAATATCTTTCATTTTCTCCTTTACTGTTTTTCCTTTTTCGAAGGGAAGTAATAAGACACAACCAGACATGTGTTGCTGTGAGATAGCACATGCCTTGGGGGATTTGTGAAGAAAAAGGCATGGAGGAGCGCCTTCAATGACCCAAGATGGGAGTTATCTTGTGGTAACATACCTAGATGTGTCTCATTATGGCTGCACAGAGTGAGGGAAAAAAAGGACTACCACAAAAAAGTTTATCTGTGATGTGGCTTTCTGCCAGTAAAGACAGGATAGGATTCCATCCAATAATTCTATGGGAAGTCATCATAATCTGGAATACACATTCTAAAACCAGAAGGAACCATTCACTGTAACATCTGCTCTGACCTCCTGTAGATCACCGCCCATTACCTTTTACCCAGTTTCCCATGTTCTGAGTCCAATAACTTGTGTTTGCATGAAGCACATTTTCCTGCAATGGATCCAACTTGGATATGAAGACATCAAAAGATAGAGACTCCACCACTTCCCTTGGTAGTTTGTGCCAATGATAATCACCCTCAGGCCTGGTCTACACTAGGACCTTAGTCCGAAATCTCCACCCTCTACTCAACCAAGTCAAATTTGTAAGTGATGCATCCACACCACCAAGCCCATTATTCCAGAATAAGGGGCTGAGTAATTTGAATGCTGAAGTCCTGCTTTTCTTGAGAAATAATGCCATTCCCAAACTTGTAAGTCCAAAATAACATTAGTGTGGCTGCTCTGGTGCAGCTAATTCAAACTAATTGGCCTCCAGAAGGCCTCCTGTATCTCCGCAAAGTGCTTCCTCAGGCTGAGTCCAAGGAGCCTACCTTAGACTATATTTGATTCTTCTCCGGAGTGAGGAAATGGAAGTTTGTATTTGTAAACCTGGGGGCCCAGAAGTCGAACCTAGTAAATTCAAAATAATCTCCTAGTGTAGACATGGCCTGACTGTTTATACTAAACCAAATTTCAAAAAGGCGCCCTATTTCTAATGTGAAGTTATCTGTCTTCGATTTCCAGCCACTGGTTCTTGTTACGCAATTCTTTGCTTGATTACAGAGCCCTTTCATGCAGGGTATTGCCTCCCCCTGAAGGTACATATATACTGTACTTAAGTCATCCCTCAAATTTCTTTTTGCTACTCAAAACAGATTGAGCACTTCGCTTCTCAGTGAAAGGCATTTTCTCCTGCTCTCCAATCATTTCTGTAGCTCTTTTCCGCACACTTGCCAAGTTTTCAATATCCTTTTTTGAAATGTAATCATGATTCATCCTGGCATCAGTTTCACCAGTGCTTAAGGCCAAGGAAAAATTACCTCTCTACTCTCCTGGTTATACATCTAAAGATCACGTTATTCCTTTTTACCATAACGTCACACTGGGGTCTCCTCTTGAACTGATTGTCCACTATGGTCCCCAAATTCTTTTCAGAGCCATTGCTTTACAGGATACAGTTTTCATTCTGTAGCTGTAGGTTCCTGGTCCTACCCTTTGTTCATAGACCTTTCATTGGGTTGTACTGAAACACATCGCATTTGTAGGTCACTAGCTTCCTAAGCGAACAAGATATCTTTCTGTGACTGCCTATTCTCAAAGGGTACATCTACACAGCAGCATTATTTTGGAATAAATGATGTTATTTTGAAATAACATAGTGTGCGTCTACACCGCAAGCCATTATTTCAAAATATTTAAATGGAGGACTTCTTATTCTGACTCCTGTAACCCCCATTTCACAAGGAGTAAGGGAAGAGTGTTCTTCCTTAGACTTCCTGCTGTGTAGACAGTGCCAAAAGCCAAATTATGCTATTTCGACTTCAGCTACGTCAGTTGCGTAGCAGAAGTTGTGTAGCTTAATTTGACTTTTGCTCTGCTGTGTATATGTGACCATAGAGTTATAGCACACTAGAACTGGAAGGGACCTTGAGATATCATCAAGTCCAGTCCCCTGCCCTCACAGCAAGACCAAGTACATCCTCCATAAAATATATCAATTCCTTCTCTGTTCCTGAGCTAATCTTCAGTGTGGTTGTTTAACTGGTGCGGACAAGGTCAGCTGGATTCATTGTAGCAAATTTGCTTGGTAGAAGAAAATCTGTAGAACTGTGAACTTCCAGGCTGGAGAGGGATTATCTGCTCTGACCACTTATATAGTGCCAGCTGTAGAATTTTACCTAGTCATTCTTGCCCCCCGCCCAGTGATACAAAACAGACTGTGGTGCGGGGAATGCTGGATTTCTTTGTCCCAGCCTTCGGTAGAGGAACATCTGTTGTCAGCATACATTTGGGAGTGACAGGAGAGAGGATCTTTGTGAGAACGCCTGCATTGTGTTTCACACTGAATGTCAAACAGGTCAGATTTTCGAGCGGAGGCATGGCCCCAGTTTCTCAGCCACTGTTTACATTCCCTCTGCTATGTTGTTTTCCTTATTATCTTGTCCCATTTCTTTCTTTTCTGCTGCTGCTTTTCCTGTTTCTCCATCACAACACAGTCCCTGCTATCATACATGCTCCCCAGCAATGGTCAGTGAGCCATAGAATCACAGAATCCTAGAACTGGAAGGGACCTCGAGAGATCTAGATGGTGCTTGGTCCTGCCGTAGGGGCAGGGGATTGGACTCAATGGCCTCTCAAGGTCCCTTCCCGTTCTAGGATTCTATGATTCTAGGTCATCATGGCAGGACCAAGCACCAACTAGACCATCCCTGATAGATGTTTATCTAACCTGCTCTTAAATATCTCCAGTGATGAAGAATCCACAACCTCCCTAGGCAATTTCATTCCAGTGTTTTTCCTAATGTCCAACCTAAACCACCCTTGCTGCAATTTAAGCCCATTGCTTCTTGTCCTATCACTAGAGGCCAAGGAGAACAATTTTTCTCCCTCCTCCTTGTCACACCCTTTTACGTACTTGAAAACTGTTATTATCGTCAGCTTTGTCATGCCACAGAAAGGAGAGCAGAGCAGGACAGGACACAGTCTGTGTAGACTCAAATCTGGATGGGAAATATTTGGTCTTGCAGATCAAAATCTGATCTTGCTGAGCTGCCGTGACTTGCAACAACAAGAGCCTCCTTCCCTCTTCAGAGTTGCTTCCATCTAACACTGTTTAGGGTAAGAGCAGTGGAAGCTTTTGGAAACTAAAGAGGAATCAAGAGCTTTTACTCTTTAGGGATCCGAAAGCCATCTCTGTATCAGCTGCCTGGCCGGGAGCCTGTATGAAATGTGCTAGTGATCTCTGTTTCCTAGTAGACAGGCCTACATGACGCAGTGGCTCATCTCAGCAGAAATGTCTAGATTCACTGGGCACAGGCATTGAACTAACCTCTCCCCTGTGAGCTGGCAATGGGTGGAAAGCTTTGCATGAGCAGTTGCCGCGAAGCACTTAGTCCATCGGTAAGGAAAGATTTCCATTTTCAGTGCTACCAATCTGCCATGTGTATCCAAGCTGAGGAGTGTGTTATAAGCCCCCTCCACACCCCGTGCTCAGAGGTGATGAATGTTACAGCCTCACTCAGGGAGTTTTTACTTATTCTGTAGCATGCTACTGTAACCCACACATAGACTGCGTGCGCTGTATTACGGCACTGAGACCACTTACAGAGAGACTAGTGAATGTGCTCTACAGCCTAGCTGAGAGTCAGCTGGCTTTTAGCTCGTACAGTAGAGGCTCATGAACTAAGTTCTAGAGGTCCCAGGTTCGGTCCTGCCTCTCGGCGTTACACTGTGCTTTTTAGCTCTAGAGGACCCTGGTTCAGTACCGTTTGTCAGCCAAGGTGGTAGCCATAGCACACAGGGGAAGAGACAGTGGGAACATGATGAAAAGTGACATCCTAGGGAGACTCATTATAATAGTTTTTTTTCCCCTGGACTCTCCAAAACAGAAGCAACCTGACCATGTCAGTCACTGGAGCGTGAGTGCGCAAAACCACTGTTCGTAGCAAGTGCTGGTCTGAACACCCTGGAGAATGAAGCTGTCACAGAGTAGGTCTTTCAAGCACACCCTGAAATGCCAAAACTGAGACTATTTTCTTACAACAGGCAAATAAACAAACAGAAAACAGTCTTAACTCCCTTTGTAGCATGGTCCGTAGATTATGAAGGAGAAACCTCACTTATCAATTTAAGGGTAGACAGGCTTAGGCCCAGTATTATTAAAATTATTATATAGTTGGGAACTTTGATTGATTTGTAAATATACAGGCGTTCCTGTCGTGTGAGCATTACCCCGGGCACGTCATTTATTAATACAACTAGCAACGTCACACGCACACTCTCCAATTCCAGAAGGTGGCTAGAGATAACACAGAACACACATCTGGTCCTCTATACTCTCACCCTCCCTTGCAGCACCACTTGAAACATTAGTCATCATCTTCCTCCTCACCGTCACCTTCCTCATCTTCACCCCGTCCATCTTTCTGGCCCCTCTCAAGGGCTACATCTCGCCTCCTGGCCCCAGGCTGAGATGTCACGTTTGTAATACGTTACACTGACGTTACCATGTCTAATGTGTATTTCGTAGGGATTTCTCCTCTCTTCCTTGGTTGCATTTCCTTCCCTTACCCATGTTAAGGTGTCCTCCTTCTATCCTCCTTCTACAGGTTTGTGTATTTTTTATTTCACCTCATTACATCGGTGATGGGACTCTTGCCATGGGACTCTTGTATTTGGATCCATCTAAAGCTTTCCAGAAGTTGGTGTTAGTTCATGCGTCTGTGGTTGGCTGATGTCTTTATGGACAAAATCCTCCCTTACTCTCTACTTGCAGTTCCCCAAAACATATGGGTTACCTAAGTTTAACCTTTGGTCATAGGCTGCAAGCCTCATGCTATCAGCTGAAGCTGGTGTCCTCTAGCACACAAGCCCATAGGGCTCCTCCATTGCTACTGAAGTGAATAAAGTCAGATATAAGACAAGGCAGTGCCATAGAAGGAAGCTTCAGGGTCACCTCTCCCAGAGGGCTCTGGCACTGCTGCTTTGGGTGCTGCTCTCCTGCTGGATCATCAGCTCCAGGGCTTTTTCCTGAGCACTTGACCCCATGCTCTAGGGACTCCTCGCCACAATTAGCTCTGCCCCACTGTGACTGTTGTGCTTAAAAGAAGCACCCAGGATCTTTTTCAGGGGGATAAAGCAACGCGCCACATTTATTGAACATACATAGATCAATCAATACTTTATCATATGCATTTGATACATTACACTCATGCACTCATTCACACACACACACACACACACAGGCACACTCCATCTTGTTGTTACCAATAGTTCCTCCCCCTAACTGCACTGGCAGATGAGTTAGATGGGGGAGGGGTGGAGCTGGGCTTCTGCTGATCCGGATCGATGCTTCCATGTTGACAAGATGAAAAACCCGGGGTCCTTCTGCAAGATGCCTCATATTTATCCCTCTCATGCAGCCAATTAGTCATCACCTTGCCTTTCTTAATGCTGCTTCAAAGAGAGTTCTTCCAAGGGAAGGCACTTGCTGCTTCACTCCCAAGGGAGTCTGTATGTCCAGTCTTCTTTTCAATGAGCTCACTTCACAGGAATTGTCTTGGATCTGGCTCCCAGACCCTCTCCACTCTTGCAACTGCTGCTGGAGGTGCTCACCTTTCATTCTCCATTCACACCTCATTCATTTCAACAGGGCAATCAAGGAAAGGGGAGAGATCTATTCTACTCCTAGCAAAAGACATTTTTCTTTACTTTAACTATTCCTAAGACCTATAGCATAAAGAGCTTGATACAAAGTTTCTATGGAAAAGACTGGATACAAGGTTTCTCTTAATACAAGGATTCTATAAGAAAGCTTAACATAAAGAAATATCTAAAAGAACAAGATATGTATATATAAAATCTCTTAATACAAAGTTATATGAGAATGATACATGGTTATATGGACATATTACAGAGATTTATCCACATGACTTCCCATCCTGACACTGATACTAGGCCTAGCTTTACTCATTGGGACCAGGCACCCTCTGGTCTGGAACCCCCAGCAGCAGTGGGGCTGTCAATGGCCAGGAATCTTTGATCCTAGCTGGGAACTCTGGCAGGAGTTGATCCGGTGGCAGCGGGGAAACCCCAGCCCTGGCTAGGAACCCCCAGTGAAAGCGGACTTGTGGCAGCTGGAGATCCCCATCGTGGGAAGCCTGACCTCCCGGGAGTCCTGGTGGCATGGGGCCGGCAGCAGGGCAGGGATCCTAGGCTCCATGGAGCCCCTCAGCCTGTAGGGGAGCCAAGGAGTGGGGACTGCAGCCAGCAGGGGAACATTGACCTCCCCTGCTCTGGCAAACTCCCAAATTTGGGACCACTCAGGTTCTGAGGGTGCCAGACTAGGGAGGTCCATCCTGTAGAACTTGGAGAGTAGAAGAACACTTTCTCCACCTCATGCCTGCCCATGTGCCCCAACTCAGCAGTGTAGAAGGAGGATGAAAGACAATATGTTTTGCTTTCATTTCTTTTTGGGGGCGATCCAGTCTCTCAGATATCCCAAAGGTTGGGCAGCTTCCATTCAGGTCTGAATGAACTGGTTCTGAGTTTGAGTCAGCATTGCCTGTTGCCTAAGTTTAAGATATTTATTAGAGATGGCCACAACATAAGGCCTAGATTTGTCTTTGGCTGCTCTGTCTGGGGTTTTGGTTAGAGTCATCAGTCAGAGTCCAATCCTGTTGCCCTCATTCATGTTGGCAAGTGCTTTCCTCCGAACAGAATGTCATACGTTATTGGGACTTCTGGTATGAGTCGCCATCCAGTAGGACTAAAGGTCTAATCCTTACTTAGTTGCTCTGTTCATTATGTGATAGGTGTTACCTTACAAAATCCACATTTCCAAAAGGTCGTTTCAATTTAAGCCACTAAAAAGGGCAGATGAGTCTTCACCAAGTATTCTTAGCAGCAGGCCCACATCTCCAAATAGCTCCCTTAACAAACTGTCTTTAGGCACAAATCTGGCCCCTTCTAGATCGTGGAACTGTGAGACCTCACCTCTTTGCCCTAACCTTTCCAAGTGGTAAAAAGACCCCAATTCAGCAAAGGACTTGAGCATGTGCTGCATGTAAATATTCCTATTAGCTTAAAGTTACGCATATGCTTACATACACCTGGGTGATTTGGGACATAAATCACCATGGCTGGGGAGTAAAGTTGAAGGCCACAGGATGTTGCGTCAACTCTGTGGAAGACCGCTGCTGTGATCAATCTTCCAGAGTTCAATTTAGTGAGTCTAGGTAAGACTCGCTAAATCAAACTCAGAGGGTGCCCCCGCTGGCATTCTGTACTCCTGCTCTTGCCAGAATAAGGGAAGGCGACCAGAACATCGGCCACCTGCTGTGGGGATGCTACATATTTTATGTAGCTGGAGTTGTGCACCTTAAGCCAAGCTTCTGGGTCCAGTTTAGACCTTCCCTGACTGAATATCAGTCAAGGACTCTAACCAAAGCCCCTGATACAGTAGCCCCCGGGGCAAATCTAGACCTGAATGTTTTGGCCTTTGCCCACCTGAATGTGACCTCAGCATTTACTGCTGCATCCACTGAGGAAGGAATCCAAGGAGTCCTCTGTGCTGGAGATACCACTGGAATCAGAACATCCCAGACCAGGTGGCTGGGTAACATTCTACCCCGTCTGTAGAGCTGGCTCCATGAGGTTTCCAAGTGCACCTTTTAGAACGTTGCTGATCCAGTTGAATTGCGCCAGCTAGCTGAGTTTTCCAAACATGTTCATCACCAGCAGAGTTCCATGCTCCGTTGATTGGGCTGCCTACTTTTTCTGATCACGCTGTGAACTTTAGTGGATGAAATTTTGTACATAATCATCCCTCATTCTTTTGCTGATTGAGCTGCCTGTTATCACAGTTTATATAGCTATTACATTTGGTGCTTGCTAGTCCAGTTTCTGTCTGGTTCTTCCCTCTGTTTGCCCCAATATATTATGCAAAATAAACTGAACAGAAATTAGAGTATTTCCAACCTGCTGTGTCTTCAGAATCTCATGTAGCAAAATGCTTAAATTTTCTTTCAAACAGGATAAACCTTTCTCCCAAGATTGACGTCGCTGCTTATGGAGAGCATGTGCCACTTACTATATGCAAAAAAAGGAGAGAGATTTACAAAGCAACTGATTGCATCTTTATTTGCTTTATCAAAGAATCTAAAACCATAGCTAAAATGACCGAAAAATGCACTTTAATGGTCTTAAAACAAACAATCTCAACAGCTTTATTGACAGCTTAACACATACGCTTAGGCAGCTGAAGTAATAGCATCCGGAATTTCCACTGCTAGCCTATGCACCTTAAAAAGGAAAAGATTATAAAGTTCAGTGACTGAATTGCACAGTTTGGTCAGCGAAGTTTTGCAGCTGAACAAGTGTTCTCTACGCAGCTGGCTTTGCCAAAAATAAATAAATAAGGAGAATGAATAAGCCAGAGCTGCAAAATATGAATCTTCCCTAATAATAAAATATGCAAAAATGATAGTAAACTTGCTCCGTTTATTAAATTAAATTATGCATCTCAATCAGTAAAGCGTGCCACAAATGCACTCCAGAAAGGCGTCGCTAAATCAAGGGAAGACATAGCCCAATCAGGAAAATGTAGCAACCTGATCATTAAATTTTAGGCAAATCTACCAGCACAGAGGTAAATCACAAAAATCAATCAATCAATCAATCAATCAATAAACAGCAGATAAAATGTGAAATCTGATCAGTGTGGCCGAAAATACAAGGGGCAGGAGGCAGGAATCGCAAAACAGTTGTTTGCCCATTTGGTCAGATCCTCAGCTGACATAAATTGGAGGAACAGTGTTTAATTACATTAGATGAAGATCTGACCCAGTGATTTTTGTTGAACCTCTGTAGTCCGCCATCCCTGGGACATGACCAGTGCTGAACCAGAGAATTTGCCAGACCAAGGAAGATCACCGTTGTCTAGCAGCATTACCAACACTTCCACTGCTTACTGGACTCAGAGCAGACATTCAGGGACAAATTAGAGCTAAATAACAACACAGAACACTGTTGGCCACACCCATGATAAGTGGACAGCTGGCTAACTCAAATCATGCTGAACCATGGATTGATTTTGTTATTTGTTATAATTCGGGTGCATAAGAACCTTACTCAAGAATCAGGCCGCATTGCACTTGGGTCTATACAGATGAGTAACAAAGAAACCATTCCCTCCTCTATATTGCTCACAATCTATCTTTTGTCCTTCTATGCTCTAACTCAATCAAAAGCTCTGAGCTTTATGAAGGAACACATGATAACACTACGGTGTATGTTATGCAGAAGGTCACTCTAGAAGATTGTAATGGTCCTTTCGGGCCTTAAAACCTGTCTGAGAAATGGTGTAAGGCTGGAAAAGAAGGGTGAGGAAACAGAATTTAGCAGAGAAGCAGCTGTCACAGCTCACGCCTGTTTGGTGGAGTTGTAGAATTCCTGGGCCCCTAGGCTATGTCTATGCAGCAGCATCATTTTGGAATAATTGACTTTATTCCGAAATAACAGTGCATCTACACAGCAAGCCATTATTTTGAAATCATGGTGAGCTGGAGGACTTCTTATCCCAATTCCTGTAACTCTCATTTCACAAGGAGTAGAAGTAGAGAGTTTGTAAATCTCTCTTCCTTTAACTTCCTGCTGTGTAGACAGTGCTAAAAGTCGAGTTAAGCTATTTCAACTTCAGCTACGCAATTGATGTAGCTGACGCTGCGTATCTTAACTAGACTTTTGCCCTGCTGTCTAGACATGCCCCCCATTACCAGAGAGGATCAGGATCTGTTGCAGAGGGAGTTTAATATATAGGAACTTTCTGGCTAGGGAGTTCTCCAATTGCTGCTGAAGGCATGCCAGTTCTTGTCTGTGTTCGTATTGCTTCGTTGCTTCCACCCCACGGTCACTGTTGGCCTGCTCATAAACTCCTGTGCAAGCTGTGCATGTGAAGGTGGCAATGTTTTATGGGGTGCACTGTACTTGGAGCTTGAAATAAGCTACGCAATTTGAGCTACGTAAATTGCATAGCTTATTTTGAGTTAATTTTGAAATAGCTTATTTTGAAATTCGGCACTGTCTATACAGCACTTATTCTGAAATAAATTGCTATTCCGAAATGTCCCTTACTCCACATGGAATGAGGTTTATAGGGACGTCGGAATAGCGAGCCTGTTATATTTTGAAATAACGGGCATGCTCAAAAGACGCGGAGTAGCTATTTTAGGATCCCTCCAGGATCCCAAAATAGCGCTGCAGTGTAGACGTAGCCTAGCTGTCCAGCAGCCACACCAAATTTCCAGGGAGTGGCTGATGTCTTACAGAGTCCAGAATTAGACACTTTATTAATTCTCTGATCAAAGTCAATGGGAGGTTTTCCACTGACCTTGATGGGAGCCAGATGGGGCCATAGAAATCACTTGGCGCACAATTCTTATTCATGCGAGAGGCCCCATTTTCTTCAGGAAGACTGTCCACATGGAGGATGGCTGAGTACATGAATAACAGCTTGCCAGGGGTTAGGATACCATGGTGGGTGACAGAGGAGTCATATCAGTAGATTAGATAGCCCTCTGAGATCATGACAAGGTTACAAGGAGCCATATAAACACGTAGCAATGCATTATCACTTTTTTTTTCTCTTGGTAGCACTTACCAGCCTCAGCTGAGGTCAAGGCTCCTTTGCGCTGGGCACTGGACAGGCAACCCACCTACCTAGTGGGTGTGGTGCAGTGTCCCACCTAAAGGCACTGAGACCACTTACAGAGAGAGAGAATGAGTCTGTTTTGCAGCCTTAGCAGCAAAGCAGCTGGCTTTATAGCGCAAGCTGTAGAGGGTCCTGCACTAAGATCCCAGAGGTCCCAGGTTTGGTTCTGCCTGTTGATTTACATGTGCATACTAATGATCTGTCCCCCCCAAATTACTAACAGCTTAAATAAGCAAGATAGACAAAGGGTGGAGAAGAAACCAGAGGCAGAGAGAGAGGAGATGACTTGGTGAAGGTGGTACAGCAGGCCAGTGGTGGGATCACTGCTGATAGCAGGAGGGCTGTCCTATCTGTTGGGCCGTGCTCCCTCTCCATGGCACATCAACCTCATTAGACAGTGATGCCTCCTCTGAAGGGCTTGACTGACCACCAGAACTTTGCAGCTGCCTCATGCTGATTTCACCCCACAGTGACCCTCCCCTACTGGGGGGGGGGGAGGGTTAATCATAAAACTATTCTTTGCTGTTGGCAGACACAAAGCACCAACCAGGCTCATCAGTCTGTAGTGCTCTCCCAGGCTTGTTGGGCACCAGGCCTCCTCATAAGAACATAAGAATGGCCGTACTGGGTCAGACCAAAGGTCCATCTAGCCCAGTATCCCGTCTGCCGACAGTGGCCAGCACCAGGTGCCCCAGAGAGGGTGGACCGAAGACAATGATCAAGCGATTTGTCTCCTGCCATCCTTCTCCAGCCTCTGACAAACAGAGGCCAAGGACACCATTTTATCCCCTGGCTAATAGCCTTTTATGGACCTAACCTCCATGAAATTATCTAGCTTCTCTTTAAACTCTATTATAGTCCTAGCCTTCACAGCCTCCTCTGGCAAGGAGTTCCACAGGCTGACTACACGCTGTGTGAAGAAGAACTTTCTTTTATTAGTTTTAAACCTGCTACCCATTAATTTCATTTGGTGTCCTCTAGTTCTTCTATTTAGGGAACTAATAAATAACTTCTCTTTATCGGCCCTCTCCACACCACTCATGATTTTATATACCTCTATCATATCCCCCCTCAGTCTCCTCTTTTCTAAACTGAAAAGTCCCAGTCGCTTTAACCTCTCCTCATATGGGACCCGTTCCAAACCCCTAATCATTTTAGTTGCCCTTTTCTGGACCCTTTCCAAGGCCAAAATATCTTTTTTGAGGTGAGGAGACCACATCTGTACACAGTATTCATAGTTTTATACAGGGGCAGTAAGATATTCTGGGTCCTATTTTCTATCCCTTTCTTAATAATTCCTAGCATCCTATTTGCCTTTTTGACCGCCGCTGCACACTATGTGGAAGTTTTCAGAGAACTGTCCACGATAACTCCAAGATCTCTTTCCTGATTTGTCGTAGCCAAATTAGCCCCCATCATACTGTACGTATAGTTGGGTTGTTTTTCCCGATGTGCATTACTTTACACTTATCCACATTAAATTTCATTTGCCATTTTGTTGCCCAATCACTCAGTTTGGTGAGATCTTCTTGGAGTCCCTCACAGTCTGCTTCTGTCTTGACTATCCTAAACAGTTTAGTGTCATCTGCAAACTTTACCACCTCACTGCTTACCCCTTTCTCCAGATCATTTATGAATAAGTTGAACAGGATTGGTCCTAGGACTGACCCTTGGGGGACACCACTAGTTACCCCTCTCCATTCTGAAAATTTACCATTTATTCCTACCCTTTGTTTCCTGTCTTTTAACCAGTTCTCAATCCAAGAAAGGACCTTCCCTCTTATCCCATGGCCATGTAATTTAATTGTAATTAAATTACATGGCCATGGGATGATGTAATTCCCTGTTATCCCATGGCCATGTAATTTACTGCCTCCTGGCAGTTATTCATTTCCCAGCATGCTGAAATACTCTCCTCGTTATCTCAATTGTCTCCGGGCCACAGGCTGGAACTCCAGCACTCTGGTTGTTCCTTAGTGGTTGGAGAGGTAGCTCATTCGCTTCACCCAGGAACAGACAGCTAGGCCCGTTCTGTCTCTCTCAACGGTGTCTTGACCTTTCATAGGCACACACTATTGAACCTGACCGCAGCGAATTAAAGCAGAGAACTTTAGACTGGGTCACTCCTCATGTGGAACTCCAGGTTCTGGGAAAGAAACACAGTTGGGAGATGGTTCTATGCTGGCTCATGAGTCCAACCTCCTGCCTATTTCTCAAAGAGGCTTTTTCTTTTTTTCTTTTTTTTGCCTGCTCACTGGGATTGAATATGGTCACTTTCAGTTCAACCCTGACCTTGGTCAGGACTTCCATGACTCCAGGTTTTATTTTGGCAGCAGTTCCTTTGCCTGAAAAGTCCTTTCCTGGACCAAACCGGTCGGCCTCTTTGGCTCCAACTTGCTCTTTGCAGGTCCTGAAAACCTTCCATGCAGCTGCTGGTTTCTACCCAATGCACTGCAATTCCAGTGTTTATACTGCATCCATCAGTTTGGGATTTAGGTCCCGATTCCCCTCTCCAGAAGGAAACACTGCAAGATGCAGCATTATGACGGAACACCCCTCAGTCGCCATACCCTGCACATTATTGTAATAATCTGTGAACAAAGTATGCCTTTTAAAATGATACCTTACAAATTATCATTTGTTGGTCTGTATAGTCACAATAAAATATGTGTAACAACTTTGGGCAGGGCTGCGGGGTTTGAATCATGTTGTTAACACCATACGAGGGCATCTTATATCTTCACCTACAAACAGAAGTCGGCAACCAAAGGAACATGTGCTTTGGTTAATTTGTGATTAGGCAGTGAACAGAGTCATCAAGCAGATAGGAAAACAAAGGAAGCTCAAGGAAGCTCAAACAGGAGAGAAAAATCTTGCAGGGAACATCCTTCCACATAGACTGTGTGTCTCCTACTGCCCATCTGGAAATGTTTTTCAAGAGGGGAACTGAAAATATAAAAAGAAGGGAAAAACACCCCACAGAAACCCTCTCTTTCTCCCTAGCTACTCCATCTGGATTGGACACGGTACTTCAGTTGAGTCCAGTATGGTTTGTTAAATTCGTCATTAGTAAATGCCTTATCTTCATTTTCTTGAAACCATTTCTGACTTTTATGCCTCATTACTTGTACTCACTGTACCCGAAGAAAGAAAGGTGTACTCTGAACAGGAGTCCTGACCTGACAGCTTGCTCAGTAGCATATGGTGAGAAACTTTGCTTGAATCATAGGAAACCATAGGGATCATTCTCTATTCTAATCCCTGTCAAGATGCAGGATTTGTTGTGTCTGAACCATCCAAGAGAGATGGCTTTCCAGCCTCCTTTTCAACACCTCCAGTGAAGGAGCATCCAAAACCTCCCAAGGCAGGCTGTTCCATTGTCCAACTCTTCTTGCAATAGGGAAGATTTAATCTAAATCCACTATGCTGTAGTTTGAACTCAGTGCTTCTTGTCTTGCCTCCTATGGTAAGAACAGTTCCAGCAGATCGAGGGAGGTGATTATTCCCCTCAATTTGGCCCCAGTGAGGCTACATCTGGAGTACTACCTGCAGTCCGGGGGCCCCCACTACAGAAAGGGTGTGGACAAACTGGGGAGAGTCCAGCAGAAAGCAACGAAAATGTTTAGGGGGCTGGGGTATGTGACTTATGAGCAGATGCTGAGGGAACTGGGCTTATTTAGTCTTCAAAAAATGAGGCAGGGGGTTAACCGCATTCAACTGCCTGAAGTGGGGTTCCAAAGTGGATGGAGCCAGGCTGTTCTCAGTGGTGGCAGATGACAGAACAAGACGCAATGGTCTCAGATTGCAGTGGGGAAAATCTATGTTGGATATTAGAGGAAATAACTATTTCCCTAGGAGGGTGGTGACGCACTGGAATGGGTTCCCTAGGGAGATGGTGGAATCTCCATCGCTTAAGGGTTTTAAGACCTGTCTTGACAAAACCCTGACGGGGATGATTTAGTTGGGGTTGGTCCTGCTTTGAGCAGGGAGTTGGACTCAGTGACCTCCTGAGGTCTCCTCCAACTGTATTCTTATTTGATTCTATGAGCTTTTCTCCATCTTTTTTATGGCAGCCTCTCAAGTATTTGTAGATCACTAGCATGTCCTCCCCCCACCATGTTAAACTCATCTCTTCCAAACTAAACACACCCGGTTCCTTCTGCCTTTGCTCATATTCCATCCCTTTGATCATCTTTGTCACTTCACTCTGGATACTTTCCAGTTTCTCCACATCCTTTCTAAATATTAGTCACCAACATTGGACATGGTTCTCCGTCTGGATTGGGCACGGTACTTCAATTGAGTCTAATATAGTTTGTTAAGTTCGTCATTAGTAAATGTCTTATCTTTATTTTCTTGTAACAGCTTCTGACTTTTCCGCCTCATTACTTGTACTGACTTAAAGTCTCTCTCTTTGTAGTTCATAAATTTGTTTTACTTTTCTATCTAACACAGGGCATTTAAATTGAAGTGTCTGAGTAACTATTTGAGATAAGGATCTGGCATCTTATACCCTTAAAGGCATAATAGACTTAAAATATCTTTACTGTCCAAGAAATGGCTGGGGAAAATATCTGGGGGGAACCTTGGGACTAGGGGGTGCGGTGAGGTTATTCAGCAGTCTAACCAAGGCTGGTGAGAGCCAGAGTGGAACCTAAATGTGTCTGGAAGGCTGCAGTTACACACAGACAATCAGGATCTGGCTTGTGTGCTGGAAGGCTGCTTGTGAGCACCCCGAGGGGTGTGACTTCAACAAGACACTGTAAGGCAGCCCCAGGTTTCAGGGGAAGGTTATACAGCCCCTCACTACTCTGGACTGTATCCTAGTATGTCACAAGAGCAAAGTTGAGTCTTCCAAAGGCAATATTACTGGTGCCTCTCTCTTTCCATTTGGGCGAGAATATTACTCGGTCCTCTCATTAGATTACTTCCTTCTTCTGAAAGGCCAAACTCTTTTACATTCCCAAAGTGTTCTGATTTGTTTGATTGAGACGGGGACAGGCTGCCTGTCCACTTTGATCTGTCTTGACTCAGACACTGACATAGGAGTGCTTTTATTTTTGCTGGTATAAACTGACAGAACTCCTCTGAGATCAATATACCTGCTCCAGTGTACACCAGCTGATCATTTGGCCCATAATTTTAATCTGGATTACCCTCTAATAATATCACTGGGCTGTGCAAGAGAAATTCTGAATTACATTAGGGAAACTTGAGCCTCGACATTCTTTCGCTCCCTTTGTGGTTTTGGAAACCGGTCTCATTTCCTGATTATTTTTTATCCAGTTAACGATACAAGGGTAGAAGAATGGACTCCCCACTGGTGTGTGTCCCCATAGAACAGCACTCATCTAGTGCCCCCTGCTGACAGACGCTCCAGCCCTAGAGATCTGCTTCTTCTTGTGACCCAGACCACTCGCAGGATCACTTTAAAGTATCACCCTTTCTGAGATAACAGAGTCCAACCAACCATAGTCCAACAGTCTCCTACTGAGTCTTTGATCTGAGTCCAGACTTGTTAGTCTTTCCCCCTGCTGGTCCAAGGGTCTTCTCCCCTCCTTTCTCAGTGGGCCTGTAGGGAATCCAGGCCATCTTCTCACCTGCAGCCCAGCCTGGGTATCCCATAGTAAGCAGGTCTGCACCTTGCTTCGTCCTTGGCTTCTTCCTACCCAGCTTGCATACAGATCCATCCCACAGGTCCTTCCCATGGGCAAACTGCTCACCTGCATCCCTCAGGCTCGGTGACCTATCTCTAGGTTCACACCTCTTTCACAGGGCAGAGACTCAAAGGCTTTACCCTGGATTCCCTCCAAGAAAATCAGCTGGAGATATAAACGTCAATCCATTTGGCCCATCTTGGGCTTGAACTTCGATCCCTCTTCAGTATCCCCTGTCAGCTTTTCCTCAGTTGAGCACCAACTCCCTGGGCTTCTTCCCCCGGAGTCAAGCCCCGAAACAGACCTGACCATTGCCCCAGTTCTTCTGCCTGACTCCTATCAGGCCCTTCCCAAAGAGAGGGAATTCCCCCCTGCTTCCCAGTTGTGTCCAATAATTGCAATGACATCAGGGTCAGCTGGGGGATCCATGCTGTGTTACAGGAAAAGCTGAGCCCAAATCTCCCATAAAGAGCCAGCCAGCCTGTGAGAAGGATCATTTATGAATCACAAGGAGCTGTCTCATAGTTGATGTTTGCAAGTTTCTCGGGGAAAATTGGGTTCCAATCTAAGTAGAAGCTTCTGTTCTAAAGTCATATAAATAATAATAATTAGAGCAGGTCAAAACCAACAGTTGTAGAGTTTTTTTAACTTGCCATGGTTTTTTTTTTTAAATTCAGGTTTCTGAATAAAAACTGAAATATGAATGTTTCTGTTTTGGTTTTTTCCCTTTATTTCTCTCCCCATTTTCCTTCCCCCCCCCCCAAAAGAGAGGAAAAATGTAGAAAGGGAGTTTAAAAATCAAAACCAAATAAACTGGGGTTTCATTTCACTGTTTTGTTTGTAGGCTTACTATACAATATCTATCTATCTATCTATCTATCTCCCGTGAAAATATTATTTGGAAAGACTATGACCGTTTTCTATCCAAAGTCAGTCTAATCAAAAAAAGTCAACCAGCCCTACTGATAACCATGGTCTCCACCATAATCTTATAATACTACATTCCTCTCCAATGTCATCTTTTTTTGTTGTTTTATATAAGCAAATTTCCTAATTTCCTCTCCTTCTGGCATTACACGCTTGGTAGGAGCGACTCAGTTAGACTGACTTTACAAGTGAGTCACTCCTACCAAGTGTGTATTTCCAGAGGGACAGGAAGTTAGAGAGTTTTGCCAGTCACGTCAAAAGAGGAAGGATCGTGCTGCTAACCAAGTGGTGATCCCATCGATTACAGTAGGAGTATGTATGGTGGGATTTGCCACCTGCCCCTTATACACAAAACTAGCTCACTTTGTCATTGCCTTCAGGGAAGCTGATGCTCCTACAGTATCTAGAGCCACTTCAATCACTAAGTATTACAGGTGTTTGTTTAACCTTAGCAGACATGAAAAGCTATAATGATTTGTTTTGTACCTAGAGCCCAGGAGAGGATTATGCTGCCTGTCTGCTGCCTGCAGGCAAGGGGTGTGAGCAAAGCAATTTCAAAGCCACCGCCAATTTCTCTGCCTCATCAGGATCAAACACTTTCATTAAAATCCTAACGTCTCAACATTAATATTAGTCTGAAATAAATGATCAAATAATGTCCCCGGCAGCCATTTGGTCCTTGTCGGGGACAAGGTCATTTCCACTGTCAATGCACTTTGTGCTGAGTTTGAGTCTTTATGATTCTTCTCGATAATTAAGCCATCTTGAAAACTGGATGCTGGTTATAAAAATTGAAGGTGGGTACCATGAAACCAGGACATCTGTCCACCCACTGGAACTGCTGATACAATCCTTTCTGGGTGGCTTTCTCCTGGGGCCAGTGATGACGGTGAGTTTCATGGTCATGAGATGTCAAGATACGCACATGATCTAATCTTGCTTGCTGCCAGTGGGCAAAATCTGCCGGTCATGGATAAAGGTCAAGTTTTGTTGACTCATGGCTGGGGCATGGATTCAGCGGTGCTTCAGAGGACAGAAGAACACCATCTACGTGCCAAGTTTCTTATAGCTCCCTGGCCTTTTTCTCATGGAGGTCTTTTATTCCTGAGCTGTGCCAGCTCAGTCCATCTTGAGCCTCCACGATTGCACTTCCAAGCATCAACAAATCCCTTGGAAGTGAACAGGAGTTGAGGTTCTCTGAACCTCTCAGGCAATGCTCAGCCTTTTGCAGGGTTGAGTCCTGAGCATATAGGGCTTCAGTCCTATTGACTTGGTTTGAGCGCACCCTTAAAGTCAAGCACATAGAAACTGGATGGAACCTCAAGAGATCATCCAGTCCAGTCCCCTACACTCCTGGTAGGATCAGGCACCATCCAGATATATTTAAGTGCTTTGCTGAATGGGCCCATAAGGGCACTCATATCCCAAGAGGACTAGGATACAAGACCAACCCAATAGACGGCCTTTTAAAAATACACCCTATCAGTTCTGAGTTGTGCCAAATATTTAACATTGAAAGTCAAGGTTCAAAACACAAACCACCTCTGTAATGTTGGCTAATGGACAAAGAGCGAAAACACACACGAGAAAGCACAGCCTCACCTGAAAGGATTCCTTAAGGCGCATGTTCCCTTTACTTAATGATGCAGTCGCTTGTTATAATAAGATATATGTTTTGAGGGTATGATTATTTAATTTACCCAATCCAGTGCTGGAGATACAGAAGAGCTAGGAGTTTCTGTTCTGAAATTTTGGGGAGTCGTTTATCCATTCATTTGGGGACAGGTGCTTAGAAAAGGTAATATGTTTCTGTACATGCCACTTCTCCCCAGGTATTTATTGCTTTTTGATACTGTAAGCAAAGACGCTCATTACACTAGTCACCCCAGGTAATTGTATTATTAACAACTGTGTTTATTGCAGTAGTGCCCCAAGACCAACCAACACTGGGGGTCACATTGAGCTAAGTTCTGTCAGAGTAGCAGACAATCGATTCCCCAAAGAGCCTTACCTGAATAGATTACAAGCGCTTATTTCAATTGTTTGTTTGTTGGTCCTGGATGATCCCACACTTTGTATTTGGCTACATGTGCAAAGAGTTGGAAAAGAGTTCATGACACACCCATCCAGAAGGGTTCTATAATGGGGCAATTGCACTGTAAATCTGTGTATGTCTGTACAGGATTCCTTTCATATCCATAACATCCGAAAGCTTCCCAGTCAATTTGCGCCGCAGCAGGTAACTATTACTCCACTCATTTTCCAGAGGGAGAATGGAGGAATAAGGAACTGAGGACTTGCCCCAGGTTGCACAGGAAGTCTGACGCAGAACGAGGAACTGAACACAGAGCTTCCAATCCACTGCATTCATCAGCAGACCAACCTTATTTCATGTGTGAATCCAAAGCAGCAGACAAAAAACTCTGTAAGGTCTTGGAGCTTCAGGGGACAGCCGAGTTAGTCTGTTACAGAAAAAAAACAACAAACGGTCTGGTAGCACTTTATAGACTAACAAAACATGTAGATGGTATCATGAGCTTTCGTGGGCACAGCCCACTTCTTCAGATGACAGGAGTTATGAGTAGGGGATATGAAAAAAGGTCTTGTTTGCCTGAGAATCTTGCAACGGTTTAACTCCGAGTTGCAACATTCAACAAACTCAGTTTAAACAGTGCAATATTCAGGTTTTTGAGCAGAGGGGGCTGGTTTATTTGTTTTTTTCGGTGAAAAAAATCCAGGTTTGGGGGAGGAAAATGTCCTTTTTTTTAAAAGTCCATTTAGTAGAAAAGCCACTTTCCATTGGGGGGGTGGGGGAAGAATGGGAATTTTTCAATCAGCTCTGCCACTTAGGATTAATTTACAGAGCTAACAACAATATTGAGATGATTAGGACAAACTCTAACCCTGATTCAGGAAAGCATCTCTACTCTGGAAAGCATTCACGTGCCATCTTGACTTGAAGTATATATTCGCCTTCAAATACCATTAAATTCACTAGGACTTAAGTGTGCTTTAAGTATTTTCCTTAATTCTGGGCCCGTGGGTTTCCAAAGTGATTTAGGTGAGTAAAAATACCAATAGTCACCTAAGTCCAGATGCACAAAAGTGCAGAAATTAGTGGGAATTAAATGCCTAAATACCTTTGAGGATTGAGGACCTATCAGGATTTAATCCAAATTACTTAAACAGGATAAGTGCCTAATTTCTATTGAAGGTCAGTGGAAGTTGGGGGCGCAGGGTCAGGTTCCTGAATGTATTTAGAAACCTACAGATGCAGATAGGTGCCTACTAGAATTTTCAAAAGTGCCTGTGTATCTAACTCAGAATGATTTCTCCTGTGGGGGAAGGAATAAGTATGTGATCATGTATTTCATACATACAAATGGGTTACATTAAGGTCACACTGCCAACCTTAATCATGGTATTTTCTAGTATATGAGTGTTTGATTTTGCCTCCTTAATAATCTTCTTATAATATGTAATATTTGTGCATAATTTTATAATGCATTGTCTATGAGTGCTGGGAACATTAAGCAGATTTTTAAAGACAGATCCCCTTCTGAAGAGTAACTTATTATTTCAGAAGCTATTTTGTAGAAACAGAGCAAGTTTAACAATGCATATATTTTAACCTCAAACTTGTCTTAATAAAATATTACCCCTTTTGAACTACGGGATGTAATTTCTTTAAAATATTTTATTTGGAATGTTCTGTAATGAGAATCTATGTACAGAATGCGTACTTGCATGCTACTAGCAATGTATCTCTAATTGTACAAGTGCATGGAAATGGAAAATGGATTTTCCCCATAAGACGACATAAAACAACACGTATGTTTCTTGGTACAAAGTATTTAATTGTATTTAGCTGCTGCTGCATAATTGTATTGTTCAGGCACTATAGATACTGTGGTCATTGATAATCTGGTAATTTCTTTCTTATCTCTATATTTACCATTACATCCCCCCATTACAGTCTGTCGTAAATCTTTCATACTAAACTATGCACCTTTCATGTAGACCATGTTCATGACATACATAGATCCACAGGATCTACACATGGATACCCAAGATTGTAGAAAAAACCTGCATTATGTTTACTGTATGTATTTGAGGAACTAGATGTGATCATGTAACTAATGACTGCAGGTAAGATGTTCTCCTCCCCTAAAAGGCAGAGCCCCAGACTTACAGCGGTTGGGGGGGCTAAGCAGGTTTTAAGCCATCTTTACTCCCTTCCAAATCTGGATTGGAGAGGCTTTGTGTAATTTAGACAGCCCTAGGGGCCCTTCTAAATTGTGACAGCTTCCCCAGGCTACCCTGTGGGCGGCAGCACTGTCTGGAAGCTTGGCCCTGCTGTGTTTTGAAGAAATGACCCTCGGTTTGGGGATGGAGACAGCAGGGGAGTGTTCTCAACACACAGCAGAACCTAACTTGCAAGAGGATCCTTATGTCTGTCCTAGGACCGCCTGATTTGGAGGAATCCACCTTGGCTATATGCAGGGTTTTAGGGATTCTTTTTGCTGCAGTATAAAGGAGTTAGAACCAGGGTTAGGGTTGATGCCCTGAGTGGCAATACCTAAGTACTCTGGGGCAAAGTTAAGGTTGTGTATGGAAAATTTAACCACCAGTAGCTTTACTCCCCTCTTGTGGGGGACTTCCGAGAGACAACTTGAGGGAAATTACAGAAGTATAGGTCTGGAAGGGCATGTGTACACTAGGAAACTATTTTGAAATAACTAAAATCGATTTAATTACTCCCGAAATAAAAAGATCAAACTAGCCTGTCCACACTACGGGGAAGCCTTGAAATTAGTCCGAGGCAGGTTCCGTTAATGTGGACGTGCTACCTCGACTTCGAGCCCCAGGAAGCACTGGCGAGTAATTAGTTTGAATGACTCCGGGGAGTAGTTATTTCGAAATAGGAGCACTGGAGTGTCCACACTGCCGCTACTTCAAAATAACTATTTCGGAATAAGTGTTATTCCCTGAGAAAAGCAGGAATACAGATTTTGAAATAGCGAGCCTATTATTTAGAAATAATGGGCTTGGCAGTGTGGACGCTCTGCTTATTATTTCAAAAGAAGGGGGGTTCTTTTGAAATAACTCCCTAGTTTAGACCAGGGCAAAGGGACCTCAAGAGGTGATGGGGCTGGGAGCAAATAAACCTAGACTGTCCCTGACGGGTGTTTGTTCAACTTGTTTTAAAAACTGCCAGTGATGATGATTCCACAACCTCCCTAAGAAGGCTGTTCCAGTGCACACATACCCTCATAGACAGAAAGATTTTCCTGGAATCTAACCTAAATATACTTTACTGTAGATTAAGACCATTGCTTTTCGTACTTCTGTGGACACGGTGAACAATTGATCCCTGTTCTCTTTGCAACAGACCTTAAAATATTTGAAGACTTCTTATCAGGTCCCCTTCCATTTGCTTTCCTCAGGACTATAGATCCCCAGTGTTTGTAATCTTTCCTCATCGGTCAGGTTTTCTCATTACGCTGGGTGCCAGAAAAGAATGCAGAGGACCAGGACTTTTACAGGATTCGAAAAAGAGCTAGATAGTCATTGATGGACCTAACCGCCATGAATCTATTAGCCAGGGTGAGTAGGAATGGTGTCCCTAGCCTCTGTTTGTCAGAGGCTGGGAACAGATGACAGAGGAGGGATCACTTGATGATTCCCTGTTCTGTTCAATCCCTCTGGGGCACCTGGCATTGGCCATGGTCGGCAGACAGGATACTGGGCTAGATGGACCTTTGGTCTGGCCCAGTATGGCCAGTCTTATGTTCTTATGTAAGGTTTGTCTTTTAGGGTATGTCTAGACTGCATCCCTCTGTCGGCAGAGGGATGCAGATTAGGCAGGTCAACATTCCAAACGAGGCAGGGATTTAAATATCCCGTACCTAATTTGCTTAAAAATGGCCGCTGCGTTTTCCCGACTCAGCACTTTGTCAGCAAAAAATGGCAGTCTAGAGGGGGATCTGTTGAGAAAGAAACCTCTTTCGACAGATCCCTTATGCCTCCTGCAAGGAGGTTTAGAGGATCTGTCGAAAAAGGCTTTCTTTCTCGACAGATCCCCCTCTAGACTGTCACTTTTTGCTGACAAAGTGCTGAGTCAGCAGGTGGCCATTTTTAAGCAAATTAGGCACGGGATATTTAAATCCCTGCCTCATTTACAATGTCGACCTGCCTAATCTGCATCCCTCTGCTGACAGAGGAATGTAGTCTAGACATACCTTATTTATGGAAAGGGGGTGGTATTTTCTAGTTTATTACACTTTTTATTTTAATTGTCAGCAAGTGTTTAGGGCAGGTAAATACAGACTCTAGATAAATAGATAAAGTAAAAAATAATAAACATGGTATCTGAAAGTATGAAGTGTTTCAACAGAAGAAGTTCTTGGTAATCTGTGAGACTTTTTAAAACTCACATCTGTTTATATCAGTCACATTTAAAACTGTGCAAATAACAGATTTTTCAGCTCACTGGAAATTACAAAAATTTTAAAAAGGGTCAAACAAAAAAACAAATCTGTTTGAGTTGAACCAAACATTTCTTTGATTTTCATTTTGAGTCCAAACACTTCAGTTTGAAATTTGTGTCCTGTTGAAAAAGTTTCATTTTAAGCGGTTTCTTTTATATTTTCATAGGGCAGAAAAATGAAGGAAAATTTGAAAAATTGTTTTCCATCAGCGTGTTTCATTTTGGTTTTTGTTGTTGTTATTGTTTTTGTTTTTTTCCCAGCTCAAACATTAATCAAAATCAACACAAATTCAAGAAGGATTTGTGGTACCAAATCTGCATTTTTAATTGGAAAAGATTTGGCCAAATAATGTCACCCACCTGTAGTAATAACATACCATCCTCCATGAAGAGAAACTCAGCCAGGTGCACTATTGCAAAGATGAAACAAGGATTTTCAAAAAGAGACATTTTGTGCATTCTGGTTAAAACAAGGTTTAAATGTTTTTGGAGAAAATTGGATAATTAAAATTAAAGTTTCTCTTAAATAATAGTGAGAGCTAAACATATTGGACATCTGGTCCAAAAATAGGAGAAAGTTGTTTCCCTGTTGCTTGGTCCAAAAATAAATATATATTTTTCATGAAATTTTGGAAACCTAGTTTACCAACATTTTAATTGAAATTGCTTTGGGAAAAAAATACAAGAAATGGCAATTTTTGTGAGACAAGTTTAGCACTGGAAAAATAATTTCAATACAAATACTGATAGAAAATTGTGAAAATGGTCAGTGAATGCCACCAATTTTTTCACTGAAAATGTAACTAAGTGCCATTTCTCATCATAAATACGTTTCTTGCAAATATTTCTATAAGCCCTAAACCCAATGATTCCTTGACTCATAGAGCCGGTAGGGATCTTGAGAATCCAATCCCCTGCTCTTATGACAGGACCAAACAACATCAAGACCAGATGTAGGCAAATTCTAGCCCGTGGGCTGCATCCGGTCCACAGGGTTAGTCTTAGCCGGCTCCCACCTCCATGTTTACCTGTGCCTCTGCAGGTATCAAAGGATCACGGCTCTGGTAAGCCGCAAATTGCTGTTTGCGGCCAATGTGAGAGGTGGGAAGCGACGTCCTGTCCATGGCATTTCCTGCCACTTGCATCAGCCGCAAACGATTATTCGTGACCAACCAGAGCTGCAATCCTCCTATAGCTGCTGAGGCACAGGTAAACATAGTGGTGGTGACCCACCAGGGACTAATCCTGCGGGCTGCATTTTTTGTATTGACCACCGTAATGGACCATAATTGGCAGGTGTTTGTCTACTCTGCTCTTAAAAAATATCCATTTATGGAGAGTCCACAACCTCCCTAGTCAATTTATTTCAGTGCTTAACTACCCTGGGTACATCTACACTTGCACCCTAGTTCGAACTAGGGATGCAAATGTAGGCGACCGAAATTGCTAATGAAGTGGGGATTTAAATATCCCACGCTTCATTAGCATGATCTTGCTGTGCGTTACTCCACTCAACAGCTGTTTCGAAAGTGAAAGTGCGCGCCGGGATGCGTTAGTTCGACCCAAACCCCTTGGTTTGAACTAATGTTACTCCTCATTTTTTGAGGAGCAACATTAGTTCAAACCAAGGGGTTTGGTTCGAACTAACGCATCCGGGCGCGCACTTTCACTTTCGAAACAGCTGTTGAGTGGAGTAAAGCACAGCGAGATCATGCTAATGAAGCGCGGGATATTTAAATCCCCGCTTTATTAGCAATTTTGGTCGCCTACATTTGCATCCCTAGTTCGAACTAGGTTGCAAGTGTAGACATACCCCCTGACAATTGGGAAGTTTTTCCTAATGTGCAACCTGAATTTCCCATACTGCAATTTAAGCCCATTGCTTCTTGTCTTATCCAGAGGTTGAGGAGAATAATTTTTCTCCATCCTCCTCTTAACAACCTTTTATATATTATTACAAATTGTCCCCTCTCAGGGTACGTCTACACAGCACCCTAAACTAGAAATAAGATATGCAATTTGCACTATGCAAATTGTGTATCTTATTTCAAATCCATTTTGAAATAGCTTATTTTGAAATTTGGCATGTCTACACAGTGCCAAATTTCAAAATAACGCACTATTTCGAGCCATCCTTTATCCCTCGTGCAACGAGGTTTACTGGGATGGCGAAATAGTGCGCCCATTATTTAAAAAAATATTTTAAAATAATGGGCCGCTTGTGTAGATGTGGGGTAGCTATTTTGAGATACCACTGGTGTCTGGAAACAGCCATGCAGTGTAGACATACCCTCGGTCTTCTGTTCTTCAGGTTGAACAAACCGAACATTTTTCAGCTCTCTCACAGGTGATGTTTTCTGACCTTTAATAATTTTTGTTACTCTTCTCTAAACTTCCTTCAATTTATTCTATTTCTTTTTCCTGAAATGTGGTCCTAGAACTGAATACTAAACTGCAGTTGAGGCCTAGTCATCATGGATTAGAGCAGAAGAATTACTTCTCATGTCTTTCTTACAAAGATCCACCTATAATGCTCAGATTCTTTTCTGCTGTGCTCCTTAATGTAAATGGACTCACATAATAGTGAATAATTAGATTAAATCAAATTTCCAATGGTCTTTCCAACAAAAAAATATCCAGATTAAAAATAAATCTTCCCAACTTGGAATAAAAGGTCACATTTTTAAATTTTTCAAAGCAAACTAAATTATGAAAAAAAATGACATCAGCTCAATTGCAGAATTCATTTGGATAAATCTGAAACATTCAATTTCAATCCTTTTGGGATCTTTTAATTATTAAATGCATAAACTAAGTTTCAAAACAAAATCATTTGAAAGTTCCTTCCAAAAACCCAAAAATCTTTTAATTCTGAAAATATCGGACTGGGACCTTTCAACGTTTTCATTTTTTCCATTTATTTCATGACAGATTTTTGTTTAAAAAAATTGTCAGAATGGCATTTTCTAATTGAAAAGTTTCTATAAAACTATTCTGACCAGGCCCAGTGATATAAGAGAGAGGAATGGAGCCAGATACTACAGAGAAGTCTATATTATAGACTATATTATAGAGTCAGGCTCCTCTTTCTCGAGAACATACACTCGTGTTCTCATTGTGTCGTCATGCATTTAAAAAGCAGTGCACCCATAGTAGCTCTGGTAGCAGTAACAGAAGCACGTCTGAGTGGTGCTAAGTACAAACTTGCCTGCAACAGGCCGGTAGGCACATGGCATGGGCGAGGCTGTGCTCCCACTGCTCTTACCCATGGCCCCATGGTTCTACTGCTCTTTGTCCTTGTGCTGGCTTGATGAAAGTTAAAACTAGAATGTGCACATGAGATGGGGACTCACATACCGAGCTTGTCCTGTAGATGTTGCCTCACGGCATCATCTGGCCCCATTGACGTCAATGGGAGTGTTATTACTGACCTCATGGAGACAGGATTTCACCCTATATATTCCCCAAATAGAGATTCTTCAATGTGTCCAGCTAAGATTTCCCCGCTTAGTCTCTTCCCTAATCAGGACTCAAATTTTCCCAAGTGATAAGCCAGACTCCCATTGCTTTTCCTGTTTTTTTCTACCTACCACCCTCCCTTACCTTCCAGGATGACTCCTGTCACTAGTTCCCCCCCAAAGAAAGGTGATTTGCAAGGAAAGGCAAACTCAGCTGTCCATGACAATGCCAATCTTTGATCCGTCCTAAATCTGCCTTCCTGGAGAGACCTTTTTTGGGCTAATTACAATATTTAGCATGTACTCAGACATGAATATTTTTACCAGTGTGTGCATAACCTTGATGCTGAAATATGTTCTGATTTATTTCTTTGTCCACTCTGAGGCAGAGATTTATATATTCTGGATTGTTTGTCCCCAAAACATTGTCTGGAAACATTCTTTTTTTTTTAAGAATTCTAATTATATGTTTGAGTTATTGACCTTTTTTCAAACACTTTCAAAAAAAGAGATGTTCATTAAGAGTCTTTTGTCTACAAAACAAGTATGTTTTCCTAAGCCATAGAGCAACCAAATTCTAATTGCTGGCTTCATTATACAGAAAAGTAGAAGTGCAACAATCAAGAGCCTTATTACACATACATAATTGAGTTTCATTGCAACTTATGAAAACATAAACTGAGTTAAACACACTTGCAGAAAATGTCACATCATCAAATCAACACTTTTATTATACAAAAGTAATTGTGTTTAAAGACACCAAACATATGTTACATACGCAAAAAAAAAAAAAAAAAAAAAGAGCCACAGAGTTGTAATAAGATTCCGAAGTCTTGGAAACTCTTTAATCTAAGAGTTTTGAAAGTGACATGATGCCAAATTGAAGTCAATGGAACTATGTGCAAGAAATTATTCCAGCCAGTACTGGGCAAAATCATTTGAATGAAACTAAGGACCTTACTCATTGGGAGTTAACAAGCTTCAAACCCTAGGTCTCCTGTACTTGTAACCACTTTGTTTCTAGTCTTCATTGTTACTAATGTTCTAGAGGATATGAGCTTATTTCTGGCTTTACTAGTGAGCATTGATTCTTGAGTTCAAGTCAGCAGGTGACTCTTTTAATTGTCAAGGTTCTCACCTGGGCAATTTTTTGGCAACAAATATAATTTTAATCAAAGATGCATTTTTTCTGTTCTGACAGTATTCATTATTTGGGGTTGAACATGATGCATAGTTTTGGAGGAAAAATACTGATTTTTTACCCTGAAAAAATTGAAATATTTTGTTCTGAATATGTTGAAGTGTTTAATTTGGTCAATTTAAAAACAAATGCCCTCCCCGTTAACAACCCCTAACACACACACACACAAATAACATGAATCAAATCAAAACACTCAAAAATGTTTCAAGTCTACCAAAATGTCTTGTTTGATTCAAAATCAACTGAGAAGAAAACAAAGAGATTTTGCTTACAATTGACCGAAAATATTTTGGTCAATTCAAAATTGTTTTTGTCTCAAATTTTTCAATTAGACAAAAATAGATTTCAGTTTGAACTACATATTTTTAAATTGTATGGCTTAGTCCCCAAACTCAAATTCTATTAATTTTTCATCTGTAGTCCCTGGTTCAAATCCATTGTCAAGCATGATGGTGGCCATTAGACATACTCTTGAAATTTCATCATTGTTCTTATTAGTAGTATTGAGGAAGGGGAGAAAGGCCCTGATCATGGATCATAGCCTTGTGGTGGTAGGCACTGTATATCTAAAAAGTATTATACCTGTCCCAAATAGCTTACAGATAAGTACAAGATAAAAGACATTAGCTGGATACAAGTAGAAAAGTGATTATGACTGTTTTAATAAAAGTGGAGTTCAAGGTGTAACTCCATTAGGGCATGTCTACACTAGGAAATTATTTCAAAATAATGAAATTCAAAATAACTCCTGAAATAACTATTTTGAAAAAAAGCTTCTTTCCTGAGGAAAGCAGGAGTACAGATTTTTTAAATAACTGACCCGTTATTTCGAAATAACGGGTTTGGTAGTGTGGACGCTCTACTTATTGTTTCAAAATAAGGGGGTTATTTTGAAATAACTCTCTAGTGTAGACTAGGGCTTAGAAAGTAATTGTAGTAACCCATTATCTTTGTAAGGGACCCGATGATCTTAAAATCTGAGCAGAATAGGAAAAAAAACCCGGAGATGAAGTAACTTGATCAAGGCCACACAGCCTGTCAGTGGCAGAGCTGAGAAGAGCCTATTGGTCCTCTGAGTTCCAATCCAAGACTCTGTCTATTTTACCATAAAATTTATCTAAGTCTAATCATTAGACACCTGAGCTTAATCTAATAACAAGCCAGTTCCCTTCCCAGTATCCAGATAGCTTGTGGCAGAACTCCTTTTTTACCTCTTCATGACCATTAATAAACTGCAAGGCAACTATTAACCCCTCTCAAGTGCTTCCAACCCTTTGACTAGTTTCTCACACAAATAAGTAGTGGAACGAGGCACTTTCTTCGGGGCTTTTCAGTGCCTCCTTTCCATCAGCTCCTTTGCTAGCCCTTGCAATGTGCCTTAGTGTGACATCTTTGCTTGGCACCACATGTTTTAAGCATCAGTTTCTGTAATATTCAAGCAGGTTTCATAGCGATATATTTAGATACTGATCTATTTGCACTGTTAATCGTATATGCTATATACAGTATATGAAGCAAGCGGGAGAAAGAGGGAATGTGATTATGCTAGGGCATCAGCTCCTTTCAACCAACAATAATTTAACATCTCTATTAATTACCTTTTGATGGTCTCTGCAGAGGGTACATACTGTTTTATATACAGGATGCATAATAAATTCCTGTGAGATTATGCTGCAATTGAGTAGGAACTCTATAATGCATAAGGGATGGAGCTGCAAGCCAGCAAGGAAGGATTTCCCTTTCAAAAGAAGGTCACATCTTTATATCTGGTAGGGCAACATGAGGGGTACAGAGGAGAGAGAGGGACTGAGCTGCAAACGGGAGGTATGAATTTGGGTGTCAGAGCCCCTTGCATGAGTTCACCTAGGGCGACTCATGACAAGGAGTGAGGTGCTGAACAGAGAACCCTTGGAAATTGTAACAGCTGCTTGTCTCCGGAATGAGTGGAATCAAATAATTATGGAGCCAGGAGGGAGAGCTGGAAAATGAGAATTCCATTGCGTGACAAATGTTGAGGTTTCAAAATCTGTTTTTGGTCGAATTAAGAACTAGTTTTATTAAAAAAAATAGATGAAAGAGAGATGTATAAATTAGCCAATAGCCAATGGCTAGGGCCATCTATCGGTGAGACAGGAAACCCAAGCTCCTTTCGCTGCTCTTCCTGATTTGGAACAAAGACTCAAAGCTGGTTGTCCTCTGCCCTGAGCACCGATCTATAGAGTCTTCAGCCGAAATGTGAAAGACCAAAGTTCCGGCTCTGAATCAGGCGGACAAGGACTGGACTTGGGTCTCCTTCATCTCAAGGGAATGCCTCAAGCAATTGGCTATGCAAGAGGTGCATTCTCTCTTGTGTTCCTTTCCACCTGCAATTCCATCCTGGGCCTGAGGACTGGTCCCCATAAAAGAGTTTCTGCAAAAAGTTCTGGTTTCCAATGAAACACCATATTCTGGTAAAAGAATCCGTCACTGAAACCTTTCTGATCCTCTCCAATGGTCAGACACGGCACAGGGATTTTTGCTGTCATGGCATCATTTTGAAAACAAGGCTGTCCCAATGCCTGTGTTATTGGAAGCCCATTGTCAAAATGCCATGTCCCTGTCTAGGGACTGACCTACTAGATGATGATTAGCCTATTATTAACAACAATGAAATTGTTTGTTTAGCTCTATTAGGAGAGGGCTTCTCAAGGTGGTGGGCTGGGACTAGTCCTGATGGATCAAGGCACTCAAATATGTGCCTAAATGTAAGCATATAACTACTTCCATTGCCTGCTTATGTGCTCAAGCGCCTTGCTGATTCATACCTCTAGGAGGTAACTCAGTGCATCCACACATAACCGCATGTGACTGAGAACTCAAAGGACCACATTTTTAAAGTGTTATTGCAGCGCTGTTGGTCTCAAGATACAAGAGAGACAAGGTGGGAGAGGTAATATATTTTACTGGGCCATCAGATTCTGTGGTGGAGCTGATGTTCAGACCCTAGAAGACTATAAATAATTCAGTTCTTGTCTTGATAAGTTGATGATGTTGGGTTTCTGCATATGGCCCAGGTGGCTGGACCTGGCGTCGTGGTTTCTCCTGGGCGTGGTTTTCTGTTGATTGTGAAGTTGTTGTAGTTGGCTGTACTTTTTGTTTTTGTGTTGGCAGGCTGTCATCAGGGTGCATTTTTTTAAATATTGTTTTGGGTTGCCTGTATCATCTCTGGGTAGGTTTCCAGATTTTTTTTTCTCCTAAGGTGTGAGACCATGAAATGTTTCTTGTGTGAGGTGATCCCTTCTGGAATATCTGCGGTGTAGGACCGTGGTCCCCAACACGGTGCCTGCTCCAGCGTTTTAAAACTACTCACATTCACCCCCACTTAAAGCAGGGTCGGCAGCCTGGGCCCGCGAGGGAGCCCGACGCGGCGCTTTGGAGGCTTGAGCCCCGCCCCCACTGCAGCAGGCAGCCCGCACAGGTGCTTCAGTAGCCGGAGCAAGCCCCACGCTGGTTGGGTCCGGCTGCAAGGCAGCAATAGTCCTTTCCCCTGCCTCCCCCCCCACAAAACAGCCATGGCGGGGCCCTTTGTGGTGCAGGAGCTGCGAGCCGGCAGGGGAGGGTCCCTCATGGCCGCTTCCGCCCCGCCGCACAAGCCCATTGGCCAGACCTGGACAATGGCAGTTTCGGGAACCCACCAATCCCCAAGCACATGGCCAGGCAGCTCCTGTAGGAGAAACGGGAGAGCAGCGCATCTCGCTGGTAAGTGTCCGGCCCCTCAGCTACTCCCACTCCGCTAGCTTCACCCACAGAACTCTCCTCCCAGACCCTGCACCCCAATCCCCTGCCCTGAGGCCCAATCCAAACCCCTGGCCTGACCCCTCTCCCGCAGTAAAATGTCTGGTATTTTCAGTTTCTCAGCTGGAAAGCCACTTGGGACATTCTTCCCCTGCCATGTGGAAGGGAGTGTGAAATTTAAAGGTGCCATGATTTTTTTTTTGGGGGGGGGGGAAGGGTGCTTTTTTTGCTCAACATTTGTACATCCCCCCTTTTTATTAATGCAGAATTTTTTTTAAAAAATGAATTACAATATAATTAAAAAAAATTATCCAATTCAATTAAGTTTCTATCAAATTTACCCAATTCACATTTAATATGAAAATAGCCTTCAATTTCACATTTGACACCTTTTTTCTATTTTTTCTCCAATGGGGGGGCCCACAAAATTGACATTTTTCCCCCTGCCATGGTGGGGATGGGGAGTGTGAGCTTTAAAAGTGCCATGGTTTTTTTGCAGGGGAGGGTGCTTTTTTTGCTCAACATTTGGACATCCCCCCCTTTTTATTAATGCAGAATTTTTTAAAAAATGAATTACAATATAATTAAAATAAAAATTATCCAACTAAATTAAATTTCTATCAAATTTACCCAATTCACATTTAATATGAAAATAGCCTTCAATTTTACATTTGACGCCTTTTTTTGTTGGCGCCCGCCACACGCTTCTGAAAACATGAATGTGCTATTGGCCACAAAAAGGTTGGGGACCACTGGCGTAGGAGATGGTTCCTCATGTTTTTCAGAACTCCTTTGGAAAAACTGCTCTGTATATTTGGCATTGTATGTAATAGCCAGAGGGTTATAGATGGTAGGTTCTCTGGATGGTAGATGTTCTGGTTTTGCATTCACTTTTTTAATAATAAAAGATCAAATAAAAGATATCACCTCACTCACCTAATCCCTCCAATTTTTAAAGGTATTTAGAATCATAGAATCATAGAATACTAGGACTGGAAGGGACCTTGAGAGGTCATCGAGTCCAGTCCCCTGCCCTCACGACAGGACCCAGTAGGAAGTGCATTGTCATACCCAACTGAGTCAGCAGTCTGTTGAAAAGCCAGCACGCTTAAACCAGTGAGGCATTGTGGGACAGAGTGCAGCAACACCTAAATACCTTTCAAAATCTGGGCCCACGTCTGTAAGGCCAGAGAGATGTGCAAGAGGAAAATGGAGACGATACAACGACCTTGCTTCAGCATAAACATGAGCTCTTGTTTTGCAGCGAGCCAGGACTGAATCACCCAACCTTGAACTTCCCCATGACTATCCCAAAGCCTCCTGCAGGTAAGGATGCTGCCGTACACTAGCATTCGCCTGATAAAAATGCTCACATTTATGGGGAGTGACTGGCTGCAAGGACGGCAATGAAATGTGATATTTCACATACCGGTAACCATGCAGTGGAGAAATCATATAGAATGACTGTCAGGTGTCAGCACTCAGTGACTAAGACCAACTTGAGATGGGAGACAAAGCCACTAAATTGTTTTACACAGCACTGAATATCCAGACACAGTTTGGCCTCCTGAGGCCTGGAGAGATCTAGTTACATTTTACATACACTAGGGTATTGTCACCATCTTTTCTTTCCAAGCTCAATATTTTAAAGGCTGAGACAACAAAACTCTCCAAGGAGAAAATCTGGGCCATTAATAACCAGTAGCTTTACCCTATTAAATTGGGTTATGTGCAAAGTATTAAGGACTCTTTTTTTATCTGAACCTGCATGTGTCTCCAGATTAATGGTGACCCAGTAGATGTCAGTAAGTTTGAGTGGGACTCAGGAAAGTCGAGTTCTATTCCCCGTTCTGCTTGCGGCCCTTAGCAAATGGTTTTATTGCACTGAGACTCAATTTCCCCATCAGCAACAAGATACTGACTTCCTTTGAATGTGCTTTGAGATCTGATGCAGAAAGGGGGCTCTGGAAGGGTGAGATGTTATGTTGCATGAGGATTGCTAGTTAATGCAGTATTAGAGAAAACAGGGGAGCAAGAAGGTTAACTCCTGACTTGGCTGTCCCACAGGTGTGGAAGGTGGAGATACGACTAGGGTGAGGGGAGTTGAAACCCTCTTAGAGAGACAGCATTGTCCAGTGGTTAATGTGCTAGGCTGAAATGAAGTATTCTGTTCCTGGCTCTGTCCATGACGCTGGGGCATTGCTTTGCCTCTCCTGCTCTTAGGATATGTCTACACAGAAAAGTTATTTCAAAATAACAGCCGTTATTTCGAAATAGCTTTCCTAGCATCTACACAAGCCAACTGCTATTTCGAAATTAATTTGAAATAGCGGAGGGCTTATTTCGAAATTGATAAACCTCATTCCACGAGGAATAGCACCAATTTCGAAATTGCTATTTTGAAATAAGTGCTGTGTAGATGTTTATTTTAAAATAGGGGGCCTCCAGCCCTTCCAGGGTGCCCTGCTGGCCACCCTGGCCACAAGGTAACTTCTGACCTGATGCCCTGCTGGAACCAGTTCAGGCTGGCCTTAAATGTGATTCAGCATCCAATCAGTGAGGACGTGCTATTTCGAAATAGCAAAAAGCTATTTCAAAATGCATTTTGTGTGTAGACGCGTTATTTCAAAATAAGATATTTCGAAATAACAATTTTGAAATTAGATATTTCGAAATAATGCTGTAGTGTAGACATACCCGTAGATAGTTCCTGTCCCAAATCTAAACTGACAGTTTCTCTGTGTTTGTTTTAAGTGTTAAATAGAGTCAATTTTTGAATATGTCAGGGTACCAATGAGATTTTAAAGCTGAAATCTAACAAACAAGGAGTACCAATCTATAATAAAGTCCAATAGCATTAGCTTTCCTAGAGTAACAGTGTGTGGGGGGAGGGAGATTGGGTCAACTTTATTAAACTTGAATAGTATTTCTCAAATCAGGACACTTACTTATTCTTAACTAACAGTTTAGTAATTCAGCCAGATCCACATGAATATATACTCAAAAGTTTATTACTCAGCTGTAGACAAAGCCAACTGTACGTACTACACACACAACAATACATTCCAATAAGCACTTACCACGGTCTAGACTAAAGCCACTAGTGGGCCTGCGCTGCTTTGGTTGCCTAAACAGTCCATAGCCACAGAACCTGGTGGCTCCAAGATTGGCTCTGGTTCACTGTTTCCAGCCAAGGGGAGCTGCAGGATGTGGTGCTTCTCTTGGCTGCAACTGGTGCATTGGAGTCCATGGCAACTGCGAGGCTCCATGGCTACAGACTCTGTAGGTAAACAAAGCAGCAGCTTTCCAAAAGCGGGCCCGTGGCCTACATTGAGAAACACTGGTCTGGAGTTAAGGCTCAGCAGTAATATCAAAGAACAATGGAAACTACCAACATTTCTTATGGACTAGCCAATTAGCCCATCATAAGACGGGATTTTCAGGTCTCTCCTTCACGTCGGTTTTCTCTCCTGAGCCTCTGGTCTCTCGCTCCGTCTCCGTCTCCGTCTCTCTCTCTCTCTCTCTCTCCCTCCTCCGCTGCCTCCCCCTACCCCCTCCCTCTCTCAGCTCTCCTCCGCCTCCTGCCTCCCTCTCTCTGTCTCTCTCTTTCTCTTCTCCTCCCCCTCCTGCCTCTCTCTCTGTCTCTCTCTTTCTCTTCTTCTCCCCTTCCTGCCTCTCTCGCTGTCTCTCTCTTTCTCTTCTCCTCCCACTCCTGCCTCTCACTTGGGGGACCACGGAGCCCAAATGGCTGTTTGGGCTCCGCACTCCCTGTGCTGCATGGGGAGCGCGGAGCCCAAATGATCGCTTGCACCACTTGCTCCCCCGCGGTGGCCCAGCTGAGTGGCACAGAAGTCAGCCAAGCGCCACTGCGGGAGATGAATGGGGGTGGGGTGGTGATGTTCACGGCCAGGGGGCGGGGCCTGGAGCTGCTGTCATGCCTCACGTCAGCACCCTGCCCCCCTTCGCCTCCCGCCATGGTGCTTGGCTGACTTCTGTGCCACTCAGCCGGGCCGCCGCCAGGGGGAGCCCAAATGGCCCCTTGCTCCGCTTGCTCCCCCGTGGCGGCCTGGCTGAGTGGCAGAGAAGTCAGCCAAGCGTGACGGCGGGAGGCGAAGGGGAGAGGGACGGTGATGTTCACAGCCAGGGGGCGGCGTCTGGAGCCGCTGTCATGCCACACGTCAGTGTCCCGCCCCCCTTCACCTCTCGCCGTGGCACTCGGCTGACTTCTGCGCTGCTCAGCTGGGCCCCCGCAGGGGAACAAGTAGCGCAAGCGGCTGTTTGGGCCCCACGCTCCCCATGCAGCTCCCCCGTGCTGCATGGGGACCACGGCACCCAAACGGCTGCTTGCGCCACTTCCTCCCCTACGGTGGCCCGGCTGAGCAGCGCAGAAGTCAGCCGAGCACCACGGCGGAAGACAAAGGACGTGACTCAGGCAACAGCGCTGCCCAGAGGGAACAGCCAGCATTTCAGCATTACAGAGTCACAGACATTGGGCTACTATATATATAATGAGGAAATCTCTTCTACTGTTGGGGAGTGAGTCTAGGTTTTTCACTTATACAGAGTTCTTTAGGTCACTCTGTGCAAGCTCTCAATGCCTCTCTCACCAACAAAAGTTGGACCAATAAAAGATATTAAGTCATCCACCTTGTCTCTTTAACATCCTGGGACTAACCCGGCCTCAGCTGCACCACATACAAAATTTCACATTACATTTATGTATGATCAGCAGTTCTGAATTCTTTAGCACCTAACACATTCATCACCCTTTCCAGGGTGCACTTCAAGGAGTGGTTTCTTCCCTTTGTTGACATTGGTCCAAAAGGGACACATTTAGAATATTACAAGCAATTGCTTAAAACAATTCTTTTCCCTCTCTTGTCGGTCAGTTTACTTGGATTCATAAAGGAGTTAAATATGGTTACCAGAGGACTCACCTATTAAAGAACAGAAGGGTAAATATAAAATTTACAATTTTAAAATGAAATTTCACCACTTCTTAGCCTTTGAATCCTGGGAGAGGGGAAGAGTCCTTCCCCCACCACAGGTCCAGATGTCAGTTGTGCTTTGAATTCCGCAGCTTCTTGTGGTGGGTGAAGTCCACTCCCTTGAGTACAAGCTGACCTCATGTTTCATGCTGTCAGCTGGTCTTGGGGCAGTCCAGGAGTGGGGAATCTTAAGCCCGGGGGCTGGATGCGACTGATATTTCTGTGGGTCAGAGGCTCCTGACCAAAAAAGGTTCCCCACCTTGCTGTAGCCTTTGAGAGTCCCAGCTTTCTCCTCACTCGTCCCCATCAATCCATCAACAGTTAGAAAATTCTATCACCACTTGGATTCAAGTTAAATGAACGAGGGCTTGGAGGCCTTTTGGGTTTCCCTGTCAGTTTCTCAGAGGCAGCCCAGTATGGGACTGCTGCTCCTCTGTTATTCCTGGCCTTTTTACCTCCTTTTTTGCCTCTTGAGTCTCCCCGCTTTATAGCTGGGCTCATTTTCTTTATTGGCCACTGCTGTGGGTGAATGTCTCCATCACTAGCTGGGTGGGGAAGTGGTTGGCCAGTGGGAAGATTGTTATCTCCTTTTTGTCTGGGCTCAGTAGGGAGTTTGTAAATCCCATTACAATACCATAGTTTTGGGGCTACTAAGAGGAGACTCATTCCCATTGGACACATGCCAAGGGAGTGCTTAAGTTTATCTGTCCGTTTCTTTGATGCTTCCACGGCTATCCAGTAGATGGCGGTTGTGTGTAAAAAAACCCTCCAATCCTCGTCTAGTCGGAGGCTTTTTAAGTTTGATTCATTTCAAGGCCTGAATTTCTTTACTAGCCTCTAGCAGCAATTGGGAGCCCCACTTTTAAGTAGTTCCTCTGATATCCCAAAGGACTTGTCTACACTACGGAGAAGATCGATGCTGCTACAGTCGATCTTCCTGGGTTCGAATTAGTGGGTCTAGTGAAGACCCGCTAATTCACACTGAGAGGGTGCTCCTGTCAGTGCTGGTACTCCTGCTCCTCACAAGGAGTCAGGGAAATCAAGGGAGGCGTGTGCTTCCGTCGACCTCCTGCTGTGTGGATGGCGCCAAAACGCAATTTAAGATATATCGACTCCAGCTATATAAATAATGTATCTGGAGTTGAGTATCTCAAGTTGACTTTCCCCTTTAGTGTAGACCAGGCTTCACCTAGAGTGCTTCACCGTCCTCTTAGTGAAATAGTTTTTCCCTAATATCCAATGTAGACCTCTCCCACTGCAACTTGAGACCATTGCTCCTCGTTCTGTCATCTGTCACCACTGAGAACAGCCTCTCTCCATCCTCTTTGGAACCCTCTTCTTGTAGTTGAAGGTTGCTATCAAATCCCACATCACTCTTCCCTTCTGTAGACTAAATAAGCCCAAATCCCTCAGCCTCTCCTCATAGGTCATGTGCTCCAGCCACCTCATCATTTTTGTTTTCCTCTGCTAGACTCCCTCCAATGCATCTGCATCTTTTCTGTAATGGGTAGCCCAGAACTGGATGCAATACTCCAGATGTGGTTTAGCTGGGGATGTAGGTAATGGCTAGTGGCATTCTATTGCTTTCTTTGTTGGGTCTCTCTTGTAGTAGGTGACTTCTGGGTATCAATCTGTTTCTTTACTTCTCCAGGTGCATTCCAGATTTCTAGGTTTATGGATCTTGGGTAGCAGATAGAATAACCCCAGTCTAGGCTCTAGGGATGTGTCTGTGAGAATTTGTTCCTGTGCTTCAGTTAGTGGCTTTCCCCAGAACTCCTGGCAATGCTAATATGCCGACATTTTCCCTGCTGTGAGTGTCTGTGTAAGTCGCTACCTCCCTTGAGGGAACATGCTCTAGTAAGTAATGGTTTGTCCTTTGACGTTTGACCTGCATCCCCCTGTCAGCTCTCATGTACAGGTTCCACATGCTGCAAAGAAAAGCAAAATTGTTGGATTTTATGGTGGCTGTTCTTTTCATTGCGGAGGCTTTTCATGATCAATTCTGAACTGGCAAAGGCCGGGACCAGCAACCCTACACTCCAGGAAAAAGTCCAACTCAACCCTCATGTCTGGAGTTAGCTGCTAAACAAGCATGTACCACTTTGATTGTTCAGCGTTTGAGATAGGCACCGTATACTTTTAGTTAAATGATTATTGGGAATTATTACTAGGTCCGATCCTTCTGTCCTTGCACAGGCCAAGATGTTCTTGGAGGGTGATGGCACATTTATCTGAGCCAAAGATGAAATGGGGTCTGGAGAATTTGGATCATAGGGAAAGGCTTTAACATCACCAACACCAGCAATGGTGAGTATGGCCCTCAAGGGCGGGAGGCTGGGGAAAGGCAGGGGAATAGCTTTCTGTCATGATTACTAAGTTGTGTAGGACAATGGGACTGATTCCTAGAACCATTTTCCACAGGGGTGGTGATTTTAGCGGATATCTCGCCTGCCAGAAGGTCCCTACTCTGCTGATAGGAAATAGGCAGGGTGTTATGTTGACAGGCAGTATTGTCTAGTGGCTAACGCAGTGGTGTCCATTTCTCATCCTACCACTGATCTTGGACAAATTAATTTGCCTCTCTGGGTCTCTGTTTTTCCTCCTGCCCTTTGTGTAGCTAAACATTGTGCTCTTCAGGGCAGAGTCTTTTATTTAATTATTGTATATTGACTAGTCTCTAATGGGGCCTGGACATTTGGTGGGGGTCTTTAACTGCTACCATAATAGAAATAATATAGCAATAGCAGGTAATTCCCAGCCCATCACTCTGCATACACAAAAACAACGAGGAGCCCTATTGCACCTTAGGCTATGTCTTCACAGCAGGGTTATTTTGGAATAATGTGAGTTATTCCGAAATAATGTACTGCACATCTACACAGCAAGCTTGATATTTCAAAATAAATTCAAAATAACGGGCTTCTTACTCTGACTTCTGCAAACCTCATTTCATGCGGAATAAAGGAAGTTGGGGGACGAGTGCTCTATTTCGAAATAACTGCTGTGTAGACCACGCCAAAAGTCAAAATAAGCTATTTCGACTTAAGCGACGCAATTAGCATGGCTCAATTTGCGTCACTTATTTCGAGTTTAGCCCTGCTGTGTAGACGTGCCCTTAGAGAGTAACAGATTTAGTAGGGCATGAGCTTTTGTAGGTAAAACCCACTTCGTCAGATGAATTGGAGTGGAGTTTGCAGAGGCTGGGGTATATAAATATAAGGGCAACAAAAGAAAGAGGGCACTTGTGTCAAGGAGGATAATCAGGCCAGGATGGAAGTGATTTATTCACACCATTTATGTGGAAATGTGGATACCAAGAGAGGGGTAATCTCTGTAAACTCCACAGACAAAGACTAACAGGGCTTCTCCACTGAGACCCTGCTTACCCAGTGCACCCTTCCTCCTGCCCTTTTGCTGACTGGGGTTGTAAATGTTCTGATTCATGCTTGATAGTAATGACCAGCTCCAAGAATTCGACTCCAGCTCATACAGTCTCCACACAGCCTGGACACAAAATGTCTTATTTTTCGGAGTTCTTGTCCTCCCCCACCACACATCCATGATACCAGGACTGAGTCAAAATGTGTTAGTTTGGTTGAGTTTTAAAAGCAAAACCAGGCCGCCTCAGGCGCTTGTTGAAGGGTGGATTTAAAAAGAAGAGAAAAGCAATGGCAACACCTGGGAGGAGAACACGGGAGGGAAGACACAGACAATTAGACTGTCACACTGAAGGCATCGAGGAGCGGGGCCCTGGAGGAAGGAGAATGAAACTTGTTCTCATCTGGTCTCCCGGCGCTTTCTCCATGTCCCAGGTTTGCAGTGTGAGACGCAGATTCAGCCATGTTTATGCAGAGAAGCAAGGCCGGGAGAAAGCCCACATCACTGATGATGTGTGATTTTGGAATTACACTGACACGGTTAGCGGTTACTGCCATGTAGCTTTTGGGAAAGGGCACATCCCCTAACAGAGAATAACATGCCGGCGCTGTTAAGGTAAGCCCTTCTGACGTGTGCTCTTGCGCATTTATTCATATAAAGAAGCCGGGGAGTCATGAGAGCTGCTTTATTCACTCTTAATACACAACTTGGTTACAGTGCTCAGCTTGACAAGCGTGAGCAATATGCAAAACATTCCTCTTTGTCCTCTCACATGCTGGCCTCATAGACAGAGCCCTGCAAATCCATGGATATCTGCTTTATATCCATGCATATCCACATCTGTGGGCGTGGACGTGGATACCCATGACTCATTTTTGCAGATATAGATATGGATATAAATTTTGTATCTTGTAGTCCGCAGATATGCAGATCTCCACCTTATATCCGCAAGTATCTACATTCGCAGGTGTGAATGCGGATATCTGCGGCTTGTTTTTGCCAATATGGAGGCGGATATGAACGCAAATTTTGTGTCCGTGGATGGCTTTACTCACAGACGCATGCCGGTTATGCCAGCCCAGTGTCTGACACCACACAGTGATAAGGAATGTCATTTCTCACAGCCTTCTGCATGCTAACAACCCCCAAATGGTAAGCTCCAAAGAGCAGAGAATGGCTGACTATGTGAAACCCCCACACCATCTGGGTGTTGTGTTCTGTCCTATCTAGTAGCACTGAGGGTATGTCTACACTTGCACCCTCTTTCGAGAGAGGGATACAAATGAAGACATTTGAAATGGCAAATGAAGCCGGGATTTAAATATCCCATGCTTCATTTGCATATTCGCGTTATGGCGCTATTTCGAAATAACAGACACTGTTAAGAGGCAGTTATTTTGAGAGAAAGCCCTTCTCTCGAAATAACCCTTATTCCTCATACAATGAGGTTTACTGGTTATTTCAAGAGAAGGGTTTTCTCTCGAAATAACCGTGTCTTAACAGCATCTGTTATTTTGAAATAGCGCCATAACGTGACTATGCAAATGAAGCATGGGATATTTAAATCCCGGCTTCATTTGCAATTTCAAATATCTTCATTTGTATCCCTCTCTCGAAAGAGGGTGCAAGGGTAGACATACCCAGAGAGATTAATGAGTCTGCTCTATGGTCTTAACTCAAGGATATGTGGGTTTTAGCTCATGCAGGAAAGCAGGGGTCAGAAGTCTTCGGCACGCAGCCTATCAGGGTAATCCACTGTTGAGCCACAAGACATGTTTTTATGTTGACTGAGTGCAAGCACAGTTCCCAGCGGTTGTAGTTCGATGTTCCTGGCCAATAGGAGCTGCAGGAAGCGGCATCCCCTATGCTCAGACAATCCAGGTTTCAGCATGTGTATCCATTTCACAAGTCTTGGTGTCTGTTGTTGTTGTTTTTAATCTGTAAAAGCTGCCTGCAGTAGATTTGAATGTAGACTACTGAGGGTGCGTCTACGCAGCAAGGCTTAACTCAAAATAAGTTACACAAATTGAGCTACGTCAATTGCGTAGCTTATTTAGAAATTGGGAGCTTCTACACAACACTTATTTCGAAATAGAGCACTCTTCCTCCAACTGCCCTTACTCCTCATACTATGACAGGAGTCAGAGTAAGAAGTCCTTCAGCTTGACAGTATTTCAACATTATTTCAAAATACCTGCCTGCTGTGTAGACGCGGACTAAGTTTTTTGAAATGATGTTGCTGTGTAGACATACTCTGAGGGTACATCTATACTTGCTCTCTAGTCCAAGCTAGGGATGCAAATGTAGGAGACCGAAATTGCTAATGAAGTGGGGATTTAAATATCCCATGCTTCATTAACATAATTTCGGCCGCATGTTACTCTGCTCAACAACTGATTCGAAAGTGAAAGTGCGCTCCGGGATGCGGTAGTTTGAACCAAACCCCTTGGTTTGAACTAACGTTACTCCTCATTTTTCAAACTACCGTGTCCCTTTCACTTTCGAATCAGCTGTTGAGCGGAATAACGCGTTGCCAAGATTATGCTAATGAAGTGTGGGATATTTAAATATCCGCTTCATTAGCAATTTCGGTCACCTACATTTGCATCCCTAGCTCGGACTAGGGAGCAAGTGCAGACATACCCTGAGAAACACATGGTAAACACTTACCACCCTTTCGAGAAGAGGGACAGAGCCCAGCCAATCACAATCTGGCATCCTGCACAGCAAGCCAATCACAACCTGCAGTCCTTCCTGTCCTGCCCTCTCCTCATTGGCCCCCTGGGGAGTGTTTCTCAGCCTGGAATTTTCTGGAATGAGGGAACTGGGCAGGTGTGTAACTGATGTGTTTGTGTGGGGTGCTCCCCTCCTCTGCTCTCATGTGGGTGCAGTGCAAATGCCACAAAAGTTACTATGGCAAATTGTTTAGGACCAAGCATTTATGCTGTAATGAGAACTGCCACAGTGACAGTGAATGGGTATGTGTCTTTTTTTAAAAAGGATATACACCTAATTGCTTCATGGCAAGAGCCAACCACCAACTGATGGGGTCAGGAAGAAGCTTCAACTCTGTGCTGTTTGTTTCATAACTGTCCACTATAACATTTTATGATGAGGCAGCTAGACCTACCATGGTAATGAGAGGGGGTTAAGGAGAAGTTGTGGGTCCAACTGGCCATGCCTGCGGGATATGTGCGGCATAGAAGGGAACGGAAAGGAGAAGATCTAGCCAAGTGAAGGGCTGATTAGGAAGGAGAACAGAGCTCTGCTTCTCTGGATGAGAGGGAATCTGTATTGTAGCCAAAGGACCGAGCTAGTTTGCTCGCTCAACGAACCTTTCCTCAAAAGGGTGACCAGACCCAATAGGGTCAATGGATTGTTCAGAGACAAGCACTGAATAAACACCTGGATTCCCACTGAAAAGTCATCAAACCTCCAGGGTTGGAGCCTTGGTGTTTTTGTTTATTTGTTTTTTGTTCCTGATTTCCTTCAGGTCTTAATTTCCAGAAAGGATGACTGAAGAGTGCGTTGGTTGGGGGTCCAAAACAATGTTACCTCAGATCTCCTACCGATGGGGAACAGTAGCTTGGTGAGTTGTGCCCTCATGAGCCACATGAGCAGTCCCAAACAAGGGAGTTTGCTGGACCAGGGGAGGTCAGGCCTCAGGCTTTCTTGGAGCTCCCTTCCTAGCTACAGCTCTGGTCAGTACGCTGACCCCAGCCCACCTTCTGGGCTCTGCTACCCCCAGCACACTGGTGGGCTCCTCCCTGGGCCACTGGCTGGGCTCCCTGCCCCCCAGTCCATTGGCCCACTGGGTTGCCAGTCATTGGCCACCTCTGTGGCTCATTGGTCCAGCAACATGCATGGTCCTGCCAGGCCATGAATGTTGCTGAACCAGAGGGTCCTGGACCACAGAGGTTCAACCTGTATGAGATATGCAGAAACAGCATGGTCAAGTGGATATAGCATGGGGTTCTATTTCTGCCTCTATTGACTATTTCTCATTATAACCTCAGGCAAGTTATTTCATTGTTCTTTGCCCTCTCCACCTCTTCCTGTGCAGACTGAAAGCTTTTCTCTTTCCCACTGCTTGCACAGCACCAATCATAATGGGGTCCGGATTTTATTGGAGCCCCGACAATGATGGGAATTCAGAGAGGAAGAATGACTTATGGCAGCCTGACATGTCAAATTGTGTCATTAAATCTACATTTCTTCCTCCCTGATGGGCATCATTTTAGCGCTACTCTATCTAAGAAACAAATGTGCTTTGCTTTCGTTGGTGCAGTGCCTTGCCTTAATAACACTGCCTGGGATGGCATTCCAAGACTCTGTGGCCATTCCGATCTTGGGGCATTAAAGGCTTTCTCACAGCAAGAGTCTGCATGACCCATGAGCCATGCAGAAGGTCTCCCAAGCCCTGGGGCAAAAGGGTTAACGACAGATGACAAAGTGCAACCACCAACACTATAAGTAACCTTTCATGCCATTTTTTTTTCTAATAGGCTCTTGCACTTTCAAATTGCTCCACTCTTGACCTGAAAGAAACAGCTGCTGATCCTGGGGCAAGAACCAGTCAAAAATAAATGACAACTTGATTTAGCTGGGTTGGCCTGTCACAACCATCACGGTGATTTGTTACCTTCCACAGTTGTTTAGTACACTGTAGCTGAGCTAGGCACGGTCATTTGTGTGGAACATAAGAACATAAGCACAGCCACACTGGGTCGGACCAAAGGTCCATCTAGCTCAGTATTCTGTCTTCCAGCAGTGGCCAACGCAAGGTGCCCCAGAGGGAATGAACAGAACAGGTAATCATCGAGTTATTCCACCCCTGTCACCCATTTCCAGCCTCTGACAAACAAAGGTGAGGGACACCATTCCTACCCATCCTGGCTAATAGCCATTGATGGACTTATCCTCTTTGAATTTATCTAGCTCTTTTTTGAGCCTTGTTAAAATCCTGGTCTTCACAACATCCTCAGGCAAGGAATTCCACGGGGTGACTGTGTGGAAGAAGTGGTATGGGCTTGATAGTGTTAGCCTCTAGCCTGAGATGGCTTTCTCTGTCGGAACATTGCTAGCTTTAGGTTCCCTCCTCCAGTCCTTCAGTTTACTCAGAATAAACTCTCCCAAAAGAGATTACGACATACTGCATGCTAAGATTAGGAGCATGCGTTCTGTGAATGCAATGAACGCATTGCATGCCCCAGAATGAAAATGGGGTGATTTTGTCTGGCCCTCAAATATGCATGGAGGGCACAATGTTGTAGAACAAAATGGTGGCCTGTTCCCAGAATGACCTCAGATGCAGTGTACGTGCGAACTCCAACCACAGGGAGGGTGCCATTTTGTAGAAGGGTCACTAACACGGCATGCGAGTGTAGAATTGAACACCCAGGTTTTAACCGGCATTTGCAATTCTGCAAGAAAAGAAAGGAACATCTCTCATTGCCCGACTCAGTGATTTGATAGTTATTAACGAGACGTATGCCTCTTGTACACCTGTGGCAGATGATTAGATTAAGTGCACCATAGATATTTAATGCAGCTCTTTGAGGTTTGTACTCTATGACCAGGCCTCTCCCGAAACTTCTCCCATGCAGATAAGATCAATTAGAATGCAGCTGTATGGAAACATTGGTGAGTTCTTGAGGTGCGTTAATCTAATGCAGTTCTGCATGGCGAACTAAAAAGGCATGCAAGTGTAGAATGGAATCGTCTGTGATTGAGGAGAGCTAGCGGCGTGAACCCTTCATCAGGACAGAAAGTTTTAGTGTGAAATGTGTTCATTAATTTATTTAGTTCAAGAGACTATGCAACAAAACCATAAATTATACGAAAGAGAAGGGTAAAATAGAAACTGCAATTAGTGGGAACTTGCAGAAGAGAGCTGAAACTCTATTTCAGTGTAATGATGCACAAGTATCTGACTCCTCGTATTTGTCAGCACAGATGTATTGGCTTTATTAATTGCTACATGTGCATTAGCAAACCAGTCACTGTCTCTGTCATCTGAACAATTGTTGCCTGGCTTCCTAAAAAATGTCACCATGTACCACTGCTACACTGGATCAGAATATTAGCCCTTCAAGTCTATTGGGTTGCCATCTCCCGCAGCTGAAAGCGCTGAGTTCCATAAAAGCCTCCCATAATGCACATAGCTTCTGGTTATGCTGCCCGTGATGAGCAGGATTGTTCTGATTCCCGTAGGCAATGAATGTATGCCTTTGAAACATGAGGTTCAGGGACAGAGAGGGCAGGATGATAAAATGGGTAGGGCACTAACTTGGGGGAGCCCAGGTTCAAATGCCAGCTCTGTTATAGACAGGAAGAGAGGGTCCCCTAGGGATTGGGGAAGGGAATCCTAAATCCCAGGGATTTCCAACCTCTGACTGCCTGCACATCGATCCCCTTTTTGGGAAGGGAAAGGCAGAGAAAGGAAGGAAAGGGAAGGGACAGACACTAGCAATAGCACAGTATTTCAGGTACTAGGAAGATGTAAATAACATAGATTAGCAATGTCAATATCTAGCAATAGGTAACATCATTACAATTTTTTTCTCATTCACTCTAAAAGTGGCATTTCCAAAGAAGTCCACTCCAGTAATTGTTGCCTGCAACACTGAGCTCCACAGGCAACTTACAAGTGGTACGCAACAGAGGAAGGACTAAGCTAAACCTCTGGATCCATGCACCTTTCAGTATCGGTGAAATTCAGAGGAGAATCTGAGGTTGACTGCTGGTCTTTTCTCAATAAGGGGCTCTTCTGAAACCATGGATGACAGAGGATGGATCACTTGGTCATTCCCTGTTCTGTTCATTCCACCTGAGGCACTTGGCATTGGCCACTGTTGGCAGACAGGATGCTGGCCTAGATGGGCCTTTGAGCTACGCAAATTGCATACCTTATTTTGAGTCCATTTTGAAATAGTGTATTCCAAAATTTGGTGCTGTCTACACAGCACATATTTCAAAATAAATCGCTATTCCAAAACATCCTCATGGAATGAGGTTTACAGAGACATCGGAATAGCGAGCCTGTTATATTTCAAAATAATGGGCATGCTCAAAAGACACAGAATAGCTGTTTGGGGATACCTCTGTTATCCCAAAATAGTGCTGCAGTGTAGATGTAACCTGAAAATAGAAGCTGGCCTTTAGCATTCAAGAAGTCATCTAGAGGTTCCTATATGCACTAAGTGCATGCCTACCAGCCAATGGCCATATTCTACCTTTCCACTTGGTGTACTCTGCCCTATAATGGAATCAAACCCTAGTTTGATGATGGTAAATGTATTGCCAAATAGCACATACACATAAATGGGACAGAAGCAGCAGTGATCCACTACAGCCAAGCACAAAGGCTCATCATCAGTCAGTGAGCTGGATTTTTTTTTTACTTATATTACAAGCTCTTAGAAGCGGTCTTCTGTATTTGTACAGCATCTTGCACAATGGTGTCTGGGCCATAGTTGCTGCTCCCAGGCACTACCTCAGTACAAACAACTAGTAGTCATAACAGTTAATATACTCAAGAAAAACTAATAGGTAGCAGGTTTCAAACAAACAAACAAAAGGATTTCTTTACACAACACACAGTCAACCTGTGGAACTCCTTGCCATAGGATGTTGTGAAGATTGGGACTTTAACAGGGTTAAAAAAGCCATTAATGGACCTATCCTCCATGAATTTATCTAGTTCTATTAGCCAGGATGGGTAGGAATGGATAGGCTCTATCTGTCAGAAGCTGGGAATGAGAAACAGGGTTGGGATCACTTGATGCTCACCTGTTGTGTTCATTCCTTCAGGGGCCCCTGGCATTGGCCACTGTCAGAAGACAGGATGCTGGGCTAGATGGACCTTTGGTCTGACCCAGTATGGCCCTTCTTATCTTAAAAAGAACACAAAAAACAGTATCAGAAGTCTGGAATACCAGTATGTGGCTAGGAAAGCTCAACCATCAGATTCAATGGGAGACTCCATCTGGTGGCTGGGAACAAATCAACTAAACTAAATCTGCTTGAAGACATTGTATTATGATGCTCTGTCATTGCACATTAGAAATTCAATAGGCCAGAAATATATTTTTACTCAAATCACCAATAACAATTACTGATAGAGAAGTCTAATTATTTATTGCTCTTTTCTTCAGAAACTCCATTTTAATCGTTCAGAAAGTCTTTGTTTATTTATTGCTAACAAGCGTAAAAATCCCAATTTCTACCATGAAATTAAAAAGTGTTGTCAGCAGGGGCTGACTTGATCCAGCAACTCATATCAAGGAGGGGAAAAGAAAGAAGAAACGCAATGCTGCTGTTTGTTAATTAATAATAAGGCAGTCGAGCATTGCAATGGAGAACTCTGCACTTACCGATTCCACTCTACCATGGCTGATATTTAAGTCTTCTTTTCTCTTATTGTTAGCAGTATTTCTGTGCTCTCGAGAGGCCCCAAGCCAAGATCACATTGCCAAGATACAAGACACTGTCCTAACAAATAGTGTTAGCCCCTTTAAGGGTATGTTTACACTGCACGCTTATTTCAAAATAAGCTATTCCGGAATAGTTATTCCAAGATCGATTATTTCAAAATAGCACGTCTACACTGCAGGGAAGCCTCAAAATTAGTCCGAGGCAGGCTTCCCTAATGTAGACGTGTTATCTCAATTTAGAGACCCAGGGAGGAATAACTTAGAATGGTCCTGGTGAGGAGCTATTTCAAAAAAGCAGCAGTGGAGTGTCTACACATGCCTTACTTTGAAATAGCTATTTCAGAATAGGCGTTATTCCTCGTAGAATGAGGTTTACAGATTTCAGAATAAGTCATCCATTATTTCAAAATTATTTTGAAATAACGGAATGGCTGTATAGATTCTTGCATTGCTATTTCGAAATAGCGCTAGTTATCTCGAAATAATGGTGCAGTGTAGACGCACCCTAAGATGTCAATCTAAATAGACAAGACAAACAAATAGAAGAGGAACCTGGGCAGAAAGACATGAAGGTATCCTCCCAAGGCCATACAGTTAGAGAGCGGTAGAGCCGGGATGAGAACGCAGGATCCTGGGCCAGGAGTCTATCGACTAGACCACACTCCCTCTCCATACTCAACATGTTCATACCTCAGTTACCTGAGTCACTCAGTTCCTTTCAAGTTATCAAAGTGGACCTTCAGCTTTGACTAATTTCATGTCATGACACCACCTCTTGCAAAACTATCATATGGACATGACTGAAACATTTAAGATGTTAAAAAATGTTGGGTTTACATTTACTTCAAAAAAGGGATGAAGGTCCTGGTGAGGGGAGAAAAGGAGTGTTCCAAATCAATGAGATTTTTCCATGTCCTATGAACAGCTAGAAAAAGAGACAGAATTGCTTGGAAATTTCCAGACCAATACTGCAGAGCAAAAAGGGTTGGCTTCATGAGAACACAAAATGGCTTGTTCCAAATTAATCTTAATCCTCAAAACATTGAGATTCCCCTATTTTTTTGTAATAAACTCTCTTTATTTAATAAGCAACCTGCACCTCTAAAACTTTCTTCTTTTTCTACATATCACCTGCCAGGGACAAAAAGCTGTCAGGGATGGCTGTGGTATTCTTGACTCTACCAAAGAATAGAGTCACACAAGTGGTCGGACTACAGGACCTCTTGGTATCTCTATATTTCTATTATTTATGATATAGCTACCGTGAAATGTATATTCTTTGCAAAGTTTATTTGTGACTACTTGTGCATCTTTTCAATGTCTGGATACATATTTTACCCTTGGGCACAACCTCTTTTATCTTAAATAGTTCCTATATTTGCTCTTGGGTTATTCTCAGCACCCAAGTTCCATCAAATTGATTCTTCAGGGACTGTATTATAGATATGAACCAATCTCTTTTGTGGCTCCCAAAACTAATGCATCTTCTTTGAAAAGCTTAGGAACATTGCCAAGGCAGCCTTCCTATCTGCTGTGCTGTCCCTCAACTCTCATGAGTAATGAACCACTATTTTCTAGGAACTGTTGCCATTTCCCTAAAGTTCAGCTCTCCTTTTGAAGCTATGGCCCCAAAATATGATTTCCAGATATTGGGTTGAATCCTAAGGTCCTTTTTATTACTACAGGTTGAACTTCTCTAGTCCAGCACTCTCTGGTCTGGCAACATCTGTGGTCTGGCATGATTTAGTTGGCCAGATGTCCACTTATCATGGGTGTGGCCAAGTTTCCTGCAGACCTATACGTTTGTTTACAGTCACCAGTCCGGGCTCTCAGTGTTCTGTGTTGTTACTGAACTCTAATTTACTCCAAAATGTTGTCTAAGAGCCCAGTAAGCAGTGGAAGTGTTGGTAATGCTGCTAGACAATATTGATCTCCCATGGTGCAGTACATTCTTTGGTTCAGCTCTCTTGAGGGGACCGGATTAGAGAGGTTCAGCCTATAGTAGATTTACCTGGCATTGCCTGTATCCATAATTTGGGAATTCTCATCAAGTGTATTTTGTTTCTTCATCATTCACTATGTTTTAACCAAAAAAAAGTGCTATAGTCAATTTGCTTTCCAATAACATTGTATTCTAGTTTTCAAACCTTAAGCACTGATTTATCTGTGCCAAAACAGAGCACTATTCCAAATTTCTCTGTTTTTTCTCTTTTCTGGAAGCTTTATTGAGAAACAATCTTTTCCAGGTTCTTCATACTTTTCTGGCTCATCTTGGTTCAGTCTCTTTCAGCCTTTGCTCAGTTATGTCAGTTTTGTGGACTGTACTTGCGTTGGCGATTCTGTATTGTTTCTGTTTGGTTTTAGAGCAGCAATCCCATTCCAGGCACATCCTATTTTCCTGGTACAACCAACCCATGACTTTGCTTTAAGTGATGATAAGAGGAAGCTGTCTACCAAATTTGGTGGTCCTAGCTCATACCATTTACGAGGAGTTCTTGATTAAACAGACAGACAAACTTTCTAAAATATATAGTTTTTTTAATAGCATGTAGGGGCCATAGGTGACCTATGGTCAGGGGCGGCCCGTGACTATAGGCAGACTCGGCCATCACCTAGGGCGCTGCCTTCAACGGGGCGCCTGGGGCGCCTGATGATGATGTTATGGGGCGCCCGGGGTGCCCGATGATGATGTCAGTCCATTGACTGCCGTGCAGGCTGGGGCGCCGATCGTGCGTTCCGCTTGGGGTGCCAGCTGCCGCAGCCCGCCTCGGGCCGCTCCTGCCTATGGTAACAACTAGCAGGTGCACCATGCCCTTTCCCTCTGACCAAAATTTTAATTGCTAAATAAGGTGCCCCTCATGCCGCATGCTGCCCCTCTGGCCACAACCAGCACACTCTCACCCCTCAGGTGCAAATTGCCCCGGGACAGGCCAACTAAGAATGGGGCCTCCTTTTCCTAGGCACAATATGAACACACTAGTAGACAGTCTTTGGTCTGCCTGTCTATTTGGATCATAAGCTCTTACAAACAAAGTGCAGTGAGAAGGGCTATCACATAAATGCTGAGGGCACAAAGTAGTAGTTTGCAACCAAGTTAGTTCCAGGATCTTTCTGGAGGATGGGTTTTATGCTATATTTTACCTTACCTCACATACTCTGTTTTTGCTGAGTCCTTGCATTGGACACTTTCCCCTGAAGTCAATAACTAAGCTAAGAAATGACTAGTTTTCATGTTTTCAAATTAAACTGACCATTCATTTTATATGAACATTTTGCAAAAGGCCACCAATATGCAAAGTGGTTGCTGATTCTTTTTGTCCCTCAGACTTACTGCAAAAATTCCTTTGTGGTGGAATTTGACAGGCCTTTAACAGTGCTCAGTAACATTATCTGATGATTTAGGATAGGAAGTGAAGACAATTACCATTTCCGGTCAAAATCTCCATGGAAACATATGGAGGTAAAACACAGTCAGCCAAACAGCAATGTAATCTGTGCTATAAAACTGTAAAATCACCCAGTGTATTGTTCTCTCTTCTGTATCACCCCTTCTCCCACAAAACTCTGCTTCTGCTACATCTGGAACTTTCAAGGTCAACTTGAATCCTAGTTCTATCATCAAGACACCTGGCTTAGCCATTTAGGTTGAATACATGTGGCTGGTCTATAGGATAAAATCTTTTTCTTCCCCCTCCTTCAGTTTATCCTGAATCTCTGGAGCTGCAGGAATGAACCATGGATCAGTAAATCAGCAGAGATCAGAGTCAGTCAGTCAATCTTAAAGAGCAATTCATTCTTGGATTTGTGGATGCTGTGCAAAGGGATGCTTAGAGAAATCTGGTATAGGGTAGTTATTAAAAGAGATTAAAGGGTATTATCTAGTGCCTCAGCAAGTTATAATTAAAAAAAAAGGAAACAGGAGGCTAATTTTTCCAGTCACTGAAATTTCAAGGATAAGAAGCCTAGTTTGTGCATTGTTATTGCCTTTAATATTAATTATACAGTATTTTTTCCACTTAACAGAAAGACTTAGCTTCTTCAATCCAAATTCCCCAGTTAATTTTTATAAGATGATAATGTGCACATATGACACAGACACAATGAATTCGCCAATTAGAGGTGCACTGGCCTATGGTACTTGTAGAAGATTTAAATGCCTCTGGAAATAGAGTGCCTAGTGGACCACATGTAGCTCAGGTATGAATTCCATCCTCTGTGAACAGAAAAGGCAATTAAAATGTTCATTCGGATAATGCAATAGGCTCCCTATAGAGCTATTATCTATCTATCTATCTGTCTGTCTGTCTGTCTGTCTGTCTGTCTGTCCAAGTAACTGGTAACATTCTATGGCCTGTAGCATACAGCAGGTCAGACCAGGTGATGGCTATTCCGGCATTAACATTTTTCAGTCTGTCAGTCTAGGTTTTCATAAGTTTGCCCAGCAGTGTGGTGTCTCTGGCTACGTCTAGACTACATGGCGACGTCGACGGAGCTGTGTAACATCGTTTGTTCGGCATAGTCAAAGAAGCATGGATTTAAATAATCCCTGCTTCATTAAAATAAAAATGGCTGCCACGCTGTGCCGACGATCAGCTGATCCGGCACAGCGCGGCAGTCTAGACGTGGCGTGGTCGACAAGGGAAGCCTTTGTCGACTGCTCTGGTATGCCATGAAGTCTAGATGTACCCTCAGAGGCTTCACCAAAACCTGATTCAGGCAAGGTGAGAACAAGGCCGTGACCCTTGCAACACACTATGGCAGAACTAAACCTGGCATATGCAAGGTTTTATGCAAAAAGTTTTGAAAAATTCTGTTTGCTCAGAAAGTTTCAAGGAAAATGTTTATATTTTTCCAATGAAAGACAGTGAATACCTAGGTAGCTACACAGACAGATCTCTCTATATAGACATACATATTTAGATATAGACATAAGGTATGTCTATACAGCAAAGTTATTTCGAAATAACTTTATTAGCATCTACACAGCCAAACCGCTATTTTGAAATTAATTCAAAATACCAGAGCGCTTATTTCGAATTTGGTAAACCTCATTCTACGAGGAATAATGCCAAATTCAAAATAGCTATTTCGAAATAAGTGCTGTGTAGACACTTATTTCGAAATAGGGGGCCTCCAGCCTTCCCAGGGTGCCCTGGTGGCCACTCCAGCCTCAACCAAGAACACTCCTCTCCCTCCCTTCCTCCCCAGAGTTCTTAAAGGGGTTGACTTTGGCCACAGTGCCTGTGCCAGCTCCAAGCCTGCCAACCCAGAGCCAGCAGTCACTGCCCCTGACCCAGTGGCCCCAAATCATGATCCAGCAAGCCACTGGCAGCCAGCCCTCCCCTGCTCCCCAGGAGCAGTCTGCCAGCTCCCAGGAGCCTTCCAGAGTCCAGAGAAGGCGAGTGCCTTCCTGGTCCAGGGTGGAGATCATGGACCTTATTCAGGTTTGGGGGGGATGCCCCCAACATCCATGATCTCCGCACTAGACGGAGGAATGAGGCTGTCTATGGCAGGATAGCTGCCAGCCTGGCCACCAAAGGCCACATGTGAACCCAGGATCAGGTTTGCATGAAAATCAAGTTGGTCCGGCGAGACCCCCAACCCTGATCCCTGAGCTTCCCCTTCCCCTTCTTCCCCTTGCTGCCCCCTTCCAGCTCCCTCCTCCCAGGTTTTCCCCTCCCCTCTCCCACCCTCTCTTCTCCCCTCTCCCGCCTCCTTTCCCCAGTCTCACCAAAGTTTCATCCCCCCCGCCAGTTTTGTTAAATAAAGAGAGTTTGTGTTCATGAAAATACATGTATTTTATTTGACATCAGGAAGGGGGGCTAGGGAGGGGTAAGTGGAAGGACGTGAGGGAGGAATGAGGCACAAGCCCCCAGTGGGGCAGACCAGGGAGGCTGTTAGTGCTCCTCAGGGTGGAAGCTTTCCCACAGGGCCTCCTGGATACTGACAGCCCCCTGATGGACCTCCCGGATGGCAGCCTGCAGAAAGTGCAGCCAGGCTCACAGCAACGCGTCCAAAAGAAGCACCAGAGTGCCCAGGGGCAGCTCCGGCTCCATGTTTCAGAGTCCCGAGTGAGGGCAACCAGAGCACGCAGACACAAAATGCTTTGCTGTCCCTCACTGAGGTAGGCAAGCAAGAAGGGAAACCTGAGAACCACCTGTCCAGGGGGGGTCCCTTTAAGCACAGGCCTCAGATAGCCTCAGGCAGCAGCCACACAAAGTAACTCCTGACCCGATGCCCTGTCGGACCTGGTTCCGGCCGGCCTTAAATGTGATTCAGCGTCCACTCAGTGTGGCCGCACTATTTCGAAATAGCCAAATGCTATTTCAAAATGCATTTTGCATGTAGACGCGTTATTTCGAAATAACTTATTTTGAATTAACTATTTCAAAATAAGATATTTCAAAATAACGCTGTAGTGCAGACCTACCCATAGATATATAGGAAAACCAAACCATTTGCTATCTGGCAACACTGAAATGAATTGAATGACTGAATATTGTTATCCCTTTTTGACCTGAGTGGTTAGTCATTTAGGGACTCTAGGGAGGGGCCGATTGGAAGCAGGAATAGATGGTGTCTGATATTTTCTTTGATAGGACTTGGTTGATTTATGAGGAATGTACAAGGTTTTGCTGCTCCAAACAGAAGAGGAACCACAAGCAAAAGAAGCTTCTTACCTCTTAAGCCCACTCCTGACCCAACAGCTCTCCTCCATCAAAAATTGAGGAAAAAAGGACTAGCTTTAATCTGACCCTCAACTATCCCTTGCAGGGTTGCGCACTGAGAAACCTCCAGATTATAGCCTCAGACTTAAGTTTTTGCAACATTTCTCAAACCCCCCATGACTGTGCCCCAAAGCTCAGCTATTCCCCCAGTGCCAGGGTGCTGCTATAAAAAGTGAAAACGAGCTGCAGAAAGCGCTGGAGTGCTCGCAAGCTTGTGTGCCCCACAACTAGCCACGACTCTTGGGGGTATATTATTGTCCTGATACATGGAGAAAATGGATGAAACCTCTGCCCTCATTATATGCCACGGTTCTCTCTGCACCCAGCCTGGAATGAAAGAGAAATTCAGAGCGATGAAGGCAGAATCCAGCCATGGGAAACATTCTCTTGATGGTTCGTACCCTGTAGGCTTGGGCCTGGTATGTTAGTGTATGTGTCTACACTGCGTGTGTGGGTTTGCCCATCAGGCCAGCTAGAGAGACACACTCTAGCTACGTTTGTGTAGCATGCTAATAGCAATGTGAACACTGGACCAAGGGCAGGGGGATGGGCTAGCCATACAAGCCTGAACTCCAGATGGTCAAGAGGCCCAACCTGTGCTGCAGTGTTCACACTGATATTTTTCTTGTGTCAATTCAAGCCAAGATTGCATGTGTCTTTACCCAGGCTGGGAGGCATGCTTTACAGAACCAAGGGTATGTCTACACTAGCCCCCTAGTTCGAACTAGGGAGGCTAATGTAGGCATTCGAACTTGCAAATGAAGCCCGGGATTTAAATATCCCGGGCTTTATTTGCATGTTCCCGTCCGGGCGCCATTTTTAAATCCCCCTCGTCCGAACTAACTGCCCGCGGCTACACGCGGCAGTTAAAAGTTAATTCGAACTAAGTCCTTAGTTCGAATTAACTGTTACACCTCATTCCACAAGGTGTAACAGTTAATTCGAACTAAAGACTTAGTTCGAATTAACTTTTAACTGCCGCGTGTAGCCGCGGGCAGTTAGTTCGGACGAGGGGGATTTAAAAATGGCGCCCGGACGGGAACATGCAAATAAAGCCCGGGATATTTAAATCCCGGGCTTCATTTGCAAGTTCGAATGCCTACATTAGCCTCCCTAGTTCGAACTAGGGGGCTAGTGTAGACATACCCCAAGTTACCTCAGAAGAGCCAGATAGAGGAACTCACCCATTTAGTAGTGGGTTGGTATGGTAGTCATATAACCACTAGCCTCAATCTTCCTAGGAGGTCCTTCCATGAAGCAGAAGAGCAATGACACATGTAATGCTGACAGGCGGAACTAAACCTGGACCTTTGGAGCTCTGTGCATGAGCGTCTACAGCTTGAGCGAAAAGCCAGCAGGCGCTCAGCTAAAGCTGTAGAGGAAACTCATTCTCTCTCTCTGTAAGTGGTCTAAGTGCCCCTACACGGGACAGTGAACCACACCTAGTAGGTGTGCGAGTTACATGGGCTATTGGCTTCTTAGTCCCCAATCTGTGCAATGAGACGTCACCTATTCTGCAGTCTTTGTTAGCCAGGATTTGCCTGGAGGACATTAAAATTCATGGCACTCACTCATTTTTCATATGCTGCACCCAGCAATGGTCATGCAATTGATTAACACTCGTTGGCTGCATAGAAACCATGTAGCGATTGCTAATGCTTCCGCTCATATTCAAGCCACATTCTAGGTTTAATTAAAATCTTTTCCTCAGCATTTGCTGCATCTTTCACAGATCAACTTTAATGACCAGGTCCTGAATCCCCCATTACACAGTGTGGGGCTTTTGGCTTCCAGGAGTCATACTAGGCAAAACCTGACATGGTCAAAGCTTGTAAAGACACTTTCCTTCCTCACATTCCAGACCTGCAAGGTCACTTCATCAAACTAAAGCTCATTAAAGGGAAAGAAGAAAGGTGATCTAGCATTCTGACCTCAGATATTGTAGCTGAAAAAGCCCTTTGCCATTTATATTTCAACTTTCAATGAGTGTCTGACTCAGTACTGGTAGGATTTGTAGCTGACACTCAATAGAAGCTGCTCTGGAATTTTGACAAATCCCATCTTGAGCCGAGAAGAGAAACAGATATTGATCCTAAGTGTACCTAATTCATCTCTGCACTTGTAATCCCAAAAGAAAATGGCTTCTGTGACCAGAGGGCGTTCAATATTTTTTCCATCTTGTAAAATAAACAGCAGTTATTTTGGTATGTCTTCATGTGTCAGGAGCAACATTGTAAGTAAACAAAGCACTGAGTTTTTCCTCTCTTTTTTTTCTCTCAAGCAGAGTTATAATAACTGTTGGGCCTTCTAGTGGGAGTAATTAATTTGTAGCAAATAATTGAGATGGATAAAAATCCAAAGACCACTCTTCCACGGTCCAGTGGCACTGCTATGAAAGGAAGTGTAGACCCTTTTCCGGGCAGAGATATTTCTGAGGAAATTCATTTCCTTCCAAGGTTTCTAGCCTCGGTAGCTTGTGGTGGTGCTAGCACTTGGAAGGTATTGACAGTAAGCTAGGGGAAGAGGTAGATATGCTGGAGGGCAGGGATAGAGTCCAGAGTGACTTAGACAAATTGCAGGATTGGGCCACAAGAAATCTGATGAGGTTCAACAAGGACAAGTGTAGAGTCCTGCACTTGGGATGGAAGAATCCCAAGCATTGTTACAGGCTGGGAACCAACTGGCTAAGTAGCAGTTCTGTAGAAAAGGACCTGGGGGTTACAGTGGATGAGAAGCTGGATATGAGTCAACAGTGTGCCCTTGCAGCTAAGAAGGCTAATGGCATATTAGGTTGCATTAAGAGGAGCATTGCCAGTCTATCCAGAGATGTCATTATTCCTTTTTACTCGACTCTGGTGAGGCCACATCTGGAGTACTGTGTCCAGTTCTGGGCCCCCCACTATAGAAAGGATGTGGACGCATTGGAGAGTGTCCAGTGGAGGGCAACTAAAATGATTAGGGGGCTGGAGCATATGACCTATGAGGAGAGACTGAAGGATTTGGGTTTGTTTAGTCTGCAGAAGAGAAGAGTGAGGGGGGATTTGATAGCAGCCTTCAACTTCCTGAAGGGAGGTTCCAGAGAGGATGGAGAGAGGCTGTTCTCAGTAGTGATGGATGGCAGAACAAGGAGCAGTGGTCTCAAGTTACAGTGGGAGAGGTCCAGGTTGGATTTTAGGAAAAACTGTTTCCCTAGGAGGGTGGTGAAGCACTGGAATGGGTTACCTAGGGAGGGGGTGGAATCTCCATCCCTAGAGGTTTTTAAGTCTCAGCTTGACAAAGCCCTGGCTGGGTTGATTTAGTTGGGATTGGTCCTGCCTTGGGCAGGGAGCTGGACTTGATGGCCTTCTAAGGTCTCTTCCAGCTCTATGGTTCTATGATTCTATGACAGTGATGATCCAGATAAGAGGCTGAATTCTGCACCCAGTTATACCAAAGTAAATCCAAAATAACTATACATTTCAATGGAGTTACTCCAGATTTATACTGAATTCAGGATCAAGCCACAGATTTTACCCATTTTGCCTTCTGGTTAGCATATGTCCTATAAGAACTAGTGACAGGTGAACAGAAAAGGCCTCAAAGTTCTGTTCAGTCCTGAGAAGCACTTTGTTCTACACATCTAATCATCTGGCTTCAGGTGCCTTGCAGAGCGATTCTGCCGACCCACGCCACCATCCAGATGAGGAGGGTGTCGTTAGTGCTAACGGAGTAGACCTTTGTCTCTCAGAGGCAATAGAGGGTCTAATGGAGGGACAAGACAACCTGCTGAGAGAAGTCCTACCTCAACAGTGAGCTCAAGCTAAAGTCTGTATGTGTAAGAAGTACTGTCCTGTCTCAGAGCTTTGCTATACTTGTTAAAAATTAAGGCAACACCCCAGGAAGAAGGTGAGTTAGGACCATCACTGAGTATGTGAGTGATGGGAGGAGTTCTTACTCATTCACACATGCAGCCAAATGTTCAGTTGCTCACCCAGCTTTTGCATGAATGACTCAGAACTCCTAGGTTTTCTTGACGCATTTCTTTCAATCAAACTTGCGGTTTGGGAGTCCAGCAGTGAAGAAAGGAGGCTTCTTTTTCCTTTAGCTAGATGAAAACCATGACATTTTGCCCAAATCACAAGGAATCCTGATTCTGAAGGTATTTACACACTAGATTCTGCCAGTCTTATGGTGATAAATAATGTACTCCCATTACAATAAAAAAGACAGTATTTAATGTGGGGGAAGATGTCAGAATCTGGCCCTGATTCAGAAACAAAAACAGTGGAAAGGAAGTGAAATATTAAGATATTTGCATTGATTTTTTTGAAGTTCTCCTATAAGCATCTGTAGGAGCTTGTCTAAGGATCTCCATACCCTCTTTGTTGTCCCTCTTTTGAATCTTTTAATAAGTGCACTAATAGTAACTAATTAATAACAAAGGTCAATGAGGAAAAGTGCATTTTGTAGGCAGTGTTATAAAACCCTTGAGAAGGCTTGAATCTATGTTCATATCTATTGCCTAAAAAACCCATTATGATCATCCCAGCATAAATAAAAATTAAGAAACCAAGAAATGTGGTCTGTGAATTTTCTCAGTGGACCCCTTTGTTTAGCAATTTCTGTGCATGTGCTTCATTTGTGGAGAAAAGAAGAAAACCAGCGTTTAATGGCTCCCAAAGTCTCCCTTTGGGCTGGGTGCTGGTATCTAAAGCCACTAGCAGATTAGGTGTGTGATATTCCACTGGTAAAACTAACAGCGTGGCTTAGAACTTTCACTAGAGCATTGTCTATACTACCAAGTTTGTCACCAAAAACTGCCATGAAACTTTTGTCAGGAAAAATGCCCAGTTCAGTGGCAAGAAACTTCCACACCCACAAGAAACATTTTTCTTTTCCCCTAACACTCCAGTCATCTGAAGAAGTGGGCTGTGCCCACAAAGCTCATGATACCATCTACATGTTTTCTTAGTCTTTAAAGTGCTACCAGACTATTTGTTGTTTTTTTGATTTTCTGTCAATGATAAAGTTAATGTAGATGCTGCTGTTTGTTTTGTCAAAAGCACTTGCTTCCATGAGTATCCCACAATGTCTGCCCTGAATGCTCTGCTGCCCTGCAGGCCGGCCTCACTCCCCTTGCTAAAGCTCTGGGAAATCACTGACAGCTGAGTGAGCTGCTCCCATTTGGGGAACAAATAAAGAGTGAATCATTGGAATGCTGCTGTTCTGCCCTGCACTAGGAACACAGTGGCAAGCAGGCTGCTGCTACAGGGGGAGAGGGGCAGACATTATGCTGCTTTGACATTCCTCAGCATGGAGAACTCACAGAGCTACCCGTGGGCTGTGGAAGAACTCGGAGGGAATCCCAAGATGTAATCAGCTCTGCCTTCTCGCAACACAGCATTGTGGGAAATGTTTATAGAATCATAGAGCTGGAAGAGACCTCAGGAGGTCATCAAGTCCAGCCCCCTGCCCAAGGGAGGACCAACCCCAACTAAATCAACCCAGTCAGGGCTTTGTCAAGACGAGACTTAAACACCTCTAGGGATGGAGATTCCACCACCTCCCTAGGTAACCCATTCCAGTGCTTCACCACCCTCCTAGGGAAATAGTTTTTCCTAATATTCAACCTAGACCTCCCCCACTGTAACTTGAGACCATTGCTCCTTCTTCTACCATCCGTCACTACTGAGAACTGCCTTTCTCCATCGTCTCTGGAACGTCTCTTCAGGAATTTGAAGGCTGCTATCAAATCCCCCCTCACTCTTCTCTTCTGCAGACTAAACAGACCCAAATCCTTCAGTCTCTCCTCATAGGTCATCCGCTCCAGCCCCCTAATCATTTTGGTTGCCCTCCGCTGGACCCTCTCCAATGAGTCTACATCCTTTCTATAATGGGGGTGGGGGCCAGAACTGGACACAATATTCTAGATGTGGCCTCACCAGAGTCGAATAAAGGGGAATAATCACTTCTCTGGATCTGCTGACAGTGCTTCTCCTAATGCACCCTGATATGCCATTAGCCTTCTTGGCTACAAGGGCACACTGTTGACTCATATGCAGCTTCTCATTCACTGTATTCCCCAGGTCCTTTTCTGCAGAACTGCTACTTAGCCATTTGGTCCCCAGCCTGTAACAATGCTTGGGATTCTTCCATCCCAAGTGCAGGACTCTGCACTTGTCCTTGTTGAATCTCATCAGATTTCTTTTGGCCCAATCCTCTAATCTGTCCAGGTCACTCTGGACCCTATCCCTGCTCTCTAGCATATCTACCTCTCCCCTTAGCTTAGTGTCATCTGCAAACTTGCTGAGGGTGCAATCCATCCCCTCATTCAGGTCGTTAATAAAGATGTTGAACAAAACTGGTCCAAGAACAGATCCTTGGGGTACTCCGCTAGAAACCGGCCGCCAACCTGACATCGAGCCATTGATCACTACCCGTTGGGCCTGACAGTCTAGCCAGCTTTCTATCCAGCTTACAGTCCATTTATCCAATCCATATTCCCTTAACTTGCTGGCAAGAATATTGTGGGAGACCGTATCGAAAGCTTTGCTTCAGTCAATGAATATCACATCCACTGACTTTCCTATATCTACAGAGTCAGTTACCTCATCATAGAAGCTAATCAGATTGGTCAGGCATTGCTTGCCCTTTGTGAATCCATGTTGACTATTCCTGATCACTTTGCCCTCTTCCAAGTGCTTCAAAATGGATTCCTTGAGGACCCCCTCCATGATTTTTCCAGGGACTGAGGTAATGCTGACAGGTCTGTAGTTCCTTGGATTGTCCTTCTTCCCTTTTTTAAAGATGGCCACTACATTTGCTTTTTTCCAATCTTCTGGGGTCTCTCCCAATCTCCATGAGTTTTCAAAGATAATGGCCAAAGTCTCCGCAATGATACTTGCCAACTCCCTCATTACCCTCGGATGCATTATATCCGGGCCCATGGATTTGTGTGTGTTTAGCTTTTCTAAATAGTTCCTAACTTGTTCTTTCCCCACCAAGGGCTGTCCACCTCCTTCCCATACTGCGTTGCTTAGTGCATTTGTCTGGGAGCTGACCTTGTCCATGAAGACAGAGGCAAAAAAAGCATTGAGTACTTCAGCTTTTCCCACATCATCTGTCACTAGGTTACCTCCCTCATCCAGTAAGGGCCCCACACCCTCTCTGATCACCCTCTTATTGCTAACATGCCTGTAGAAACCTTTCTTGTTATCCTTCACATCCCTTGCTAGCTACAATTCCAATTGCACTTTCCCCTTCCTGATAACTCCCCTGCATTCTCGAGCAATATATTTATACTCCTCCCTAGTCATCTGTCTGAGTTTCCACTTCTTGTAAGCTTCCTTTTTGTGTTTGGCTTACCGGGGACATCCTTGGTGAGCTTAATCTGGTCATCTAACATATTTGCTTTTCTTGCTGCACATTGGGATGGTTTCTTCCTGTGTCTTTAATAAGGCTTCTTTAAAATATTGCCAGTTCTCCTGGACTCCTTTCCTCTTCATGTAAGCATCCCAGGGAATCCTGCCCATCAGTTCTCTGAGGGAGTCAAAGTCTGGTCTTCTGAAGTCTAGGTGTGTATTTTGCTATTCTCCTTTCTTCCTTTGGTCAGGATCCTGAAATCTACCATCTCATGATCACTGCTTCCCACATTGTCACCCACCTCTGCTTCCCCTACTAGTGCCTCCCTATTTGTGAGCAGTAGGTCAAGCTGTGCATTGCCCCATGTTGGTTCCTTGAGCACTTGTACCAAGAAGTTATCCCCAACATTCTCCAAAAATTTTCTGGATTGTCTGTGTATTGCTGTATTGGTCTCCCAAAAGATATCAGGGTGATTAAAGTCACCCATGAGAACCAGGGCCTGTGATCTGGAAGCTTTTCTCAGTTGTCCAAAGAAAGCCTTGTCTACCACATCCACCTGATCCAGTGGTCTATAGCAGACCTCAACCACAACATCACCCCTGTTGTTTCCACCTCTAAACTTAACCCATAGCTTCTCAGCAGTCTTTTGTCCCTTGTGAGAGAACACCACTTGCACTTCAAATTCCTTGATCCTTCTCCCCAGCGCTACATAATCTGCTGTGACCCGCTCAAGGTCATTCTTGGACATATCATTAGTTCCTACATGGAGAAGCAGGAAGGGGTAGCGATCCGAAGGTTTAATCACTTTTGGTGGGTCTCAGTCACATCCTGAATGAGAGCTCCCAGTAAGCAGCACACTTCTCGAGATTGCAGGTCTGGACGGCAGATGGATGACTCAGTCCCTCTTAGGGGAGAATCCCCGACCACCACCACCCATCTTCTTCTTTTGGGGGTGGTGGTCATGGAACTCCCATCCCTAGGACTACATATACCATGCTTTCCGGCAGATGTGGTCCCTTCTGATTTCTTCCCTGAAAGGTCCCTGCCAAAGCATTCTCCACCACAGTGCCTGTGGAGAGATCCTGATAGAGGTTACTTACCTCTACAGGAAAGGGGGATATCTGAGTTGGCCTTCCCACAGTGCATTGTTCACACTGTCCATGATGGTGCCACCAGTGTGGACATGATCTGTCGATAGAAGAAGCAAGTGTGAACAGCCTCTCGCAATTTTTGTTTTGCCGACTTTTGGCTGTCGACATATGTTTTGTTGACGAAACATAGTAGGATAGATTAAGCCTCGGTGTTGTTTTCTCCAGAGCTATGCACATGAGGTAAAATAGGTTTTGAAAAGCCAGGTTCTGAACTACAAATCTCCTGGTACAAGACACAATTGTCCGAAGGGAGGTGGACAAGGTCATGGCTGGGTCTGACCACAGAAATGCATTCCTTCCAACGTGCTCTGTCTATAGAGTAGGGCCTATATATAGACAAGTCATCTAATCTATGAGAGGGATAGCTGGATTGTATTCCAGCTCACGTACCATCAAAAGGATTGTTCATTAATTTCCGGTACCGAACAAGCAAGAAAGAACACAGATTGACTTTCACATGCTGGTGTGAGTGTGCATGACTAGCAGCTACAAATACCAACTTACATCCTCAGCTGGTGGAAATCACAGAGCTCCACTGAAGTGAGTAGAACTTTGCCCATTCATGCCAGCTGAGGATCTAGGCTATCATTTTATTCAATGATCTGCAACAGGGGACAATAAACACGGGAAACTGCTAAGCCATTATTGTGAAGTCACTTTACAGAGTGGGAACACCCTCTTAGGAGGTGAGCCCACTAAGACGACATTTTGACCATGGGAGCTATGACAGCATGTCCAATACCCGGATATCAGATATGCTGATAACAAGATGAAATGATGTGCAATCTGGGGTCTGTAGGAAGGAAAGGGAATGCAAGGACATTTATTTACTTCCTTTTCTGTGACTAATTTGGTACAAAAAAAAAGCCATCTGGCAAGCTAGAGAATATGGGATATAAACATTAATGACAATGCTTTTGCACATACATAGTGCTTTTCAGCTAAGACTCTTAAAGCGTCTACATTAATTAAACCTCACAACTCTTCTGTGAGATGCACAAGGAAGATCATATTTTGGGACCTCGCTAGGGTGTCATGAGTTTAAATCCATTAAGGACCGTGAGGCAGTCACATACTACTGTAATAGGTAGGCAGGTAGCTTGATTCAGACCTTGGTCAGTTCTTCTAGGGTGTGCACCAGCATTCCAACTTTCATACTTCCTCTATCTTACCCAATGCACAGCCCGTTAACTTTCTGGAACAATCCACATCCTGTATTGGAAGATGATCCAGAAAGGAAGAACCGATCAGATTTCACATATTCTTTTTTAAAATGCCAGCAGATTACTCATTATAAATCACATCTCCCCCCCAGCTGTAAATAATCCGTCTCTTTTTGAGATAGTGGGGATAGGCCTCTACAGCCCTGGAGCTCCCTACATGTGTCTTTTGTGCTTCAGGGTTTTAGTCAGTCACCAGCAGGGGTCAGGAAGGGATTCTACCTCCTGCTCCCTGCAATGAATTCTGGGAGTGTTTTTAACATCCCTCTTCTGAAACCTTGGGGATGGACATGGCTAGAGGTGAGACACTGGCTCTGATGTGATGGCTAGGAGGAGTTCTGGCCAGCACTTGGTGACTAACAGGTTAAGCTTAGGTAGCTAGCAAGGGTGTTGGCAGGGAGCCAGAAGAACCAACGGGATACAGTGCTGAAATTTGAATTGGATATAGATACCTGCTCTGTTTTTCTTTTGTGTCTTCTAAGTTAAGGACTAGAAGGAGCATATGCAGTAACCAGCATTGCCATGCCTATAAGAAATATTGGACATGGGAGCGAACTGGGCCTTGAAGTACAGATTCACACAGATCATGAGTAAAGCACAAAAGTGTATTTAGTCGCGATTGGGGTATTTTTCTTTGTTTTGGCTATTTGGTTAAACTTCTCTGTGTGAATCTCTGCCTTCCCTCTCCCATTCACTAAGTAAGAGCGTAACTAGAGATGTTCTCTGTGTTTTAATTTGTTTTACTCAGTTGCACTGTAACACCTAGCATCTAAGTATGCTTTGTCAAGTATACCTTTTTTTCCTCAACGTCCATGAATCTGTGAGTATGGGGAACTTTTGTAAGCAGAGCCTATAGAGGCAAGGTATTTAAAGTCTCTTGCAGGCCCCCATCATCTGCACTCAGAGCGTCAGAATGGGGAACAGCCCTGACAGGTGGTGATGAGCATTCTCTCTCTTACTTGACTGGCTGGCTGGTTCTTCACCTCATGCTCAGGGTCTAACTCAGAGGTGGGCAAATATGGGCCCATGAGCAGTTCTAGTTCACCAGGTTAGCTCCTGGCTGGCCCCCACCACTACATTTACCTGCATGGCTGCCGGTGCCAGTGATCGCAGCTCCTGTTGGTCGGTGGTTGCCGTTTCTGACCACTGTGCACTGTAGGAAGTAGTATGCTGCTCCACACCATTTCCTATTATTCCCATTGGCTAAGAACACTGAGCCACAGCCAATGGAAGCTGCCATCACCCGTACCTGTGTCCATAGGGGTTAACCTGGCAGACCGCCACCATGTATTTGCCCACCTCTGGTCTCACTGATGGTCATATGTGGGGTCAAGAAGCAATGTTCTCCGAGTTCACCCTGGTAGTGTCCCGGGGATTCTTTCCCCTTCCTCTGCACTGTGTGGGGGTGGGTCATTTGACAGGCATATCCACATGGATCTCATTTAATCATTTCTCTGTCATTACAGGACACTTGCGCATCAGTGCCCCATGGTCCCTTGTGCTCACTTCCTGTGTCATATCCTGGTCTATTCTCCTTTGGGACTCAGGTACATCGATCTCATTTCCATTGTTGGGTGTAGTGTGCAGGTGTGGAGCATTGTGGGTGGCCTGGGTTGTACAGAAGGCCATGTTAGATGGTTCAATGACCCCTTCTGACCTTGAACTCGATGGGTACGTCTAGACTACAGCCTTTTGTCAACAGATGCTTTGTCGACAGATACTGTTGACAAAGCGTCTGTCAACAAAAAGCGTCTAGACTACATCATTCTGTCGACAAAGCAAGCCGCTTTGTCAACATGAGAGTGTAGACGCAAAGGACAGTGTAGATGCAATAACGCCTTCTGTCGACAGAACTCTGTCAACAAAAGGCATTATTCCTCATAGAATGAGGTTTACTGCCGTCGACAAAACTGCCGAGTTCTGTCAACATTATGGCGACAGAACTCAGCGGTAGTGTAGATGCAGGTATAGTTTTGTCAACAAAAGTTCACTTTTGTTAACAAAACCCTGTAGTCTAGACACACTATGACTCTGATGTTCTTTTGTAGTCACTGGAGAAACAGTGACGTGCTTCCCAGTATTTAACAGGGATGCCCTCTAGTTTGTCAAACTAATGTGTTAGCAGATGACCCTATTTGCCTTACTATGTCTCTGAGAGTCATGTATTGTCACCATAATCCCTGCAAGACCCGATAGCAGTAAACAGGGGAGGATGACCTAGTAGTACAGGAAACTAACCAGGAACCACGACAGTCATGGCTCATTACAATTCCCCTGGGCCTGCAGGAATCTTCTCCATAAAAGCTTGGGGTTAATCTGTCATGTTCACCTCCAAAGAAGAGAAGAACGTTCAAAGGGAAGGTATGGCTTTCTGCTCCCATTAAAGTCAGGGACAGTTTTATCATTGACTTCAGTGGAGCCAGAATTTTACCCCAGGACTACAGTCTCTATCCCAGTTAGGTCAGCTCAGTCCTTTATCCTGAGGAATAAGTTTGACAACTTGCACTCTGAGGAGTTTACTCTGTATGGATCTTTAGAATGAAGCCCTGTAAAACTGCTGGCTTATCTGTTCTGGCAGTATATTAAAGATCCTGTAGCACTGTTAATTATTTGCCCCAGCAATATCCTTGGCTCAGCTTTTTCCCTTCATCCACTGTTTAGGTTGTTTTATGTTGCCTATGGACTCTACCCCAGAAGTGGCTGCATGTTTCCTTCATTTATACTACAATGAGAGGTACTGCTCAAAAGAATAAATGAGCCTGTGTATTTATATAATTTTATTTATTATTTTATTACCAGACAACCTGAGTAGTTATAAGGGTCTGTCTCCCCCCCGTAGTAGGAACACTAACATATTATAGTTAGGATGATATTTTAATATGGAAAAATTATCTTTGATGACAAGAACAATAGATTGAGCAGAAAACTTTGTGACAGGAAAAAGGCATTTCATTGTTTGGGACACCTGTGGTTAATTATTATAACTGAATACATTAAAATCAGTTTCCAAGCTCATATATCTTCATAGCCTGTTTGGCAATACTAAGCGACAAAGGCTTAATAATTAAAAGTACTGAGTTAGCAAATGTTTTCTAATTTTAATAACTTCTTGTTGTAATTACCAAGACTTGGAGTGAAATGATTTAATTAGAAAGTAATCAAGAAGTGTCGACTGTTAATTGAAGGAATTATAAAAGATCTACATTTTTAATATATTTCTTGGATAATAAAATTAAAGTTTACCATAATTATTTTTTTAAACCATGCTGATAAGAAAAGTTTGATACAGAAATGAGATACTCTGTGCAGTAAATCTGTAGGCTGCACTTGTCCATGAGGAGGATCAGCCCAAATATGACTGCTTTGCAGGTATTCAATGTTTTTCATTTAACATCTCCGAACACTTTAAGAACATTTCTTTGGTTTCCCAGAACTTGTGTGAAGATTGCAATCATTATTGTACCCATTTTGCAGATGAACATACTGAAGATAACTACATAAAGGGGCACCACAGACTGATTTAGATTAAAAACAATGAGTAGTCCTATGGCACCTTAGGGTGTATCTACACAGCACCCTTACCTCAAAATAAGCTACACAATTTGCGCCCATTATCTCGCTTATTTTGAGGTAATTTCAGAATAGCTTATTTTGAAATTTAGCACTGTCTACAATGTGCCAAATTTTGAAATAAAATGCTATTCCAACAAGTCCTTTAACCGTCATGGAATGAGGGTTACAGGGACGCCGCAATAGCATGCCCATTATTTCAAAATATATTTTGAAATAACCGTCAAGTTAAAAGATATGGAATTGATATTATGGGATACTTCCAGTATCCTGAAATAGCCCTGCTGTCTAGACATAGCCTTTGAGACTAACAAAAAATACACACACACACACACACAATCTTGAGCTTCCTTCCTCAGATGTAGATAAGGGCTGGTTGAAAATTTAACATCAGAACTGTCAGTTGAAAATTGGGCTTTTGATTCAATGGATTTTTTTGAGAAAAGTGTCTGCTTTCCACAGAAAAGGTCAACTTTTTCTCAAAACCAAACAAATATATATTTATAAAAGCCAACCAATCAAAAACCCTGAAAAGTTTTTGTTTTTCGGCTGAAAACAAAAAGACTGTGGCACCTACTGGGACTTGTAGTTCAAGTTCTTCATGACCCCATTCTTCTCTATAGCGGGGTTCCCCTGATTGATGACATCTCCCATGATGCACTATGGTCAGAGTGCATGATGGGAGGGGTAGTCCAGCAGGGAGAATCTCTTTTTTTCCTGGTTTTTTTCCCTAGTTTTTTACCTGGTTTTTGGACCAGTTCTATTAAACTTTCCAAAATCGCCATCATGTAGTTTACAGTGCATGGACGACTGCTCCTTTGACTTAGTGAACTTCATCTGGTTGTTCACAAGCAGTTACATTATTAGGATGGTAGAATGTAAATGTTTTCAACAAACCAATTGGTACCTTTGTTTGTGTGTCTGCAGCAACCAGCACCCTGGTGTCTCAGCACTTGGAAACTAGGGCAACGTAAATGAAATAATAAAGCTGACTGAAATACTCTGATATTTTTCCATGAAAAAAAAAAAAAACTGTGGGTCGTTTTGTTTTGGGTTTTTGCTTGCTTGTTTGGTAGGGGTAAGAAATCATAACCAATCCAACACCATTTTTCAAGTAAGTAGTTGAAAAATTTCAAATTTTGAATTTTTTCTATGGAAAGAGGATACATTTTTCTTTTAAAAAAGTGTTACAGATCTTGGGCCATCTCGACATAACAATATGATTCCTTTAATAGCACCTTTAATCTTGAAGGGTTCCTAAGGCAGTCAGCCACTGATGATCTAGGCCTCATGATAACTATTTCTGGGGCTGCCAGGGGCAGCTGCACAGATGAACAAAATCTAACTGAATGGCTCCACTAATACATTCAATATATCATGTATGATTGTGAAGCTGTTTGGCTCCTGTAACTAGATGCAAAACTGCACATGCTGCTTCCTACCTCATTTGAGCATGCGCTTAGTATGATTGGCCATGTAAATCCAGCATTTGTACATGCCTTTGGGGGAAAGCGGTTGGGTCTAGAAACCGCAGTTACTAAGGACACGTCTACACAGCAGGGCTAAAGCTGAAATAAGGTACACAATTCAGCTGTCATAAGAACATAAGAATGGCCATACTGGGTCAGACCACAGGTCCATCTAGCCCAGTATCCTGTCTGCCGACAGTAGCCAGCACCAGGTGCCCCAGAGAGGGTGGACCGAAGACAATGATCAAGCGATTTGTCTCCTGCCATCCCTCTCCAGCCTCTGACAAACAGAGGCCAAGGACACCATTTTATCCCCTGGCTAATAGCCTTTTATGGACCTAACCTCCATGAAATTATATAGCTTCTCTTTAAACTCTATTATAGTCCTAGCCTTCACAGCCTCCTCTGGCAAGGAGTTCCACAGGCTGACTACACGCTGTGTGAAGAAGAACTTTCTTTTATTAGTTTTAAAGCTGCTACCCATTAATTTCATTTGGTGTCCTCTAGTTCTTCTATTTAGGGAACTAATAAATAACTTTGCTTTATCGGCCCTCTCCACACCACTCATGATTTTATATACCTCTATCATATCCCCCCTCAGTCTCCTCTTTTCTAAACTGAAAAGTCCGAGTCGCTTTAACCTCTCCTCATATGGGACCTGTTCCAAACCCCTAATCATTTTAGTTGCCCTTTTCTGAACCCTTTCCAAGGCCAAAATATCTTTTTTGAGGTGAGACCACCACATCTGTACACAGTATTCAAGATGTGGGCGTACCATAGTTTTATACAGGGGCAGTAAGATATTCTGGGTCTTATTTTCTATCCCTTTCTTAATTCCTAGCATCCTATTTGCCTTTTTGACCGCCGCTGCACACTGTGTGGAAGTTTTCAGAGAACTGTCCACGATAACTCCAAGATCTCTTTCCTGATTTGTTGTAGCCAAATTAGCCCCCATCATACTGTACATATAGTTGGGGTTATTTTTCCCCATGTGCATTACTTTACACTTATCCACATTCAATTTCATTTGCCATTTTGTTGCCCAATCACTCAGTTTGGTGAGATCTTTTTGGAGTCCCTCACAGTCTGCTTCTGTCTTGACTGTCCTAAACAGTTTGGTATCATCTGCAAACTTTACCACCTCACTGCTTACCCCTTTCTCCAGATCATTTATGAATAAGTTGAACAGGATTGGTCCTAGGACTGACCCTTGGGGGACACCGCTAGTTACCCCTCTCCATTCTGAAAATTTACCATTTATTCCTACCCTTTGTTTCCTGTCTTTTAACCAGTTCTCAATCCAAGAAAGGACCTTCCCTCTTATCCCATGGCTATGTAATTTACACAAGAGCCTTTGGTGAGGGACCTTGTCAAAGGCTTTCTGAAAATCTAAGTATACTATATCTACTGGATCCCCCTTGTCCGCATGTTTGTTAACCCCTTCAAAGAACTCTAATAGATTAGTAAGACAGGATTTCCCTTTACAGAAACCATGTTGACTTTTGTCCAACAAATTATGTTCTTCTACATGCTTCACAATTTTATTCTTTACTATTGTTTTGACTAATTTACCCGGTACAATGTCAATTGCATAGCTTAAGTCAAAATAGCTTATTTCAGCTTTTGGCGCTGTCTACACAGCAGGAAGTCTGAGGTACAGCATTCCTTCTCCAACTTCCCTTACTCCACGTAAAATGGGGGTCACAGGAGTCGGAGTAAGAAGTCCTCCAGCTCAACATTATTTTGACATATCAAAATAACTGCTTGTAGTTTAGATGCAGACTATGTTATTTCAGAACATCATTATTCCAAAATCACACTGCTGTGTAGACATGCCCTAAGGGGTTAATTTAGAACAGAGCAGCTATGTCCCCAGCAGTGGCTAACTGGTTGTTCAGCATCAGTTGGGTTAACAGGTTGCAGCCCATGCAGAAGGGGAGGCTGCCTCAAAGGACCAATGCTATCCAGTGTCAGATCCAAATAGGTAGGAAATTGCTGAAGGAACAAGACCTGAAATCCCCTGAGGACTGCGTGGGGACTATTGAAGAAAAATCTCACCAGCCTGAGAGCGTTCTTCTCCTATTCCCTAACAGCTGAAGACGACCTGGACAACCTGGGGCTACCAGAATGACTACGGCAAGGCGTAGGAATTAGAGGAAAGGGGAGGATGAGCTGAAAGGTGAAGAGGCCTAGCTCCTAAAGGGCTGGATTACTTTCATGGAGCCCAAAGACAGGGAGAGTGTTTTGGTCCCTGCCGGCTTTGTCTACACAGCAGCATTATTTTGGAATAACTAACGTTATTCCAAATTAACATCGTCCACGTCTACACTACAAGCAGTTATTTCGACCTAATGTTGAAATAATGTTGAGCTGGAGGACTTCTTACTCCAACTCCTGTAACCCTCATTTTACGAGGAGTAAGGGCAGTCAGAGGAAGAGTGCTCTACCTCAGACTTCCTGCAGCGCAGAGAGCGCCAAAAGTTGAAATACACTACTTTGACTTAAGCTACACAATTGATGTAGCTCAAGTTTGTGTAACTAATTTTGGCTTTAACCCTGCTGTGTAGATGTGCCCTAAGGGACTAGCTGGCCACCGATGTGTGCGACTACCTGACCTGCATGCATATTTTGCCTGTCAGTCTAATTCGCTAATGTGCACACATTTTCCCGCCAAGCTACCCAGCCTTTTGAAAATCAACTACTACTTCATGTCCTGTTCACATTAGTTGAAAAGGCCTCTCACACAACAACCTCTATCCATTTTTTCCAGCCTGTACCAGCAGTGATGACTTTGCCACAGAGTGCTGAGTCAGGATTAATGATTAGCTGGTGTTAATGGTCCTCAGCTGTCCATTGGACCATCAGCTCCCTTCAATTTTTCATTAATCCCCAGAAACTACCTTGACCCCTGAACATTACTGCTTAAACAAATACTTCAGTAAACTTAGAAGGTTCCATTTAATTTATCTTCCATCCAGATCCATTCTTCAGAGACACACTGTCAGGAGAAGAGACAAGACTTTGTCTTAGCTATAGTAAAAAAAATTTATCTAATCTATCTATCTATATATATAGTGCTCTGTGGACATATTAGATCTGAAGACGACAAAGGGTGGTTAAATGTGAGCTCTCGTCATTTGCTTGAGACTTGTCTGGGTAATTTTCCTTAGAGGAAGAAGAGGCTTGATTTGCAATGAGGCATGGAATTCTTTATAGGCTACTAGGTCTAGGGAAATACGGAATAGGGTGCATTTCAATAATAGATTCCTCCAACCAGATGGGACTTTACACACAGTGCCCTTATATTCTTCAGTTCAGGGGTCTGTGCAGGAAAAAAAATGCCCCTTGCCAACATTTTGTGGTCTTTTTACAGTACCATTAGTCAATATATCAGCATGCGGCATATCATATTGACTAGAGCTGATGTTTATAGTGGAAAGTTATTGACTTATGTGATTAAAAAGTGGCTATAATTCAGCTTCAGGCATTATTGCCCACTAGAGGATACTATTTCCTCTATAGGGATAATAATGTGCCCTGTAAACTAAAAACTCCAGTCTCTCTCTATTTCACCAGGCACTTTAATAAAGATCTTTTTTTGCCTTCACTGTGCTGCACCTTCACAATGCCATCAGACCCTGAACTTTGTGTTTTTCTGGGGACTCTATGGCAGGAACTGAACAAACTTAATGACTCATTAAAGTCTTATCTTTAATAAGAGATAAAATATGGTATAAGGGAGAGGTGGGCAAATACCAGCCCATGGGCCAGATCTGGTCTGCCAAGTTTAGCCCCGGGGGTCCCCACTGGTATACTTACCTGCACAGCCACAGGTATTGGCGATCACCACTCCCATTGGCCACACATTGCTGTTCCTGGCCAACAGGAACCCCCATCTCTGCATCTGGTTAGCTTGGGCATGTCTTTTTTATTTCTTTTCCTTGCCCACCTTCTCTGTCTTGTTTGTTTAGCTTGCAAGCTCTTCGGGGCAGAGCCTTGTTTCTCCCTGTCATGGGGCAGACTCACCACCATAGCACCTCCAGCCAGCAGTCCTGGGAATTAGCTTGATGACTTGCTGGATGCCTCCCTCTAGTTGGTATCTCCCTGTGTTTCCTCTTGGACCACAGCGTCCTCTTCAGGACACAGCCCTCTGGCAGTGCCCACTCCAGTGTCTGAGCCCCCCCTTCTGGGGGGTTGGTGTTTATCCTGCTTGTACTCCAGGGTCCTCCATTCCCCCAGGCACCCTGTTCTCCTCCCAGGAAACACCCAGTTCCCCTGCATCCACCTTGCCTCAGTGACCCACTGCCAGTCTTCATCTAGCCCCTGCTTCAGGGGCAACCTGCAGTCTGTAATAGCCACTCAGCACTGGCCAAGGGGGTGTGGACCTGCTGCCCCTGCCTACCATTGCTACCCCTCACAGCCTCAGTAGCTTCAGGCCTTGAAGCCTGGGGGCTTGTATGGCCAGAGCTTCCCCAGCCCTGCCTTCCTTCCCCAGCACTGCTCTACCTCCAGGAAGCTTCCCACTCCCCTGGCAGTCAGGTCCCTCCTGCTCTCTAACCAGAGCAGCAATCAGTTCTCCCTCACACTAGGAGTCCTTCTTTATATAGCCCCCAGCTGGGCCCTCATTAGCCACAACTGCCTCAGCTGGGGCTTCACCCTCAGCCCTCACCCAGGGCTGGCGTTTTGCCCTTAAAGGGCCAGTGCAGGGCAAATGCCCTGTCACACTCCCGTTGTGTTTGGGCAGTGAATAGTATGGACAGGCTCTGATCTCAGTTGGGGACTTAGAGGTGCTGCTAGCCACACAAAGAAGAAATCAGAGCAGTAAAAAATACAGGACGCATTGATGCACTGTCGCAGGACTCACAGGCTGTATCTTAGAGCTGCAGCAAAAGGCTGATGCGATAACCACAAGTATGCATAGGCCAACCATGGGGCTCGATCAACTAAAAACTCAAAATCAGCTTGTTGATAGCAGACATGTGTCATGAGCAGAATAAAGGCTCTTGGTTTCTAATTATAGTAGTGGCACAATGGACAATATTCATCAACCCCCCTCTCGTCTTGTTTCTGGTTTGAAAAACAAATACAAGTAGAAAGAGAGCTAGAGTAGAATAAACCAGCACCTCCTGAAATTAGTGACACAAATCAATGGGTTTTCTTGTGTCAGCTCACATGACATTAGACTCGATTTGTCATAACCCAAGCTACTCTCATGCAACACGACACACAGGTTGTGTTGCCTATATTTCACATCAGGAGACTTGATTTCCTAATGAAACGCAGCTACTGCAAGATAGTCTTTCACATCCAGTATGGAACAAACCTACTTTCAAACAATGCCTGGGTCTATCAGGTTTCCAGGACAAGAAGCAATTTCTGTCCTGATCTGATAGCATTAGCCCAGCAATAGCATTGTGGAACAACATGAAGCTAGGAAAAGGTAGTCTGCCCCTTACCGGTAGTGATGCCAAGGGGTCAGCCCACCAGACCAGATGACATGGCCCTGTAAGAAGTTGAACGAAAGCAAGAAAGAAAAAGAAAGAAAGCAAGGGTGTATGAGGAGAGAGGAAGTATATGAAGATAGATCGATAGGTAGATAGATCAATAGATAGATGATATTGATAGGAACCAGGCTCATCTCTCATCCAACCAATGAGGAATGAGCTAGGAGAAAGGCATCAGGATTAATGCTGCCTCCTCCCTCACAGCAGGGTAGACACCTGCAAGCAAAGGTTAGTCTGCTGAGCTTGATCATCCTGAGGATTAACTGGGGTGGGTGATGGGGCCAGCAGAGGGAGTCACCGGCTCAGGTCTGCTAGTTGGTTCACTTGCACTGCACAGCTCCGTGGAAGAGAGCCGGTCACTCCTGTTTATGCTCAGGCAGTAAGCTAAGCCTGACATGACTGGGAACAAGGCCTAGAGGGTGAGCTTTCGAGAACTGCTGGGGGCCAGAAGGACCTTTTGGCTACGTCTACACTGGCGCGATCTTGCGCAAAAACTCTTTAGTGCAAGAGTTCTTGCGTTAAAGCAGTTGCGCAAGAGAGCGTCTATATTGGCCGGGACTCATCGTCAGAGCGATGCGCTTTTGCGCAAGAGAGGGTCTACATTGGTGGGATGCTCTTGCGCAAAAGCAGGAGCCCAGAACCATTTTGGAGAGGGCAAAAGGGCACGAGCCCTTTCCGGGGGCAGGGGCTGGAGCTCCTTTGAGAAACATGCTTAAAGGGATCTCCCTGGACAGCCATTTCGCTCCTGCTGTGAGCTTTAGTAACTCTTGCAGGGACTGACAGCCATAGCAGTTCTACTTGTGGTTGCCCTCTGCCTTGTTGGACACCACAGCCTATGCCTTCGTGCCATTTGCTGATTTTTTGACCTCAGCTCTTTTGTTGTGCCATGGAGCCAGGGGTGGCCTTGTGCCTGCTCTGGCCCCTTCCAGCCATTTTGGAGTGCCTGCAGCTGCTGCTCTATGCTGCTGCACTCGTCCTCCAGGACCTTGAGGCGCAGGTCGCTCTGGACTCCCTCACCAGGGAGGCAGTGGTGTCCTTGTGGCATCTCCACCCCACCGTGGAGAGGCCCTTGTGGAGACTGGACACCAGTACCGACTGGTGGGACCGGCTGGTCCTGGGGCAATGGGACGACCAGCAATGGCTCCGGAACTTTCGGATGCGAAAGCGGACGTTCCTGGAGCTATGTGCCTGGCTCGCCCCTGCGCTCCAGAGAAGCACCACCTGGCTGTGGGCATCCATCCCCGTGGACAAGAGGGTCGCCATCGCCATATGGAAGCTGGCCACCCCGGACAGCTACCGATCAGTGGCACACCAGTTCGGGGTGGGCAGATCCACCATCAGTGCCGTTGTCATGCAGGTAAGTCCTGGAGGGGGGGAAGGGTGCTGCACTCCATGCCCAGGGGCAGGCAAGACTCCAGGCTGGGGTGATGGGGAATGCCCCATCACCCAGGGGTTTGGGCCGTTCCCTCCCTTGCACAGGCCTGCTGGTGGGGGGCGGGGTGGCCCGTGAGACGAGGGGGCCCTGGTGTGTGTGTGTGTGTGTGTGAGGACAGAGGGCATCACGGGGGGGGGGGAACCCCCCCACGGAGCGCACACTCACCCCTGCCTTATGTGATGCTTCCCCTGTGTTTCTGTGCACCCTTCTACGGGTCGTCCATGCCATCAACGACATCCTGATCCAGCGAGTCATCTGCCTGCGGGACGTGGAGGCTACGGTGGCCGGCTTTGCTGCCCTGGGGTTCCCCAACTGTGGGGGAGCCCTGGATGCAACCCGCATCCCCGTCCATGCCCCAGAGCATCGAGCGGCCCTTTTCATAAACCACAAGGTGTACTTCTCCATCATGCTCCAGGCCCTCGTGGACCACCGTGGCCGCTTCCTGGACATTTATGTGGGCTGGTCCGGCAGGGCACACAATTCCCTCATTCTCCGAAACTCTGGCCTGTTTGGCAGGCTGCAGGTGAGCACTTTCTTCCCCCAGCGGGAATTTACTGTTGGGGATGTGCCCATGCCTACATGTATTGTGGGGGACGTGGCCTACCCTCTGCTGCCCTGGTTGATGCGGCCCTACACGGGGCAGACAGACCATGACTGGGCACGGTTCAACAACCGCCTCAACCGGGCCTGCAACCAGGTGGAGTGCGCCTTCGGCTGTCTGAAAGCCCGGTTTCGCTGTTTGCTCACCCGTCTTGAGATGGATGAGCGGAACATCCCTGAGGTAGTGGCTGCGTGCTGTGTGCTCCACAACATCATGGAGTGGAAGGGGGAGGCCTTCCTCCCGGCCTGGATGGCAGGTGAGGGCCAGGCCTTCGAGCAGCCCCGCACAGCTGCCATCCGCCAGGCTCACCATGATGGGGTGCGCATACGGGAGGCCCTGATGGAGATGTTCTCCCAGGCCCCACAGTAGGGTCGCCTCTGTCTCCCTTTACATCTCCCTCCCATCCCCAACCCTTCCCTCCTCCCCTCCCCTTACCTCCCAATAAACAACACAGTTTTTTTTTTAAAACAACATCTTGAACTTTTTATTTACAATGGGGACGTAGGGTGGGAGGAGGGAGGGGGCTCTGAACTGGGAGGGGGAGGAGGGAGCTACTGCTGGGAGGGGTGGCCCCTGCGAGCGCCTCACCGGGGGCGAACCACTACATGTGGTTCAGGCCACATCGTGGCAGGCAGCACGGGGAGGTGGGCAGGATGGGGTGCATCAGGAGGGGGCATTGCGGGAGCAGGAGGGGCAGGAGGAGGGGGCATGGTGGGAGCAGGAGGGGCAGCAGGAGGGGGCATGGTGGGAGCAGGAGGGGCAGCAAGAGGAGGGGGCACGGGCATTGACATGGGAGGGATGGCGGGTGCATGGGGCAATGCCATGCCATAATGCACAGTGTGCCTGATGTGTGCAGTGAGGGCGGTGATGGCATCACTGATGCGCTCGCACTGAGCCTGGAAGCGGCCCCAGGCCTGCTGGCGCCACTCCAGGTCCACATCCACCCGGCGGGTGATGGCCGCCTCAGTCCTCTTGATGGCCTGGACATGCCACCGGAGGAGTTGGTCCCTCTGCCGGACCCGCCGGCTTGGTGCCTGGGCGCTTGGGGGTGCTGCCGCTGTCACAGGGCTGGAGGGTCCCCCGCTCCTGCTTGGTCCCACTGCAGGGAACAGAGGAAAGGATGGGTCAGTCAGGCAGCCCGGCCACCGTCCCCACACCCCCAAGCCCTCCGTCCCGGAGCCCAGGTGACACCACAGTACTGTGGCTTGGGCCCACTCGTTCCCCCCTGTGTTGTATGTTTGCATACAGACCCAGAGTAGGGGGCTCCTCCATGTATTGTAACCGCTGGTCTGTGTCCTGGCCCCTTGGGCGGGGGAGGGACTGTGTTGTGTTAACCTGTGGAACTCCCTGCCGGGGGAGGCTGTGAGGCTTTGGGCTAATCAATGGTATTTGACAGGGAGCAAGATGAATCTCCACACAGTGCCTGGGAGCACATATAGCAGACGTGGTCTGGGCTCTCAGATCCCCATCACGTGGATGTCTCCTGGACGGAACCAGGGGTGACTGGGGAGTGTACCATCCTTGCAGCGAAACTCAGGTGGCCCTAGGCCCAGCCTGAGCACTTCTCCCCTCCCACTCCCGTTAGCCCTCACACATGTAGCCCAGGGTGGATGTGATGAGAAGGTGCAAGTACAAAAAAAGGAAAAATTACTTTTTGTCGTGACCTAGCTACTCTCCGTCTCTGCTCAGACCCATTCTGAAAATGACAAGTTTGTGTAGAAATTCCAGCTCCACAGTTTCATACCCACATCTGGTACTGAACATAAGAACATAAGAACGGCTGTACTGGGTCAGACCAAAGGTCCATCTAGCCCAGTAGCCTGTCTGCCAACAGTGGCCAGTGCAAGGTGCCCCAGAGAGGGTGGACCGAAGACAATGATCAAGCGATTTGTCTCGTGCCATCCATCTCCAGCCTCTGACAAACAGAGGCCAGGAACACCATTTCTATCCCCTGGCTAATAGCCTTTTATGGACCTAACCTCCATGAAATTATATATCTTCTCTTTAAACTCTGTTATAGTCCTAGCCTTCACAGCCTTCTCTGGCAAGGAGTTCCACAGGTTGACTGTACGCTGTGTGAAGAAGAACTTTCTTTTATTAGTTTTAAACCTGCTACCCATTAATTTCATTTGGTGGCCTCTAGTTCTTCTATTATGGGAACTAATAAATAACTTTTCTTTATTCACCCTCTCCACACCACTCATGATTTTATGTACCTCTATATCCACCCTTAGTCTCCTCTTTCCTAAACTGAAAAGTCCCAGTCACTTTAGCCTCTCTTCATATGGGACCCGTTCCAAACCCCTAATCATTTTAGTTGCCCTTTGACTGAAGATTTTTGGCTGGCAACTTTCAAGTCTGTTACTAAGTGTCCAGGGCAGTTGAAATGTTCTCCTACTGGTTTCTGAATGTAACCATTCTTGATGTCTGATTTGTGTCCATTTATCCTTTCTGTAGAGACAGTCCTGTTTGGCCAGTGTACACGGCAGAGGGGCATTGCTCCACATGACACAAACGACAGGCCTTCCAATGGTGCATTTAGAACTTAGGCAAACAAAGGTGTGGAGAAAGGAAATCTGATTTCCCATTTTAAGAAGAACTGCATTGATTTACTGAGGGTCATTCAGGAAGCCTGTGGCAGAGCCGGGGAACTGACCTTAGACCTTCAAAGGCCGTATGGCTGCCCAAACGTCTCCCCTTTAGTATCTCAGATTTACAATGGGAAGCAAATCTCAACCTCAGAAGATGCTCAAGCAGGTTAGAATCCTAGGGCTGGAAGAGACTTCAGGAGATCATTGAGTTCAACCCCTACTCAAAGCAGGACCAACCCCAACTAAATCATCCCAGCCAGGGCTTTGTCAAACCAGGACTTAAACACCTCTAGGGATGGAGATCCCACCCCCTCCCTAGGGAACCCATTCTAACGCTTCACCCCGCTCCTAGGCAAATAGGTTTTCCTAATATCCAACCTAGATCTCCCCCACTGTAACTTGAGACCATTGCTCCTTGTTCTGTCATCTGTCACCACTGAGAACAGCTTCTCTCCATCCTCTTTGGAAGCCCCCTTCAAGAAGTTGAAGGCTGCTACCAAATCCCCCCTCACTCTTCTCTTCTGCAGACTAAACAAGCCCAAATCCCTCAGCCACTCCACACAGGTCATGTGTTCCAGCCCCCTCATCATTTTTGTTGCCTTCTGCTGGACTTTCTCCAATGTGTCCACATCCTTTCTGTAATGAGGGTCCCAGAATTGGTTGCAGTACTCCAGATGTGACCTCATCAGAGCCGAATAAAGGGGAATAATCACTTCTCTAGAACTGCTAGCAATGCTTCTCCTGATACACCCCAATATGCTCTTAGCCTTCTTGGCTACAAAGGCGCCCTGTTGACAAAGCATCTCACGCAGCTCAGCATGTTGATGAAGACGACATGCATTAGAGCTCGTTAACATTCTCCAGGTAGCCCCTTGCTGCTTCTGAAATCACTGTGGCGGCAACGCCTCCATAGCGTCAGTTTCTACTCTGGTGCCTCTGCCCCCGACCGTCTCCATTGTTCTTTCTCAGGACACAGAGTCACTGGCCTTCCGCTCTGTGACTCGCTCACCCTCCCTCCAAAAAATCATTTCTTTGTCTGTCCCCCCCCCTTCCATTCAAACACAGAACATAATAGAATTGCCACTGCCAAACCCCTCACTCCACTGAAGTGAAAACCATTCATTTGTTGGCTGAATTTTAAGATGCCTGACTCCAATTGCAACCGTATTCTCCATGGATGTAATGGGACATTTAGCAATTCATTCATTTCTTCACATGCGACTTATTTAGATGCTCAGCAGTTGGCAACTTTGATGCGGAGCGCTGGAAATTAGAAAGCCATTACATATCATAAAAACAGAAATGAAAGAAAACACAGGCCCTAGTTTATATCAGACTAAATTGACTAGTGTCATATTCAGGGTATTTTATTTTATAAATTAAATCGTTATCAGAGGTGTTCCCTTGAACAAACTGCTACCTGTCTGTTTCACATACAACATTGACTCTTCACTCTGCAAAAGAATTGCTCGGGAGGATTTACACACAGAGAAATGTGGCAGCTCTCTCATGATGTGTGTGAGAATAAGAAAAATGTAAGGTGGTTGTACAGCACCTGACATAGTGGACTTTCATCTTGAGGGGGGGGGTTGGGTGTGTAATTTGGTGGCTTGCCTTTAGTCTTAGGGCTTAGCCAACCTTGCCAACTATAAAAGAAAGCAAAATGTGTCCTATAACATAAGAACTAGGGGTCACAAAATGAAATTAATAGGTAGCAGGTTTAGAACAAGCAAAAGGAAGTGCTTCTTAATGCAACACACAGTCAACCTGTGGAACTCCTTGCCAGAGGATGTTGTGAAGGCCAGGACTTTAACAGAGTTCAAAAAAGAGCTACAGAAATTCATAGAGGATAGATCCATCAATGACTATTAGCCAGGATGGGTAGGAATAGTGTCCCTAGCCTCTGTCAGAAGATGGGAATGGGCGACAAGGGAGGGATCACTTGATGATTCCTTGTTCTATTCATTCCCTGTGGGCCACTCTCTGAAGACAGGACACTGGGCTAGATGGATCTTTGATCTGACCCAGTATGGCCACTCTTAATGTTCATATGTTCACCTGAGGGGCAGCAGGTAATTCAACTATAAAAGACAGCAGGAAGTGGTGGAATGGTTGAGAGGAGCTCAAGAATGAGGAGACACTATAAGGAGAAGGAGGGAGCTGATCTCCAACCAGAAAGAGCTGAGAACTGGCTGCTTTAGGTGAAACAACAGATGGAGAATGGTCTCTGGATGAGGCTGAGGAACCAGAGCTCAGTATGAACAGTTGAATTATGATTTTGGATTTTAGGCGGAGGAGCCATTGCGGGTTGTCCAGATTGTTTTGCAGTTCAGGACTCTAGATTTCACCCCGATTTGAGATTAAACCAGCCCCTAAAAGGGGTTCTGTGAGCCATAGCAAAGACCATTGGGAATGCATAAGCCACCTAGAAGAGGGGGCTCTGTGAATCAACTCCTGACCATGACAGGGTCTCAGTAAGTGGCCATGATGCTACAGATTGCTAGAACAATCCAAATTAAAACCTAATGTTCTTAGGTATGTAATGACGCTGAAACTGCCAGCGGGGTCACATGCAGGGCCCACTTACCCCGACTCTATTTGATTTGTACATTTCTGCCACTTGGAGGGAGGAGGGAATTACCAAAATAAAAAGAATGAATTCGAACCATATTCTGACATGGGATCTTGCGAACTGCTGATGACAATTTTTTTTAACCAGTCAAACGTGGCTCAGATGACAACAAGAAGGATGTTTCCAGCCCTGCAAATTACTTTTGTGTTTGGTCAAGCTCTGCATCTCCCCATCATGACTAGAAATACAAGTTCTGCAGATTAGGCCAACGGGTACCTGTGCATTCCAGCCGTGTTCCCATCATGCCTTAAGGGAGAACTGCAAACTCAGGGTGTGTCTACACAGCAGGGCTTAACTTGAAATAAGCTACGTAAGTTGAGCTACGTCAATTGCATAGCTTATTTGGAAGTAGCTTATTTTGGAATTGGGAGCCTCGAACCCAGCACTTATTTCAAAATAGCGCACTCTTCCTCCGACTGCCCTTTACTCCTCGTACAACAAGGGTTACAGGAGTCGGAGTAAGAAGCCCTCCAGCTTGACAGTATTTTGACACTATTTCAGAATAACTGCCTGCTGTGTAGACACGGACTAAGTTACTTCGAAATAATGTTGCCGTGTAGAAATACCTTCAGAGTCTTGCACGAGTCTACACAGGTGTATGTGCTGCAGATTGGTAAACAAGAATGGAGACAGCCTAGCGCCCTTTCCAATTGTAATGTTGGTTCTGAGGGTTTGCAGGACCAAGAGGTGGGGCTCTGCTACTAGCCTGTTTAGCAATCTTCAGCAAATCACTTCACCGCCCCCCGCAATCCTCCATTTTGTCATCTGTAAAATGGGAGTAATGATTCTGACCTGATCTCCTCTGCAAAATGCTTTGATGTGTACTGAAGGCAAGAGCTGTAGAAGCGTGAGGTAATGATTATCACTAAAATCTGCACATCTGGTGTGAACATGCCCTGGGAGCCGATCTGTTGAGTAAGAAGACACCATTTTTCAGAAAAGTCTACCCCAAAGTTCACCCATTGCTGACCTCATAAACCACCGTGTTCACATGACGTTAAGACTGCTCCCGAAGACTGGCAAGGTGGGAAAGCAGCAGTGAAGACCCTAGAATAACCCTCATGGAGGTGGGAGGCCTAAGAGAAGCGAATGTGGTACCTTTGGGATGCTCCACAATGATCTGGTTTTGTGCGTGGACTTAGAACCAGTTCATCACTAGGCAGAGTTGTGGTGAGACAACCCCATGAGTGGCATAAGATCAGAGACAGTAAAACCCTCTGTAGAGGAAGCGTGGCTGCTACATTTTTGATTTTGCAACAGGAGAGGGATTCTGCCATGAGGGGCAGGCAGGTGTGGTGGGGGAAGATGACCTACGCTGGCTTAATATGGGAGGGAGTGAGTTGCTGTCAATCCTTCAGGGATTAAATTAAATCTCCATGTATGCTTCCTTGGGGAACCATGGTGAACACAGGCGGGCTCTCCATCATCCAGTCACTTCCTGTGACATTGACGAGATTTCTGTAAGCCTCACCACTCACCATGTGATTCCTTTTAGTCAAAATGGGAGTGTGATTCATGGAACCAAAGGAAGTTGCTAGTGAAATAAAATGAACCAGAAGATGGGGCACGAATCATGAGCACCACAGCTGATTCTTGATCAAATTCTTTGATTCCCCACCTTTCCTTCCCCTCACCAGCCCCTCAATTGAGGTGGCTCTCTCACACCTTTAGATGAAGGGGATAGCACAGTTCATGACTTGTTCTCAGGGAAAGCACCCTGCATTATCTGGGTGTAGGTCAACTATTATATTTGTCCTGGGCTTTCCTGCGAAACATGCTTTACCAACCCTTTAAGGGGCGCTAGCAAATGTAACAGTGCTCCCTGGAGTAACAGCACACTGTAATGGAAATAAAACCTGGGTTGCTTCCGTGAAACCCAAATCGGGGGAAGACCAGGGCTTTTGCTGTCTCTGTCCCAGCAAGACTAGCTAGCTAGTGAGACAACCCCGTGAGTGACTTAAGATCAGAGACAGTAAAACCCTCCGTAGAGGAAGCGTGGCTGCTACGTTTTTGATTTTGCAACATGAGAGGGATTCTGCCATGAGGGGCGGGCAGGTGTGGTGGGGGAAGATGACCTATGCTGGCTTAATATGGAAGGGCATAGGCTTAGCTAGTGAGGTCCTTATGAGGTTGCCTATCACTGTATTATTTGAGCACTTAACTATAGACCCTCCATCCATCAACCAATGGGTGGGTAGAGCAAAGGAGTGCGATTTGGGGCACCTGCATGCTGAGTCTGAATTTCTCCTGTCTCATTCCAGTTCTCCAGCCAGTCACTTTCATCAGCGCTGCCCTGGTGGGATATCCTGGCCTCTCTGAAGTCAATAGCAAAATTCCTCTAATTACAAGGGTGTCTGGATTCTACCACAATCTTCTATATAGATGCTGCCGGTGATTTGCTACAGGCCTGCCCCAGAGCCCTTGGAAATCCAGGGGGCAGGGTTTCTCTGCTTCCCCTTTGGGTCTGTTAGTAGTGGGGGATCCACAAAAAGGACACAGGTGTTGTAATGGCTGGCATCACAGCCTCTACTGTTCAGGTGCCCACAAAAATCGCAGGCACCACCCTGTGTGTCACACAGCTGAGTTAGATTCCGTAGGCAATGACTGGAGAGAGATAGGAACCTGGGGGTATGATCCATCAAAGCAGACTAACCGTAATGTAGCCACGTGGAGACACTGATTGGGGGCAGGGTGTCCTAAACCCTACCCCACTCTTGTAATTCAGAGTCTAACTCTGGGCTATAAAAGGCAAGTATTTCTGCTAGCAATTCTCAAAACAGGGGAAGGTAGGTATTTGGCCATGTAAGTCACACGAGGGTCCCAGTATGGTTGGTGTGCTCAGAAGCTGTCTAACTCCACACAAAAGAGTGGAGATATGGGGGGGGGAAGGGGGCAGAGGTAGGTGGCAGCTGAGTGGGAGATTTTTGGATACTAGTGGCATCTGAAAACCAACTTAGGCTCCTAAGTACTTTTGTGAAGCCTGTCCGAGGTAGCCTTGGATAAGTCAATTAATTTCTCCTTGCCTCAGTTTCCCCACTGGTAGGAAACAGAAATAAGATGATCCCTTACAGAGTGCTTTGAAATCATTAACAGAAGCCAGGTGCCACATATGAACACATTCCAATGTTATTTATTTATAGTGGGACAGAGTCTGGCATTATACGGCTATGACATGATACTCTCTAGGGAGGTTGTGGATTCTCCATCACTGGAGAGATTTAAGAGCAGGTTAGACAAGCACCAGTCAGGGATGGTTTAGAAGGTGCTTGGTCCTGCCGTGGGGGCAAGGAACTGAATTTGACCTCTCGAAGTCCCTTCCCATTCTAGTGTTCTATGATTCTGTGATGGTTTGCACCGTGGATGAAATGCAAGAGTCAGTTTTCCCAAGTGATCATGCTCAATGCAGGCATCAGAGCAACTCAGAACTCCTCGACTGCAGTTCCAAAGATACCGTATCCTCGGTGGAGTGCTTGAGCCATGTCCGTATGAGTCCCACAGGCTGTGAATGATGTCCTATCAAATTAGGCGCTGACGTCTCTGCAACTAGTACAATTTTCTTCTGCTTCTGAACATGAAGGTTCCATGTTGCTTAATGTTTCAGTGTCCAGATTGCAGCCTTCATGTACACCACAATTCAGCTACCTGGGCTTCTTGGAGGATGCCCCAACCCTCCCTCTCTCCTTTCTCTCTGTGGTTCAGAGCTCGTTGTCAGCTTCCAAGAGCACATGATGTAATGTGCTTTTTTTTTTCTTGCATTTGCACTGCTTGTTCCAGGCAGTGGTCAAGCTGAACAGTTACACCCTCAGCCAGCTCTCTCCTGGCACTTGGTTCTCGCCACCTGCCAGACATTGTGGAAGCAACGCTCTTCCAACTGAAAGAAGCTTGTGGTGGAATATGATGGGGATATGTGTGTGTATACGGGAAGGGGAGGGCAATTGCTAAAAATAGCTTCACTCATCTTCCAGAGCCAGGACTTTCCATTCTCAAAGTCACTAATCCTCAGCTCAAGCAGTGGAGAAGGGTATTTTGCCCCCTCCACACCACAGGCAATCCAGTTCTATAATACATTGAGTGCTTACGAAATAGTTAATTGCCTTGTGTAAACGACTTGGCGGGTAGGAGCAGGAGGAATGGCTTAATGAAGAGAATCAGAGTCCAAAACCCTGCAGAGATTGCAGAGTTGGGATCTCTCTTGATAACAAACAAATGACTGGCCCTGTGTTTTTGGCAGGGGGGGAGAGATTGCACTTTTGGCTGCTGCAGACACATTTTGGGAAAGTAGCTCTCTCTCACAGTTTGTTGGAGAATACACCTTTCACCTCTTCAACAGGGTACCCATTCTCTCGCAGAGCACGACGGAAAACTAATTTGCTGCACTCCCCTTTAATGCAAGTAGGCTTGAGGGTCATTGACAGAGCTGTGAAAGGACCCAGAATGACATAGCCTGGGGTGACACAGGCCACTAGTGAGGTGGAATGGGATGTTGTGATGCAGGTTGGAATTAAAGTCTGTGATTACGTAACACCGACAGGTGGAACCAAAGCTGGGATGTCTGGAGCTTAGTGCATGAGCCTCTATAGCCTGAGCTAAAAGCCAGCTGGCTCTCAGCTAATACTATAGAGCAGACTCATTTTCACTCTCTGTAAGAGGTCTCAGTGTCTCTATATGGCACAGTGAACCACACCCAGAATTTGTGTGGGTTACAATTATTCTCCCATATAATTTTAAATAGAGGAAGTACATTTTACAGGTTGTCAAGGAAAAAAGAGATTAATTATTATTATTTTAAATATATATATTGTATATATAACTCTATCTATACCGTTTATCGGGGATTTATCTCCCTTGATTACAATAGCAGACAGCGGTCCTCAGTTCAGCAAAGAAGCTATTCAGAGATCAGAGCATTAGATACCCAGCAACTCAAATATCTTTAAAGGAGCCTCTGTATTAAAATACCCAACAAATCTCTGAAATGTACACACCCTCAAACCAGGAAAAAATGAATACATATCTAATAAATGTGAAGGCACATTTTTATGTTAAATTGATGCTAATTAACATAGTCATACTATTTGTTGACTTGAAGGTATTTAAACACATTATTTTTCTTATTGGTTGTACAGCATATGCCAATGTCAGTGAATTTAGGATAGGACATAATCCTGGTGTTTGTGCTTAACATTAAGCAAATGAGTAGTTCCAGGAGTGTTTCAATTATCCCATTATTTTGTCCTATCGCTTAATTGGGGGCCAGTGATGTGCTAAAAGATAAGCATGTGCGTAAATATTTCCAGGATCCAGAGTTTAGAATTCATTGTATAATCCTATTAAAACCTAATATTTAATAGAACTGGACAAAAATAACGAAGACCAGGTTGGAAAAACAAAAATTCACAAGGGTTTCAAAGCCTTTGGAGGTAATTTAATTCCATTTGCTAACATCATGGCCACAGATGTTGTCTTAGCAAAATTTTCAAATTTTATCTTTAAAAATCAGAATTTTTTTTCTGATTTTGAAACTCATTTTTGTAACCCCCCTCCCACCGTGTGACTAAACTCACTCATAAAATCTCGCAATAGGAAACAAAAACCAACCAAACCAGGGACCAGTGGTGGCAATGAAGCCCCCAAACATTAATACATGGAAATTACCCGTGACTTTTTTGTTTAAAAAGGGAAAAATCAATTTCTTTGTGTGAGATGTTTCAAAAAAGTTACCAAAAACATCAAGACTTTAACTTGCAGCAGCTCCAACTGAGCAGTGTTTATGCCCTGCACTCTATGCCCTTGTTAAGGAGGCAGTCCTGCCAGAAGATCTGGATAATCCGCCATGGAAAGTCTCATTCACCTCAGTGGGTTCTGCCCAGAGATCTCATGAGGTGCTCCAATGGGGGCACTCTTTAAGTTCGATTTAGTGGGTCTTCACTAGACCCACTAAATCAAAACCCAGTAGATCGACTGCGGCAGCATTGATCTTCCACACAGTATAGACATACATACCAAAGGGATACAAACCCTCCAGAAAATCTTAATATTGCATCCTTTTGATGTGGCTATCCTAGTCCCCCAGAAGAGATCCTCATACCTGGAGAAAGCCTGTCCTGCAAACACCGACCCACACATTTAGTTATGAGAGTAGGTTCATTAATTTCAGTGCGACAATGCACCTCTTTAAATGTTTGTGGGATCTGTGTCTATGCCCACAACATAGGAGCAACATTTGGTTTCTGTTCAATTAGGACACATCTGGTCTTATTGATTTATTATGAAGACAAATAGATGAGGTAATATCTTTTGTTGGACCAACTTCTGCTCATGAAAGACAGGCATAAACAGAGCTCTTCTCTCGCCTCCAGAAGCTGATCTAACGAAAGATATTACTGCACCTACCTCATCTCCCTCCTATCCTGGGTCCAACACAGCTACAACAACCTGGCAAACAAAAAGAGATTGATATGAACACAACAAACTCAAAAAGGCTCTGATGACTTAATTCGTGTGTAGACAATGTTCATTTACCCGTGGAAGGTACTCTGGGGAACAACACTGAGCCTATAAGGCCTATTAAGACAAGTCGCCTGTTTCAATTTGATCTGAAATTTTGAAAGGCCTGTTGTTTCAAATAGAAAAATATCAAATAGGTCGAATACTACGTAAAATCCACACATGTTTAATTATTGAAGTGTGGGGGAAAACCCCATCTTCCTTCACTTTTTACAAACTTCACCCATCCCGGGGAGTGGAAATTACTCAAAAAAGGATAGGCTTTGAAGCTTTTTTTTCCCCTTCACTTTTCTCACTTTAAAAAAGAAAGTCTTTGTGATCCTTTTCCTCCAATGCAAAATAGACAGTCTTCATTTTTAAGTGAATTCTCCCCACCAAAGCAAACATCTCAAATGAACCAATGATCTTTGTTTCTTATATAAGAATGGCCATACTGGATCAGACCAATGGTCCATCTAGCCCAGTGTCCTGTCTTCCGACAGAAGCCAATGCCCAGTACTTCAGAGTGAATGAACAGAACAGGGCAATTATCAAGTGATTCACCTCCTTTCAGTCCCAGTACCTTGCCATCAGAGGTTTAGGGACACGCAAAGCATGGGGCTACATCCCTGGCTATCTTTACTAGTAGCCATTACAGCTGGTCCCCGAGTTGCAAACGGTCAAGTTACGACCATTCGCATTTACAACCGCTTCAGTCGTAAATGCGGTCCCCAAGTTACAAACGTGATCCGCGCTTACAAACAGCGCGGTCGCCATGTAACTCAATGGGGTCCGAGTTACGAACACTTCGAGTTATGGCCAAGTGTTTGGTCTGTAACTCGTTCGTAACTCGGGGAGAGGCTGTAATAGAACTATCCTCCATGAACATATCTAATTATTATAACTCCCCTCTCTGGCAACATCCATGGTCCCGACATGACTTTAGTTAGCTGGATGTCCACTTCCCATGGGCGTGGCCAAGTTTCCTGTGGTTCCATAAAGTTTGTTTACAGCCACCAATCCTGGCTCTATGTTCTGTGCTGTTATTTAGATCTAATTTACCCCTCAATGTCTTCAATAGCTCAGTAACCAGCGGAAGTGCTGGTAATGCCGCTAGACAATATTGACCTCCTGTGGTCTGGCAAATTCTCTGATTTGGTACCGGTTGGGTCCCAAAGGTGCCGGACTAAAGAGGTCCAACCGCTAGTGTGATTTACTAGCTGGAAATGAAGAGGAAGAGCCAGTCATGTGTGGGCACCAGATCTCCATGGACTAGTTTTTTTGGGGCCTATCTGAATTAGCAAGAAAATATCCTTCTGAGCATGAACACCTTTGATCCCAGCGTGAGATGATCCCGACCCTGCAAAAACTGACTAAAGTGTGTTACTAGCAGCGCAGGGCCACTCACATGACCGGGGCATGGGGGGAGGCTCCTGCCACATGGCGTTCAGCCTATGCATGAATATTGGAAGGATCAGGGACAATTTTAAAAATATATAGTACAGCAAAATAGATTTTCTCTGCAGGATTTGCAGTATTTCCAGATTGTGTCTGATTTGGAAATATCCGGGGAATAGCTTTTCTCTTGGCATTTGACTAATTCCATTGCTGGTATTAGTTAAAAAAAGCAAAAAAAATGTAAAAATCATTGGCTTGTGTAAAAATCATATCCTAATTATGTCTCATCAGGAAAAAAAGTAAGGTGTGACTGAACCTTGGGCTGAGAGTTTGACTCGGGTTCAGTTTTTATTGAGGGTGGTTTGGTTATCTATATGTAACAGATTCTATTTTTTTCAAAATCAGGTGTACTTTTTATACCTATGTTACAGCTCCGTCTTCCTTCCCAGCCTACCCCCAATCTCCAACTCTTCATTTTGTAACCCACAGAAACATTGTATAGGTTATTTTTCTCGTCCAATTAAACATTTGGAGCAGCGAGTCATTACTGTGGTGATTTATGGCAGGTGGTCTATGGCCGATCTTAACACAGTATTTTTTTCTTATTACTTAATTGTTTTAGTAGCGCTTCAGCCATTAGTTTCTTACTCCTGAAAACAGGAAACAGGAGTGTTCTATTACAGATGCTTGGCTAATTAGCTCAGAGGCTGTCTAATGGGGACTATTAAAAATGCAAATTAGGAGTGATCAAACAGTGCAAAGTTTTGTCCTGACAGAATATATTAATGTATCTGCAAAAATAAATACGTAACGAACTAAATAAATAAAGGCAGAGAGGAGAAGCAGAGTTGGGATTTCATCCTTAACTATAATTGGGTATATCACACAGTTAACATAGGGGGCAGGCAGATAATGGATGACATTTAAAACTTGTCAAAGTGCTGGAAAATATACGCTAGATGGGAAAAATTCTCTGCACTGATTGGAAGGGAGGTGGTAAGATACAAACTGGATGACCAAAAAAATCCTTTCTGGCTCCAACTTTCATGGTGCTATGAACATATGCTTCCTGGAGAGCTTTACAAACAGGTAGGAAGGGGCAGAAATCAACTCGATGGCTGGGAAAATAGGGGTGCCTGTTTGCCATCATAGTTAAATCACATTAGCATAATTATGTCCCCCAAGAGAGGGTGCCACTGACTTTAGAACATTTGTGAAACCCAGTATGCAAATCACCCAGGGGAAGATGGTTCTGGGATTTGCATTTGCATGTTTGAGATCGTCTTGAAAGCAGAGGCTGTTTGTTAACTATTTTTCAAGTGGTTTTCCTGAGTGAACGGATTTGCAAGGGGGTTCTTTTCCTTTTAGGAAAAAAAAATATTATAAACAAGAGGCTAAAAAGACCAGACAGGCTGTGCGATTGGAAAGAGATATCATGGGGCTGTGTATGTTATAAAAATATGGCATGAACTCTTCTCAGGGCTGGCAATTAACATAGGCCTTAAACTGAACCTAAAGGTAGGATCTCCTCAATCTCTGGTGAAACTTAGATCCCCTTATATGACCTTTGCTGTTGATGGTAATGAGAGGGAATATTTTCCTCCTGTTTTCACTGCATTAATAAAATGCCTTACTATTGATCCCAAAGCCACCTCTATTTCTATTGGCTGTACAGATGGTGGCTTCAACTCCAGGGTGAGTTGTTCCCTCCGCTTTTGTAGAGGCTGGAAGATAAACCCCAGATTAGGGTTTTAAAGCTCAGTGATTCTTTGTTTGTTCCCTTAAATGTCTCCCAGTTGCCCATGCCATCTTACTAAATATTTTCCCCCGTTGCTCCTGGGGGACTGTCATTTGCACAGATACCTTATTCTGACACTCCAGGGCCAAATTCCAGCCCCATTAGCAAGCTGCCTTGACCTATTTAAAGCCTTTTAATGTCCCTCCTGTCCTTTAAACAAACCTGTCCCTGGTGGCAGCCCTCCTCAGAAATGACTTCCTAGGTGGATCAGAACCCAGTGTGAATAGTCACACAGGAGGTCCAAGCGAACCTGATTTCTACACAGGGTGAGTGAGGCGTGCAGTTGGCCCCCAACAGACAGCCGGAGAAGCTGCAATTGTTTCGTGAAAGCTGAACCAGCTCCCAGACGGGGGAAAGATGTCCTGGGGTTTAAACATGAGCAGGTAACTGGACTTAGGACCTTCGCCCATCCCTGTGGTGGTTTGAGTCTGGGCCTTCAAGGCTTCACTTGGGCATAGGTTCCTGAATCCAACTGTCCTCTCTGCCTGCGTTAGCAAAGCCCACAGATACCTGCTGGATCTGGTACTTCCTATGCCACGGGCCCCAGAATGTGTTAGCTGGGACTGTGCTTCTGGGGGCACCGTCGTGCTGCTCCTACGGAAAGCCAGGCACCTGGTGTAATGAGTCCATCAGCTGCCACCCACAAGCGCTGTTCCTGGACAAGTCACCCGCCTTCAGCTGCAGAGCTGAGAACCAGGCTCTGCTTCTTCCGCTTCCAAACCGCCGGCCTCTCTCTTTTAAGTAGCAGTCAAGCTGTTCTGGGGCTTGGGCTTATTCCTGACTGGGAGGCAGGAGCGCCCCCTACTGAATGGCCAGCAGAATCATACGTCTCGGTTCTCAGTGCCCCTGAAGAAGGGGCTGGAGTGCAGCCTCACAAAAGCACCATTAAAAAGGCATGTTAGTACAGTTTGAGCAGAATGCCCAAATACAATGCAGATGCAGGGGTACTGTGCTCTCAGAGTCCCCCTACTCCACATGGACTTCATGCAATCCCCATCACCAATGAAGGAGGAACCTCTGAACAATGCCACAGATGTCTCTGAGTCCTGACTTCAGAATCTCGGGTCCTCTTCCTAGTTTTGTCCATACCTAAGACCAGTCTGTGGTAGCTGCATGTATTCACTGCACGACAGGATGCTCTTGCTGGTCCTCTGTTGTTTATGACTTTACATGCTAGTACTAGGCTCCATGGCTAATTGATAGCCTTGAGTGGAGCAAGACAGACCATCTTCTGCAATAGCATTATTATGTGGGGTTCTTGCAAGTAGCTCATTTATCCGCTCTGGGGCCCAGCTTCAAAAGGGAGGCAGGATCTAATATATCCACCCACAGATCCAGTCTATTCCATTGGCCACTTTGTGACTATTAAAGATCCTGTGACATCTCTATAAGAGAGGCAGGGATTAACATATGCCATCAGTCACACCTCCTTCATGGTATCAGCTGGACGCAGTAGGATTCGTCTTTCCCTTTCGCATGACTGTGTGGTTACGTCTTGACTACACCTCTCTGTCGACAGAGAGATGTAGATTAGGCACATTGAAATTGCTAATGAAGCAGGGATTTAAATATCCTGTGCCTCATTAGCATAAACATGGCTGACACTTTTTTTCGAAATGGAGTTTTTTCGAAAAAAAGGCAGTCTAGATGCAGATCTGTCGAAAATAAAGCCTTTTTCGACAGATCCTGTATTCCTCAAAAAATGAGGTTTACAGGATCTGTCGAAAAAGGCTTTATTTTCGACAGATCTGCATTTAGACTGCCTTTTTTTCGAAAAAACTCCATTTAAAAAAAAATGTCGGCCATGTTTATGCTAATGAGGCACTGGATATTTAAATCCCTGCTTCATTAGCAATTTCGATATGCCTAATTTACATCTCTCTGTCGACAGAGAGGTGTAGTCTAGACACACGCTGTGGCTGCTAAACAGTAGCTGTGTTCTGCACTAGAGGTGGCTGCATTGTAATAAGAAATTAAGTGATTCTTTTGTGTGTGTGACCCACCTCGCGATGCTACAGTGCCTCCCTTGCTCAAGCCCTACCAAATCTGAAATTTCAATTTTAAATAGAGGAAATCATGAAACTGACTGTGAAGTTGACCACAAAGTGTAGCAATGGTAGGGGGTCCTGACCCCAAACGGAGTTGTGTGGGGCTCGCAAGGTGATTGAATGGGGGCTGCGGTACTGCTACCCCGTACTCCTGAGAACTGGCTGCTAGCAGTGCTGCCTTCAGAGCTGGGCAGCTGGATATTGGAGGCTGCTGGCCAGGAATCCAGCCCTGAAGGCAGAGCTACCGCCAGCAGCCGTACAGAAATAACAGTGGCATGGTACGGTATTGCCACCCTTATCTCTGTGCTGTTGCCTGCAGCACTAAACCCCGCTCTAAAAGCAGCAGTGCAGAAATAAGGGTGACGTGGGTACAGTATTGCTACTCTTACCTCTGTGCTGCTGCTGGTGAGGTGCTCTTCAGAGCTGGGCACCCGACAACGTCACAACCACCACTTTCCAGTTGCCTGCTCTCTAGTTGCCTTGCTCTGAAGGCAGCAATGCAGAAGAAAGATGGCAACACTGGGACCCTCCTAAAATAACCTTGTGAGCCCTCTGAAATTCCCTTTTGGGTCAGGACCCTCAGTCTGAGGAACTCTGGTCTCCCCTGTGAAATCTGTATAGTACGGGAACAGCACGCCGAAAGCCAGATTTCATGGGAGGATACCAGATTTCACGGTCCATGACACAGTTTGCATGGCTGTGAATTTGGTGTGTGTATGTAAGCCACATACCTAGTGTGGTTACTGAGCAATGCAAGTGGTACCTAGACCACAGCAACAGTTAAGACCAAGAGACCTCTACAGCTGGGAGCCTGCTGGCTCTTAGCTCAGAGGGTAAAGGCTTCTATACTTAGCTCTGGAGAGCCCAGGTTCAAATCCACCTGGTGATGGTTACATATGCCCCATGCATTGGACAGTGGGGTCTTGATCTCCATTAAGACATCCCAGGCTGTAGTGATACAAATTGGAACCAAAACCAAATAGCAGCTTGAAAGCCACAGAGTAAGTGTGCCATTAGAGATGGTATCAGGTGTGATCACTTATTAGGGAGGGGGGAAGAGGAGAGGTGGAAGGTGAAGTCAGTCTGTGGTGCCAGAGCTGCTCATTCTGAGCAGTGTGGACACCTGGTTAGAATCCAAAGAGATAATCATAGTGTAGCTACCACCTGCCTTGACTACTTCAGGGGTATGAAAGATGCTGACAATTATAGACTTCAGGTACCTTGAGCAATCATCTCTCCAAACAGCTGCCAGGCTGAAATGGACTCACTCTGATCTGCTGCTCAGAGTAATTCTTGTCTTGGAAACACAATAGTGGGTTATTGGTAATTACAGGGGAAAAAATAAGCTAGAAATAGAGGGAGGGCTGGCTATTTAACTCCCCCTCTCTTGTTCCACTAGGGTGCTTGGGCTTCCCAGTCCAGGAAGAAGGCACTCTGAGGAGACTTGCCTGCTGTTATTATTTCGAGGGAAAAGATGAGGGGATGGCTGCTATAATCTCTTCTGAAAAAAAATGCAGACTAAGTGACATAATTTCTCTTTAAACCACTGTGGAAAGCAGCTCTGATGAACGTCCAGGGAAACAGGCCCCATTTTCCACAGCAGTGCAGCACTCGGAGAGCTGGCAGGAAGCCTCCCTGTGGTTGGTGGGGAGAGATGTCAAGTGGGAGGCCGGGGAGCAGGAAAAGGGGGAGGAAAAGGAGAGAGGGAGAAGACAGGAAGGGAGGCTGACAGAGAGCTACCGGGGACTTGGGCAGGGACATGTGGGAAGGGCACCAAGGCACACTGCTGGTTTGGGACCAGATCCAAACCCCACTGAATTACACAGCAAGCACTGATGTCATCTGGGATTTGGAGCAGGCCCTAGGAAGCAAAGGAAGAGCAGGGGAAAGGGAGGCAGAAAGGTAAAAGAGGGGGCAGGAAAGGGAGTCGGTTGGTAGGGAATTAGGAGGAGGAGAGGTGCATTGAGTAAGATGATGCCAGCTTAAATGCCACCTCTCTGGCCTGTTTCTGAACGGGAGAAGCTGTGGGTTTTTTGCTGAGCCACCTGGTATTGTTTTGAACGATTGGAGAAATCAGTGGCATTCAGGGCAAATTAGATTCAATTTACTGTACAAATTGCCAGACTATCAGACCCAGTAAGTGTGTTTATTACAATACAGGCACAGGTCACCTCTTTGTAGCACAGGGTAATCAGACAGAGACTAAACCCACTTGTATGGATAAATCGTGTTGGGTTTTTCATGCCAGAGAGGGAACCAAAAAGGGCTCTCTGTGGTCCTGAGGTAGTTCAGCCCCTGCGGGGGGATGCACATCTCTTTTGGCGTAATTGATTCATTTCAATATCTCAGTGCAGTGCCAGTGGTTTGTTCCTGACCTACTCTCAATTTCATATAATGACTGGGACAGAGTGAAACTTCTATCCATTTGGAACACTTGGTTTTGCCCAGCCAGCCAGAAGCTTTTAAAGTAGTTGTGGGTAAAAAGGGACGATCAGTGCTCAGGAAGATGACTCCTTTGAGTGGTGAGGAGGGGTTGAGATCCTGTTGATGTTTTCTCATTTTCTTCTTTGAAAAAACAAGAGGGTGTTTTGTTAAATAAAATAGCCACAGCTTTGAATAAAAAAGGCAAAGAGGGTTTATGGGAATTACTTAGCTTGGATGATGTTCTTTGACTCTGCAAGATCCTATATTTGTCAGCAAATAAATGTAAATGAACGTTGTTGTTTTAAATTAAGGAGCATCTCTTGAGAGCTTTTTTAGGAAATAAGAAAAAAATAGTTTTTGAGTCATAGACTCATAGAATCCTAGGGCTGGAAGAGACCTCATATGGTCATCTAGTCCAACTCCCAAAGCAGGACCACCCCCAACTAAATCATTCCAGCCAGGGCTTTGTCAAGCTGGGACTTAAAACCCTCTAGGGGTGGAGATTCCACCACCTCCCTAAGGAGCCCATTCCAGTGCTTTACCTAGTTAAATGTGTTTTCCTAATATCCAACCTAGACCTCCCCCATTGCAACTTGAGACCATTGCTCTTCGTTCTGTCATCTGTCACCACTGAGAACAGCCTCTCTCATAAGAACGTAAAAACGGCCATACTGGGTCAGACCAAAGATCCATCTAGCCCAGTATTCTGTCTGCTGACAGTGGCCAATATCAGCTGCCCCAGAGGGAGGGAACATAATTCCATCCTCTTTGGAACCCCGCTTCAGGTAGTTGAAGGCTGATAGCAAATCCTTCCTCATTCTCTTTTCTGTAGGTTTTCCATAATATGGCTAACGAGCCCTTATTGGTTTCCTTTCTGTCATGAAAAATCAACAGAAATCTCCCCTCACTCTTCTCTTCCAGCCTCTCAGCCTCAGCAACATAATAGTTCATCTCAGCCATGACCCTCTCCTGTGTAAGTTGGTGTCTTTTGCATCACACATCTGTCACAGCGTAAGGAGTCCTGCAATGTTGGCTGCCTATTTTGATACTTCCCCTGCCAACCATGTCATAGCTGAATGTCATCCATGTAAAATCCATAGCAATAGTTGGGCAGGTGACAACAGCCTTCTTGTGGTCTACCCTGGGAAGTGCTGAAGTACAATGATGTCATCCACTTGGCATTTGCATGTTGCATTGAAACAGCAAGGGAAATAATTATTCTGCAAAAAGTGACTCCTGCCTGACTAACTTGGAGAGAACTGTAGGCCCAGCTCAAAGATTTGCCAGTGAAAGGGATCAATGTCATTGCCCTTCGAGAAGCCCAGATGAAAGATGATACTCAAGAATTCCATCATTTGTATTGCCACCTACCTAGCTACTATCCTGTTGCCAACCTCATCATCTGAAACATGCTATTGAAAAGGGTACACCTTATGCTGGAGACCAGGACTAGAAAGGTTAGTAAAGGAGTATTGGATGTGTAGTGATCTGAACATCAAAACATACTGAATAAGTCACTGAACAGAATGGCTTGTCAAAAACGTACCAAAGCCATTGGACTTTTGGATTTCATTCACTACAGCTTGGCTCTTGCTATGCCAACTTGAGGCTGCAAGTTAGTTTTTGGTCTTCAAGATCTTTCAAAGGCAGTGTTGGTGATACCTCTCAAGAACTTTCAGGTGATGTTTGTAGATTGTCCACAGAGGTACTCAGAGAAGCAGTACATCTCCATACACTGAGGCCAGGCCTACACTAGACCTGGAAGGTCAGGTTAAGGTATGCAAGATCATTTAAAGAAGTGGGTTTTGCCTATAAAAGCTCAAGATACTATAGTGTCTAAGGTGCCACAGGTCTACTCATTGTTTTTAAGTCCAGCTATGTAAAATACATAGCCAGAGTCAGCTTACCTTAAGCCGAGCTTGGAACCATTTTCACAGAGGGAGACCGATGGGAGCAAATGCTCCCCTCAGCTTCCCTTATTCCTTGTGATTGCCTGGAGTATGGGCAATAGCTGGAGCTGGCCTCAGCATTCAATGTATGTGTCTTAACTAGACCCGCAAAATCGAACACCAGAAAAGCGATGTCTGGTGTGGCAAGTGAAGATATGCCCTGAGTCTCCATACAACAAAATAAAATTTTAATAAAAGGGCAAATGGGACCCAGCATGAATTCAGGAAAACACTAACACCCTAATTCAGAAGTATGTGAGCATAGGCAATCACCCACCCTGCACTGTGTTGGCCAGTGTCCTTTGCCTCAGTTTCTCACTTTGCGTAAAACTCACAGAGCTCTCCTTCCCTCATCTGTAACTGTCCTAGTCAAACCGACTAGAAATTATCCTGACTGTTGACATGACCACATTACAGCAAATTCAGAGTTTCGTGCACTCAGATGGGAACCAAGGGATCTGGTTTCGATTCCTACTTATGCAACTGGCCTGCTTTGGGACCTTGGGCATGTCATCTCCTCACTCTGCCCCTGTTTTCTTCCAACCATTTCTTTTTTTTAGTGAGCTCCATGGTGCAGAGTATGTTTATACTCTGGATTTGTACAGCACCTGACGTGGTCGGCGCCTCATCTCCTTTGGGATACCTAGCTGCTGTCATCAGACACCCCCAATGGCATGGAATTGACTTCCAACAAAAGATAGAAAATGCAGGCAAATGACATATGGGAAGAAAGAGAAAAGGTGTAAACAAAAGGAGTTTCAAAGTACATAGATCGGAAACAACTATTTAATAATGGAGTCTTCCGCCCAGCAGAGAAAGGCATAATACACTCCAGTGGATGGAAATAGAAGCTAAACCAGCTCAGAATGGAAATGAACAACATTTACCAGTGTGGGTAGTTAACCATTGCAACAAGGGTTACAGCGGATTCTCCATCACCGGCAATTTTTTGATCAAATCTGGGTGTTTTTTCTAAATGATCTGTCTAGGAATAATTTGAGGGGAATTTTATGGGCTGTGGCACACAGGAGGTCAGAGATGTCCCGGTCCTCCCTTCTGGCCTTGAAATCCACAACTCATTCCTTCCTTACAGGGATATTTGTCTTGAAAACCAAGAGCCACAATGGGATGATTTGAAGGGAAGCATAAGGCACAACACCCTTTTTCTGTAAAATGCCAGAATATTTGCAAAGCATTATTTCCATAAACAGCATAGAGGGAAGGTGGAGGAGGCAGCAGTATGCCCTTTCCATTCATCTTGCCATGCTGTGGCACAAGTTTTGGGCCTCTTGTGTAGGCCTTCATCCTCAAAGTAAGAAGGTTCTGGGGGTTAGGGCATAAGCCTAGGACCTGGGAGACCCTCATTCCTTCCTTGTTCCACCACAGACATTTTTTGACCTTGGGTAAGTTATTTAACCTTCCCTGGGCCTCAGTTCCCCATCTGTAAAATGAGCTTTTCACCGTCCCACTTCACAGGAGTGCTGCCTCTAAGCACTCACAGGCATGAGCATTTTTATCCTTGCAACACTCCAGTGTAGTTTCCTCAGCTAGAAAGAACTCCCATTGATTCTCTCGCAGCATCAGTACCAGGGGAAATATATAATATGATTTCTTTGTGTGTGTTCTTAGCAAATATCAGGACTTGATCTGCACTTTCCTGTTCCTATTTGAAGGGATTTATACATTGTACCAATGGAGCAAGAAAAGAGATTAAAAACTTTTCAAGCAAGAGTGAAATTTTTCAGGATAAAGGCAAAGATGGTGTGAGCTCAGGCCTGATGCTGGAATAAAGACTCACATGTGGGCATATGCAGCAAAGGCACTAGTAGTAGGGCTAACAGAATGTAGGAAGTGGGTGGAGAGAGAGAGAGAGAGTGTATAGCGATAGATGGATAGAGAGAGTGTATAGTGATAGGTAGACAGACAGACAGACAGATAGATAGAGAAAGAGAGTTCTGCTTATCTTTGCAATTTCCATCCTTGGTGTAAAGCTGATGGACTCTGATCATCAGCAGATGGGATTGGACCTGGGACCTCAGGGGTTAAAACCATGTGCCTCTACTGCATGAGTGAAAAGCCCACTGGCTCTTATCTTAGGCTGTGGAGCAGACTTCTCAGTGGTTGCAGTGCCTCTGGGTTATTTTTGCATCACGGCCAGGTAATTATGTAGCCCACTGGTGAGTATATGTTAGATCTCCCTTCTATTCCCAGCCCACAGACAATAGGAGTCAGTCCCTGCTAGCTGGGCTCAGCTATTTAGTACAAGCTGTGTTAGCTCCTGACTTTATTTGTGGAGGCCTCATGTATGTCACAGCTGCCATCTTGGCCAGTCCAAGAGCTACAAATATGAGCTGGTACAGCATGAGCTGAAGAGTCGACGTTCTTTAGTCACTACTGAAGGAGACCCCTGAAGGAGACCCCCTGTCCTCGGTGGATTGGAGGCAGAGAGGGAACTCGCTCTCCCATGGGTTATAACTACTTCCGACACAAATATGTTATGGGCCCAACTGGAAGCTCAGATCGGCTATCACAGACTCTGATAGGAGTTGGGGAGGGAGAGTGTTTAAAAGTGTTCCTGCCAATTCCCATTCCTTATAACTTGGAACATCAAGTGAGAGGAGAATAATGCTTAAAAGAGATGGTCTAATGGCCCGAGAAGCTGTTGCACCACACTGAGTCTTGCTGAGGGGCTACAAGAGTGCACCCTATCCTACTAAACCTTTCTATCCATGTGCTCAGAACAATGGGTGAATGGCGTACCCATGCTTGTGAGTCATCTTTGCAGTCTTCTGTGATCTACTCCTTTGAACACCAGATGTGCATGATACAACCGCACTTCCATGCTTAGGTACATACTTTCAGTAGGAGACACAAAGACCGTGTACACCATCCCTGGTGTAATCCCATGGAGTTACAGCAGGGATGAATTTGGCCAGAGGTGTGTTCAAACGACATCAAGCTCTATCAGAAAAGCGAGTACATTTTCCAATGTGAAGTATCATAGGCAGTTGTTAATAGCTCTGCGGTATCAGAAACAGGTATTCACTGAAATTCATCCACGTCTTTCTCATCTAGAGAAGTCAAGGACAACTTTGTGTTGCCAGATGGGGTTTCTAAAGTGAGCTTCTGAGGAAAGATTGAAAGAAAAACAAGACATGTATAGCTTGGCAAATCGGCAACTGAGGAGGCAGGGCAGGGAAAGGGGTGATAAGGCAAGTGCCTACGCATATGTGACTGTGCTTCAAAAAATGAAAGCTGATGCAATGAACTGCTTCTCTCAATGAACAGGGAGCAATGCATGCAGCGGAGCGCAGAAAAAAATGATGCTGAATTTCAGGTCAAATGTCGGTGACATCTTATCACCATGAGGACTATTTTACTGTGAGACATTTTCCGAAGGCAAGTGGTGGAGTATTCTCCAATGAACACAGTATATGCCCCTGTGATTTAAAATTTGATTAGACAATGGCCTGGAAAATGAGGTAGCCCAAGGTCCAGTGGGCTTCCAGAGCAGCCCTTTGAACTTCAAGTTGTGGGCTACAAACTGTGGCGTGTTGGGAGATCTTTCTGACTCCTGCCAGGGTGTACCCTCTGCTCCTCAGCTGGGTCTCAGCAAGGACTCAGCTGGGAGCAGGTAGGCTTCAAGCAGAGAGGATGCTGCTGAACTGGAATCCTGTTCTATGTTCTTCCCAGGAGAAAGCCCGTTCCTGGTGGTTTGTAGTAGTGAGGCTGGTATGAGGTGCACACACAATGACACACAACACAGAACACACAAAGGAGTCTCAGGCTTAGTTTCCCAGAGTTGTGTAAGAAGCCACAAGGCTTCTTCTATGTTGAATAACTTCAAACTGGGCTAGTGAACAGGAGGGGCTACGATAGCATATATATCTCCAATAATATCCACAGTGACAATAGCAAGTACTCTGATTTGGGGAGGCTTAGAAGGAAACTTTTCCTGGGAGAAGGCGATTCATAGATAGTATGGCCACAAGGAACTACTATGATCATCTACTCTGACCACTTGCATCACACAGACCCTAGAAGTGATTCCATAATTACCTACTGCAGGATTTCATACTCTGAACAATTAGGTGTTGGCCACTTTTAGAAATACTGCCACCAAAATGGTCAAGGACTTGGATGAGATCAATTTATGGATGCAGAACACTTGGTTGAAACTAAAGCTGAGCAAGATGGAGGTTCCATCGCAGGTCAGAGGAAAGAAATTCAAAGAATTTAAAACCATGGTGTAGTTTCCTCTGATTGAAGGCTCACCCCCACAACTGATCATTTCAGAATGTAATTTAGGATGGTTGTTGAATTTTCTTGCTCATTCTAAACTCGTTCTATCACTGCTGGTGGGTTAGGAGACTATCTCCACCCCAGCAGATGGTGACCTCACCTGAATTATATATACTTTTCTCACCTCCCACCTGGACTTTAGTAATTAGATATGTTTAGATAGGAGCATGATGACAGCCAGCCTTTAAGAAACTCATACAGAACACGACTGTGTCCTCCCTTGGCCAAAAACATCAGCTTTGTCTCTACACTCAGCAGTGGCTTGTCAGAATACGCAGCCAAGTCCAGGGTCATGCTCTTCCTCTTCAAAACACACAATGGCCTGCACCCAGACTATCTACAAGAGTCAAAAGTCCTGGGATAAAAACTGCGATTGACAATTCTGCTCCTCAGACAGAATGGAACTTGCTACTGTAAGGGGAACTCTTGTCTGTGTAGGAGCCAGAATTTTCCTGGGGGGTGGGTCTAAGACAGCAGAATGAACTCCTCCAGGAATTCACCACATGCGAGGTGAACTCCTTCCATGTGACTTTTCTAGTATAAATAGAACAGTGTACACAGCACAACCTTGTCCCCCAAAACCCATTGCATTGGACACACAGTTCTCCCCCAAGGCAGAAGATGAGGCGATGAAACGCGTGCAAGAGATGTAAATGTTGCTCTGGAAGATGAGTAGACACGCTGTTGAGGAAGACAGTGTAAGAAGCTATATAGAGTAGAAAATAGGCTACTGGATTAGATGGACCACTAGTCTCCCTGCCTGGCAATTCCAATGCATCTGTATAACCTTAGGCAAGGAGATCAAGATGACAAAACAGGGTCTCGTCCACCTCTTTCTATGATGTTATCCGTAGACTCATACTACTGCTGTCAAATGATCTGAGGTAAACAGGATGAAGTTTAATAAAGACAAATGCAAAGTGCTCCACTTAGGAAGGAACAATCAGTTTCACACATACAGAATGGGAAGCGACTGTCTAGGAAGGAGTATGGCAGAAAGGGATCTAGGGGTTATAGTGGACCACAAACTAAATGAGTCAACAGTGTGATTCTGTTGCAAAAAAAGCAAACATGATTCTGGGATGCATTAACAGGTGTGTTGTGAGCAAGACATGAGAAGTCATTCTTCTGCTCTACTCTGCGCTGGTTAGGCCTCAGTTGGAGTATTGTGTCCAGTTCTGGGCACTGCATTTCAAGAAAGATGTGAAGAAATTGGAGAGGGTCCAGAGAAGAGCAAGAAGAATGATTAAAGGTCTAGAGAACATGACCTATGAAGGAAGGCTGAAAGAATTGGGTTTGTTTAGTTTGGAAAAGAGAAGATTTAGGGGGGACATGATAGCAGTTTTCAGATATCTAAAAGGGTGTCATAAGGAGGAGGGAGAAAACTTGTTCACTTTGGCCTCTGAGGATAGGACAAGAAGCAATGGGCTTAAACTGCAACAAGGTAGGTTTAGGTTGGATGTTAGGAAAAAGTTCCTACTTTCAGGGTAGTCAAACACTGGAATAAATTGCCCAGGGAGGTTGTGGAATCCCCATCTCTGGAGATATTTAAGAGTAGGTTAGATAAATGTCTATCAGGGATGGTCTAGACAGTACTGGGTCCTGCCATGAGGGCAGGGGACTGGACTCGATGACCTCTCGAGGTCCCTTCCAGTCCTAGTATTCTATGGTTCTATGAAATGAATGAAAGGCACTGTTAGGCATAGGTAATGTTTCCACAGCATGACTATGTGGGTGGCATGCAACAGCAACACTACTCTAACTAATGTACTAGCAAAGTTTACAAGACCCAGGCATGTTGCTTTCATTTTCCAGGTGTCTGAACTCAGCCAGCTTCATAAATCATGAGCCGTGGACTCAGGAGGCTTACGTGGCAACTCCATCATGTAACAATGCATGACAAGGTTAATTGTCTTTTTAAGAGAGGCCCACATTATGGATACAGAAACAATAGACTCCAAATTCATGCGTCTTCTAAGCAGTGACTGTGGGTAATAGGGAGGCCATGGAGGTCACACGTAGATGTGATGGCTGTCATACCAGGGACTGAATGGTGGGCCTCCAGAGCTAAATATTGGCCTGTCTATAGACTGAACTGAAGAGATGAGTGGGAGACATGACAAAGGGAAGCAAGAGCAACATGGGTCTGGGGACAGACTGGGACAAGTCCATGGAAGATTTTTTTTTTAACAACGAGGGCAATTCCAAGGCAGACCCTGAAATGAATGGCGAGCTGGGGACACATGCAAAGGTGAGAAGAAATGTGGCTTGAGTCTGTGGGAAAGCAGTGGCTTCCAACAGTCAAACTGAAGGTGGCTGAGGGCTTGAATGACCCTTCCGGCAGCACTAGAGCTGAAGCAGCGGTCCACATCACGTGCCTGCAGACATGGCTTGACAGAGGTTTGCTGACACAGGCATTGTCAAAGGAAATGAATTCTAGTGCCAGGGTGATGGCCCACTTATAGAAAGTGGAAGGGAATGGGAGGCCAGAGGCAAGAAGGGAGGCAGGGGAAAGGGTGTGAATGCTTCTCTGGTCAAAGCGAAGGCCTTAGGTCTTTGGAAGGTTTATTAGGATAAATCCCGATTTAAACTGTAAACTCTTGGGTCAGAGACTATCTTCCTGTTTTATATTTGTACAACATGGGCATGGTGGGGTTCTACTCCATCACTGAGGGCTTCTAAGCTCCATGGTTATACAAATAATAATGAAGAGGGAACAGAGAGTGAAGCACAGAGGGCTTGTCTACACTCCAAGCTCTGAAAGATTGTGTATTGGGATGTGCAATCTTCGATGCAAGACTACAAACCGTATGGATGGTTGATGACATCAGCCTATGTAAAACTAACAAAAACCTTCCACATTAATATTCCTAGACATTTGTTAGAATAAAACTTTCTTATTGATGATACAAATACCCCAGAAAACTAAAAATATAAGTATTTCAAAAGTCACACCAGCTTCTATTTCTGTTGCTCACATGGACACGAACCCAAGTTTGGCTAATGAAAACAGATTAGTCAGTATCAATGCTATTTCTACTCAACTTCTCTTCTAGCTTCTTACGCACTAGCACAATGCCATGGCATTGGGCTTGTGAACCCTATAGTGTGTTTTTTTTAATTGTTCCTTAAACACGGTTTCAAATGATACTTGGCTTGAGGTTTTTTTGTTTCCAATAGGGAGGATGTGAACAGGGGTCTCCTAATTTTCTGTAGAATTCTATCGCACCGAGCTATGAACTATTCTGGCCCTAGGGCCTTGCTTGCTCACTCACTGTGAATAAATATTGCAAAGCCATTGGGCCAAAGACAGAGTGAGAATCTTTCTCCAGCTTGGCGGTCAGGAAACCTGCTTGTGAGGTGGGAGAGCCAGGGGCCAATCCCCTGATCTCCTCGACTCCCATCAGAATAGTCTATAGCTCAGTGAATTTGCCTATGAGGTGGGAGTCCCCCATTTGAATCCTCTCTCCCTCTAAGGCAGAGGGAGGAGTTGAAACTGTGTCTCTCACTTCCCCAGTGATGCTTCACCCTCTGCAAGGGGGCTTTTCCTCCTAGCGCAGCTGCTTGGTGTAGAGTAAGGCAGGCATCTCAGGCCACGTCTTCATTCCACGTAAGAGCGACACTGCCGCGATCAATTTTCTGGAGTTTGAATGAGCAAGTCTAGTTAAGACTCACTAAATCAAACTCAGAGGGCACCCCCACCAGCATCCAGTACTCCTGCTCTTGTGAGGAGTCAGGGAAGCTGACAGGAGCATTTGCTCCCATTGGCCTCCCACTGTGGGGGCACTGCCAAGCTTGTCTGTAGGTAAGCTGACTCCAGCGACATATTCTATGTAGCTCGAGCTGCCGTGTCCAGTGTAGACCTGGCCTAATTCATTCTTGATGCAAATGCCTAAGGCATCTTAGTCACCTGACTCCCAGAGCGAGGTTGCCCACTGTGGATCACAAGCAAAGAAAGGCAATTTCCTGCAGCCCGCATGTAAACACCTAGTTTTGGGCAAGGCTTGGAGCTTAGCACACCCCCCTTTGGTCAGAATCTCCCATTGCCTAGCTCAGGCAGTTCTTAGTACAGCCTGCTGGCTTTTATGGATCACAATCTAAGGTGCCTCTCGCTTAGAACTCAGCCTCAGCACCAAACTCGGCTTTTTGGATCACAGTATTGTGCCACTGATTTCCCTGGCACCTAACTATCAGGTGTTATAATGATTCCTGAGTCCCTCTGTGGATTTGGGCCAGGAAGATGCAAGATGTGGAGAGCTCTAGTAGTGAACCCTTGCAGAGAGAGGAGAAGGCAGAGTTAATGCTTGGCCCCCTCCACATTATCCTGGGGAGCTAATCAGCTGCAAAAGGAAACCCATACTCATTCTTGTTGTAGATGTGACAGATGCTATCCTATGTGATTCCCAGCCTGCTGTGGATCCAACTTGTCAAACCCCACAGGGGCTGATACTTGTAACCATAATCCAGCCCATAATTGTTTGGATCTTGGAAACTTTTGATACAAGACTCACACTTTAAAAGCCATAACTGACAATAAGCCACTGGGAGGCTTAGAAATCTGCCTGGAGAATATAAAATACTCTACCAATCATATCTGTGTTATTTAATGGAGAGCTATGATAATTTAGTTGGCAGGAATGCCATGCAATAGTCCACAGTAAATTCACTTGAGAATGGGAGACCAAAGGCAGGATATATACCAGTGCAGGGGCTCAGAGGGTCCTAAATTTATGTTTTCCTGTAACACTAAAGAGGTTTCTCAACTCATTTTCCATTCTAAAGCCTAAATTTTCAAGACTGAATAAACCATCACTCGTAAATTTACCATGTCAAACAAGGAAGCAAGAGTATGTACATGAAATATAGATTTAATAAATATTCCACAAATATGAGGAAACTGTTGATATATGTACAGCCTTACCAGTATCCCATCAGAGACCCTTTGACAGGGCTGACTGGTAATGTGGCATTCCATTTTCTCAGGACTGTGGCGAGAATCCTTGCTCATAATATTTCAACATTTCTACTCCCTGATGATACCAGGATGTGCCCAGGTCCATAAATATGAAAAGTAACAGACTAAAAAGGGCCTAGTCAAACTTCTTCCTGTGACTCACAGAGTGGAGTTGGACTTACATTCTAGGTTGAGTAAATATTAAGACTTTTTTTTTCCGTTATGCAAACTGATTTGGTCTCCGCTACTCTAAAAGCTTCACTGTGAATAAGGTTGCCAGTCAACACTTCAAATGGTGGAGCTCAGTGTGTGTAAAGTTATCCCAATTGGGCATTCTGTTTCTTAGACTTCCAAAGAGCCACCAATTTCCATTCCATGTATTCCCCATCGCTAAGCGGGTGTGTGATAGAGGTCTAAATATTATGAATGGTGCGGAGAAAGTGAACAGGAAAGTGGTGTTTACTCCTTTCACATAACACAAGAGTCGGGTCACCCATAGGAATTAACAGGCAGAAGATTTTAAACAAACAAAAGGAAGTACTTTTTTTGCCCTACGAACAGTCACCCTATGGAGCTTGTTGGTAGGGGGTCTTGTGAAGGCCAAAAGTGTAACTGGTTTGACAAAAGGAACTCATTAAATTCATGAAGGATAGGTCCAACAAAGTCTATTATCTGGTAATGGTAGGTACCATTAGGACAGAAGTGCATCCTTAAGGGGGCGTGTATACTGCACCTTTAGCTCGGAATAAGAGATGAAATTTGAGCTACGCAAATTTCGATCTAATTTCAAAATAAACTGCTATTCCTAAATGTCCCTTAACCATTACAAGGACATCAGAATAGTGAGCCCGTTATTTTGAAATAATGGATGCACTTAAAAGACACGGAATAGCTATTTTGGGATACCAAGAGTATCCCAAAACAGCACCACAGTCTAGATGTACCCTAACAGTCCAATATTATATTGTTTTGGTGCAATTCATCTGGAATGTGAGGCTGTGACTCTCAGCAATGTAACTCATGGGGGCTGTTTCTCTCTGTTGTTTGCTTTTACTGCAGAAAAAGGCCTCAGCCCTTGCATGAGCAGGAGGGTGATAGTGACTGTGAAATTCTCAGCACAATTAAAGAGGCTACAAAAACCGAGAACATATTAATAATGGGGAATTTCACATATCCCATGCTGACCGTATGGATCACCTCAGGACAGGGATCAGAGATAACATTTTGAGACACCATATATGATTGCTCCTTGGAGCAGCTTGTTCTTTGGAACCCACAACAGGAGAGGGAATCCTTGATTTAATCCTCCTGCACATGCAGAATTTGGCCTAAGAGGTCAAAATAGCTGAACCACTTGGTGAGAGTGACCATGATGTAATTCAGTGTAACAGTGTGGGGGGAGGGGACATGCCAAAGAAACCCACCACAGCACCCTTTCATTTCAAAAAGGAATTATAGAAATGAGGAAGTCACCTAAACAGAAATTAAAAAAGGGAAATGCCTCCAAAGTGCATGGGGATTTTTTTTCAAAAGCCCCAAAAGAGAGGCCAAATTCAATGTATACCCCACATTAATATACAGGTTGAAACTCTCCGTTCTGGGACCCCTTGGTCCATCAACATCCGTGGTCCATCAAGAGCATGAATGCTGCACCAGAGAGCCCCAGATGCAGGGGAGAAGTTGCCTGTGGCTGCGAGCACAGCAAATAGTGGGCCCCCCAAGGATCTGTACTGGGCCTATAAATTATCTGGAAAAGGGGGGAAACAGGGAGGTGGCAAAGTTTGCAAATGATACTTACTCAAGGTAGCCAAGTCCAAAACAGACTGTGAAGAGTTACACAGGAATCTCACAAACAAATGGAGATTGCTTATTTCCTAAAACTGCAAGGGACCTTGAATCCACTCCCCTGCCTTGACAGCAGGACCAAGTACCATCCTTGACAGATTTTTGCCCCAAATGGCCTCCTCAAGGACTGAATTCACAAGGCTGGATTTAGCAGGCCAATGCTCAAACCACTGAACTACCCTTCCCCCAAGGTGAGTGGGTCATAAAACAGCAGATGAAGTTCAATGGTGAGAAATACCAAGTAATGCACATTCAAAAATGTAATCCCAATTATACACATACATTAAAACGATGGGGTCTAAATTAGCTATTACTACTGAAGGAAGAGACCTTGGAGCAGATTGTTCTCTGAAAAAAAAAATCTGCTCAATATGCAGGAGTAGTCAAGAAAATCTAACAGAAAATTAGGAACAGGATAGAAAAGAGGATCAAATGCCACTATATAAATCCATAGTATTTCCATACCTTGAGTACTGCCTAGAATACTGACCATCCCATCTGAAAAAAAAGAAACCCGAACCAAAAAAACAGAACAAAAAAAAAAAACTCCCACGCAATGATATTAGTATTGGTAAAGCACAGGTAAGGGCAATAAAAGTGACTAAGGGTCTGGAACAGCATCCACATGAAGAGAGATTACAAAAACAGAGACTGTTCAGGTTAGAAAAGAGACGACAATGGGGAGAGATGACAGAAGTCTATAAAATCATGAATGATGGGGCATAAGTGAATAAGGAAGTGTTCTTTACCACTTTACATCACAGAAGAACCAATGAAATTAGTAGGCAGAAGGTTTCAAACAGACATCAGGAGGTACTTCTTCACATAGCACATAGCCTTTGGAACTTGTTGCTATGAACATAAGAATGGCCATACTGGATCAGACCAATGGTCCATCTAGCCCAGTATTGTGTCTGCCAACAGTGGCCAATACCAGATGCCCAGAGGGAGGGAATACAACAGGTAATCCTCATGTGATCCCTCCCCTGTCACCCACCTCCAGAGAAACAGAGGCTAGGAACACCATTCCTACCCATCCTGGAATGCTGGAATGAATAATTGGGTCCAAACCAAATTTGATATATTTATGGAGGATAGCGCCATTAATGGCTGTTAGCCAAAATTATCTGGGACAGGACCCCAAATTCTAGATATCCCTAAACCTCTGACCACCACAAGTTGGAACTGGAGAAGACTGGATGAATCACCTGATAATTGCTTGGTTTTGTTTATTCCCTGAAATATCTGGCTGGCAGAAGAGAGGATATGGGGCTCTATGGACCATTGTCTGACCCAGAATTGCTGGTCCATGTTCTTTTTACTGTACAGGCATGACAGCCAAATTCATTCAGTGATATTTAGATAACCTGAACAGGAGACCAAGTTGTTGACATTTTCTTTGTCGAAATTACACCAACAGTATCATTCTCCGTGCACACAAACCACAGTGAATGGCTCTTTCTCTCTTTATATTTTAGTAATGGGCAAGCTGTGTGTGGTTGGAAAGCTTGTCTCTCTCACTAACAGGTCTAATAATACATATTACTTTGCCCACCTTATCTTGTTAATATGCTGAGCCCAACACACATACACAAACTACCCCACATAAGATATTCTGCCTTTTTCTCACCGTATGCTAGATGTGAAATCCCACACCAAAGACTGGCTTTGAAAGGAAGTCTGCTTCAATCTGGGCCGATTTCTCCCTTCCAAATATTGTAGTGGTGCTAGGCAAGGGGATGTTTAAAAAGTCACTCTGCTCTGATTAATGACATAATGGATTTGTGATCCAACCTGACCCTGCATTTGACTCAGCGAAGATATATCTGTGGAAAGGTTATCATCAAAGTGAGATACCAAATGAGCTCATCAGGAATGAATAAAACAGTGAGTCATCTCACAAGAACAGTGATGATTTACCATCAGAAAGCTACTGAGTATCCCAGTTCATTACACTTTCAGGACGGACAGATTCTACATAGCAAAGATTGTTTCTTATTAAGTAGTCTATGTGCAGGCCAGGAAACCAAATTTATTTTCTATAAATAAACTGTGCACATTAAAATAAAATGCTGTAACTTTATCTGTGCACGATGGGGGATACTTATCTTATTCACAAGGCCATTTGTTCCCCTGGTATGTAGACAGCAAAGATTCTACAGTTTGTAATCTACTTGCAGCCATAATTGATACAATGGTGTCTGTTTTCTCTGGTAAGAATCTTAAACTACTTGTCTCTGGGTCACTGTTGATTTCTATTGTAGTGTTTTTGATTTTTCTAAATAATTGATGAAGGGTTTTATTTTATTGTTTTCCCTTCAAGATGAAAGAATTACTGTGAAGTATTACATTGGGCATTGTTGCAAAGACAAAAGGCATGTCTAAGACACCTGAGATGGATATGTAGCTCTGAGTGACTCTTGGGGCGGGAAGATATGGAAATATCGGCTGGTTCAGTAAATAAATAAAGTAACGATTGTGGTTCCAGGCAACTGATGCATGAGAAAAGATTTTTTAAAAGGAAAGAACCAGTAGATTGGTGGATGGGATGACAGTCTGCATATATTTTACTTTTTGTGAACTCCTGTTCAAGTCAACGGGACTACATCTGGAGGAAAATGTCACTCAACACAAATACATGTAGCTGTCTAACTATGATAGGGTGTATAAATCCTACTCCAGATAGGAAGGGGTTAAAGAGTTGGTCTAGGCTTGAGTAGCTCCATCCCTGCCACACTTGCAGGCCATGTCAGGACTGGAGGAGGAGTTCGAAAGGGAAGAAGCCCAGTTGCTGTGGAAAGAAGACAGACCTTCACTCCCCTTACCAGATGTGGGGAGGCTTGATGATGATTTAAGGGATGAAGCACTGGCTTAGGATGTCAGAGACATGGATTCACTCCCCTGCTCCATCAATGACTTCTTTGGTGACCTTGGTGAAATATGAATGGAAAGTGGAAATTCTTTAAGGAGAGTTTATTAAATGCTCCAAAAGCATTATTCCCCAGCCAAGAAAGGGGACAACTTTATTTACTAGCCCTTTATCATTCAACAGTGAAGGCAACCATTTGAAATAAAAGTCAATATACAACAAATGGACAAAAGTATAATATATAGTGCATCAGAAACTAAGAAGTGCAGAAAATTGATAAGGGAATCTAAAGGCATCAGACAAAACCCATGACTGGCACAACTAAAAACAATAAAAAGGAGTTATTGGGAAAAGAAGAAATCTCAGTGATGGTAAAGGCTCATTACTAGATGGAGATCCTGAAAATGTTATGAATGCTGCTGGAAAAAGTGTTCAATAAATATTGCTGTTCTGAAAGAAGCAGAATAATGTATTCATGTCATATCAGGATGGCAGAGTACTTTTCTGTCCACTAATAGCTGCTGAGGATATTAGATATAAAACTTTTTAAATCAGAAGGTCTAGATCACTTGAACCCAAGAATCCTAAAGTTGGCTGCTAAACAAGAGATCAGACTAGATGATTCCCCAGCGAGAGTCAGTTTGTATTTAAATCATGTGGGATTACTATTTCAATGAGTCAAAGAATATAATTTCAAGTGTAAGACAGTGGAATGGTAACTTGTATAAGAACAGCCACTTCCTAAGGTTGGAATTCATGTGACCTTGCTTACAGTCTCGCCCCTTATTCCAAACGCAAAATACCTGGTCCAACTTCTTTGCCCTTTGCGCTAGAGAGGGGAGAAAGTAGAACACTTCTTACTCTGAAAGGGTAGCATCCCACTATTGTTTGTATTACACTGTTCCAATTGGGTCCAAGTCTTTAACAGCCAGTGTCTCTTTGATGGACTATATGACAAGAGTAGGTGAAACATTCCAGTGGGTTTCTAATAAACAAGTGTCACCATGAAATTACAATACCACTAAAATTCACCAGCCTTGTTCCAAAGCCATTGAATAGAGTTTAGTTTTATGATAAGTGAAGATTTCCCTTTTCTATTTCCCTTAATTTACCAACATCCTGAAAGAGGACCTTTTGAGTGCACTGACCAAGACGGGCTCTGACCAGATTAGCAGAACAGGTAGAGGATAGTTGAGTGTATTTGGCTAGGAAGGGTATATATTTTGCATTTTGAGAGAAACAACAAAAATATGCTAATTCTTCTTGTTCAAATGACTAAAACAAAGAAAAAATCTCCTGCAATATGAATCCTGTTTGAAGAGAATAACAGGGACTTGTGGATTCCATTCATTTGCTTCCAGATGTGTTACTTGCCTTCATTGTATACCTAGTACAATTATTTTTAAAGTTCTTGCTTTGATATAGGAATCCCATTGTAAGTCACACTGTTCTGCTGAAGATTTGATTCGCGCACACTGCAAGCTTACAGAAGTAATGTGATATATCGTGAGGTACTTATTGTAATGCAACATGACACTGTGATTTACAGAAAAGCGAATGATTTTATTTTCCCTTGATTGCAGGATGTCCATTTCCCCCTTTTGCAATGTGATCTAAATTTATTGTGATGGACAGAAGTGGAGATAACAGCAAAACATTCGCCTAGTTCACTAACTAGAGGAAAATACAATTGAGTATACAGCCAGGCGATTTTATTTTTGGATAACCTCGCCTGTCACTGAACACTTAGAGTATGCTGACTAAAAAAAAAGATCTAGGGGGTAAAATTAATGATTGATATTAATAGGCCTTCAAGCTGGGATGGGGGATGGCTTTGGGTAATAGAACTATTTTGGATGTTTGATTTGGGTTTTTTCCCAAAGCTTAACAGGTTTAAAAGCTTCAGAGGGGTAGCCAAGTTAGTCTGTAACAGGAAAAACTTAAAAAAACCAACAAATAGTCTGGTAGCACTTAAAAGACTAACACAGCCTACACGAAAGCTCATGATACCATCTACATATTTTGTTAGTCTTTAAAGTGCTACCGGACTATTTGTTGGTTTTTACATTTTTCTGAACAGGTTTGTCATCCTCCCTTTCCTTTCTAACCAAACAAGTAGTGACAAAAAGATCATTACTCTCTGCCAATTGTCCAGTGGTGCGAATGAAACAAAGCAGATGGATATCCATACAGATTCTACTGTTCAGGTGTCTAAAGCACCTAAAGCTTCCTACCCACTAGAACCAGCAACATTCTGTACAGCACCAAATGACTGATGGAGGCTGAAATATCTTCTCTCCTTTGGCAATACTCCCTCTATGCCTAAGAAGTACCAGGCACAGGACACTCATACAAGGACATTCCAGATGGGTGGTACTAGAACTCCCCAACACCAAGTATGCTACAAACAGTGTCCTAAAAGATCAGGCTGGCAGGGTGATGAATGGAAATGTTTTCAATGAACTGATACATGCAAAGTGAAGGGTGGTACGTAACCATGTCAGAGGGGTAATACGTGGCTTGTTTGTATGGGTATATAACAAGGGGTCTTTCTCTGACCTAAGGAGGAATGGGAAGTCCTGCCATTCACTGAGCTGGCTCACGTCACAGGCATACGTATGCTAGTGTACCTGTAACTATTGAGCTGGGGAATTTCGTCAACAATAAAGCTGTCTGGGTTCCTTTGCTACAAGCCAAGACTTGAGCCCTTATTGGGCATTCGATGGAGGTCTGCAGTATCAGCTATCTGTGCAGGGCTGAGGCAGGACACAGAAAGCACACACACATAGAGCCAACAGCTACCTGCAAGGTGGTCCCTGTTGCTCAGATTGTTACCCCTCCATGGGGAAAAGGGTGTATGTGGAAGATGGACACTGTGGCGCTACTGCCTGTGCTGAAATGATGTCATCTCTAAATAGATGTCTTCAGTCTCATGGGCTATCAATTACCTGGCACATTTTAACACTAAATTCACTTCCATATTGTTACGTGACCTTGAGCTCTTCATTGGTGGACTGGCACAAGCAGGCAGAGTCCCAGCATGAAGACAAGGGCCTAGCAAACAACCGAACAATGTGGATTTTTACATGGGTAAAGAGGTGCTCTCTTTCTGCTGCTCTGGTACAAATTGTATCCCACCCTTCCTGAGGCTTTACCTACACTCCTGAAATAACTGTTTTGAAATAGGTGTTAACCCTCATCGGAAGCAGGAGTTATTATTTTGAAATAACAAGCCTGTTCTTTCAAAATAATGGGCTTGCTGTGTGGACGCTCACCTTGTTATTTTGAAATAAGGAGAGGTATTTCGAAATAACTCCCCCATGTAGACATGCCCTGAGACAGGAAACACTAGTCTACTTCTTCTGATTTTCATGCTCTCGAGGAAGGAGGTCTGTGAATATGCCACTTACACGCACATAGCCAACAGGGTATATATACTCTAATGAGATGACAAGTATAAATATTTTTAAAAGCAATATATCACCATTTGAAGCCAATCATAAGCTGCTCAGTGGTAAATTGAAAATGATTTTTTTTTCTTAATGAAAAATGTTAATAATAAAGAAAGTACCAACACATGTTTATAAAATTCCTCCATTGCATGACAACTTTTGTCAATATTTTAGAAAATTATTTTGGGTTGCTTTAATTTTGGTGAAAAGTTTCCATTTGAAAATATTTTTATTTTCAATGTGTCTGTGTTTTTCTGACACTTTCGTTCGGTGAGTGTGCACATTGATACAGAATATGCTCTCTCAAGTTATGTCTCCAACTGGGGTTTCTTTGTGTTTCGAAGCTTTTTGGTTTTTGAACCCATGAAAAATTTTACAAAATATCAAATAGTCCCATATCAAAAAACGTCAGAAAAGACACACGTTTGTATTTTCAAAATTTTCATGAAAAAAAGGAAAACATTTGGCCAGCTGTAGTGGAAACCACTGACCTCTAGTGGATGGAATGAGATTTGTGTAACTTTGTTTCATGGGCTATATACTGTTAAAACCTAAAGGGCACTCAAATTCAGCTGAAGCGCCTTTATTTTTTGTAGAGCAGGAAGAGCTGAGTTCTACTACTCTTGCTGCCGTGATGTGGTTCTACAAGAAGAATTACGGATTTGTTATGCCAGTTCTAAAAGTTAGAAATTTCACCTGGGAATTACAGCATAGGGAAGCTATCTAGGGCACTATCCTCTTAAAAGTGAACTTTATTGTGTCCAACAAATGAAATACTGAACAGCAGGCATATTATTTTTAAAAGGGATATAAAACAATAGCACAGCACTGGCTGATTATATTACAGTATCTATCTTCTCATGTATCAGCAAAAAGTAGCACTGAAGTATACCTAATTAGCATATTTACAGTGGTACAGGTAGTAAAACAGTTATGTTTTGCATTGCTCAGGATGTTCAGGGTTGAAATAGATAAACTATGTGGGAGATTAGTAACAGGTAATTATTCTCTACTTACATATTCAGCTTCATATTTCTAAATTAAGGTAAGTGGGGAAAGCTTATAAAATATTCAAGGCTCTTTTATCTTCCCCCCTCCCTCTTATTAGAAACTGTGCATGAATTTGCATAGAATAAACTGAGCTCATAAATCAAAGCAAAAACTGCAAGAACTCTCTTTGTAAGTTATAATTTAAGGTTAAATATAGCACATTTTGCTTACTGTATTATTAATGACTTGAGTTCACTCATGACAAGATTACATATTAAAAGAATGTTGGCAGACAAAACTCCAATTCATAATCAATTTGCTTCCCATCCTTAGCAAGACCTTTTCTTGTGGGGGGTCTGCTGAGAATGGTGGGAAAGGAATCTGCTACCAGCACCCTGCTGTGTTACATAGCTCTAGAGTACAGCTCTGTGAAATGGTGGCTGGAGTAATCCTAGGTGAAGATTGGCCTGCGTTGACAATCCTCTGTACAGGCTTGGAAACGGACTGGTCTCTTCTGTGGCCTAGTAAAGAGGACTTTGCCCCAGGATTTTGTTCCTGCCTGGACTTACTGTGAGATCTTCAGCAAGGCACACTGGGCTTCAGTGTTCCCATCAGTAAAATGGGTATAGTGATTCGAGCTGGTCAAGAATTTTCCATTGAGCCCGGGTCTACACTAGGACTTTATTTCAAAATAACCCCCCTTCACTCCAATTTAGAAGCAGAGCGTCCACACTACCTAACCCGTTATTTCGAAATAACAGGCTGCTTAGTTCGAAATCGGTACTCCTGCCTTTCATCAGGAATAACACTAATTACAAAAAAAAAGTTAGTTTGAAGTAGTGGTAGTGTGGATGCTCTGGTGCCACTATTTCAAAATAATTACTCCCCAGAGTAATTTGAACTAATTACTCCCTAGTGCTTCTCGGGGCTCTAAGTCTGAGGTAGCGCATCCACGTTTAATGGAGCCTGCCTCAGACTAATTTCGATGCTTCCCCGTAGTGAGGACACGCTATTTTGAATTTGTTAAATCAGGAGTTATTAAGTCACATTTAGGAATTTTGAAATATTTTCCTAGTGTAGATATGGCCTGAAATACTTTTCCAATGGAAAATATGCTACTTGACCCCCATTTTACACTTGTTCATTGGGAAAATCAAAATGAAACATTTAGATTCAAGTTGTGTTGATTCAAAGTGAAGTATTGTCAAACTAATTTGAAAAATTTGCTTCAGGTCAGTTTGACACTGATTGTATTTGACTGATCTTTCTTGGTGTCCCATTAGAGCTGCGTTTCCAGTACTTCTTGCCCCTTTTCTCTTCTGTGGGCCCCAATCCTGGCTTGACTATATCTTCCCTAATGTATCTTGCAAACCTCTCTGGCTGAACTGCATCATGGGAGATGTAGTCCAGCCACAGAGCTAGAAATTCTGATCTTCATCTCTAATAGCAATACTTATTTCCTTTGTAGAGAGCTTTGAGATCTGTGGATGAGAGGAGCTATAGAAGAGCTAAGTATTATTATTTTGTTCAGGCTCTTGTATCTGGATAAGATTGTTAAAACAGCTTGGGGGTCAAGAAACATTACTTTCCCCCACCATCCTGCTGTTTCCACCCTCCCTGAACAATCTCCCACATGCCTGAGAAAGCCTCAGGACAATTTCTGTAACTATCTAAGGTCTTACCTGTCCTTGGAGTCATTCAGAAACAGCTATTCCTGAATCATTCCACGTGTGGATATACGTTCTAGAATCAGAGTGTCTTGTTCCTGTTGACCTTAACCCACTTTCAAAGTCATGTCACCTCTTAATTATCTTCTGTAATAAGTAAATGTCACTGAAATAAGACATTTATCATGGAACTTTCCATTTTCACGACTGAGCCATTTTTCACTGGGGAAAAAAATTGAATGAAAACGTCTGTGCTGTTCTAGTAAGGAGAACAGAACCAGGATCCACAAAAGAAACAACAGGTTGAACCTCTCTAATCCAGCACTTTCTGGTCTGGCAACTTCTGTGGTCCAGCATGATTTTAGTTAGCTGGAGGTCCGTTTATCAAGTTTTCCATGGTCCCACAAAATTTGTTTATACCCACACTAATTTACCCCTAAATGTCAGGGTATGTCTACACTGCACGCTTATTTCAAAATAAGCTATTCCGGAATACTTATTCCTAAACAGATTATTTCAAAATAGCACATCTACACTGCAGGGAAGCCTCAAAATGAGTCCGAGGCAGGCTTCCCTAATGTAGACGTGCTATTTCGATTTAGAGCCTCAGGAGGCACTGGGGAGGAATAACTTAGAATGGCCCTGGTGAGGGGCTATTTCGAAATAGCAGCAATGGAGCATATACACACGCCTTATTTCTAAATAAGCTGGGAGGGGTTGCGACTGCTCTGGAGGATAGGGTCATAATTCAAAATGATCTGGACAAATTGGAGAAATGGTCTGAGGGAAACAGGATGAAGTTTAATAAAGACAAATGCAAAGTGCTCCACTTAGGAAGGAACAATCAGTTTCGCACATACAGAATGGGAAGCGACTGTCTAGGAAGGAGTACGGCAGAAAGGGATCTAGGGGTTATAGTGGACCACAAGCTGAATATGAGTCAGCAGTGTGATGCTGCTGCAAAAAAAGCAAACATGATTCTGGGATGCATTAACAGGTGTGTTATGAGCAAGACACGAGAAGTCATTCTTCCGCTCTACTCTGCACTGGTTAGGCCTCAGTTGGAGTACTGTGTCCAGTTCTGGGCACCGCATTTCAAGAAAGATGTGGAGAAACTGGAGAGGGTCCAGAGAAGAGCAAGAAGAATGATTAAAGGTCTAGAGAACATGACCTATGAAGGAAGGCTGAAAGAATTGGGTTTGTTTAGTTTGGAAAAGAGAAGATTGAGGGGGGACATGATAGCAGTTTTCAGGTATCTAAAAGGGTGTCATAAGGAGGAGGGAGAAAACTTGTTAATCTTGGCCTCTGAGGATAGGACAAGAAGCTATGGGCTTAAACTGGAGCAAGGGAGGTTTAGGTTGGACATTAGGAAAAAGTTCCTAACTGTCAGGGTAGCCAAACACTGGAATAAATTGCCCAGGGAGGTTGTGGAATCTCCATCTCTGGAGATATTTAAGAGCAGGTTAGATAAATGTCTATCAGGGATGGTCTAGACAGTATTTGGTCCTGCCATGAAGGCAGGGGACTGGACTTGATGACCTCTCGAGGTCCCTTCCAGTCCTAGTGTTCTAGGATTCTATGATTAAATAGCTGTTTCAGAATAGGCATTATTCCTCATAGAATGCGGTTCACAGATTTCAGAAAAGCCATCTGTTTTGAAATTATTTCAAAATAATGGAATGTCTGTGTAGATGCTTGCATTGTTATTTCAAAATAATGCGAGTTATCTCAAAATAATGGTGCAGTGTAGACGCACCGCACCGTAAGAACCCGGTAAGCAGTGGATGCGTTAGTAATGCTGCTCAACAATATTAACCCCTGTGGTCTGGCAAATGATCTGGTTTGACACCAGCCAGGTCTTGAGAGAGAGGTTTACCCTGTAGCAAACACGATTCACTGTCGATTTTCTCTTTAAGGAAAGTGCATAGAGCTTCAATCCCATATTTCTTGGGTACTAAAACTCTGACGGCAGTGCACAAACTGTGTGCATCATTTAGGAACCATGTTCTTGAATTAAAAGACTTTAGCATTTCATCTAGTTTTCAACTGTTGAACACCTGTGTCAGTTTTTTCTTTACTAATGCAAGTAGCCCTTACTCACTTGAATATTCCTGTTGATTTCAATGGCACTGCTTTGTTGAGCTCACTTAGGGTACGTCTAGACAGCAGCGCTATTTTGGGATACATCTGGTATCCCGGAATAGCATTTTCTGCGTCTTAACAGCACGCCCGTTATTTCAAAATGCAATCGAAATAATGGGCTTGCTATTCCAACGTCCTAGTAAACCTCATTCCACGAGCATTAAGGAACTTATCTGAAGAGCGGCCTGTTTGTGTAGACAGGGCCAAATTTCAAAATAGACTCTCTCTAAATAAGCTCGAAATAAGTTATGCGATTTGCGTAGCTCAAATTGTGTAGCTTATTTCGAGATAGCACCGCTGTGCAGACGCACCCTTACTCTTGCCTCCTGGTGTCTTTTTTTTTGGGGGGGGGGGGGAATAATTTCTGGATTTGAAATTAAGTAAAAACATATCAGTGCCTCAAGTCGAGTGGTTTCCTGTGCTCCTTCCTCTAGGTTACCATTGAGTGACATCTGCAGCCAGTTAGTGACTGGCAGCGTTTTCCTATGACAGACATGGATTTTGATTTGACATCTTGCCAGAGTTATCTGAGCTTCCCAAAGATAACAGCAGCCAGCCACTGATTCAGCATGTTACAATTCTCTGTATATAGTTACAAGCAAATGGTCTAGTCACGATAACCCTGAGGCTGTTCTATGTTGTACCAAGGGCACAGCCAAGTTTTGAGGATTGGAGAGGAGGAAACAAGGCTTTGTCATCTATCTCCCTTTCCCCCATGCCCAAGTCAATCTGAGCCAACCTCAGCCACAGGTGAGAACAGCACTCCTAAACTGCATTTGTCATTATCGTTAAGGGCCCCTAGAGCCCAAAAGAGAAGTCCTGTTGTTTTGGTTTTTAATAATACAAATGGCAATACCACAATCCACAGTGAGCTGGAAACTGCAGGACTCCACATTGACCTGGAAACTGATTCTCAACTACTTTGCAACTTGTGCAGTTACTTACATCCGTGCGAGGTGGCTGTAGTGCCATGCCAGGTCAGAATGGTGCCATCTCGGAGATGTGCAAATGGCAACACAAGGTGCAAAGAGGTGTGATCAGGTCTGGAATAGGGCAGCGCTAACTTCCAGTCCCTGGCTCTAACCACCAGACAAGGAATACACCATAGCTCATTTTGCATTTTCACAAAGGCCTTGCAAATACTCATGGAAGCTGATGGGAGTGTCAGGTGTTCAGCCCCTTTTAGGATTTACTCCCACAAGAGTTAGCAACATAATAACAGACACCATGGGCCTGAATCATGCAAAATGCTGAGCACCTACTGACAGGTGCTAAGTACCATCAGTTCTGACTGTTAACAGTGGGATCTGTGGTCATTCATTACCTTGCCAGATCAATTTCATGGTTCTGGTGAAGGCATAGGGAGGACCGCCGATCATTGCACTGATTTCTTGAGACTGAGGAGTGAATGAACATTAAGCTTCCTTTTTATGGAACGAAACTGATACCACTTGAATCCTTGGATGAAGTAGGAGATAGTGAATCTCTCTCTCTCTTTCTCCCTGAGACATAGCTGTGCAAGGGGGAAGGAAGACTGCATTTCTTCGACTTCATTATTTATAAGAAGCTGTCGGAATTAATCAGTGGTTAAGGTCAGCAGAACGAAAACGATTTGCACCTTCCATTTTAAATGCAAGAGAACTAAATAAGCGATGCAGTGGCTTCCCTCCCAGACATTCCATTTGGTTGCCATGCCTTCTCTCTCCAAGACAGCATGGGACACCTTGATGTCCCTTCCACAGTAACTCCGCCAACACAGAATGTGTGTGTCTCAAAGCCAGAACCGGCGGGGAACTCCCAGTTTGATGCCTGCAAAAAAAATCAGACAAAATGGTTTTGCTTGAAAAACAAATTGTTGGAAATGAAAGCTTTCATTTCCATGAACAATATGGGAAGCGAAAGAATCTTTTTGGTTCAGTTTCATTTGAAACGGAAATGTGCATATTGTGTTGCTTGTTCCAAAAGCAAAATGCAACGAATGTGAACAGTTCAATTTTTTTTTCAAATGGTTTTTTGTCAAACTACTGAAAATGCAGTTAAAATTGAGCATTTTTGGTGAAAAATTTTGTGGTTTTCATAGGGAAAAATCATGCCTTTCATGGGAAAAAAAAATGAGTCAAAATTTTTTGGCTGGATTTACTCAAAACCTACAACTTTAGATACTGGCCCATGGGCCCCAATGTAGAAAGTATATATTTGATGTGATTATCTGAAATAACCAGATAAAAACATTAGTAAAATGTTTTTTAAATACATTAGAAGCAGGAAGCCCGCTAAAAAAGCAGTGGGGCCCTTGGATGATAAAGATATAAAAGGAGCGATCAAGGAAGACAGTGCCATTGCGGAGCGATTAAATGATTTCTTTGCTTCAGTCTTCACGGCTGAGGATGTTACAGAGGTTCCTAAATCTGAGCCAGCCTTTTTAGGTGACAAATCTGAGGAACTCACTCAGATTGAAGTGACATTAGAGGAGGTTATGGAATTAATTGATAAGCTGAATAGTAACAAGTCTCCAGGACCAGACGGCATTCACCCAAGGGTTCTGAAAGAACTCAAATGTGAAATTGCGGAGTTATTAACAGTGGTTTGTAACCTATCCTTTAAATCCACTTTGGTACCAAATGACTGGAAGATGGCCAATATAACACCAATATTTAAAAAAGGCTCTAGAGGAGATCCTGGCAATTATAGACCGAGAAGTTTAACATCAGTACCAGGCAAATTAGTAGAAACACTAGTAAAGAGTAAAATTGCAAGGCACATAGAAGAGCACGAATTGTTGGGCAAAAGTCAGCATGGTTTCTGCAGAGGGAAGTCGTGTCTAACTAATCTGTTAGAATTCTTTGAAGGGGTTAATAAACATGCGGACAAGGGGCACCCAGTGGATATAATATACCTAGATTTCCAGAAAGCCTTTGACACGGTCCCACACCAAAGGCTTTTACGTAAATTAGGTGGTCATGGGATAGGAGGAAAGGTCCTTTCATGGATCAAGAATTGGTTACAAGACAGAAAACAAAGGGTGGGAATAAATGGTAAATTTTCACAATGGAGGAGGGTAACTAGTGGTGTTCCCCAGGGGTCAGTACTGGGACCAATCCTGTTCAACTTGTTCATCAATGATCTAGAAAATGAGGTAAGCAGTGAGGTGGCCAAGTTTGCAGATGACACAAAGTTGTTCAGGACAGTCAAAAGCAAAAGGGATTGTGAAGAACTACAAAAAGATCTCAGCAAACTGAGTGATTGGGCAGCAAAATGGCAAATGAAATTTAATGTGGGTAAGTGTAAGGTAATGCATGTTGGAAAAAATAACCCAAATTACACGTACTACATGATGGGGTCAAATTTAGCTACGACAGATCAGGAAAGGGATCTTGGAGTTCTAGTGGATAGTTCTATGAAGACATCCACGCAGTGTGCAGCGGCAGTTAGTAAGGCAAATAGGATGTTAGGAATTATTAAAAAAGGGATAGATAATAAGACAAAAGATATCATACTTCCCCTATATAAAACTATGGTACGCCCACATCTCGAGTACTGCGTGCAGATGTGGTCTCCTCACCTCAAAAAAGATATATTGGCATTAGAAAAGGTTCAGAAAAGGGCGACTAAGATGATTAGGAGCTTGGAAAGGGTCCCATATGGGGAGAGGCTAGAGAGACTGGGACTTTTCAGTTTGGAAAAAAGGCGATTGAGGGGTGATATGATAGAGGTATATAAAATCATGAATGGTGTGGAGAAAGTGATTATAGAAAAATTATTTACCTTTTCCCATAATACAAGAACTAGGGGACACCAAATGAAATTGATGGGTAGTAGGTTCAAAACTAATAAAAGGAAATTTTCTTCACACAGCGCACAGTCAACCTGTGGAACTCCTTGCCCGAGGAGGCTGTGAAGGCCAGGACTCTATTAGGGTTTAAAAAAGAGCTTGATAAATTTTTGCAGGGTAGGTCCATAAATGGCTATTAGCCAGGGATAAAGTATGGTGCCCTAGCCTTCATAACAAGGGCAGGAGATGGATGGCAGGAGATAAATCACTTGATCATTGTCTTCTGTTCTCCTTCTCTGGGGCACCTGGCATTGGCCACCGTCGGCAGATGGGATGCTGGGCTCGATGGACCTTTGGTCTGACCCAGTATGGCCATTCTTATGTTCTTATGTTAACCAACTCCTTACTACCAAATTAGACATAGTAACATATATAATAATAATAATAATAATAATAATAATAATAATAATAATAATATTATAAACAATTTAGGGAACAGAAGCTTCATTCAAACAAATGTGGAATGTGTCTTCTGTAGCACCAATAGGGCAGACTCTGAACAGCTGAATTAAATCTCCATGCCAACTGGAAGGGTAGATTTCACAGAACATTCTTTTCTTCACCCTTTCCAGTGTATTGATATTAGAGCTCACTGAAAATCAGAATTTTTGGAGTGAATGGCTATATTGGGGGAGCCTTCCAATTAAAGTCATTTGAGTGAAGCTGATGCAGAGATCAATGGATTATTGCAATTCAGACATCATCCAGGACTCCAGGGGGATATTTTCAGTACTAGATAATATGGTGTGGCTTAGATAGCATGTATCTCAATCTCTTAAAAAAAAAAGAAGCAAAATTAAGCAAAAAGGAAAACTGATTCTTGCAAACCATCTGGAAACAGCATGCAGGAAATGAATAAGGGTTTCTCAGGTTATAATAGTAATAATTAATATGGGGGGGAGCTGTTCATGAGGATTCCAAAGTCTAAAATGCAACAAACTTATTTTGTTAACAGAAAAAAAGCTTTTATGTTTTCCAGAGGCGTGAAGGAAAAACACCCATAACCAAACAAGGGCAGAAAATGAGACACCCAAGTAACTTGGTACATAAAGTAAGTGCCAGCCAGTCACCTCTGCTCCATAAACCCAAGGGGGGAATTGGTAACACAGGGAAGAAGGGTTAGCAGTGCTTTCCAGGGCTTTTATGAAACCTTCTATTGATCACAAACCTTTGTTGTCTAGGAAAATGGTAAAAGAATATCTAGATAAATTGGAATTGACAAAGCTGGGCAACTCAGACAGGGAAATCTCTTGAGTATCCTGTAACCACAGAAGGGATATTGAAAGTGATGCAATCAATGCTGGCCAGGAAAGCTCTGGGGGAAGATGACTTTACTCGTCAAGATTCTATAGCTGGTCTCATGTGGTTGGTGCCAGTTTGTTTTGGACGATGTGCTGAGTGTGGTATCTGTAGTAGATGGCCTGTCCCTTCCATATGTGAGGCTGTTCTTTCATTGTTTCAAAGGGAGGGACTCTAATCATCATAAAAATGTATTATATTGCAGAGTTATTTGTGCCTTTGACACAAGCACTTGGCAAGTTATAGGCTCAATCCCCTTTTGCATTGTGCAGATGCAGAACAGGGTAGAGAAGGCACAGCCTGCTCCTTGTTGTTTTCTCGCACAGACAAAGGACAGGATATTGGCTGCGCTTGGAAATGCTGGATGCTTGAAGAGCCCAGCTGTCCTTAGAAGTAGCTGTGAGAAAGAGAAACAAGTTTACCAATATCCTCTAGGGGCTATTGCAATAAATGGAAGATACGTAGGGGTACTTCTGGGGCGAGGAGTGCAGAATAGAGCCATGGAGTTGGACAGAGAATGCTGAAGACACAGAAATTCAGGATACCAGATTGTGGATAAATAAACTTTATTTCCTGCTAGCCTAAAGTTTGTATACATTTTCCATAAGCCCCCCTCCCTGTGGGCCTGTCCAAACAGAAGCTCTAGACAGCCACAAGTCACATTACAGAGAGAATAGCCAACTGAATGGAATTTGGAGGGAGGAGCACTTGTTGCAGGAAGGAAATGTTTGGAGGATGCCCCAGTAAGTCAGTCTCAAAAGGGAAAAGAACTCTCTGATGCCATCCATTGGTGAATAAGGGAATTGACTGAGTAGGCCAGGCTTCATTTGCATTTCAGCTGTGTGACAATTTAGGGAATTTTGGCCAAAATGCCGTTCAGGTTTGCGTTCGGGAGTCATGAAACACTATTATATCTGTTAGAAAACAACATGACAAGATAACTACACCAAATTTCCCTGGTGTGAAAGATCACCCTGACCAAAGCTTCAGTCTTTCATCTCTAGGTTCTGGAACTGTGAACATGGTGGAGAAAGAGATAGTGAAGGACAAAGAGCAGGAGGGTGAGTTTGGTCTCCTGTCTTCTCATGGTAGCACATCCTACATAGCAAAAGGCTTGCTCAAGATGGCTTCTGTCAGCGATCCTTCTCTAATCAGTGTCATCAGGGTAGTTTTGTGACCCATAGTGGGGCAAAAACAGCCTTTGCTGAAGTCACAGGGGACAGAAGAACAGAGAATGACCTCTCGGGAGGGCCCTTTATGCAGCAATCAATAAAACTGAAATCACTAATGCATGGACATGGGTAGAGTTTCCTTAGAGACTGGAGGGAGACCTGTCTGAAACTGGAGAGACACCTCCCTTAGGGACTGGAGGGAGACCTCTCAACAACAAACAGTGGGTGGGGATGCAGGAGAAGGGGAGTTCAAGGCAAGTGGCTATTGCAACAAGCACATAACCTTATTGGCTACCCACAGAGGTTGTCTAAATCTGAGTGTAAGATTATGGACGTTTGTAAGACTGGAGAGGCGAGTCTTAAATTACGTACAGTTCTTAGTGATTTTGTTATTTCTGTATTTCCCTCCAATAACATTTCCTTTTTTTTGTAAATAAGCTTATATTCAGATATTGACAGGCACATGACAGTGTAATTACTTGCATTTTCTGAAGGAATGACAATATATTTGACCCTGCACAGTTCTCAGCACCTATCCATCAGTTGGATCTACATCTGCACAAGATACACCGGCGAGAATAAAAATCCAGAATCAGGGCCCTGGGCCCACATTATTCCATCAGAACATCCAGCCCTGCCTATCTCCTAGCCTGAGATGTCTAAAATTATAGCTTTATTGAAAGAACTGCAATGCCTGAGTGGACCCCCGAGAATAAAACCCTGCTGTATCAAATGATACAGACTCAGCATGTGGCTATAAGGACCATAATATTGAAGGTTTTACATATTTAATTTCCTGGCAAACCTCCGTGCCCCACACTGCAGTGATTTAAGCACTTGTTTGCCTTATCCGGGGCCATTTGCCTACTCGGCTTTTAGCACCAATGATGATATACTAAACCCCTTTGTTATCATGGGCACAAAATAAGAACTTATCTCCTACGAGCAGCAGTTTTGCTATGTTTGTGTCAGCACCACTGTACACAAGGCTCGGTGTGTCGTTGCTGATTTAAATTCTCCTGAATACAAGCTTTCCTGAGCTGTAAATAGAGAAAGGTTAAGGCCAGATCTTCTAGCTCAGATGAAGTTGCTTCATCGTTTATTATTGTTCGGGTACAATCAAATTATTGATGTTCTCAGCAGCACAGGGGCTACTGTGCTATGAGAGTCACACGAGTGAGTTAGTGAGAGACAAGAAGAAAAAATAATAAGGTAGTGAAGAATAGGACTCTTCACACTTGCATGCAAAATCAAATAGGAACGAAATCCCAGAATGGTGCCGCAAGACTCCTGTTTTTTCCGCCTTCATGCTGCATTTGAAAATCCTTTGCATGGGGAATGCCTGGGAATGCCAAGATGTCAAAGTGCAGCTTTTCCCCTTAAGCGTATAAAATATTAAGAAGGCTCGGCAAAGGCCAATAGGGAAGCTGCTTAGATAAGGAGATGAAAAATTAATTTTAATGCATGGAGGACTAAGTAATTCACTTATTTCAAAACCTCAATCAATTTTAATATTTTAGTATTTAATGTGAAAGTAGCGGGTCTCCAATAATATTTTAAAAGTTGCTCATCTCTCTTTTTACTAAAGTACTAAGTTGTTCTCTTTCTATATATCTCTCCTTTCCTCTCACAGGGTATGTCTACACTACTGAGTTTTTTCAGAAAAATGGCCATTTTTCTGAAAAAACTTGAGTTACATCCATACTGCAATTGCGTTCTTTTGAAAGAAATCAAAACAGAGGAGTTTTTCCAACATTGGTAATCTTCATTCTACGAGGAAGAAGCCTTTTTGCGAAAGAACTCTTTTGGAAAAAGGTGAGTGTGGACGGGGAAGAGGGAGTTCTTTCGAAAGAAGAGGAAAGAGGAAAAAGCACAGGTGCCCTGGTAGCCACTCTGTCCATAGTAATCACAGCTGAATTGCGAGAAGCGTCCATTCACTGTGGACGTTCTCTTTCAAAAAGGCAGATGGCTTTTTCGATGCATTTTTGCAGTGTGGACGCTCTCTTTTGGAAGCAGTTTTTCCAGAAGATCTCTTCCAGAAAAGCTTCTTCCGAAAGAAGCCTGAAGTCTAGACATAGCCTCACACCCTTTCTCTCTCCACACCCTCCCTGTTAATACAGCATTATGAGGGAATTCATGGATTCTCCCTATTTTCTAATGCCTTGGATTTTCTCTTCACACCCCTCCCACATTTCAATCTATAAGACTTTCAAAATAAGGGCTGGATTCATATTTTCTGAAACTTCACAGATGTTGATACAGTAACTCCCAATTTGCACTTCTGCAACACAGATCAGAATCTGACCCTAGGAGAGGGGAAGAAGAAATTGATTTGAAACCAATTTACAAAGAAAATACTCTTTGCTGATTTCCAGGGGGAAACCTAGAGGTCAGATCATCTTTCTTTATTTCCACCACTGCCTCTATTGGGTGCCTTGGAAAAATGTGCTTATTTTAGTCATTATATGCTCAGTTATCAATGTAAAAGGTTAAGCAGTATGCCTTGCACCTCCATTTAGGCATTTATCTCCAAAATCATGAACCTGACTCATTTTATAACCATGCCAATGACTAGTGAGCCATTTCCACTGCATTTTCCCCCATAATTTGATTTGAAAGCAGCTGAGGTTTAAGTCGATCAGGAGAGAACTGTCAAACTGGGGTATCTCACAGGCAAAGCTATGCTTTCCCTATTTATAACTAATCTCTCAGCCAAAAGTAGGTAATATATGATGCCCCCGTGTTTAGAAAATTGCCCGTGTATGCTAGGGAGAGGTATACAAACTTTATTGTGCATGCCTGCCTTCATTAGATCCCATACCCCTTCTTATTGGATATTGATTTCTTAATTATCATAGCAGCATAGCAGTCAAAGAGAGAAAAAGATTGATTAAGTCCCTTCTGTAATGTTTTGGCACCGTGTAATTTTTTTTTCCTCCTGTGTGAGTTTATTCCATACACAACAGCTCTGCAGCTCAGAATGATTTTCAGTCAGAGAGACTTAGAAAGAGTTCAGATTTCTCTGGGAATATGTAAAACTTCTTTTAAAAGAACATCAGGCATGACTGACTGATTATTTCCCCACAGTCAATGACCTACACGTTCGGCTGACTGGAAGGAACAGGACCATCTGAAATTTTGCCATCTGGTGGCTCCTAGTAACATTACACCATCTAGTTCTCTAGCACACATGAGTACGCACACATGCACACAGCAGGAATATTCCCTCCAGTATATTTACCGGCATTCTGTAAGGGACAGTTTCCAAAGCAGTAGGGCTCTGAGAAAAAGAAGAGGGAGCTCCCTCGAAGACCAACAGGCTCAAGGTGGGCCAAGGGGAAAACGATTCCAGGAAAAAACAAGAGTAGACGTGAAACCCTTGTGGGGTGAGGGGGAAAGGTGCTGAATTTGGGGAAAGGTAGGCACCCACTGGTGTCTGACTGCATAAGGAATAGTGAACTTGCCTGAGAGATGCGAGCCTCAGTTTGCAGAGTCTGAAACAAAAGTTTTCTGGTGTAAATTGCCCTGTTCATTCCAATGTCTGCTAACTCATGAGGACATGTCTATACTGCAGGGCGAAAGTCGTATTAAGTTACGTCAGTTGTGTGTAGCTGAACTCGAAATAGCTTCATTTGGCCTTTGGCGCAGTCTACACAGCTGGAAGTCAAAGGAAGGACACTCTTCCTTCCACTCCCTGACTCCTCATGAAATGAGGGTTACAGGAGTCCAAATAAGAAGACTTCCACCTCAACTTTATTTCAAAATAACAGCTTGCTGTGTAGATGCACACTGTGCTATTTTGGAATAGCGTCCGTTATCCTGAAATAATGCTGCTGTGTAGACATGCCCTCGGAGGCCAGAGCTGAGCGTTTCAAAGTGACAATTGAACTCTATTTCACTGCTCAGCAAACCAAGTAAGCACCACACTTTCACAAAATAAGGAGCACGTTTTCCCTTTCTTAAAATAAGGAGCACTAAGGTCTAGGCGGGGCAAATTGTGTATGGGATGTGGAGAGCTTTAACCACACATTGCAGGGCAGCACAAGCCTGGGATTGATTTTAATTCCCCAAAGAAGGAGTTTTATAACCCTATCAGCACACAATGTCCTCAACCAAAAAAATAAAAATGTTTGTTGTCTATTGCTTTCAATGGCCAGTCTAGTTTTCTGTGCCTCAATTCCTGAGTGTGTATTTAAAATATTCCATTTGTCCATTTCATACATATTTTCTATTAGGTATGGAATGGTTACTTGGATGTATTCTTCCCACCTGTTGACAGGTCATAGAAGCTATTTGACTTACTGGTTAGTGCACTGGATTGGAATTTAGGAGACCTAGGTTGCATTCCCAGCTCCACCTCTGGATGACTTTGTGTGATCCCCACCAGGCAGATTTGAACCTAGGACTTTTCAAGCTGAGTGTAGGAGTTTCTACAACTCAAGCTATAAAGCCAGCTGCCTTGCAACTAAAGTTATAGGGTTCCCTTGTTCTTATCTCTCACTGTAAGTGGTCTAAGTGCCACTACATGAGATGGTGAACCACACTAAGGGTGTGTCTACACAGCAAAGTTATTTTGGAATAACAGCAGTTATTCCGAAATAACTATGTGAGCGGTTACACAGCAATTCTGTTATTTTGAAATAATTTCAAAATAACAGATGGCTTATTCCAACTTCTGTAAACCTCATTCTATGAAGAATAATTCCTATTCCGAAATAGCTATTTCGAAATAAGGCATGTGTAGACACTCCACTTCTGCTATTTTGAAATAGCCCCTCACCAGGGCCATTCTAAGTTATTCCTCCTGGGACTGTAAATCGAGATAGCACGTCTACATTAGGGAAACCTGCCTCGGACTAATTTTGAGGCTTCCCTGCAGCGTAGATGTGCTATTTCGAAATAAGCTATTTCAGAATAACTATTCCAGAATAGCTTATTCCGAAATAACTGTGCAGCGTAGACGTAGCCTAGGTGTGTGGGATACACTTGCACAAGTCATTTCCCTTCTTTGTGACTCAGTTTTACTACCTTTAACACAGGGCAATGAGCTTTCCTTTATAAGTGCTTTGAGATCTACTGACTTAATTTACAAGTTTGGGAGCCATCAAAAAGGTATGAATAAAGACATTACCTGGCTAGCACACTACCTTCCACATCCTAATGACTGAACCAACTAAATAATGGGTATTTAAGAACAATTTGCATCTTCTTAATCAGCCTCTTGTAACCTGAACATTCTACTTCACCATTTTCCCCCTTCCTCTCCCCGCCTCGTATTTAGTTTTGGAACTGGATTTTTAATACTCAATTCATCTGAAGAAGTGGGTTGTACCCACGAAAGCTCATGATGCCATCTACATGTATTGTTAGTCTTTAAGACTATTAGTTGTTGTTGTTTTTTTAGGTTTCCCCAGTTACAGACTAACTTAGCTACCCCTCTGAAGCTTTAAAGCCTAATAGAGGACTTAGTCTGTATTATTATTATATCACTCTTGTTCATAGGATGGATTGTTCCCTTCCCAGGGGATTCAGTTACCATGATGGCCATCACCATGGAAACATCAAATAATGCCCCAGTTTCATCATCATTCCCGGTCCAGCAAAACACAGAAGCCTGCTCTTAAGTCTCTGTTGACTCCTGTTGGTGCAGATCTTCTCGGAGTCCTAGCTTTCTACTCACTGGTCCAGTAAAAATTATTACCTCACCCATAGGCAATTCCGGCCTCTACTGACTTTTATCTCTATTTGGTCTGGGGTGTCTAACCCCCATTACCTATCGTCCCTGCACAGGGCCTGGCTTGACTGGCAAAAGCTATGACAGAACATCACCATTGTGATGCAAACTTCCTGCCCAGTGTTGCATCCAGAAGGTGGATGGTTACAACTACATGAGCCATCTCGGGTTCATCTTTTCTTTTACATTCAACCTATGCTAAGTGACATCATAAGTAACTAATATTTCAGTGAATTGGTTTCCAAGGAGATAGTACTGTAGGTTTTCTATCACCTATTTGATGGTTAAGCATTATTTCTCTAACCCTGAGTATATCCTCTCGTGAGAAAAGAATTTCCTACTGATGTATGTTATCAGGTGTTCTTCTCCATCGACTTAACTCTGCCGCCAATGCATCTGTGTGCAATCTGAATTCCTTCTCAATTTGGACTATACAACACTGTGGAGGTGACTGTGCCCTTGAGTTCTTGAGAGGCCTTTTCACAGGTGGGCATCCATTACACTTATCTTGGGACATTGTCCCTCGTTAGGTCAGTTAGCAAGGTTGCTATGAGGGAAATATGCTGTGAATGATCGACAGTAACCTGAGGCCTTAGAAGGCCAACATGCGCCTTTGGAGATGGGTCTTCCACACTAGGGTAAGTCTGCTCTTTATCCACCAATAAGCAGACTCATTATGCGCTGATTATGTGTACAAGGCGATGGGCTTCCTTTTTTCCTATCACACATTTAGTGGGGTTTGCTCTTAATTTGACTGCCATTCTCCTAGTGACTGGAAAGTAGTGGCTACTTTATACAGATAGGAATCCAGATCCTTGCTTTAGATGACTACATTGTCCAAGTATGCAACCACATATTGATTATGATATTGGAGTATTCAGTCCATCAACTGTTGAACAGTAGCTGTCATCCCAAGGACATTGTCTTAACATGAAATAGGTAAAGTGAACTGGGCTTATTTCTTCTGTAGAAGAGAAGAATTAGGAGGGATTTGATAGCAGCCTTTAACTACCTGAAGCGGGGGGTAGAGGGGGGAGGTTCCAAAGATGATGGAGCCAGGCTGTTCGCAATGGTGTCAGATCACAGAACAAGTGGTAAAGGTTTCAAGTTATAGTAGAGAAGGTCTAGTGTGGATATTGGGGCTACGTCTAGACTGCAAGCCTCTTTTGAAACAGGCTTTTTCGAAAGTATCTTTAGAAAAAGCCTCTTTCAAAAAAGAGCATCTAGACTACAACCAGTACTTTCAAAAAAGCAAGCCACTTTTTTGAAAGAGAGCACCTAGGCAGCCTGGATGCTCTCTTTCGAAAAAGCCCTGTTTGCATTCAAGAACACCTTTTTTCACAAAAGCACTTTCGAAAAAAGGCGTTCTTCCTCATAAAATGAGGTTTACTGCGGTCAAAAAACCCACCATGTTCTTTTGATTTAATTTTGAAAGAACTTGGCGGCAGTCTAGACGCAAGGGAAGTTTTTTTCGAAAAAAGGCCACTTTTTTTTTTGAAAAAACCTTGTAGTCTATACACACCCCGGGAAAAATCTATTTCATTAGGAGGATGGTAAAGCACTAAAATGGGTTTGCCTAGGAGGTGGTAGAATCTCCAGAGAGAGTTTTTTAAGGACAGACTTGACAAAGCCCTGGCTGGAATGATTTAGTTGGGGTTGGTCCTGCTTTGAGCAGGGGATGGGACTAGATGACCTCCTGAGATCTCTTTCAACCATAATCTTCTATAATGCCATGGTTTTATGAAGTGGTGTGGAAAAAAACCATCTTCTCCTGGAAATCCAACATAAAGGAGATCTTCCTGTAGCCCTTTGCCAAATCCAGAATGGTGATGTAGTTGGCTTCTCCCAGTTGGTCTAAGAGTTCATCCACTCATGGAATGGGGTAGGCATCAAATTATGAAACTGCATTCACCTTTCTGAAGGCTGTGCAAAACCACGGTGAACCATCCAGCTTTAGGACCAGCACACTGGAACTCAGAAAGTCAGGTTGGGATTCCTCTATTACTCTGAGTTCCCACATGGTCCTGAGATCTTTCTTTACAGTCACCCTCAATTTGTTGGGGATTGGGAAGAGCTTTGTTTCTATTACTTTACTAATTACAAATTAATTTGATGGTGGACCATACCTGTCTTCCCAGGGTGAGCTGAGATTACCTTCAGAAAAGTGATCTGCATTTGGAGTGCCTGTTCTGCTTCTGGTTTAGGTTTTTTCTGATGGGCACTGAGATTTATTTTGGGATCCCAGTTCTGGTTCCTCAGGATATGGCACAATGAAAAGATTCTCCATGGCTTTCCAGGACTTCAGCAAATTTACACGGTAATGGTTGTCTGAGCAAATGATCCGCTGCCTATAAGATCCAGGCCCTCTTCCAAGGTTGGAAGAAGTAGTAAAAATCTGTCACCCAGTTGGAGACATGACAGTTTCTCATACGTTCCAATTCCAGGACCATTAGGCTCATCTGTTCTGACCTTCTGTAAAACACAGTTCCTAGAACTTTCCCAAACAAAATGCTAGAGCTTTTCGCACCCAGCTGTACCCTACAGGAAGGCTATATAAAAAGAGCTGCAAAACAGAGCAGCAATTAGTTGCTGTGTGCAGCTCAAGAAGTAAAGAAAGGGGCTATGTCTGCACTACAAGGTTTTTGCGGCAAAGAGTATGCTAATGACAGACTCATTAGCATGAGTCGCGATGTCATTAGCATATTTTCTGCTGATGCTTTTTGCGCAAAGGGTTTTTGTGCAAAAAGAAGCAGGGTAGGAGAGGGAGAGGGAGAAGGAGAGGGAGGAGCCACACCCCAGCTAGACTGTAGTGTCCTTTTGAACATCACCACTGGCCTCTAGCACCGATAGCTTTGTCCTTCAGTCATGCCTAGGCTAGAGAATTCAGCTGTCACTGTGCTGCACAGAGAGAGAGCAATGATGGAGATTACACAACCTCCCTAGGCAGTTTATTCCAGTGCTTAAGCACCTTGACAGGGAGGGTTTTTTCCCCCTAACGTCCATCCAAACCTCCCATGCTGCAATTTAAGCTCATTGCTTCTTGTTCTATCCTCAGAAGTCAAGGAGAACAACTTTTCTCCCTCCTCCTTGCAACATTCTTTTAGGCACTTGAAAGCTGTTATCACGTCCCCTTTCAGGCCAAGTCTACACGAGCAAGTTACTGTGCAGCCAATCAAGTCCCCAGCATTGTAACTTCCATGGTATCCACAGTAGCATGGAGATCAATGCGCACTAGCTCCGCAGTTAGTGTGGTCTAGGAAAAGCACCTCCTTGAGAAGCATAGAGCTTTCTGCACTCTGGATAGTGTAGTGGGATGCCAACGTGGACACCATGACACACCCTCCAAAGAGCTCACAATTTGGATTAGCACAAGACACACCAGTAAAGAAAGAAAGTATAAGCGGATGAACCAATACCCCCCAAACTAACCACCACAGTTAGCAAGTGTGAAAAATAAGGACACTCCTTTTTGTGTGTGGGAGGAACGGGATAGTTATATTTATAAGACAAAGCCCCTAATACAGGGTTGCTCCCAATAACAGCAAGGCATCTGGTCCCCTTACCACAAACACACACACACTCCCCAGATGCAAGACTAGAAATGAGCCAAATCATGTAGAGTTTTTTTTACCAGTATAGACCAGTAGCCAGCCACATCCCATCTCTAGTTTATTACAAATATAATTGGATCACAATAATTACAGATGTGAGAACTATTATATTATTGAATTTTCTTCCTTTTCCAACTTCTTATAGAATCCTAGAACTGGAAGGGACCTTGAGAGGTTATCAAAGACCAGTCCCCTGCCCTCACGGCAGGACCAAGCACCATCTAGATCATCCCTGACAGATGTCTGTCTAACCTGCTCTCAAATATCTCCAGTGATGGACATTCTACAACCTCCGTAGGCAACTTATTCCAGTGTTTAACCACACTGACAGTTAGGAAGTTTTTTCCAAATGTACAATCTAAATCTCCCTTGCTGCAGTTTAAGCCCATTGCTTCTTGTCCTATCATCAGAGGCCAAGGAGAACAAATTTTCCCCTTCCTCCCTGTGACACCCTTTTAGATACCTGAAAACCAGTATCATGTCTCCTTTCAGTCTTTACTTTTCCAAACTAAACAAGCCCAGTTCCTTCAACTTTGCCTTATAGCTCATGTTTTCTAGACCTTTACTCATTTTTGTTGCTCTTCTCTGGACCTTCTCCACTTTCTTCACATCTTGCTTCTTTAGATTCTGGACTCATTGAGGTATTTGTCCCTTAGTCCATGTATGCCCCATGTCTAGCACAAGAGATATTTTCTCTGCTGGAGTATCTAGGGACAACTCTAATAGAAACTATCTAACCTAACAGGCATTGGGCTAAATTTTCTGCTGGTCTAATGCCGTTGACATCAAATGAGCAGAGAATTTGGGTGCAGTCACCCAGGAGAAGACATGATATTGTACATTGCTTCTATACTTCATCTTAGCCAAGAAGTCACAAGGAAGTAATGCTCTATTCAAATGAGGCTCATCCAACTGCTGCACAAGTATATTAATCTGAGAGTCGCTTCACAGAGTCAGAAAGGCCTTGCACATCACTTTCCCCTTCCAACGTTCCCACTTTGGATGTACTTAGGAAATGTCCATTTGCTAACGATGCTGCCTAATAACTCTGGACTTCATTTAACCCACAAACAGCCCACTAACTAGTAGCGATTTTGTTGGGGGGAAGTCTCCCTTCCTTGTCATCCACACACAAATGAGCAAAAAAAAAAAAAGTTAATTTACCCCTCCAAAAAAACCAGTAGGATGAATTTTCCTACTAATGAAATTCAATTGTTCTTAGAAGAAGAAAATAAATGATATGAAGTATAATGAGATGCCAAATACAAAAAACCCATGCTGCTCATCCTTAAGCCCTTCTGTTCCTTGAAGTGAAAACTCATTTTAAGAAGATTATGCTGTATATATTACAAGATGGGCTGATATTCTGCATTCATACTCCACTGGGCTTCAGCAGTTAAAAAAAAAGAAAAGAAAAAGAAAACAACCAAGTCAGACAACAACATTTGTTCCTATTCACCTATTACACTGATCGGAAGCATGGCTTTGTATGCTTTCATTTAGACACAGAAAAAAAAATCTGGGGGATTCATCAGGTGCGCAAAGATCTCAAACTGTAATGCTGACTAGCAAGAAGGTTACAAAAAGGGAATAGAAGGTAGGCTTTGAATGAATTTTAAACTCATCCTCCACTGCTATATTATTCTGGTTTTAGGCAAGAGAAATGCTGCCAAAAAGTCCTCCCATGGCAAGGGAAAGAACTCTGATTCCGGTAGTGTAATCGAGTGTAAGCAGTGTTTACCTGCTTCCCATTTGGGAAATATAGAGCTTAGTTTAGGTTACGTTCTCTACCTCTTCATCCGATTCCCAACAAAGTAACCCTGCAGTTGTAACAGGCAAGGAAGGCAAGGAACAGAACACAAATAGTTGCATGTGAGCTCCTTAATGTTTGTGTAAAGAACAAACCTGAGTCCATGTATACCTGAAAAGGGAGAATTCAGGTTTGTGTGGGAATCTGAGGTGAGAATTTGAAACAAAATTCTCTGTCTTTGTGGTGTGCGTGTCTCTCTCTCCCCCTGGACATGCCCCAAGGGTCCCTCATTTCTGGTGAATAGTGTTTGCCTCCGAGGCTCTCTGTGATCCTCCACAGAGCCTCTTCTTTTCTGGATCAGCTCTGCCTACATATATGATGAAACTGACCCATTCTTCTCAGTAGAAAGTGTGTATTTGCATCTCATCATCCTAATACTCTCTTAATGTTACTTTCTCCATGTGATCAAAGAAGATGCAAAAGCAAGATTGAGAGGGGAGATAGTTCATCCAAAATTCAGCATCTTGAGAAGTAAAATGATTTGCCTCTCCCACCCCATAAACCCCATCCTGGCCAGCTGGAACTTTTGCATGGATTGGAGGAATTAATTTTGATGACATCTTCATAAAGAGATTCTGGACAATTTGCAGATACCTTCCTGGTCTAGGCAGCGAGGAGTCCTGTGGCACCTTATAGACTAACCAAAGTGTTGGAGCATAAGCTTTCGTGGGCAAGGACCCACTTCGTCAGATACAAGGTCTAGTGTATCAAGACACTTCCTGGTCTAGTGTATCAAGCCTTATTTTAGGAGCCTTGAGTGCTGTTACTAGCTTTGCTGTTCATCGTACACAAGTCTCTGCTGTGTCTATTTGATCTGTTTAGATTGTGAGCTCTTGGTGGCTAGGTCTGTGTCTTACTTTGCACAGCACCACAAGTGATTAACACCCTAGGCACAGTGGTGATCTCTTGGAGTTGCTGAAATACAAATACTAGATTATAAGCCAAGTAAGGAGTTGTGAGATTCTTAATTATGAGTCAGACCAGGTGACATCTCTTAGCTATGAAATATGATTGATTTAATTTTTTCCTGGTATGTCTTATGGCATGGGTTTATCACTGCTATCCATGCACCATAAATATTTATTTCTGTATTTACATTTTATGATTTTACAGATCAGTAAAAACAAACAACAGAACAAATTTATAGGCAGTTACTTTTGGTGCTTAAGAGAAATAATCTGCAAAAGTCTTGCTTTCTGGGAGCATTGTAAAAGAATGCCACATGAACACCTTTTAAAGCACCAGAAGCTAGCCAGTTATTTAGATTTTATTCTGGGTGGTAGGAGCCGAACATTTGAATACCTTCTCAATTTTGCATCTTTGGAACACAATGGAGGCAGCAAACTTCTTGTCAGTGACTCAGACTATCAACAATGAGAATCTTTCATTGCTACAATGAACAGAAATCAGACCACTGTGGACCATTCTGATAGGACATTGGACAATACTGTTAGTTCCTTTCCTGCAACTACCTGAAGGAGGGCTCCAAAGAGGATGGAGAGAGGCTGTTCTCAGTGGTGACAGATGACAGAACGAGGCACAATGGTCTCAAGTTACAGTGGGGAGGTCTAAGTTGGATATTAGGAAAAAACTATTTCTCTAGGAGGGTGGGAAAACACTGGAATGGGTTCCCCAGGGAGGTGGTGGATCTCCATGTCTAGAGATTTGTAAGTCTTAGTTTCACAAAGCCCTAGTTGGGATGATTTAGTTGTGATTGGTCCTGGTTTTAATAGGACATTGGACTTGATGATCTCCTGAGGTCTCTTCCAACCCTAGGATTCTATGATTTTCATTTGTTTTGGTTTTGCTCTTTTTTTAAAATGAAAATCACAACTTTAGGGACCATCAAAACTCTGCAAATTTTGGTTTTTGAAAACAAATCAAAGGCTACGTCTCCACTGCAGCTCTTATCTGGGATACTGGATGTATCCCAGAAAAGCTACACCACGTCCAAGGAACGGCATAGCTTTGCAACACAATGGAGGCAGCAAACTTCTTGTCAGTGACTCAGACTATCAGTCTGTCTTCCCACCAACTATGAGAATCTTTCATTGCTACAATGAACAGAACAGAATTAAGACCACTGTGACCATTGTGATAGGACATTGGACAATACTGTTAGTTCCTTTCCAGAACTAGCAGACACGTTCTTTCGCCATCTCTGTAAACCTCGTTGTATGACGAAGAAGGGATGTGCCGAAAGAGTTTTTTTCCGAAATTTGGTGCTGTGTAGACGCGCCAAATTTTGGAAAAGCCTCTTCCGAAAGAAAAGTGAAAAAAGATACGCATCTTTTCCCAATTTTTCTTTGTAATGTAAACACAACCAAACTTTCAACTACCCCCTTCCCAATACTGAGCAAAAAAATATGGCCAGTTCTTTTCAGTGGCCTCTGCTTATTCCATCTGAGGGTCTTCATGCCCTTGCAGTACTCTAAAATGGCCTTCAGTCGGTTACTCAAGCCATGAAGAATCTCCTTAGTGTAGGAAGATTGCTTAGGTGGCTTACAGCTGAAGTAACTACTCCATATCAGATAAGGGGTATGAGAAGATAAGATTAATGGGTAGAGTATTTCTGCATTTTGGCTTTTCTCATCAGTCAGACCCTATGAAGTGTATGTCTAACTTACACCACAAACATGGTGAAAAGCCAAATTTCAGTATCTTCTTCTCCTTTGAGAAAGAAAATCTTTGTAGCTCATCCCAGTCCCTGGGACTTTCCTATCCTCCCCTGAGTAAATGATTTTACTTTATCTCTTCATCTGCACTGCATGATATTTGTTTAAATTTTATTTTAGCTTCATGTTAAAGTTATATAATTACATGGCTATGCTGAAGTGCTAAAGAGGTGGGGAGAGGGGATTACCCCCTTTTTTTTGCGTGCAGGAGTCTGGAAATCAGCTTTTGTTCTGATGCCTGCTTAACAGGATTTGATTTTTTTAAAGTAAACTAATTACAACGGAAATGCAGCTCTGCAAAACTTTTATGGAAAAAAACCCACATTATTTTGGTTTTGGGCTCAGTTAATATATATTCATTTATCATCTCTATAAGATATGTACAGGGCAGTGATGAATAATCCCTGACTTCCAATCAGGAAATGTAAATGATTCTTTCTTTTTTTTTTAATGAATAATGAATACTAGTAAATTTGAAGCTAAAATTAAGTGCCAGAAACCTGTCAGGTTTCAGTGGGATGTGAGGAATGTAATATGGTGTGGTAACAAGACTCTAAAAGGAGAAATAAACCCACTGGATTCCTTCCTTCACTTTCCGTTATTAGCCTATATCAAGTGGAAGTTCAGCATCTTGAAATGGGAGAATCTGCTAACTGGTAGAGATAATAAATTGAGCCCAAGTTCCAATGTATCTGGACTCTGAGATCCCACTACTTCTATCTACTGTAAACAAAGGGTTAAGCCAGTAAAGCTACTCCAGTCCTCATCTACACTAGGGCTTTATTTCAAAATAACCTCTCCTAGGTCAAATGAATAAGCAGAGCGTCCATACTACCCAGCCCATTATTTTGAAATAACAGGCCACTTACTTCGAAATCTGTAATCCTGCTTTCCTCAAGGAAATGCTAATTTTGAAATAATTATTTCGAAATAGCGGAACTGTGGACATGCTAGTGCTGCTAATTCAAAATAACCACTCCCCAGAGGAATTCAAATTAATTACTTCCCAGTGCTTCCTGAGGGTCTAAGTTGAGGTAGTACATCCACATTAATGGAGCCTGCCTCGGATGAATTTCGAGGCTTCCCCATAGTGAGGACACGCTATTTCGATGTTGCTATTTTGGGAGTTATTAAATCAATGTTCACTATTTTGAAATAGTTTCCTAGTGTAGACATGCCCCCAGTGTGCAAGTACTGTTAGAAGTGAATCAGGCATGCTGAGAACTTGTTTTCACACCTGACTACTGCAGGCACACACTGGAAACTTCATGGGGGGCAGGGGAGAATTCCTCCTGGGTAGGAAAACAAGTTTAAATTAAGTGGAGACTCATTTGAGCTTTGTAGCCCAGAGTCTCCATAGAACAATACACTTTAAGGGGTTTGTAAAGTCTCAGACTGTAGACATATCACCCACTTCTGCTCCACATTATACAATTGCAGACCTGGATTCTGATCTCATGTGCATGGGTCTACATATAAAGGTATGCCACTGGAGCTATCTCATAAGTTCTTTGGGGCTGACAGAATGCCTTACATGTGTATGGAACTTCTACCACAAAAAGCTGGAACCCTGTGATGCTGACTACTCAGCAGAGGTGAACAAAGGGTTCCCAAGAGTCTGAAAGCGAATCTAGCTCGGTTTACTTGAAGAATATCAGGTTGGATTTGTTATTGGATGTAGGTCCAGAAGAAGGATCCAGAAATGGGGCCTTTGAGAAGCAGCAGCCTGTACTTCCACTGCCAGGGCTCCCAGCCCCACCGTGGCTGACAGCCACCCCACTGCTGGGGTTCTCTGCCCCACCAGCTCTGCCATGGCTGACCCAGGGCTCCTGTCCTCGCCAGACTTGCTGCAGCACTCTGAGGTCTGACCACTGGGGCTTCCAGACCCACCGCAGATGACCGCTGCCCTGCCGCCTGCAGGCCCGGCCAAAGAGATTGCGGGGTCCAAGGTGGCATGTTGTGGTTGGCTGCATTGAATGGCTGGGTGGTTCCTAGCCAGGGCAGCGAGCAAGCAGCCGGGTGGGCGCCGGGCAGAACAGGGCCCAGAACGTGTGGGGCCCAAGGCAACTGCCTTGCTCAACTTGCCCTAAGGCCGAGTCTGACTGCTGCCCTGCCAGAGCCTGCTGGTGCTCTGGGCACCCTGCTGCTGGCTCAGCTGGACTTCTGCAGCAGGACTCCCAGCTACTGGTCCCCTTGCAGCCAGCCCAGCTGGGTTCATGGCCTTCACAGGGCTCCTGCCTCTGGCTCTCCACCAGGTCTTTCTGGTCCAGCAACAACCATGGTCCTTAAGGACCACAGATGTTACCAAACCAGAATGTCCCAGGTTGGAGAGTTTCAACCTATATTTAACAATGAACATGTCAAGCTAACAGAGAAAGGTTATAAAAGGATCCAATGGTTGGAAGTTTAGGTTAGACAAACCCAGATTGGAAATAAGACGTACATTTTCAATGGTAAGACCAATTAACCATTAGAACAATATACCAAGGATTGTGGGGGTTTTCCAGTGACAACTATTTTTAAATCCGGTATGAGAGTTTTTGTAAAAGATCTGGTCCAGGAATTATTGTGGGGAATGTCCAGGGCCTGCATTATAAAGGTCAAACTAGATGATCACAATGGTTCCCACTGGTTTTGGAATCCATCAAAACCATTTGTTTTGTCTATTTGATTCATGAATACAATTTGGTTGTTAAGATTTAGCTTTTTAATGGAAGTGAAGGAAGTTAGGTTTCCTCATCCTATTGAATTCCAACAGGTTTTGGGCATCTGAATTCTTAAAATCTCACCCTCGATACATAAATACAATAAAATGTCCCATGGTTCTCTTAATTAATATACATAAAACTGTTCCTGCTCTTTATGCCCATTAAAAGATGTGGCAGGTTTTTGCAGGATAGTTTGAAATTCAGACTGGGATTATTTGCTGTTGCCGTTGCCCGAGTGTAATTTTATGGATCATCACCATCTTCCTTATCATGAATAACCCTGCAAATGACTGACTGTAAAGAGCATGTAAATCAAGGTCAACAGCAAAGCTGGTCAACATTTCTCAGCTGAAAAGTTTTAAAAAATGAAAGTTAAAAACTCTCCAGTTAAAAACTTTTTTTTCCTCTCTTGCTTGGTGCATTTTTAAACAACTCCATTCTCAAAACGGTTATCAAAAATTGTATTCACTGAGAAATGTGTTTTCTATAAAGGAATCTTTCAACAACCTCTTTGATAATCCGGTGATTTACTTTATACCCCATCTTCTAAAGTCAAGCTTGAAAACAGGAATCAGATATAAAATACAAGTCTAAAAAACCCACAAGACAAAGAAAAAGAAGCCTAAAGATATTATCTTTAAACCAGACTCATGATTTTTAGGCCCCAAATATTGGTATTTTTAACATTTGGTGTGGGCAACACAGCTTGTGATTACAAGAGACAACAAGAAAGGCTGTTCTTATTGCAAGTTATGTATTCACTCATACACAATGCTCAGCTAGAATGAACGCTCATGGAGGTTATTCAGCTGTAGATATTGCCAGCCCTAAGTGAATCAAGCCTCAAAAATATTGTGCAATTGGCTTTAAAAAGATTGCCATAATTGCCTACATGGCTTGAAGTTATCAGACTTAATGCAGGAATTCCTGGAAGAGATTCTGTGGTTTGTGTTATGAGGGCGGGGAGACTAAATAGTCTCTTCTGGCCTTAATGCCTATACGTTAAGGGCATGTCTACACAGCAGGGCTAAAGCTGAATTAAGCTACCCAACTTCAGCTACATCAAAGCTACGTCTACACTGCGCTCTCTTGAGCAAGAACATATGCAAATGAGGGACGGTGATGAATATCACCGTGCCTCATTTGCATGCTTAGTGAGCTGCTATTTTTATGCAAGGGGCTTTTGCGCAAGAAGGAGCAGTCGACACTGTTCCTCCTTGCGCAAAAAAACCCTCTTGCGCAAGAGCCGTTCTGCCTGAAAATAAGCGACAGAAGGGCTCTTGCGCAAGAGGGGTTTTTTGCACAAGAAGGAGCAGTGTAGACTGCTCCTTCTTGCGCAAAATGGCGGCTCATTAAGTCTGAATATCACCGCGCCTCATTTGCATATGTTCTTGCGGAAGAGAGCACAATGTAGATGTAGCCTAATTACGTAGCTGAAGTCGAAATAGCTTTTTTCGGCTTTTGGCACTGTCTACACAGCAGGAAGTCAAAGGAAGAACACTCTTCCTTTGACTTCCTTTACTCCTCGTGAAATGAGAGTTACAGGAGTCAGAGTAAGAAGTCCTCCATCTTGACATTATTTCGAAATAACGTCTTGCTGTGTAAATACGCATTTTGTTATTCCAAAATAACACTGTCGTGCAGACGTACCCTAAGAGAATTACCCTCTCCTCCTAAAGAAATAACAGCAACAGCAATGTCTCTAAGAGGAGGAGTATAGCTGAGTTTGTGCATGACTTCTATGCCGGATAGTGCATCTCAAAACAAAATGGCCACTGCCCATGCAGAGGAAAGTGTGGAGGACATCTGCCCATTTAAAGGTGCAGAGTTCAGAAGCTAATTCACACAGATACTAGTACTTTTTCTGCCTTGACTGAAGAGAAAGGGCTGAACAGGTGAGTTGTGTAGGCCTGATTTTTTTTGCCCATTGGATGAGTTTGGATGTTGATCTTCCAAGACCCTGCGAAATTTCCGAGGCCTTCTTTGTACAGGAACATAACATTGCAGCATGGACTGTAAATCCTCCGATTAGCAGCCACCTTGCAGAATGAGCCTAGGTGTCCTCTTCACATACAATGGTGTTCATCACGGTATTGCCGGGACGCCCGGAGGCCTATGACAGAGTGGGCTCACTACTCAGGCAGAGCAGTTTTTTCCTCCTCCAGAGCCCACCACTGATGGTTGCTGTGAGCCCACAGTGGTTTGCCTCATCCTGTGACTCATCCCTCAAGCCAGGTCACTTTGAAGTCTCTCCCATTCCAGGGTGACACAAGTACAACCAAATGTGCAAAGATAGCCCAACACAAATGGTCCTCCTGCCCCTTGATGGGATACTCCTCATCCTGGCCTTGAGGGTGCCTTCTACCGCTCTACCCTGGGACTATCCTATGTGCCCTGTAGGTTTTAGTTCCTTTGAAGGATGACTGAGTTTTGGGTGTTGAAGGGCTTGGATTCAAAGCTACCTGACGTCTTGGGCCAGGTCCTCAAAGGTATTTAAGTGCCTAATTCCCATTGAAATCAATTCAATTGAGTCTAGACAATAAAATATACTTTAGCTTCTAAAACAAAGATGGGGGGGACTTAGGTTTTTTTTTTAAGCTATGATATGTCATATTTGATTGCATCTCCGTCAAACACTGCTGCCCTGGCTACGTGCTGTCCATCTAGACATCTAATGGAAATCAGTGGAAGTTAGGGGCCTGCGTATCTTAGAACATAAGAACGGCCTTACTGGGTCAGACCAACGGTCCATCCAGTCCAGTATCCTGTCTGCCAGCAGTGGTCAATACCAGAGGGAGGGAACACAACAGGTAATCCTCATGTGATCCTGCCCCTGTCACCCACCTCCAGAGAAATAGAGGCTAGGGACACCATTCCTACCCATCCTGGCTAATAGCCATTGATGGACCTCACCTCCATGAATCTATCAAGCTCTTTTTTGAACCCTGTTAAAGCCTTCACCATATCCTCTGGCAAGGAGTTCCACAGGTTGACTGTGCGCTGAGTGAAGAAAAACTTTATTTTCTTTGTTTTAATCCCATCTTTGTGGATGGGTGAGTGTTCACCCTCACTTTAGTGCACACCTGCAAATCCAGAGGCTAAGTTGAGTCCCATCGGAAATGTCGATCCAAACACTATTAATATGGATCATCAGTGATGTCACCTATATGTTTCATGCACTGTTCACAGCAAAGCTCATCTCTCCTCCGAGAAACTGGATCAACACGATGATGATTCTCATGCTGGTTATTTATACATTCTATTTGGCTTCCGCTACCACTTCATTTCTTCTCACCTTCTGTGGAGAACTCTGTCATACAGCACCCTCCAGAGACTGTGGAGCTAAGATGGACAGAACTCAAGATGCACAGAGACGGGGATGTGAACGTTTTATTAGGACGTCGCCAATTATGATGTGGTATAGCTTTAAAAAAAATAAAGACCGGGCTTTTTGTCTTTATTTCAGAAACCAAAGTATATTTTCTTGTCAAGACAGAATTTAATTTTCATTGCCCAGTGCACAGCTCATTGGTTAGCAGATGCTAGGCAGAGAATCTAGCTGGTCAGTTAATAGCCTCCCTACTGATTAAATTAACTAATAGTCCAAGTAATAACCAAGGGTCACAATAGCCTATTTTAAAAGGCATTAGGAACCCTGCAGATCAGTTTCCTTCCTTTGTTCTGGGGGAAATGCTTCCTCGCCTCCCTCTGTGATTTAAAATGAGAGTGAGAAAAGTAAACTCTGACTCAGGGCCAGAGAGTGGTCTGCCACAGCAAGTTGCAAGGCGCGCACTTCCTGTCCTAAACTTTTCTGCAGCGCCACTGCTGTTTGACCTAACAATGAAAAGGACAGCCCTGTTGGCAATGTTAATTAAAATGGTAACTGAGGTGCTCACGGTCTTGAGGTGAAGGTGGAGAGTCCAAGCCTGTAAAGCGATTTGAGAGCCCACAAGCTGAAAAGGGTCATGTATACATGGATGCTGACCATACACAACTCGTTTTTTTTAATTATGTTTTTTTTTAAAGTAACATCCACAGAGCCCATTAAAGTTAGGGCCCCATGGTGCTAGATTCTGCACAAACACACTGCAAAAGAGCTTAGAATTGAAGTACGCAACCAATGGCAGTAGGAATTAAGCACGATTAGCCTTATTTTCTTGGTGGGGACTAAGTAAAAGAGATGAGGGATCAACATTCCCAAAGGACGTGTCTGGAAGAACTAGGAATTGAATCCAAATCTCCTCAGTCTTAGCCCAGTGACTTAACTGAAAGACCATCCTTCATCTCCAGCGTGTTGTCCAAATCATTCCTTCGGACTATAAGTTTTCTGGACAGAGAGGGATCTTTTGGCACAGATCACCTGAGGTGAAATTCACCTCTGTGCAGAGGGCCAGAACTAGAACTGTGCACTACTTTAAACTGTTTTGGTACATTAGCCTTCCTGTAGCTGTCTGGAGAGGGGTGAATTTCACCCCAATTACACAGCTCCATGTACACTGACAGTGCTATAAATTAAATAGCACAGATGGACTTGGGTAGCCATGTTTCGATTCTGGCAAAATCTCAGTTAGCGTGATTTGATTTTGCAAGGACAAAACAAAACCTTGCCTCAGTTGGAGAGTTTGCATTCTGTGCCGAGAGGAATATGGACTATTTTCCTCAGCTGTCTTGTGACAGACTGGAGCTAAAATAATCATCTCCTTCCCTCCCTGCACCATTCCTACCCATGTTCAGGGATTGTGAGGTGAATAAAATAAAGACTTGGTAAAAGGTTGGTATTACAAATACATGTACAAGACAAGCAGACAGTACACCAGCATTGTCAACATTCGTACATGAGCGCACGCAGCAAACACAAAACTCAAGCACTGTCCATATTCATCCAGGAAGGGCATCGTGAACCCAGCATGATCAGAATGCATGCATGAGCATGCAATAAACGGAACTGTGTGGAGATCCCCAGACTACAATAAAATGTTGCTGTAGGAAGGGACTGGGATGCAGTAGCAGCTCAAGTTATGGGAATAGCAAAGAAAAGAGGAAAACACAGATTGAGCTGCATGTACATATTTGTACTGAGGTTCACTGCTGGACCAGAAGGAGTGTTATATCACTCATTTCAAGCTGTGTGCACTGCAAGTTGCAGTCTTCTCTTTTCTAAACTAAACAAGCCCAGCTCTTTCAGTCTTCCCTTTTCTAGACCTTTAATAATTTTTGTTGCTTTTCTCTGGACCTTCTCCAATTTCTCCATGTCTTTCTTGAAATGTGGTGCCCAGAACTGGACACAATACTCCAGTTGAGGCCTAATCCATGCACAGAGTCATTGCAAGTGGCACTTCCTGTCCTAAACTCTCCTGCAGCCGCTGCTGTTTGATGTAACAATGAAAAGGACAGCCCTGTTGGCAATGTTAATTAAAATGGTAACTTGTCAGTGATTTCACCCCCTCCCGTTCACAACAGTGAAATTCACAATGCGCATATTTTAAACAAAGAAGAGTTTTGTGTGAATAAAGGACAGAAAAAACGTGGCCAGTTTGAACAATTGCATGTGTGGGCACATGCAAGCCCTTTCTTGGATGAAATAAAACTTGGAGGATGAGATGTGTACCCCCACTTCATAGTAGTACCAGATTGTTGATTTTACAGTGGGAGTGTTCACAAAATAAGAGACTATTCAGCATGAGCAGATGCCTGGAGTGGATTGGATTCCAGCCCACAGAGAAGGATGTGTTTGAGAGGGGAAGTTGTGTGCGCTAGTTGTTGGGGTACTAACTGGAGATGCAGCAGGCCCGGATTCGATTGGCTGATCTTTCATAGACTCTGCAAGACTTTGGGCAAGTCACATGGGATGACATTTTCAAAAAGCAGCTAAGTCTCATTTTCAAAAATGGAGCCTAAGCCTGGTGTGGAAAGGTATTTAGGCATCATTTTGCTCACCTACCAAAGCCTAAATCTTAGACGCAAATGTGACTTAAGCCTTTACACTCAGATCCAGTGCTTAATTGGTAATAAAGTGCCAGGGCTCCAGCAATTAGGCGCTGGGGCACAAGTAAGTTTCTTACATTCATAATAGATTTAGCAAGCCCAGAGGAACCAGGACTACAAGTTGCAGTGGGAGAGGTCTAGGTTGTATATTAGGAAAAACTATTTCCCTAGAAGGGCGGGGCAGGGGGGGGGGAGAGATGTGGGCAGGGGGAAAAAGAGGGAAAAGAAAAAAAAAAGAGAAAAAAAGCTTTTCCCCACTACTTTTTTTCTCCTTTTTTTTCTCCCCCTCCCCTTCCCTTATTTATTCTTGGATCTGAACTTTTAATACTCCTGTCATCTGAGGAAGTAGGTTATACCCACGAAAGCTCATGATACCATTTACATGTTTTGTTAGTCTCTAAGGTGCTGCTAGACAATTCATTGGTTTTTGAGTTTTTTCCAGTTACAGACTAATGTGACTACCCCTCTGAAATTTCCAAACTTTCTGTTTCTGAGAGTCCCACCCCATTTTAGAGACGATTGTCTAATGTCCCTTTCAAAATGCTTCTCTTTCTTGGCATCAGTTTTCCCCTTTTTAGTCTTGTTCTTATTTACCTCCCTTCTCTCAGCTAATCACATTAAGGTGTGTTTGTCAATATGGAATTTCATTTGCTGTGTAACAGCTCAGACACCCAACAAATCTTGTTGAATTTCCCTGGCCTCTTAAGTCTGAGTCCTCACTTCTCCGCCGTTTTGTGTTGTCAGCAACACTTAACACATTTACAATCGGTCTCTCGATCTAGGGCAATTGCAGGCGAAAGCAATAGCAGGTTCAGGAGGCTTAACAAGAGAAGGATGCTGTACTATCATTGTGGTCTCCAATCCAGTGTTTGTATCAGGGTTGTCAAATTGGTTCAACTTAAATTGACATGGTAGTTGAGTAAGTGGTTATAAACCTGCATGCTTTTCTTGGCTGCCATGTCTTGGAAGGAGGTAGTGTGCATGTGGGAAGCCAGGAAAAGAAACAGCAAGTGAGTGGGAGGAAAAAATAATAAGCCACTTAGAACCACGAGGCGACAACAGTGTATTGACACAATAATGGATGAGGACGTGTACCACTTAAAACACAGAAAATGTTGACACCATTATTCTTTCCCAAAGAATCAAAGTCTAGACTGCAGAGCTTTTCTGGGATACCAGAGATATCCGGGAAAAGCTCTGCCACGTCCACTGAACGTGTTTGCTCTTCTGCTTTGTTTTGCGGAAGAGCAAACATGCTTTTCCAGGGAGCCCTGTATACCTTGTTCTACGAGGAATGAGGGCTCCTCTGAAAGAGGAGGCTTTTCCGCCATTTGGCCCTGTCTTTCTGGATGGGAAGCCTCTTCTGGAAAAGCAATCGGAAAAAGCTACACAAATTTCCGAAAAAAAATATCGGAAAAGCAGACATGTTTTGTCGGCATCCCTGTAAGCCTCGTTTTACGAGGAAGAATGGATGTTCTGAAAAAGGAGTTTTTTTCTGAAATTTGGCCCCGTGTAGATGGGCCAAATTTCAGAAAAGCTTTTTTTGGAAGTAAATCAGAAAAAGAAACGCAATTTGCACACTGCAAATTGCGTTTCTTTTTCCGATTTATCTTTGTAGTGTAGACACAGCCTGAATTACCCCAGACTTACACCGGTTTTAGGTCCATTAGCAGAAATCACAGTAAGACCCTCACTCAGGCTCAACGACGTTCTCTGACTTTTGGGGATGCGATGACTCTGTCCTCTGTCCTTGATTTCTGAGCTCTGGTATCTTCATGGATCTGGGAAGAAATGATATGAGCAAAGTCTTCATCTGGATAAAGCCTGTTTTATCTTACGTTGCACATAACGTCATGGCCTCTTGGCCGGCATATACTTCTGGTGGCTCTCCCAAAAGGTCCCACCATTTGCAATGTGCTGTGGTTGGGTTAAATTATCCCTTTACTTGATGTGGTTAAAAGCTTGGATTTGATGGAGGAGCTGAAGGAGAAAGGGGTTGCGTGTCACACAGGCTGAGGAAGGATATTAGCGTGCCAGGGGCTTTTGAGAGCTTAATGATGGGCTCCTTCCACATCTGTCTCTCCCCCCTTCGGAGGCAAAATGAATGGTCTGTTTCCAAAGTGACATTTTGATGTAGTTATTACAGGAAATTAAGATTCCAGTCATTCAACATGCATTTTTGAGATGTCTACTCAGGTCATTGAATTCAATCCCCCATGTGCACCACCGCAAATTGGTTATTTTAATACCCATCTCTAACACGTCTTTTTATCCTGCGTTGACCACTACGTCCAGTTGATCCTACACTGTAGTTACTGCTCTGTCACTCAAGAGAGACTGGATGAGATTCATGTCAAAATTCCACCTGTTAATCCGCTACAGAAAGAGACACACACTCTGAAATCATTGCCTCTGCAATATTCCAAGTCTTGGCCAGCCCAGAAAGTAGACCATGACTTGGAACCAGATCTCACGGGGGCCACCATTATCTTTCACCAGCACTGCTTATGGAGTACAGGTCAGAGAACTGGACTGCATTTGTGTGCGTCTCTTCTAGGGATTCATGTCTAATTGAAGTTGTTAGAAAAATATTCATAATAAAACTCCATTCTGAGCAGAGTTTATTTTGCCTCTTGTTTTGCTACAAACTGGAAACCCAGCTTTCATCCATGTAAAGATTCAGCAAAGTTTCCAACATTTCTGAATGGAGGGGTTTATATCCCAAATCCGTGGAACTCATGGGTTCACTTGAAATCACTATGGGGCTTTGAATGAGTTTTGCTTTCTTTTTTGGGGTGTATATGAACAATACAATCAACAGATATTTGGGTTTTAACTCCACATAATCCAAAACTAAAGGAAAGACTTGCACAAAATCCTACATTCATTTCTCAGCACTTAAGCACCTCAAAGATGTTGGCCAAAGGGAATGAGTTCCGCAATGAGAAGCCAAGAAGAAGAGGGCTAGAAACATTGACTCAGAAACCTTAACCAAAGGAGGAAGCCTTAACCAAAGGAGGAAGACACTGTACAAATATCCAACTGTTGTGACTGATATTTCCATAGCAGGGATGGAATGTTCTCCAATGAAAGTACCATTGCTTAGACTTTTAAAATGGACTAGGAAAAAGCAATGGGGAATCTACAGGGAGCTATTCTGTGTCATCATTCAGGATGGAGTAGATGACCAAATGGACTTTTTAAAATTTTTGACTTCCAGTATCCTATTAACCCATGACTCTTTGTAGCTTGCCAATACATTTTTAAGACAACCTAATACAATGGAAAGGCATGAGGAGTACATATTTTTTTCTCTTCGATTAGCAGATGGGCTCTCCTAGTCATTTATTGGGGAACTATTAAAGAAATAAAAGGATGAATTCAGTTGCTGGATTATTGGCAAATACAGAATCTCTGCATTGTCCATTGCCTCAGTATAGCTCAAAAGCTTGTTTCTCACCAACAAACATTGTTCCAATAAAATATCATATTACCTCACCCATCTCGTCTTGTCTGATACCCTGGTACCAACATGCCTACAACTACACTGCATACTATAGCTTCTATCATCTGATATGAAAAGTTCTCCAGGAATTGTCAAAGGGAAGCTAAATATCAGAGTTTTGAAGCAAAAATTATTCCTCTGAGGCAGAGTGGTATGGGTGTATGTGTGTATGGTACAGACTGGAGTGGAGTCACTGGGTGGGAGAAGTGAATGGGGGGAGGGTGTAGACTGAAGAGAAGTGAGACTGTATTGCAATTTTAAATTACAACCCCACAAATGCAAACCAGGGAGGGAGCAGAATTTTAAATAGGCTGGTAGATAACATCAGCTCATTAGCAGTTCCATTACAGCTTACACTGATTTGCTTTCTCTCTTAGCACCAGAAAAAAAAAATGATGTGAGTGTGTGTGTACAGGAGGAAATAGATTAGACAAACAGAAGCTTTGTTGTTTTAGGACAGTCTGAAAATTTCAATTGCAACCTTAAACATGGAGAGAGAAATTCTTTTAAATTTGATCTTCCAAAACATTGAGTATAACTCTATCTTTTACAGGTGGAATCCTGGTCCCATTAAAGTCAATGGAAAACTCCCATTGGTTTCAAAAGGGTCTGGTTTTTACTCCATGATCCAAAAATATTGGTTAATATTAAGAACAATTACAGAGATCTGATGCCTCCTGCTTTCCTTTTCAGTCTGATACAAAGGCAGTGAAGACAATGAAAAGTCTTTAATGGACTTTGGAGCAGGCCCTTAGCTGATGGACGCTGAAGCATGGAAAGAGAATATAGGATCCTGTACATTGCTTTTTAAAATTTATAAGAAGGCCTCATGCTCTTATAAAAAGCTCTGTGATATAACAATGGAGAAACCTAGGGTGGGAGAAATAAGAGGTGTTACATTAGAGGAGTGGAAATCTCATCCTACTCCCGAACTTCAAATGTCCATGCCTGCTAACAGAGGCTACTGTCCAAGTTTGATGACTCTGTTTCCATCAGGAAACTACCAAGATCAGTCTGTTTTTGTCTCCTCCATAAAGGGGCCATAAAGCTTAAAAGAATGAAAGCTGAATGACAACCGCATGCAATATTAAAACAAGATCATTCAGCGAGAGGGAGTGTATTGTGGACAGCAGAAATGTGAATGATAACATGACTAGATTTGATAAGACCCCGAAAAGAAAGAGCAATGAGGTTTCAAAGGTAGAATCAAATCCAAATAAAAAAAATACATAAAAGGATATAAATGCAGTATGTTACATTCCCAGGGCCTTTATGGAGATGTTTATTTACTTGAGCCTTTAAACAGATCATTTTAGGGACTTCTTTAAACTTTATATTTCACAAAGCCGACCAGCTGTGCAAAGTCTGATTATGCTGACAGCACATGAATGACTGCACTAAACAGTAACAAATATGATACGGCACGGAGATTACCGTGGCTTGCCTTTTGTTTATCAATTCATGCTATGTGTCAGTTTGTGGGTTTATTGTGTCTACAGGCTTGGTGCTGCTATTGAAGGTAGAACGTATTCATCTGTGTAAAGGGCTGTCAAAGCAACTACTCATCAATATTGTTAAAAGTGTGAATGAGCTGGTGAGGTTCCTTGATCTAGAAGTTTGGGCTGTGACCATCGCAAATCACATTAGACCAGTGGAGGGTCCTCTCTAATATATGTCTACACCAGGGCTATGTCTACGCTCCCAGGTGACTTTGAAGTTATTTCGAAATAATAACTCCTGAAATAACGATTTAGAAATACGCTTATTCCTCTTCTCAAGCAGGAGTTATTATTTCTAAATATCAGGCTTGGTAGAGTGGGCACTCACCTTATTGTTTCGAAATAAGGGGAGTTATTTTGAAATAACTCCCCAGTGCAGATATGCAAAAAGGCATCTTTTAAGAAGTGGAAGTCCAATCCTAGTGAGATAAATAGAAAGGAACATAAACACTGTCAAATCAAGTGTAAAAATGTAATAAGAAAAGCAAAAAAAGATTTTGAGGAACAGCTAGCCAAAAACTCAAAAAGAAATAACAAAATGTTTTTTAAGCACATTAGAAGCAGGAAGCCTGCTAAAAAAACTGTGGATGATCGAACTATAAAAGGCGCAATCAAGGACGATAAAGCCATTGCGGAGAAACTAAATGATTTCTTTGCTTCAGTCTTCACGGTTGAGAACGTTGGGGAGATTCCCAAATCTGCACCGTCCTTTGTGGGTGATGAATCTGAAGAACTGTCCCGGATTGAAGTGTCATTAGAGGAGGTTTTGGAACAAATAGAAAAACTTAATGTTAACAAATCTCCGGGACCGGATGGCATTCATCCAAGGGTTCTAAAAGAACTCAAATGGGAAATTGCTGAACGATTATCTGTGGTTTGTAACCTATCCCTTAAATCGGCTTCTGTACCTAATGACTGGAAGGTAGCCAACGTGACACCAATATTTAAAAAGGGCCCTAGAGGCGATCCGGGCAATTACAGACCGGTAAGTCTAACTTCAGTACCGGGCAAATTAGTCGAAACAATAGTAAAGAATAAAATTGTGAAGCATGTAGAAGAACATAATTTGTTGGACAAAAGTCAACATGGTTTCTGTAAAGGGAAATCCTGTCTTACTAATCTATTAGAGTTCTTTGAAGGGGTTAACAAACATGCGGACAAGGGGGATCCAGTAGATATAGTATACTTAGATTTTCAGAAAGCCTTTGACAAGGTCCCTCACCAAAGGCTCTTGTGTAAATTACATGGCCATGGGATAAGAGGGAAGGTCCTTTCTTGGATTGAGAACTGGTTAAAAGACAGGAAACAAAGGGTAGGAATAAATGGTAAATTTTCAGACTGGAGAGGGGTAACTAGTGGTGTCCCCCAAGGGTCGGTCCTAGGACCAATCCTGTTCAACTTATTCATAAATGATCTGGAGAAAGGGGTAAGCAGTGAGGTGGTAAAGTTTGCAGATGATACCAAACTGTTTAGGATAGTCAAGACAGAAGCAGACTGTGAGGGACTCCAAAAAGATCTCACCAAACGGAGTGATTGGGCAACAAAATGGCAAATGAAATTGAATGTGGATGAGTGTAAAGTAATGCACATTGGGAAAAATAACCCCAACTATACGTACAGTATGATGGGGGCTAATTTGGCTACGACAAATCAGGAAAGAGATCTTGGAGTTATCGTGAACAGTTCTCTGAAAACTTCCACACAGTGTGCAGCGGCGGTCAAAAAGGCAAATAGGATGCTAGGAATTATTAAGAAAGGGATAGAAAATAAGACCCAGAATATCTTACTGCCCCTGTATAAAACTATGGTACGCCCACATCTTGAATACTGTGTACAGATGTGGTCTCCTCACCTCAAAAAAGATATTTTGGCCTTGGAAAGGGTCCAGAAAAGGGCAACTAAAATGATTAGGGGTTTGGAACGGGTCCCATATGAGGAGAGGTTAAAGCGACTCGGACTTTTCAGTTTAGAAAAGAGGAGACTGAGGGGGGATATGATAGAGGTATATAAAATCATGAGTGGTGTGGAGAGGGCCGATAAAGCAAAGTTATTTATTAGTTCCCTAAATAGAAGAACTAGAGGACACCAAATTAAATTAATGGGTAGCAGGTTTAAAACTAATGAAAGAAAGTTCTTCTTCACACAGCATGTAGTCAGCCTGTGGAACTCCTTGCCAGAGGAGGCTGTGAAGGCTAGGACTATAATAGAGTTTAAAGAGAAGCTAGATAATTTCATGGAGGTTAGGTCCATAAAAGGCTATTAGCCAGGGGATAAAATGGTGTCCTTGGCCTCTGTTTGTCAGAGGCTGGAGAGGAACGGCAGGAGACAAATCGCTTGATCATTGTCTTCGGTCCACCCTCTCTGGGGCACCTGGTGCTGGCCACTGTCGGCAGACGGGATACTGGGCTGGATGGACCTTTGGTCTGACTCAGTACGGCCGTTCTTATGTTCTTATGTTCTTATATGCCCTAGAGGAAAAAGTTGACCTTGGACATGTAATTCCAGCTCCGCGGATAGTATATCGGGAGATACTGTATCTTAGGTCAAATTTAGGCAGTGTTCTCATTGCGGGAGCTCAAAGGTAAAGTACCAGAGTCAAAAGGGGCACGATCAGTGGTCGATTTAGCAGATTCTTACTAGACCCGCAGTGATGATTTCTCCACCTTGTTTTGGGCTGGAGCCCCCGCTGAGCCCGTAGCAGCCTGTCTTGCTGCTCATGAGGCATAAGGGATCGGTCAGCAAAGGCTTCCCCAGCTGACAGAGCTGCGTCTAGACTGCCACGCTGTGCTGGATCAGCTGATCGTCGGCACAGCGCGGCGGCCATGTTTATTTTAATGAAGCGGGGATTATTTAAATCCCCGCTTCTTTGCCTATGCCGTCGACAGAGCCATGTAGTCTAGACATACCCAAAATGCGGTGGAGAGTATGCTATAGCTTCCATATGAAGAGAGATAAAAACAGGGGGGCAGTTCAGTTTAGAAAAGTTGATATGACAGAAGTCTATGCAATCATGAATGATGTGGAGAAAGTGAGTAAGGAAGTGCTATTTACTCCTTTCCCTAAACTCAAAGACTAGTGGTCACTCAATGAATGTAATAGGTTTAAAACAAAGTACTTCTTCAGAACATATTGTTTACCTGTGGAACGCACCGCTAGCTGTCAAGGCCAAAAGTAGAACTGGGCTCAAAAAAGAATGAGACAGGTTCATATAAATTCATAAATTATTGGTTTTTATTGATGACTATTAGCAAATATGGACAGGGAGTCAACCCCATGCTTAGTGTGTCCCTAACCCTTTGACTGCCAGAAGGTTGGAGTGGACATCAGGGATTAGATCACTCAATAATTGACCTGTTCTGTTCATGGGCCAGTGTCAGAGAAAGGATATGGGGCTAGGTGGACCATTGGTCTGACCTAGTATGGCCGTTCTTATGTTCTAATGGCAACAGAAGAAGCTCTAATGTAGCTAGACCTCACGTACATTGTGGAATTACATTGGTGGTGACTCTCAGGTCTGAAATGTAGAGCAGCTAGCACTGCAATAATCGATCAGATTCTCAGCTGGCATAAATTGGGGTAGTGCCATTAAAATCAGTGTGTGGCTCGAATGGAGCGAGGTTGGTTCCCCTGTGGCTTTTTTTAAACTTAATTGGCCTACTTCTTCTCTCACTTATGTTGGTGTAAATCAAGCATGACTCAGCTCAAATTGGTGACTTGTGCTTGTTTAACTCAGGGTAAGTGAGAGGAGAATCAGACACAAAGCACTCTACCAAGGACAGCAGTTGTCCTTGTACCGATGTTATAGATGTGAAAACTGAGGTACAGCAAAGTTAAGTAACTTGCCTAAGGTCATACACCAAACCAGTCCTGGAATAGAAGCCCCGCAGTCAGGAATAGAGCCACTACCTCAGATGCCTGGCCCACAAGTCCTAGAGCATTCATGGGGACAAGGGGGCTTTAGAAATAGCCTGCCACTCCTCCTGATTTCTTTCTTCTCTCAGGAATAGCACTCTCGGTTGCTTTTTCCATTGGATTTGGAAAACATTCATCCGTTTAAATAGTGCTTGAAATTCTGAAGAGCTATCGTAAACAATGCCTTCTTGTTGATTATACACATTTTGGACAATTTTCTTTCAGGAAGGCTTTTTTTGTGGGGGGAATAACACGCTTCTCATTTTTCTCACTGCAATGTAGTTACATCCTGTAGGGCTTTGTAGTACATGTGCACATCACAACACATTTGGCTTCCTTGACAATAATGTATTTCGGGTTGAAAGAAAAAGGAACCATTGCATGACTCATTTTCATTTTCTACGCTGGGGTTGTTTTACCCTTTCTAAACTTTATATAACCAAGCACAGAATTAGATGTAAAATGCCAACTTGATGTATTTTTTTCCTACCGTTTACAGTAATTTGAGCTTCTGAGTGCTTCCAGAATTTATTGGCTAGAGGCAACTGGTCTGTTGTCAAGGATAATGGGTCCCTGAATTGATCCTGACCCTCAAATTTGTTTCTTTGGGAATTTCCCTCTTCGGAATAAGGGAGACCAAGATCTCTGCTTTGGTATTTGGCTTAGTTGCAGGTCTTAAATATGTTCCTGCTGGACAGGTGTATTGTTGGAAATTCAATTATCAGCATGATGATCACAATAGAGTTTCAAGGACTAAATATGAATGCATAATAATCTGCCTTGTCATTTTTGAGAATTGGGGCCCGATTTCTATCTGATTCACGTCACTGTGTCTCCATAGTGCTCAGTCCAAGCTCTCACCATTGTTTCCTGCTTTATGAAATTGATGTTGTACGGTTGGACAATGTCAAAGGAAGTTTATGCTCTCATTGAACTTGTCTTGAAGGTTGTGAATCCTGCATCTTAGAATCATAGACTCACAGGATTGGAAGAGACCTCAGGTCGTTATTGAGTCCAACCCCCTGCTAAAAGCAGGACCAACTACAACTAAATCATCCCAGACAGGGCTTTGTCAAACTAGGACTTAAAAACCTCTAGGAATGGAGATTCCACCACCTCCCAAGGGAACCCATTCCAGTGCTTCACCACCCTCCTAGGGAAAGAGTTTTTCCTAATATCCAACCTAGACCTCTCCCACTGAAACTTGAGACCATTGCTCCTTGTTCTGTCATATGTTACTACTGAGAACACCCTCTCTCCATCCTCTTAGGAACCCCCTTTCAGGTAGTTGAAGGCTGCTATCAACCCTCCCCTCACTCTTCTCCTCTGAAGACTAAATAACGCCAAATCCCTCATAAGTACCTTACAGAAGTACTAGACCACTTGAAAATAAAAAAAGACTTTTAGCAGTATAAGGAATTAAGAGGAAATCTTCCCAATGCCACGATGAAATACTGAAATCATGCATGCTATTCTGGTGGAAAAAAACAGGTGGGGTGCACAGAAATGTATCTTGTCACCTGGTCTGTACATATTTCTCTCTCAGGGATGCCAAATAGATGACTCATGATATAGATCCAGCTCCCAAAAAATAGAACGATTGTGCAGAATGTCAGCTTTCTTTTTAAAAGTAATTTTCTTGTTTCCATGACTGGCAAGATCACCTTTAACGTGAGAATTGAGTATAGCCAATGCTTTGATGCCTGCCCGAGCCTAAAGAAAGCCTGAAACTATGTGACAGAGGGGAGAACATCCTTGATTCTGGTAATCTGATTGGAATGCTAACTCCAGTGATGAGAATACAGTGTCAGCATTGACTACCACAGTGCTGATCTCTTTAGATGGTGAAAAGGGGAAAGGAGGTGGGAGTGAAGGCCAGTGGGACTGGGAATGGAGGATTTTTATAAGGGAAAGGGTTGTAGAGATGCACAAAGATAGCAGAGGGGATGAGAAACAGATACAGGAGGCTGGGAAATGTTGTAAAAACATAGGCAGTGTTGGGTATAAAGGAAAGCATGTTTCTCAGTGAGTGACAAAAGGCATTCAGCTATAGTTTAATTTTCATATAAAGGCTGTGTTCTCCATTTGATCTCCGTGCAAGCCTCCCAGTGATATCAGAGAGTGATACAACATGGTGCATTGTTGGGAGTAAATAGACCTGAATATATTCCTTGGCCCACAAATCAAAATTAAACGCTGCTACATTTCAAAGGGGCAGCATGCACAGTGGATCCCAGGCTCTGCTGGAGTCTTATTTTTCTTTAACAGTGTGATTAATCGTGATTAATTTTTTATTAATTTAATCGCCTTCTTTATACATATTCAGCCTCACTATGTCCTTGTGAGAGAGCCAGTCATGGACAAGTAAGTGACTTCCCCAAAGCAGCACAGTGATTCTATGGCTGCACCAGGAAACGAAGCAACATTTCTGACCCGCCAGCCTTCCGAGCTAATGACTGCACAGACCCAGAAGCTGCACATTTGGGTGGCCACCCAGGAGAGATTTAAATGCCACCCAGCCGAGTAGCAGAGTGTCCGCAGCCAGTAGTATGTATTTCTAATGGTGGTGCACATCCATACATGCCTCAGTGCACATAACAAAATTTATTCCACGTGCAGGTGGGGAAAAAATAGAGGGAACACTATTGCACATCATGTCCATTCTATACTGTGTGATTTTATTTTTTGTTTCTTGCTTAGAGCTAGATTGTATCCTTGTCTTACTTAGCTAGAGAGGAAAAAGAGAGAGGGGGTATGTCTACACAACAGGGTTTTTTTTTTTTTAACAGTGTTTTTTCTGAAAATACTTCAATTACATCCGCATTGCAATCACTTTCTTTCAAAAAAAAATTGAAAGAACTGAAGGGGTTTTCTGACATTGGTAAACCTGTTTCTATGAGGAAGAAGCCTTTTTGCGCTTATTTCGGAAAAATGCGTGTGTAGACGGGGAAGAGGGAGTTCTTTCGCAAGAAGAGGAAAGAGGAAAAAGCACAGGTGTCCTGGTGGCCATTCCACCCATAGCAATCACAGCTTACATGCGAGATAGCATCCATTCAGGGTGCTCGCTATCTGTTGAAAAAGCAGATCACTTTTTCGATGCGCTTTGGCAGTGTGGACGCTCTCTTTCGGAAGAAGTTTTTTCAGAAGATCTCTTCCAAAAAAGCTTCTTCTGAACAGCACCTGCAGTCTAGACATAGCCAGGGAGGCACAGATCTAACTCCCATTGCTATCGATGTGCGTTAAGTGCCCAGATATTTTTGAGACTCTGGGCTAAAGCATGGCCCGCCCATTCCCTGCTGAGCTGTGTAAAACCTACCCAGACTTGGTTACAGGCTTGGGGCAGAGCAAGGTTCCTCATCTCCAGATACTTCCCTCAGATAACAAGAGTGACAGCATGAAGGGTGGATCCTTCACTCGGCTCCCACCCCTGTGATGCCCAGCCAGCACAAGGAAGGCAGGGAAGATAACCAGCATTTTTCAGTCATTTCCGTCACTTCAGAAATTTACTTCCCCAAGGAGCAAGAAGGAACCAGAGAAGAAATGTCTCTCTTGGCTGTGTGTTGCCCTTTATTGAGCAAATGGTCCTATTCTCTCCCTATGGCATGCAATAATTTAGTTTTCTGGGAACTGTAATACTTCAGTTTAATTCTGGCCATCGGGCTCGCAGAGTTAGTGGCGAGGTGGTGTTTAGTGGTCTGTGAGATGCAGGAGGACACACAAGATTATTTGATAGCCCCTTGTGGCCTTAACCTCTATGTATAAATTGCACTATCCTAGTGTAACCCACACATCTAGGCTATGTCTACACTGCAGGCTTCTTGTGCAAGAACTGTTTTGCGCAAGAGTTCTTGTACAAAAGGTCTTCCACAAAAGCGCATCCACACTGCCATGTGCTTTTGCGCAAGAGCATCCATGGCAGTGTGGACACTCTCTTGTGCAAGAAAGTTCTGATGGCCATTTTAGCCGTAGGGGTTTCTTGCACAAGAAATTCATGTTGCTTGTCTATACTGACTTCTTGTGGAAGAGCTCTTGCGCAAGAGGGCTTATTCCTCATGGGGAGAGGAATAACTCTTCCAGAAGAAGCCCTGTTTTCCAACGCTGTACTGTAAATTTACTTGTACAAGAACGCACATGCAGTGTAGACGTAGCCCTAGTGTGGTTCACTGTCCCATGCAGTGGCACTGAGACCACTTATAGCGAGAGATAAGAACAAGGGCGCTCTACAACCTAAGCTGAGAGCCAGCTGGCTTTTAGCTCAAGCTGTAGAGGCTCCTACACTAAGCTCCAGAGGTCTCAGGTTTGAATCTGCCGCGTGGTGGCTACCCTAGCGCTATACCTACACTACAGGCTTTTTGCGCAAGAACGGCTGTTCTTGCACAAAAACGTGCGGAGTGTCTACACTGCACGTGCATTATTGCACAAGTAAACTTACAGTAAAGCGTCGGCAAAGAGGGCTTCTTACGCAAGAGTTATTCCTCTCCCCACAAGGAATAAGCCTTCTTGCACAAAGAGTTCTTGCGCAAGATGGCAGTGGGGACAGGCAACAGGGGTTTCTTGCTCAAGAAACCCCTGTGGCTAAAATGACCATCAGAGCTTTATTGCGCAAGAGGGCATCCACACTGCCATGGACACTCTTGCGCAAAAGCACATGGCACCGTGGACGCACTCTTGTGCGAGAATTTTTGCACAAAGAACTCTTGCGCAAAACAGTTCTTGCGCAAGAAGCCTGCAGTGTAGACGTATCCTAGGAGTATGTGTCCATGGCTCAGGGACATCCTTTGAACGAAGAATTCTGCCTCAGCTCCCTTCCTGCTCCAGATGGCAGGACTATATAGTAACATGCTGCTGGTCTGCACCAAGAACTTCTCCCCCTGCTGGGCAGCGAGTGGGGTAGTGGACCTATGGGTCTACCCATTCCCAGTCCACTCCTCACTCCCCAGCATTCGTTAGGCAATAAGGAAGCACATTGTTATGAGAGCATTGTATGTCTGCATATGTTCAAATAGCCAGTTAATAGATAAACTGCCAGCTCAAGAATATGCACCGTAGTTCCTGGGTTTTTAAAGGTCTAATAAAACTTCCCACCGAGCGTTAGAAGTGGCTTTCTCTGGCAGTTCTTGACGTCAGCTCTTACCATGTGCCGCATCTGCTCATTCTTGTGTACCCCGCCCTAAACTGCAATTAGCCCAGTTAACCAGAGTTTAAAGCGCTATCTTACTTCCCTTTGCTCCTTGGTCCTGTGAAGTTCCAGTCACAGTCTAGCCCAAACCAGGTTGTATAGCTAAAAGCAATGGAGTTGCCCAGCTCCAGTTACATGTCTCAAAGAGAAGTAAAAACTGATGTAACCCCTTGAAAAATCATTCCCCCCTATGCTCTTTTTGTGTATTCTTGTTATGGAGAAATGGCAACTCATTTTTTGTTTTCTTTTTTTTATTCCTAGACAAAGGACAAATAGCACACAAAATAAATGAACAGAAGTCAGAACATTAACCTACTGTCCGTTATAGATAATAACACATTCTGTATAGCATGGCAGCCCGCTATTTGGACAACGTATAATGGTGTTTCATTAAAGACAGAAAGACTGATTTAAAAAAAAAAACCCAACAACAGCGATTAAATAGCCACATATTAGGAAGGAAATAGATGAAAGGGGGGGAAAAAGATGCTTGAAACCGAGAGACCGATGAAGCCAAGAAAACGCCAACAATATATGCTGGATGAAATCTACCCTCACTCGTTAGTAATGCTGTTAAAGTCAGAGCTCCATAGGAATGGTGGAGTTTGTATGCTGTTTGAGACGTGTTGCCTAGAGACATTAATACGGTGTAACCTGCCGGCTGGTGTAGGTTATGCATTCCTTTCTGTGGCTAAGCTACAGAGGATCTGAGTTTGCTACAGCCCCAGCTTCAGGGCTAGGTTGTTTCGCTTGAGCTGTAGTGACACAAACTTCACAATGGAGATTGTAGGGCTTCACTAAGGTGGCCATCCCAATTTCAGAGGGTAGAGTACTGCTAAGATCCCTGGGTGGGTGGGGGCAGACGTCGAATCTGGATCTTAATGTATAAGCAATTATTGCCTGAGATAAAATCCCCACCTCCCTTAGCCAAAGATCCAGAAGTCATTAAACTCTATTTCATTTAGCTTGCACTAGGAGGGGTCAGATTGCCACACTGAATGGGAATAGCTTGAAGCAAAAATGGGCTTAAGACCATTTAGGTGCTGAGGGAGTATGTGTTAATCACCCCACTGGGAGCCATCAGAGTCTGAACGTGGGACTTTGCACACAAAAAACATGATCCTCTTTTGTTGGGGTCCACAGAGTAACTCATAGAGCTGGTAGCTGTAGCATTTTCTTTAACCCTTTATTTGGATTAGTCATCATAACAATGCTCTATCCACCCAATCGTCCTCCAGAGACATGTCAGCTACAAACTATCAGAAGCTAAAGTGGCAGGGCCAATAATGTTCTATCCATCCATCCATCTTCAGTACTGTAGCACAATGAGAAATGTTTCACATAACGGCAAAGACAGGACAGGACCTAGGGAGACTGTCCATGTTGACCAGAGCCAATCCAAGCTACGTTTCATTGTCCTTTGAATCTGAACTCAAAGAATCACAGGGTTCTATCAGTGACCAACAACCATTTCTTTGCCCTCACTCTAAACTGAGTTCCTCATTCCTGGTGGAGAGTAGAGCTGGTCAGGCTTTTTCTGATGAGCCAGGGATAGAAAGAGACTTTCCCCCACCTATCTCCAGGTTCCCAATCAACTCAAATAGTCTAGTGTCAGGGCATTCAGTGGTGATTTAGGAGACGGGGGTGCAAATCTTTCTTCTGCCTCCTTTCCAGAAAGCCTGTTTCAAGGACAAGTGTGTTCCTCTCTTACTTAGGTGCTGAGCAGGGGGTACGCTTCTATTCTTCTTCAAGGACCTTTTCTCTTCCTTCCCACTGGGATCAACCAGGCCTCCTCCCATCAGTTTTAACATACATGGTTGGAGACAAATAAAGAAGAGGGGATGAAAGCCAATTTTAAATAATTCTTTACCTTCTGTACCTGTCTATCCATCTATCCACAGAATGTGACCATCTATCTATATATCTATCATTGAGGAATAAATGAGAAGATATGAAAGAACATAGCCCATCAACACTGAAAGTGCTGTCAGTAATGATTGATCAAAACTAGATTTCCCACTTACACTATTAAGCATCTGACTTGAGTGAGAGCTATTTTCCTTCCAAAAACATCAACAAAAGAATTCAGATGCTGTCACAGTTATGAAGCTAGACTTCAGCCTTGAGAGGTGCATTCCCCTACTTCACCCAGAGAGAGCTCATTTCTCATTGAGGATGATATTTAACTTGGAAAGGGAGGGAGATTTTTTGTTGCTGCAGTCAAACTCAATCTCAGACTGACCATTTTGCTCTAGATGGCTAATCCTCAAAGGTGGAATTTACTGGTGCTGGGTGAAAAACAGTTGTTTTGGTTCAGTGGCAATTTCAAAAAGTTGGGGGAAATACATTGTGTCGGATAAACACTTAAAAGGTTTGAAATTTTCAGACAATCTAAACAATGAAAAAATGTTTGCAATCCACTTAACTGTTTTGCTTTGATTTCAACCATTTAAAATGTTATTGATATTTTTAAAATAAAAAAAATTCAAGGAGATTTGGGAACAAAAGCCATTTCTGACCAAAAAGCCAAGCTGTTTATTTCTGAAAATGTCACAAGAAAACTTGGAAAAACTTAAAAAAAACCCCAAATAGTCTAGCAGCACCTTAAAGGCTAATGAAACATGTAGCTGGTATCGTGAGCTTTCGTGGGTACAACCCACTTTTCTTTGTTGAGCCCTGTTATCCTAAAGAGGGCAGACACTAATATTGTGGCCTGGCCAGAGGAATAAGTTATAGAAGGGTATGTCTACAGTGAAGAGGTTTTTTTTCAGAAAAACGGCTGTTTTTCTGACAAAACTTCAATTACGTCCACACTGCAATCACGTTCTTCTGAAAGAAAATCGAAAGAACAGAGGGGGTTTTCCAACACTGGCAATCCTCATTCTATGAAAAAGAAGCCTTTTTCTGAAAGAGCTCTTTCGGAAAAAGACGTGTGTGGATGGGGAAAAGGGAGTCCTTTCGAAAGAAGAGGAAAGAGGAGAAGCACGGGTGCCCTGGTGGCCACTCCATAGTAATCACAGCTTACATGAGAGAGAGCATCCATTCAGTGTGGATGCTATCTTTCAAAAAAGCAGAGGATCTCTTCTGGAAAAGCTTCTTCCAAAAGAAGCCTGCAGACTAGACATAGCCAAAGAGAGACTAGCACAGCAAAGTAGCAACTGTTAGCAGCGGGCACCGGACCAAAAGAAAGCTGCTCTGCCATACCTGGCCACAAGGAGGCACTCCTTCCATGGGAGAACCCCTTAACATGGCATACTGAGTTTTGTCATGGTAGGGTTTGTTTTCCTTTTAAGATAGCATTTAGTACGTTTGATGGAGGATCAAAGCTGTCATACTGATTGCCCCGTGCACTGAAGCCCTTTAGTTAATTAACACATCAAGGTGTAGCCTCAGCAGCCTGCCATGAAGTCCCTACCGGCAATGAATCTCAACCTTTTCCCAGGTGTAAAGGGGGTAAATCATTCTCCCTCCCCATTGAAAGTTTGGCCTCTCTACTGATAATGAAAAAGGACACTCAGTGTGATGGTGGTACAACTGGACTCCAACCCGCCCAGACAAAGGAAGCTGTTGCAGAAAAGGCACTGGTAAAGAGTCACTACCATGCTCTGCCACTTACTCCTCATGTGACCTTTGGGCAAGTCACTTCACCTTTCTGTGGCTTGGTTTGTCCACTATGGGATTGAGAGATTTAATTCATCCATGTTTGGGAGGGAGTGTGTATGCACTGACAAAGCATAGCTTGGCATCACCTGTAAATACACTCAATCCACATGGGCTGCCAGATAATGACAACTTTCAAACAGGGCTTGTTCCAAACCCCACTGAAGTCAGTGGAAAGACTCCCATTGCCATATGTAATAGGTATCATACCTGAGCTATATTCAGACCAGCAGCCTGCAGGTGACATGGTCCATGTGTTCTTTTCCCTCCCATACCTGGCTTCCTTTATTTATTATTGGTTGCACTGACCAGTTAGAACAATGATCATGACCATGCAAAATACCCTTATTTTGTGCAAAGGGGCGGCTCCATCTGCCTCTCAATTCCATTCTGTGTCCTTCCATGGTTCCTTGCAGTTTCCGAGCAGGCAGAGCAAAAAACTAGAGGGCATGCTGAAGGATTTTTGCAGTAGGCTTAACACTGGTCTCATTTTGCTAATTTGCAAAAGCATTTTTTTGATTTAGAACAGAAGGATGGCATGTCGCTAGGAGAAAACTCTCACCCTGTGATGTTCCTCCAGGAGTGAGGTAGGAGACAATGCCTCCAATGGATTAAAGACAAAAGGTTCAATTTGGAGGCGCTAATTTGTTGAAAAAGGTGAAGGTAGCTAAAGAGCGAAAGGCAAAAGAGTCAGTACGCTGGATCCATGGTAACTTTCCTCTCCACGCTGTGCACAAGTGGATAATTTAGAGATCTCAGAAAAGCAGAACAAATGTCTCTGATGAAATCAAGAGAGGCCGTTTCCTTTGGAGACGATGGTAGAGAGCATACCAAATGCTGCTGTGATAAGAAGCTAGGAGAAGGCCAATTCCCATCTCCATGAGCTGTTAAGAGCTTTCCTGATGAAATCGAGATTTTAATTGGAATACTCGAGAGAAGAAGAATAAAATAGATTGGTAGAGTGACTTTTAAACTTTAAAAAATAAGAGGACTGCTTTGGAGTAGTTTCTCCTCCATCACTAGTCAGAGGCTTAATGGCCCACATCCCCACTTGTAATTTGGCAGAGCACCAATGACATTAATGGAGCCACACAGATTTACACCCACTGAGAATCTATTCCAGTGTTTGGGTCATGCGAGGCTCCCATGCTCATAGAGGACACAGAAGTCAGATCATCTGGTAACAGTCGGAGATCAGCCACACGTCAGCTTTGAGGACGGGAGAATGGGACGAAGCCCCTGTATCCCATAAGCAGCTTGGAACCACTCTAACAAATCATTCGGGACATTGTGGGTGTCACTCTGCTGTGGTCCAGCCCATTTGGAGTGTCACAGTGACAGCGAGGGATAAAATATAACTTAAAAGATTTTTTGAAAGCAAAGGGGGTAAAGGAGAATCTCCATGCACTGCGAGCATCATACTTTCTCTGGCCCATGATTAAACAGTTCTGATCCCAGCACAGCTGTCCTTTCTTCCTGCTTCCTGAATATCCTCCTCCCACTCTGCTTTGTATACTTCTGCCATGAGTCCCTTTATGCTTGAAAGTCCTTGGGCACCAACCAATCAGCCTGCCACTTGGAATCGAGGACAGTGATCCGTCGCCATGGACTGTCATGGGGCTTTGGTGCATGTAATCCGTACTTTGTGTCTGCTTTAGACTGAACAGTCTTTGAAGCCAGGGATCATAGTATTATAGAGTTGGAAGAGACTTCGGGACATCATCGAGTCCAACCCCCTGCTAAAAACAGGACCAATCCCAACTAAATCATCCCAGCCAGGGCTTTGTCAAGCTGGGAATTCAAAACCTCTAGGGATGGAGAGTCCACCACCTCCCTAGGAAACCCATTCCAGTGCTTCACCACCCTCCTAGAGAAATAGTTTTTCCTAATATCCAACCCAAATCTCCCCCACTGCAACTTGAGACCATTGCTCCTCATTCTGCCATCTGTCACCACTGAGAACAGCTTCTCTCCATCCTCTTTGAAACCCCTCTTCAGGAAGTTGAAGACTGCTACCAAATCCCCGCCCCCCACACACACTCTTCTCTTTGCAGACTTGATGCTGTCTTGTTCTCAACTCGTGCAATGCCAGTACTCAGGATGTACAGCCACAATAAGAAACAGACTTTCATGCAGCGCAAGGAGTCTGATCCAGTGCCAAGTGAAGTCAAGAAGAGTAGGAGAAAGGCCACAAGTACTCTTGTGGAAGTCAATCTGAGATCCTCTCAAGTCAACGGGAGCACCAAAGAGAATGGGATCAGGCAGCAGGAATTCATGCCATTTGACGAGCTTGGATTTAAAATGTGACAGGGAATCCTTTTGGCCATCAGTAGCTGGCTGCAGTCCTGCAAGCTCAGAAAAAGAAAAAAAATACAAATCTGATGCTTCAGTGCATTGAACGTTCCCTTCAAAAGTCAAAGTTTCCCTTTACCCCTTTCCTAGCAAATACTGCACAATAGGCTATGTAGATTATGGGGTTTTTTCCATCTTTCTCTGACTGATCAAATACTGACTGCTCGCTCCATGATGCCCTACATGATGGGCTGATATTGTTTGTGTAAGTGCTTTAGGCACATGGGAGATGTTAAAATATAAGAGTAAATCCTGTTTAGAGTTTGCCAGCTCTTGGAAATTTGGGCTGAGCCTCTAGGGGTCCTACCCTACGTGCTACAACAAGAATGGCTACCAGAGTCCTCTCATATCATGCTTGTGTAATGCCGAGAGGCCACACACACACACACACACACACACACACAGCCAGGGAAGCTCAACACAAGCTTCAGAGCTATCTATTTGAAATCCCAAAGAACACTTACAACACTGCCGGAGCCCATTCGTTAACAGCTGCGATCAGGTCTTGTCTTTCTGGAGTGCAGCGAGTGAGCCTCCACTATCGAAGCTAATGTACTTTTCTATTAGCTGAGGCTGTAGCATGTTCATCAAGCTGCAGGCTCGCAAAGGGGGCATTTGTTCCAGGCCACGGAGATTCAAAGAAAGCTTGCGTCATCGGTGGCAGCTAGAACCCTGGGCCCCTTTAAATTGATGTGGGAGCACCTGAGTACCACTCCGGGCAGTTCTGAGGAAGTGGGGAGGGGCACCTGGGCTGACTGCCTTTGGCCCTGCCCCTTATTCCCTCAGCCCCGCCCCTGGCCACAGAGCCACCCCCCACACCTTGCGCTGGGGCCCACATTGGCTGTTGGCTCTGCTGTCAATCGCTAGCTGGTCTAACTGCACTAGAGGGAGATAGAACAATGCTCCAAGCAAACATGGAGTCAGAAGTGAGGACAGATGGACTAGAAAATCCTGCTGAGGCCAGTAGCATGGCTCCCCTCTGGACAAGCAGTGTTCTGGGGCAATGATGATCAGGGCTACTCAGTGGGAGGGGACAGACTGACTCAGAGACAAAAAGGCTTCATTTCAGTTTTGACTTCTGAGCTTTCTGAGTTTCTTGGTGGCGGGGACCAAAGCAGAAGATCTCAGGGAGTCTCTGGTTAACTCCCTTTCCTCACAAAGGGGGGCTTCTCACTGCTGTGAGATCTAGTATACAAGGCAAGCAGGTCCAGCCCTACTGGAACTAGTGGCAAGAAAGGCAGAGGCCCACCCAGTTGCTGGTAACCCAGCAACAGCCGAGGCCTGCACAGAACTCCAGACCAAGGAACCAAGAGAGGAACCTTCCTTCCCCAGGGGCAAAGTCACTGACAGAGTCAGCTTTCATTGGTGTTGTTATTTAAGCTGGCCAATATTCACAATGTTGCTGCTCTCTTCTCTGAGCTCATCGGGAGTGTAGAGCTAATGGGTTGGAAGAGCCCTGAGTGGTGGAACTGGGGATTCGTTGAGTTGCTGAGATGTTTAGGATTGACTGGTTAACTCCTTCCCTAGATCTCATTTTCCCACTCCCAGTCAAGTCCCCCTTTTTACAGTTGTTGTTACAGGGCGTGTCATTTCCCATGTCCTGTTGGATTGGAATGAGTCCCAGTTCAACAACCAGTGGCCAATAACCAATGGAACTATATTAGGGCAAACTCCAGTTGTAGAGAAGAGAACTCCAGTTTACTCACTGGCTGACCCTCCCTACATTTCAAAGAGGGAAACAATTGCAGAGGGCTAGCCAGAAGTGGTTGAATCCCAAGAATGCAAAAGGACCTAGAGTATTCCATTCTGTGTTTAGAATGCTCATGATTGTTTTAACCACTTCTCGAACATGTCACATTTGTACACAGAAGAATTGTAGGGAATCAGACAATCTCAGAACAGTACATTTTTCGAGCAAAGGCAAGACTCCTACGCTAGCGAAAGCGAGTATGTACACCAAAGACGCACTGGATGTCTTAATATGGCAATAGATAGGGAGACAGGTAAGCTAAAGCTTGTAGTGATGGTGGAAATAAGGGTGGGGGGAACAGAAAAGCTACCAGTGAAAAGTTGTGTCAAGTGGAGAAAAAAAAGTGATGTAACCAGTTTTGTGAAATATTGTAGTAAAACTCATTGTACAAGCGGGAAACTTATCTGTTTGATATTCCACTTGGGTGAAATCTTGATTTCTGAGTACTGAGCTGTATTCAGCTCACCACGGCCTGATGAAATATACCCTAGAAAATTCAAGGAGCTGACTGAGGAGATATATGAGCCATTAGTGATTCATTTCAAAAAGTCATGGAAGAGAGAGAGATTCCAGAGGCCTGGAAAAGGGCAAATATAGTGCTCATATATAAAGAGGAAATAAAAGCAATCTAGGGAATTGCAGACCAAACAGCTTAATGTCAGTGTCTGGGAAGATAATGGAGCAAATAATTAAGCAATCAATTTGCAAACACTAGAAGATAATAAGGTGATAATTAACAGCATGGATTTGTCAAGTACAAATAAGTCATGCCAACCTAATAGCTTTCTTTGACAGGGCAACAAGCCTAGTGGATCAGGGGAAGCTGTAGATGTTGCATATCTTGCCTTTCGTAAGGCCTTTGATGTGGACTCTTGCAACTGCCACCTCCGTGCCAGGATGTGACCAGAAGCTTCCGGCCGCACAAGCCTTCCCCTGTCATCACTCGCTGATTGCCAAAGGTCTTGAGTCATAATACACGAAAGACAAAGGTTCTCTCTCAGCTAGCAACCGCCATACCATTACCCAAACCAACCATCATGGCGGACGACCTAGTGCCGGAGAATGTCAACAGCTTCTCCTATCTTGGAAGCGATCTGTCCAGCAATGCTGACATTGATGATGAAATCTGCCACCGAATCGCCAGTGTGGCTTATGGGTATTAATGGAGGTGAGTCTTCAAGGACCACAACATCACGGTGCAGAAAAAGATTGACGTCTACAATGCTGTAGTCATCCCAACATTGCTGTATGGAGCTGAAGACTAGACTCCCTATAGATGTTATATTAAAAGATCTGGAGAAATTGCACCAAAGGTGTGGGAGGAGAATATTGGGCATCATGTAGCAGGACAGATGGACCAACATTAGGGTCTTTGCAGAGGCTGATTCCTGTAGCATTGAGGCAATACTTGCCCACGGGCCATGGTCTGGTCAGGATGACTGATATACGTTTGCCTAAACAGGTCCTGCCATGAGGACAGGGGACTAGATGCAATGACCTCTTGAGGTCCCTTCCAGTTCTAGTGTTCTATGATTTTCTACACTCAGCTGAGGACCGAGGCGAGGTTCAGTGGTGGGCAGAGGAAGCGCTACAGAGCCGTCATTAAGAATACCTTGGTAAAGTACAGCATTGATACTGATACCTGGGAGAGGTAGGTGGAGGATGGGGTAACCTGGAAGACCACCATCAGGAACTGTGCCCAGCACTTTGAGATCAAGTGATGTCTCCGCGCAGATCAGAGAGCCCAACATAAGGAACGTGCCCAGGCCTGCATTGGCGCTGCTGGAGTCGGCGCAGATGGAGATAGAGACCTGATGTGCAGCCGCTGACAGAGAGTGTTCCTTGTCAGAATTGGCCTAATTGCTCATCTTTGCACTGATCAATTATAAGCATCCAAGGGGAAATTTTACTCAATTTGAAGGATCTCGGAGAGAAGGAGATGCTGTCTCAAATGACCTGCTTATGAACAAACTGAGGAAATACAACCTAGGCAGAATTTTTGTAAGGTGGGTTCAAAACTGGTTGGAAAACCATTCCCAGAGAGTAGCTATCAATGCTAGAAGGGTATATAGAGTGGGGTTCCACAGGCATTATTTCTAAATCAGGTTCTATTCAATATTTTCATCAATGGTTTAGATAATGGCACAGAGAGTACACTTATAAAGTTTGCAGATGATACCACGTTGGAAGGGATGGCAAGTGCTCTGAAGAATAGAATTAAAATTCGAAATGGCCTGAACAAACTGAAGAAATGGTCTGAAGTAAATAGAATGAAATTAAATTAGGACAAATTCAAAGTACTCCAGTTAGGAAGGACCAATCAATCAGACATAGACAAAATGGGAAAAGACAGCCTACAAAGGATTATTGCAAATAGGGATCTGGAGGTAGGAGTAGATCGCAAGCGAAATAACAGTCAACAGTGTAACACAGTTTAAAAAAAATCAATCATCATTTTGGTATGTATTAGCAGGAGTGTTGTGAGCAAGACATGAGAAGTAATTCTTCTGCTCTATTTCTCATTGATTAGACTTCAACTGGAGTATTTGTCCAGTTCTGGATGCCAGCAAAGATGTGGACAAATTGGTGAAAACCCAGAGAAGAGCAACAAAAATGACTAAAGGTCTAGGGAGCACAGCCAATGAGGGAAGATTGAAAAAAAAGTGGGTTTGTTTAGTCTGGAGAACAGAAGAAGAAGTAGAGACATAACAGTTTTAAAGTACATAAAAGGCTGTTACAAAAAGGAGAGAGAAAAATTGTTCTCCTGATGCTCTGAGGAAAAAAGCAACAAGTAGTCCTGTAACACCTTATAGACTATCACACACACACACACACACACACACACACACACACACACACACACATTTAACCCACTTCCTCAGATGACAGTCTTGGCAGTGGACTAGGTGACCTCTCAAGGTCCTTTCTAGTACGACAGTTCTTTGATTTTAAGATTCTACTAGAAGGTTTAACTGGTGTTGCACGGGTCCTTCAGGTCTGGGGACTGGGGATGTGGGAGGTGCAGGAGTCAGGGGCAGGGCATGAGGAGGGGTTCAGGACAGTAGATGAAGATCCATCCGATCCTGGCTAATAGCTATTAGCAGACCTAGCCTCCATGAATTTATCTAGCTCTTTTGTGAACCCTGTTAAAATCCTGGTCTTCACAACATCCTCTGGCAAGGCGTTCCACAGGTTGACTGTGGATTGCATGAAGAAATACTTCCTTTTATGTTTTTTTAAACCTATTAATTTCATTTGATTACCCATAGTTCTTGTGTTATGGGAATAAGTAAATAACTTTTCCTTATTCACTTTTTCCACACCTATTATGATTTTACAGACCAATATCATATCTCCCCTTAATCTCCTCGTTTCTAAGATGAAAAGCCCCAGTCTTATTAATTTCTCCTTATGGCATCCATTCCAAGCCCCCTAATCATATTTGTTGCCCTTTTCTGATTTTTTTTTCCAATGCCAAGATTTCTTTTTTGAGATGAGGTCACCAGATCTGCACTCTGTATTCAAGATGGGGGCGTACCAGGGATTTATATAGAGGCAATACAATAGTCTCTGTCATGGGCAGTCGGTGCAGCTAGGGCTGGGGGAGGCAGGCCCCCGGCTCCACCTACAGCCCCTCCCACTGTGCTGAAGCCCCGCCCCCACCATGGGAAGAGGTGGGGAAGGGAGAGGCAAGCGCATGCGCGCCAGGCTCCCCAGCCTGGAGCACTGGGGAGGGCAGGTGCTGGGGGCAGAAACACTCCGCTCCCATAATGCCTCTGGGGAAGAAGTGTGGGTGGACCCATGTCTGGAGGTATGGGAAGGCGGTGCCTTCCCCCACCTAGGCTACGAGACACCCATGTTCTCTGTCTTATTCTCTATCCTTTTTTAGTGATTCCCCATTTTTTCGACTGTTGCTGCCTATCCTGTCTACCCTGAGTCCGCTGTCTTATGTTGAGAGAGTCTTGCGGTGATGCTCTGAAAATAGCTGTGTGAACACTGCAGCTTGGGCTTAGCTCAGGTTATAAAGCCCCGGGAGGGAGTAGTCTTGAAAGCTAGAGCTTCAACCGAGCCTTGGGGCTCCCTAGCCCCAGCACTGGGGAGCCAGTGCTAGTGTTCAAGCTGTGTGCCCCCCCCCGTGGATTCTCCTGTAGGATTGGAGCACCAGCACCCTACTTCCTTGCCAGTCTCCCCAGCCTGCTCCTGCACCCTAACACCCTCCCTGACTCCACACCCCAACCCTGCTTCCTGACAGCCTCTCCCACACACTAAACCCCTCATTTTTTGCCCCACACCACAGCCTAGGAAGGCCCACAAAATCTACTAGCCCAGGTCCCCCTAGACTCCGATGTGTGAGGAGAATGTGGGAGTGTCTTTCTGCTTCTCAGACGGGGGCCATGTCAGTGAGGTGTTTTTGTTTTGGCTTTTTTTTTTCCTTCTTACTTTTGTGCAGCCCCCAACTGATTTTTTTCTGTCCATCAGTGGCCCCCAACTGCAAAAAGGTTCCCCACCCCTGAGTCTACAAGCTATTTTATTGCACTAATATGATCCTCATTGGTACAAGCCCCTGATCAGGACTGGAGACTTGCTCATAAACGCAGCAGAAACGCGTTCATAGACCCCCCCCATAGGCAAATAATTATGCTTATTGCTGAGGTAACGGGACCTCTTGTACAGTTCTAGTCATGACTTGTGAAGAGCAAGGCATTAGAGTACCTTGGGGAAGTGATTTTCAACCTTAGGGGTCTTTTTTTTTTTTAATATACGGATCTCTACAAATTTCAGATGGAGGTGATTTCCCTTTGAAATCAGAGGCAGGGGGTCTGCAGGCTGCAGGTTGAAAACTACCACCATGGGGCAAGTGATATTTGCTTCTTGTGTTTATTATTGTTATGATTATATTTTTCTTATCTTCTAAAACAGCTTAATCAATGGACTCAAGCAGGTAGTAAAAACAGACTTCTGTTTATAGGGAAACTTTTTAGATTTATGTTGGCTATTAGCATGTATTGCTGGTTTCTGAGCACTGGAAGAGGGAAAAAAAGGAAAAATGGCTTCATAGGCTTTTGTTAGCCATTCAATTATACTTTTTATGTTATTTTATTTACAGTGAGCTTTGCAAACAAGAGAGTTGGCAGGTTTCCCCTCTATTTGATGTTTTTGTGCATCTGCATAAAAATAGATTATTCCATATGAATTCAAACTAAAAAATATGGCTAAAGTAAATTTTACTTATGGATATTGATTGTATCGACTGTAGCCGCCTTACAAATTCCTTAGTTAGTATAACAGAAATGTTATCACTTGGCTAGGGAAAGAGGAAAAAAATAGAACGAATTCTAGCATTGCCTATTTTAGTTAATGGAGACCTGAAAAGCTTTAATTCTACAGAGAACAGTTCTGGATTCTGTGTCTGTGGTCTGTGACCTGGCTTGGACTTTGCAGATTTTCTTTGCATTTTTGCACCCAAAATGAAGTGCAGTTTCAAAAATTAGCAGAATGATTAGGCGCCTGATCCTGTACTGGAGGTATCAGTAGAAGCATTGTCAATGGCATCAGTGAAAGCAGAGAATAGCCCTGTGGCTCCCGAGGGCTTACCTACACTAGGAAATTATTTCAAAAGAACTAAATTCGAAATAACTCCCAAAGTAACAAAATCAAACTAGTGTGTCCCCACCATGGCAGAGCCTTGAAATTAGTCTGAGGCAGGCTTCGTTAATGTGGACGCACTACCTCGACTTGAGGCCCCAGGAAGCACTGGGGAGTAATTACTTCAAATTACTCTGAAATAGCAGCAGCGAAGCATTACCACTGCCACTACTTCAAAATAACTATTTCAAAATTAGTGTTATTCCTCATGGAAAACAGGTATTATTATTTCAAAATAACCAGACCGTTATTTTGAAATAACGGCTTGGTAGCATGGACGCACCATGTATTATTTTGAAACAACCCTCCATATTTCAAAATAACTCTCTAGTGTAGACCAGAGTCTTGACACTAACAAAAATATATAGGATCTAAGGATGTTAAGAAGTGGGTAATTCACTAATCGTGTAGGCGATAAAATTTTTTATAAGCTAGGCTTGTCGGGTAGTCAACTACTTGACTACTCACCTACATCCTTATTAGGATCATGAGCTTCTGTGGGTAAACCCCAAACACAGAGTTAGACAACCGCAGGCAATTGAAAATCCCATCCTACACATATTTGCTATGTCTACACTGTCTCTTTTTTGTGGAAGAGACAATGTAAATGAAGCGCTCATTAGCAACTTCTCATGCTTCATTTGCATATTCTCTTCTGATGCTTTTTGCGGAAGAGGATTTTGCGCAAAAAAACCCAATGTAGATGGGTCCCTTTTGCGCAAGAACCTGTAAACCTCATTTTCTGAGGAATAAAGGTTCTTGTGCAAAAGGGTTTTTTTTGCGCAAAACGGACCTGTCTACACTGCTTTTCTTTTTTTGCGCAAAAACCTCTTCTGCAAAAGGCATTGGAAGAGAATATGCAAATGAAGCACAATGAGCACTTCATATGCATTGCCTCTTTTGCAAAAAAGAGACAGTGTAGACATAGCATTAATGTTTGCATTCCCAATTCGTTGCAGGCAGAAAGATGCAAATAGAGTTACTTGGGAGTATAAAACTGTATGTCATAAATGATGGAGAGCTGAAGAACAGGCTGACCATTGAGAAGAAGCTTTTTATACTTACTGGACAAGATCCTCAGCTGGAGAAAAACACAGCTACACCAATTTAGGCACTGCCTTGTTCTTTGTTTAGAACAGATGCTAAGTCTAGTGTAGCATAAACCACAGAAATACAGGCAGCTCTTCCTCAAACAGCATACAGTGTGAAAGAGACACACAGATCAGACAAGAAGCACTGAGAAAATCATAAGAGGGCACATATATGCTAGGAGATGGATCTTCAAGTGGTGTAAACAAACTGTCAATACAGCTGTGAACATTTATGCTAGCAGAAAGTCTGTGCCTAGAAACTCAATACTTGGCAGAAGTCAAGTATTAGGTGAGATTTGAAAGGGCTCTGAAACTGCATTTTCAAGACAAATACAAAACCATGGTTTTAAGAAACATATATGCATCCAATACAGGACCACACACACTAATATGCATTAATAGTACATGTGTGTTATCATTGTAGGTCAGAGTTAAGGTTGTTTGGGTGCCTTAACTCTGCATTTTCATACCTTCACATGTTTGGATTCCTTCTCAGATTAGCCTTGCATCTGAATTTCTTGGGTGCATAATACATGTTTTGAAGATAACTACAATGCAATGTTTTCCACTCTAAACTTTCAGTCAACTTCATTTTAACTTATTTTTTGCCTGGGAATCACTGTATTATAGTAGCACCCAGAAACCAAAATTTTGATTTAGATACTATACAGGTACATAATATAAGACCCTTTCTGATTCAGAGAGGTTTGCAAAGCCAAACAGACAACTGGCAAGAGAGGATAAGGATTGCTAACCACAATTTATAAGTGGGAAACGGAGGCACAGAGAGTGTGATAAATTTGCCAAATTGTGGGAAAGCGAGGGACTAACCCCAGAATGCCTAACTAGCAGTTCAGAACCTATGCCACAAGACTTATGCTTCCTCTGCATAATGTGCTAATGGAAAAAGGGCTAAAGAATTTGACTGCCTAGATATCTATAAGGAAGAGTCTGAACAATTCTCTTGACTGTGTAACAAGCATTCTGGGCCTTGGTATACCCACCTGCAAAATGGGAGCAAGCCAAAGCTTGTAGGCCCAGCTCTCCAAAAATATTTAGGTGGCTAATGCCTGTTCATGTCACTAGGTAGGAGCCTAAATCCCTCTGTGAATCTGGGCACAGTCCTTTTAGAAACAAAACTAACATTGGAGCCCGTGGGTGCTTTCCCTGTGAGAAGATTGCATAAAGCCTCTATTACAAGTCAGTGATTTAGAGGGCAAATGTTCTACATGTGCAGTTTGACCTCCACAGTTGAGGATTTAAAACTTTAATTATAGGAATGAGAAGATGAGAACAGATTTTGAGTTAGCGACTTTTTCTGAATAGATATCCAGACTCCAGGGGGAATAGCGATTTGCAGGCTCACTGAGGGAGAAAAAGGATGTCCTTTCTCTCTATCCTAGGTGTGCGGCACAAGGGGGCTCATTGCTGTTCCATTAGAATAAATCACTGCTTAGTCCAGGCAAGACTTTGCATCAGAAAATATACCAGCAAGAGCCAAGCAGAGGGGTGGGAGGGGGGGTTGATTCTTTGAGGCCACATCCCGAAAAAAAAAAAAAAAAGAAGTTCCCCTGCAAGGAGCTGTCCCTGAATTGACTTGCAGCTTGGTATGCAGAAGGCTATTAGGATAAGGTCATTAGATCGTATATTGCATGAGAACAGTGACTATTCCTCCCCTGAGTTCTGGGCAGAGCTGACACTCGAACTATTCATGACAGACCTTTGGCGTGATCCAGTTCTCCTTGAAACCCATGGCCAAATCCCTGCTGACCGCAGAGACTGCAAGGTAGTTACTTATGTCCAGAAAGTGCTTTGGGATCTTCAGAGATAAGGTACTTTATATAGAAGAGTATAATGTTATTATCCTTAATGGGATAAGGTTCACCACTGTAATGAATAGACAAGAGCCACTCACCCACCCAAAATGATGATGGCTGCAGTTTAGCTAGTCTGCATTGTTCCTGCTTTCTGGATTATTGGCCACTGATCACCCACTGTGTGCCAACACAGTGTGAGAATTTAGATCTAAACGTACATAAGAACGGCCACACTGGGTCAGACCAAAGTTCCATCTAGCCCAGTGTCCTGTCTTCCAACTTGCCATGTGCCCCAGAGGGAATGGACAGAACAGGGAATCATCAAGTGATCCCTCTCCTGTCACCCATTCCCAGCTTCTGACAAACAGAAATTAGGGACACCATTCCTACCCACCCTGGCTAATAGCTATGGTTGGACCTGTCCTCCATGAATCTATGTATCTCTTTTTTGAAACCTGTTAAAGTCTTGGCCTTCACACATCCTCTGGCAAGGAGTTCCACAGGTTGATTGCGTGCTGGGTGAAGAAATACTTCCTTTTGTTGGCATTAAACTTGCTACCTGGATTATTTGCCATTGATCACCCACTCTGCTACTCAGAAAGCTAAGGGTGCTGATCCAAGAATTATTAGTAATAACACTTCACCTTTCTGTGTTGTTGCCCATGTGCAGATATCAGTGGGTCTTGGAAGTAGTCGTTTGGCTTCACAACACTCTGGTAGAGTGGTTCCATATTACCAGCCCCATTTTATAGCTGGAAGAATCTGTGGCAGAATGATATTAGAAAGTTGCCCAAAGTTACACAAGGTCTGGCACAGAGGCATGGATTTAACTGAAGCCCTGAATCTGCACATTAACACAAGAACATCTTCCCCCTGTTATTATGTAGAGCAGGGATGGGCAATAATTTTTAACCTGAGGCCACTTCACGAAATTTTTGAAGTGGCCCTGGACTGCACTGGAAGGGGCAGGGCCTCAGGAAGAAGGGGCGGGGCCAGGTCACTTCCCTGCTTCACCACACACGGACCATGATTGGTCTGGTGGTGGGGGACTGAGTGAAGTCTTTGCCCCCCTCCACCCTGAGGTTTCCCCTAGGTGCCCATGCCCTTGACAGTGGGAGGAGACTTTGCACGCTTCCCCTTCTGCCCCCAAGCCAATCAGAGCTTAGGGGTGGGAGCATGGGAAGACTCCTCCCGCCCTGCCAGGAGCGAGTGGCATTTCTAAGCACCGTGCACTCCTTGCAGGGTGGGGGCAGGGTAAAGGAAACTTTGTGCACTCCTGCCCATCCCCAGACCAATCAAGATTTGGGGGTGGGGGAGCATCAAGGCCTCCGCAGGCCGCCAGACCAAGCTGCTTGGCAGGCCGAATCCAGCCTGCGGAGGCCCTTTTGCCCACTCTGGATCTAGAGCATTTGAGTCACACCATCTGGTCTGTACATGCATCCTTTGAGCACTTTCATTTTTAGGAGAGGGGAGGTAGCATTTTCAAGGGGTGGGCCTTTCTCCCAGAATTTCTCCCAGGAACCATCCATGGTGTACACCTAAAAAGGGGCAACACAAAATTCTGGTTAAATGTCACCCTACTGTTAGCACTGAAGTTTTTCCTCGCTATTTACCAAGCTCTGATGAGGTGAGCCATGTAAATCAGCAGCAAGTTCATCCTGTCAACAGCCTCAGCCTCCTTGACTTAAGTTGTCTTCTAGTGAAGGTAACAGATGGCTTTTTAACCCTGCTTCCCTCCTCAGAGATGACTAGCTTCTGGTAGTAGGAAGGTATGAGATGAGCTGTCTGTTGATAGTTCTGGTCATTTACATAGACCTAAATAGGCAGACTGGTTGGGAACAGTAAGTAATAGCTCCCACCCTCGCCAGAGCTCAACAGAGTTTAAATCAGGGCTTGATTTTATCTGGACCCATCCACAATTACATTAGGGAGGACAGAAATCTTGTGATGGGATTTAAAATATCATGCTTTAGGGGTTTAGATTAGCCTCCTAACAAAGTTCAGTAGGAAATTTCTTTTAAAGGCAGTTTATTCCAGAGCTGCGCTCTGCCTCGGATGTATCTGACTCCAGCCATTTGCAGAGATAGGTATCATACTAGGTGGACCATGGGGCTAATGTGGCATGGCACTTTGTCCTGGTGTGATTTCCATCCACAAAGTTCAAACTCCAGATGTTTGTATCTGGATAAGAACTCAGATTTTTGGATGCTTACCTGAAATGAAATGCCAGACTTATTTAGATTCGTCCATTGTTACAGATGGAAAAAATCCCATGTAGGATTAGGACCTGCCCACTCTGAGAATGAAACATTCCTAGCTTTGGAGGTTTAAAAACATCACCTCCAGTGAATGGGACTGAACTTCCCCTTGTATCAGATTTATACTGGTGCAATCCGACCATCTTCACTGAACTAGAGCCAGCATGGGTGCGAAGAGACTCGGGGTATAGCTAGACTGCGAGGATCTATCCACAAAAGATATGCAAAATGCACTCCGCATTTTGCATATCTTTTTCTGATACTTTTGTTGGAAGAGGCTTTTCCGAAATTGGCCCATCTAGACTAGGCCAAATTTCAGAAAAAAACCCTTTTTCAAAAGCCCCCTTCTTCCTCATGAAACTAGGAATACAAGGGCTTCCGAAAAAGCATGTTTGCTCTTCCGCAAAAAAAAGCAGAAGAGGAAACACATTCCCTGGATGCGGCAGAGTTTTTTCAGGATACCTCCAGTATCCCAAAACCCCCCCGCAGTCTAGCCATATCCACAGACTCAGTATCGTTATGCTGAAAGCAAAAGGTGAAAATAATTCAATTTGTTGTTTGAAGCTGGAGCAGGAACAGTGCTACTCACTCAAGTTAATTAGTTATACAAATTGTGCCATTTCCTCTTGCCACTGCAATCAGAGAGAGTTTTCCAGATATTTAAAAAATATATATTTTTTCTTTCCTAAAGGAGTAAGCCAGTTCTAGCTTGTTTGCATATAAGGGGATCACACCCTAACTCACAAGGTGTTAGATTATGGCTGGGTCTAATGTGGCCACACAGGGGCTAAGGCCTTTTCAGTCTTGTATGTGGCTACTTTGCACCTGCCTGGATCACAGATCCTGAACAGGAGGCAGGTAGGTAGGTGTGTCTGATATGCTCTCCATGATCAAGTAGGGGGAGGAGTCAACAGGAAAACACTCATTCCCATCGCATGCCTGATAAAGGACTCTAGCACAATCTATATTGCCTACGCTTGCAACTGTATCTCCACCCTAGCAATGTTTGGGGGGTGGGGGAGGGTGACTTATTACCAGTCTCATGAATATGCAATGAAAGGTGCCAGTGTAACACCAACAGGCAGAACTGAACCTACGACTTCTGCAGCTTAGCTCATGAACCGCTGCTACATGAGCTAAAAGCAAGCTGCTTATTAGCTGAGGCTATAGAGCAAACTTATTCTGTGTCTCCATAAGTGGTCCAAGTGCCACTATGTGGGACTGTGAACCACACCCAGGGAGTGTGTGGATTACACCAGTTCACCAATTTTCTTTTATTCAAAATGGCTTCCATCTCCTCTTGTCCTATTGTCAATGAGGCTGAAGGAACCCGCAAGTTCCCTACAGTCTATCTGCAGGTGGAAGTGAGGCTTCCCTTAATGAATGTGGAGAGAGAGTGGAGTGGAGAGGTGAGGGAATGATGCTGCGGATACCTAGGTAGAGTAGACACCTTGGAGCAGCAAGCTGAGGAAGTGTGTTGCTGGGTCCTCGCAAGAGAAGTCCGGGTACAGTGAGAGGTAGAAAGTGTCCTTACTGGGTAAAGATGTAAGTTTCCATGGATCAGGGATGGGAAAGGTAAGTGAAGTCTCCATCTGGGCAGCCAGGGAGAAGCATGCATTAAAGCTTGATTTTTCAACCTGAAATTAATCACACATGGGGACACTGGCAGAAGAAGTGAAAAGAGCTTAAAAAAAAAAAAGTCAGACAAACTAAAGCACATAACTTGATTAAAAAAAAAACACTCATGAATTTGGGGTACTTGACTCATGACTTTTGATCTCTTGAGGCTTGCAGTCCAGTACTCCATCTCAGGACAAGGACAGAGCACAAGAAGATCCATGACTCCAAGGAGTAGCTCTGAAACACAAGGCTCCCTGGTACCACTCCTGGATCGGTGTAAATTGCGATCCCTCCTCTGCCAAATGGCACAATCTAGGCAGAAGAGTACTTACTCATGGATAAATCTCACTGAAATCAGTGGAACTACTCACATGAGTAAAATTTAGCTGGATCAGGCCTAAGATTAGTTGTCATTGCCAGAACTGTAGCTTTAACAAGGCTGATTTTAGATGAAGGCACATTTTTTTCAGTGCTCATAACAGCAGCAAGATTCTTATTATACATTTTAAAGCAATAATTTCTGCAGGCTTAACCTCGTGGATTTTCTAATACAATAAAATTAAATTTAAAAAACCCTGAATGCGGTAGATATAACCCCTTCATGTGCAATTAGCAAATTTTAAATAGAAACTTTAATATTAACATTATTCTTTATGCCTCAATGAGTGGAATATTATTTAAATTGATATGACATAAGAGGATATAAATAATTCCTAAGTGTAGATCTAAACTAGAATTTCATCCCATATTGAAATGGCTAAACATTATAAATTCCCTTTTTCCCAATATATCATTCATTACAAGGCTGATGGCATTTTTTTTGCAAAGAGATTAAATTAGCATTAGAGTGCTGATAAACACTATAAATAAATAGAAAGATTGCTATTCTGAAAATCCAGTGTAACAGAAAATAAATGACTCTATGCTACACAAGATTTCTTCTTCTGTCTATCAGAAGAGAAAGTGTCATAAGCAGATGTGTGGACTATGCACAAGTAATCCTCCACTCCTTCTGTTACAATCTAAAATGAAATATATTAAAACCTGGGAGTGTAATTTCATTATCTACAATTCTACCTTTCAAATGAAGATTCATAAAAAGGTTGAATTGTAATCACCACTATACGATTAACTAGCCAAAAAGAGCTAGAAGGCTTTCAATAGTGGCATATGAAAGTCTTAGAAAAAGAGGAGATTAGGGGTGGGGAGGGTTGATAGTGGTCTATAAAATCATGCCTGGTGTGGAGAAAGTGAATAAGAAAAAATTACTTACTTGTTCTAATAACATAAAAACTAAGGTTCACCAAATGAAACTAATAGGTAGCAGGTTTAACACAAACAAAAGGAAGTGTTTCTTTACGCAGTGCACAGTCAACCTTTGGAACTCCTTGCCAGAGGATGTTGCGAAGTCCAGGACTTTAACAGGGTTCAACAAAGAACTAAATAAATTAATGGAGGTTAGATCCATCAATGGCTATTAGCCAGGATGGGTAGGGATGGTGTCCCTAGTCTGTTTGTCAGAGGCTGGAAATGAGTGACAGGGGAGTGATCTCTTTATAATTACCTGTTCTGTTCATTCCCTCTGGGGGCACCTAACATTGGCCACTGTTGGAAGACAGGATACTGAGCTAGATAGACCTTTGGTCTTACCCAGTAGGGCTATTCTTATATTCTTATTAAGATCAGGTAGCTCATTACTTTAGGTAAGGCATAAGAGCAAATATTTAACCACTCGTGACCATTAAAAATCCCGTTGAGGGTAGTTACATTTGGCCTACCCACATTCCTATCAGATTTAATGCTATTCTGCATCTTGGTAGGTACTGCCTCACAGTAGTATCTGATTCTTCTTATTTTTACAGAGCTGTACTTAGAATTGCTAGGTGATCTCATGCTAAATGCTGTACAAACATGCTGCAGATACAATGTTCCACCCTAGATTATTGTCTTTTCCTGTGCTTAGAAGGCATATACAATATTTATAAAGGTTAGCAGAATCCTTTGAGGTGAAAAGTTCTTTGTGGATCAACTCCCAGCAGTCCTTTGCCAAAAGTCCCGTTGACTAAGGTCTGTAGGGTTTGACCCCATAAATAAAAGATTTTATGGTGCTAATTTGCTATTAAGTAGAAGGTAACCATGTGACAATGAGTAAGAATCCCAGAAAGGGATGCTTTCTTCTAACATGGAACAAGGGACTTTGTTAGAATAAGGAAAAGACTGTCATTGTCTAGACCCTCCTTCTCTGCTTCTGTGTAGAGCGGTGATTCTCCATCTGAGGGCAGCTTGCAGACCAGTCAGCACATAGGTGCAGTCCATGAGATGTGCGCAAGGCCAGACAGGTAGTATACCATTGTGCAGATCTACTGAAGCCAATGGAACGACGCCCATGGACACCACAAGAAATTTAGGCCTTGGTCCCACGGAGCCTGCACAAAATGTAAATAAAACAACAGAATTCAGGCTAATATTGATCCGCAGGTAATTATAGGATTCTCCATGCCGATGGGCAGAGAATGTTCTTTTACAAACACACAACAGAGTCTAGAGATCTGCAATCTCTTTCCAGATCTTTTTATGCGACCAAGAGAAAAATAGTTTTGTACCTCAGTTTCCCCATTATTAAATATCAGCAGACTCAGCTCCATAGCTAAAAAGGGGTTAATACTTCTGCAACTCACAGCTTAATTGAAGCATCACCATTACGGGTTAACGAGATCCTTGCAAGGCAGCCCCCAAGTGTGTAGTTGTATTTCATGCTGAATTAGACAATTGGATTATATCATACCTGCCAGATATCCCCATCCATCCCCCTACCAATGCAGGTCTGTTCTGTACAGACCATTCCCTGGTGCAGCCTCTAACACTGGATGGAGCTGAGGCAAAAAAATTAACCTGTAATGCCCACAGACAATCGTTAGAATAACAAATGAAGGAGAAAATGCTGAGGCATTAGTCAATCAACTCCCCATCCTGAAGCATAGATTTGATTAACCGTTGCATACATAAGTACAAGGGATGCTCAGAAAATTGTCATTTTAAAAAAATGCAATTTAAGGGCCAGATTTTTAGTCCAAGCCCTTCACTTTTGTGAGGGGAAGTACACAGATCTCTGGGTGTGTCTAGACTACACCTCTCTGTCGACAGAGAGATGTAGATTAGGCACATCGAAATTGCTAATGAAGCATGGATTTAAATATCATGTTTTGAGGAATACAGGATCTGTCGAAAGAGAGTTTATTTTCGACAGATCCGCGTCTAGACTGCCTTTTTTTCGAAAAAAACCCCCTCCATTTCGAAAAAAAAGCGGTGGCCATGTTTATGTTAATGAGGCACAGGATATTTAAATCCCTGCTTCATTAGCAATTTCGATGTGCCTAATCTACATCTCTCTGTCGACAGAGAGGTGCAGTCTAGACGTAGCCTCTGAGGGATATCAACTACTGTCTGAAGGCATAAAAATACACCCACAATTAACTAAGCCCCCACAAAGCTTAACTCGAAGCCTCCCATCAGGGCTCCTAACAGGGGTGGAGAGGCAAAGGTGGCAGTGCCTTAGGACCTAGCAATTTAAAATGGCCCAGGGCCTGGTCTGCCAACACCTCTACAATGGCAGCAGCAGTGGCTGGAGCTCCGGGCCTTTTAAACTGCTGTCAGAGCCTTGGGCGGGACTAGGGGAGGTTAGTCCCTAGCTCGTCCCCTTCTGCCTGAGGCCTGTCCTTTTCTAAGGGGCCTGGAGTAAAGCCAGTCCCCTCCCCACACACATATATTGCCCAGGCCTGGTGAAGTCTGTCACCAGCCCTACCTCCCATTGGCTTCCAGGGTCACTGGATCAGCCCCTTATAATGAGCCCCCAAATTAAGGAATTAGCTAGGATCAGGGCCCTATTATGCTAGCCTCTTTAAGAAGTAGTTTCTGTCTTGGAGCATGTACAGTCTAAAACCGGACAACGGGAGCCTTACGGCCCTCGTTTGATAGATAGGGAATGGAGACGCGGAGGTCCCCCAGGATGTTTGTGGCACATTTAGAAATGGAACCCTGGTCACTTGTGTGCTGCTCCAGTGCTGTCACTATGAGGCTCAGAGAGAGACAAACATAATCAATCACACTCACTTACACATTATTCCTGCTACCTGTTGGCTACCTCTATTACACGTGTACTGTTGTAGATACTTCCACACTGGGCAGACTAGAAATATGTCAAGGGAGGAGAATGGAAGCTGCTTAGAGTACACAGAAACCTCTTATGCATTTGAAAAGCAGCAGGCATAGCTAGTATTTGAACTTTAGCCGTGCTGGAATGCTATTCTGTGAGGAAGAAAGGTGAATATACATTAGCTGGAAGAAAAAACAATAATGGGTTTTACAGAAAAAATCATCAACAATGAAATGTTTTCCAGCAGGGATGGGGGACCTAAAGTGTAGGGGCTGGATGTGGACCCCAGCTTGCCTGGCTCCAGCCCTCGAGGCTTGGGCCTCCCCCCAGAACTGGGGAACCTGTTCTGGTGTTCCTGCCCCTCTGCCTATGGGGATGGATCACACAAAATCTACTAGCCTGGGCTCCCCAAGGCTCTGATGTATGAGGAGAATGTGGGGAACATCTTTCTCCTCAGTCAGGGCCACATCAGTGAGGGCTTGTTTGTGTGTATGTATGTTTGGGTTGCTTAGCTTTTTGCTTGTGTGCGGCCCCCAACTGATTGTTCTGTGGCTCGGCGGCTCCCCCAATGCAAAAAAGGTTCCCCATGCCTGTTTTACAGAACTGTATTGGTTTTGACAAAGATTTTCTCAGGTCCAGGAAACAATTTCTGGCCAGAGAAAATGGCACTAGAATAACCAGTAACCTGGCTGTAAGAACACGGGTCTGTTATATGAGAAATCTACTCTCAAGTCACTGGTTTGAACCAGGTTGATCAAGCATTTACCTCTGGCTCTCCCACACCTCAGCACCCCGACCTCCAGGCTGTTGGCTGTTTTGGGGTCTCTCATTCAGAAGGTCCCATTTCCATTGGGCACTACAAGCAAACCAAGTGTCAACACATGTCATGAAATGGAATTTTTTCCCCTGGTCTGTCCTATTTTTCATTGCTGTGTCATTATCCTGGGCCAGCAAACAGCATGGCCGCCTCACTGCTACTGTAGATTGGGCAAGGCAACAACCACCTTCAGGGAACGGCCTGGGAATTTGGGACCAGCCAGTCTCCCTTTCCTCTGCCTCCGTCCCCTCATGCCGGGGTGGTAGGTTGATGGCTTATGCAAGTTCAATATTATCCCCATTAAGAAAAGCAAAACTTAAGAGGTTGCTTATCGTACAGGTGATTTTCATTGTCTTAAAAGGGGGCTAATCCTCCCCCAATAACGCTGCATTAATAATAATGACTGCTCATTGAATTAACATTGATATCTGACTACTTACTCCCAGTTTTCTTCAGCTCTCCTCAACACTTGTCCTTATTATGCAACAAACACAGCTGTGCACTCAAGGCACTAGAAAGAAAACCCATAAGTGCATGTTTTCTCTTTTCCTCATGAACATCGTGTTAATTTCTTTACTGCCAGGAAAAGATGGGATCTTCTCTTCTCCTATATGCTAGGAATAATGCTCCAAGATCCTTGAGAACATGTGTGTACCAGGGCAGCACTCACCTCCCACCAGAGTCCCCATCTGGCAGAGTTCATGTGCCTTGCACTTCCTTTGTCCGAAGCCTTCTGGGCACACATTTAACAAGGGCCCATCTTGTACCAACTTATCTAGTGTCTCTCATTCTGTTTCCCCACGCGGAGAGAATGGTGCTTCCTTCCAGGGCTTCCCCTCCTGGAGACAGCTTCCTCAGCCATTGTCTACACTGCTTCCGCTCCACCATACATTAACTCCTGTTCTGCTTCACAGTGCCCTTTGTAGGCCTCCCTGGTCCCTGATTGGCTGGTTCCTCCAGAGTCACTCTAGCTTCCTGGAGGACTTATCTATGGCTCTTTTCTGGGACAGAGCTTGGCAGGACGATTCCATCACAATGTACCCCTGGGGTAGCCCATGTCGGAAGTTACTGCTCACTATCCACTAACATGCGAGTATTACAGTACTACTGGGAGTAAATGGATTGATCCACTGTTAAAGAGGTGGTAAGGAGAAGAATGGTTGGCTTTTCTCCTGATTGGAAGAAACCTGTAAGCACTCCTGCAGGGTGCATGCTTTGCTGTGAAAATTAGGACCCACAAACTGAATGAAGCCCCCCTGAATTTACCCCTCAAAATGGTCTCCCTGGGTTGTTACATGATTTTAACAAACATTTACTTTTGGAATATAAGGCTTTGAAATATATACTGAGGATTGTTGTGGAATAAACATCTGTGTTACTCTGTTGTTATTATTTCTATCAGAGGGTTGTGCAATTTGTTGCTTCTGTAGGCAGAGCATATTTCATACGCCAGGGCTTCTTGCTTCCCTCCATTCCCCACACAAGCGTTCTGTGTGCCACCTTCCCATCCCAGTCTATTTCCGGGGCACACTGCCCTGCTCTCCCATGCTAGTGCTGGCACAGTGTAACCCAGCAGGCCAGTTGTAGCGTGGTAGGTCTCCCAGACCCCAGTCAAGTGCTCTATCCACGATGCAACACTGCCTCTCAAAGTCTTTAGAATTTCAGCATTTAGAATTGTAAAGTTCTAGCCTTCATGATTATGGAGAGAAACTAGAAAATGTGAACCATGGGCTTAAAAACCAGAAGGTAAGTAATAGAAAGATTTCATATTAATTTTAAAATGCTTATGACTCAGAGGATGGGGAGGCTGACTCATGGTGTTTGTCTAGTGTTGGCCACACTTTATATATCCTGTAGCTCATCAACAGCACAAATTCTGAATTTTACAAATTGAACATGCAGTTTAAATTTCCCTTTCAGTCAATATTGGGGCAAAATATTACTTTTGGTGAGTGCTTGCTCTGCTAAGTGCCTAGTGATTGAAGTGTTTGTGGAAAGTGATATTGAAAGGGCTGTAAAGCAGGTTAGTTGAGAATTTGCTTTCTAATTCAAATAAATATTCAGGGACATTTCCCCTTCTACCCAAACACCTCTTGTGGGGAAGCATTTTTTGTCTCTGAAAGATGCAGTACAAAACCCAGCAGAGTTTCCTGATTCTTTTTCTTTTCAGATGTTCATACGATAAAAAAAAAAGCCCAAATACATAATAAACAAAAACTGATTTATTTATAATTAGAAATGTTGGGATAGCAGATGGCACAGAGTAGATCTTCTCAGAAGAGGATCTGGAGTGCAAACCCAACTCTGCAAGAACAAACACTGGAATACTATTAAAATGTCAATTAGCTTAATTTAGGCTCTAATCTGTAAAGAAAAAAAATACATATAAATAGATATTGGCACCTATATGATTAAGTTTATTTTCAAATTCAAAATGCTAATAAATGCACAACTTTTGAACTAATAAATAAGAAAAATACAGACAGAAAAGAGAAAAAAACCCTATGCCAAAGGAAGAAAAAAATCTAACTGAACCTGATGCAGTCCTGTGTATTTACATTTTTCAGCGAGAGGACGAGCCTTCTCTTAATACTTGCCTTTTTTAGGTCCTTACACTGTGTGATACTAGTGGATCAAGTGTCAAGCCATGCCAAGACCTTAGGCCCCACTGAACACTATCAAATGCATAGCTGGAAACCAGTCGGACTCACGTGCGTGTTAGCATTGCTAAAGCAGATGTAACACGGAGGAGAATGTGTTTAGACGTTGCAAAATGCTTGTGGGTTGTTGCACGCACGAATCGCCTGGATAATATCTGTAGCCTGTGTTATAAGTAATATTTAAGTATTTGCTCTGTAACTAAATAAGTGTCTGCTATGCAACAGAACCCCCCCCCCCCCCCAGTCAGGAGAAAAGCATTACCAAGTGGAAAATACTAGATCATTACAAGCTGTGTCATCGTCTGCCTGACAAAAGGCCTACAGACATGAGACAAGCCATTATGAAACATCGGTGGGCAAAAAGACTGTTGATGGTTTTCCATGCCCCCATGAAAAGGAGATGGGCACAAATGTTCATCCTATCACAGCTAGAATTCTGAGTGAGGGGAATAAAAGTCCCTGTCAAGTAGAAATTGTACCCATATGTTCCTTGAGGGACAAAGATTTTTAAATATAAGCAAGGGGTCCCAGGTGATTAACTTATCTTAGCCCTAGAGGACACTATACAGATCTTGCACATCACAGCAGCATCTATTTAGTTTTTTAAACTTAAAATTGTGATTCATTTGTGCGTGCACATTTACCTGCTTTAACTTGGAAATACCTTGTTGATTTCTTTTACATAATTAATAAATCTGTACTTTGCTGATTACAGGATTGGCATCAAGCACTGTCTTTCATCTGAGGTAAGTGTCTGGTCCTGCATATTATGCTTTCTGGTGTAAGGGACCATCTTTCATACAGGTGGGCTTGCCTGTTTGGCCAGAGAGAGACAGGGATTGTTTGTGACTCCATGTTAAGGCAATTTTACTGCTTGAGGTGTTTATAGTTGTTACGGGGGTGGCGAAATCTAATTATAGAACACACAACCATTTGGGGGCTTGTGCTCTGTTCCTGGACAGCCTGCCCTGATGTTGGCATACATACCGGTGCGCTGCCCTAGGCAGCCTGACGTACACCTCTAAGGGTATGTCTACACCAGAGCTGCGGCTGTAATTTCCACACTCGCTCAGATCGAGTTAGCACCCTAAAAATAGGATAGAAGTGTAGCTGCAGCATTGCAAGCCAGTAGCAGCCCAAGTGCATGCCCAGGGCTTCAGAGGGGATTGGACTCAGTCAGCTAGCCCTTCACACCCCTGCTGCTGCACCGCTATTTTTAGCATGCTGACTGGATCCCAGCTAGCAAATCTCTTTGAGCTGGAAATTCCACCTCCACCTCCGGTAGAGATGTTCCTCTAGAAGCACAGCATGGAATCTCAGCCCAGGTGTTTCACACAAAGCTGGAAGGAGTCCTGCAGCTAGAGCCGGGGCAAAGCTGCATGAGGACGTAGCGTCCTTCCAAATCTCATTTTTTTGTTGGCTTATTAACCTTTGTCCTTGGCACCCTGGATGTTCCTGTTCTGCCTAAAAAATGTCTAGCTGCCTTCTACACTCCAATGCCTCCTCATTCCTTCCCTTGCTGAAGGAAAACAGTAAATTACTGCATCCCCTTTGCATGGAGAATTGTACTCCTTGGTGTACCAGGACAACTGTTCTGAGGGAAACAGGATCAGAGCTGGAGATCCTCCCTGCCATCACCTCTATCTTCCCTGCTGCTTCCCCACTTACTCACAAGTGGAGTGTTGACTTTATGGCTCCTTGCTTTGCCTCAGGATGAATGGCAATCAGGCCTTGCCAAGGAAGGGCTGTGGCAATCTAATGAGCCATGAAGACTGCGCTTATAGAGAAATGCATATTGTTTAGCATCCCTGAAGGGCCGGACAGGACAATCCAATGGTGCTTCAGACTGAAGAGAGAAGAATTTCACATACTACCCAGGATTCACATGTCTGCATCATCCAGAAGGATTCCCAATTGTTCCAACTCCCAACTGTGAAATAACACAACACCTAGAACAGGCTGGGAATTGATTAACAAAATGGCTTTTTTTTTTCTTCTGAAAAATGTTGTTTGGGTCAAAATGAGAGAGAAAGGCTCTCCAGAATAGTCAAGAGAGTCTCATGGTTCGAGCACTCACCTGAGATGTAGGAGACCCACTGTCAGATAGTGATACAGAGTAAGGCCTTGAACCTGAGTTTTCCATATCCCAGATAAGTACCAGACCCACTGGGGTATTGTCTAGTTCAGGATGGTGTTCTTTCTCACTGGTTTTTTTCCATGGAAAATGTTGAAAGGTCTCTGTTTCATCCCAAAATGGAACAGGAAAAATATTTCAAATCTCAAATAATGTTTCAGGGATCGGAAAATGTTTCCTGCACAGTGTTATTTAATAGTATGCCACAGCGCTATGTAGTAGCATAGGACAAGAACTGTTATGTGCATTTGAATCTCGAGGGGGAATTTCTGAGGGAGACAGAAAGTGTTCAGTCACATCAGAAGTGGGACAGGTCTGTGAGCCTCCTTAAATTTCCCTGTTCAGCCCTATACTTCAGCCCGACGCTTTGAAATGAGCCATTGGATCCTTGAGGAACACATACCCAGATGACCATGTACACCCCATCCAAGTCACACCCTGCATTTTCCTCCCATTATAGATTTTGAATCCCTCCCCAACCCCAATAAAGGGTCAGCACAAGTCCTTTATGGCTGCCACGTACGCAAGCCCTTTTTTGAGACTGTCAGTGGGACATACGTAGAAGGCAGGCTCAGGCTATGTCTTCACTGAAGGCTTCTCGTGTAAGAAGCTTTTTGCGGAAGAGATCTTCGGCAAAAACTTGCGCAAGAGCGCGTCCACACTGCAAAAGCGCATTGGAAAAGCGATGCGCTTTTGTGCAAGAGAGCATACAGACTGCATGGACGCGTTCCCGCAAGAAAACTCTGATTGCCATTAATAAAATGGCCACCAGGGCACCGGTGCTCTTTTCAACCGGTGCTTTTTTCGATAGTCTGTTTTTGCACAAAAAATCCCTGCTTCCCATCCACACACACCTTTTTGTGCAAGAGCTCTTGCGCTAAAAGGAGTTATTCCTCATAGAAAGAGGAATATCTACACCACAAAAGCCCCTCTGTTCTGTCGATTCACTGTACATTTTCTTGTGCAAAACCACGCTTGAGGTGTGGACGCGCCGCGAGTTTTTGCGCAAAACTCTACAGTGTAGACATAGCGTCAGACAGACTAGGCCTGGGCCTGCTTAGCTGATGAGGTGCCTAGCTGACAGGACGGTAGCCTGAGGTAGAATGGCTGCCTTGATTTTGTCCACGCTCTAGAAACAGCAAGTGTCTTAATTACTACATAAAACTTTAGTTGGGATTGGTCCTGCGCTGGGCTGGACTTGATGACCTCCTGAGGTCTTTTCCAGCTCTATGATTCTATTTCAACTGGTTGAATACACCTCCTGTTCACCAACATGGATTGTGCAAAACTGGACTAATACAAAGAAACCGGGACTGTGCAGGTTTTTACCTGTGCTGTTTGTAGGAGGTTCCCATTGTGCTAGGGCTCTCCAAACTCTGAGGGCAAGCTGGTCCTTGTCTGAAGAACTTATAGTATATATGGCAAAGAGTGGCAGAGGAAAGAAGCCCAGAGGATCTTAATTCCCAATTACAGTGCCTTATCCAATAGACCACGCTGCCACCCTAACCTTAATTTGCATATCCCTTGTGTGTGTGTCATATACTAAGTCATCAACACAGGTAGGCTCCTGTGTAGAATGAGAGCCATTGAAAGAAGCCTCCTGTAACAGAAATGTCTGAAAGAGAGGCACCACATTATAAACATTCACTGCAAGCACTCTGAAGAGTGCAGCAAATACATTCATCTCCTTGCCTATGGGCATTTCTTTAAGGAACAGGAATGGTTTGGGTTTGGGTTTTTTTTTTTTAATTTATTCATAGGCTTTGAGTGAGTGGCATGTGTAAGAAGGCATGCCTTGTGACATGCATTTTGTGTGTGTCAATGGCGTGTGATCTTTGGGGGTAAAGGAGGAGAGTGGAACTTGGATGGAGGCAGGAAAATAAAAAGGACTGTCTGAATATTTCTCATTATTTCTTTTCAATCCAGTGTGTGCCCAACTTCAGTTCAAACAATTTCCCTTAAATCAAAGCTAATTGGAATGGTATCTCCAAATATCTTCTGGTACTGCTCTTATGCTCTGCTGGCAGAGTTGTTTTTTTGTTTGCTTGGTTTTTGTGTGTTTGTCTTTGGGTTTTGGGTTTTTTTTTTTTAAACACAAGATGAAGAATCAAATGCCCTACAGCTAAATTTCGAGGTCATATGTTACAAGCATGACCACTGGGCATTCCTCATTATAGCTTGGATGCCTTCCATGCTGATTTAATCATATATGTGAGTATAAATACAAATCAGATTAATGAATGGGTTTCTCTTGTAAGATGGGACTATTGTCTAGTGGTTAGAGAAAGGGACCACAAATGAGGAATCCTGGGCTCTTTTCCTGACAGAGGGGCTCTGTTTTGTGACCCTGGGAATAGCATGTAGGGCTAGATTTTAAACACACACACAGCAACCGCAGCAGCAGCAGCAGCTACCATTTTTACTTTTTTGTTGAGATCTTTTGAAAATGCCACCACTTATTTAGGAACTTAAGTGGGTGTAAAGTTCCTTGAAAAAGCTCTTTTGTACCAGGTGCTGAGCATACCTACACTGCAGAGTTTTTGTGCAAAAACGGCCAGTTTTGTGCAAAAACTCGCGGAGCATCCACACTACAAGCACATTTTTGTGCAAGTAAATTTACAGTAAATCAGAAAAAGAGAGGGCTTTTTGCACAATAGTTATTCCTCTTTCTGAAAAAGTACATCGACAAAACTTTGTAGTCTAGACATAGCCTAACTCTATTAACAACATAATTAAGTAGAAGGATGGTCTTAGGATTAATTTAGCGGGGAGCAGGTTTCAATTCTTGTCTTTGCCACATACTTCCTGTATGCCCCTAGCCAAGTCACTTAGGGTACATCTACACAGCAAGGCTAAACTTGAAATAAGCGACGCAACTTGAGCTATGCTAATTGAGTAGCTTAAGACGAAATAGCTTATTTAGACTTTTGGCACTGTCTACATAGCAGTTACTTTGAAATAGAGCACTCTTCCCCCGACTTCCCTTATTCTTCATGAAATGAGGTTTACAGAAGTCAACGTAAGAAGCCCGTTACTTCAAATGTATTTCAAAACAATGGGCTTGCTGTGTAGGCACATGCTACATTATTTTGGAATAACGTGAGTTATTACAAAATAATGCTGTTGTGTAGACATATCCTTAGGCTCCTCAAAAGTATTTACACTCCTAACTTCTACTGATGTCCATGCCTAAATACATTTGAAGACGTGAGCTTTCATCTCTGTGCATCAGTTGCCCATGTACAAAATGGAGGACAATAATAATCCCTTTGTCTTATCTATTGAGATTGTAAGATCTTTGGGGCAGAATGCAGGTGTTACTATGTGTGTGTACAGCACCTGGCAGAATAGGGCCGTGATCTCAGTTTGGGACTCTACACTACTGTAAATAATACTTTTACTGATAAAAATAATTGTCAACAATATCTGCACAGAGCTATGTGAAGTGCTGCTATAGTTCTCTATGCTGAGTATAGGAAAGAATCATGTCCTCTTAGATGTTACTAGGAAAGTTCTTAGGCCAGGTCTACGCTCATAGGGAATGTCGAATCAAGATACGCAACTCCAGCTTCATTAATTGTGTAGCTGGAGTCGATCTACCTTGTTTTGCTTTTCCCCACCATCCCCAAGGTAGGAGGCCAATGGGAGCAAACACTCACGGTTGGCTCCCCTTACTCCTCTCAGAAGCAGGAGTACCGACAACCAGGGGTGCTCTCTGAGTTCAATTTAGCGAGTCTTAACTAGACTCACTAAATCAAACTCCGGAAGATCGATCATGGCAGTGTCAATCTTCTGTCTAGTGAAAATATGGCTTTAGTTACATGGGTCTAATCCCAGAGTAACTTCACAGACATTAGGGGCATGTATCTGAATTTACACCAGTAAAGTGAGGTCACAGTATCAACTATGTAATGGGAACCTCTGTAAGAGCAAAGCCATAGTAGAAAATATGCCCTTTTGACTGGAATAACAGTCCTTTGCTGTGTGTATTTTCTTCCCCTTCATCTTCCCTAATTCAGATTAAGTATGCCTTTAATGAAATGAAATCATTATTTTTCCTTGCAGTGCTTTTTCCCCATGAGGATAAGCCATAAGATTTTGTGTGTGTGTCTGTTTTTGTCAACCAATATTAAGTGGGACTGTCTTAGTTTTGTATCTTTACTGAGAAATCTATATTAATAACAACATCAATACTGTATTAAACCTGAAGTATGGGAATAATTTGTAATAACAGTTAAATTAATAAGAGAGGGTATCACATGGAGAGCCATACAGTATGGAAATAGAGTGACTATTAGCTTGGGTTATTATTACCTTATTATGGCCATTTAAATAGACTGTAATTCTAGGAATTTAAAGGTCAGTTTGATTTATTCAGTTTAGTTTGTCATGTGTTTAGAAAGCTAATTAAAGAGAAAACAACGTGGCTATATCATTTTTAATGGCAAGTATGTGCAAGGGGCCAACTCATTCCGAAACCCAGCTGAATAATGAACATTGTTGTAATTTTCTGGATTTGCATTCTTTGCTCTCAAAAGTGATCATTTCCCCTCCTCTATTTAAGTGTCTTCATACACTTTTGCCATTAGCATTTTGAGAGGGATGTTTTTCAATTTTTCCCCCCTAGGCTAGAAGGCTGAATGATTTTCAGTTAGCTGGAGCACTCAGAAAGTTACAAAATTAAACAAGTAGGAGGAAGCAAATCTTGGATATAGTCTTTAATCCTCATGGCTGACCTACAATTTATTCTGGAAAATAAAATATCATTAAAAGTTTCCAGAGAGCTTTATACTCTGGTCCCAGTTAGGAATTCTTCTTTATTCAGCAAAACACTTAAGTACCTACGTAAGTGAGAACTTGAGTCCTCTTGACTCCAAAGGGACGCAAGCATGAATGGAAAGGTAAGTATGCATTTTCATGCTTTGCTAAATAGGAATGGACATAGGCACCTGCTTAAATGTTTTGCTGAATTAGGACCCTAGCAGCTACCATTTTAGTCAGCAATGAAATGCAGCCTATTCTAGGGTGGAGAATGGCAAATTTTCATCTGCCAAGCACACAGCAATACTACACATTTTTTGGTGAAAAGAGTGAATAGTCGACTGAAATCTCAGGGGAAATTTGATCGAAATATGGTAACTATGCCGCTCCCTGAAATTGTAGTGATTTATGCCATGACAAGAAATTGAACATCCTACCTCTTCAAAAGAGTAATAGGATCTCTTATAGGTGGTCAGGACTTTGCTTGTATAGTCTGATGCAAAAAAATACAACTCCTCCAGCACCACAGCCCTGCCTTATCACCCCTAGTATCATTATCTCATAGATACTAGCCCTCCCCCTCACCACCCTTCTGTTCTAAATCCGATTTGTCAGTTTTATAATGGGTTCACTTTTTTTCATTGTATTCCTTTGGTATATATGGTCATGCCAATTCTCTTCCAGAATTTGATCTGAGGAAGTTGGTCTGGCCCATGAAAGCTCATCACCTAATAAACCATCTTGTTAGTCTTTGAAGTGCTGCATAGTCCTCTCTTTTGTTCCTTCATTTAGACAGTATAAAATCATTTTTAAAAAGTCACATATTACTTGTAGCACAACACCATTTGCTTGGAGGCCTCCCATAACAGTGCTGAGAAGATTCAGCTGGAAAAAGGTAGTTGTTTTGTTATTTTCCCCCACTAAGAATTTCAACTTTTGGAAACCTAACAAAACCCGAAAAACTTTTGGCTCAAAATGTTTGGTTTAAAACTGAAAATTTCAATTCAGAAATGCTGCCATGGGCCCTCATAGGAATTAGAGCTCATGTGTTTCCTGCCCGGACAACATCTCCCATGATGCACTATGGTGTTCCATTTTGTTAAGCCTCTATATTCATCATGGGAGTCCCTGACCATGGTGCAACATGGGAGACGTAGTCAGATGGGGAAACGAGGCCAATCGATGAGAACGGAGACATAAGGCAGTTGAACTACAACTCCCACGAAGCACTGCAGTAGCTTGTCTAAAATAGAAGTTTGTCCATTTTTTACTGGAAATCCAAAAGGTTTTTTTTGTTTGTGGCGTTGTTGAGAGGGGCGGGGGAAGGATTGTTTGTTTTCTGGATAAAAAGTTGAAATTTCTGGAAAGCAGACATTCCTTTTCTGGAAATTTTAATTTAATTGAAACCCCAGTTTGCCATTTAAAAAATTCTTAAGAAAATTCCGTCTCGCCTTAGTGCTGAGTGAATCTAGCCTGCACTTTAGCATGAGAAATCTCATAGAATCACAGACATTAAAGCTATAAATGATCACTCAAATCAGACTGAAATCCTCTTCCTATCAATGTAGGATCATTAACTAAGGCAGGGCCATTATCCAGGGCCCCTTCCAAAGCCTGAAGTTAGATAGACTCTTGACATCAGTTGGCTTAAGCTTGTAATTGAATCATGTGGGGTTATGCAAATCCTGCTGTGCCTAAGTATATCCATTCTTTGCTGCCATTTGGGAATGGGAAAACAGGTGCCAGGCTGGGGAGGAACCTGTGCTCTGTTGTATGTAGGGTCCTAGATTGTCCTAATTTAGTCTTGCATCCAACTGACATGGCAGGAGGTTGCTCAGTGATGTGGGTTGTCAGGAGATGTGGGCTAACCCCTTTTATTCTCACAAGGATCATACAATCTTTTGTGACCATGTCTGCTTTGCCAATTATCTGGAAAATGGCATTCCTGGGTGACTCCGTATCCAGACATTTGTTCTGGACCAACTCAGCGGAGGGAATACCACTGATGAATTGGCCTCACTATTTCCCACAGCACCCTGGGTTAGCCTTGGAGCTTTCCCACTCCTGCTGATTACTGGTGTCCTCTGTAAGCTAAGCTCTTGGACAGCCACCCAAGAGAAATTCAAATGCTGCCCAGCTGATTAGCAGTCTCTGCTTCCCACAGCCGGCAACATGTGTTTCTATTGGTAATGCATATCTGCTCATACCTTAGTGCACATAACAAAATTTATTCCACATATGGATGGGAAAAAAATCAAGGGAACATTGTTCACTTCCCGAGGTGATTTGCTACTGGCCCCATCTGCCAGCTGCAACAATGATACGCACAATCTAACCTGAGATTAGACAGCTAGCACCTAGATTCTTATGCCTAAAGTAGGCATTGAAATCTGAGGAGAGGGGTGGAGGTCAGTATAAAGATACTGACTGAAGATCCTTGTCTGAATCCATATGGTGTAAAGTCAACTCAAAGGTGCAGGATCTGGGAACAAAGGGGCAGGAACAGGATTGTTCTTTTGTGATTTGGTTCTAAATAAATGCTCCAAGTGGAAACTTGTTAATCTGGGCTGTTGCTTCCATGCCTGCTTATATGCAAGACCTCCTGCAGCAAATCAATCCTTACATTGTAGTGGCCCTGGCTTGACAAGATACGTTTGGCTCAGTGCACGGCTGCTATTAGTTCTTGAGATCGCGCCTGTGTGGCACGGCACACTGGGAAAACAGAATGGAGACGCTCGTTGATATGCACAAAGGACAAACAGAGAGAAACTGCACAGCAGGATGATGAAATGGGGAAGAATTCAACTGCCCTTAATGCACTGCAGTGTACTAAATCTACCCAATATCTCTTTAGTAGCCAGTAAAAAATAAATGGAGATGGACAGTGTTGAGAGATCTTTTCACCATTCATAAATAACTTGATTATTTCACGACTACCTGATGTGCTTTGTTCCTGGTTCCACACCTTTTTGGGTGAGTTACTGCCTGACTGCTCATGCAGACCCTTGTATTACTACTTAGACAATGAGGGTGCATCTACACCGCACCCATAGCTCGAAATAAGTTGTGCAATTTGAGCTACGCAAATTGCATAGCTTATTTTGAGCATATTTCTAAATAAACCGCTATTCCAAAACATCCCTTAATCCTCATGGAATGAGGTTTGCAGGGACTTCGGAATAGTGAGCCTGTTATTTCAAAATAGCAGGCTTGTTTAAAAGACACATAATAGCTATTTTGGGATAGCAGAATATACTGAAATAGCGCTGCAGTGTAAATGTACCCTAAGGTACTAGCCTGTTGGAATAAAGGTGACAAGAGCTGGCTCGAAGAACTAGATTGCCCCTCAAGTGGCTCCGCCTTCAGAGTACCCAGGACTTGCTGTGCATCACTGAAATCCCTCTGGCCAAGATCCAGTTTGTCCCCTGCTTCATGCTTGTTCTGAGAACAGAGCTACATTACTGTAGCCTTTGAAAAGGCAAAGCTTATTTTCCTCCTAACACCTACCCAGCTGTTTTGTCCTGGGATTGGCAGGGCATAGTCAAGGTTCTACCCAGTCTCTGCCCTTGGGTATGTTTCCATAGTGGTGCTATTTCGGGATAACAGTGCACCTGTTCTTTCAAAATACATTTGAAATAGCGGGCATCTTATTCTGGCTTTCTGTAAACCTCGCTGCATAGACATCGCCAAATTTCAAAATAGGCTACCTCAAAATAAGCTACGCAATCTGTGTAGCTCAAATTGCATAGCATATTTCGAGCTACGCACAACTGTGTAGACATATCCCTGTTTGTGCCATTGCAGCTGTTTTTTTTCTGTCAGTGGATATCCACAGGGTCTCTGCATAAGCCCTGGACCTGTATAGGTTGAGTAATGGGGTAGAAAGCGGGCATCCTTGCTCAGCAGAACAGAGGAGTAAGTGGCAGCAAGAGGAGGTCACGATTTAAGGCTGGATTGGGGATTAAGCCCATTGGTTTCAGTGGGATTACTCTGACAGGTAAATGCTCACCAGTGTGAATAAAGATTCCATATGCTGCAAGGGAGACATGAATGCTGCTGGGTAAACTGAGGCTCAGAGGAATGATGGGGTCTGTGTATGGAAATAAATCCAGAAAATGAATTGTGAGTGCCAAATCTGCCTTTTTACAGTGCCCCGAGTGTGCAATCAGACTATTAGTAGTGCTGACCCCTTTCTACTCAGAGGGAGCAGATTTTTGGTGCCCTGCTGATCACTCTCTCATTTGGAGCGGAAATCAGTGACAGAGTCAGGGCATCCTCTTGTTGCCATTTATTTGTTAAAATTCTAAAGAAGTCTTGTGTTCTGGAGCAGGGGAAAAGAAACTACACTGCTGCTGTGAGTATGCACCTGTGTACTTTCCTGAGGCTACAAAACAAATCAGTGGAAGAGCCAAGAATAGAGGGTATGTTTACAGGGCATTCTGAGGTGGGATTGCAGCTCAGGTAGGCCATGTCTACACTAGGAATCTATTTCAAAATTACTAAATTCGACTTACCGTAAAATCTCGAGTATAATGCGCACTTTTTTCCCGATTTTTTCTGGGTCAAAGTCGGGGTGCGCATTATACATAGAAGTTATTTTTTAAAGTTTTATTTTGGCTCCCAGACAAGGCGAGGAGCCAGCGGCACCTCCAGGCTCCAGTGCCCTGGCTCCTTCAGGCTGCGCCCTGGGGCCCCCGCGACAGGCTGGGAGTGGAGAGTGCGCCGTAAAGCGTGCCACCCCCCGGGCGCAGCAGGGCACGGGAGGAGAAGGCACTGAGGCACTCTGATGAGGGGCTGCCAACTGCCCTGGTCCGGGGTGTCCTGGCCGGGCCGTCCCCCTACTCTCGGCTGCAGCTGCCGATGATGGCTGGGTCCAGGCTGCGGGTCTGGCAGAGCCTCCACTTGGACAGGCTCTTGGAGGAAGTAGCTGTGCCTGGGGGCCCCTGTGGCTGGCATGAGCTGGGCGCGGTGCATGGGCAGCTGTCCGGGACAGGCAGGGGGCCCCCCCGGCGGGCGCGAGCTCGGCGCGGAGCACGGGCAGCCTGGGGCTGGCTCCAGGAAGTGGGCAAGGCTGGGCTTGGTGCTGGTGGACCTGTTGGCAGGAGTGTAGATGTATAGGTGCGCATTATATATAGGAGTTCAGTTTTTTCCATGATTCTGACATTGAAAAGGTAGGGTGCACATTATACATAGGTGCGCGTTATACTCGCGATTTTACGGTACTAACTCCCGATTTAACAGATTCAAAATAGCGTGTCCTCACTATGGGGAAATATCAAATTAGTCCAAGACAGTCTCCAATAATGTAGACATGCTACCTCGGACTTAGAGCCCCAGGAAGCACTGGGGAGTAATTCGTTCAAATTACTCTGAGGAGTAGTTATTTCAAAATAGCAGTACCAGAGTGTCCATACAACTGTTATTTCAAAATAACTGTTTTGGTATTAGTGTTATTCCTGATGAAAAGAGGAGTACAGATTTCCAGTTAAGCAGCCCATTATTTCAAAATAAAGGGCTTGGTAGTGTGGATGCTCCATTTAAAAATTTGACCTAAGGGGGGTTATTTTGAAATAAAATCCTAGTGTAGACCAGGGTGTAGATGCTAGTTTTACCTAAACTATCCTGCTGTCTGCTTGGAAAAGAGATAGCTAAGGGGGGTAATGAAAGAGATTTATAAAATCATGACTCATGTAGAGAAAGTAGATAAGGAAATGCTGCTTCATTCTCATAACACAAGAACTAGGGGACACCTAATTGGTAGCAGCTTTAAAACAAACAAAAGGAAGTTTTTTCTTCACACAATGTGCAGTCTACCTGCGGAACTCCTTGCCAGAGGATGTCGTGGAAGCCAAGATTATAAAAGGGTTCAAAAAAGAACTAGATAAAAACATGGAGGATAGGTCCTTCAATAGCTATGAGGCAAAATGGGTAGGAATGGTGTTCCTAGCTTCTGTTTGCCAGAATTTGGGAATGGGTGACAGGAGGTGGATCTCTTGATTACCTGTTCTGTTCATTCCCTCTGGGGCACCTGACAATGGCCAATGTCAGAAAACAGGATAGTGGGTAGATGGACCTTTGGTCTGACCCAGTATGGACATTCTTGTGTTAAAATAGCAGAGTAGATGCTTTCGTCCAGGTGTCAGCAATGCAAGTAGGTATGTAGACATCTGGGTGGGTTTCTGCAGCCTACACTGCTGCATTTTCACTGCTATTTTTTAGCCAGGCTTGGGTGAGGATGTCTACATAAGCTGGAATCCCATGGAAATGCACCCAGGATCTATGGAACAAATTCACTTCTGGGTAACGAGTGTGAACTAAAGAGATGCAACTGCATAGGCCAGTGTAAATTTGACCACATGAATCCGGCCTCTCGCCTGTTGTTCTGATCAAGATGTCCTGCCTTCCCTTGTTAAGACTTTGGTAGATTGGGATTTCAGGATCAGATGGCCCATTCCAAAGTGCACACCTTGGACTGAATATTCAGATGACGTAAATTGGTATAGGTGTATCAGTGGCCATCCTTGTAGTCCTAACGATTTACATCACCTAAATTCATGGGCCTCTGACTTCTTATAATAGGATTGCACACAGACCTTGTTTTTCTGATGGGATAAACACATTCCTGCATTTGTTCTGAGACCAGCAAACTTAATGAATTCCAAGGGCTTTGCCAAGGTATGCAAATAAAATGAAATAAACCTCTCAAAATGCGATCTCTTCTTGGAACTTACCTAATTTTTATTTATAGGGTTTAAAACCTAATTGTGGGATGACAAATGTTTCCTCTTCTTTTTGTTTTTTTGGCTGCAGGACGCAGTCTCATTCTGTCATGTTTTACACATGTGCATACACGAACATAGGTCGGAGAAAGATCACACTGCAAGTACAAGTTCATGAACTCCGTGAAGACATGGATCTCTCTGACTGAGCGGCATCCTAGAGTTAAGTAGAATGAAAACAGCTAGAATTAATACACTCTGGGGAAAGGGGAGGGAGATTGTGAAGCAGCAATCAATCCTGCAGAAAATATGTTTGGCATAAGTCTTAAATCTTGACAAAAGGAAGCTGCCAATATTACCCATGGACTCAACAACTTTTTCTTTTTTTTCTTTTTTTCTTTTAGAATATTATTTTATTTAAGGAAAAGGGGTGTTTAATTATCAGTTCTCAAACAAACTGTGGTTCGGCAAAATGTCAGGACTCCAGCTGAGATGACACCACTTTGTGTTTGGGATTGTATGCTGGGTGGCTGTGTGGACAGGCGACGACCTCCGACTGTTCACTGAATGAATTTCCACTCCTGCTTCTCGACATTGATTGAAAGCGAAGGTTGCAGTTGGAGCCCTCAAGCTGCCTTGAGAAATCCATCCTGCCCCATGCTAGATCCTCCATGAGTATAAATCCCACTTCAGAAGAGATAAGAGTGGAGTGGTGGGAATTTAACCCTTCTGGATCCAAGAAGCAAACAGCTAGCCTCGATGATGGCCTGATTGTATGTTTTTAAAAAGAGAGAGGTGGTAATGGATTTAAAACGGAGAAGAACCAAAAAGCATCCCTTGATTTTTGTCAGTACGAGACACATTCATGCAGAATCCAGTATGAAATGTTTCCTCTGTTGTGTCGTTTTTATGTTGATCTACCCTCGTTTTTGTGGTTCATAATATTTTCATAATATCAGATCACATAAATATGGTTTCAGATTCATGCCAAACAGAGCGTGTGTGTGTCTACATGCACACATAGGCACACAACTGTGGTACAAAGAGCTGAGTTATAATCATTGCACAGATATTCAAAAAGGAAATAAGTTGGGCCAATTCCTTTCCTGGTCCAAATCCACATATGTCTAATTACTTCTAACTATGTGCGTTTGCAACAGCTGAGATTGAGGGGGGATATGATAGAGGTATATAAAATCATGAGTGGTGTGGAGAGGGTGAATAAAGAAAAGTTATTTACTTTTTCCCATAAAATAAGAACTAGAGGACACCAAATGAAATTAAGGGGTAGCAGGTTTAAAACTAATAAAAGGAAGTTCTTCTTCACACAGCTCACAGTCAACCTGTGGAACTCCTTGCCAGAGGAGGCTGTGAAGGCTAGGACTATAACAGAGTTTAAAAAAGAGCTAGATACATTCATGGAGGTTAGGTCCATAAAAGGCTGTTAACCAGGGGGTAAGGAATGGTGCCCCTGGCCTCTGTTTGTCAAAGGCTGGAGAAGGATGGCAAGAGACAAATTGCTTGCTCATTGTCTTTGGTCTACCCCCTCTGGGGCATCTGGTACTGGCCACTGTTGGCAGACAGGCTACTGGGCTAGATGGACATTTGGTCTGACCCAGTATGGCCATTTTTATGTTCTTATGTTGAGATTCCAAACCATTATTTCCTATTGATGATTTCCTTGGCAGTACATCTCTGAACGCTGAATATTGACTTCAGTTGAAATACATGTGTAATATTGTTAATTTCAGTGTTAATTAAAATACATTGAGGCCATATTCTCATCTGGAGTAAATTAATTTGTAGTCCCACAGAAGTCAATGAAGCCACAACAATTAACAGCAGCTTAGGAGCTGGCCCATAGGGTGAAGCAAAAGTTTTGGGTTATTAAAGGCAAGATTTTGCTTTGTTCTTTCAGTGCCATGCAGAGCTTGGCTTTGTTCTTGGAGTTAAGGCTTTGCACAGCATTTTGACCATGAAGAAATTATCACACTGACCATAAAATGGTTACTGGGAACATAAACCAAGATTAGGAACTACTTCACCAAGCACACACATAAATATAGGATGACAGTATTAAGCAAGCTAAACCCTTATAATGTAGTAACAGCAAAGAGCACATATATAGATAGATAGATAGATAGATTACTTTTAGAGCTGGTGAAAATGCTCATTTATTTTTCACGGGACATTTAACTTTTTCCTCTAATTTTCCAAGGGAAAATGTGTTTTTTTTTCTTTTTTAGAAATGGAAGCATGTTTTAAAATTGTATTTTAAATGGTTAACAAGTTTGGATTTTGATACAAAAAAGTTTGGGTTCTGAAAAAACAAACAAACATAGGAAATGTCATTGTCCTTCTGAAGCGTCCCAGAAATCAAAGGGCATTTTTCAAAACGCATTTTCAGAAAATTAAAGCGGAACAATTGGACCGGAATGAAAATTCCGGTCTAAAGGACCATTTTTGTCATATAAAAATAAGATAAATTTGACCACCTCTAATCACTGTATTTAGCACCTTGCTATGGTGATTTTGAATGTCCTGCAGTTGTGGAAGGGCCCGACCCAGTACCCTTTGGAAACAATGGAAGTCCTGCTTCTGAGCCCAGTACACACTCGCGTGCCTCCCCCCACCTCCAAACAGGTAAATTAGTGGGAGATGGAAGCTACCTCAAGTTGATGCTCCTGTTCACATTGAAATTAATAAGCGTTTTGAGTGATCTTGACTTTCCGCCTCTGACCCTTTTTATAAAAGTAGTTTAATTAAGATCACAAAGCTAGAGATACGCACACAACTGGGATGTAAGTGTACTTATCAGATTGAACTGCAGGAAAATGGATATTTCATTGCCTTAGCTTCAAGAATATTCCTCTCATGGAGAATTACCGTTCACAGTTCTTATTGTCTCATCGTTCCGTGAGTTTTGTTTTCTAAAGAAGTTTAATTCTTTTCAGGCTCACTTCACTCAGGGCTATGACGAAGCCACTTGCTAGCTGTGAAAGGGTGAGTGTCACCGTGTTAAAGTTTTACAATTATTAGTACATGATTCCCCTGAATTCACTTAAAAATAATAGGCAACAGCATCATGATTCACACAGTCTGCTGTTTTCCTTTCCATAAATAAGTCTGCTCCACAAATGTGAATGGCATTTTCCCACATAAACCACACCAGATTTTCTGTTTCAAAGGGGCTCTTGAGTGTATTTTTTTCCTTTGATGAATCAGAATTTTAGCTGCCAAAAAAAAAAAAGACTTGAATCTCTTTATCTACAGCTATATTCTATGATAACATGAAGGGCCAAATCTCCAAATGCTTTATTATTTTCAAACAGTTTAAGACAATAGAGTTGTGTAACCCACACACCTTCCTTTTGCACAGGGGCTTTTGCGCAAAAAGGAGCCATCTACACAGTTCCTTTTTGTGTTAAACCCGTCTCTTGCCCAAGAGCCATTCTGCCACTTTTTTTCAGGAAGAACGGCTCTTGTGCAAAAGGGGGGATTTTTTGTGCAAAAGTCCCTTGCGCAAAATGGCAGCTCATTAAGTATGCAAATGAGGCACAGGGATATTCACTGCTTTGCCTCATTTGCATAATTCACCGCTTCACCTCATTTGCATATTCTCTTGCGCAAGGGGAGGGGCAGTCTAGACGTAGCCTCTGTGTGTGTGTGTGTGTGTGTATATATACAGTGCCTGGAAGAATGGGACCTTGATCTCAACTGACGCCATCACCGCTACTGTAACAGAAATATACAACAGAAGCACGATGGACACTGATGAACAGCCTCATTGCCTTGATTGCATTAACATTTCCTCAGCCAGCCAACAATCCCATGGGGGTCTCAGTGGAGTGCGCTTGGCCGTTGTTTTGCTGTAGAACTGAAAGAGTCAAAAACGGCCAGCCTGGCTAAGGGGAGTTAGCACGGCTGCCTTCCATATTTGTTTTTCATGGGGCGGGGGAGGAATGGAAGTGTTTGCTAATCGACTGTGTCTCTGTTTAAACTGACTTTGGGACACTAATTGCTTGGCTGGTGTTTGGAGTGTGTTTGCTTGCTGTCCTGATGGGGTTTGGGCTGGAGTGTTTTTGTTCGGAGTGATTTTGGAGTTTGTTTGCTCTGTGTGAAAGTGGGGATTTGCTGAGACTGAAACTTGCAATGGGCTTGTGCCAGCTGTGCCTCCCAGGGAGTCTTCTCTGCTTCATCCACAGCTTTAGCTGTAGCATTTGCTTTATTTCTCCTTTTGCCCGCTGCACAGCCTGGGCTTGGGTATTGCACGTGTCCATGACTTGTCAGTGTGCTTCACCTGCAGTCTACAGGGATGATCTCTAATGCAAGAACTTCACTCTCCAGATCCACTCATTTTTTAACCCCTCTGCTGAAACTAACCCCCAGGGGATGAACCCCAGAACTTCATTCTAGGGCAATTAAGAACACGTTCAGTGAAGGAGTGATCCAGGGTTAGTTATAAACAGGCCCATTGACAGGGGGTGGCAAAGGGGCAATTGCCCGAGGGCTCAGCAATTCCAAAGGGCCCGGTGCTCCTGACTGCCATTCCTGTTACCACAGCGGAAGTGGCGGCTGGACCCCCAGGTCCTTTAAACCACCGCTGGAGCACGGCATGTCATCCTGCGGGTGGCTCCGAGGGCTGGCGGGTGTGGGGAAGGGCATGGCACAGCTCACTCTGGGCGATGCGGAGGGAGAGCTGCCATGGCCCCACCCCTTCAGGGAGCATGAAGCCGCCCCTTCACCTTGCCATGGGGCCCGGCAATTCTGTCGGTTCCCCCGATTATAAATACCCTACCAATTTAAACTCTAGCCTGTTGAGCATAGGTCAGAGCTTACTTCTAAACAAGCAATGTTGGTGGGTTTTTGTTTTTTGTTTTTTTTTTACACTGAGCAAGGCAATTTTCAGCGAAGAAAATATTCACTGGTTTTATTTGCTCTTTTTATTAGTGATAAAATGCCAGGAAGTTTCCAAGTAATAGCCTCCAGAGTAAAAGAGAATGGGAAATAAAAGAAGGTTTTACTGCCGCAGAAACTGCTTTAGACTTGTTATATTTTCACAATCGAATGGAACTGATGCTTTCCATTTGCTGTAGATCCAGAGAACGTATGCAGCCATCACTTTGGTTTTATCCTTTTTCTTTTAATTGTCCGCCTGCTAAAACATGCTGCAGGGACATCTGCAGGGACATGCAATATTCAGCATTCAGAATCCGAAGAGCTAGAACACAGGAATCCAGAAATGGGAGCTACGCAACAGCATTCGTTCCAAGTAGAAAGAACTATCTGTGCGTGGCAAAAGGCAGTTGCTAACATGGGCACCTTCGCAATTCAAGATGGCTGCAGCTATTATTTTAGGCGATGTCTACGCTACAAAGTCTGTGCTGGCAGAGCTCCAGAGGGTAGATGCAGCATATGCCAACAAAGGGAGTTCTGCTGCCATAGCCACACCACCTCGCCAAATGACATTAGCTATGCCAGTAAAAACACTCTGTCGGCAGAGTTGTGTCATTTTGTTGGCATAGCTATGTCAGTAGGGATGTGAGTATTTTTTTTTTTCCCCACTCCCAGCCAACATAGCTATGCTGGCAGAACTTTGTACTGTAGATCATGCCTTATAAATAAACTTGCTCTATAATTGAAATAGTAACTGTAATGATATGTTCCGTTGCTGTATATTATTCAGCCACTAGATGTCTCTGAATATTACATAGATTTCCAGAGAAGGTGCACTTCCTGGTAAACAACAGAGACAAAACTGGGACTTGAGTTAGGTGGAAGCCTGTTTATTTGTGCCTAGAATTATTACAGTTTTACTTAGAAATTTCCTCCTATTTCAGAAAGGCTGCGATCCCAATATGTCGTGACACTATTAACAAATGTACATTCCTTGTTTTGTCATGAAAGATTCAGAAGTGAATTTTACAAACTGTTCAAGTTCATTTCCATTCTGCATAAATGAATTGCTTTGGACACTGCAGAGTGCAAACAATTGGGTTGGAGAGCAAAAGCTCTTGTAACAGCTCATATCAGTTTAAAGTCCCCAAACCACCCTCTTCTTGTGAAAGCGACAAGGAGTCCTTATAGACTAACAGATGTATTGGAGCATAAGCTCTCATGGGCAAAGACCCACTTCGTCAGATGCATGCATGTACTAGATGTAATAACCTGTTTACAAGCAGTATGCATGCATCTGATGAAGTGGGTCTTTGCCCATGAAAGCTTATACTCCAATACAACTGTTAGTCTGTAAGGTGCCACAGGACTCCTTGTCACTTTTACAGATCCAGACTTACACGGCTACCCCTCGGATACCTCTTCTTGTGGTTATTTACAACTATTCTAGGTAGTAGGAGACACTAGAGGTGCTATTTTGGGACAACATTCTGAAAATTTGTATACCTGGAAGAAACCAGGGTATTTTTTTCCAAGACTGGGCAGTGTTCAACATTACAGCTTGGCCAAATTCTAATGTATGTACATTGCATATAACCTACTTAAATTTCCTTGGCATTTTAATTGGCTGTAACAGGATTTCCTAATTTCCTGTTGTAAACTGACTACTGTGTGGTCTTGGAGGCTGTCACTCTCTGCCCCAGAGTAGAGGTGAAAATGGATGTGAAATCATACATTTCTTTCTCTGTGTGTAAATTAGTCTTGATTCTCCACGGCCTTTTACCTTGCTGTTATACACACCTGTGTAAAGTGAGTGTAAAGGGAGTATCAAATTCTACCATTCTAATAGAATTAGGCAGTGGAGAACCAGCTTTGTAACTTAAAACCAAATTGGAGAGAACACTAAAAAATGTACTAGATGTAATAACCTGTTTACAAGCCTTTCTCTTTGGCTGTGTCTAGACTGGCAAGTTTTTGCGCAAAAGCTTACCAGCTGTCTACACTGGCAGCTTGAATTTGCGCAAGAATACTGACGATCTAATGTATGATCGTCAGTGTTCTTGTGCAAATACAATGACTCTCCCGCTCAGGAAAAAGCCCTCTTGCGCAAATGCTTTTGCGCAAGAGGGCCAGTGTAGACAACTGAGAACCATTTTGCGCAAAAAAGCCCCGATGGCGAAAATGGCAATCGGGGCTTTTTTGTGCAAAATCGCGTCTAAATTGGCCACGGATGCTTTTGCGCAAAAGCACTTTTGCGCAAAAGCATCCATGCCAATCTAGACACTCTTTTCCACAAATGCTTTTAATGGAAAAACTTTTCCGTTAAAAGCATTTGCGGAAAATCATGCCAGTCTAGATGCAGCCTTTGTGTATCCCTCTGTTCTGTAAAATACCAGACACGGTGTGGTTCTTGCTATACAAAGCTAGAACACGATCTGCATGGAAGTTGTAGCTGTAATAGAGGCCTCCTCTATAAAATGCATTGCAATTCCAAGTAGCCTAACTCTAAATGGAATAATCTTCCCATAGCAGGGTTTTGTTCTGCATCTGATAACAAGGCTCGGAGTATTTAGGGTGCTATCTCTAACATCTCTTATTTCCTAAGTATTTCCTGATCACTTTCTAATAATAGTGATCATTGGTAAGGCTTGGCCACTGACTTTGTGCGCACCCAATTCTCCATGTACAAGCCAGGTGGAAGGAAAATGTCTCCCTCCTTCATGCCGTGATTGAATCTCTTGGGATGTCCAAAAGCGAGGGGTTTTTGTTTGAGAGTGAAAGTGATAGAAATGGGAAATGAGGTACACTGGGAGATAAGGGTACACCTATACTACAAGCCTCTTTTGAAAGATTGTCTAGACAGCCCCAAGTCTTTCGAAAAAGTGAAATGCTTTTTTGAAAGAGAGCACCCAGGCAATCTGGACCCTCTCTTTTGAAAAATCCCTGTTTGCAGTCAAGAACGCCTTTTTTCAAAAGAGCTCTTTCGAAAAAAGGCATTCTTCCTCATAAAAGTAGGTTTACCGCTGTTGAAAAAACCACCACGTTCTTTTGATTTAATTTCGAAAGAACGTGACAGCAGTCTGGATGCAGGTGACGTTTTTTCGAAAAAAGGCCACTTTTTTCAAAAAAACTCTGTAGTCTAGATGTACCCTAAATGAGCACAACTGATTTACTGATGAAGCATGGATAGTGTAGAAGTGAAAATAGCAGAAAATGAGGGACAGGGGAGTAAATTGAGGGAGGAGACTGGTACTGCAGGGAGAAGCAGCAGAAAGAAAAGAAAGTGTAGCTATGATAAAAGACCATGCAAAAATGTAGGCAAGAGCATCCAGCATACACCAGCATCTCCATGTCTTTCCATGTGGGCAAACTATTTTCCTAAATCACCTCCTGTACTGAAATGTCATTTGTGGAAATGCTAGTTGACATTTACATGATGTCTTGGAAAGACAAATGGACCAGAAGTACTCTTGGTGTAATTTCTCTGATGATCATAAAATCCTAGGTTTGGAAGAGACCTCAGGAGGTCATCGAGTCCAGCCTCCTGCCCAAAGCAGGACCAAGCCCAACTAAATCATCCCAGCCAGGGCTTTGTCAAGCCAGGACTTAAAAACCTCTTGGGATGGAGATTCTACCACCTTCCCATGGAACCCATTCCAGTGCTTCACCACCCTCCTTGAGAAATCGTTTTTCCTAATATCCAACCAAGACCTCCCCCACTGCAACTTGAGACCGTTGCTCCTCATTCTGCCATCTGTCACCACTGAGAACAGCCTCTCTTCATCCTCTTTGGAACCCCCCTTCAGGTAGTTGAAGGCTGCTATCAAATCCTCCCTCACTCTTCTCTTCTGCAGACTAAATAAGCCCAAATCCCTCAGCCTCTCCTCATAAGTCAAGTGCTCCAACCCCCTAACCATTTTGGTTGTCCTCCGCTGCACTTTCTCTAATGGGTCCATATCCTTTCTGTAATGGGAGGCCCAGAACTGGACACAATTCTCCATATGTGGCCTCACCAGTGCTGAATAAAGGGGAATAATCACTTCTCTAGATTTGCTGGCAATGTTCCTCCTAATGCAACCTAATAGGCCGTTAGCTTTCTTGCCTACAAGGGCACCCTGTTGACTCATATCCACCTTCTCATCCACTGTAATCCCCAGGTCCTTTTCTGCCAAACTGCTGCTTAGCCACTTGGTCCCCTGCCTGTAACAATGCTTGGGATTCTTCCATCCCAAGTGCAGGACTCTGCACTTGTCCTTGTTGAACCTCATCAGATTTCTTTTAGCCTAGTCCTCCAATTTGTCCAGGTCACTCTGGACCCTATCTCTGCCCTCCAATGTATCTATCTCTCCCCCAGCTTAGAGTCATCCACAGACTTGCTGAGGGTGCAATCCATCTCATCCAGGTCATTAATAAAGATGTTGAACAAAACCAGCCCCAGTACCGACCCATGGGGCACTCCGCTTGACACCGACTGCCAACCAGACATTGAGCTGTTGATCACTACCTGTTGAGCCCAACAATCTAGCCAGCTTTCTGTCCATCTTATAGTCCATTTATCTAATCTGTACTTCCTTAGGGTGTGTCTAGACTACAGGGTTTTGTTGACAAAAGTGGACTTTTGTTGACAAAACTATACCTGCGTCTACACTACTGCCGAGTTCTGTCGACAATAAGTCGACAGAATGCAGCAGTTTTGTCGACGGTGGTAAACTTCATTCTACGAGGAATAACACCTTTTGTCGACAGAGTTCTGTCGACAAAAGGCGCTATTGCATCCACACTGTGCTTTTTCAAAAGAGGGCGTCTAGACTCTCTGTCGAAAAAGTGGCTTGCTTTGTCGACAGAACTGGCTGTAGTCTAGATGCTCTTTGTCGACAGAGGCTTTGTCAACAAAGCCTTTGTTGACAAAAGCCTGTAGGCTAGACGTACCCTTAATGTGCTGGCAAGAATTCTGTGGAAGATGGTATCAAAGGCTTTCTAAAGTCAACTGATACTATAGGCTAAGTGAAGTTACATCAGGGGATGATGCACTGGGCAGTTAGAACAGGGGATAATTTGGCCCATTAAGGCTTCATCTTGTATCTGCAGTTCATGATCAATCTGAAAGCGCTGAGGGCTGCATTGCAGGAGGGGGTGTACTGGGAAAATACCTGCATTGACTTCAAAGGGGCAATGTGATTTACACAGCTGAGAATCTGGCCCAGTGTTGCATAGCTTTTTTGACATGCCTATAATAAAATCTTGGCATGATAGATTTATTTCTGATGGACACACTGTACCTCATGGCAGAATACTTCCTTTTACTGTCACTGACACAAATTTGTCAGGGGCAGCTTCTCACAAAATATAGCCCGGTTCATCTTCAATGACACCAAAACATTGTTGCAGCCCCAGGTTATGGGGGAGACATACCCTAAAGAGATCGCTACAACAACCCACTGGCCAGAGCACTTATGTTAGGCTAGGGAAGTTGGACTCCAATGGACAGTGTGACAGCAGAATTAAGTTTAACAGACATGTTGCTGCAGTAAACTTTTCTTGGGAGGAGGCGGGGGTGGGAGGGACATATTCATTTTTATCGCATTAGGATCGATTTAAAGATTGTTTGAAAGCGACTTTCATTTTCATTTTAATGTTATTAGGCTATGGCAGCATGTAACAGGCTTTGACACCAAATGCTACGCTTTGCACGAGTTGCAGAAGCTGCTGGGGGAACCCAATTGATTTGGTAATTTTTTGTACAAAGAGGTGGGGGAAAAAGAAAGTTGTGTGACATTTACAAAGTCATCCGTCCCCTGAATAATGGGTGGCAAAATCTGCAAGACGGCCTTCTACATTCAGAACAGACTCATGCATATGCTTCAAACCGACCATCCCCTGTCTTTTTTCAGCTTAACATGTTGCATTGTGGCTTTGTTTCTTTTATTGTTTTAATGCTGATTTGGATAGCAGGGTATCCTGCTGTTGGCCCCTTCTTCCGTTCACCTTAAGTTTTTTGGACCACAGAATCCTACGAATGTAGGACTGAAGAACATAAGAACATACATAAGAATGGCCATCCTGGGTCAGACCAAAGGTCCATCCAGCCCAGTATCCTGTCTGCTGACAGTGGCCAATGCCACATTCCCCAGAGGGAGGGAACACAACAGGTAATCCTCATGTGATCCCTCTCCTGTCACCCATTTACAGACAAGCAGAGGCTAGGAACACCATTCCTACCCATCCTGGCTAATAGCCGTTGATGGATCTAACCTCCTTGAATCTATCTAGCTCTTTTTTGAACCCTGTTAAAGTCCTACTGTTCACCACATCCTCTAGCAAGGAGTTCCACAGGTTGGCTGTGCACTGAGTGAAGAAAAACTTCCTTTTATTTGTTTGGAACCTGCTACCTCAAAAGACCTCAAGAGGCCATCAAGCCCAATTCCCAGCACTGAGTCAGGACTAAAAGCATAATCTAGACCAAGGGATCACAAACAATTTATTTCTGAGTCCCCTTTCCCCTCCCCCTAACATGCTATAAAAGTGCTATGGCCCATTGGGGCAGAGTGAGGACCTCGGGGCTCCAGGCCAGGATGGAAACCCTTGGGCATAGTTTGATTTCTAATGCGGGTGGGGAGGAAGAGCAGGTGGGGAGGAAAAGGAGGCTAAAGCTCTGCATAGTGCGGTCCAGGAGGGAGTGCTACTTTCACCCCCGACTCACCTCAGTAGGCCACCCAGCTTGTGTGGATTGTGTGTGTCGGGGGGGAAAGGGAGAGGGGAAATGCAACTAAAAATATACCTCAAAGCTTGAAAACGACTCTGGGTGCAGGCAGGGGGCAGCTAGAGGCTGCGTGTGGGCAGCAAGGTGAGCTCGGGGAATAGGCACCAACTCCAAGGCTGGATCACCCATGGTGTTCAGCACCTACTGGCAGCCCTATGGATCAGCCGCTCCCCATCCGTGCCTCCTGCCCGTGGGCCCCACCAATCAGCTTCTTCAAGCTCTCTCCTTCCCTCCCAGCTATGTGGCAGTGAGCAGGAGAGTTTTGGGGGGAGGGAGGGAGAAAAGTGGGGTTGACACGAGGTGGGGTGGGGGCGGGGGCAAAACACCCCCAGAGAATAGAGGAAGTCGGTGTCTATGGCTCAGGATGGTGGGAAAGAGGGGCAGCTAGGGGATGTGTCTGTGGGAAGGGGAACGATGTAGCAAGGAGGAGAGGAGCAACTGCAACCTGGGATCCAGCAGCAGACGGGGAAATGACATGGCTGCCTGCTCCAGGGCACCACCAGCTAGAGGAAGAGCTGCCCCGCACTGCCTGGCTCTGGCTCCCCACCTGTGATTGGGCTAGGGGGTGGGTCCTGAAGGGTACTGGGGGATGGGAGGAGCTGGAGCTGCCCCTGGAACTGCCCCACTCTGTGTAAGGCACTGCAGTTTGCCCCCCCCCAACTCTGCCCTGGGTCTCAGGGCTTCTGCCCATAAGGAACACCGGGGCTGGAGGATTCAGCCTCGTGCTGTTCTTGGCTTCAGCCAAGGGGGCAACACTGTGGAGGGGGAGGAACCTGTGCTCAGGACACTATCTTTCAGCCCTGCGAGAAAGGGTTTTCCAGCCTCTGAGGGACCACAGACCCTTGGCTGAGAACCGCTGACCTAGACCACAGCTGGGTGGGTGAGATTCTGTGGCCTGCATGGTGCAGGGGGTCAGACTAGATGATCAAAATGGCCCCTTCTGACCTTAAAGTCTATGAGTCTATGAGCTGCTGCTGCTCATGGTCCATGGGGCTGCCAGGGGTCCTGGTCCTGCAGGGCTTCTGGGGCACCTGGCCTTGAGGGTTGCCACAGATCCTGGCCCCATGGGGTTGCCAAGGCCGCTGCAGCTCCCGGCGTCCTCCAGGCGGCATTGCCAGTGCTCCTGACCCCATGGGGCTGCCAGCAGCCCCATGAAGATTTTTTACCCAGGAGTGGGGAACCTAAGGCCCAGGGACCGAATGTAGCCCCTGACTTGCCTGGATCCAGACCCTGAGGCTCAGGGCTCCCCACCCCCCACCAGCACTGGGGAGCCTGCAACAGTGCTCCAACCCCCACACACCCCACTGTGAGGTTGGAGCACACAAAATCTACTAGCTTGGGCCCCCCAAGGCTCTGGTGTGCAAGGGGAATGTGGGGAACGTCTTTCTCTTCCAGTCAGTCAATGAGGGCTTTTTTCTTTTGGGGGGGTTATTTTTGCTTCTCACTTGTGTGCAACCCCCAACGGATTTTTCTGTGAGTCAGCGGCCCCCAACCCGAAAAAGTTTCCCCACCCCTGGTTTAACCAGTAATGGCAACCGATGAGCATGAATGTATTAGTTTAATTTGTTAAACTCGTACATCCCTAATCCACACATCAAAAAGGATATTGAAAACCTGGAGCAGGTTCAGAAGAGAGATACAAGACCGATTCCAGTTCTGGAAAACATGCCTCACATTGAAAGATTGTAGAAACTCAACCTATGTACCTTCACAAAAAGAAGGTTAAATGGCAACTTGGTTATACCCTGTCAATAGCTATTTTGGGATCTGAACAGAGGTGCTTGCAGACAAAGGGGATAACCAGATCCAGTGGCTGGGAGCTGAATCTAAATAAAATTGGATGAAAAAGTATCATATTTTAACAGTGAGAATTCACAGTATCATAGAACACTAGAACTGGAAGGGACCGTGAGAGACTATCAAGTACAGTCCCCTGCACTCACGGGAGGACCAAGCACCTTCTAGATCAGTGTTTCTCAACTTTTTTTTATAAAGTACCCCTTTTCAAAAAGTTATAAGTACCGCCAGTACCTACAGTTTTCAGACACAATTTTTTTTTCTACCATTGCAACACATTTGTTTAAACAACTTAATCGTAGCCGGGTGGACGATGAAATTATTGGGTGTACAAAGCACAGAAATAATCAAGTTCTGTAAAACTCAAAACAAAAATTCAGTTTTCTCCAAATTTCAATTGTGTTGGTGTACCCCCCCAGACTTCTTTCGAGTACTTGTACCACGGGTTGAGAAACACTGCTCTAGATCATCCCTGACAGATGTCTGTCTAACCTGTTCTTCAATATCTCCAGTGTTGGAGATTCCACAACCTCCCCAGGCAATTTATTCCAGTGCCTAACCGCCCTGACAGTTAGGAAGTTTTTCCTAATGTCCAACCAAAACACCCCCTTGCTTCAGTTTAAGCCCATTGCTTCCTGACCTATCATCAGAGGTTAAGGAGAACAATTTTTCTCCCTCCTTCTTGTGACACCCTTTTAGATATTTGAAAGCTGCTATCTTGTTCCCTCTTAGGGTGTGTCTGGACTTCAGGGTTTTTGTGAAAAAAGTAGCCTTTTTTTGAAAAAACTTCACCTGAGTCTAGACTGCAGCTGCGTTCTTTCAAAAGTAAATCAAAAGAATGCGGCAGTTTTTTCGATTGCAGTAAACCTCATTTTACTCTTTTGAAAAAAGGTGCTATTGAATGCAAACTGTGCTTTTTCGAAAGAGAGCATCTAGACTCTCTTTTGAAAAATCGGCTCACTTTTCCGAAAAATCTGCTTGTAATCTAGATGCTTTTTTTCGAAAGAGGCTTGTAGTATAGACATACCCTCATTCTCCTCTTTTCTAAACAAAACAAAGCCAATTCTTTCAGTCTTCCCTCACAGTTCACGTTTTCTAGACCTTTAATCATTTTGTTGTTCTTCTCTGGACCCTCTCCAATTTCTCCTCATCTTTCCCGAAATATGGTGCTCAGAACTGGACACAATACTCCAACGGAGGCCTAATTAGCGCAGAGTAGAGCTGAAGAATGAATTCTCATGTCTCGCTCACAACATTCCTGTTAATACCTCCCAGAATCACGTTTGCTTTTTTTCTTGAGTGACATGCTGTTGACTCATATTTAGTTGGTGGCCACTGGAATGATTTACCAAGGGTTATGGTGGATTCTCCATCGTTGGAAATGTTTAAACCAAGATTGCATTTTTTTTCTAAATGATCTGTGGTGGGGTGCAGTCACAGACAACCCCTAGGGGGTGTCTCCCAGGGTGCTGACAAGGCCACTGCCACTTGCCTTCCTGCTTTCTGGGGCTTCTCATCACCCTGGGCCAACTCCCTGGTCTCCCCCAGCCAACGACCAGAGCTGACATCACTGCTCCCCTGCCCCCCAGAAGCAGTAGAGACACTGAAACCCTTCAGGTCCAAGGAAAATGCAGTTTGGGGCCCAGCTTCCTGGGATCCCATTCCCCAAATGGGATCAGAATCCCAAATGAACTATTTAGGTAACCCCCTCCCTTTAACAATGAAAGGGGGAGTATCTATTCTGGTTGCTTTCCCCATGTAACAATTATTTACACTGGGCTTGATAATAAATAAAAGTGATTCTATTAAGTAGAAGCAGTAGGATTTAAGTGGTAATAGGTGAGAATAGGCAGAGCAAAGTAGATTACCAACTTAACATAACAGAAAATGCTTAGCTAATTCTAGCACTACAACCTCAGTTCAAAATTATTATACACTCATTACAAACTCACCCCAAAACTGTTCCTTTTCCAGAAAAGCCTTCAACCCGGGATTCCCTCTGCCTGGGGTCTTTGGTTCATTCCCTTGGGTATGCCATGCCAGCCAGCCAAAGACCAAGACCTGCTAGTTTCCTATTGTTTTAAAGATTCCCACTTTTGCATGGGAAGTTACCTGGCCAGTCCCTGGTTAGGTGATGGGACTTCCTAAGACCAACCACTGCTCAGACTTAAGGATGAATGGCTATTTACATATGATTGCCCAGATATTCCATCCCAGCATTGGAAACACCCTTGATGGCTTTCTTTTTGCACATTTAAAACCATAAAGCATCCTTCAGTCCATTACATAATGCATGGGGGGGGGTTTGTCACATGATCCACTCTTGTTTAACCACCACTATTGATTTCAAGCTGGAATTAATTCAGGCAAGTCCTATGTCCTGAGCTAGGCAGAAGGTCAAGACTAGATGTTCTAGCCTCAAAATCTATCAAAGAAATTCCCCTGGAGGCTGAATAGCTCCCTGATGGACCCCAGTCGGGATCAGTGGAAGAGTGACTTAGAAGTACTCTCCCACTTGCATCCCACTTGCATCCTGCACTAAACACAGCTCAGCTGGTTCCAGGGATCTGACCCAAAGTGCTGAGTGAGTATTGTTTATCGTCCGCCAGACATTTCAACACCCCGCTGAACCCGGCATTATGGTAGGTTATTTCGGGTGGCCTATGAAACTCGTGGATTTATTCCTTACTTGTCCCTTGCCAGTGACAAAACCTGCACATGGGACTTGCCTGATGTAACCCTCGGCCCATTAGCATAGGTAAAGCATTGCAGTATATTGGTGTAAATCATTATTAATTATTATTACCCGTCTTTTAGCGAATATACCCCGCACCCGAATATACCCCGCGGTTTTTGCCGTTTGAGTTTAGAAATCCTTGTGTACCCCACGCACGAGTATAGCCCGCGGGGGCGGGGTTTATGCGGGTGCGGATATATTCCTGCCTGCCCCCGCTCCTGTGCACCGTGGCCGCCTGCAGCCTCCCGCTGCTGCTGCTGGCCACCAAGCCCCGTGCCCGCAACTGCTCCGAGGTGAGGCAAGGGGGCTACAAGGAGGGTTTGCAAGGGGGCACAGGGGAGATTGCAAGCGGGTTGCCAGGGGGAGCGGGCGGTTTGCACCGATCTGCGGCACGGGCCACCCAGCGAGCGAGCTGGGCTCCCGGGCAGACTTTGCCCCCCGCCCTCCCTTCTGGGACAGCCACGCCGGGAAAAAGTTACTGGGCTGCACCCCGGTAAGTTTCCCCGCATTGTTCAGCCGTGGGCTGTTCCATCTGGCCCTGGCTCTCTGTGCGGGTAAAGGTGTTTGCAGCTCTCCACCCCAGCCCTGCAAAGGCTCAGCCGGGAGGGGCTCTCAGGGACGGGGGGGGGGGGGCATTCTCCAAGGCATGTGCTGCATGGCCTGCCCGGCACTGTGCCCCGTGACGCCTGCCTGTGAGCCTGATCCGGGCCGGGGAGCATTCACCCCCCGGTAGCTTTCGGAGGCCAAGCCTCTCAGCGTGGGAAACACTCACTACCCGGTTCCCGCGCAGCCCCACTCTCTCCCAGGTGAGTAAAAAAAGTTTTGTATACCCTGCACCTGAGTATACCCCGCAACGGGGGGGCGGGGGGGCGAGGTTTGTAAAAACGAATATAACCGGCGGGTTATATTCGCTAAAATACGGTACAATTCTATAAAACATGGGATACACAGGGACTCCCTGTTAAATCAACGGGGACCACTTGGAGAATATCCATTATTAATATTACTGGCATAGACATCATAACCCACTATCCTGTATTGTAAGAACAGAGCATTAATTTCATCCCCTGAATCATTAGGGCCAGGCAAGGAATTCTAGCAGGTGATGTAATCTGCTTTGCGGCAGGACCAAATCCATTTTCCTTAAGCCATTACTGTTAGACTGATGATAAGTCCGCCCTTGAAAACCTCTGAGTGAAAGTGATTCTATGACCTCCTTTGGCTGCTTGTTCCATGGCGCTAACTGTCCTAATGGTTATAAAGTTTGTCTTATTCATTAACTTAACTTCCCCTTTGTTTCAGGCTTACCCCATTATTTCTTCTCCGGGCCTTGGTGACTAATTAGAATAATTGGCCCTTGCCATACTTCTCTTATGTTTTATATACTTGGGGCAGAGATGAGCTTAGGCCACAACTCATGCATCCATATTGGAAAAGTTGGGGAACAAATTCAGCCTTTACGGTTCTTTCAAGAAAAAAAGCTTTCAGAAGAACCGTTCTTCCTTTTAAAATAAAGAGGTTTACACAGTTCTTTCAAAAAAGGGTTTTTTCGTGAAAGAACTGAGTCTAGACTACTTTCTTTTTCGAAAGAACCTCTTTCGAAAAAGTGATCGGAAGATGATATGTAAATTTGTGCCAAATTTGCATACCTTCTTTCAAAAGTGAAAGCAAGTCTAGATGTGCCCTCAGTGTTCTAATCCCGGAGCTAGAGAGTCATCCTCATGCTTCTTTCCTCACCCTGGCCCAATGATTCTCTCATTATCTAGCCACAATGGGACAATTGTGGGTGGAATCTCCTTCCACCCATCAGAACATATCACAGACCAGGGGTTAGGGCCCCTTCAAGGTGAAATGGCACCTTAAAACCCCTCCCGTCAAAGGGAGGGAATAAAGGCAGCTAAGGGGGATGATTTTAGTGGGCTATAGATTGTTGTAATAAACCATAAATCCAGTGTCTCTATTCCAGGCCATGATTTTTCGTGTCTAGCAGAGTTATGAATTTAAACTCCCAAGCGTGTCTATTGACGGTGTAGTGCAGATTTCCTTTGAGAAATGGGGACTGAGAGGACAGATATAGAGGGATAGTTTTGTGAAAAGTGTTCACTCCCAGGTGATAGGATATTTGTCTTTTATCCTGGTCCTTTCTGAGTTGTTGTTTTTCCTCCCATTCATTTTCCCTCTTCCTTCCTTTCTCCGCTATGACTAAAGGGGTGTTGAAAGACCCACTTCACCGAATGGTCCCTCGAATTCTATGCTAACTGCTTATGCTGAACAATCTCCTCCACCTTGTTTTGAGCTGTGACACTCAGAGTTGCATCAAAAACTAATTATGGGACAAAAGACAGAACTATGTAGCACTTTAAAGACTAACAAGATGGTTTATAGGTGATGAGCTTTCGTGGGCCAGACCCACTTCCTCAGATCAATATGTGGAAGAAAATCGGCACAACCATATATACCAATGTGATACAATCAAAAAAATGAACGCATGTGAAATTGACAAATCAAATTTTAGAACAGAGTGGGGGTGAGGGGGGAAGGTTAGTTTCTGTGAGGTAATGACATAGGGGTGATAATAGGGGAAGTTTCTGTGAGGTAATGACATTAGGGGTGATAACTGGGGAAGCTATCTTTGTAATGGGTGAGATAATTAGAGTCTTTGTTTAAACCCATACATAAAGTGTCAAATTTAATCAGGATGATTCTTACCAACAACCACAGGACATATCACACTAATACCAACCCTGGAACTTTCCCTTGCAACAAACCCCGGTTCCAGCTTTGTCCACATATTTACTCTGCTGACACCATTGTTGGACCTAACCATGCCAGTTACAAGATCAAGAACACATATTCCTGTTCATCCAGAAACATAATTTATGCCATCATGTGCCTAAAGTGTCCATCTGCTATGTACATTGGACAAACGTCTCAGACACTTCGCCAAAGAATCAATACACACAAAACAGACATAAGACTCTCTCACAGAGAGAAAGCTGTTGCTTGCCATTTCAGCCAGACTGATCATTCCCTCAATGACCTTAAAACATGCATACTGCTTCAAAGAGACTTTATCTCCAGATTTCAACGTGAAGCTTCAGAATTGTCATTCATGCTTAAATTTGACACTGTGTATGGGTTTAAACAAAGACTCTAATTATCTCACCCATTACAAAGATAGCTTCCCCAATTATCACCCCTAATGTCATTACCTCACAGAAACTTCCTCTATTATCACCCCTATGTCATTATCTCACAGAAACTAACCTTCCCCCCTCACCCCCACTCTGTTCTAAAATTTGATTTGTCAATTTCACATGCGTTCATTTTTTTGATTGTATCACATTGGTATATATGGTTGTGCCGATTTTCTTCCACATATTGATCTGAGGAAGTGGGTCTGGCCCACGAAAGCTCATCACCTATAAACCATCTTGTTAGTCTTTAAAGTGCTACATAGTTCTGTCTTTTGTTTCAGCTACGCCAGACTAACAAGGCTGCATCTCTATCACTAATTATGGGACAGTTACAGCCCACTCAATTAGCCCCATTAACACCGATGCTATAATTGACAGGTACTTTTTTTCAGTTATGCATTGTGAGGATCCCCCTTTTCTCTCTACTTTGCTCATCTGAGGACGTAGATTTTGCTCACAAAAGCTCATGATACTATATATATATATTTGTTAGTCTTTAAGGTGCTACAGGACTACTTGGTTTTTAAAGTTACATACTAACCCGGCTGCCCCTCTGAGACTCAAAGTATGTTTCTCACACTCATAGAACACCTTTATGTAAGCTCAAAAGCCTGCTTCTCTTATACACAGAAGTTGATCCAATAATAGATATTACTTTACCCACCTTATCTCTTTAATATCCTGGGACCAACCTGGCTACAACAAAATTACATATCATAATAACTTATCATATATCTAGAAGTAACTCAGTAGTCAGTGTTAGACTCATTTGATCTCAGCTCCCACTAGATATGAAAATAATCCTGCATTTTGTGTCAGCAAAGAAGCTACAATATATTAGGATATCCACTGGAAAGGATCAATAATAACAATTATCCTGACAGAATTATTTCAAATAGAAGAATATTGTTCATATCCATCCACTTAGTTCTCATTTATTCAGAATGTCCTGCATTCTGATTGGATGAATATGATCTAGTTTGCATAATGGTCACATAGTTATTCAATGGACATCTGCACAAAATGCAAATCACCATCCTCTTTTTGGCTGCGGGTCATTATTCTTCAATCACAGCACAAGAGTTTGCACAACTAAACAGAGATTACTCACATCTTTTTATTTTGATTGAACACATCACCCAAAACTCACTATCCAATAGCCCACAACACACTTCACCCTGGTCTACACTAGGGAGTTATTTCAAAATAACTCCCCTTATTTCAAAATAACAAGCAGAGTGGCCGCACCACCAAGCCTGTGATTTTGAAATAAGGGGCTAGTTATTTTGAAATAATAACTCCTGCTTTCCTTGGGAAGTAAGCTTATTTTGAAATAGTTATTTCCGGAGTTTTTATTTTGAAACATGTCATTTTGAAATAATTTCCTAGTGCAGACATGCCCTTAGCGTGATAGCCTATTTCACATGCATTGTCTACAGAAGTATGATGCTAGGGTATTTAAATGTTTTCTTCACCAAAAAAAGATTTTTCTGTGCAAAAAGAGGGAGTCTTTTCTATGAAAAGAAAACTTTCGGGTATTCATCAAAAAAATTAAAACCTGAAAATGAGTTCTGTCTGTGTAATGCTGATGGATCCTGGTAGTCGGCAGGCGGGATAGAACCTGGAACCTTTGGGGCTAAAAGTAGGTGCCTCTACAGCATGAGCTAAAAGCCAATACCCTGCTAATTCCTCACAGTAGAACAGACTTTAATCTCCCTTTTCTCCTTGGTCTCAGGGCTCTGGTTATATCTGTTTTTAGTGACCAAAACCCATTTTTGTAAAGGCTTTAATAAAAAACATTGCATATTTTTGCCAAACCCCAAAAGATTCAGGTTTCTTGTTGCTGAAACCTGAATCACTTTAGCTGTAGGGAGTTTCTACAAAGATGTAAACAATAAAGAAGAAAAGTTTTGATGAAAACAAAAAAAAAAGTCTTTAATCAGAATTTAGTAATACAAATGTGTGTGTGTGTCTCTGTCTGTCTGTCTCTTCGATCATTTCTTAGCTATCTCTCCTTACTACCCATTTTAAACCTTCAAAGACAGGGATGAAACATTCTAAAAGTTCTTTTTGATTCATTTCATTAGTTATTTGGAGACATCACATTTCATTGCTCTATGAAGCTTTTATTGGGTGACCTCTGAATTTTTCTCTTTGTCTTATAGAGTGTTATGGTCACAGTTCACCCAACAAAGAGAATCACTTAACTTTGCTTCATAATATTGGAGCTGTGATCCAGAGCTTCTCATGAGACATGCTATGCTGCTCCTGGGAAGAGATCAAACACATTTATATCAATCCATGTTTTTGATACCAGGTAGCATGGTACAGCATGATATTCCGACTGAGGACTCAGACATGTCTTCTATACCAGGTTGTGCCCCAGAAGAGCTAGCTGACCTTAAATACGTCACTTTCATCTCTCTGTACCTCTAATTGAGCAGGTGGGGCCCATAAGCTCAGACGATGGCCCACTTAGAAGAAGAAAAATTCTGATTTCAGACTAAGAATGTCAGACCGGTTGGTTTGTGAAAGTTGTGCAGATGACACACGTGTGCTGTGTGTCTGTATGCCTATCCAGCTAACAGGACAAGTCAAAACAAAGTGCTTTCTGATACTCCAGAGATCCTGGTATAATGTTTTTCAGTTTGGGAATCAAACAACAAATAAAACAAACCAGCAACCCACCTCCAGATTTCTTAACAGTCACCTCTTATTCTGAAAGGCTATGAAGATGAGACAATGAAACATGGCTCTTGAATCACTATGGTACAGTGTCTGTTGATTTCTGAGCATGCCCAGGTATGCTGTAGGATAGTAATGTAGGTATAAAAAAATTGTTGCATTCCAGAGTCTTCTTACCTGACAAGATTGAGTTCTGAGACTTTAAATATTGTGTTCTTTGTTCAACAGAGCTTATTAATAGTTTACATCTTGAGCCCAAGACTGTGAGTGTTGGGTGGAGCTAGGCAAAAAATACACATGCCTCTGGAAAAAAATCCCCAAGCAAGGCTTATGAAAATTGGAGGAGAATAAGATTTCATGTGAGATCCCTGGGGAGTTCACTGTTGCTAGTCGAACCCAGAAGGCACTCAAATATGACAATGATGGGTAGCAGCATAAAAGCCTTCAGACAGAGAGGTAGGTAGAAAAGTTTATTACAAAAGTTTCCTGTTTTTCATTGACATTTCCAAAAATGTTCATTAACTTTTTGGTAGAAATTTTCTTTCCATTTTAACTGAAATTTTGGAAAGAAAAAAAAAAAAGCCTGTTGAACATTCTCCAATCAGCTCCACTTCTTGGTTTTCAAACCAGTGAATCTCTGATGCTCAGCTGTTAGCACTGAACTATAATGTCGATCTCTCATTGCCAGTGACACCACTACAGAGCAGAATGCACATGTGAGTCTGAGTTGTGCCCACAATATCACTGCTTAAGAAGAATAATCCGCATGATGCAGTCAGCAAAGCAGTTCTCTCACTAAAATACACCTTTGGAACCCATTGTTGTAAGCCATGTCTGCAGTACAAATTCATGGCTCCCAAATTTATGCGCTTGGTCTAAACCTGCCTCTCTTCCCAACTTCATCTTCTTAAAAGGGCCGCTGCCACTTCTTCACAGCGTGCATCAGGTTTGCAAGTGGCGGAACCCAGGTACAATGGCTCCACTGTGGTTGCTGATGAAAAAAGTTCTCTATAAAAGTGCCAGCACATTTGTTCCATTTCAAATCGGGTTGTCATTCTCCGACTGTAGGGGTAAACTGAGGCAGCCCATGGCATTCTGCTAAGAACCCCTATTAAAATCCTAAATTTGAGGCAAGGCCTGGAAACACACAGAACAAGCAGCTAACATGACCCTGATCACCCTGGCAACCACATTCCAAGATGGCCTCACTATGATAAGACCCTGGCTGGTACCAGGGGAGGCCCATCCATATAGGTGAACTAGGCGGTCACCTAGGGCACCAAGTTAAATGGGGCACCAAATGGTGGTGCAATATCATTGAGGGGTTTGGAGGTGGGGGCGCCGATTGCATGGTTCACCTAGGGTGCCAGTTGCTGGCAGCTAGTCTAGGGCCGCCCCTGGCTGGTACCAAAACAAACTTCACGGAAGCTGTTCTCACTGTCTTCTTTAATTCTTGACAATAAGCCTGAGACCCAAGGACTACACCAGCACGAGGTGGTATCATCTCATGGTAGACGCATAATAATTTCAGCAAACAAAGTTGCCATTAACATGTCTGTTTTGTTTATGTTCGTTTATTTAGCTTGTTAGGAATAACTATCTATATTATTGATAAGATGTTTAATTGGCAATGGGTGGAGACATTGTGTAACCTTCGTAGTTTATTGGCTTATGTGCTCATTTCGTCTTCCCACCTAGAACCTATTAAATTGTTTCTACTCTGCCCAGCTGCTGCCTATATAATCTATTGTAATGTTTTGATTAACCAGTGTTCACCACTTTAACCCCTGAGGGACACTCCACCAGCTGTGTGCAATAAATCCTCTGCTTGTTTTCATCCACATCCAGAGTGTCCAGAATTATTCCCTACACCTACCATCTTTGTCAACAACTTCGAAGAGTTTGGCTTAGCGGGATTTCAAGCCAAGCTCTTCGCAAACTCATTTTCTCTTCAACTGGCTTTTGCAAGGCAATATTGTTCATAATCTCCCATCATCTGTCTCCTCAACGTTTTACAAATGATATTATATTCCAGGCTGGTATCACCCTTGACTACCGTGTCTCTCTGCTTGGCAAGAAGATCAAGCATTTGTTGGGTAAGATGGTTTCTGGACTCCTTTAGCTGGGGAATCTCAGACCCATGGCCAGATGTGGACCCCGGCTTGTCTGGATCCGGCCCCCAAGTCTCAGTGTTCTCCCCCTGCATTGGGGAGCCTGGCTGGTGGTCCAGCCCCTCTGCCACCCACCCACAGGGCTGGAACACACAAAATCTACTAGCCTGAGCCTCCCTAGGCTCTGGTGTGTGAAGGGAATGTAAGGAGTGTCTTTTTCCTTCTCAATCAGGGGCTTCTCACTTTGCTTCTCACTTGTGTGCGGCCCCCAACTGATTTTTCTCTGTGTCAGAGGCCCCCAACCCAAAAAAAGCTCCCTACCCCTGGTTTAGCCCAAGTACAGATAGAAGAACTTTGTGCGGGAGGTGATACACTCTTAAAAGCACTTAGTGAGTGATTCTCAAGATACATTAAAGAGGGGAGAATTAAAAAAGATTAGAAGAGATTATGAACTGTTCTTCTGCCAAAAAAAGGTGATTGAGAAGACATTCGCATCTATCAACCCATCTGCCCGCTTTCTCATCTTTATAAGGTCTTTATGAGAACGATCTATGCCCGTACTGAGGGAGTCCTTGAGGAAAATAGAGAACAAGCAGACTTTCATAGGGGATTCTCCACAGTGGACCACATTTTTGTGGTCACACATATGACCAAAAGGTGTAGAGAGTACAAGATCCCACTATGTTTGTTGTTCATTGACTTTAAAAAAGCCTTTGTTTCAGTGGAACAAAATGCAGCTATAAATGGTCCCCTTTTGCAGGGTGTCTCCCCCGTGTATGTTAGAACCCTACAAGATTTCATGATGGACCGAACTACGGAAATCATGCTTTTTGATTATCCCTTGAAGTTAAGCGAGGTGTAAAGTAGGGGGATGTTTAATTGCCAAAGTTGTTTGCCGGTGTCCTGGAAGATGTCCTGTGGAAGATCAAAGTGAAAGATGGATTTCTGATTGATAGCAGGGTTCTTCAGATGCTCCTTTTCACAGATGACGTCATTCTAATTGCATCGAATCCTGAAACATTGCAAACCCTTCTCAATGACATCAGTCAGAACGTGAAGGAGATTAGCCTGACCATCTGGAAAAACGAAGTGGGTGAAAACCACATATTATTCAGAGTACATCATGCAGCTGGATGGACAGTCCGTCGAGCTGGTGGATCAATATGTATATCTTGGACAAGCATTGCCAATGGACAGTGAGTTGGGCCCAGAGTTGAGTCGGAGGATTGGAGTGCCTTTGGGAGTCTGCACGGTGTTTTTGCTGATCCCCAACTTTCCACCATCATGAAAACCCATCCCTTTAACACCAGTATCCTTCCGGTAAAGCTTTATGGCTGCAAAATGTGGAACATGACTCTTAGAGAAGAATTAAAGCTGCAAACCACCCAAAGAGCAATGTAAAGATGCATGGTGGGTGTAAATAGGCTACTACCTATCACAATTGACGATTTGCGTGTGTCAACGATATCATCCAAATGATGTCCAATCGGAAAAGGAGATGTGCTGGCCACGGAGCGAGACAGAGACTCAGATGGACAGCGCATATACTCCAGACATAAAAAGAACAAGAGGAAGGCCTCCAGCATTTTGGGTGGATCCTTTTTGCGGGATTCATGTAAGGACAAGGATGAGAACCACACAAAACAGGAAAAGTTGTGATCTGCATCGGTGGCATTGAAGAAATATCCACATTGAAGAAATATTTCAACCAAGTAATTTATCTTGGCATGCGATGCCACGATTCTTAAATCATTTGTGCATGTGAACACTTGTCTCCTTGTGTCAGCGGTGCATGTTCTTTCCTGGAATCCTTGTATCAGCGGTATTGTCCATGAGTGGTCAGTGAAGGTAGGGCTGGGGGAGGAAAGACTGTAGCCCCACTCTCAGCCACGCCCCTTCTGCTGACAGCCTGGCCCCATGGGAGCCAAACCGCCTCCATGCCCCCCACCACAGGGAGATGGAAAAGTGCAGCATGTGTTCTCCCACTGCCACCACCACAAGGAGGGGAGGGTGGAAGGATAGGCATGCCCCCAGCCTCTCTAGCAACAGAGTACAAGGAGAGTGGGTGGCATGCATACCCAGCCTTCCCAGTGCTAGAGCACAGGGAAGGTGGGTGGTATGCAGCTCCAGCCTCCCCAGCTCAGGAGCACTAGGAAGGGAGGAGAGTGTGTAGCCCCAGTCTCCCTGGCCAGAAGCACTGGGAGGCTTGGCACTGGGGGCAGCAACAGTTCACCCCCCCAGAATGCCTACAGTAGGCATTCTGGGCGCGGAGTGTGGGCGGAGCTAGGCTGGCGGTTTGCGAAGGCGGTACCTCCCCCCACCTACAGGACGCCCATGGTATTGTCAGTGTGGGGCATTGTGGGTAGGCTCCTGAATGCCAATAACAGTTTATTTAAGCAAAGTGGTGTCTACACTGACACTGCGGCAACCTAATGACATTGATTGTGACTCTACGCCACTCGGGGAGGAGGTGTTATTAAATAGCATATAGAGGCACTTGTCTTGGCAGGATCCAAATTTATGTGAAGAAACTTCCACAGCAAGGCAGATGCAGGGGATCTTACACTGACCTAAACCTGTAGAGCTACCATAGAGCACACCTGAGTACTTTTATTCCTCAGTGCTCCCCTATGAGGTAGGAAATGCCTACCACCCTTATTTTCCAGATGGAAAACTGAGGCTGAGTGAAACTAAAGGACATGGCAAAAGTAACCCAGAAAGCCTGAAGAAGAGCAAAGACTCGAATGCAGGCCTGTCAGACAGTGAGCTAGGGTTTTAACCGCAGGGCAGGCCTTCTTTTTCTAGACATACACCTCGGAATCAGATAAGTAAATTATAGATCTTAATATAATTTAAAGACATCCCCATGAGCTCAAGCTGAGGAAATTGATTGCTTAAAATGTTGAAGGCAGACTGGTAAGTATAGGTAAAATCTCTCCATGAATTATTAACTGGTTTTGGCTTTCAATTTTTCACTAAGGGGGTAGGGTGGGTATGTCTTATTAAGGAAGATCAAAAAGCAGCTTTTTTTTCTTTTTTGGAAAGTTGCAACAAGCCGTCATCAATTATAAACCAAGAAAGACAGAGGCAAGAAGGAAACTTGGCAGGGTTTTTTTTTTTTCCCTTTGACTTTGCTCTTGTGCTCATTCCTCAACCAAGAACAGTTCTGCCACAGAGAATGCACACCTGACGTACAGAATTGGCTCATGGTGAGACAAGTTTGACAGCTACTGTGTGCTCGTTTGGGGGGCTCTCACCTTCTCACTGGTGTTGGACATTCAGCTCCTGCGACCTTTTGACCCTGAAGACATGATCCCCTGTCCAACCTGGAACCATCACAGTTGTATGTACAGAGAAATGGCTGGATGCTAATGTCAGCTATTAATATTACTGCACTGTGTAGCTCTACCAAAGAGGGGAAACAATCCCTTTAAGATCTGACAAAGAACAGTCCTTTTCCTGCCTACACTGCTACAGCTTCCAATTCTGTTGAGGATCTAGCCCATTTTTATCCAGTCCTCCCCGGTTTCTATTTCTTTCTTCCTTTTCCTTTTTGGTTCTCAATTTCCCTTTTTTATTCTCCTCCTTTTTATTCTTCTTCTCTAAGGGCCCCTCTGCCGTGATCAGATTTCTTTTGTCTTTGCCCGTTTCATTTTGCCTTTCTAAAACTCATTATTTCTTTTGATGACCAGCATTCATCGTTCTCATAATTCAGATATAAAGAAAGACAGTATGTAAAGAGAATAGCTAATAACTTCCCCCTTAATGTTTCAGGTCGCAATAGGAGATGGCGTCCTCAGGGGGACGCGGGAGCAATTTTTGGAGAAACTTGTGAGGAAACTACCATACAAATTAACTGAAGATAATAGCCTCACATGGGGGAGGGGGAAAAAAAGCAAATTCTACCCTGGGCTCTAGCAGTCCTTTAACTCATTTGCCTTTTGTTCTCAGAGACAAGATTGGTGGGGGGGAAGAAAGTGCCCAAGGCTGTGAAAATAGAATGCAAGGACTGATGTCCAGCTATAATGAAAATGGTCCAGAGCCTCATCTGGCATAAACTACATAGCCCCAGGGGAATCAGTTCAGCTATGCAGATATACATCAATGGAGATGAGGCACAATACTTTTACCATCCTCTGGATAAAAAGAAAGGGAAGATCAGTGAGAACCAGGCAAATCAGAAGCCGTGCTATCGAAATGCAACTGGTGCCTACAATGGTCCCACCGTGGGGAACGTCTCTTTAATAGGATGTATCCCTGTCGGAATCCGCATGTACCTTGCATAATTCACTCCGCCAAGCCTGGGGGCGGAGGGAAGGACGATGCTGCAGTTCAGTCAGTGTTTGTGCTGCAGACTCAGGCCTGTTGATGGGGGTAGGGGCAAAAGGGGCAATTGCCCTAGGACCTGGGGATTCAATGGGGTCTGGAGCTCCCAGCTGCCAACTGTGACCCCGGGCCCTTTAAATTGTCCTTGAAGTACCACACCCGGCACGCCGTGTAGCTCTGAGGACTTGGGAAACAGCCATATGCTGCAATCCAGATGGTGCTGAGGATTGGTGGTCCCCAGCCCCACCCCTTTCACCTGAGGCCCCGCCCCTTCTGGGCACAGGGAGGTAGGACCCCTTCCCATACATTCCCTGCGGGCCTGCAGTTGGTGTCAGCCCCTCCGAAAGGACAGGAAGGGTTATGAGACTCTTGTTCTATGTTACTGAGAGGGCCTCATTCAGAAATCTCTCTCTAGGGCTATGTCTACACTGCAAGTTTTTGCGGCAGAAAATAGGCTAACGAGGGACTCGTTTGCATGAGTCACGATCTCATAAGGATCTTGCACAAAACGGAGCTTTTGCACAAAAAGGAAACGTCCACACTGCTGCTTTTTGCGCAAAAACCCCTTGCGCAAAAAGACACAGCAGGCACTATGCAAATGAGATCACGGCTCATGCAAATGAGTCCCTCATTAGCATATTTTCTGCTGCAAAATCCTCGCAGTGTAGATGTAGCCTAGGAGTAAAATAGCTACTGCTCAGCTATGGGATGCCCATCCTTTGATCAGTGCTCTGCTTGTTTGATTTGTTCTCCGCTCTCTGTCTTCATCTCTGATTCTGGGGTGAGTTCAAGCGCCTGGGAGTTGGAGCTGTCTGTCTGACCTGATTAGGATTCCCTCCCCTGCTTCTGCCCTCAGCCCTGCCACTCCCGCTTCTTCTGTAAAGATCTAAAACCAACTTTGTTTGGTCAAAGGTTTTCTCTGATTTTTTTCCAGTTCTGTTGGAAGGCTGAACACTTTGCCATACCGAAGTAGCCTGCCTCAGTGTCCCCTCTTGGACTGCTCCAATAGGCTTTTTCCTGGGTTAACAATACTGCTCTCTAGGGACTGGGTTTATTAATACAAAAGAATTTCTAAGGAAAACTCAAATTCCCAGCACAAAGTCCATTCAAATTCCACCAAAATAAAAAGTTCACTTCCTCCTTTCAGACCTTGCTGTCCAGAACCTTTCCTGTTTTGCCAGCCAGTCTCACCCCAACCTGGCTCCGCCCTAACTCCTAGGATTCTTTGCTCAAGCATCAGACTATCTATTAAGTGGGACTATCTGTTAAGTGTTCCCTTTTAAAGCCCTGATTTTAAACCTATGACCAACACTTCTTTCCTGTTTCTTTTTGCATATGTTGGCCCTCCAACTTAGTTGATCCTCTTGCTTATTTGCTTGCTACCCCTTCCCCCACTACAGTAGACAGTCCTTTCAGGACCCATTGTGAACACAGAGCCCAAATAAGCCTACACATTCCCCCCTGGGCACTTCATGCTGATCTTTATAGAGGAATCACCTGACCTCTTCCAGATGTGGTGTGTTAGCCACTATGGCTGATTGGACCCAATCCTTAGGGTTCGGCAAACCATTGTCAGGGGTTCTGTGAAAAATTGTGGAATAAATAAATAATTTATTTCTTACAATGTAAGCTGACATATATATAACAGCTCTTTACAAATAAATTTTCTTGACAATAATTTATCAGTAATTGAATTGTGCTCCCCGCTGTCAACTTTTTCTGGCCAAGCAAACATTTTCATAGGTAGGAGTATCTCCGGATATGGAAAATTATTTTAGGGGTTCCTCCATGGGAAAAAGGTTGGGAATCACTGCCTTAGGGAGAAGCCACTCCATTAAACCCCTAATATCAAACTTTTTGCTTCTCTAGTGACACACTTTGCTTCCCCCTCCCCCCAGTTCTTGTCAAAACCCAGATCTTTTTCATTATAGTGTCTAATTGGTTAAAAAAAAACAACTATTTGCATCAAAAATAGTTTTCATAGAAAAAAATTTTCAATTCTATTGCCATCCAATCTATCTAAATGTATCCATTATTATGATATTTGAGTATCTTAAAAAGAATTAAGTAAAATAATAGATCAGTATATCTTCAGCATTACTTATGTTTGAGAACTTGTGGGGTCTTATTCCTTTTTTAAACTTCATGGTTTGAAAAGTTTTGAAATGTTCCCAGTTTTTTATGGAGATTTTTAATTTTTTTTTCTCCAGTCTCTCAACCTTTTTGCTTTTCTCTTCTCTTTGCCAGTGATCAAATGGAAAGGACTGCAAATGCCCAAACCTGAAAAACTGAAATATGTTTTAGTTTTCAGATTGGAAATTACCCCCCAAAAATCATTTTTTTTGTTAAAAGTCAGAAAAATAAAAATATGAAAAATAAACTTTTTTTTTCCCCAAAAAGCATTTTATTGGGGAAGGGAGAGACAAAAGTTTCAACCAGCCCAAGCCAGCGTGTTGCACAATTAAACCCTTAGTCTTTGATCTGGCACTGAGCTCCTAATGAGTATATATCTGCACTCATCTAGAGCACCGCTGAAGTGGGTTTCCAAACAGCACCATCTGCATGGATGTGACAGAGGGCTGGCAGAGAAGCAGCTGCACCAGCATGCTGCTCGCTGGATCACCAATTAAATCACCCTGGAGTAAACCTGAGGAGCAAAGTTGTATTTAACTGATAGATTGGGACGGCCTGAGATGAGCCAAAAGTCTAATTAGGCCATTAGCCCAGCAAATAGAAAAGGCACAGGAAGGATATGTTCAGGGGAAAGAGAGAAGCTAGCAGACTTAGATGTAGGAGGGTTCTTGGGGGGATGGTATATTCTGTTTTCCTTCCTATAGCTAAAACAAAAGGGAAAACTGTGTAGCACTTTAAAGACTAACAAGATGGTTTAATAGGTGATGAGCTTTTGTGGGGCAGACCCACTTCCTCAGATCATATTCTGGAAGAGAATCGGCATGACCGTATATACCAAAGGCTAAGTGAGCTCCAAGGAGAGTCTGCTTGTAAATAGAGAGCTGCAAAATTTGTAAAGGGGATGGGGAGAACAAACTCAATACACTGCACAAGGAGTAAGACCAGGAGAAAGGGTTGTAACTAAGTGCTTCTAGGAAGCAGACAGGAGCAGGATGAGGCCTGTCACAGTGGAGCGTAATGCAATAGCAGAGCTTTCAACTGTAAAATGTTTGGAGTCCTTTCATAACACAGCAGAGTCCTGTTCCGTGTGGAGCATAGCTCTAGATCTCAACACATTCAATTATTATTACTCCTTAGGTAGCTTTTCCCCAGAAGTGGCCTCTCTCCCCTCAATTCTTGTATCTATTTAATACATTTAAAAAAAGACTATATAGGAGCATCTCCACCTTGATACAAGCCTTCTGCAGAAACACCTGCAAGCTATTGTAAAGCCAATAGGTGGAACCAAACCTGGGACCTTAGTGCATGAGTCTCTTCAGCTTGAGCTAAAAGTCCACTGCATCTCAGCCAAGGCTCTAAAGCAAACTCATCCTGTCTCTGTGAATGGCTTAGTGCCTCTCCATAGGACAGTGAACCACACTCAGCAAGTGTGTGAGTTACACTAGCATAAGCCAGTTGGAACAAAGGGACTGGCAGAAGGCAAACCCAGTAGCCCTCAGACAATCCCATCAAATAAAAAGGAACAATTTCTAATTAACCTACAAAGAAACAGTTGGATGGGAAGCAGCTGACAGATACTGAAAAGGAAAGGAGAGAAAACTTGCCTCCACAAAATCAGTTTAGGGTAGGTCTCCAGAAATCTGTGGGTCTTACATAGCATACCCTGAAGTCAGCCAACACTTCCAGGATAGAAATATAAAATCAAGCACTCTAGACTGAGAAATGAATAACCTGGGTGTAGTCCAGGCTGATCCTAGGGACTAAGGGCATGTCTACACAGCAGTCCTATTTCAGAATAACTAAAGCTACACTAGGGGGCTGGAGCACATGACCTATGAGGAGAGACTGAGGGATTTGGGTTTATTTAGTCTGCAGAAGAGAAGAGTGAGGGGGGATTTGAGAGCAGCCTTCAACTTCCTGAAGGGGGGTTCCAAAGAGGATGGAGAGAGGCTGTTCTCAGTAGTGACAGATGGCAGAACAAGGAGCAATGGGCTCAGTTTACAGTGGGGGAGGTCTAGGTTGGATATTAGGAAAAACTATTTCACTAGGAGGGTGGTGAAGCACTGAGATGGGTTACTAGGGAGGTGGTGGAATCTCCATCCCTAGAGGTTTTTAAGTCTCGGCTTGACAAAGCCCTGGCTGGGATGATTTAGTTGGGATTGGTCCTGCCTTGGGCAGGGGGCTGGACTTGATGACCTCCTGAGGTCTCTTCCAGCCCTATGATTCTACTACAAGCCATTCTGTTGAAATAATGGAGAGCCAGAGGACTTCTTACTCGGACTCCTGTAACCCTCATTTCATGATGAGTAAGGGAAGTCAAAGAAAGAGTGTTCTTCCTTCAACTTCCTGCTGTGTAGACAGCACCAAAAGCCAAATGAAGCTATTTCATCTCAAGCTACATCATTGACGTCGCTGAAGTTGTGTCACTTAATTCGACTGTAGCCTTGCTGTGTAGATGTACCCAAAGAGACAATCCAACCCTCTTCACTGTCTCTGGACCTCACTGGATGCTAAAGGGGTACATTCATAATATGCAGGCACATCTGTGTATATTTTGTTACCCCTTTCTGACATGACCGGTTAGGCCAATTTTGAGGCACTTGTGACTTGTTTCTGGTAGGAGGAGAAATTGGTGATGGTGTCATGTATCTCTTATTGCAGTTCTGTTGATCTATAAAGAATAGATGAAGTCCCGTTTCTGTGATCACCTCAGGAATCAAGCAATGGGAGACAATTTCTTTACTCTTTGTTCTGAGCTACTCTCAGCTACGACTCTACCCCCCAAAGCTCGCTCTCTAGACTTTTTCTTATGGCCACACTAGCAGAGATGTTTGTGAGGCTTCCCTTTGCTCTTTTTCATCTGCTTCTGTGATATTTTTGCCCCTCCCTCTCACACACAAGGCAGCTGCCATCAAATCAATTCCTCATGCCTATGTTATCATTCAGCCCAGGGCTACTCAACTTTGGAAGACCCAGGGGCCACAATGAAACTCACAGCACATGCCGAGGGCCACAGCTTAAGTGTGGTTGCATGTGCATGTGCATATATATGCAAATATATGCAAATAGCTTCTTTCACACTAACAGGAATGAATACAAAGATTAAGGCAAGACTACACAACACACAACCCCATTTAAGTCAGTTCTGCTGATATTAATAAAATGCAATATTTACCCAATTTCCACGCATATGTCAACACTTTTAATGAGCAATGACAGTCCAGGAATGTAGCTACTAAAACACGTATCAACAGAAGACCATTATATTGACTACTTTTTTGTTTTGGCTCCCACCCGTGGGCTGCAAACAAACGGGCTGTGGGCCACACATGGCCTGCAGGCCGCGTGTTGAGTAGTCCTGATTCAGTCCGTTGTGAAATCCCTGCTCACATCTACAGGCATGGCCAAAGAGTTTGTGGGGGCCCCAGGCAGCACGCTGATAGCAGGACCGGGCCAGGTGCCTTGGCCCATGCAACTGCCTTGCCCAATGCCAGGCCTGCCCACATACCTCACCTTCCTGAGCAGCTTCAGAGGTGGCAGGTGATGTGTGTGGTGGTTCCGCGTGTATCAGCTATCTCTCATCAAAGGGACATTTAATTGTTCCCTCATTTAGCCTGAGAGGAAGGAGGCTTTTACTCCTGTCCGCTTTAAGGAGGTTTTTTCCTAGTCTCTAACCCAGTGGTTCCCAAACTTTTCAACATCACGCCCCCTTTTTGATTTTTAAGAAATCCTCACCCCCTGCCCCCCATAGTAGCAAAACTTGTTGAGCAAAAGAAAAAAAGGAACTGACTGGGGCTGAAAAACAAAAATAGCAGCAAAACTTAGGGGGGGGTTAAGGGGGGGGGTCTGGGTCTCGCACCCCACCTGGAATTTCTTCACACCCCCCCAGTTTGGGAACCCATGCTCTAACCTGACAATATCCTTTGTTATTTGATTTTCTAATGCAAGTGAGCAATGGATTAAAACAAAGCATTTGGGCACTTGAAACTCCTCTGAGAGGAGGGAACATCAGCCCTTAAAGAAACCCATTTGCAATTCCTACAACAAAAAAAGCGAGGGGGAGGGAGAATGACTAGTGAATAGGAACAAAGGTGGATGGATAAATGCAGATTTAAGTTATAAAAAATGTTCTAAACGGTCCCTTAGGAAAGAGGCAGTCTATATTCTGGACAAGGAAATCTTATCAAGGGTTCCCAAGTATAAATATTGAAAAGCTCCCTTAAAGGTTAGCCCCACTGCTAGATGTCAGCATGTTCTTTTCAGGATCCAGCTTGCAGCAAATTGACTGTGAAAGGGAAGGGGAAAAAAATAAGAAAGGAGATTTCCTCCACAGAAGGCCTTCCACCCTCTTTTACTTTTTTCCCTGCTCAGCTCTACAGCATATAGATGCAGTTAAATCTCTTCATGATGCTAACACAACCCTCTACTTCTATCTTGGGCTGGGTTTTTCTTAGAATCCTGCATCTCTCACTTACCAAAAAAGAAAGCGCTCTCCCTGCCAGTAATACCTCTGTGAAATCTCCTTTAAGTGAGGCGCTTCTTGCACCTAGGCTGTGGCTCTGAAAGCTGCCATCTGGTGTAATGTGGCTCTATTTTAAGCTTCGGCGGCACGTGACTTCAATCCACATAAGTGTTGATTGTACATGATTGCCTTTATTGATTCCTCCTTGGACGCAACGTGCCTGCATCAAACTTTAGATATAGTTTTACCTCAGACTTTCTTTCATTCTCTCTCACTCTGCTCTTGTCCCTCCATCTTTATTGCTATTCCGTTATTGTGGCAGAATCTAGAGACATCAGTCACAGACTGAGGACTCCGGGAGTTGTACACTTAAATATATTTAACTTTTAACTTTAATTTTCAGTGGCAGAAGATTTTTAAAGCACATAGTCTTTATAAATAGATATATATATAAACAGACTTGCCTGCCTCCCCTACCTTTAACTCTGCATTTTTACATCAAAAGCTAAGTATGAGACACTTGTAGCTGACCTAATTAGCCTCATTAGCACTGCTCCTGTAATTGACAGGTCCTTCCTCCCCCCCGTTCTGTTATAAATAACTTGGTTTCTGTTATATCTACTCCAGCTCATCATCTGAGGAAGTGAGATTTGCCCACGAATGTTCGAGATACTATATATATATTTGTTAGTCTCTGAGCCCTGGTCTACACTAGGGAGTTATTTTGAAATAACCCTCCCTTATTTCAAAATAGTAAGTGGAGCATCCACACTACCAAGCCCATTTTTTCAAAATAACAGGCTGGTTATTTCAAAATCTTTACTCCTGCTTTCCTAGGAGAATAATCGTATTTCAAAACAGTTATTTTGGGAGATATTATTTTGTTATTTCGAAATATTTTCTAATGTAGACATGCCCTAAGGTGCCAGAGGACTACTGTTTCTTCTTTTGAAAAAAAGATGGTTCTTGTCCCAACAAAGCATCTTACATGCTAAACTCCTCCCAAATTATTTTTCTAAGTAAAATTGGGAAAGAGTTTAGCATTTGCATGGGATGCTGGTGATTTAAATGGGAATTAAGGGTGGGGGGGAAGCAGCGAGGATCCTTAACTTTCGGTGGCAGAAGATTTTTAAAGCACATAGGAAAAAACCACTGCTGACTTTCAATGGGAATCGGATGCCCAAGTGGCCTTTGTGTCCTTCAAAAGCTTCCCTTCAGTATCTAGCACTCCTTCTTCTCAGTCAGTAATGAGCCAATGCTGCTAAATTGTACTGAGGCAGTGTGCTGTCTGAAGGGCTGTCTTTTAGATTAAATTATAAACACTGACTCCTGACTATATGTGACCATTAACATTCCCACTGCACATTTTGCAAGAGAAGGGATGCCAGTTAATCCCAATGCCCTTGCTAAAATCTTAGTTCGTTAATTACATTCTGACTGTAGAAATTCCTTCGCCATTTCAACTCAACAAAAGTTCTGTTTGTTACATATCCTGAGTTGCTCTGTGGTACTATGTGCTCTTAAATGGTTGCCACCCTCCATCCCAGAGGTAACTGACTTTCTGCGGTGAACAAAGAGATTCGTAATAATGTAAAAATGTTTCAATTTGTATGACACCTTGTGCAAATTCAGTATCATATTTTCTTTCTTCCTTTCTAGCTTTGGAATTAGAGCTGATCAAGTATCAAATTATTCACTGGAAATATTTTTTTCTTGAATAAACATTTTGGTTTTGCCCACAGAAGCTTATGATTCTATATATTTTGATTAGTTTCTCTAAGGCCTGGTCTATACTAGACCAGGAAGGTCAGCTTACAGTACCCAATTAAAGCTACGCAAAATGAGTAGCTGGAGTTGACTTACCTTAAGCCGAGATGTGGTGACATCCACACAGTGGGAGGCAAACGCTCCCATCAGCTTCCCTTACTCCTCACAGAAGGAGGAGTACCAGATGCGGGTGGGGGCTACCCTCAGTGTTCGATTTAAGGGTCTGTACTACAGCCACTAAATCAAATGCTAGAAGATTGACCTTTGGAGCATCAATCTTCTTGAATGTATAGACCTGCCCTAAGGTGCCGCAGGACCACCCATTGGTATTAAAGTTACAGACTGACAACTGCTACCCCTCTGAAATTCTCTTTTCTGCTTGTGAAAAATCTGTGAGCAGGTTTTGCCTTTTGTCTGTGTATTATGGTTATTTGCTTTTGTTTTTCATTGTGCCAAGTGATTGGATACCAAGTGATAGTTACTAACTGTGAATATTTATTCTTTGCCTTCCCTGATCAGATATTGGAGCCCCTGTGTGCCAAGTGCTGCACCACAGATGTGATGACAAGATGACTGCTGGTGTAAAATTCTTGCAGTCTAAGGGTGCGTCTACACAGCAGCCTAAACTCGGAATAAGATACGCAAATTGTGCTACGCAAATTGCGTATCTTCTTTCGAAACGATTTCAGAATAGCTTATTTTGAAATTTGGCATGTCTACACAGAGCCAAATTTCAAAATAATGCGCTATTTTGAGCCATCCCTTATCCCTCGTGCAGCGAGGTTTACCGGGATGGTGAAATAGCGCACCCGTTATTTCGAAAAATATTTCAAAATAACGGGTGGCTTCTGTAGACACGGGGTATCTGAAATAGCTGTGCAGTGAAGACGTACCCTAAGTAGAAGACAAGAGACACTGAGTGGATACAACAATCAAATGGGGTAGGTAAGGCTAAGGGTGCAGTTGCCCAGGGATTCAACACGTAGCAGTGGCAATGGCTGGGAGCCCTGAGCCCTATAAATCACCACCAGAGCACTGGTTCATACCCTCCAGGCAGCTTTAAAGTCTAGCAAGGGGGTGGCCAGGCACACTCTGGGCCAGGGCTGGCCTTACCATGAGGCGAACTGAGGCAGCCCCCTCAGGTGCCAGACTGTGGGGGTGCAGCTAGGACCCAGAGTGTAGAAAATTGTGTCTGCTGCTGGTCCATATGTATTCTCTCTGCTCTAGATGCACAGAGATGGTGGAGTGCTGTGGTGGAGGAAGGAGGGTGCAAGAGACATAACAGGCAGGCAGGAGAAAATGGGGCATGGGGGCATCATTTGAGCTCCCTGCCTCAGGTGCCAGAATGTTGTGGGCCAGCCTTGCTCTGGGAAGTGTGGAGGGCTGGCTGTCCTGGCCCCACCCTTCTTCCTTAGGCCCCTCCCTTCTGGGAGCCAGGAGGACTGCCGGCACCCCTGTAGTGGGGAGCATGAGATAACTGTGAGAGTACTAGGACTGGTGTGCCGCTAGCAATCACAGCTCATGAAAGACCTGATGCAAAGCCCACTGAAGTCAGTGGAAAACTCTGGTGGACATCAGTGGTCTCTGAATCAGACTTGAGCTTGCCCACCCTAAGTGTCACACTTCAGAGCATAATCTTTGTCAGAGAGAGGTTGTATCACTGTCTGCTTCATAACCCCAAGTGCTTTCCCATGACTTGTGGTCATAGCTCCCTACCTGGGCCACTCACAAAACCCTATCAGGATGCTCATCACACACTTCAGTGTCTGTGTATAGCTATACTCCTGACCAGCCGCTCTCATTGCAGCAGTCTGTTGCAACACACCAGCCACATGCTGGCTTCAACAGCCTCGGTTGCCACTCACAGGGTGACCACAAAACAGTCCCAGTCCTGCATTTTCCTAAAAAATGTGTATTCTGTGCTGTCCAGCCCTCTCCTGGACAATGCAGCCGTTAAAGGTTGGTTGCCCCTGCAAATGGTCAATACTTATCAGTTTGCTACTTTGACTGGAGATGTGAAGCACTTCGTTTAAACACTGCACAGGATGGGTTTGGATTTTAAATGAAAACAAGTTTGTTAACAAAAAAGGATACGATTTTAAGTGAAGTCAGGTGTAAGGCATTAACGTCAGAAATGGTTACACAAAAAATAAAAATAAAACACTTTCTAGTAACTAAAACCTAACACACTAGACTTGCTTCAAGGGAAAATCCTTACACTGTGGACTCAGTAAGGGGGCTGAGCAAATTCACAGGTCAGCATCTCCCTTGAAAGGCAAAGGCAAAGGACTACGGGTCACCAAATGAAATTTAATAGGTAGCAGATTCAAAACAAACAAGAGGAAGTTTTTCTTCACACAGCACACAGTGAACCTGTGGAACTCCTTGCCAGAGGATGCTGTGAAGACCAGGAACTTTAATGGGGTTCAAAAAAGAGCTACATACATTCACAGAGGTTAGGTCTATCAATATTTATTAGCCAGAATGAGTAGGAATGGTGTCCCTAGCCTCTGTTTGTCAGGTACTGGAAATGGATGACAGGAGAGGGATCACTTGATGAATGGCTATTCTGTTCACTATCTCTGGGGCATCTGGCATTGGCCACTGTTGGAAGACAGAATATTGGGCTAGATGGACCTCTGGTCTGACCAAGTATAGCTGTTCTCGTTCTGATGTTCTTATGTAAAAGAGAGAGCCAGCCTGGGGAATTCTGCCCCTTTCTTCTATAGTTAGTTTACCTTTGAAGTGGATTCTTCAGAGGGTTATCCCTCAAAGCAAAGTTCATTCAATTGTAAAGAAGGTGACATGGATTATGGCAGTGAAGAAGGCTCCATGTTCATTCTTCTCACATTTGCTGAAATAGAAATGTTCTTTTTTTCCTGACATCTCCTCTCTTTGCTATCCCAAAGACCTGGTTTTAAGTCCCAGCTTGACAAAACCCTTGCCGGGATGATTGAGTTGGGGTTGGTCCTGCTTTGGGCAGGGGGCTGGACTCGATGACTCCTGAGGTCTCTGCCAGCCCTACCATTCTCGGATTCTATGATTCCATGACCCTCTTTACCATACTAGTACATTGAGGTAAACGTTTATTTCTTCATTCAGGCTACTTCTGTCTGGGAAGGGTTGGGTGGTGTGGAACATATGCTATGAACCTCATAAAGGGGGATTTCATAACTTTACATATCATGTTTTTACACACATATTATTGAGGAGTGAGTCTTCCAATGATACCTTGCAAAGCATATTTTGTACAAAGATTATTATAATCGCAAGTGGGAGATGAATACAAAAGTGCTTTGGGTCACCATAGTTGAATGTACTGATAAGTCAAATGGTGGGGTTATTTGTTGTTGTTGTTGTCTTGGCTGAACAAACCTTTGTCAAGAGGAGTCACTTTTTCATCCTCATGACATTCTTGTAAATAAAAGCTGGTCAATGCTCTCTCCTGTGTTTGTAAAGTGAAGACCTTTATTTAACAGAGGACTTAAGCAAGTGCTTGACTTTTAAGCATAGGAAAACAATGAGTTGTCCTGTGGCACCTTAGGCCATGTCTACACTAGGAAATTATTTCGAAATTACTAAATTCGACTTAACTCCTGGCTTAACAAAACTGAAATACTGTGTCCACACTACGGGGAAGCCTCAAAATTAGTCCGAGGCAGGCTCCATGAATGTGGACGTGCTACCTTGACTTAGAACCCTAGGAAGCAATTAGTTCGAATTACTCTGGGGAGTTGTTATTTTGAAATAGCGGCACTGGAGCCTCCATGCTACTGCTATTTTGAAATAACTATTTCAGAATTAGCGTTATTCCTGATGAAAAATCAGGAGCACAGCTTTCTAATTCAATTGCCTGTTATTCCAAAATAACAGACTTGGTAGTATGGATGCTCCACTTATAAATTCGACTGTGGGGGTGGGGTTATATCTAAATAAAGTCCTAGCGTAGTCTAGGGTTTAGAGACGAACAAAAATAAACAGAATCATGAGCTACAGTCCAACTGAAGTCAATGGGACTACTCATGCACTTAAGCATTAAATTCTCCACAGAACTGGGCCTACAGGGTAGAAAGGGTTGTGATCAGCAGATACACAAATCACTAGATTTAATCACAAAATTATTCATCATTTTTTAAAATGAATTTCCTCAGCTTTGCTTAACATTGGAGCATAATGTGAAAACCCACAGGACTAGCTCTGATCTTACAAAGAAAATAGCACTCAGGAAAGGAAAGAGCCAGAGTTATTCTGCCTTTATTTTTTTATTCCTCCCCCCTCATTCTTTGAATTATGGGCTTACGCTCAGATCATTTGCAAGACTTTTGGATACAGATCAGCAGCTATGCACAGAGAGTCTGAATCTTGAATCTTCTATTTCACACTCTGCCTGTACAGGGTAATAGCTTGAGGTGCTGTCAGGACCTTCATCTTCAAGAAATGATGAGAGTAGCAAACTTTCTGTGATTACACAGCTGGGAATAGGCCACAGGATTGCTGGATGGCTGTAAACTATAAAGAAAGAGAAGCAGAAAGACCTTTGATTTCCATTGGTGCTTACATGTGTGCAAACTGGAGCTGGAAACCTAAATGGATGAAGTCTCTCAGGTTCCTTCCCTGGACAGGAGGAAGATGTGTGTCTAAAGGCCAGGACTGGACTTTAGACATCTGTGGTCTACTCCTGTCTCTGACACAGATTACCCTAATGATCTTCAGCAATTCCCTTAATCTCTCTGGGCCTCCGGATGCAAATATCTAGCGATACACATTTCTATCAATTTGTTTTTGGTAGAGGACATTTAACACCCCTGCATTTTTTTTTTATATCTCCCATTCTTTGAGTCAGATTCTAGCTAGTGTTGACAAACCTTCTATGGAATAAGCAGAGCATAATTTGTATAATTTAACTGGATGATTATTACTATTGATGGGAAAACCTTGCAGAGTTCAGAAATTCACTTGGTTCGAGTGAACAGCCACTGGTCACAAGCAAAATCAGTTTCAGGCTTTGGGAGAATCTTAATTCTATCAAGAATTTGAGACCTAGGCTAAAAGGAACTAAAAGACCTTACAGTAGCCCCTGTGGACAGGAGACCACATTACAAAAAAAAGAGATATAAGAACAGACATACTGGATCAGACCAAAGGTCCATCTAGCCCAGTGTTCTGTCTTCCGACACTGGCCAATGCTAGGTGCCCCCAGAGGGAGTGAACAGAACAGCGAATCATCAAGTGACCCCACCTCTGTCACCCATTCCCAGCTTCTGACAAAGACTAGGGACACCATTCCTACTCATCCTGGCTAACAGCTATTGATGGACCTATCCTCCATCAATTTATCTAGCTCTTTTTTTAACCCTGTTAAAGTCCTGGCCTTCACAGCATCCTCTGGCAAGGAGTTCCACAGGTTGACTGTGTGTTGCATGAGGAAATATGAAGGCAGTTACAATAAATGGTGTCTCTATGGATAATCTGAGTAGGGATCATGGAACAAATAAGTTGTGGAAATCAAGCTATCCTCTATTGCTCCAAGTCATCACGGAACTTAAGCAAGTAATTAATTTTAAGCACATGAGTAATCTCATGTCTTCATGTCATGGAGAGAAGCCGAGCCACCCCTGTCGCCTCCCTCCCACCTGCAGGCTCCTGGCCTGGCCAGCACTTTCCCATGCCTGCTTGTCCCCGGGATGTGGGGATAGCCAGGTTCCACCCGGAACATCTACGCCCCTGCAGGAAAGGGCCCACTGTCCAGGACTCAGATGGCCTTGCTTCAAGCACATTACCTTCATCTGACCCGAGACCTTTTGGTGTCAGCTCAGAGCTGAGGGCTAGGTTTCAGACACACTGTCTCTTGGGATTACTGCCCTTCTCGCTTTTCTTCACAGATGGACTAGCTGCAAGTGGGGCGTGAGCCACATCTCCCACGACATCTTCCCAACCCTGCATGACCCCATGATGACCTCCAGTGCAAACACATAGCCTGCCTCCATTCCCTCCAGTGTTCTCTGGAGCAGCGGGACCAGAGGTTGGATGTGGACCTGCAGGAGAGCCGAGCTGACCGGAAACTGTGCTGCTTCACCTGGCAGGAGCTGTCCCAGAAGGCCCGGAGCATGTGCACAGTGTACAGCGCTGCCGCCAACCACATGGTCACCACGAATGAGTGGTCCAGCAGCCACCTCCAAACACGCTCCTGGTCCCACCCTCACCCTTTCAGCTTCTCCCCCCAGCCTCTGAGCGCCCAACACATGACGCGATGAGACCGCCTGAGGCAGGCACTGGTCCCAGCCCCATCCCTGAGCCTCTCCTCCCCACTCGTCCCCCTTCCACCTTCCTCCTTCCCTCTCCCAGGTTCTTTCCCCAGTTCCTCCCCAGGTACATCTACCCCAAATTAAAAAAAACAAACACAGTTTCTTGTTCCAAAACAAAAGGTCTTGTTTACTGTGTCTGCAGGAAGGGGGTGGAGGGTGGAAGGGAGGGATGTGGGAGGTAAGGCACAGAGGGGCACCGCAGAGGCCCCTAGTGGGAAGGCCCAGGGGAGAATGTCACACGTGTCCTTGTCTAAAACTCTCCCTCAGGGCCTCTCAGATGTGAACAGCCTCCTGACAGGCCTGCCAGATGGCAGCCATGCATGTTTGTTCAAAGACCCTGGCCAACCACTCAGCCTCTGGCCCCCACCCTGACAGGAACGTCTCCCCCTTATTTTCCCGAATATTGTGGAGGACAAAGGCAGCCGACACCACCTGGGGGACGTTCCGCTTGCCAAGGTCCAGACGGGTGAGGAGACATTGGAACCTCCCTTTCAGACGGCTGAAGATGCCCTCCACAACCATGCAGGCCCTGCTGAGCCTGGCATTAAAAAGTTGGTCGGTGGGGTCCATGTGTCCAGTGTAGGGCTTTATCAGCCACGGGAGCAGAGGGTAGGCAGCATCCCCCCAAAGGAACATGGGCATGTCCACGTCCTCAACCCTGAGGGTGCAGTCGGGGGGAAAAAGTGCCAGCATGCATCTTCTGAAGAAGCTGGAGTTGCAGAATGTGCAGGTGTCGTGCGCCTCGCCCAACCACCCAACGTTGATGTCCTTGAAGCAGCCTCAGTGGTCCCCAAGGGCCTGCAGCACCATAGAAAAGCACCCCATGCGGCTGATATAATCTAATGCCCAGTGGTTGGGGTCCTGGATGGGGATGTGGGTGCCGTCAATGCCCCTGCTGCAGATGGGGAAGCCCATCACAACAAAACCAGTGATGATGGGGTCCACGTCACCCAGGATGACGGCCTGTGCAGCAGGAAGGTATTGATGGCCCTCACCACCTATAGAAGGAGACAGACAGAGAATCACGGGGTTGCCAGGGCTCTCAGAAGCTCCCGAAGCCCAATCCTCCCTTCCCACACACCAGGACCAACCCCCAACTTACCCCAACCCCAGGCAGGACTTTGTGAAGACAGGACTGAAAAACCTTCCAGGGAGGGAGTTTCCACCACCCCTCTTTCCCTAGGAAACCCCATTCCAGTAGTTCACCACCCTCCTGGGACAATAGCACAAGAGAATCATACCTGCATGACCATGACGGTCGATCTCCCCATGACGAACTGGTTCCTGACAGAGAGGTAGCTGTCCGACGGAGCGAGCCTCCGCAATGTGGTGGCGACCCACTTCTGGATGGGGATGGGGGGGACTCATGTGGTTGTTCTGTCACTGGAGGGCAGGGCCGAGCCACTGGCACAGCTCCATGATGGTGTCCTTCCCCATGTGGAAGTTCTGGAGCCACTGCTGGTCATCCCACCACTCCATGACAAATGCAGCCCCACCCATCGGAACTGGTGTCCCGGCGCCAGAAGCAGCAGTGCACGGTATGCAGGGGGAGGTTGTGCTGCATGAGCAGCACCTGGGGAGAGGAGAGGAGGTGCCCCGCAGGGAGTGGCGGGTCCCGTTCCGGCAGAGCCACGCGGGCAGCCTGTGGTAACTGCACCAGGACGTGCAGGAGGAGGTCCAAGAGCTGGCGACTGCTTTCCAGCAGGTGCAGCTCCATGGCAGGAGAACTGTGGTGTCCACCAGGGCAACCAGAGCACACAGTGAGAAAAGTTGGCTGTCCCTCAAGGAGGTAGGCAAAGGTGAAGAGCCTGAGAGAAGACTGTATGGGGGGGTGGGGTTTCTTTAAGCACAAGCCTCCAACAAGTGACTGCTGTCCTCATGCCCTGCCCAAAGGCATCCGGGGGCTTTAAATGCAATTGAGGCTCCAGTCAGTGTGGACGCTCTGTTTCCAAACAGCTCAGTGCTATTTCGATGGGTGTTTGTAGTGTAGATGCACTATTTGGAAAAAAAAAACTATTTTGGAATCTTTATTCCGAAGTTTCTTATTTTGAAATAAGCGTGTGCACATAGCCTAACTGTCCATGATGTAGCTCCAGTCTCCAGGACTGTCAATCCAGAACCCTACAAAACCAGAACATCAAAGCGAGAATGCAGTAAGACATTGTCAACAAACTTTTGTTCACATTTCTTTATTTTTCCACTACCGTTTCTGTACAATGGGAGCACCAGCGTTTAATCTGGCGTAAAGGGGTGTGACTCCCCTGGAGACAAGGATCTGTGCTCATCTCCTCACCAGCCAGGCTTTTAACTCTGCATTTAATGTGGTTAGCAGAGCTAAAACAGGTCATGTGCTTCCCACTTTTTAGTTCATCGAGACCATGGGGAAAGGTGGGACTTTAATGATCCATAGGACTTTTGCTGGCTCACTGCATAGAAGTGAATGTAACCCAAATTCCTCAATCGGTACTAAAAATTATTACAAGTATGTGAAAAAATCAGAGAAAACAAAAAAAAAACCCCACACTAACTAAATTTTAGAAGAAGAATCAGAAAATTGTCTGTTTCTTCATCATTTTTAATAAGAGATGACTATTCTTTAGAAAAATGAAAAGGTTTCACACTTTCATACGTTGGATGACAAGCATTAAAGAGTGGTTTTTGGCTCACATGCCTTCAGCTCATTATTAAATGCTAGGAATGAAATTTGAACTCTCCTGGACTTACCAGGTCAGCAGAGTACTTGTGAACTAATTCATTATGTGGTAGGGTTTTTTGCTTTGCTTTGTTTTGTTTTGTTTTGTTTCTTTTTTTTTTTTAATTTAGAAGAACGCAATTAAAACTGAACTTGATAATTAATTCTGAACCGGTGAGAACCAGTTCCAGAGATTATGACTATAATGCTATGTAGCCATTGATATAAATATTCATGAGGTCTCATTGTTTTATGGTTTTTCTCAAGCACACAGCTTATCTGACGAAGTAAAATTAAAGCACCATTTTTTAACATTTCAGTGTAAATAAGACTCAATGGAGAAAGAGTAGTTTGTGATATATATATATATAAACACAAATATGTAATGTACCATACATACACATTTAGAGGATATCTATATATGGTGCATTAGGTATTTCTGTATGTTCTGTGTGTGCTATATGTATTTGATACATGCTCCATCTCACACAGACATGTTTGAACCTTATACACAAAATGTACTGATACACGTGCACAAGTAACTATGAAAGAGATACAGCAGGAGAAATGGATAAACAATTTTGCATCTTAATCTGGTCCACAGCGAGTTACCGAAATTCACTGAAATTGACTTGACCTACCCCCAAAAATCAATTAATATATAAAACTAATCATGGATGATTGAAGACAGAGTGAGCACATGTGCTTTCTTATTCTATTTCAGTTTGATACTAGTCCATAGCATCATCATATGTGTCCTTGTTAAAGACTCCTGTATAAACATGACATCTTCAGGAATGCTGGAGTAATAAAGATGGATCGTAGAGAAATAGTGACTAAAGAGAAATAAGCATCTGGACAGCTAGTTGACAGCTAGATTGAAAAAGAAAGAAAGTTGCATGAAAAACACAAAGTAATTTTAAACCTTCAGTGTTTCTGATTTAGTTGTATTTAATTGAATTTCATTTTTTAAAGAAAATGAGAATGGGTTTTACATAATTGCTCTTTGTTTCCTTTCAGGGTCCTGGCACAGTTGGCCTCACCACAAGCCTTACAGTTATTGAGCATAATATACAAATCTGAGCAAGATTTAAACCTACTGCATCGGCAGGCTCAGCTCATTTATTGTGAGGCGCTGAAAAGTCAAATTCGGTATTATGTGATTAAGCTACATCTGTCTCAGTGCAAGCAGTAACCATATTTCTGTAAGTTCAGCAGGTGTTTTGCAAAGAATCTAAAGGATTTTGCACAAAATTAGTGCCTATAATAAAGCCCCAGTGATGAAGAGACAGCTCTTTATATCACTGATATATTATAGTTTCATTCTAATAAATGTCATTTCCAGATATTTCAAAACCTAAAAGAGGTTTGCTGACTGAACTGTTTTGCAAGCATATTTGCTGTGCCTTATTGCAAAGATGTTCTTTTATAGACATACAGTTTAGAAATTTTATTTGACACTGCTGACTACTAAATTAGCAGCTTTTCAACTTTGTGAGACTCGTGTACCACAAGTGAGATAAAAAGGTAGAATGCGTAACTTTTGCATTCATTCTTGTTGGCACTGTCATAAGAATCTTCGAGATGTGCTAATTGAGCTTAAAATATGTGAAACAAATTAGAACAGGTTTTTTTCTCATGGAGACCTTTCTGCTTCACTGTTCTATTCTATATAGATTCCCACACGGTGCCCATCACCTTAGTATCAGAATGCCTACTGAGACTGTCTTAAGCCATATTAATAGCATCAGTCATGTGTGGCTGCCCTTCAGGGGAAATTTGTACCTGTGATGTGCTATGTGCTTTTGTGAGGGAATCTGAGGTCAAAGGAATGCATTTTGCACTTGAAAAGGAGAGCCATGAGATATGAAGTAGGTCTAGTCCTGCTGGAGTAACTTCCACACTCTTGGACCAGCCCCAGAGAATTCTCTGTTCCCAGATTCAAAATCATTTCATCTTTGTGTCAGATAATTCTGTTGCACCAGTAGAGTGAAGTTGACTGGAGCAGCTTTGAAATCTTTCCACAAAACTTTTTTTTTTCGTTTGGTCAGTATATGTTTATTTCTCGAAACAGAAACTTTGCAGGGAGGGGTTGATGATGTGTGACATTCCCCGTTTAGATTTGTATTATTTTTAACTTGTGAAATTGTCAAAATGTCTCATTCTTACATTTTTGGAATGAAAAAGTTCAGTATTTCAGGTCAAAACGACTTTTCATTTTGAAATGTAAATTAAATTCCTATTGTAGATTCCATGGGATGGCCCAAAAGTTTACTAGATTTTTTTTTCTGCAAAAAGCAATTAAGGCTTTTACATAAGGGGTGAAAGGTGCGAAAACCTGCATATGCTATTGTCCGGAGAAACAGAAATGGAGGACACATTTTGAAATGTGATCCCCAAAGACTTGGTGAAAACTTTGATGAAGATTATTACTTTTTGCGTTTTATTTGCACCAGGACTGCCGGTTTATTATGCTTTGTGCCATCTATTATATATTTTAGAAAGTGTGCCTGTCTGTGTGTCCATTCATCCATCTGTGAGTCCATTTGTTGAAGAACTCCTCCTAAACAGTAAGAGCTAGAAATACCAGATTTGGTATGCAGCTTCCTCTTAGCATAACTCAGGGGTGGCGAACCCGTTCCAGACAAAGAGCCAAAATAACAGTGGATACAGTGCGAAGACCTGAGGCAAAGTTGCTGAGCAAAAAAAAAAAAAGAAAGGACTGCCCCTTTAAGAACCACGTTTAAAGGCTTTTTGGTTCATCAGGCTCCTGTCAGCCATGCCAGATGGCTCCTCTGACAGGCAGTGGGGGCCATTTTCAGGGGTGCAGGGGCTGCTTCGTGGGCTGTGGGGGCGGCTTTGCAAGCCACACTTTCGGGAGGGAAGAACCGCATGCGGCTCGCAAGCCGTAGGTTGGCCACCCCTGGCATAACTTAAAAGCAAGGTCAGGGTTTGGTTGTGCCAAGACAACGGGATGTGCCTGGAATTTGATTTTCTCATAAAATGGAAGGGAAGGGTTTGGGAAGAGGGACAGTTATGCTGTTGAATGACCACAGAGGGGCAGCAAGGAGCCGGAGATGGGGACCAAGACAGTTATAACCCCATTGGGCCAGCAGGCGCTGGAGATGGAGAAAGGGACAGCTATCTGCTATATAGTTCAGAAACTTTGTCTGTCTCTGCCTCTTTCTGTCCCCCAGTCAGGATATATGCACTCCTCCCCTGGTTGTGCCCACTGGAGCAGCAGGGACCATGGACAGGTGCTTCTTACCTGGCCCCAACCTGCTGCAGTGAGAGAGGGCCAGGGGAGTCTGGGACAGCCTACATACTAAACCCCCAGATCTGCCCTAGAACAATGATTCAAATGGAGCATGTACATTTTTGTTTTATTTAAAAAAAAAAAAAGCCCACACAAATTATTTGTGTTAAAGACCCGGGTAACTTGTTCTGCTTTTGTACTTTATACTCAGGTAAATCTTCTAGTAAAACTATAAGAGAAGAACAAATTGCAATCACCTATTGTGATGGGGTGCAGTCACTGAAGTCCCCTTGGAGGTGCCCCTTCAAGCGCTGACAAGGCCACTGCTGCTCACCTTCCTGCTCTTGGGGGATTCTCACCGCTCAGTCCTGCTGGGCCAGCTCCACCAGTCTCCCCCAGCCAAGGCCCCGAGCTAAGATGGCTGCCCTCCCCAAGAAGCAGAACAGACCTTGAACCTCTTCAGGTCCAAGGAGAGTGCAGCTTAGGGCCCAGCCTCCTGGGATACCACTCTGCAAAGGGGATCACACCCCAAAGAATTAGGTAAGCCCCCTTTAACAATGAAAGGGGCAATGTGCACGCTGATGGCTCCCCCAGGTAATAATTGTTTACACTGGGCTTGATAGTAAGTAAAAGTGATTTTATTAAGTACAAGCAGTAGGATTTAAGTAATAAGTGAGGACAGACAGGGCAAAGTAGGTTACAAATCAAAATTAACAATAAAACCCCAAAGCTTAGCTAATTTTAACACTAAAACCCTCCACACAAACGTATTATAAACTCACCCTGAAACCTCTTTTCCAGCTGTCCCTCCAAACCAGGGCTGTCTGCCCACTCTGGGGTCTTCCACTCCTTCCCTCAGGTGCAGCCCAGCCAAAAGACCAAAACTTTTCCCTCCCTATTCTTTTTAAAGAATTCCCTTATTGCATGGGAGTCACCTGGCCACTCTCCACCAACCATTGCTAAGCCTTAAGACAAAAGACTATTTGCATATGACTGCCCAGACACTGAGGCATCCCTGGATGGCTTTCATTCACACATTTAAAAATCATAAAGTATTCCCTACTCCATATGTCTAATTTGACACACAAGAATGATGCACACCTCAAAATAAGATAAACAGAACCAGCCGATCACGACATGAAGAGTGACGGGTGACATAAAATAATTTGCTCAAAGCACCTTTGCGTTATGGATATTCATTTCCATAAGTCCTTTCATAAAGCATGGGGGGCCATCCATCACACCTACACCATGACCTACCAGCCTGGACCCCAGTATCTCCATGGAGCACACTATAATCAGGAGGTTAATGCTAAGTAGGACACATTGCCCAGCAGGGTCTCCAGTGGCATTTCTCAGAGGTGCTAAGGGATAAGCTAGCAGGATATAAACTGGATACAGGAATACAACTAAAATCTTTGAGGTGACGGTGGCATTTCTTTTTATTGATGCATTTGCCAGTTGGAATTAAATGAATGGTCTCATTTCTTATAGGTGTAGGAGCAGTAAAATTAAGTACTTCTGCGTGACAAATATGTGCCGAAGACTTGCAGGAATAAATAAAATCATTGGGAATGCGGAGGTATTGAGCTCAAAATAAAAATGAAATAAACAGTGCCTCAAGCTAAAACTATCTAGCTATCTGTTTTAAGGTTTCATAATAATGCTGCTGCCCATCACCATAGTATCTGAGTGCAAAAATCAATGTTCATCGCTAAATCCATAGTGAACTTCATGGAATCTCTGAATCTTCTCCTTATTTAGGGTCGACACTCTGGCTAGAAATTTTCACTTATGGAGAAAAGGTTTATCCAAAGAGGAATATGGTTGTGCTTATAAGTTCTCTGCCCCAGAAAGACTGGGAGTTGTTTGTTTGTTTGTTTGTTTGTTAGCTTGTTTTGGTGGTGTGAAGGTGCCATCATAGTCTCCAGCTGCAGCAAGAGTTCCAATGATACACTCCCCACCAGGCACCAGAAACCACACCAGTGACCTGTTTTCACCTCACTCCGGTAACTTCAGGGGTGATTTACCTCTGGAAGTTGTGGAACTCTGCATCCTTTTCTTTCCATGCGACAACAGAAAGCAAAGATCCAAGCTCTGATCTCCTAGGTAGATGTCTATCATCCTGCTGCCTTACCAATAGGCTGTAGCCGCTAACATTCAGCTTATCAGACTTGAGTGCACTAGGTGTGTAAATAAGCTGAAAATCCCAGCACACAATGGTTTGGGAGGAAAATGAATTTAAGCCATTGTTATTTTAGTCTGTAACTTATTTGAGTTTTTTTGATGGTATGGCTCCTCCAGTTTTTTGGTTTTGTTTTGTGGTTTTTTTTGGAATAACAGCTACATAAAAAGGAAATGAAAGTTTCATAGATTAGGCCTCCAAATAAATAAAAAAATACAAAGGTAAATCTGTGTTGGCCATTGCCACAGTACTGAATGTAGTGCCATATACATTTTTTAGGAAGGCATAATTTTGTCTGGACTTTATGACCTTACGTAACTCTGGGGTTGTTGTAGAGACTCTAAAGGAGGGTGACCGGGTTTTCAGCCAAACGCCAGGTTGAAAAGGGACTCTCTCTAGCCCTTCGAAGCCTAGTGAGGGTGGAGGAGAGTGAGCAAATGAGTGAGGGGGGTGGACTCAGAGCGGTAGGACCTCAAAGGAGGGGCGGGGCTATGGTGTTCAGCTTTGTTCAGTCAGAAAGTTCGCAGCCCTACTCTAAAGAAAATCTTGTAGCACATTTTTTTCATAACCCACTTGATTCTGGATACCTTTCCTCCCGTCCCTCCCCCAATCACCACAGACCTGCAATCTTCTTCAGAAGAACTTCTCTCCTTCTTACATTTCTCATGGAAGTTCTCAAGTCCAGAGCAAAGGTCTTTTTGTCCAAGGGTAGGTAGACAAGATACTCTGGAATATGTGTGTCTGGAAAAGGAGCTTTCTTGTTTGTTCCCCTTCCGGAAGATTCACCTAATGTTTATAGGAAGACCATTACCTCTCACAAAGGCCAGCTTGTCAAGCTTCACATAAAATTTAGTCAGGTGTCCTTGCTAGAACTAGTGATGATGAGCACCTTCAGGGAAGTCGATTGATTGGCATGATTTCCTATGAAATGCTGAAGCTCTGAAAATTGCATCAGCACATGCAGAGCTTACCCACACAGGTGATGGTCCTGCAACAGGATCCATTCGCATGAACCTTTGCTCCCATACATTGTCCCATTAAGTTCACTCCAACCAGTCTGTGATAGTAGATGCTGGCACAAAATCAGGATTTTGGCTAGTCTGGCCAGTATTTTAAAAACACTCGCCCATGTGGTTTGACAGGCTACGTCTACACTATGAGTTTTCTCGGCAAAAACTATGCTAATGAGGGACTCATTTGCATATTTTCTGCCGATCTGTTTTTATGCTAGGGGTTTTTGCACAAAAACAAGCAGTGTGGACATTTTCTTTTTGTGCAAAAAACCCTTTTTCCGCAAGATTGGTATACCTCCTTTTTTGGGGCATAAAGGATCTTGTGGAAAAAAGGGGTTTTTGCTCAAAAAGAAAATGTCCACACTGCTCCTTTTTGCGCAAAAACCCCGAGTGCAAAAACAGATCGGCAGAAAATAAGCAAATGAGAACTCATGCAAATGAGTCCCTAATTAGCATATTTTTGGCTGAGAAAACTCATAATGTAGACGTAAGCACACATAACTAAAATGAAACAGCTTTCATTATGCTGTTGTGGACTGCGCCCGTTGAAAATGATTGTCTTGTAAAGGAAAGAGTGCAGTGTCAGCCGATGATCAGGGTAGTGCGTGGTGTGTGTGTGTGTGTTCTACACCTGAGTCTTCAACTGCTAGAACTGGGGTCCCTTCGCAGCGGGCAGCCAGAGGCTGACGGGTGCCCCAAAAGTTTGCAGGGAGAGCTTTTACATCCGTGTCTTTAGCTGCTAGGACCAGGGTCCCTTCACAGAGGGCGGCCTACGGAAGGCCGACGGACGCCCCAAAGGATCTGTCCCGTGGAGGCAACACGATCCAATCGCCCAGCTCTTACTGCGTCTGCCCCTGTGACTGGCTGGAGTTCTTTTAATTGTGTTTGGTTCTGTTACAGCAACAGGAGGAGTCAGGTTAAAGCTTAAACAGTTACAGGTTTATTAAAGGGGCTTATAAAAAGCATGTGGTTACTATGACTATTGCTCTACTTTCTTAACTGCTAGCAAATTCAAATCTTAAAATGGTTAGAGAGGAAAAAGGAGATAGAAAATAATGGTACCAAGTGACAGCTTAATCTTTAAAGAGCTCTTTTCTATGCATGCACTAAAACAAAAGGACACATACGGGTACAATTTTTACCCCCTTCTGCGTCGCTTGATTCCAGCATGGTCAGGCCAGGATCGGTCTCTCAATTCCTCAGAAAGACGAATACGATGTGGGCGTCCCCATGGAACCTCGGGAGGCAATTACCTAACCCGACCAGCAGGCAGATGGTAGATTGACACTCAAAATGAGTGTGCTGCTGGACCCATCTTTATACCCATGGGGTCATGTATTCTCTTCCTTATCTATGGCGCCAAATGGTGCTGGTTCGTCTTTGTGACGCCAGCTCTTACAAGGGAGTTGTGAACTTAATTTACACTTGTAAGAGAGAGAACTAAATTGGGAGTACTGGACATTCTTTGCTCAGCGGGCGATTCCCCCCCCGTCCCCCCGAGGACGGCTGTGTATTCGTATCAATATAGGTGCCAGCCAAGGCAGTTCTCGCAGCCTCAAGGTCAGCAATTGGCGTATCTCTGTTTACAGCCATCCAGGGTCACAGCAGCCAGCATATCCGGGCCTTCTGTCAAGGCTTCAAAGACTATGCTGATTTTATTGCTTTCTATGCCCTGTATACTCCAGGCACCTCAGAGGGGCAAGCAAAATGGATGTTGCAAGGGGGGTTCCTGTCTGGCTACATGCAGTCTAATGGGTATGAAAGTTTTGTTCACATCTCAGCTCTGCTGCTCACCCATTGCAAAAAAAAAAAAGCAAAAAAAAAAAAAAACCACACCACACAACACAACAACAACCACTCACCCTTTGCCTGTCTTTTTTCAAGTAGGATTGCATGGGGGAGATTTTGTAAAGCACCTCTGTGATTTAGTTCTGCTAATTCCTGTAACTCCTCAGGGCAAGGATGGTGTCTCTTTGGGTGTGTCTAAACTACACCCTTCTGCCGACCGAGGGATGTAGATTAGGCACATTGCTATTGCAAATGAAGCGGGGATTTAAATATCTCGCGTTTCATTTGAATATCCCACATTTCATTATGCCTCATTCAACGAGGTTTACAGTATCGGTCGGAAAAGGCTTTCCTTGTCGACCGATCCCCGTCTAGACTGCTGCTTTTTGCCGGCAAAGTGCCACGTCAGCAAAAAGTGGTGGCCATTTTTATTCAAATGAAGCGCGGGATATTTAAATCCCCGCTTCATTTGCAATCGCGATGTGCCTAATCTACACCCCTCTGTTGGCAGAGGGGTGTAGTTTAGACACGCCCAGTCTAGGTGCATGCACAGTGCTTAGCGCAGTGGGTCCTCAATATCTGTTGCGGTTGCTAGATGTGATTGTAATACAATGAATCATTTTAATGACGCAGCAGCTGCTTTGCTAGTCTGTGAGTCTGGAAGAGGTGTTCCTTTCTTCTTTCTGTTCCTGTCTGTGAAGATTTGGAGATGCAAAGAAGAAAAGCAAAATAATAATAAGTCCTTGTTGGGGTCTCATGGAAAGAACAATATTTTTCTTCATCCCCTCTCAAAGCTGTTCTTGATTTCATAATAAGCTTTGCTTCATGGGTACTGCCCCCTTGGAAGTGGGGCCTACACATTTGAGGGAATTAGGGAGGGAAAGATTTCAGGTTTTTAGCGGGAGGAAATTATGGCTTTGTGATGGAAAACAATGTCCTCAAATTTCTTTGAAGACAATCACCCACGCGCTGGAGCCCCCTTGTCACATCAGACAGACACAGCTCTCTGCATGGAACCAACTAGCCTGTGTTGCAGCAAATCACTTTCTGAAGGCATCAGGGGTGTCATATGCTCCGGCATTACTCATGCTAAGAGGGAGAATTAAATTCCTCAGCCCCCATTGGAGCAAGGAGCAGGGCAGAATTTACCTACTGTTGTTAAAGTGGAGAGCTGATTACAAGCCGGCAGCTGCTTGGCTCTGTCTTAAACAAGAAAACAAACCTCCTAACCAGCCACCATGGAGCACCTTTTACTCTGTTCCCATGGCAACACCTCCATCCCCTGGTGCCCATGGTGTCTCTAATGCTTTCGACTAGTTGGATGCCTTGGTACCTGTTTCCCGTGCCAGGTCTTGTCAAACCTTATTAGGCTGAGAATCCATTTCTACTGCACTAGTGGGAAAAGAAAGCAGACACATTTAGTTCACCTGAGCTCTCTTTCAAATCCCAGTAAAGTCAATTTCTCAAGTTTCCAGCTAAGTGCTGAACTTGCCTAGGGCAAATACACACAAACACACCCTCTTTCTTTCTCTTTCCTTTTATCTCTCTCATACACAATCTCAAAAACTGGTTCCCTTTCATATAAACACACGCAGGGTCTGGTACACACAAAAAAGCATTCTTCTAAACACACATATAGGCAAACTCTCTTACACGCACACAGTCTCACACATAAAATAACATTCACTTACACATACACACCCTCAATCCCAAAGGCAAAGTTGCTGTCTCTCTCAGACAACACACATTATCTGTATATATTTCAAACCCACACCAACTTGGTCCCACATACACAAACTCACAAATGCTCTTTCTACCTCACTTACTTACTGTTATGATTTCCCCAGAGGGGTTCGCGTCCGCACCCCGATTTATCCATTCCGTGCTTGATATTAGTTATATAACATATTTAATGCTGTAATTCATGTATCATTATGGGAGGAGGTACTCCGTCCCAAAATTTGTTTTAGATCTCGGGCGGCTGGGGAAGGGGGTTTGGGCCCGCCCTCTCGCCGAACCCCGACCCAGGGCCTTAAGGCAGGGACCTAGCGGAGGGGGTTGTAACCCCTAAACTCCCCCGCTCACGGGTTCCACGCCCCTGCCCTGGGTTGCTTCTTCTCCAAGGTCGCGTTAGCGACTACCCGGGAGCCCCGGGTTACAAGCTCACCCCAGAGTCCCCGTATCGCTTGCTCCAGCTCCTGTCGCCTCCAGTCTCCGGACGTCCATCCCTCTCTAGCTCTCAGAGGCCCCTTTTTAAATTCCCCTCCTGGCCCCTTGTGATGACATCCCCCACGACATCATCCCCAGGCGCCTCCTCCTGGCTCCCTATGATGACGTCACCCATGACATCATCACCATGCGTCTCCTCCTGGCTCCCTGTGATGACGTCACCCATGACGTCATCACCAGGCGTCTCCTACTGGCTCCCTATGATGATGTCATCACCAGACACCCCTCCCTGGCCCTTGGGGATGGCGTCCCCAATGACCTCATTCCTGTGCATCCCCGGGGCTCTCCGCCCCTGCTCCGCAACACCCCCGCCTCCCCGCTTCAGTGTTCAGGAGTTGGTTTCAGTGCAGGGCGGGGACGCCCTGTCACACTTACTGACACACACACACACACATACACACCCCTTCTCTCTCATACACACCCTTTATGACATTTATAAAGTCATGGACGCATTGGAGAAAGTCCAGTGAAGGGCAACAAAAATGATTAGGAGTCTGGAGCACGTGATTTGTGAGGAGAGGCTGAGGAATTTGGCTTATTTAGTCTACAGAAGAGAGAGGGGGTGGGATTTGATAGCAGCCTGCAACTACCTGAAGGCGAGTTCCAAAGAGGATGGCGAGAGGCTGGTCGCAGTGGTGGCGGATGGTAGAACAAGGAGCAATGGTCTCAAATCACAGTGGGGGAGGTCTAGGCTGGATATTAGGAAAAACCATTTTACTAGGAGGGTGGTGAAGCACTGGAATGGGTTCCCTAGTCACATGGCGGCGTCTCCATCCCCAGAGGTTTTTCAGTCGTGGTTTGAGAGAGCTCCGGCTGGGATGATTTAATTGGGATTGGTCCTGCTTTTAGCAAGGGGTTGGACTCAGTGACTTCCTGGGGTGTCTTCCAACCGTAAGATTCTATGATTTTCTGTTTATATTTGGTTGAAATCAAAATACGTCACCTGGTTTAATGGAGAAATGCAAGGCTCAGTGCTTCCCTCTTATACCCCTGTTCATAGTCAAGGAGGAAAGGGTGTTAAAAAATATCTACATATGTTTTCATTCCCTGCTCATTACTGCCATATTCGAGCATCTTCTGAATGTGTCCTGCCAGGTTCCTGGCATGGTATGAGTGTGTTAAGAGGAGAGGCTTGCTAATGTGCTAGCACATGCATCATCTCATCCTTAATGTGCATGTTTTGCTGGTTAGAGGGTACATCTCGTCTCTGCCTGGTGCACCAAACTGATTGGCGCATCTACTACAATCAGCAGCAAGTGCTAGGTGGGGCTGCCCTTGGCTACTTTATGGAGGACCATCATGGAGTGCATTCCTTGGCTTGGTTCAAAATGTCCTCTTCGTGCATGCATGGTCCTTGCAGCAGAACACACCTGGGAGCCCTATTGATAAGCCTCTCTGCATTGTCCAGGGAGGGATTTGACACTTGTTATGGATAGTTGGGTTCTCCTATGTACTGTAGTTTAGATATCACATGCTCCATGGTGCATTTTTCATGGTTATGAATTTGGTAGGGCCCTGCTAATATACTTTAAGATCAGAAGGAACCTGCACGACATATTAAAAAAAATGCTAGAGGGCGATATAGAGTATTGGAAGTTCCACATATTAAACTTCACCCAGGAAGGAGTCTGTGTGTGCAAATGGAACATGGAATTCCTCCGCATTGTACTATGTGTGTGTTTGTGTAGCATGGTGCAGATCAGCCTCGCCGGAGGTTGTCTTGGGAAAGATTGAAGCTAGATGGTGCTCAAAGCCATCAAAGCAGGTCGACCAGAGGGGGTTACTCCTCGCCGTCCAGATTTGCACCCCCCAGAATGGGCAGTTCTTCCTAACCTCTCCATACCCATCCACCTCACACATGTTTCTCCCACACCTGAGCTAAATTTCCTCTCAAGGGACTCAGGAGTTTAGCAGATGACAAACCAATGGCAATTGTACCCTCCTTCTCCTTCTCCGGCAATGCTATGTCCAGGTCATTTTTGACCAAGAAGGCCAATCTCCCACTTATCTGGTCTTGATCAATAGAAAGTGCTGTAGAAACCATTTCCAGAAGAGCTAAGGGCCTGCTTTTCTGAGATACCTAGCATCCTCTCCCCTCGCCCCCAGCTGCTCTTGTTGTGAGATTTACAGACTGATTTTCAAAACAGCTCAGTTTCCAATTGCCCTGGGGAAATTACCCCCTTGCCCACCCCATTTTGGCAGGCCTGGATGTAGTTCCCCACCACAGTAATGTTCAGCACCTTGGAATGGTTTAGTGTGTGATTTGCCTCCACTCTGTTAGCTTGATGGGTCTGTTTAATGCTTATATATAAATTGAGCTTAGCACACATTCCTTTCCTTAGACTAGACCTGCTTAACATCTCCCATCATCACGTCTGGTTTAAAAACACGTTAGTCGTGATTGTATCACATGTTCATGGATCTTAATACTCATCATATACATAGATCACACAAGAATATTAATGATCAGTGAGTTATGAGTTTTCAAATGACACTTCACGAGGCATATTTTGTACAAAGATCATTTCAATAGTGTGTAGGGTGTGAATACAGAGGCACTTGGTGTCACAGTGACCATCAGAAGCAGTCCAGGCAGAAAGACGGGTGCCCTTGATAAGCAAAAATTCAACCTTGCAAAAAAGTCATCTGCTGAATAAAAAAGATGTAATTTGTACATGCACTTGTTAATTTTGTTCAGAGCTTTGGCAGTGATGTCTAGAAGGCTTAAATGCATTTAACTAACCTAAATTGTATATTTCACATTCAAGACTTAAACTATTACAACATATTTAACTGAAATTTGGAAACCAAAAATGGTAGCTGAAAAAAATGTCTGCTTAATGGAATTCTTTCAAGATCTGTTTTTTTTAATAGATCCTAATTTGTGGATTCCCTACTGTTTCTAAAACCCTCTCAGGATGTCTGAAAACAAAATTTAATTGCTTGTTTTGCTTTCTTTTGAAATTGGCAAATAATTATTCCTTCCCCTCTTCCCATTTTTTTCTGAAGCTCTCTGTGCACTGTGGAAATTTTGTGGCTAAGGCAATGGATAGGAACACTGGGAAACCAGTCTCAGTTTGTGGTTTTGCTTCCTGAGTGAGTGGAAACAAATCACCTGTGCCATGATACTTCACATAATTATTTACCTGCTCAGCTTTAAACACATGTGTAAAGTTAGGCAAGTATTTAAACATTGGCACTGTCAGGTACTTAATCTTTTCTTTTCTTTGGCTGCAAATAATAACAGGTCAGTTTTTTCCATCCTTCGTCTGTCTCATCTATTTAGAGCGTAAGGTCTTGAGGGCAGAGACTGTCTCATTATGTGCATGCAAAGCACAATGATATGGGTTGGGACTGGAATGCAAATAAACTCAGAATTCCTGTCATATTCATTTTTGTGGGAAGAGAATGCATACTTATTAAACTGAAACTCCATGTCCTGTTAGTTTTCTTCAGCTAAGTAGGTTTGGGCTCAGCCAGGACATGAATGCAAAACCTGCAAGGAACCGTTGAGTGACAGTGGATGGTGTGGCAGGTGACAATCTTCCCATTGAGTCAGTAGTGTGTGCAGAGAAAGACTTCATTTAAGAACATAAGAACGCCCATACTGGGTCAGACCAAAAGTTCATCTAGCCCTGTATCCTGTCTGCCAATGCCAGCTGCCCCAGAGGGAGTGAACGGAACAGGGAATCATCAAGTGATCCCACTCCTGCCATCCATTCCCAGCTTCTCTCAAACAGAGGGTAGGGACACCATTCTTAGCAATCCTGGCTAATAGCCCTTGATGGAGCTAACCTCCATGAATTTATCTAGCTGTTTTCTGAACCCTGTCAAAGTCCTGGCCTTCACAACATCCTTTTCACAACATTTACCTCAGAAGAGTCCTCTGATCTGGAAGTCCCTCCTTTTATCAACTTCTTCCTTCCACATCACTTGGTCCTGTGACGAATGAACAGGCAAGAACTCTACAAGCTTAACTTACCTCTACCGAGTCAGATCCTGTCTAGGTTGGGAGTATTTCACAAGGGTAGGTTCATCCAGGGAGGCTAATAGAATTGCTGGTGCCCAGCAAAATGTGGTGGGGAGCTCTGCACCCCTGGAAGGGGCAGGAACTTGGGTGGAAGAGGCAGGGCTGAGGTAACCAGTTCTCAGTGCCACTGCAACCCCCTCCCAGCCAGTCCTTAGTACCACCTCTAGTAAGCCGCACGGGGCTCCGGTGGTGATAGAAAGGGCCTCAAGGTAGTAGCCAGGAGCCACAGGCCCTTTGAAATCACTGAGCCCCAGGGAAATTGCCCCCTTTGTTCTCCTTGTCCTCTCCATTGGCAGGCCTGGATTTATGCATCTATTATACCAGCAAGGTGCTCCCAGTATGGGCACAGCTGTACCAGAAAAGCTGTGCTTTGACCAGTAAAGCAAAACTGACCCATTCCCCCAACAAATTAAACAAGCTGTACTGGTCAAAGTTGCTAATACATCGGTGTCTACACTGGGAAGCTATGTAGTCAAAGCCATGTTAGTCAGGGATTACACAACCTCACACTTGTGAATAGGATGTGGTAAACCCACTAACCAGAATATGTTAAATGAGCACTAAGTTCGAGGCACGTGTGAAGGAAAGGAAGCACTGTCGAGACACACAAGATGTAAGCAAAAAACTCAAATTTAATTGGATGGCCTACAAAAACCCCTGCTTTAGGGGAAACAAAAGAGACTACAGACCACAAACCACAAAAATTAAAAACAGCTCCAAATAAGGGCAAAGAAACCAACGTCAGCATAGTCAGTTGAGTGGAAAATTACCAAAAAAGGTATATATGGTTGAATGAAACAGACCAAGAGCAGAAGGGTTACAAATCCAAAAAGCCAAGTCTGATCAACCAAGTGGCTCCCTCCCCGTTGCTGAATCTCGTTGCCATTTGTAAGCTCTGAAAGGGGAACACCGGTCGTAAGTTGCCGCAAACAAAAAATCCGAAAAGAAAGATAATGAAAAAGAATATCTTCTGAATCTAAACAATGTTTCTATCCATCTTAATGTGAGTATTAAATAGGAATGACAGATAACTCCACAAACTGTTCAAAGGTAAATCTGGAGGGTATAGCTGTAGGGGGAGTTATCATATTTGTTTTAATTGTTTTGTTTTTTATATTTTTCATTTGTATGTGACGCTGTCTTAGAAGAATTAAAGACAGTGAATTGATTAAGTGAGAAAATAATTAAAAAGTAAATAGAAAATAAAAATCTTTGTTTAACCCTAAAAAGAAGTATTCCTCTGTCTGTGTTTCAAATCCTTTAAAGAACCAAACACCAGTTACTGAAAACACTCCTACCCAACACCCCTATGTGGGCAGGAGTCTGTAGTGTAGACACAGCCTCAGTGGTAAACTGAACTCAACATGGTACTAGGAGGTAGGGGGCAGGGGGAAGTAACAGAATTGCTGGGCCCTGGGGCACGGTGTGGGGTCTGGCTCCATGCTCCCAGAAGAGGCGTTGCCTCAGGTGGAAAGGTGGGGCTGAGGGTTAGCCTCCCCCTGTCCGCCCTTCAGCGCCACCTGCAGCACACCACCTGGGGCTGCAGTGGTGATTTAAAGGGACTGGGGTCCCCCACAAACATCGGCAGGTCTGGGCTGGTGGTGCCACATTTTGGATTGGATGTGAAGCCTAAAATCTGTCCACAGTAGTGATTAAAGATCCCACCAGACTTGTAGAAGGGCTGGAATGTTAACCCAGTTAAATGTGCTATTCTTTTTCACCTCTAATCCTAACTTCTCACTTTGGTCTATTAGAGAGACTGATGCTGTGTAATGTCGACAGGCAGAACCGAACCTGGGATCTCAGTGCGTGGGCTTCTACAGCTTGAGCCAAAAGCCAGCTGCTTCTCAACTAAGGCTGGGGCGCACACTTATGCTTTCTCGCTGGAGATGATCTAAGTGCCACTACATGGAAGAGTACACCACACCCAGAAGGTGTATGGATTACAGCTGCACTACTGAAGGCAGCAAGGGTGTATCTAGACTACGCAGATTGGTCGAAAGAGGATATGCAAATTTAATGGGAATTTGCATATCTTCTTCCAATCGCACTTTTAAACGCGGAGCTTTCGAAAGTGAAAGTAATTAAGATGCAACTTTTTTGGCAAACTGCCCCCTTCATCGAAAAGCCACTCGTCCTCAAAAAAGGAGGTTTACACAGTTTTTCGACGGGGGGGAGGGGGTGCACCAAAAAAGCCACGTCTTAATTACTTTCACTTTCAAAAGCTCTGCTTTCGAAAGTGCGATCAGAAGAAGATATGCACATTCCTGTGGAATTTGTATATCTTCTTTCGACCGTTCCCTGTAGTCTAGATGAGCCTCAAGAGTTGTGCTGTGGACTTCAGTGGGCTTAGAATCAGGCCTTTAAAAAGTCATTGAATTCCAGCCCACGTTTCTGTCATAAACAAAGGGATCAGTGACCCCTAGGGGATGTTAGAAGATTTAATCTCTGGGATTCTAGAAGGAAAGATTCCATGGAATTTGAAAGTATTGTGTTACATTTCTATAGAGGAGGTGCCTAGAAACTAACCGAGATGTAGTGTCATTGTGCTAGATGCTGTACGGACATGTAGTCAATTCCTGGCCCTGCCTCAAAAAGCTGATAGTCGAATACAAGAGAGTATAAGACAAAGAAGCCAGCTTGGGGGAGAGGTCACAAGAGACAGGTTAACAAAAACAATATGGGCATTTCTTAGCCCAGGGATGTGCATGGTCTATTAAGAAGGCAGATAGTAAAGATTCAAAAGCACTTTGGTAGTCATTGAGATGAATGGCATTCTATAAATACATTATTTATGTATTTATTTATTTATTACTTCTCTTTACAAATAATTTTTTTTTCTTGAGTGTTTTCTAAAAGCACCTAACACTAGTGTGATGACTGAAGTTCTCCTTAATGTGAAAGCCAATTAGTTTTCACTCATTTGCCTTCCTGAGGGCGATACAGCTAAATTCCAACTCTGGCCCCTCACCAGATGTTTGTGTCCCAAGAGTTTCACTGAATAAGGACTGAGGCTTTATTTTCCCTCTTCTGTTTGTGTCACTGTGTCTGGAAACTATCATTGTGCTGTGTGTGTCTAGTAGTGCTGCAATGGGACTTTGAAAATATGCCCAGCTGATTTCCAGGGTCTCTGCTGACATCTTGGGAAGTTATTCATGTGATACTCTCCAGAAAGCCTGTGGGATTAGGGTGACAGTGAGAACTGTATGTCTTTCTAAAAGAAATGCTCCAGCAGTATCAGAAGTTTTGGGCCTTATGTAGAGTTACTCAGTGCAATTATCTGTCCTATATTATGGACATTATTATTTTAGGACACATCTTCACTATCAGGAAGATTGATGCTGTGGCGAGCGATCTTCCGGAGTTTGATTTAGTGGGTCTAGTAAAGACCCACTAAATCAAATGCTCAGAGAAGCCCTCATCAGTGCTGGTACTCCTCGAATCATGAGGAGTAAGGGAAGTCGATGGGAACATTTGCTCCCATTGCCCTTCCGCTGTGGAGATGGTGCTGAAGGCTGAATTAAAGTACATCGACTCCAGCTACACAATTAATGTAGATGAAGTTGTATATCTTAATTCAACGTTCCAGGTAGGTATAGACAAGCCCTTACTGTATTTTCTGGACTTAAAATCAATCAGGCTATGATTTTCCAAGCAAGAGATGTTAGGGAGAAATTTTGTGAGAGAAAATGCACATATATTCATTATAATGGAAGAAACTTGGGTTCAGTTCAGGATTTGTGCAGTTCTGAAAACAGAAAACAGATGGTTGGTCTCCAAAGTTGTAACATGTGTTAGCTGTTCTCCCTTTTGGGGGATTCTTATGAGAGGAACACTAGAGGGATCGATCCCATTGCCTCTGTTACTTAACATCTGCACAAAGCCACTATTGGAAACCTGGCATATAAACATGATAGGCAGATGTGCACCCCTTTTTCAACCAAAAAGTTCTTCCTGACAGTCAGGGCATGTCTACACTGCACGCTTATTTCAAAATAAGCTATTCCGGAATAGTTATTCTGAAATAGCTTATTACAAAATAGCACATCTACATTAGGGAAGCCTGCCTTGGACTAATTTTGAGGCTTGCCTGCTGTGTAGATATGATATCTCAATTTAGAACCCCAGGAGGCATGGGGAGGGATCACTTAGAATGGCCCTGGCGAGGGGCTATTTTGAAATAGCAGCAGTGGAGTGTCTACACACACCTTATTTCGAAATAGCTATTTCAGAAGAGATGTTTTTCCTTTTAGAATGAATTTCTGAATAAGCCATCTGTTCTTTCAAAATTTCAAAATAACGGATTGGCTGTGTAGACACTCGCATTATTATTTAGAAATAATGCTAGTTATCTCAAAATAACGGTGCAGTGTAGACACACGCTCAGAGTCTCTGTGTGACATGGGATTCCAGTGGAAGAATACCTGGAACTACAAGCCAGAAAGAGGTGATGTTGCTTGAATTCAAGAAACATCAAGTGGAGGGAGGCATGGATTGAAAAGGCGACTTCACCTCTTACTGGAGACATCTACCCCTAGTGAATAGTGTTCTGGATTGTTCCCCTTAATTTCTATGTTCTAGACAGTCATCCACATGCATAAATGTCTTCTCTCACCTTTAGCTTGCTATCCCCCTTCTTCTCCACTCAGGACTCAGGAACAATGAGCCATGCAGCAAACCCCTTCCTATTGGACAATGGCAATTCACTATACTTGGAGCTCACCCTATGGATGTGGTGTTGGTAGTAGGAGTCAATCTTCTAAGCTGAGCAGGGTGCTGTGGAAATACCATCATACTGTTCTGTGTGCTCTGTTGGTTATCAGTTTAATTCTGGGTACAGATCAAGGTTGCTATCTTTGGAGAGGGAAGAACTTCAGAAACCTGATGGATTACTCTGCAGTTACATAAGTGAATGTTCCTCGCCAATCCAATACCATACTAGATCAACTGAAAAGGAATTCTGCCCCGATGGAGCCCCAGTTGCAACTTGAACCAGCTGGATGTTGGGATGAAAAGCGATCTCATACATGGCCCACCATTCTGGAACTTGCTTCTCTAGGAGATCAGACTTTAGAACACCTGGCAAGGTGCACATGTGAACATTGGCTTCACCCAAGTTAGAAGACATCCGGGAGTGAAGGAATCTGCCAGCCAAGCCAAGTCCCAAATTGCAAGAATGGAGGAGTGCCTGAAATGTCTAGTGAGATTCAGCTATTAATGCTAGAGAAATGAGTGAGACCTTAAAAATACCTTTCCCCAAACATAGCCCGAATTCTATTATGATATAGGACTGTAACACACAAATGGATAACTGGACAGGGTGGAGAAGTGAAATCTATGCCAGCGTGATGTGAATCAGCTTTTTATCATGAATAAAACAACACCTGTAAAATTCTTTGAGACCTCGCACCCTTGAAAATTATTCAGAGAAAGGGCGAAAAATCTTCTTTCATGGAAATGTCAGTTGTTCCTTTGCTCTGTAAACAAATAGGATGCCTTGCATGTAGCATTTGAATATATAAAATGTATCTAGAAGATGACATTTGTACTTACATTCAGATGTTACCTTAAGCAAGAGCAGGCCCATAAGATCGGATGAGTCTCACACGGTAAAAAAATAGGATAAGAAAAATTAGCCATTAAGGCATGATAGGGCATTGTATTAAGGCCTACTTTAATTATTTTCAGATGTTTGTTGCAGGGTTTTATACAAGATCACGTTCAAATTCTCTTATAATTGCCTGCTTTGCTGTCCCACTCATGTACAGCAGCCACCTCAGTTCAATTAAAGGCAATCTGAACTGTGCCTTGGTCCTATCTTACGCCACAAAAGATGTATGGAATAGTGCATGTTTTAGATCTTTTTCTGGTGGGGTATTTGATACTTTATAGAATACAGCCTATGATGGGGTTGCCTCCAAGAGGAATATAATCAGTCCTCTGGGGATGTGGTCAAAACCTACCCTAAAAGGTTTTTTGGCAATGTGCCATTGATTGAGTCATTTGCTCCTAGCACTCTTTAACTCAAAAACAATCCAACCTTGAACACAGCTGCAGAACATCTCCACCACTGTCGATTGCACACCGGCATGTCCCTGGAGGAGTTGGGTCAAGGAAGGCAGGTTTTCTACTAAGATGCCAACACGTAATTCTTTTGCCTAGAGAGTTGTTAGGATGCACCTCGGTCTCCTTTCCCATAAGCAGGCGGGATCTGTTGGGATGTGGACCTTTGTAGTAGGGTGTCAGATGTGCCCACTGCCTCGCAGAGCCATTTTGGATCTGTGATAAGTGAACACAACAAACAACAGACGGGGGATGGGCTATGATCACTGAGTTACTCAGGTTAGCCACGTGCAGATAGAGTATATAGTCATTATATGTCTGTCTGTCTACCCACACAGATAGATAGAGTATATAGTCTGTCTGTCTGTCTGTCTGTCCAGATAGACAGACTGGCAGACAGACAGATAGTCACTTCTTGTGAGCATTGTGGAAGAAGCCTCATCGGACCCCTGGGCAAGGAGCAAGGGGTGGCTCTGCACTCCTGGAAGGGGCGGGACCCAGGCAGAAGGGGCGGGACCCAGGCAGATAGCCCTCAGCACCACCGTGGCTGAGCTGCGCTCAACAGACCTCAGCAGCGCCCGGACCAAGCGGCACCTGCCCAGCCCTAAGAGCTGCCCAGAGCACACCGTGTGGCACTCCAGCAGCAGTTTAAAGAGCCCAGGGCTCCGAGCTCCACTGCAGCTGTAATAGTGATGGCATCAGGCCAGGAGCCCTGGGCCATTTTGAATTGCCGGGACTCATGGCAATTGCCTGCTTTGCCTCTCTCCTTTCCCCCGCCTCCCGGGTTTCTGGGCCAGGGAAGAAGTGAACTTCGAGGAAGGTTTGGATGAGATAATCTTAGGGCTTGTCTACACTTTGGAGAAGATCAACCCTACCACAGTCGATCTTCTGGGTTCAAATTAGTGGTTCTAGTGAAGACGCGCTAATTCAAACTGAGAGGGCACCACTGTCGGTGTCGGTAGACCTGCTCCACACAATGAGTAAGGGAAGTCAACAGGAGTGTGTGCTACCATTGACCTCCCACTGTGAGGGCAAAGTCAACATGCTATTTAAAGTAATACGCAACACCAGCAACATTCATTTTAAATCAACTTTCCCCATTAGTGCAGACCAGGCCTTAGTGGGGTAAGTTCCACGTTTCACTCTGGGTAGCACCGGTGATAGGAATTGCTGTACAAGAACAGGCCAAAGGGCCATCTAGTCCTGTGTCCTGTTCCTAACAGTGGCCAGGTACAATTCCTCAGAGCATGGACCTCAGAAGCTTGACTGGATTACTGCGTGGTTACCAAAGTGAATGTCTCTCTTGCCAGTCCAACACCATACCAGCTAGGCTGAAATGGGATTCTCCCTGTGTTGCAACTGACATACAATGTACTGAAATGTGCAACAATGCCCCTCAGGGGAAACTTTTTTTCCTGACCCCTTCTCATGCTTTGATGCTTGTGTGCCTGTTGTATAACTAATAACCCGGAGTCTGGCTGGCTGTGATCCTTCCAGCATAGCCCTTCTTCGATGATTTTCAGTACCTGGGAGTGTTGCAGATTCCTTTTGCCTTGTGTGAGGGGTCACGGCAAGCATTCTCACTCAATTATAGCTCTTACCTGAGGCAGAATAGAAAGAAATAAAGTTTTTATTTGCAGCAGCCTCCTTTTGAGTCCAGAAACGGCAATGCAGCCGTCCAGAAACTTGCACTACAGAGAAAAAGCTCTTGCTTCCTGCTAGCCATGGAGATCTGTGGCAATGCAGAGTCAGTTAGCTCTAGAGCCGTATGGATTACTAGCCCCTTGCATGCCTGCTGCAGGAGCCCATCTGTCTCTGGACTGCATTCTCCTGAGCTCTCTTACTAGATAGGGTATGTAGAACACATAACTGTAGTCAGCTTACCTTAAGTCGAGCTTGGTGGCATCCCCACAGCAGAAGGCCAACTGGAGCAAATGGCTTTCCTTTGTCCTGGCAAGAGCAGGAGTACCAGAGGCCAGCGGGGTGCCCTCTAGCTTTGATTTAGCAAGTCTTAACTAGTCTTGCTAAATCAAACTCCAGAAGATTGATCGCGGCAGCGTCAATCTCCTGCAGAGCGAAGATGAGGCCTACGCTTTGGAACGGAAGCCTGGTAACTGCAGGAGACAAGTCTTGTAATGCATCAGACCAGATCCCAGGGCACGGAGATCAGACGGAAAGAAAATGTGATGGCTACCCAAGAGGAAGCTTCTCTGACACATACAACCCCTCAGCAATTATTAGCAGCCACAGGCAGTATATGTGTGTCAGTCGTAGGTGTTTAAGATGCGCCAAGGGGCTCCTGAAACTTGCACCAAGATTTTGGCAGAAAGGAAAATCCTTTTGACAAGGAGGTGGTGTGAGGACCTGGGATGGGAAAGGAAAAGCCCTAGTGACTTCAGAGTGGCGTGAAGTCCCAGATGCCAGGCTGTACAGTGTTGCTGAAGCATCTTTCTTCTGTAAATGTCATCACTTGTTATTCCGTAAATATCAGCCTCGGTAACACCTGAGGACAGTCTTTAAAGGAAGACAGGAGCCCTTTCCAGCACAGGGAGTTTGTTATCTAAAGGACAATGTCCCTTTCTTGTTTTATAATACAGTGCAAAGGAAAATACAGATGGAAAGCAATAGCCGGCTGCACACCTCATGGGGTTGGATTACAAATAAAGTTTTGATTGGAAAGTCAAATACATAGAACTCGTCCATCAGCCAATACACCTCAGTCCCTTTCCTCTCCCTCCCTCCCCAATGGTCTATGCACATACAGATACACAAAATAATATGTACAGATGCTCTCAGACCTCCTTCTCCCCCCAAAAAACATATAAAACCTGGCAACGCACATGTATGCTTCCCCTCCTGTAGCTGCACCCAAAAAGACACGTGCTACACAAACTGCACATGGCCCTGAAGACTGCATGCTCCCTCACACAGACCTGGTGCAGAAACTCAAAAAAGACACAACAAAACAAACAGAGTCTGAGGCCAGGTCTACACAAGACCCGGCAACTCAGCATAAGGTACACAACTCCAGCTACACAGAATACATACCTGGAGACAGCTTACCTTAAGCCAGGGCTGGGCAAAATATGGCCCAAGGGCCGGATCCGGCCTGCCAAGCCACCGGATCTGGCCCACGAACCATCCTGCCGGGACCCTGAGGTGCATGCAGCTGCCGTGGTTTAAAACACAGTCTCTGTAGCTCTCCCCTCTGCAGGGAAGGGGAGGCTTTGTGTGATCTCCCTGCCCCCAGACAAATCCTCAGCTCCGATTGGCCAGAAACAACCTGCTAATAAGGACTGACCTCAGTCAATCTCTCAGCTCCTATTGGCTGGAAACAGCCAGCCAATCAGAGCTGAGAGGTTGGCCTGAGAGACTGGGGCAGTGCAAACCTCTTCCCCCAACCTGAGTTGAGCCACGTGGAGGGAGCAGACTGTATTTTCAAGCAGGCTGGGGTGGCAGCAGGCAGGGAGCCCAGCCTGCCTTGGGGGTGCTGCAGCCTGCTGGCCAGGAGACACTTAGATAAACTCCTCCCAGCCAGCACCTGCCTGTGGCCCCCCAAGCCCTCCTGCACCCCAACTCCCTCCCTGAGATCACCATCCAAACCCTCTGCCTCAGGTGACAACTCCCTCCCAGACCCTGTATCCCCTCCTACACCCCTCCCCCAGGCCAGAACCCTCTCCTGCACCCACACGCCCTCCCTGACCCTACGCCTGAATACCCTGACCCAGGTCACAACCCCCTCCTCCACCCAAACACCCCCTCAAACCCCACACCCTCTCCTGAAACCCAGTCCCTTACCCCGTGCGCCCTTCTGTACCCAGCCTCCATCCTAGACCCCAGACTCCCTCCACAGAAAAGTGGGGCCCTTGACCACTTACCAAAACCTTGGAGTGGCCCCCCACCAAAAATTATTTCCCACCCCTGCGTTAAGCCAAGCTTGGCGGCATCCTCACAGCAGGAGGCCAGTGGAAGCAAATGTTCCGGTTGGCTTCCCTGACTACTGTCAAGATCAGGAGTACTGGACACCAGTGGGGGCGCCCTCTGAGTTTGATTGAGTGAGTCTTAATTAGACTCGCTGAATCAAACTTTGGAAGATGGATTGTGGCAGTGACGATCTTCCGCAGAGTGAAGATGTGGCCTTGATACATGTGCATAGATTGAACACACACACAAACAGTTCAGAGATACTCAATACGCACAGACTATGGTTATTTTAGACAGAAAGTAGGTGCAAGACGGCTCTCATATTTGAGTTTGAAACTATAGGGGGCAGGAATCACTAGGGAGATAAATTCATTCAGGCTCATTCTCTTTACTTTTACTCTTGCTTTCCATTGGGGAAACCCCATGCATTCCTCTGATTTATCCTAGTGTGAGAGTGAAACAAATCCCATTCTTTTTAAAGTAGCGAATATATTTTATGGTGAGATGATTGTGGGCCAGATCCTTAAGCAGTGTAAACTGGTATCACTTCACTGAAATCAATTTATACAGCAACTTTCAAATGGGGGATACGACTGCTCTTCACAAGCTCCTAGGGTAGGGCAAGATCTAGTGGACAAAGCAATGTACTGGAACTCAGTAGGTTTGTGTTCCATTCTGATCTCTGCCACTCTGGTTTGGCACCACTGGATTTAGGGCAAGTCACTTCTCTCTCCATGTTTCCCCATCTGTAAAATGGGCATAATGATGCTCACAAGGGCTGTGCAGAGGAAGGAAGTTCCATGTTGTGCAGAGGCATAGTAAGAGTGTTATGCACCCGAGGGCAAAATTTCCTGGCAGAGATGGAGGAGGGTCGGGCTGGGGGCGGGGAGACGGGGAGGAGTCTTCAGCTGCCAGAGGCAGGCAAGCCGAGGGATGACAGGGGAAGCAGAGGGGGACTAAATTGCTGCCCCCCTAGCGTGGCACCAGGGGGCAACTGCTCCCCTGCCCTTCCCCCTCTCTATGCCACTGATGTTGTGAAAGATTTTCAAATTTGTCCTCAATACAAATAAGAGCGAATAGCAAAATTTGCAAAATCATCCACAAAAAACAACAACAACAAAACAAATGACCAGCCATCCTTTAGAATCACTCTAAAGTTTTCTTTGCAAACAAAGGAAACATTTAATTTTGATTTTTTTCTCGATTTATATAGTGTATACCGAGTTGTATAGAAGCGAATACAAACTTTTTAAAAGTTCAGCGCAAAAATTCCATTTTTGTCAATATGACAAATCAAAAGTTTAAACCTAAAAAAGTAAAAACAATAGGACAACACTGATAGAATATATGTTGTTGTTGGGGTTTTTTTTTGCGGGGGGGGGCGGTATTTCTAAATAAAATTGGCTCAGAACAGGATGGAGTTCATAACATATTTTAATTTTGAGGGAGCTACTTAGTATGATGGAACAAGTTTCCACCTAAGTTTCTGTGACTAATACTGATCCTTCTTTATAAGTTGCTTTGAGATATAAAGGTGAAAAGTGCTGTATAAGAACTAAGTATTAATTGTTATTTGTTATTGATGATGATTATTATGGGCCAGATCCTAGGTGTGCTAAAGAAGTATGAGAACTCAGAAAGCCTTCCACCCTAGATCCATTTCTACACCTGTTCAGGTAGTAATGAAAACCCTACTTCCTCCTCTTTTTAGCTCTCCACCTGAGATGGGTACAATGGAGAAGCCTGGAAAGGACTCTACAAAAACTAAAGAAGTGCAGGTGTGCGGAGTGGGGTCTTGACAACGATCTATTGTCCTGTTCATTGACTGGCTGGCTGAGGCCAGGACACAGGACTGGGGGTAGAAAGGGAAGCAGTGATGAGGGAAAAGAAAAGAGAAGGAAAGTGTCCTCACGCCATAGCAACACGAAGTTATGAGATCATACGAGGATGTGCTGGACACTAAATAAAATGACCATGCAACATGAAGGGGATAATTTTCTACCACATTGGAAGACAAAGCCCATTAGTAATTGTGAGGCGCTCACGTACATTGGGGATTGTGTGACTTTGCTGTAGAGTTAGCCCAGGTCATGGGCAGCCAGGTTAACTTAAGGAAGATGTGAGCAACCACACTGCAAAGCCCCACTGTGGTCCTCACTGGTGCCGTACTAACTCATGTGGCAGTTGGACTTCTTGGGGGACCGAAAGTAGCACTTACAATTAGGTGAAAGGTCTGTGAGCTCTTTAGGGATGAATGGGAGGGAGCAAAGTGGTAGCACTGAAGGAATAGCCTGGGTTGATTGTGGGTTAACTGTGTGGGTATTTAGCTGACTCTGACAGGCTATGCCATGAATTTCTAGTGTCACCTCACAAGAGTGAAACATCAGGACAAATTCAGTAGCTAGGCCTGGGTGACAGGAGCCAGGATCAAATGACAAGGGACCTGAACTCTCATGTGTCATGAACCATGAACAGTAGGTATCAAGAAGAAAAACAACCTCATGCCTCCTTCCCCAGGTGTGATATTGGACAATTGGGTGGGCTGGCAGAGTTTCTATCTTGCTCTGTAGCATCAAAAATTGCCCTTTGCTGGGGAGGGGACACTGGATGCAAAGGACGCTTGAGTGTTAAGTCTGACGTTACTGCTTAGGAGCAATGTGAAACAGGTGGATGCTTTGACACTGCAGAGGGCAGAGCGGCATCTCTGGAGAGGGAGAGTCCATGGTTCACAACCCTCTGTGCCTCTAGGTTAACTAAAGTTTTGTCAGCCTCCGAAGTGATTAAATTTATCCCAGTATCATTACCTAATGGAATTAGCAGCAATTCCAGGCATCACAGTAGCCTGGGGCGGTGTCAGCGGCTCCCTCGATGGGGCTGTAATAACAAAGACTGAGAATGACATGTCATTATTGCTGTTGGTGCTGCCGTTGATTTACGTCAAGGCACCCATTCCATGGTGGCTATAGCTCAGTTTTATGCTGAATCTCTGGGCATGTAAATGTTACTGAGAATTTAGTACTAGCTGCAGGGTCATAGGGAGAGGCCTACCACGCTCCTCCTCTCCAGTGAAGGAGGGTTAAACATAGGCTATGTCTAGACTATGCTGAAGTTCCAAAAGAGGATATGCAAATTCAGCAGGAATTTCTTCTTCCTATTTCACTTTCGAAAGCGGAACTTTCGAAAGTGAAAGTAGTTGGGACCCTTTTTTTTTCCAGCAAGCCCCTCCCTTTTTTCGAAAAGCCGCTCTTCTTCAAAAAATGAGGTTTATGCCGTTTTTCAAAAAAGAGGGGAGGGGTTGCCGAAAAAAACGTGTCCCAACTACTTTCACTTTCGAAAGCTCCGCTTCCGAAAGTAAGATTAGAAGAAGATATGCAAATTCCCGCAGAATTTGCATATCCTCTTTCGGAACTTTGGCGTAGTCTAGACAAGCCCACACGATCCTCGCCTGCATTCTGATGGAGAAGGTTATAGAACCCCCTCACAGTTCTCCTCTTCTCTTGCTGTACTGAAGAGACAGGGGATAGATTGATTATTCTTCAAATGATTGATTATTCTCAGGAATGGCCCACACCGCAGGAGTAGCCCGCACCACAGGAATGGCCCACACCGCAGGTTTATCCAAAGTTTCAACACATTTCCCAAATCTCTTGGCAATCCTCGGCAACACTTGACGTAAATCTGGAGTGAACCTAGGATTATTTCTGGGTTTGGATAGAAACTTTGGAAAACATAATGGCTACGTCTCCACTGGCAGCTTCTTGCACAAGAACTCTTTTGCGGAAGAGTTCTTGTGCAAAAACTCTTCCAGAAGAGAGCGTCTATACTGGCATGTGCTTTTGCGCAAGAGATGTGCTTTTGCGCAAAAGCGTCCAAGCCAGTGTAGACGCTCTCTTGCGCAAGAAAGCTCTGATGGCCATTTTAACCATAGGGCTTTCTTGCGCAAGAAATTCATATTGCCTGTCTACACTGGCCTCTTGCACAAGAACAGTTGCGCAAAAGGGCTTATTCCTGAGTGGGAGTGTCAGAGTTCTTGCGCAAGAAGCACTGATTTCATACATTAGAACATCAGTTTACTTGCGCAAGAACACGCAGCCAGTATAGACAGGCAGCAAGTTTTTGCACAAGAGCAGCTGCTTTTGCACAAGATCGCACCAGTGTAGACACAGCCAATGGGTTTGCATTGCATTGACTAATGTATCTTTGGCTGTCACCCCCTAATGTTTGGCTCACAGAAGTTAAGAACCCTTCTCATCACCACCACCAGATAACAGTGGTTTTGTTAAAAAAAAATGCTCAAGCCTCAGAGGACAGTGTTTTTGGAGTCAAAGGCCTTGACTTCTACCCCTCCCCTCAGTAGCCATGTCTCTTTGCTGTGGGAAATGTCAAATGAGTTTTTCATGTGATTTGATTCCAGGACTGATGATGCCAAACAAAACGTTCAAGGTGGAAATCATCTGGTATTGCTGTTTCTCCATGTTCATCATGAAAATCTCAGCATGATCTCATTGATCATAGGGAGGAAGGATAGATCCCATTCTTCATCACCACTTTTCTATTCACAGGTGCATATACTTCAAACTGAGAAGGCACCATTGTGATCATCTGAGCTCATTTATAGCTATAACTCTATATTTTAGAGATTTGTCCATCTGTCTGTCTGTGTCTGTCTGCAAATCTGTTTGTTCAAGAACCTTCCTAAACTTGAAGAGCTAGGACCACCAAATCTGGTATGCAGCTTCCTCTTCTCCTCACTTATATCAAGACCAGGGTTTGGTTATGCCTGGAAAACTGGAAGCACCAGGAAAGGGACTGATTTCCATAACATGGAAATGGAGGGGGTTGTTCGGAGGGGTGAGATGCTGAGAGTGGCCACTGGGGGCAGTAAGCCCCCAGGGAAGAGCTATCCTGCAAAGTGTCCATTGGGAACAGCCACACCACCAAGGGAATAGCCAGCAGGGCTGGGGCTCCACCATCTTTCCCTAAACCTTTTCCCCTTTGGCCCCTGGCCACAGTGCTGGAGGGGAAGGAGGAGAGAAAAGGCTCCTGTTGGCTCGGAGGAGGGGCTGAAGGGGAGATAAAAGGCCCATGTCTAATGGGACTCCCCCACCCTGAGCCCCTCCTTTCCTCACAACCCTCTCACTTACATGTCCTCTCCTCTAGCCTCCTTCACTGCCCTCACATTGCCAAGGCCCTGCCCTGACTCCTGCACATCCACGTCATTAGCCCCCTGCACTGAAGGACCTGGGGAACCCTGGGTAAGTCTTCTAGTATATAACATTTACCATAGAACTTCCCCCAAATAATTCCTAAGGCACATCTTTGGGAGAAATATCCAGTCTTGATTTAAAATTAATGACGGACCATCTATCATGGCCCTTGGTTAATTGGCCCAATGGTAAATTACTCTCCTTGTTAAAAATATATGACTTATTTCCTGTTTGCAAATGTCTAGCTTCATCTTCCAGCCATTTGGATCACCTTTCTCTGCTGGATTAAAGCCTTTTGTTAAATATGTGCTCGCCATGTGGGCACTTTTAGACTGTGATCAAGTTTCCCATTAATCTTCTATTTGTTAAGCTAAATCAGCTGAGGTCCTTGAGTCTATTGCTATAGGGAATGATTTCTAAGCCTGTAATCAATCTCCTGGACCTTCTCTAAATCCACTCCAATTTATCAACATCCTTCTTGATTTGTGGGCACCAGAACTGGACACAATATTCCAGCAGCAGCTGAGCCAGTTCCAAATGCAAACATGAAATAACCTCTCCCCTCTTGCTTGAGCTCCCCCTAATTATTCACTCGACAAATGTACTTTCTCAGTCACTTTTATTTGGCACCCCATTGTTACCCCTGAGATCCACAGTGTCACTGAAACTCACTGGAGTTGGGAAATGTCGATTAAGTCATCCAATCCATCGACATTCATGCTTCATAAAAAACGGTGGAGGGGGGCAGCAGGTCCTTTGAAATACCGTGACAAGGTCATTTTCCTTCCAACAGGGATGGAAGACAAACCATCATCTGTCTCTCAGAACCCACCAGAACCACTTCCAGTTTGTCAGGAGGACATTAACTGCCCCTTCCTTCAGTGAGTTGAACACAGATTCTCATGTGCTCAGGATTAAGAGATCAGGGGTGGGAATGAAAACACGGGGCAGCCACAACTACAGAGCCTGCAATTATTCCCTTTAGATCATAAGAATAGCCACACTGGGTCAGACCAAAGGTCCAACTATCACAGTATCTTGTCTTCCGACAGTGGCCAATACCAAGTGTTCCCAGAGGGATTGAACAGAACAGGGAATCACTAAGTGATCCCTCCTTGGTCACCCATTCCCAGCCTCTGACAAACAGGAGAGGGAGACTATTCCTACCCATCCTGGCTAACAGCCACTGATGGAACTATCCTCCATGAATTTATTTAGCTCTTTTTCGAATCTTGTTAAAGACCTGATCTTCACAACATCCTCTGGCAAGGAGTTCCACAGATTGACTATGCATTGTTAGGCATCATTTCCCTTTTAAAGCTGGTCAGACTTCTTTTTTCCATGCATGGATTTTACCCACAAATATAAAAATTTTCTTTTGTGTCAGTATTTTCTGGGGGGTTGTCCAAAAAGAGGGGGGAAATCGGTTTTTTAATTTGGTTTTTTTTGCAAAAATGCCAGTAAAACATTATTTTCCCCATCAAATTTTGGATTCCTCAAAAAGACATATGAAAAGCTGTTTTGAAGGAAAAATTGCCCCCTGCTCTGGTGTTTGTTGGTGAAATATTCTCCAAAAGTACTGTTGGGTGAAAACTCTATTTTCCCAATGCTGAAAGCATGTCTTGTGCTCCAGTCTGTGCACTCAACGTGAGAGGCTGACAAACTACGAGTGCATGATATTCTGAACTTATTGGTAGGGTGCAGGCCCAGCCTTTGGGCAAGGTGAGCAAGGCCGTTGCCTTGGGCCCCATGCATTCAAGGCCCCGCGCTGCCCAGCTTCCTCACACCCAGCTGCTCGCTCGATGCCCTGACTGGGAGCCACCCAGCTGTGTGGTGCAGCCAACCCCAGCATGCTGCCTTAGGCCCCACAAACTCTTTGGCCGGGCCTGGTAGGGTGCATGCTATTATATGTATGCAGGTAGGATCCAACATGTGTAATATCAAGAACATCGTCCCACAGAGAAATTCACATTCAGGACCCTCCCCTCCAACCAAGACAGAAAGCACTAAGAAGCATCATCCAATTTATCTTTCTCACCTACTGCTAGCATCTGCCCAGATCCTTTATCCAGACACAGTCTAGTCCACCTTCTGTGCTTCCAATTTATGTTCATCTGCTACTCAATTAACACCTGTTAAGAAACACACCTGCGAAAACTTTATCCTGAGTCCATTGCTCTAGAGAATTTAACCAATCCCCTTTCTCCACACCCTGACTATAAACTTGGTTGGGGAGAGCTCTTTGGGGGAAAAAAAACCCAAAACAAAACAGAAGCTTTAAGAGTCTCCCTAAAACACTGTCTAACCTCTACACTCCAATGTTACAATTGTCTGAGCACTTATAGATTATTTTTTTCCCCACTGCTTTCCTTGGCTGACATAAAGGTTGACATGTCTGTTGACACGCTGGCTATTATTTCGAGCCGTTTCTAAACAATATCATTTCGGTGCCCTTCTGGTTTCAATAAAATTATAGGTTGCTTGATTTTTTTTATGAAACAATGGCCCTCAGCTCCCATGTTGCATTTCCCAAGCGAATTTTGGACGAGACTGCCATGTCTGGCTATTAATGCAATTATCGCTGTTGACGTCAATAGAGGCATCAGCGGCGGCAGTGTCTCAATTCATCCTGGCATTTGCGAGGATGGCGTTATAAATGCCAGTCTGGTGATTTAGCCTGCTTGTGTATATATATTAAAAAAAACAACAATACAATGAAATAAAATAAGCTGCTAATTCAAACTGCATCCAGACAAATAAGAGCAATATTTATAGAGCTGTACAGGCGAGAAATCAGCTGTGAATGTGAATGAGGTGCTGATAAATTCTCATTACCTGCTTGGGGCTGACAACTGCAATGACCCGCTAAGCATCTGCTGGAAATTCAGTCAGGTACCTGCAAACGACAGACATCCCATGCAAGAAAAGGGGAAAAGGAAGAAAAAAGAAACACGTGTGGTTTTATTTAATATTTAGGTTTCCAGTTGCTTTCTGGTCAGGTAGGTGTGGTATTCGAAGAAGGCTGGTCAAGACTTCATGCTCATCCAAAGCACCAGGAAACTTTTAAGGCAGAGGTGGGAAACCTTTTTTGGGTCAGGGGCCACTGATCTACAGAAAAATCAGTGGGGGCCGCACCCAAGTGAGAAGCAAAAAAAAAAAAAAACCAACCAAAACAAACCTTTACTGATGTTCTCCAGACTTAGAAGGAGAAAGACACTCCCCACATTCCCCCTCACACATCAGAGCATAGGGGGGGGGTCTAGCCTAGTAGATTTTGTGTGCTTCAACCCTCTCCTCTGCCCCGCTGTCCCATCGTGGGGCTGGAGTGATGGGGGGGGGGCAGGCCCTGAGCCTTGGAAGCTGGATCTAGTCAAGCTGGGAGCCACATCTAGTTCCCATGCCTGAGGTTTCCCACCCCTGTTTTAAGGTCTCCCCTCCCTGATCCCTTACACTATGACAGTAAAAGCTTCAGAAGATAGCCAAGTTAGTCTGTACAGGATAAACTTAAAAACCAACAAATAGTCTGGTAGCACTATAAAGACTAACAAAACATGTAGATGTATCATGAGCTTTCGTGGACACAACCCACTTCTTCAGATGACTGTGATCTCCAGTCATCTGAAGAAGTGGGCTGTGCTCACGAAAGCTCATGATACCATCTACGTGTTTTGTTAGTCTTTAAAGTGCTACCGCACTATGATAGCAGACTGGTTAGTTTCTGCCTGAGCATGTATCATTGCATGCTATTGAGAGAATCAGAATCGCTCAATTGTATGTCAGAGATGCTGCATTGCCAACAATTAATCCTGTGACACCTTAGAGATGAACAAAAATATATGGAATATCATAAGCTTTTGTGGATAAAACCCACTTCATCCAACTCATCTGAAGAAGCTTCAGATAGGGAGCCATGTTAGTCTGTAACTGAAAAAACTTAACAACAACAAATAGTCCTGCAACACCTTAGAGACTAACAAAAACCGTACATGGTATCATGAGCTTTTGTGGGGACAACCCACTTCTTCAGAAGAATGGAGTTAAGGGTCCAGGTTGCAAAATAAATAGCAGAGAAAGAGAAGGGATGGGGTGGGGGAAAATAGAAGGAAAAAGAAGGTGAAAAATTGTCAATTAGAGTGTCCATGCTAAATGAAGCTGATAGAGTTGATTCTAAGTACTCTTAAGTACATGGTGCTTGGCTTTTTATGTCATTAGGATGTGGAATGTAGCGGATAATCCAGTTACAGTCTTTGTTTAAACCTCTATTGCAGGTATCAGACTTGTAAATGAAATTAAGTTCTGCAGCTTCCCTTTCAATCTGGTTTTTGAAATTGGCTTGTAACAATAGGCAACTTGGAGATCCATTAATGAGTGCCCTGGCAAGTTAAAATGTTCCCCAACAGGTTTCTGTGTGTTGCCTTTTCAAATATCTGATTTGTGTCCATTAATTCTTTGTCATAGAGACTGTCCAGTTTGGCCAATATACATGGCAGAGGGGCATTGCTGGCACTTGATGGCATAGGTCACATTGGTGGATGTGCAGTTATATGAGCTTGTGATGTGGTGGAATTTGTGGTTAGGTCCTGTAATGGTGTTGCTAGTATAGATGTTTAGACAGAGGTGGCACAGGAGTTGATTGCAGGGATGGGATCCTGGGTGAGTATGATGAAGGTGTGCTGTGTGGTTGCTGGAAAGAATTTGTTTGAGGTTAGGGGGTTGTCTGTAGGCGAGGATTAGTCTGGTTTCGCCCAGGGAAGCTCATGATACTATATCTATTTTTGTTAGTCTCTAAGGGTGCATCTAGACTACATTCCTCTTTCGAAAGAGGAATGCAAATGAGGGAAATCAAAAATGCAAATGAAGCACTGATTTACAAATCTCACGCTTCATTTGCATAATCTCTTCCGGTCGCTTTTTCAGAACAGATTTAAAAAAAAAAAAAAAGCAGTCTGGATGGGGTTCTTTCGGGGAAAAAAGACCTTTTTCAAAAGAATCCTGTAAACCTCATTTTTTCAGGAATAAAGGTTCGTTCAAAAATGGGTTTTTTTCGAAAGAACCCCGTCTAGCCTGGGTTTTTTGTTTTGTTGAAAAAAATCTCTTCTGAAAAAGTGATTGGAAGAGATTAGGCAAATGAAGCGCGAGATTTGTATATCAGCGCTTCATTTGCATTTTCAAGATGGCATTTATATATTAGGGAAGCCTGCCTCAGACAATTTTTGAGGCTTCCCTGCACTGTAGATGTGCTATTTCAGAATAACTTCAGATTTTTGTCTTCATTCTTCTTTGTCATGAAAATAACATCTTTGAAATTGTTTTATGGGAAAACACAAGAAAAAGAAAGAACACCCTGAATCGTCAATAGCCCTCTGGTTGGGACACTCAGGGTATATCTAGATTGCATCCATCTGTCAGCAGAGGGATGCAGATTAGGCAGGTCAATATTGCAAATGAGGCAGGGATTTAAATATCCCGCGCCTCATTTGCATAAAAATGGCCACCGCGTTTTGCCGACTCAGCATTTTGTCAGCAAAAAGCTGCAGTCTAGAGGGGGATCTGTTGAGAAAGAAAGCCTTTTTCGACAGATCCTGTAAACCTCCTTGCAATATTTTAAAGTTAGAGTCCTAAATATCTTTCAGAATCTTTCTGTCACATACTATGGTGATGGGCAGCAGTCAATATTCCCTCTAATTTTTTCCATCCCTGTGAAGAATAAATTTTATTTTGTGCACTGAGTCATGTTCAGAGGTGCACCACCAGTAGAAACACATGCTGCTGGATTTGGGGACTTTGGATGCTTTGCTAATCAGCTGGGCAGCATCTCCTAGTGCTCAGCTTACAGGGAACACAGGTGGCAATAGAAAAATGAAAGCTATATAGCTATACATAACCGACAGTTTTAAAAACTCAGATATGAATTCCATGGAATGCTAGGTAGTACTGCAAGGGTGCTGCAGATAAACATAGCTAGATTAACATGCTTCCATAAGAAGTACATGGCAATTGTACTATAGCTAGCTATGCCTTGCAAATTCTGCTGCACATTAGGTAAATTCTTGCTGGAATTGCCAAGTACTTTCAGCAGTACTTCAGGTTCATTGTCAGAAGTGATGGGACTTACAAATGCTTCTTACCTGGATGTGCTTTGAATGTTCAGCACTAGAACAGGTGCACTCTTCCTAGATAAATCAGGTGTACTCTTCATTAATGAATGCTTGGCAATTCATTCTTTCCTGCAATGTAGGAATTAGTTTGCATGGTCCAATAGATAAGATACAGGTGTCGGACTCTGAGAACCATATGTTTTTTTCCCCCTGCCTTAATCTCTAAACATAATATTTAGCAAGTCACTTAATTATTTGTGTCTCAGTTTCCTAGTGTATAGAAGGGACTAATGTAGACATTATATGAATTTGGGAAGTGTTTTGAGATCTGTGAATGAAAAGCCCTGCCTAAGTCTGAGTGCTATTTTTCCCTGGATGCATGTGAAATATTTGGCTGCATGCCAGGCACAGTATACCTGAATATACCTACCACATTCAGTGGTTATTAAGAACTCTGTTGAGGAACAGGTATTCAGATACAAAATTCGTCTAATTTTCCACTGTGAATTAGGTGATATTTGAAGGCGGGGGAGTGATCCAGGGCAAAGGAAGAACAATGACACAGTCAACGTATAGCCCACACCACCTCCACACAAAACAAATGGTTAACGAGGTTTTCAGAGGGAAGGTGAGATGAAGACATGGCATGGGAAGTGTCGTCCCCTCCCCCCCACTCACCTCTATAATGCTCAATCAGCTCTTTGATGCTTCTGGTTTACTCCTGGCTCGTGCAGATAGTTAAAGGCAGACCTTTTGCTTTCGAATGCGCTAGCTGCAGTGGTATGGCTTCAGGAGTCCTCTCTTTCGCTAGACCTCCCTCCCCTTCCATAAACACAGACATATCCCATGGAAGGCTTTGGCCAGGCCTACCAACCGAAGGGGGCAGCTGCCCCGAGGCCCAGCTATTCAGAAGGCCCCAGGACTCCTGGCTGCTGCTGCTACTGTGGGCCCGCCACATGTGGCTTGATATGTGAAGCACCGGGGGATGCTAGCCCCAGCCCTGCCCCTTCCATGCAAGGCCACGGCCCTTCCAGGGCATGGAACTAGCCACTTCACCGAGGGGCCTGATAATTCTATCAGCCCCCTGGCTTTAGCCAGGATCTTCAAAAGTGCCTACTGACTGTAATTTTTTCTGCTTTTAGAGAGACCACTTGAGATATCCTAAAGTGTCTTAAAGGTCAGACAGAGTGCCTGCCTTCTGCAAATCAATCTCCTTTAAGGGGCTTCACATTGGGAAGGCAAAAATGGAGGGCTTTATCACTCGTTACTTTTGAATATCTTTGCCTATGTTTCCTCACTTATAAATTATTGACTTCAAACCACAGTTAGGCCCTCAGCCAAAAACTTCAGATCTGAAAATCCCCAAACTTTGGAGCTCTCTTCTCTTCTCTTCTCTTCTCTTCTCTTCTCTTCTCTTCTCCGTAGGTTATTACATTACCTGCACCACTGGAGAATCTGAGAACCTTAGAATCATAGAATCATAGAGCTGGAAGAGACATCAGGAGGTCATCAAGTCCAGCCCCCTGTCCAAGGCAGGACCAATCCCAACTTAATCAACCTTCCAGTAGTGCATTAAGAAATGTGACTATACTCCGTTGTATGTGGCTTGTTCTTTCTCTGTTATAATTTCCTTGGGAAAAATTGTGTGTGGCATGGAAGATTTTGTTTTGGGAAACTTTTTTAAAAAATTTAAGTTCTGTTTTGTGTTTATCTCAGAGAAGATAGTCTGAAATGAGTCTTACTCTTGGAGCAGAAGGTGATGAAGTTTGTGGTGGTTACTAATTCCTATGGGAATTCATTACAAAATTTCAGACCGGTCCTTCAGAATGTTGATTGTCCTGTACAGATGATCTGTGACCATATGGTAGCAAGGTTTGGGCTCTGCTCTGACTCGAATAATATTGCTCACTGTCCTCACATGAGTTATACCAGGAACATATACAGCCTTTCACAGCCACATCATGTGTTTGAGCAATGAGAAAGAACTCTGTGGTCCCAAAAGAAAGAACACATCTCCAGGTTAAAAGCTTAGTGTAAGTTGTAAGGCAGGAAAGGGGAAATAATATCAAGAGTTGAAATAGCTGAAGGTTGCATTTTTCTCAGTTAATTTCCATAAAGTTAAACGTGCCCTTTCTAACAAAGCCTATAGAAGTTGTATGATATGAGGGTGTGATAAAGCGGCAAGTTGAGGACATAAAGGATCTGGTGCCCTTGAGCAGGGGATGGGCTTAATTACTCTGCAAGGACTGATGTTATTAAATCAGAATGCTAGAATCATCTGGTTAAGAAAGACCTCAGGAGGTCACCGAGTCCAACCCCCTGCCCAACTAAATCATTCCAGCCAGGCCTTTGTCAAGCCAGGACTTAAAAACCTCTAGGGATGGAGATTCCACCCCCTCCCTAGGTAACCCATCCCAGTGCTTCACCACCATCCTAGGGAAATAGTTTTTCCTAATATCCAACCTAGACCTCCCCCACTGCAACTTGAGACCATTGCTCCTCATTCTGCCATCAGTCACTATTGAGAAGAGCCTCTCTCCATCCTCTTTGGAACCCCCTTCAGGTAGTTGAAGGCTGCTGTGAAATCCCCCCTCACTCTTCTCTCCTGCAGACTAAACAAACCCAAATGCCTCAGGCTCTCCTCTCAGGTCATGTGCTCCAGCCCCCTCCTCATTTTTGTTGCCCTCCGCTGGAGTCTCTCCAATGCATCCCCAATACATATAATAAGAAATAATTCCTTCCCCCAAAATGGGACAATCTAAATAGATTGTCCAGAGAAAGGATGGGATGGGAAACAAAGCCACAGAGAGATTAAGAGTCTTGCTTAAGACTTCTGCTGGACTCTCTCCAGTGCGTCCACATCCTTTTTGTAACGGGGGCCTCAGAATTGGATTAACACTGGGAAGAGAGCACTAGTGCAGTGGTTCTCAAATCATGGACCCATGACCCCAAAGTGGGTCTCTCACCCCTTTGAATGGGGTCACCAGGGCTGGCTTAGACTTGTTGGGACCTGGGGCTGAAGTCAAAGCCTGAGGACTTCAGTCCTACATGGTAGACTTCAGGTTGCAGGCCTCCTGCCTGGAGGTGATGCCCTTGAGTTTCAGCTTTGGACTCCTGGGGTGATGAAGTGTGTTTTGTTATCAGAAGGGGATTGCATTGCAATGAAGTTTGAGAACCCCCTGTTAGTACATTTCTGAGCCACCCAACTGTATAGTATCTTGGAGACATTCTCCACTTGGGACAGGGAATATTTTCCCTTCCTGTCCTCCTGTCTAGATGGAAGAGCAGATGGAATGAATACCGTATATTAGCGAAAAGATCCCGCAACGAATATACCCCACAGGGGAGGTGCGGGGTTTATAAAAACACATATAAGGTTATATGCGCTAAAATACGGTAGTTAAAGTGACCCTCGTCCACTTTCCAGCGTCCGTGCCTGTTTTCCCCTTTGCCATGCTCCCCTTTGTACTCCAATGCCTGACGTGCATGAGATTCTCTGAAGCCTGTCTTGTTTGGTTCATCACAGCCATAAATTGTAACTGGCATCTCCACACACAATTCCATGTATGTCTTCACCTGTAGTTGTGCACCCTGCAGCCAATCAGATGATCAGCATGTTGTGTCCTTCTGCTATCCAGAGACATCTCCAAAGTTCAGGCAGCTGCATCTCATCAACGAACGGGGGAAACCTTAGAGGCACACGCAGCATCAGATTGCTTCACAGCTTTAATGGAACTGACAACTCTGCATGTGTCAGGTACTCTGTACATTAATGGGGCCTGACAGTTCTAAACCAGTGCATACTTCTGTTGGCTAAATGTGTCAAAAACCTGAATGGAAATTGCCTCAAGGAAATGTTTGTAGGAAAGCAAACAAACACAAAACGAAAATAATTAATGGCCATATATTGCTTGAATTGACAAGGCTGCATTTGCCAGGACTCAGGCTATGTCTAGACTGCAGGCTTCTTTTGGAAGAAGCTTTTCCAGAAGAGATCTTCCAGAAAAACTTCTTTCAAAAGACAGCTTCTCCACAGCAAAAGCACAACGAAAAAGCGATGTGCTTTTTCAAAAGATAGCGTCCATATTAATTGGACACTATCTCACATTTCAGTTGTGATTGCTGTGGATGGAGTGGCCACCAGGGCACCTGTGCTTTTTCCTGGAGGCCTCTTTCAAAAAAACACTCTCTTCCGCGTCCACACATGCCTTTTTCCAAAAAAGCTTTTTCGGAAAAAGTCTTCTTCCTCGTAGAATGAGGTTTACCGCCAGCGGAAAAACCTCTCCATTCTTTTGACTTTCTGTCGAAAGAACGCAATAGCAGTGTGGAGATAAGTATTGTTTTTTCTGGAAAAACTCTGCTGTGTAGACATACCCTCAGAGAAAGAAAGCAAGAAAGCAATCTAATGGGAGAAGAGAGAAAAGCTTGAGGAAAGAGCAAGAAATTACCACTCATTTGAACCAGGAAGGCCCAACCTTCCCTGAAAATTTTAGGCCAAATTCACAACTGGTGTAAAGTGACACAGCTGTATTGTCTAGTGAAGAATGTGGTCTTTACCTTCAGTAGAGAATGTCATGTCTGTAATTGTATTTTTGTCCTGATTTCATTTTAGACTTCACCTCTCTGCCATTTCATTGAGTAACCCCTGCTCTCAACCTTGTACTATTGGCTTAGCCTCCCTGCTTCTCTACATCTTTGTGCACTCTCCATTGGTACCCACCAGCTCCCTTTGAGGAGAGAGTCACATACTGACTGACACATGTTCTCGGCTTGTAGATACTTCACCTGAGGTCAAGGACCTCATCTCATTGCCCATACAAAGTCAATGTAGTTTGCAAAGAAGACTGATGATGAAAGAGGGGCAGAGGGGAATCACGGCAGCTTGAACAAAATGAAAGGAAGTGAAGATGTGACACTGGAAATAACATTATTCAAGCTGTTAGGTAAAGAAAACGATGGGCAGATTTTACCCCAATAGCGCACTCATTCTAAATATACCTTTTCAGGTATAGCTATGTCCCCTCCATTTCATGATATTAATTGAGCACCTCAAAAATATTCATGTCAATTCGCATGCCACATCTAAGCTGTGGAAAAGCAATGCTGAACCCATTTTATAGATGAGGAACCAAGGCACAGAATGAGTAAATGACTTGCCGAAGGTGACACAAAAGGAGTCTATGGTGGAGCTCAGAACAGACCACACACATCTTCAGTCCCAAACCACTTCACAAAACCACAATACTATCTGTGATGCCTTTGGCGCTCATTGATGAAGCATTCATTATTCATTCATTAGCAATCCCTGGATTTGAGGATGATCTCTCCCACAGATTTACATATGGGACCTGAAATGACTCAGGAATTCAGTCCTGGAACAGCAAATTTTCTGCAGTATACAGACATTTCACTGCAGGCCAGCTGCCTGCTGGGAGAAAGTTCTTTCTTTTGCCTTCCTTCTCTTTCTCTTTTCAGCTTTGAGAGCAAGATGCTTCTCCTTGAAGTGGGCCCTTGCCTCATGGAAAAACTGGTGCCATTGGTGTTGGTTGGTGGCTTGCACCTCTCAAGCTTCTGAGGTCCACTTCAGTTTGCTTAAGGTACACTTTCAGTGTGTCTTTGTAGTGTTTCCTCTGGCCTCCTCTGACCATGGCTGAGTTGAGAGTAGAAGCCTTGTTCTGGGAGGCAAGAGTCTGGCATCCACACAAAACTTCCAGCCCAACAGAGTTGGTGCCTGAGGATCATTGCTTCAACGCTGGAGACATTGGCTTCAGCAGGTGTTAGTGCATGAATCTTCCCACTTGGCATGAAGAATCTTTCTCAGGCATTGCTGGTGGTACCATTTCAGACTCCTGAAGTGCCCTCAATAGGTCATCCAAGTTTCAGATCCAAAAAGAAGATCACAGATCTGGATCCCAAACACACAAGTTCCGTGCTGGGATTTCAGTTCTTCACACTAGAGAGTTACAGGGTGAGAGCTTTGCCCCATTTTTTGCCCCTGGAAATAGATTCTCATTGACTTCAATGGGACCAGGATTTCACTCACATGGTTGAGATACTAACCCAGAGTGTGTCTGACTTTTTTTGTCCAGTCGCCATCTCTGAATGAAAGGTTCCAGAGGGTGAAAATAAAGGAGTGGAGAGAATTCTCCCCATTAGGAGTCGAAGGTTTGAGGATCCATTTATCAATACTTTCTCTCTATGTGCATGCCTGAGTTGGCACGAATTAACACACGCATACCTATGAAAATCAATGTTTTGCACACAGATAAACACTGCAGATCAGAACCAATCTCAGTGCCGAAGAGGGTTAAATATTTAAACAAGTTGTGTATTGAAATGCAGTTTTAATGGCGTGAAGGCATTCTGATGAAAGATTACTCAGGAGCCTTCATTACTGAGTTGAGAGAGTAATGTGGTATTATCTGAGCAGATGGCACAGCTGTATGCATCCTCCGCCTCGCTCCTTTTCCCCCCACTGGGTAAATCCAAGTGCCACTCCTGTGCAAAGTCATCTGCTATCAACCAATGGGCTGAATGGACGTCTGCCTCCATCCTGCTCATTCTTACATGACAGCCAGGAAGGTCTCTGAGAATGGCTTCTCCTTAAGGAGCAAAAGGCCTTTTGTAATCTTATGTTGCTAGCGCTTTGCTAGGGGATGAGGGAATTTTGCGAGCATTCACAATGAACTGGTTGCATGGTGCTGCGACTTAATTGCTAGGATTATGTGGTATCATTATGTCATTTGCAATTGTCTCTGTTAATTTCGAGATGGCAATCCCTCCTCGCCTCTCTCCCTCTCCTGTACGGGGAGGGGGTCGGGTTGGTGGTGGTGGGAGCGAGAGGAAAGAAGAGGAGAGGAAATTGTCAGGACACATTGATTATTATTAATTAAAATAGACTGAGAAAACTCTGCAGCACACAGTCATGGACTCTGCTGTCACCATCCATGACAGAATTAGTAGAATGGCAAAGAATGTCATCACTTCAGAGTGGACAAACCACATGCTTCAAGAAGTTGCTACTGGGCCGGGTTCCCCTTTGATTTAGCTGGGTTCTCAGCTAGATGAAGGCATAGGGAATAAAGAGCTATTCCAGAACCGGAGCCCCAGATACATAGTGAGATCAGAATCTCAGCATCGCTCTCTCTCCCTCTCTCTGTCTACCTCTTCCAAAATACGACAAAGAGCGCATCTACACATCACTCTAAACTCAAAATAAGGTATGCAACTTCCACTATGCAAATTGCATAGCTTATTTTGAATCTATTTCAAAAGAGCTTATTTTGAAATTTGGTGCATATACACAGTGCCAAATTTCAAAATAACACACTATTTTAAGCCATTCTTTATCCCTCCCACGCAACACAGTTTACCGGGATGACGAAATAGCATGCCCGTTACTTCAAAAAATATTTCAAAATAACGGGCGGCTTGTGTAGACAAGGAGTAGCTATTTCGGGATACCTCTGGTATCTCGAAATAGCTGTGCAGTGTAGTCATACCCAAATAGACTCAAGTGCCAACTTCATCATAATACACAGAGTAAGTAAAAGGGTTAGGAGGAAGGGATCAGAGGGGAAGTGACATATATATCTTCAGGGCCTACATTAATCATAATCTTCTAAAGAGTCAGCCCAAGTTGCTCTGAAATTTTTGGTTATTCCTTGTAAGACACAAGTCGTTAGTGAGTTGTGAGATTGAAATCGCATCTTCTAGTTGCCAAGTAGCATGCAGGTGTCAAGCATATATCCAGGAATGAAATGTAAGGGGACGTGCTCCAACATAGATTCAGTACCAAATTGCCCTTTGATTTACCTCATATTGGACATTTTTCATACAGGGGCTCTCTCATGACATGGGAGCTAACGTTGGCCATGGGAGTTACACTTCAGAATCTGAGCTTTCATAAAAAAAAGATCTCAATCGCTTTGCCACCATGAATGAGTTAGCCTCCCAACAACTCTTTGGATATGTCTAGACTACAGGCTTTTGTCGACAGAGGCTTTGTCGACAGATACTGTCAACAGAGCTTCTGTTGACAAAGAGCATCTAGATTACATCCAGTTCTGTCGACAAAGCAAGCCGCTTTGTTGACATGAGAGTGTAGATGCAAAGGACAGTGTAGATGCAATAACACCTTCTGTCGACAGAACTCTGTCGACAAAAGGAGTTATTCCTTGTAGAATGAGGTTTACCACCATCGACAAAACTGCAGAGTTCTGTCGACTTTATGTCAACAGAACTCGGTGGTAGTGTAGACGCAGGTATAGTTTTATCAACAAAACCCTGTAGTCCAGACACACCCTCAGTTACCTGAGCACAATGTTCTTAATAAGCAATCGCCCACTCTTACCATTTGCTCAGATCAGAGCAGCATCCCGGCAACACCATCTAAGGAGAAATGCACATTCACTAGACTCAAAGTAGCTGTCCCTGGAAGCCATGCCAGTATGGAATTGGAACGTGCAGCAGTAACATTCCAGGGTAGCGGCTGAGCTGGTGAAAAGTCTCTCTTTCATTCCCAAGGAGACGGAGCACCAAGGAGGAGGGGAAGGGGGGAAAAACAAAAAGAAACCCTCTCACACGTATTGAAAGCATATGTTCAGTATCATCCAAATGTAATTTGGACAGCTCACTTCTAATCTAGTTTGCGCTATGATGATAACAGCTTCAATTTATACAATCAGAGCTCATTGCTGAGTGACTTTGCTTTCCCCTACATCAAAGGTAATTATTATTTTTATAGTTCAATTAGCAAACATTGCATTTTTGTTTTCCTTGCTGAGATAGCACCACCTAATTTAGCAATAACTCATCCCCCGCCCCCAAGTCCTCCCAGGGGCATAATGTTGTTTTAATACTCATCTTGGCCTATTGATCCTCGACAAAAAGTTTCCGCCTTTCAATCCTGCCACTTTGCACCTTTCATGGAATCATAGAATCATAGAACCATAGGGTTGGAAGAGACCTCAGGAGGTCATTGAGCTCCACCCTCTGCCCAAAGCAGGAACAACCCCAACTAAATCATTCCAGCCAGGGATTTGTCAAGCTGGGACTTAGAAACCTCTAGGGATGGAGATTCTACCATCTCCCTAGGGACCCCAGCCCAGTGCTTCACCACCCTCCTAGGGAAATAGTTTTTCCTAATATCCAACCTAGACCTCCCCCACTGTAACTTGAGACCATTGATCCTTGATCTGCCATCCATCATTACTGAGAAAAAGCCTCTCTCCATCCTCTTTGGAACCCCCTTCAGGTGGTTTAAGGCTGCTACCAATTCCCCCTCACTCTTCTCTTCTGTAGACTAAATAAACGCAGCCCAAATCCTTCTGCCTCTCCTCGTAAGTCATGTGCTCCAGCCTCTAAACATTTTTGTTGCCCTGCATTACACTTTCTCCAATGCGTTCACATCCTTTCTGTAATGGGAGGCCCAGAAATGGATGCAATAGTCCACATGTGGCCTCCCCAGTGCTGAATAAAGGGGAATAATCCCTTTCAATCTCCTCCCTTTACATTTACACCCATTGGAAAATTTGTCAATTGCATTTCATAGCTTGCATTTTGCATGAAATTCCAGAATGTGTTTTTCCCCAGAATACTGCTTATTAATGCCTCCTGCATCTTGCCGAGTAGCATTGTGTGTTACTTGTAACATCCTATTCTCCTTTCCTTGGGATTTGGCCATCATTCATAACACCCTTAAAGAGTTCTTATATTTATTCATCAGCCCCATGAGATGGTGGGACTTGTGTGGAATGATAGCAATGTGTTCCCAGAAGAGTGCAATTGAAGTTCTTTTTTTACTTTGCTGTAGCCAGCCCAAGTCCTTCCCCCCTGCCTTTGGTTATGACACAAGCAAGCTATTGTACTGTTATCTGACAGACCCCTATCACATCAGCTCTGCCTTCACCTCTGGGTTTTATTTAAGCATTTGTACGTGAGATTCTTTGCCATGTTTTTTTTCGAAGCATGTTTGCATTGATTATGCACAATTATAACCCTACATCATGTACCTTCCTCTCCCCCGCCCCCAAGCCTCCCCCCCCCCATTGATTTATTACCGACTAAGTTGTTCCTATCAGAAAACTCTCTATCACTGCCATATGTGCTTGTGGCAGAGAATAGTATCTACATTAGCTCTCTCTGGGCATGTCTACACAGCAGGGCTAAACTCGAAATAAGCTACACAACTTGAGCTACATCAATTGCGTAGCTTAAGTCAAAATAGCTTATTTTGACTTTGGGCGCTGTCTACATAGCCATTATTTTGAGAGAGAGAACTCTTCCCCCAACTTCCCTTTCTCCTCATATAATGAGGGTTACAGGAGTTGGAGTAAGAAGCCTGAAATGTATTTTGAAATATGGGGCTTGCTGTGTAGACTACGTTATTTCAGAATAACGGATGTTATTCTGAAATAACGTGCTGTGTAGACATAGCCTCAGTGTGTACCAGCAAAGAAGTGGCCCAGGCATAGACCAGCCCATGAACAGATGGTTCCTGTTTCCGATTAACTCTACCAAGTCCATCCCTCAAACTGCATTCCACACCCCACCCCATCACCACCTTCCATTTTTACGCCGTGTCAAGTACAAACCGATGAAGACAGGCGTCTTGGTGGGTCCCTGTGGTAACACCACTGATTCAGTTCCTCCATCCAAAGAATTTCATTGTTGATTTCCTCAGTGAAGGACAATGGTCCAGCAGAACTGTAGTTCATTAGCAGCCCAGAAAGATGCAAGAAACACTGAAAACATACATCTGATGAAGTGGGCTCCAGCCCATGAAAGCTTATGTCCAAATAAATTTGTTAGTGTCCACAGGACTCCTTGCTATTTTCCTGAAACAGGTTAACCCAGCTCCCCCTCTGAATCTTGAGAAATGAGAGGACCCCTGAATATAGGGACATTCTGACTTTCAGGCACACGTGCCCACTCTAGGTTTGCTGTTTACCTGTCCCTTACCCCAATGTGGAGATCTCTCTCCAGTTACTGTGCTAGCTCTCTGTGTTTGGCACAAGCATTGCTCAGGCCTGGCCTTAGGGCAAGGTGAGCAAGGCGGTTGTCTTGGCCCCCACACTGCCCGGCGCCACCCACCTGGCTCCTTGCTTGCTGCCTTGTCTGGGAGCCACCCAGCCACCTGGTGCAGCCAACCACAACATGACACCTTGGGCCCCGCAAACTCTTTGGCCAGGTCTGGCACTGCTCTTGGTATCCCTTCACATTGAAGCAAAATGTCTCTTAGGAGGCACTGCACAGAAGCTGGAGTCCATCTCTATCTTCCTAAGTTTCAGCCACTTTGACCAGTGCAGGCCTCAGTAGAAGCTAGAACAGTCCCACAGTCTGCTCTACATTATGGCTGAGTTCTCTATGCTCCAAACACTCCCAGAATGTGCCCCAGTGCAGATTAGCGGCTGGAGGGTGCTTAAAGAATGTAGTAGGAGACTGAACCACTTCAAGTTCCACAGAGGAGGAAGCTCTGAAGGACTTTTCTCTCCTAGGCCCCACACCCTGCCTATGCACAGGTAGCATGGAAGAAAAGGAGGTGATTTTGAAGGTCATTGGTCATTCTCCCCCCTCTCTAAGTATCATAGTAGAATTCAGAAGGGAAGGGAATGAAGATTATGAATTTAGTTTATAGTGAAATATAAATAATAATAGTAATAATAATAATAATAGGGAGCCAACACATTAATTGTACTGCAGCTGTAGAATCATAGAACCATTGGGTTGGAAGAGACCTCAGGAGTCATCGAGTCCAGCCCTTGCTAAAAGCAGGACCAATCCCAACTAAATCATCCCAGCCAGGGCTTTGTCAAGTTGGGACTTAAAACCCACCACTTCTCTAGGTAACCCATTCTTCATTCTTTCATCTGTCACCACTGAGCACAGCCTCTCTCCATCCTCTTTGAAGTCCCCCTTCAGGTAGTTAAAGGCTACTATCATATCCCACTTCACTCTTCTCTTCTGTAGACTAAATAAGCCCCAATTCCTCAACCTCTCCTCATAAATCATGTGCTCCAGCCCCTTAAACATTTTTGTTGCCCTCCACTGGACTTTCTCCAATGTGTCCACATCCCTTTCTGTAATGGAGAGCCCAGAACTGGACACAATACTCCAGATGTGGCCTAACTAGTGCCAAATAAAGGGGAATAATCACTTCCCTAGATCTGCTGGCAATGCTTCTCCTGATGCACCCCCCAATATGCTGTTAGTCTTTTGGCTAAGCTATGACAAGACATATATCACAGAAGGTAACTTACATGACACCTCACCAATATACCCACATTTAAAAAAAAAGAATAGAGAGGAAACAGGCAGAGGAAAGCCACACAGCAGTGCACTTTAACAGAACGAGACAACTGGGGGGATTATTTAACTCCCATGGGTCCTGATTCTCAACTGCCCTGTGGTTCTGGTCATCATTTAGCCAAGTCAGTTTGTGCCAGGTATGTGAAAGAGGGTTTAACATGCTGATTGGACAGCATTTCAGATCCACTTTGCAAAGAATGACGTTCAATTCCAAACATTAGACCCCTGAACATTGATTAGCCGGATCCTCAATGGGTCCAAATCAGAGTAATAGCAGAGTCAGCCAAGTGGCGTCAAATCTCACCAGCTAAGCATCTGTCCCTAATCATTTGCTTCCTTTGCATTTCCTGCCCATGACCTTTCTCCCTGGCAAGTCAGAGGTTCGTATCTGCTTGCAGCTAAAAGCGTTGATGGCCTTTCAGTGATTGCCCTGAGCCGGCTTGGTGGTTTTGGTCCACTGAGCACCACCGCGAGGTTCACATCACAAAATGGGCACCAATTGGCCCCTCTGCTGGCAGTCGTCACAGAGAAGCCGAGAACCAAATGACCTGGGAGACCGGCCTGCCCGCTTACTCTGAGAGATGATCCCTGCAGAAAAGGTGCACTGCATATTGATGGAGTGCATGTGTGGCTGGGGGAAGTTAGCACAGCTATTTCCAGCGCTGTCCCTGTGCTATGGATCAGGCATAGAGATGGGCCTCAGCTGTGAAATTCTGATGGAGAAGCAGATCTGGAATCAAAGTTTATTCAGGGATAGGTTGGATCCCCTGTTCCAGGACAGACCTGACTCTGAATGATCAAAGACTTCCCCCCAGATAAATCTTGTACCTGGTGTCAGTACTAGAAATACCTAAAAATAAATGAAGACACTTAATTTGCCTGTACAGGTTGGACCTCCCTGGTCCTGCACCCTTGGGCCATACTCCCAGCTCAGTGTGCCTCAGTTTACCCATCTTCACACTAGGGTTAATGAGGCATTTGTTAGGTATGATTATTCTTCATCCATTTGCCCAGGCATTTGTTTCACCTGGAGCAGGATGGTGGGGGGAAGGGTTATGACTGGCCATTTGGAGATTATTAGTCAAAAACATTTTGATTTCTTTGCATTGGCTAATTTTTTATAGGGGTTAAATGATGCTGTGCAATCTGTTATTTGTTGGTGTCAAGGCTGATTCCCCACTCTGGCATGATGAAAGAAGAAGTGGGTGCCTGCAAAAGTTCCCCAAAACCTTATCTTTCCAGGCTTTGGTATAAAACTTCTCCCAAAATCCTAAAACCCTAGATTTTGGGGATAAAGAGCTTGAAAAAGAAAGAGAAAATATGAACTGCAGTCTGCGGCTGCTATCCCCTGGTCAGAGGCATGCAGATCCCACAGTCAGATTTTCCAGGACACAGAACTGAACCAATACCAGATTAATAAAAAAGAAAGAACATTTATTATCAGAACAATACTCCTGTTACAAGCATAGTTGGATTGGCCAGATGGTAAGAGCCACCAGTTAATAAACTCATGGGGAATTTTCCCATAGGCTCAAAACTTAGTTACAAAAGGGAGAAACCCCCCATTTCTAACAGCACAGACATCAGATCCAAAGTCCCACAACTTTACCCTACTTACACATTGTGAAGAGTCCTTTTCCTTGGAGACAGACATGTCTTCTGTCTCCCTCAGTATCTAGAGTGTAAACTGGCCCAGAGACAAAGGAGGGAAAACCCCCAAATTCCTTTGTCTCAGTTTGAAATCCCTACCTGCATTTCTATTGGCTGAATGCTACCTGGCTAGGTACTGTTAACACCATAGTCCCCAGGCTGTTGTCCATCCCTCATGATCATGAAAGTTGGTTACTGTGCATTAAAAAACGAAAAACTTTGCCAAAGGCACCTAGAATTGAAGGTGGCACTTTCTTATATTGTGGAGATGAATACATCAAAAGAAAAAGAGAAAAAAAATCCTTTCTCAGTTTCTTTCAACCTTCTCTCTTCTGCACTGTTTTCCCTTATTTGAACATAGCAGATGTAGTTAATTGAACAAAGTATTGTTTTATGTCTATTTCTGAATGACACTTGTTCAAGGGTCCATGTGTTTAGGTCATTCTAAGCATCCATATGTCATCACATGTCTCTGAAGTGTCCTGTACACCACTCATTTAATTTTACTAATGCAAGAGAAATAAAGATCCAACTGTCAGTCTGGAGAGAAATCTCTATTTGGTCAATAAGGAAAACTTGATCACGGGATGCTAAATATATGGTTTAGTCAGAGGGGCCATACGTGACTTACAATTCTGCTGCTGAGAGCTATGCAGTGTGACAGAGACAAGTCCAAATTAAATGGGCTTCAGAAAGAAAGCCATAAAGCTCAAAGTTGTGGGGCTCTGGATTTTAATTTTCTGAAAAGTCACTATGGCATGATGGTCCTGGTTGAGGAAAGCCGTCCAGTTGAGGACAGCATTTAAGCACGTGCTTTACTTTCTGATTAAAATAAAGTATGTGGTAAAGTGTTGTCATGAACTGGAGTGGACACAAGCATCTGTTGAACTACTTTCCTGAATCGAGGCCTAAGTTTGCTTTCCTGGCTGTTTATAACCCCCCACACCTGAGAGCAGGAGTCCCACATGTTCTAGAGCCTTGAAGTGAGGTGAGAATTGTGAAGACTGTACTCTACGCTTCTCTGAACGGGCATGGTGGGGCATTGGCAGTGGCAGTTTCTTATACTCAACTGCCTGAGGGTATGTCTACACTTGCCCCCTAGTTGGAACTAGGGAGGCAAATGAAGCATACCGAAGTTGCAAATCAAGCGGGGGATTTAAATATCCCGCGCTTGATTAGCATAATCGCGGCCAGTCGCCATTTTAAAATGCCGGTCGCCCGATTTAACTTGCCGCGTGTAGATGTGGTAGTTCGATCGGAAACCCTTCCCTCGAATTAACTGTTACTCCTTAATTATTTTTTGTTTTTCTTCATTTAAATCATTGTTCTGGGGTGGGGCTGGGGATGAGGAGTTCAGTAGGCAGACTGACCTGGGGAGAGAGGACTATCCCAGCCCTCTTTCAACACAGCTGCTTGGGGCCAGGTGAGAAGTGCATAGCCAGGGGAGGGGTACATGCCCCCGGCTGGGGCAGGTCCAGGTTCGTCTGCCCCATGCGCTGCCTAGCCAGAGTGAGCAATGCAGCAAGCTGTGCACTTTCCCCTCACTCCCTGATGAAGGGAAACAGTCGACAATGTCCTTGTACAAATTGGGGTGGAACTTCAGACTTCCCCCCCGCCCTCACTAAATGGTGCCTGGATTGTGGGAGGTCTGGGGATGGGGAAGTCCCAGATGGGAGGAGCGCTCCCAGCCATCCCCTTTCTCTGGTCTGGTGATTCGGTCTCTTTTCTGTGTGGTTGTATGAGATGCAATCCCATTCCCGGCACATCCCATTTTCCTGGCACAACCAAACCATGACCTTCCTTTAAGTTATGATAAGAGGAAGCTGAATTTGGTTGACCTAGTTCTTACCGTTCAGAAGAAGTTCTTAGACACACACACAGAGGCAAACTCAAATATAAATATAAATAATAATAATAATAATAATGAAGAATATAATATATAATACCATCTCTCAACCTACCCTTATTTCTTGATGTGTAGGTGAGGCTGAAATCATGAACTATCAATTTAGATTACAATTGGAAGGTAGGAAGAGAGTTCTTGTTTCAAACTATTGTAGGCAGCCCCATCAGATAATCCCATTCATAATAGTATCAGGCTCCATCTTAAACTAGTCAGCTTTTTTGCACCTACAACATGTATTCCAGATCCTTGCCCCTCTAGTAGATAGACACCTTCTTCTAATTTCCAGCCTACAAAATCAGGATTTTAGTTTTGTGTTTTAATTTATTACTAATGTGGTTGTTTTTAAACTCTCTTCCTATGGGCATGCTCAAGAAAGGAGCCTTAGTCTGTGTGAATGAAGAAATATTTAATTTAAGAATCTCAAAATATTTGCAAACTTTAGAGTTGGAGAAACTGAGGCACTGAGAGGTTAAGGGACTTGCCTGGTATCATAAAAAGAGTCTGTGGCAAACTAAGGAACAGAATCCAGAATTCTTGATGTCCAGTTCCATGCTTTTACTATAAACGTTGTTTCCCTTGTTGTTGCTACAATGGGTGGAGGGATTCCATGTGAGAGAAGATGGAAACTGCTAGGGCTAATTGGTTTTGAAAGGAGAACGGAAACAGCGTATGCAACACAGGCAATAGATAAAGAACTGGGAGAATCTGTTCCACAATAAAAGGAGAAGGGAAAACAAGAAGGAATGACAAGTAGTCCTGTGGCACCTTAGAGACTATCACAAATAGATAGAATCACAAGCTTTCATGGGTAAAACCCTCTTCATCACATGAATTGGAGTGGAAATAACAGAAACCAGGAGAACTATATAACAACAGAAGTATCTGTCAGTTGTTATACCCATGTTCATGAGTCTAATTCATTAGAAAGGCAAGAGCCATAAAAGGGATAAAAACAAACCAATGGGCTGGTGTACCTGGCTGAAATACCATTTAAGTCGGTGGAGTTGTGTTCATTTACACAAACAGGAGCACTGACTGCCGACTCATTTCACACTTCCCACAAGTCATGTATGTGTCTTTTTATATATATATATATATATATATATATATATATATATATATATTTCAAATGACTTTTAATCCTGCAGGGAGCTGTAATGCCTGCGCATAAAGCATAAAGTTATTCTGCATTATCATGTCCACTCCATCTCTCTACATGGCAATGCTGTTTTTGTTTTACCAAGGCCAGTACTGAAGGTAGCTTCTATTCCCAAGCCTGTGAGTCCTATTACTTATCTTTCCATTTGAGAGGCACAATAACTTTATCTCAAGTGCACCCACTGAGAAAGGTAGAGTATTGAAAAGCCCAGTAGCCTCCAATCTACAGATCGGATGGGACAGGTTTTTCATTCAATTCCAGGGGGAACAAGAAGAAGGTTTTACTTTATTTATTTATTTATTTCCTTCCATTGTAATCAGTTTGCTTGTTTTCTGCAATTTGACCTTTGTTGGGGTTTTTTTTTGTTCCCTCAGAGCGTTAAGTTCCATCAGCTGTAGAAAAATCCTCCAAACTCATCCTTTGTGCTTGCTTTCTTTTGTGCTTTCATCCTTTCACTCCCACACCACGAGGAATTCATTGTGTTAAAATGCACACGGTAATAGGCACTACAAATGTTGCTCCTGTATTTCCATTTGTTAAACCCAATGAGTCTGATTGCCTCTCATGACTGTTATATGTTGGTATTCTGGGGGCCTTAGCCTGGGTGCAGTTAATGTTGCTGATCTATCTTACACTTCATGAAACAGTAGCCACCATTTTGAAAATGGTCATGCTGGGTCAAACGAATGGGCCCTCTAGCCCAGTCTTTGGAAAATGGCTGATGTCCAATGCTTCAGAGGGATTGAACAGAACAGAGTGATTACTGAGGTGCCCCTGTCATCCAGTCCCAGCTCCTGGCTAGCAGATGTTTATGGGGTTGTGCCTCTGATCACCTTGGGGTTGTGTCTCTGATCACCTTGTGTCTCTAATACACTCTTGATGGACTTGTCATCCATGGGCTTCTTTAAAGCCCCCGGTACAAGGAGCTTGTGTTTGGTGAAGAATAAGAACTTAATACATGGAGAAGTTTGTAGCTGGCCTGCCACTGGTGTAGTTTACTTTTTGGAAAGTCTATCCATGCTCCAAACGTATGTAGCCCAGGGTCCAGTGTGTTTCAGCAGCAGCCCTGGGAACTAAAAGTTGTGGACGACAAACTACAGCATGTTGGGAGAACTTCCTGGTTCCTGCCAGGATGTGCCCTCTGCCCCCAGCAGGGTCTCAGCAGGGACTATGCTAGAAGCAGCATGCAGGATGCACCCGGAGAGGAGGGGCTGCTGAACTGTGATCCTGTTCTATGGTTTTTTACAGAATAAAGTCTGTTCCTGGTGATTTGTCTGAGTGGGTGTGGTCTGAGGTGCACACACACATACACACAATACACAGCACAGAGCACACCAAGCAGCTTCAGGCCTCGCCTCCCACAGTAGTGTAAGAAGTCACAAGGCTTCCCCTATGCTGAATAACCTCACACCAGGCTAGCGAACAGGAAGGGTTACACTTATAACATACTGTTACCCACACAAATTTCCTTATCCCTTCCACACTTTTGGAACACACACTGTGACGGACCGCCCCCCCCCATGCTTTATGAAATGGACTTAAAAGCACTTTTGAGTTATGTATATTTATGCCTATGATTTATTTCATGTCACCTATCAATCTTCATGTCATAATCCGCTGGCTCTGTTTATCTTATTTTGGTGTATGTATCACTCTTGTGTGTAAAATTAGATGTGAAGTAGGGAATACTTCATGATTTTTAACTGTGTAAATGGAAAGCCATCAAGGGTAATTCTACTGCTGGGAAGCCTCAGTGTCTGGGCAATCATATGCAAATAGCCGTTTGTCCTTAAGTCTTAGCAGTTGTTGGTGACTCTCCATGTAATAAGGGAATTCTTTAAAAAGAATAGGAAGGTCAGAGTCTTTTGTCTTTGGCTGGCTGGAAACACCAGAGGAGAATGAACCAAAGACCTGTGGGGAGGGGAGGGGACCTTTCTTTGGAAGGCAGCTGGAACAGAAACAGTCTTAGGGTGAGTTTATAGGAAGTTTGTGCTGAGGATTTTAGTGGTAGAATTAGCTAAGTGTTTTCTGTTACTTTTGATTTGTAATCTATTTTGCCCTGCCTGTTCTCCCTTATAACTACTTAAATCCTACTGCTTGTACTTAATAAAATCACTTTTACTTACTATCAAGCCCAGCGTAAACAATTATTACCCGGGGGAGCCATCAGAGTGTGCATTCCCCCTTTAATTGTTAAAGGGGGCTTACTAACTAATTCTTTGGCGGTTGATCCCCTTTGGGGAGTGGTATCCCAGGATGCTGGGCCTAAGCTGCATTCTCCTTGAACCTGAAGCGATTCAGTGTCTGTGCTGATTCTTGGGGGGGGGGGGCAGGGGCCTCAGCTTGGGGTCCTAGCTGGGGGAGACCGGCGGAGCTGGCCCAGCAGGACCGGGCAGTGAGGAGCCCTAGAGAGAGGGAAGTTGAGTAGCAGTGGCCATGTTAGAACCCCAGGACCCCCCCCCCCCGGGTCTTTTATGACCTCACCCCATCACACCCACCTTTACCAATTCCAAAGGCTCAGGGTATAATTTCCTGCTGGTCTGCAGGATCTTTTGCCACTGAAAGAGCCTTCTACAACAATATTCTTATTCTCTATTTTTTGACAAGCAGAATACCCATGCTAAGCATACAGTGTCATGCTCACTAATCCTGATACAGGCAGGCAGACTTCCCCTGTTGGCCAGGAAAGGTCAGTCTCTCGGGATCCTAGATGCTGCATGTCACGGTCGTGCCGAGTCTTAGCAGCTCTGGTCTTAGGCTGTGTCTTGGAGGTGAGTTCTTCTTCCAGATCTTCCCTCCTTCTTCCTGATGTTCCTTTCTTCCTTTTTTTCTTTCCCTTCCTCTTCCCCCTTTCCCCTCCTGGTCTCCTTCTTGGACCCCAGTTTATATAGTGAAATTTGAGTCCTGCTTAGCTGTACTTTAACCAATTGTTCTAGTAAAATTTTACTAACCAATCATAACATACTGTAATAGAATTACCTAACCAATCATACCCCATCACCTTAGTTGATTTACACCTGGCAACATTTATTACACAGCAGACAGAAACAGTTACAAACCAGACAGAGATCAAACAGACAAACAATGGGGCAGCGAGGACAATAATCATAGAATGCAGATTCCACAACCTCAGTTTTGATAACCAGTTTCTTGCCAGAAGAAATGCTGTTAAGCTAAGTTTTCTCGACCCATCTTGAGATCGGTTTCTTTATTTAGTGACAGTAGGTGCCATTAGGACAGGATCTCCTTCTTAACAGCCTGGTGTGACACTATTGTAATGCAATTTAGATAGAACGTGAGTATGTGACTTCAAGCTTTACAGCTAATGGTTGCTGCTCTTCAGTCTGGGTATGTCTACACTACAGAGTTTTTTAGAAAAATGGCCGTTTTTCTGAAAAAACTTCTATTACGTCCACACTGCAATTGTGTTCTTTCAAAAAAACCTGAAAGAACGGAGGGGTTTTTCTGACATTGGTAAACCTCTTCCTATGAGGAAAAAACCTTTTTCCGAAAGAGCTTTTTCGGAAAAAGGCATGTGTGGGGACAAGGAAGTGGAAGTTCTTTTGAAAGAAGAGGAAAGAGGAAAAAGCATAGGTGCCTTGGTGGCCATTCTGTCCATAGTAATCTCAGCTGAAATGTGAGAGAGCTTTCTTGATGCACTTTTGCAGTGTGGATACTCTCTTTTGGAAGATGTTTTTTCAGAAGATCTCTTCTGAAAAAGCTTCTTTTAGAAGAAGACTGCAGTCTAGACATAGGCTCTGGCTGCAGAGAAAGGGCGTTAGGCCTTCCATTATGGTTATAGGCCTCCCAATATGGTTATAGGAAAACCATATTGTTACAATACTGACAAAATGTATGCACTCAAAAAAAAAAAAAAAAAAAAGACCCAATACAGGAAGCATAACTCAGTTTAGTTTTTTGTGGATGAATTGTACTCAAACGAGCCCATCTGAATCAGACATGGGAAGATTCCATCAGAACACGCAATAAACGCGTGGGACAAAAGGCTGTTTGCCCAAATGCCACAAAAACAATATCACAAGCAAGGACTGGGAGCAAGGGACCCCCAGGTTCATTGTTATCTGCTGTATACTCTCCAATTTGTCCGCATTCTTTCTGTAGTTGGGGAGGGAGGAGCAAAACTAGATGCAATACTCCAAATGCGGTCTCATGGTACCTGCTGGCCATACAATCTATGAATTAATGAGTTAACATTTTAAAGTGAGGTCCAAATGAAAAACCTAACAAGATAGATTTTGAACAACCACACCTGCAAACTTTGAAGTTTGGATTCAAGATTTTGGTCTTGCTCTCACAGTTAGCAAAATTAATACATATTTTGGGGAATCTGGTAACTGAAATTTTGCACTGAGTTTTGGTTGAAAGCACAAATCAGTTCTTATTGGCTTACTCACACACCATCTCATTTCCTTTAATGGGACATACATTGGCAAGGTTTTGCTATGGTCCCATAGGCCTCCAATTGTCCTTATCATATTTAGCATTTCAAGACCAATCAGTTCATCCATTTCCCCTTCATTTGTTTAAGAGGGTTTCATTGGATTTTTTGCATATCATGTCATCTGAGTGTACAACATATTGGCAATGCTTTATAATAAGGAGCATAATCATTATTACGTGCTTTGGTGTTCATTGTAGTACAATGAATCATCATACATTTGCTTTGGTATACTCCTGGGGATGTAATAGCTAATGTGAGAGACCGTTTTTAGTCACAAACCCATTTCAATTTGTTATTACACTTTTCACTTTTAAGGGAATGGAAAATATAGTCTATGAGAGTTACACTGGGTCAGCATTTCTGTATTTACGGGCCAGGATGGAACTAACTAAGCAGTCTGCCTCACACTTAAAAATTAAGCAGGTAACCTAACTCACCTATTAACTAGCTCATAAGAACATATGAACAGACATACTGGGTCAGACCAAAGGTCCATCTAGCCCAGTGTCCTGTGTGCTGACAGTGGCCAATACCAGATGCCGCAGAGGAAGGGAACACAACAGGTAATCCTCACATGATCCCTCTCCTGTCACTCATTTCCAGACAAATTCTTCTGGAAAAGATTCAGAGCAGCGGCATCCGGCAGTAGAAATCAGGTTGGTGGTTCGGTGATTAGGGTGCTAGGCTGGTAATCAGGAGATCTGAATCCAGATTCCTCCTTTCCCCTACACCGCCTTGGAGGAGGCACTAAATCTCACTGTGCCTCAGTTTCCCATCTGCACAATGTGGATAACAGCAGCCCCCTGCCTTTCAGAGGTGTTGTGAGGACAAATATATTAAAGATTGTCAGATGATGCAGTAATGGGGACCGAATGAGTGCCAGACATGGAATTACCAGTGGACAAATAGTTGAATTAAAAAAAAATAATAAGAAGACCCCACAGATCCCACAAGGGCTTTCTGAAAAGCCAAAAGGCCAGAATCATATGACTTGTTCTCTCACAAAATAATAATAATAAAAAAAATTGGAAGATGGAGGAAGGCAACACTATGATAATTAGTTTAGTCGCTTTTGTGCTTTACTCCTTTCTATTGAATAATCATCTGATAGAGCCCTCAGAACCCATAGGTCCACTCCATCATCCACAAGTCAAGATACAAGATACAAGTCAAGATATTATTTCCAAAGTTCATTAGATAAAACTGAGGCAGAGTGATCTTTCTGGCCTCCGGTCCTCTGCTAAGACATAAGAGCACAGTAATTACCCTAATGTCTATCCCTGACAGATATCCAGCAGTAACTAGTTCCTTCAGAGGATGAAACAAAATCCCACTCAGTAGGCAGATTTGAGACCAGACCCTCCCTAAGTGCTTAGCAAGGGAGTAGCATACCTGTGCATGGTTAGGCAGGTATCACGCTCTTTAGAGGTACCAGATTTCACTTGAATAAATGAGAAGGGATTGGGCCACAATAGCAGTCTAGAAATATTTGACGGGTGTAAACATCAGGCAGGGAAAGAAACCATTTCCAGGGGAAAACTTCTATCTCCCCTTTTCCTTGTATTAGATTCAAGGTGAGTAATTATGGACAGGGGAGGAAGACAGCAGTAACATGGTCAAAAAGGCAGATGAGTAGATTTTTGCCTGAATTAGCACATTTCCATGACAAGTTTGTAAAGCAGATTGACTGCAAGAAGAGGGTATGTAACTAGGAATCACTGATTGAAATTATGAAAGAGAAAGTATAGGCTGAATATCAGGAATAATATTATGACAATAAAATCTATTAGTCTGTGGAACTGTCTCCCAAGGGAAGTGTAGAGAGAACAGAAAATAACCTCCCACTCCCCACCCCCAGTTGGCTGGATGTTACGTTAGTAAGTGCACAATAGGAAACAATCCCATGCTGGCAAGGAGGTGGACAGGACAGTGGATCTGATTGAAAAAGGACTTTACCTCCTGTGGGAAATTCTGATGCTTCACTGTTTGCTCTCAACTTGAATTGGGACAAAAAGTTAAAATAATGGCGCAGACATTTCAGCTACGTTTCATGTTAAAAATGGCAAACTATTTCATCTGGACATTTTCAGACTAAATGAATCATGATAGTGCTGAATCGGAGTCTTTTGCTTCCATTTGTGGATCCAAATTTAAGCAGATCTTTTTGGCTTGCTTGGACACCAATCTGTGACCAATGAGTGGGGCAAAGGGTAATTGCTTCAGGGCCCAGCTATTCTAAAAGGGCTGCTACTATGGCAGAAGTGGCACCTGTAGCCCCGGGACTTTTAAATCAGAGTGGCTCTAATGGCTGGAGGCATGTTGCACTCTGGGCAGTGCTGAGGGCTGGCTGACCTCACCCAACCACTGCCACCGAAGGCCCCACCCCTTCCAGGAACACGGAGCTCTCCTCCCCCCCGCACCCCGCCTCTTGCCCAGTGGCCTGGCATAGCTGTCGGCTCCCCTGGCCTCTTCTGTAGGTGAATGTCCTGTGGCTGAGTTTAGCCATATCCGTCCCATGATATACGGGGGCACTTCCACAAGAAAGGATGGGGCTCAAAGTTAGGAGAACCCTGAATCCTTTTGAAAAATCTCCCACAAGTCATGCTGGTAAATCTATAACAGACCTGGGAATTGAACCTAGGTATTCAGATTCTTAGCCTGGACTTTATCCCTCAGACTCTTACGTTTAGAATTTCCCTGATGTGAGTGAGTACAGAATTTTGGAACGATACAATAAAAGATCAACAAAGCTTTGGATTAGCATCCGCACTTTGGAACATATATTCTTGGTGCTGGGCTTAGTTGTCCCTAGTATAATGTTGTCATCTGCTAGAGTATGTTAATCTTTACCTGCTGGCTTTGGTGGGACCAAGCACTCACAAGAATGCTCTCTAACAACTTTTATTTTCTCCGGCAAGAGGGATTTGTTAAGATTCATGCAGCTTCTACTGAGTTATTGATTACCATAAGAAAAGTCATTAGCATTATCGAATCCCCTTTGTTATGACAGTAATCAGCAGCTCCTTCCTGGATCACTTGGAGTGTTTTTGAAAGGTTTATGGCTTACTCCTGATGTAGATAAATGGTTTTAGAATCCATGTGGGTTTTTTTTTCCTTTCATGAATAAAAAGGTGATTGAACAAAGACTACATTCATCATTCTGTTTATCGCCCCAAAACAACAAGTGCAATTTGTAATCCAGTAATACTTTTTTTTGGTTGTGTTATACACATGTTCTTAAAGAATGGATCAAATTAATTCCAGGACAGAAAATCACAACAACAACAACAGCAACACATTAATATATCCAACCCCCTCAGGAAGCTGAAAAAAATCTAACCATCATGGTGCCTTTGATAAGATTTTTTTCAATAATGGATATCTTCATTCTAATTCGGCAATTTTCCTAATATTAGCCAGGAATAAACAATGAATTTTGGTTTCTAACCAGTCTATCTCCACTTCTCCAACAGCAGCTTTGTGGAACCTCAAACAAACACTCACCAGTGAGTTACACTAGACCTTTAAAAATAGATTTAATAAAATAACAGGAGCCAAAATCATTACGTTAATGTCCGAGACTTGCAGCCTCTAATGATCACCAGAAAAGCTAACAAATGCAAATTGTCTTTTTTATTGGGTTCAGGTGAGATTACATCATTAAAGTGCTACCACTAACTGAGATTGGGCCAAAAATAGCCGCTTTCCTATTTCTGAGATTTTTGCAAAACTTTGTAAAAAAAAAAATAGAAATGCTTTTGTTCTCCTGCTGCATTGTGAATCCATACAAAGCAGCAGAACTCTAGCGGAGGAGAACCGGAAAGAGAGACTGCTCTGTCTGGTTTGATTGACTGAGCAAAACGAGGTACAAAAGCAGTTACAAGCACACAAGATATTTTAAATGAGATTTCATCTTGACAGTCTCCTTTGAAAAAAGTAAAAGTAGAAACGTAAGAGTCAGTGGAACCCCGTTTCCAAATACGTTTTTCTACAGGAGAGACTTAGACATTAGCAGACTGATGCTGTGCTGATGCCTGGCAGAGCTCCGGCTGAAATCCATGGAGCAACACTGATGGACGCCAGCGAAAGACGAGGCTAGTGCAGGAGATGCAATGATGCAAAACTGGAGCAAGTGAGAAGTATCAGGTTCCTGGACCTATCTTACAAAATGCAATAAGAAGGCCAGCTAGGCAGATGAAAACATCCAATATCTACCATATATTTGGGAGAGTTTGTCTGTGAGAGAGCGAGCATGTTGGTCCTGTATGTCCTTCTGGCCATTTGTTCAAGAACTCCCCCTAAATGGTAAGAGCGAGGATGACCAAATAGGGTAAGCAGCTTCCTCTTATCATAATTTAAAGCAAGGTCAGGGCTTGGCTATGCATGGGGAGGGAGGGGGGGGTCTGAAGTTTCTCCCCTGCATATAGGGGTTCATGAAACCATACAGAAAAAAAAGAGACTCACCAGGCAGATGAAAGGGGCAAGCTGAGGGCACCTCCCATCTGAGACTGCCCTAGCCCCGAACCTCCCACACCCCACGTGCCCTTTAAGGAAGATGTGTGTGTGTGTGGGGGGGGGAACTGAAGCTCCCTCTGATTTGTACAGGAACATTTCTGGCTATTCCCCTGTCAGGAAGGGAAAGGAAAGTGAACAGTTTGCTCCATTCCTCGATCTGGCTGGGGAGTGCAGGGGGCAGACAAATCTGGATCTGCTCCAATGTACCCCTCCCCCAGCTGTGTCCGCTGGAGCTGCAGCAGCCACAGAGAGACACTTTTCACTTGACCCCAAGCTGCTGCAATGAGACAGGGCTGGAGGTTGTCCTCTCTCTGTGGGGCAGCCAGGAACCTGCCCCTCCTCCTCTCCAGCCCCACCCCAGAGCAATGATTCAAATGAAGAAAACTAAAAATTATTGGAGTTAAGGACCTGGGTAAATCTTCTAGCAAGTATATATATGGAAAAACTCAAGTACCATTTTCAGTAGGATACCCCATTTCCTTTAAACACAAATACACAATTATAATGCTAGACCCAGGAGACCAAAAATTCTAGGGTTAAATCCTAAAATGGTATAAATCAACATAGCTCCCCAGAAGCAAATTGGAGCTACATTGATTTATTCTAGTTTAGGATTGCGACTCCGGGTAGGTAGTGATTTGGTTTCTTTGGAGCAGATGTTGGTATTGTTGAGTTATATATGTGACAGATTTGGGGAAGTCTGAGTCTGGATTCAGGTCCAAATTTTATGTGTACCCCCTCCAACTCTCTATTGTGCTGAAAGAAACCTCCGGTGTGAACATTCCACACTTTTAGGGTTGGGGAAATTACAGACCAGCCACTTTGGCTTCTGTATTGTGTCCACCTTTCTGGAAAGATGTGGAGAAAATGGAGAAGATCCAGAGAAGAACAACAAAAATGATTAAAGGTCTACAAAATATGCCCTATGAGGAAAGACTGAAAGAACTGGGTTTGTTCAGTTTGGAAATGAGAAGACTGAGAGGGCACATGATGACAGTTTTCAAGTACGTAAAGATTATACGAGGAGGAGCAAGAAAAAAATTATTGTCCTTAAACTCTGAGATTAGGACAAGAAGCCATGACTTTAAATTGCAGCAAGGGAGGTTTAGGTTGGACAGTAGGATAAACTTCTTGACTGTCAGGGTGGTTAAGCACTGGAATAAATTGCCTAGGGAGGTTGTAGAATCCTCATCTTTGGAGCTATGTAAGATCACGTTAGACAAACACTTGTCAGGGATGATCTAGATGGTGCTTGGTCCTGCCATGAGTGCAGGAGATAGGATTCAATGACCTCTAGAGGTCCCTTCCACTTCTATGATTCTATGATTTTCCTCCGGAGACTTTTTCATAGCCTAATGGAGCTCAGAGTTACTATAACACTTGTTTAGACGGTCAACTGAAAATTCCTTTTGCCTATTTTAAACCTATTATAGGCATGATCCAAATATAGTTGGAGTTTTACTATTGACTTCATGTGGTTTTGGAATTGACTTCCTCACACCTTCCACCACTTTCAACAACTACTCTCTACCACAAGAATTTGAATTTTAAATACTCATAGATGGTTAAACTACCTGTTATCATTGGCTACATCTACACTGTGAAATCTTCTGGCAAAAAATATGCTAATGCAGGACTCATTTGCATGAGTCACGATCTCATTAGTATATTTTCTGCCTTTTTTTTTTTGCACAAGGCGTTTTTGCGCAAAAAGAAGCAGTGTGGCTGGGGTTTTTTTGCACAAAACCTTCGGGGGGAGCCATAAGGATTTTGTGCAAAATGGGGGTTTTGTGCAAAAAAAAAAAGTTCACAGTGCTGCTTTTTGTGCAAAAGAAATGGCAGAGAATATGCTAATGAAATCACGACTCATGCAAATGAGTCCCGCATTAGTGTATTTTTTGCCGGACAATCTCACAGTGTAGACAAAGCCATTTTGTTTAACCCCAGTTGTGAAGAAAGGATATTTCAGCAGGTTTACTACACACACCCTGGTTAACATCACACACACATACACAATCCATGTCTTGGTTTGATCAAACTGAAATTAGAAACAGCTCTAATCTTTTCATCTTTGCCAGATCATTTAATCTCTGTTAAGTAAATTACTCTTCAGTGTACAGAGCTCTGACTTCATATTCTATGAAAACTTGTAGTCTGAGAGGCTGAAAGATATTGCTTGCATAAAGTTTAAGCCTAGTTCTCTGTTAAAAATCATAAAATCATAGAATTGTAGGACAGGGAGAATGTAAAGTCATCTACTCCAGTCCCCTGCACTTGTGGCAGGGCCAAACATCATCTAGCTCATCCCTGACAGGAATTTGTCTTACCTATTCTTAAAAATCTCCAGTAATGGAGATTCCACATCCTCCCTAGGCAATTTATTCCAGTGCTTAACCACCCTGACAGTTAGGAAGTTTTTCCTAATGTCCAGCAAAAACCTCCCTTGCTGCAATTTAAGTCCATTGCTTCTTGTTCTATCATCAGAGGTCAAGAAGAACATTTTTTCTTCCTCCTCCTTGTAACAAGATTTTTGTACTTGAAAACTGCTATCATGTCCCCTATTCTTCAGTTCTCCAGACTAAACTAACTCATGTTTTTCAATCTTCCCTCACAGGTCATGTTTTCTAGACCTTCAATTATTTTGGTTGTTTTTTTTTCCCCTGGACTTTCTCGAATTTGCCCACATCTTTCCTTCAAAGTGGTCTCAGTACTGGACGCAATCCTCCAGTTGAAGCCTAATCGACACGGACTAGAGCAGAAGAATTAATTCTCTTGTCTTGCTTACAATACTCCTGCTGATACATCCCAGAATGATATTTGCTCATTTCCCATTTTGTATATTCTACTGATTGTTCCTTCCAAAATAGCGTACTTTGCATTTGTCCTGCTTGAATTTCATCCTATTTACTTCAGACCATTTTTCCAGTTAGTCCAGATCATTTTGAATTTTCATCCTGTCCTCAAAAGCACTTGCAACCCCTTCCAGCTTGGTATCATCAACAAACTTTTTAAGGGTACTCCCTCTGCTATTATCTAAAACATTGATGAAGATATTGAATAGAACCAGATCCAGAATTGATCTCTCTGAGAACTCAATTAATATGCCTTTCCAGCTTGACTATGAACTACAGATTAATACTCTCTGGGAATTGTTTTCCAATTACGCACCTAACTCATAGTACCTCCATCTAGATTTTATTTCCTTAGTTTGTTTAGGAGAAGGTCATATGAGACAGTATCAAAATCCTTACTAAAGTCAAGATATATCTTATCTATCACCCTCCCCCGCCATCCACCAGAGTTATTACCCAGTCAAATAAAGTTATTTGGTTGATTTGACATGGTTTTTTTCTTGACAAATCCATACTGATTGTTACTACATTATTATTGTATAGGTGGCTGCAAATTGATTATTCGTTTGCTCCATTTTGGGGGGTTATAGAAGTTAAGATGACTAGCCTGTCTTATTTACATTTTTATTGCTTGGCACTATATTCCAACCTTCTGGAATTTTTCCCATCTTCCTTGAGCTTTTGAAGATAATTGCGAATGGCTCCAATATATCCTCAGTCAGCTCCTTGAGTATTCTATGATGTATTTCATCTGGCCCTGAGGACTTGAAGACACCTAACTTGTCTAAGTAATTTTAACTTGTTCTTTCCCTATTTTAGCCTCTTCTTCTACTCCTTTTCACTGGCATTTGCTATGTTAGATGTCCAATCTCTACTAACTTTTTGGTGAAAACTGAAACAAATGCATTTAGTACTTTTGTCATTTCCTCTTTTTTTTTTTTGTATTGATTTCACCCTCTCATTGAGTAATGGTCCTACCCTACCATTGGTCTTTCTCTCACATCTAGCATATTTGTAGAATGTTTTCTTGCTACCTGTGGGGGGGATCAGGGTGCGATCACCCCCTCCCCGAAGGGGACGGGGGCTCAGCGGACCCCTTCGCCCCCCGTTGATGCAGTCCTGCCCTGGGGGTCCCTGTTCCCAGGCTCCTTCAGCCGGGTGCGATCACCCTCGCCCGAGCTATCGGGGCAGGGGGATTCAGGAGACCCGGCGTCTATACCCCGGCCCCCCTGGGGCGGGGTCGGTATCCACCGTTCGGTCCCTCCTCGGATCTCTACCTGGGCCGGCCCTGCCATCTGGCCGTCGCCCTCCTCTGTTCCTCTCTTGTATGGCTCCCGACTGGGGATTAGCCCCTCCTGAGGGAGGGGGAGGGGGAGGGCGACCTGGTCCCACCCCGTCTCCGGGTCCAGCCCGGGGCCCTAAGCGCAGGGGCTCACTCGTGCCCCAGCGCGGCAGACGGGGGTAATTCCCTCTGTAAGCCGTCTACCCAAGGACGCCAAAAGGGCCCTGCCCCGGGCTGCTTCCTCCCCCCCCCGGGGGGGCCCCTTCGGGCCGCTCTTCTGCTCCCCAGGACCTACCCAGGTTCAGACGTCCGGGTCGGGGGTCGCTCGGGCGACAGCTCGCGGGTTGGCTCCTTCCGGCGGGTCCGGTCCCTGCCGGGTCGCTCTTCCCAGGTCCGGCGGGGTCGGGTCCAGTCCCTCTCGGCGCCAGGACTGGCTGGCCACCCGCTGCGCCAGTCACCTCGCGGCTCCCTGGGTCGAGGCCGGACCGTCCGCTGGCCTTGGTCCTGTCCTGGGTCCATCCTGGGCTCGGGGCTCTCTTCCCTCCGTCCGAGGAGGCTGCCCCCCTCCCTCTCCGATGGCGGGCCTTTTTAAAATGGCCCGCCGCGCCGGACGCCACTCGGGGCCCTCCCCCTTCCGGCGGCGTGCCGGCGTTCTCTGCAGCCGCCCGGCTGCCGGTCTCCAGCTGCGCCCCGCCCCACGCTACCCTGGGGGAGGGGTCAGTGGCACCCTGGTGGCGTAGGCGCGGAGGCTGAGTCCGGCCCCACCGCCCTGTCTCCTCCACGCCGCGTCCGGGGTTAGGGACCCCCAGGGTGCTTTCACCCCCTCACCCCCTGGTGGTCTGGGCAGTTTCCTGTGCGGGCCACTAGCGGCCCGTCACACAACCCTTATTTTCTTCAGCTAGGTTGATCTCATCTTATGCTTTGGCCTTTCTAGTTTTATTCCTCCATACTTTTGCTATTTGTTTATATTCACTGTTTGTGAGTTGACTTAGTTTCCGTTTTTAGTAGAACTCTTTTTTTCCAGTTTCAGATCATTGAATAGTGCAAGAAAAAAATAAGAAAGCCTTTTTCAATAAGAGTGATTAATATTTCATGATTGGTTGCAGACCTGCTTTTTTTTCTCCTTCCATGGCACCAGAGATGCTATTAGCTATTTATTTCCACCCCTTCCTGTTCCCTATCCCTGCTGCACCACGCAATTCAAATAACAACAACAAATTTGAGCCGCTTGTTTCAGAGTCAGGTTGCCGGGTTCGCTATCTTTCCACGTTATTAACTTAAGCATTAGCTTTCTGAAGCGAGTGCAATTATAAATGACACATCACCCTATGCCGGGTAGCAGAGGGCTGCTTTCTGAAGCCACAATAAATTGAGATGCACAAGCAAAGGGGGAAAAAATTGTTTGGAGGGTTGCAGTGTGCCAAGCGATATGCCACAGCCTCTAGCAATGAGACTAGCATTGTATTTATAATCAGCACAGCAAGCTGAGAGGGCAGATTAAACCACGGGAAACCCAGATGTGGTAGTGCCACAGGGGGCATATTTTATTCTATATCCTTTCACAAACGTTAGCAGGTGTTGTAGCCGCTACTCCTAGCACATATTTGGGGTCTTCTAATAATGAGCTAGGCTAATGAATGCAGAATCAATATTTCTCCACTCGCGTGGTGTGGATTATTATATTTCATCACGCCATTTAGTTAGTGTAAATCCAAATGACTGTCTAAGCTTGAGAAAACAGTTCCAGCAGTGGTTGGCAGCCCCCATTGTAAATTAGGGCTCTTGGTTAAAGTTGGGTTGGCATAATAAAGTGAGGGCCAGTGCAAGGCTAAACCCAATAAAGCAAATGTCAAAATTATGTCAGCGTGAAAATATAGAAGTGACGCATCTTTCAGACTTCAGATATAAATATCTGCCAGCATGATGCACTGTAGGGTTAGTGTTTAGATCATGCTGCTTGAAAGAATCAATGTACATTCACAGCATAGGCCTAAATGCTGCAGCATTTACTCACCTCAAAAGGAGGCTGTGATCCAGACCCACAGTCCTTAGAGTGGAGAGACTTGCTAAAAATAAGCCCTTATATAAAACTTTACAAGTGCAAAGTACTCACAAATATTGACCATTGAAAACTTGCAACAGCCTGTGGATCAGATGAAATTTATGTCTGTTTAATAGCTGGGGGAAGTGGGAGGCAGAAATGAAACAGAATCTAAAGGAGTTAACCTTCCAGTTCCCATTCCCACTGTATATTGACACTTAGGAAATTGTATGGGACTGGTCCCTGGGTGCCAAAGCCCTTAAAATCAATTGACAGTCCCAGACTGAGTATCTTTCCTCAAGTTAAGGCCTGATCTAAATCCACTGGAGTTGATTATGCTGACTTGAGAGGACTCTGCTTCAGGCTCTCTGATGGGGAGGCCAAGCTGAAATTACAATTCAGGGATCCCTAAGTGTCAGCCCCAAACTCCATCCACTAACCTCCTCTGCTTCTCTAATGAACTCTAGCAATGTCCACATGGAAAGTGAAAGGTTAGCAGAAGAAATATACCAAACTAAGGCATTGGGAGTAAAGCTTGTTGAAATATTTTGCATCAAAATTTTTCCTGTTGGAAAAGACCATTTTGCTGCAAGTAAGGCTACAAAGAAAAGTCAGAGAAAGGTCTGCAAACTGCGAACTGCAATTTGCATATCTTTTTCTGCTTTTCTTTTGAAAAAGGCTTTTCCAAAATTTGGCGAGTCTACACGGCACCAAATTTTGGAAAAACCCACTTTTTCGAGCCATCCCTTCTTCCTCGTAAAACAAAAGAACATGTCTGCTTTTCTGAATTTTTCCTTGGACATGGCATTGCCTTTCTGGGATACCGCTGGTATCCCAGAAAAGCGTAGCAGTTTAGACATAGCCTAATATTCTCTGTGGGAAAATATGAATTCTTATTAAAGGATTCAGAAGAATTAAAGTGAAAAAAAAAGTAATTTTGAACAGATTTGTTTGGTTTCAAAATGTTTCAAGCAAAAAATACTGTGGTGGCTTGTCAGATTGTTTCATTTAAGTGGAAAATGGTAAATTTCTTGGGTGCCAGTTTGAAAATGTAAAGACTTCCATTTGCTGAAAGTTTGCAGTATTTCAGCATTTTGTTCTGATTCAGAATGGAGAGTAGTGGTCTGAATGAGAACAAAATGCTGAAATATTGAAAACTTCTGAAATGGCAATAAAGGAAAATTCCTTTATTTGAATAGTTTTCTGGGAGGAGATGGGCATAGAAATCAGGCAATCGCTCAGAATACATCAAGAAAATTTGGGAACTTCAGACACATTTCAGGACATTAACTCATTAGTTGTAATGGTTCATTAAGTGCCTGTCTACATTGCCATTGCTAGCACTGCATCAGCTTCTCGGGTGTTAGAGTCTGAGAACACATGGGTAGCCAGAATTGTAAGCACTTAGCCCTGCTACATGGAAAGTTAGATGACATGGTTTTGAACTGTTGACGGCCCATGTACAGTAGGAATTCCAGCCTTGCTACCATTGACGGAGCTGTCACATGCCATTCAGGGCTCTGTGGATCAAAACCAACGCTTTATACTCCACAGAAATCTCCCGGAAGTCTGTGCAGACACTCTTGCATTCATTGTCCAGGGCTTTGCAATATGGAGTTGGTCATTCACTCTTCAGGTACAGAAGTATAAAGACACTTAGGTAATGTACTTGTGTTCCCCACTCTGGTGCTTTGAGTACAGAAGATGAGGCCCTGCAAGAGACCTTTAAAAATACCCTGTCACTAAAAGCTTCTGCTTAAAAACTCCCCAAGATCACAGACTCCCTGACCTTGGGTGGTATGCTGCCAACACCCGAACACAAAAAAACCCCTTTTTGAACCCATAAAGACACACTTCAGGAGAGAGAGCTTAGAAACAAATTGTAATCTCTTAATAATGGACCTCCAGTCTCAGGCATGTTCATGCTGAACCTCCTGCTTTCTAGGGCACAGGAATCAGATCATAGTCTTTAAAAAGGTGATTTTATTAACAAAACAAAGAAGACATACTTGGTAAAACATACTTGCTTGCTAAGAGTTACAGAGCAACTAAAATAATATATTAAAGTACAGAGAATTGCTTCCCGGGATTCAATTTCGGTTACAGTGAAAGGGGGGAGGGGCTGTAGCAGAGAGGAGTTTAACCAAACTTAAAAAACAAACAAACAAAGAAAATAACCTGATCACATCTAACAAAACATTCTCTGTTCACTTACATATCCTTTGTTCCAGGGTTCAGTCTTTCCTTAGGCATGGATATCGCTGAAAAATCTATGTCTTTATTCCTAGTTCAATCCATCTCTCTTTCTAGCTCATGCTCTGAACTTACACAGAAAGGAGACCAAAGCAGGCAACAGTTTTATTTAATATTTTTCATTCTTTTCCCATTGGCTCTCCTGGCTCCTTGCCAATTCTTCCTGGATACCCGTGGTCTCTGGGTTTAACCCTTTACAGGCAATTTAGTTACTGAATGCTGGGATGTCTAGAAAAGACTAGTACTATTCCCATTCATCAGAGTACTGGAGAAGACCAAGGCAGATGCCTTTGCTAAGACTTTGCTAATTATGTGGCTGGCAGATTTCACAAGGATGAGCACTGAATTTGTCAGAGAACAGAGATTTCATAATTCAAATCCTTTAGTGTTGCACATTTTTACATCATACAATTTTATACAATTAAATATATTTCATGTTGATGAAATAGACTGAAATTAACCCCAGAGAGGCAGAGATCTGGGCCGTGTCTAAACTACACCCCTCTGTCAGCAGAGGGATATAAATTAGACATATCAAAAGTGCAAATGAATCCAGGGATCTTTTGAAACGGGGCATTTCTGTCGAAAATGCCCCATCTAAACTGTCGGGGTTTTTTCGAAAAGCCCCGTTTCGAAAAAAAGTGGTGGCCACCGTTATGCAAATGAAGTGCAGGATATTTAAATCCCCACTTCATTTGCACTTTTGATACGTCTAATTTACATCCATCTGCCGACAGAGGGGTGTAGTTTAGATGTAGCCCTGGTGTTTTTCTAGAGAAGATGTGTGGCTGCTACAGATCAAGACTTTCTAATCCTGAGGCAGGGCCGTATAGACTCAAAGGGCACATCTATAGTTACCAGAAGATCGACACTCTGGAGACTGATCTTCTGTTGTTCGATTTAGCGGGTCTAGTATAGACCCATAAATCAAATGCTGAGGGCAGCTCCCGCTGGTGTCCAGTACTCCTCCTTCTGCAAGGAGCATTTGCTGCTGTCAGTCTCTCGCAGTGAGTCAGAGCTTCACTTCTCCCACGATTAAAGAACTTTGCCTAATGTCAAATCTAAACTTGTTGATGGACAATTCATATCTATTTATGGTTTTCTGTGTGTCAGCATTGGCACTTAACTTAAATAACTCCAGAAATTTATAGAGAACAATCATAATATATATATGGAGATATACCTATCTCATAGAACTGGAAGGGACCTTGAGAGGTCATTGAGTCTAGTCCCCTGCCCTCACAGCAAGACTAAGTACCATCCCTGACATATCTCCCTTCAGCCTTCATTTGCTTAAGGTTAACAATCCACACTCTTTGAGTCTCCTCTCATAAGCTGGGTCCTCTATTCCTCTGGGTATACTCGGAGTTCAGCATACAGAAGCTCCTGATCAATCGTACACTACCTGTTTTGCTGAAAGTCCCAACAAAGATCTCAATGCTAGATGTGTGGTTGTTTATACAAGGGGAACAACTATAGTCAGATCCTCTTCTGGTATAATCAGCATAGCTCCGTTAACTTCAGTGACCAATGCTTAATTATTAGAAACAGGACTGAGACCACTACATTCATTTGACACAGGCCCTAAAAGGTCATGAGAGTAGGACTGTAGCCTGTCAGGGTTCACAGAGGGGATCTTCCCACTCCGGGTCAGTGGGAGGCCACTTTGCTTAGGCCCATGGAGTCCCCATAGTCCTGGGTCACAGACCTGGAGTCCCCATAGCCCTGGGTTGTGGGCCTGAAGTCCCTATAGTCCTGGGTCTTGGGCATTGGCTCAGACCAGAGCAGGGCTTGCTAAACCAGTTGCCCTCTTCAGGGCTGGTAATCATTAGTCCTGGGCTTGGGCCTGTGCTCGGATTGAGACAACAGTCCAGATTCTGGAAGGTCCCGGCACGGCATCGGGGTGAGGCCACAGACAGGCAGTTAGTTAGAGTGGCCCAGGCCCTGGTTCAGGGTGGGGCAGCAAAACAAACGGCTGTCCCACCCTGAACCAAGGCATGGGCCTCCCAACTAACAAGCAGTTATAGTTAGGAAGGCTCAGTCCCTGGTTCAGGGTGGGGCAGCAAACAGCTTGGGAGGCCCAGGTGCCGGTTCAGGTGTCACGGCAATACAGACAGTCATTCTATACAGTTAATAGTTCTCAAAGTAAACAAACTGTCGGGTCTCTGTGGTCGGGTGGAGATCTGGCAAACACAGGCAGTGGGTGGCAGGAGGACACAAGCCCACCCACTCCACACAGGAAGTGGGTGGCAAGAGGAGGTGGGTGGCAGGAGGACACAAGCCCACCCACTCCACTGTGTCCCAGCCCAGGTCTCTAACAGCAGCAGAACAGCCTGCTGCTGGGTTAGCGGGGATCCACACCACAACACACTGACCAGTGCTTTGGACAGGCCTGACTAATGTTAGCTATCCCTGGGCTTCTTCCATTCTCCCCATCCGTGCATAGCTGGGTCTCTGGAAGGTCCTCTGGAGCATTGGGGCTCGACAGCTCTGGCAGGGGTTGACCTTCCTCCCAGTCACCGTCTGTCAGGGGTCTTGGTGGTCCAGTCCAGTCCTCAGCCTCCCAGCTTGGGAGCACTGGGCAGGCGTCTGGTTCCTCTGGTGGCTGTGCCCTCACTGAGCTCCTGGGCTGGGTTTTTATAGTCCTAGCCATGTCCCCCGACTTCTGCTCAGGTAAGTGGGTGGGGTCAGGCTTTGCCCAAGAGGGGTTCTTCCCCCTCCAGGTCAGTGGGCAGCCACTCCGCCTCACTACAAGGACAATAAGGCCAGGTCTACACTAAAAGGGAAGGTTGACTTAAGATAGGCAACTCCAGTTCAGTTAAATATGTAGCTGGATTTGATGTATCTTAAATAGTATTTTTGATGCTGTCCACACAGCTGGAGGTCCATCGATGGCTGTTAGCAAGGATGGGTAGGAATGGTGTCCCTAGCCTCTGTTTGTCTGGAAATGTATGACAGGAGAGGGATCATGTGAGGATTACCTGTTGTGTTCCTTCCCTCTGGGGCATCCGGTATTGGCCATTGTCAGCAGACAGGATACCGGGCTAGATGGACTGTTGGTAATGGGTTACAGAGACTTGTATCCATTCTTTTAGAGTACTGAACATAAGAACGGCCATACTTGGTCAGACCAACTGCTTTGAGCAACAAAAAGGACATGCAGGAGGAAAAAAATTTAATACCAAATATGGACTAATTTCCATAGAAGTAATTTTTAAAAGACGTCCGTAGACCCCCTGAAAATTTATTTATATGCCGCCCTAGATGAAACTGACCACATTTGGATAAAGGCAAATGGGTAAACAATTAGCTGGGATTCTTTACAATCAGTTTTTGCAATATTTCTTGATAGGCCTTTCTTAATCCTTCTTTTGAAATGCATTTTCTCATTTCAGTGAGAAATAAATAGTGCAAATAGCAGGGTATTTTTGCTCTTGTGTTGGTTTTTTTCTTTTTTTTTTTACTTCCTTGAAAAATAATGCTGAAGGAATTGTTTTGCTGTTGAAAATTAATGTAACCCATTATGTCCAGGAAATTTCTTCAATATATTACTTGCCAAGTCCTTTGTCCTTCTGAAGAAAATAATTTTAATTTATCTCATTTTTCACAGCTGAACCAATGATTGTTTAACCTAAAATGCCATTGTGACGAAGTAGTGAAATACCACGGTTCGGGGCCATTTCGTTGGGGCTCAGCTATTAAGAACAGAAGTGCTGCGCTGAGAACCACAGAAATTGTCATCTTTAAAGGAACATTTCCTTGTAGAAAAGCTTCATAGAATGTAATAGACAAGAAAACATTTCAATAGGCTTCTTGAACCGTTGTAGAGTATTTTATGGGAAATACTAGCTTGGCTATAGGATTCCATAGGGTGAGTGTAAAAAAACAAAAACAAGTTAGAAGAATTATTATTTTCAGTTAAATTATATACCGTTCCAGAGTTAATTTCTGGAGAGCCATATTATTAGTCTTTATGTGCACAATTTTTCTCCTTCCAAGCAAATACATAATATATAACACTAGAAGAAGGACCTGGCATTGCTCAGGCCCTTAACTATAGTAATTTTTTTTAATTTAAAGGGAAATGTATATGCTTTATTTAAATGGTTGTATAGGGCAGGGCGTTGTGAGGTGTCAGGAGGCAGAGGGCAGGGGCTTGGGGGTCTTAGGGCATTGGGTTGGGTGCAGTGGGGGCTCAGAGCAGGAAGTGGGGGTGCAGGAGTCAGGGCAGGGGTGGGGGGTGCAGGAGTCAGGGAGGGGGCAGGGAGGTGTATGGGTGGAGGATTCAGGGAAGGGGGTTGGCTGCGAGAGGCTTAAGGCAGGGGGTAGGGATGCAGGAGTCAGAGCAGGGGTACAGGGCTCAGAACAGGAGTCAGGATAGGGGGCTGGGTATGGGTGGGGCTCCGAGCAGGGGGTGGGAGCTCAGGGCAGGGGGTCTATAATACACACACCCATCAACGGGAAGAGCATTGACAGTAGTAATGGATCTCTAGAACCCAAAGACAAACCCTTGTAGATATTGGGCCAGGAGCTAAATTAGATAAATTAGCATATCTTGATTGATTTTAATGGAGCTATGCTGATTTACAGCAGCTAAGGAGCTGTCCTGTTATTATGATGAGGTCAAAGTCTGTTCTCATTCATCTGCCAAAATCCACATTGTCATGAGTGGAAGTTTTGCCAGAGAAAAAAGTGGGCTCTGTTCCCACCTGCCTTTTTTATAGGCTTTTCTGTGACACTCATTTCAATAACTTCTAATCATTTAACATACATTCATGGATTTAGCCTCATGTCAACCCTATGCAGAGAAGAAACGACTATTACTTCCATTTTGCAGATAGCAAACTGAGATACTAAGAAGTTAAGAGTTGTATCAGGTCTTGGCCATACGTTTTTTTTGTGTGGGCCAGTATGTTCTTACCCAGTCCAACATACCCCTATGCAACAGTGAGGGCTCACCCCACTGGTGTTGTACCAGGCACAGTGTACACTGACAAACTACACTCAGTCGCCAGTACAGCCAATGGGGAATTTTCTGAGGAAGTCCTTTTTCCTCCGAAAATGATAATTTATGAAATATTAAATAGTTCATAGGACAGGGTTGCTTTCAACAATGTTTTACCCTCAACAGGGTTTTTTGGAAAAATAGTTTAGACATAGTTCAGAAGTATTATTTTGGCAGAATAAGTCTCATTTCCTAATTCAAACAACTTTTCACTGATCAATTATGCAAATTTTGGTTAACAATATTTGAAATATGAAACACAATGTTTTGATTGACCTGAACCAATTTTTTCTCCAGAGTCTTGGTTTGTGAACATTTTGGGGATTTCAACTTTTTTTGGCCCTGTTTGGGACAAGAAACATCTCCAATATCTGAAAAGCTTTTAATGGAAATCCATTTCCCATCAAGCTGTGTTCACCAGTGTCTTGGAGAATGGAACCCATGCTCTTTCACTCTTCATCCTTGAAAAGTCTTAAGTTAGTCTGTATCTGCAAAAAATGACAAGGCATCCGATGGTAACTAAGACTAGGTTTACACTAGACCAGGCAGGCCGGATTAAGCTACGCCATCCAAGTAGGCATTTTGTTCCCATTGGCTTCCCTTACTCCTCAGAGAATGAGGAACACACAGTGCCAGCCACGGCTGCCCTCAGTGTTTGAGGAGACTCCACTAGACCTGCTAAATCGAACGCTAGGAGATTGACCTCCATAGGGTCGATCTTCTCCATGATGTAGACAAGCCTGAAGAGATTAACAGATGCCCATCCTTGTCCACCTGCATGGATGTGGGTAATTGATTTGATGGTGTTAACATGTACACATAGAAGAGGCTACAAGCGGACCCTAAGTCACATGGGCGGTCATCAGCACTAAATTCAACTTAACATGAAAGAGGTGAGAACTTAAAGTAGAGATCTGATCACTGCCCTGGACTTCCAAAGGCAGGGTTGTTTGAAGGGATCCAGACAACAACACCTGCCTGTTGCTTGCAAAACTTAGGGGCGACTCCCTGATTTAAACTTTTTAAAAATGTTACTGGTTTTGACTTTTTAAGGTGAATTTGGTGCTTTTGAAAGATGTTCAGCTAACAGCTCTGGAGTCAGGTTCCTAGAGACAAAGCAACTATAACATGAATGGTGACAACCACGCTTCCCTTCCACACCACCCTGCCAATATACCTGACATCTCACCTGGATGAGCACTCTCTAGGGGGCAGAAGGGTGGTCATGCCTTTCTTTTCTAAAGTTACCCGGCATTAACTGTTTGATGTTATTGAGACGTCGGATCAAAATAACTCATTTGAAGAGACAAAAAGGACATTTTCTCCTTGTACCATTTCAAATAAATAGTACGGATGAATATGACTGAATGCACCTTGAACAACGGAAGAAGAGAAAAAGTAACAGAGAGGTGATGTCTGTGCCCAATAAAATAATGCAGTTTTAACACTGATGGGAATTTTAAATCCCATTTCTAAATATCCTGGAAAAGGGGGAACTTTACATCCAAACCAGAAACTATGGCAGAACTTGATCTTTTACTATAATAACTTTTAATGGATGCCATGCTACTGGAGGAAGAACAAGAAGATGCAAACGAATCTAAGTCTAAGAGAAATCTTTGATTATACAATGCATTAGTCAGATCCACACTTAGATTACAGCGATCAGTTCTGGTCATCACATTACAACATAAAATATTGAAACACTTGACAAGGTAAAGAGAGAGGAGATGAATTTGATCTTAGGCTGTGATTATATTGTATTAATGACTTCCTATCATATTACTGGCTTCTTTATCTTGTTAGAGAAAACACAGTTTGCTAATAGAGTCAGAAAGCAGCTGATGGGAACAGAAATAATTTAATTTTATATTTTAAGATTTTTTTATCAGAAGCAGCATTGATCATTATTTAAAAAAAATAAATACAATTAGTATATATCATTTAACAGGGATAGTGTAATTCTCTGATAAATAACCTAAGCCGTAGAAAATTATGTATGCAAGACACTCAACCAAAGTATCTCACTCACAATCCAAGCAAGAAAGAGCAATGAACAAATGAAATAGATGGCAGAGTCTTTGAAAATGAGGGCAATGTGCCAAGAATATAATTTCATTTAATGACAGAGTGATTCGGTTACTGAAGTCTATATAAGTTGCTCTGTGACATGCAGCGACTAAACTGTTATAGTCACCTATGGCTCTGCCATTTATCAGTCAAATGGGGAGAAAAGAAAGGATCACTTAAGCAGAGTATGATGCTGACTAAGTATTGAAGAAGCTCTTGTGGCATATGCAGGTGGCCTTTTTGCGGCTGGAACCAACACGGCCACATAAGAAAGTAGACTGTAGGCTACGTCTACATAGTGGAGCTATTTTGGGCTACCTCTGGAATCCCGAAGTAGCTATTCCACATCTTAAGAGCAAGCCTGTTATATGAAAATATAATGGGCTCGCTATTCCAACGCCCCTGTAAACCTCATTGCATGAGGGATAAGAGATGTTTTGGAATAGCTCCTTATTTTGAAATAAGATCGAAATAAGCTACGCAATTTGTATAGCGCAAATCGCGTAACTTATTTCAAGGTATGTGTGCTGTGTAGATGCACCCTAGGGGGCAATTTGTATTAGAATAAGGGATGGCCCAGATGACCCTTGGAGAGCTATTTCTGCTCCTATAACAGCTGGTGTTGTAATCCTGTAAGTAAAGTAAACTTGGAAGGAAGGGAGATTCTTGGTGGTGTTCAGACACTACATTAGCACGTAGTAGATATGAGTTCTGGTCCCAGTTCTTCTGGAACTGGGTAAAGTTATGAGGTTCACAGATACTATAAAAACAACAAGGAGTCCTGTGGCACCTTATAGACTAACAGATGTATTGGAGCATAAGCTTTCGTGGGCAAAGACCCACATCGTCAGATGCATGCAAAGACCCACTTCGTCAGATGCATCTGACGAAGTGGGTCTTTGTCCATGAAAGCTTATGCTCCAATACATCTGTTAGTCTATAAGGTGCCACAGGACTCCTTGTCACTTTTGCAGATCCAGACTAACACGGCTGCCCCTCTGATACAGATGCTATAGTACTGGTTGTAGAAATAGACACCCTGTGTAAGTAACTGGATGGAAGACTTTCAAGAAAGACATGGTGTTGGTTATTCCTAGTTTATGTTCTTCCTTGTTTTGGTCAGAAACTGAATTGCTGCCACAAGATGAAGCTAATTTTTTATGAAAAACCTTGGGTCAAAGAAGATCCTGCAACAACTTTTGCAATAGATTGGGCAGAACTGGGTTGATCGTGGGGAGGTGAGGGGGAAAGCTAAAATCTAATTTCTTGTATGTATTCCCTTTTCTCACTTACACAAGTTTTACACTGGTGCATCTCCCTCACTTCAGCTGAAGTAATTATTCCTGAATGACACGGTCAGGCTATGTCTACACAGCAGCATTATTTCAGAATAACTGATGTTATTCCAAAATAACTTAGTCCACGTCTACACACAAGCAGTTATTTTAACATAAATGTAGAAATAAAGTTGAATTGGAGGATGGCTTACTCCGACTCCTGTATCCCTCATTGTACGAGGAGTAAGGGAAGTTGGGGGAAGAGCGTGTTGACAGTCTGTCAACAGCGCCAAAAGTCAAAATAGGCTATTTTGACAAGCTATGCAATTAGCGTAGCTCAAGTTACGTAGCTTATTTCGAGTTTAGCCCTGCTGTGTAGATGCGCCCTGAACCTATGTCTATACTACTCCCAAATTGACACTCTAGTACCCACCAAACTGACCGCAGATCACTCTGCAGTAAAACTCTCGACTCCACCCCAGATGAGTAGGACATGTTAACAAGGGAGTTTCTCCCATCAACTACCCCCAGTGACCTAAGCTATTTGGCTCCCTCTACGTTATTCACATAGCTGGAGTTGCATAGTTTAGGTTCGTTTTCTGCGGCAGTGTAGATGTAGCCTAAGATTAGAATCAAGTTCTTTAAGGACACTCAAGATTTAGGGATTCCTTCTTCTACTGCCTTCTTTCAAGTGGAAGTTCTCCATTTAATTCTGACTTTCATGCTGATTGTCATACTTGCTATGTTTTATTTAAAGTTGCGGATGCAACCTCAATCAGGTCTCATTGTTCCACAATGGGCATGAGTATGAGTAGGGTCTGAGTCCCCTAATACCACCTGTTAGGAGTTTAGTCCTGTAGCTCCCATGAAGGATGCCCATATTTTAGCTCTGGAGGGCTTTATTCAATCCCCAGCAACACCAATGATGGTAGTGTGACACTAAGCACCCCTGTATTCAAATGTTACACTCTATCGTAATAGTTTTTGTGTGAAATATAGTGTGAGAGGTATCATTTGCTACATAATAACCCATTGATTATTAATGTTCTTGCATGATAGATGTACACCGTGGCTATTAACTATGGATATATGCTAGAATTCTCACTAAGGTGCCATGTGAGGGGGGCTTGTTTTAACAAGTTTGGATCTATGCTCAACAAAAGAATGGGTGTTTACCTCCATTGATGCAGTAAACCACATCATAGAGTCAGCTGGGGAAGGAGAAAAAAAGGAGACAACACAATATACAGGAAGAAGGAGCACAGAGCTTCCCTCACCATCAAACTCCATGTCGCCTTTCTCAATCTGACGTTGCATTTCATCCATTATTTCTGAGGAGGCTACACCTGGGGGATTTCATTTCTAGGCAAGTCATATTTCAGTGCCGGAGCAGAGAAAACCACAAAAAGTAAAGAAACAGCCTGGACAGCAAGAAATGAGGTCGCTTTTTAAAATCCATTCCAGGGTCATAATTCTTTCCATTTGAATGTGTATATTCACTTCTGCCTTTTGAATTATATACAGCTAGACTGGTGGAGCCCTTATTCGGCTGTGTAGGGGAGATAGATGGGGGGTAGCCTACCATGTGCTCCTGCTCAGCCCTGCTAAGATTGCACACCAAAAACTCTTACAATAGAGGGTAACATTTGAATACAGGGGTGCTTAGTGTCACACTACCATCATTGGTGTTGCTGGGGTTTGAATAAAGCCTTCCAGAGCTAAAACGTGGGCCTCCTTCATGGGAGCTACAGGACTAAACTCCTAACAGGTGGTATTAGGAGACTCATACCCTACTCATATTCATACCCAAAACAAGAAGTTATTTTTCCCTATGAGTGAACAAGCAGGAAAAGGACACAGAGCAGGTGGAGCCTGGATTTTGCCTTTCCCTTTCCAGCAGGAAGCAAATTGTTGCTCAGGTGATGAGCCTTTCTTCCTGAAAAAACTGGGAAGGGGAGAAGCTGTGCCACTCAGTGCCAGCTACCTCTCTGCTTTGCACATAGTAAGTTTGCATACTGTCCTGAATAAGTTGTGGAGTGGCATATAACTGTGTAGTGTTGCCTGTCAGCACCGAACCTGGGACCTTAGGGCATGAGCCTCTACAGCTTGAGCTAAAAGCCAGCTGGGTCACAGCTAAGACTGTAAAGAAGATTCACTCTTTCTCGCTGTAAGTGGTGTAAGTGCCACTCCATTAGGGTTACCAGGTGTCCAGTATTGAACTGGACAGCCCGGTATTTGCGTCTTCCATCTGGTAAAAAAAATGCTAAAAATACCAGACATTTAAAATGTTTTTTCTGTTTTGCTCAACAGAAGGACATGTGGGTTACGTGGCGCAGCTCGCACTGGCTGGGGTGGAGGGAGCGGGGAGCGTGGCCCAGGAATTAAAGGGGCCGCAACTGCATTTCGGCCCAGGGTCCCTTTTTTTTTCTTTTGCTCAACAGAATTTTTTTCCCAGAGTTTTGTTTGGGGGTGGGGGTTTCAGTATTTTTTGTGAAACCATCTGGCAACTCTACACTCCATGGGATAGTGAACCACACCCAGGAGGTGTGTGGGTTACAACTGCATGGCCCAAAGAGTGAATGCTCTCAACCCAATGGGTTAATTTTTGCTGTCTGGCTCATTCCAGGTGGGCTTTTTGCTGCTGGAAGCAATATGGCCACATAAAAAGGAACACTGAAGGGGGCAATTAGTATTAACATAAGGAATGGCCCAGATGAACCTCTGAAAGCCATCTCTGCTCCTATCCCTGCTAGTGCTGTGGTCCTATAAAGAAAGCAAATTTTGGAGGGCGGAAGATTTTTCGTGGAGTTAAGATGAGACATTAGCTGCAAGTTACTTGTGGGACTAAGACAACAGGATTTGCCTAATAGACACAGTCAACCTGTGGAACTCCTTGCTGGAGGATGTTGTGAAGACCAGAACTTTCACCGGGTTCAAAAAAGAACTAAATAAATTCATAGAGGTTAGGTCCATTGATAGCTATTTGCCAGGATGGGTTGAAATGGTGTTCCTAGCCTCTGTCAGGGACTGGAAATGGATGACAAGAGAGGGCTTACGTGATTGAATACCTGTTCTGGTCACTCCCTCTGGGGCATCTGGCATTGGCCACTGTCGGCAGACAGGGTACTGGGCTAGATGGACCTTTAGTCTGACCCAGTATGGCCGTTCTTATGCCAATACACCCAATCAACAACAATAAACAATGAAACCAACCGAGCAATACAATCATGGAGGAATAAATATTCTATGGAACAAGCCTCAAGGTCACATGTTTAACATTTTTCCATTTTAATGTCAATCATGTGAATCTTTTAGAGTGAGGGCAGACATTTTTATAGCCCTTTCTGTTTAGCTTTGGACATCTGAAGTGGCACGGCAGAAGGAAAGGTGAGTTTTTAGCAATAAATTGTGGTTTGCAAAGTGAGAGCTGCATAATAATGAGTGATATGTTTGTTTTATATTTTCATTTTTCTTCTTTACCCATGAAAGGACCAAATCATTCTGGAACCATATTAGAAGTCAATGAGGAAGTAATAGAAAATGCTGACATTTGGAACTACCTTTCCGAGAAAGTTGTCTAAGTGTTCGTTTTCAGAATCTATTCCACCATTAACGATAAAGCTTGAGACAAGAGGTAAAGGTGCAGATCCTTCATTCTGAGTGAAAAGTCAAATCTTGTCAATATCAGAAGGGCAGCAACTAATCTATTTTTTCACTGGTGAAAGAAATTTCACTTTTTGATATTCATTATTATTGATAATAATTATCGTAATGAGGTATTTACATTTCAAATGATAGCCAGAGAAATTATTTTTGACTCCATGGATTTGCAGCCATCTGTGGGGCCCTCAACAATATTATGGAACGGTCAAACAATTCCACTTCTTGTGTGATTTAACTCATAGGCAATCCAAATAGCTTCAAATTTTGGCATGAAGCCTCCATCTCAGTACATGCTTAGCTTTAATCAGATGAGTTGCCCCATGAACTTTAATGGGATCCCCCCCATGCTAAAAGGTAGACATGTATTTGAGTCCCTTGCTGCACTGGGTTTTGACACAGTTGGTCTTTTGCAGCGGTCACTGAAAATGAAAAATAACGAAGATGCAGTAAAAGAAGCGGGCAGGACAAAGAATTTTACTCAACTTCAGAAAACGTTTTGCGCTCATTAGGCCTCAACTGGAGCATTGTGTCCAGTGATGGGCACCACATTTCAAGAAAGATGTGGAGAAAGTCCAGAGAAGAAGAACAAGAATGATGAAAGGTCTTGAGAACCTGACCTAGGAAGGAAGACTGAAAGAATTGGGCTTGTTTAGTTTGGAAAGGAGAAGACTGAGAGGGGACATGATAGCGGTTTTCAGGCATTTAAAAGGGTGTCACAAGAAGGAGAGAGAAAAATTGTTCTCCTTGGCCTCTGAGGATAGGACAAGAAGCAATGGGCTTAAACTGCAGCAAGGGAGGCTTAGGTTGGACATTAGGAAAAACTTCCTAACTGTCAGGGGTGTTAAACAATAAGGCTATGTCTACACTCGCGGCTTCTTGTGCAAGTACAGCCGTTCTTGCACAAGAATCTGCAGAGCGTCCACACTGCCCGCCCACTCTTGTGCAAGGAAATTTACAGTACGGCGTGGTAAGAGAGGGCTTCTTGCGCAAGCACTACTCTCTTTTTTATCAGGTGTAAACCCTCTTGTGCAGGAGCTCTTGCGCAAGAGGGCAGTGTGGACGCTAGGCAGGGATTTCTTGTGCAAGAAAGCCCTATGGCTAAAATGGCCATCCGAGCTTTCTTGTGCAACAGCACAGCTCGCACATGGCAGTGTGGACGTTTTCTTGCACAAGAACCCTTGCGCAAGATGTTCTTGCACAAGAAGCTGCCAGTGTAGACATAGCCTAAGTTGCCTAGGGAGGTTGTGGAATCTCCATCTCTGGAGATATTTAAGAGGAAGTGGGATAGGCATCTATCAGGCATGATCTAGACAGTGCTTGATTTTGCCATGAGGGCAGGGGACTGGATTTGATGACCTCTTGAGGTCCCTTCCAGTTCTAATGTTTTATGTTTCTGTGATTCTAAGTGTTTACTTCAAAACATATAGAAGTATTCTGACTACTTCACCAATGTATAGGAGTTTACAGTTTGCTGAGTTGCAATACAAACTACGCTTTGCAAAACCCTGAGGAGACATGGTTGTGATGTTGAGACACATTTACAGGCAAACCGAGGCCAAATTTTAAATAAATCACCTTCCTGCCTGTCCATTTGGTGTATTCTCAGTCCCAGTCCATATCTGCTTACAAGGAAAGGTGGTCCAGAGGTGAAGATGCTACGGGGAGACTTGAAGGACTCAGACTCAATTCTCTTCTTTCTCTCTTAATGTAGTGCAATCATTTACTCTGTCTGTGCTCGAGTGTCCCATGTATAAAATGGCAATAAAAGTGGTTCCTTACATGACAGTAGTGATCAATAATAAATGCACTAAAAATGTACCCTCAGACACTACATAGCATCGGGGGGCTATGTACAGGGGATCGAGCCGACCTTTCGCTTCCCGTTTGGCTCTGAAACGCCTCTTTGCAATGATGAGCTAACCAGCAGGTTCATTTCTGTGTTAATCTAAACCACCTCTGCCTGCGGTACCTCTCGTGAGTTTGCAGATGTTCTTCCTGGAGCTTGGCTGCGTGAAATGACAATGCGGTTGCTGCTTTTGTGGCACTGAGCCACCTGGCATGGAGTCCCAGGTTTCTTTGCCCCACCGAATGCTCAGCCGTTCCAGGAATTTTTCCAGCTGAATTGTGGGAGCATTAGTTTGGGGGCCAAGGAGAATTCTGGAGGACTAGTGGTACTGGAATGGCACTAGCGTAACCCACATGCCTAGTGTGGTGTGTAGCCACATTACAGAGATGACATGTTAGCCATGGACGGGATGTGCTCCCTGGAGGTTAAGCCGAGAACCCCTGACAGGACAGTGAACTCGATTACAAAGCACCAACACAGTTGAGTTAAAGGGCTTAGTATGGGGATAGGACTTCAGTTAGGGACAGCGCTAGAATTGGTTTATAGGCATCCTGGGCTCTGAGTCCCCTGGTTAAGCCCAACCTCCAGCCAGAGGGAGTCTTTCTTGTGGTGGCTGGATGTCAGCTGTCTACCACCAAGCTTTCCAGTCACTCACTCACTCCTCTCTGGGCTGACTTTGTCTTGCCAATTAAAAATAGGTGCACTCAATCCCCAAGTTCCTCTGAACCACTGCCCTGCGCTATCCATCCCAGACACAGCTGCTGATAGAAATTCCAGACGCACTGCACCCAAAGTTGCACATTTCCCCCCAAGTGACCCATTTTTTCTTAAGCTGCTGCTGCTGTGACCCACACAGCACTTGCCAACTCTTCTGATACAGCACAAAAGGGCTACGTCTAGACTGGCATGATTTTCCACAAATGCTTTTAACGGAAAAGTTTTCCGTTAAAAGCATTTGCGGAAAAGAGCATCTAGATTGTCACAGACGCTTTTCCGCAAAAGCACTGGCCCTCTTGCGCAAAAGCATTTGCGCAAGAGGGCTTTTGCCCGAACGGGAGCATCATAGTATTTGTGCAAGAACACTGACGATCATACATTAGATCATCAGTGTTCTTGCGCAAATTCAAGCGGCCAGTCTAGACAGCTGGCAAGTTTTTCCGGAAAAACTGGCCAGTCTAGACACAGCCAAGGGGTACGTCAAGATTACATGGCTCCGTTGACGGAGCCATGTAAAATAGTTTACTTGGCATAGTCTGGAGCGGTCGACAAAGGCTTCCCTTGTCGACAGCACTGCATCTAGACTGCCGCGTTGTGCCGGATCAGCTGATCATCGGCACAGCGCGGTGGCCGTTTTTATTTTCATGAAGCAGGGATTATTTAAATCCCTGTTTCATTGACTATGCCGAGTAAACTATTTTACTTGGCTCCGTTGACAGAGCCATGTAATCTAGACATACCCAAGGAGGTTTTCATCTTAGGGATAATAAAATTTAACTCGACGTGTGAGAAAGTGATGGAGACAAATGGCTACAACACAAAATAAAATTCATTCATTCATTCATTCATGAGTCTCAGTGAATGGGACCAGAGATGCTTCTCCTTCTTCCCTCCCTCCTGAAAACTGCCTTTGGGTTCTATTCACAGACAGAGCAAGCCCTGGTCTTGTTTTAATGTTTCTCTAGCTGATTTTGAGTATTTGTTGTTGACTTTGATGGCTTCCCATTGACTGTTCTAGGATGTGGCTTGGGTGGACCATAGAAACTTACTCCCTCCTCCCCCACTGGTTGACTAGGGAGGGGTAACAATATCTTCTTGTTTGAATGGGTCCGCACTGAGAGACATTCTCCCCCGATGACTAATTTTCACTCCAAGTCCATAAAGCCTACTTTTAGTATCAATTATTCCTTAAATATTACTCATATATGGCTCTCACAATGATTATGAATCTCAACAAGTTACAGGCTTTCTCAAGGTACCTTATACTTTCTTTTTGTGGATCAATATCCAGTAAGAAATGTGTTCAAAGGAGTGTGAGGCTCATGTATGAGGTGAGAGTTAGCTGCAAACAACAGGGAACCCTTTGGCATGGAGTCTTACTGCCACAACACATGAATTACAACTTGAGGTAACTTTGCAGTGAAGGGAGGCCTTTGGGCTGTGTCTGCATTGCCAGGTAGGTGTGTGATTCCCTGCTCATGTTCACGTACTTGTGGTAGCATGATGAGAGCTAGCATGAATATAAATAGCTATGTCATTGTGGTAGCATAGCTGTGTTGTGACAACTCACAAACCTGCCTGAATCTTGTGAGTACGTACTCAGCAAGGCTCAGCCATGCTACCACTACTTGTGCTACCAGACCTATGCTACCATTTAAATTGCTGGCTCTCAGCCCTGGTCTACATTAGGGCTTTATTTCAAAATAACATCCTTTAAGTCGAATTAATAAGCAGAGCATCCACTCAACCAAGCCTGTTATTCCTCAAGGAAAGCAGGAATATAGATGTAGAAATGAACAGCCTGTTATTCTGAAATAACATTAATTTTGAAATAGTTATTTCTAAATAGCAGTAGTGTGAATGCTCCAGTGCTGCTATTTCGAAATAACTACTCCCCGGAGTAATTCAGACTAATTACTCCTCCGTGCTTCCTGGGGCTCTAAGTTGAGGTAGCATGTCCACATTAATGGAGCTTGCCTTGGACTAATTTCAAGGCTTCCCCCTAGGGAGGACAGGCACTTTCAATTTTGTTATTTCAGGAGTTATTAAATCAATTGTAGGTATTTTGAAATAGTTTCCTAGTGTAAACATGACCTCACAGAGCTACCTTGAGGATGTGTACACCAGCCAAGGAATCGTCCCTAACTCATAGTCTAGACCAGTAGCTCTCAAATGTAGTTGAGTGGGGTCCTGTTCTTTATGTCTGCTGCCATTCAGCCACCTCACCCATTTTCTGATCCTGGTGAAATTTTCCCCTCACAAATCAGAACCAAATTTTTAGTTGGTTTGTGGACGAGACCCCAGCAGTCATTTCCTAGCCCAGCAGCTATTCGAATAGACAAAACATTATAACCCATTTTTTTAAAAAAGGGAGAAAAAAGAACTGTGTCATGCGGTTCAGTGTCAGCAGTGAGAGCGGGACATGTTGTTCTGCTGATTGTTCCTTTAAGCATGTGTAACTCTTCTGCCAGGTAGCGCTGAAAGCGGCCAGGGCCGGGTTCAATATCTAGGGCTTCCTTTTCATCTGTCTCACACAGAACCAGTTCGAGCCCCCACCCCGTAGCCTGGGAAATTCAGACACCCCTGGGCACCTCTGAGAAGCAATGCTTTCCCCCTCGCAAGCACAGAGTCTGAGCATCAAAAAGAAACTTTTAATGAGAGAGAGAAGTCACATGGCATTAACTTGGGAAAATGCCACAACCAGAGTTCATAACCAACCCATGAGTAACTCTCCCAGCTCAAATGGATTGGGCAATGTTCTTTGCCTGTCAGGCTCACTGGTCCAACAATGTGAGGGTCCCATTCACCTATCCAAACTTTCTCCGTACCCTACTTCAAATGCCCCACTTACAGCTCTGTCCAGTCAGTGCAGACCCAGACACATCACCCTGATGACTCCACTCACTGAGCCTGAGACTGTTCAATCGAGTATTTCAGGGATTCCCCTGGAGGAATGTAAGGGTATGTCTACACTTGCAGCCTAATTCGAAATAGGGCTGCAAATGTAGGCATTTGAAATTGCAAATCAAGCCTGGGATCTAAATATCCCACACTCGATTTGCATGTTCCCGTCCGGGCGCCGGGTTTTTTGAAATTGACAAGCCCAGAATAACTGCCCACGTCTACACGCGGCAATGAAACGGGCATTTGAAATAAAGCCCTAGTTCGAATACCTGTTATTCCTCCTGCAATGAGGTTTAACAGGTATTTCGAACTAGGGCTTTATTTAGAACGCCCGTTTCACTGCCACGTGTAGACGTGGGCAGTTATTCTGGGCTTGTCAATTTCAAAAAGTGGCGCCCGGCCGGGAACATGCAAATCAAGTGCGGGATATTTAGATCCCGGGCTTGATTTGCAATTTCAAATGCCTACTTTTGCAGCCCTATTTTGAATTAGGCTGCAAGTGTAGACATACCCTAAGTCTCATCCTGTTCAAGTCCGATGCTGTATCAAGGTCTGTTTTCTTGCCTTTTATGACTGAAGTAACAGAATATGATGACAAGTACCAGGAGTATACTGCAAACAGTCACGGATAATAGCAAGGCCTTATGGTGAATATTTCCTTAACCAAAATCTCTATTTTTCAGTGGTGGCAGCGTAAGGTGAAGATTTTCATTACAGAAATCTTTGTCTCTGCAGCATGCAATTGTTCTTCTGTGTCATATTATGGGTGTATTCCAGTACTGGAAGTCAGAGCCTTCTAAATGCAGACATCCTGAGGCAATTGTACATCCTCCAGATTCATCTTCTTGGTGAAACAGAAGCCATCAGTCTGAGCCTGAGGCCATGCCACCTTTGGGCTGCTCCTGTGGTCTGCTTGCTCCTGCCAGCTGCCTGCTGCTGCTTCTACCGGCTGCCCGCCAGTTGCTCCCAGCAGCTGCCCTGCTGGCCGTCTGCTGCTTCTCCTGCCAGCCGGTCTCTCCCACCAGCCGCCCTGCTGGCCACCTGCTGCTTCTCCTGCTGGCCACCCACCGGTCACTCTGCCAGTTGCCCTGCTGGCTGCCTGCTCCTGCCAGCCACCCCGCTGGCCGCTGCTCCCACTGTCTGCCTGCCGGCCATAATGGGTCTGGCTGCAGGCTGAATTAGTGACTTCAGCTCTCTAGTAACTTCAGCTCATGGACTACGTCTATACTGAAAAAATGAGGAAGAACAGCTCTTGCCCAAGAGGGGGGTTTTGTGCAAAAAAAGAGACTTCTACACAGCTCCTTTTTGCACAAAAGCCTCTTGTGCAAAAACGGCCCCAAATTTATTATGCAAATGAAGTGCAGCAATATGCTAATCCACACTTCATTTGCATAGGCTTTTGTGCAAGAAGGGTGCAGTATAGATGTAGCCTTAATGATTTCAGCTCTTAGCCACCACCTAGACTGGCCAAAAGATTCCAGCTTCCACTGGAATAACAAAGAGACTTCTTATGGAGTCTGGTTTAGGTCTATCCTTAGAACAGGGGGGGAAAGGAGACAGGTTGAACCAGTCTTACAGCTCATACCTGGAGGGCATGTAGTTGGCTGGCTCAAGCCCCTTCCCCACAACTCAGTCCACTCAAATCTGGAAGGGGGAGTCTTGTTCATCTGAAGCCTTTTACAATGATGGTGTCTCTCCTGCAAGCACTGGTGTCATATTTTACAGTTCCCACATTTAGGGGTAGCATGGATTGTGACCCCACAACAGCCAAATTAGTTACAATACACCACATTCCATTCTAATAACTGATCCACGCATCTGACGAAGTGGGTCTTTGCCCATGAAAGCTTATGCTCCAATAAATCTATTAGTCTATAAGGTGCCACAGGACTCCTCATCGCTTTTGCAGATTCAGACTAACACAGCTACCCCTCTGATATCTAACAACTGAACATCCATCAGGCCTGGCTGAATTGGATTTACATAACCACACCCCAGATTCCTTCCCCATTCCAGCATGAGCTGTATTCACATATCAACAGTTAATTATCTTGCAAGGCTAAACCATTTGAGTGAGCATAACCACACCCAGGACTGCTCTCCCCTTTCAGGTGGCTGCAGTGGTTCAGACTCTGCTTACACATGGATAATCATGTACAATGATGTATTCACTTTAAGAGGATTCTCCATGTGGAAAATATTCTTGAAAGGTTTAAACACCGTGAACAATCCAAAACTCATCACAATGCCATGGGAGCAGGGGCAACTCAGAAAGAAGCTATGAAAAAATGAGGGAGAGAGTGCAAAAGAGGGGAAAAACACATTGCAATTTGATGCAGGTAAGACACAGAACATTCTGAGTCGGGATAAGCATCCTGGATTCGTGCCGTGAAGGTTAGACTGTCTCTTGGACAATAGAAAGCATCTTTCAGAATGTTCAGCACAAGTGATTAAAAGTCTGGCTAAGCCCCGGGTGGTTAAAAAGGTGAAAATTCAGCTCCCAGAGGGATAACTAGCAAAGTAGTTTGAGATATTTAGGGGAAGTATCTAGAAAAAGATGCAAAAGATTTCCACTCGGTATACCATGAAGCTCCCTGAATGTTACAGCTCGTGACAGCACGGTTCAATTAAATCCCTTCTCTGACATTGTTTTCCCCCTTCCTTTCTCTTTTCTTTTCCTCCCAATGGTCACAGCCCGACAGTAGCAGCAGTCAGACAACTCAGAATGAAGGGACAGCTGAGAGAGTGCAATGAATTGAATATGTGAGCCACCGAGGCTGAGGACTTTGAATTGGCAGTTGGGAGACAGTGCTTTTCATCACCACCCAGGCATGAGGAGGTCACCCCATCTGAGGAAGATACATTCTGTACTCTCTGCATGGCTTATTTCTTCCCCACCATCTGGGGCATGCTTGGGAGGGAACCTTAGTGTCTTGTTCAAAATTCTGAACTGCCTGGAGGGATTATTTCATCCCCGATGCTTGCTCCTAAATCACAGGTCTTCCCTACAGCAGAGACAGGTGCTAGCCTAGCCACTCTGACAGGCTGTAGACCTGCTTGAACCACACTCCTTTTGGTCTGAATAAGAACTCCTAGAACCTAGGAGAACCTCAGCTCTGCTGTAAAAAGAGGGCAGGCTGAAGGAAGGGCAGTCATTGCTGAGTCCATGGTTGTGAGCCAAATATCATAGAATCCTAGAGTTGGAAGAGACCTCAGGAGGTCATCAAGTCCAACTCCCTACCAAAGCAGGATCAATGCCAACTCAATCATCCCAACCAGCGCTTTGTCAAGCCAGGACTTAAAACCTCTAGGGATGGAGATTCCACCACTTCCCTAGGTAACCCATTCCAATGCTTCCCCACCCTCCTATTGAAATAATTTTTTTCCTAATATCCAAATGTGAGAGCAGCCACTGGTTTGTGGCTCCACCAACTAAAACCACTGGGTAGAGGCTCTGCAAGCACTAATATTCTGGCAACCTCAGCTAACACTCCATGTCTTGCCCCCAGGTTGCAGGGTCCTACTTGACTCTCTTGACTGCCAATGATTTGTATCTCATGAAGTATGGGGAACGTATGTTGTTGGAGCTTATCAAATAATCAAAATTAAGACAATAAGTGTGAAAGGAAAATGCAAAATTTCCCTGTGCTATTGATCTTTCTCGCCATTAAAAGAATCAGAGATCTGTAAAAGCCATCCTTCTGTAATAAGCAGCATGATCAGTGCTTAGTGCACCAGTTCTACTCCCGTTCATTTCTATTTGCCTTCCGTCATTACCCATTTAACGTGTTTGGTCTTTAGAAGAGGAACTGACTATCTGTTAGTATATTGTCCAGCTAAATGTGTCTTGGTTTCATGCTATGTCTAGACAGTGGGGAAAAGGTAGATTTAAAGTATGTAACTCCAGCTACAGAAATAACTTAGCTGGAGTCAACGTACCTTAAGCCGATCATGGTGCTGTCTCCGCAGTACAAGGTTGATGGGAGAAACAATCCTGTTGATTTCCCTTACTCCTCACAACAGCAAGGCTTACTGGCGCTGACAGGGGCAACCTCAGCATTTGATTTAGTGGGTCTTTACTAGACCCACTGAATCAAACCCCAGAAGATTGATCACCAGAGCATCAATCCCTTGGTAAGTGGAGATGTGGCCTCAGTGAGGGGTCACTATATCATGATGTAGCACATTTTGGATGCTAATATAATAAAACTACTAATAATTATGAATCATGAACAACAGGATGCAGTGGATCCTAGACCAGATACATCACAAATGCTATGGAAGTATCATAGCTGGCACTAGACCATAGTCTGTGACCATTTAGAATCTCAGGGTACGTCTAGACTGCGGGGAGTTTCCGGGATACCGGAGGCATCATGGGAAAACTCCGCCACATCCAGGGAACGCATTTGCTTTTTTGCTTTTTTTTTGTGGAAGAGCAAACGTGCTCTTTTGGGGAGCCCTGTATACCTCTCATTCTACGAGGAATAAGGGCTCCTCCGAAAAAGGAGGCTTTTCTGCCATTTGGCCCCATCTAGACGGGGGCCAAATGGCGGAAAAGCCTTTTCTGGAAAAGCAATCGGAAAAAGCTACCCAAATTGCAGAGCGCAATTTGCGTAGCTTAAAAAAAAAGCTATAGTGTAGACCTAGCCTCACTGGGGTAGCACCCAAGTCAACCACCTGAGCTAAAGTAGAACCTCTGGTAGTTGTTATAATTATGGGATCTATGACATACAGATAAACAATTTTGTTTCTTACCAGTAGAGGGCAGTACAGGAAGCACTGTTTCCAGTTAAGAATACAATACTTTGCATTACAAGAACCTGGTTTGAGTTGTCAGACTTCAGCAATTTGGGCTGACAATTTCATGGTCCGGTTTGGCCTTAGCCTGAATGTTTTGGGAAAGTTTCAGGGGGGAAAAATGTCTCAGCAGTTTCTGAGATTGAAATTAGAGAAAACACATGTTTTCCTTTTAAAAAAAAATCTTACAGCTGTTTGGTTTAGATGCTCTAGAACCGCCATGCTTTGGAACAAGGACTTGAAATTGGACATGGCTATGCCAGACCATGATATTGTGCCCTGGATGTGACATACTATTCATATGAAAAAACAGTCATTTATGGCCAATGTATAGGCCTCCAAAAAAAATTCAGTTTGCCCCTGTTCGGTGCATAGTTGTAGAGAACTCGATGCAGATTTTCTCATCTGGCCCACCATCATGAAACATCCCCCAGAGGCTCCCAGTCAGTTTAATGCCTGACTAATTCTAATTTTCAAAGCAATGAATGGATAAAGCGTCTGCTACACCAAGCATTGAATTCTGGTCTGTGAACCACTGCAACCATTTGCGTGCTTCTGACAATGCAGATCTCAAAGCCCAGGATGACGTATTCTCTGTCAGGGAACAAAGCCATCTCCCGCAGGGATCTGGTTATGGAACAGACGTCCAGAGACAAATCCAGAGTCTGATCATCTTCAGGAAACATTATAGGATGTTCTTCTTTGAGAAATCCATTAGTAATGCTCACAACATGAAGAACAGCTTCAATTCCCAAACCTATACCCACCTCCCCTCCCCCAAAGCCCTTGCCCCCAAGCAGAGAATTACATGACATCTGCTAGGGATTAGTTATTGCTATTATTTTACATGGAAAGTGCTCCGATCTATGGCACTGGGAAGCACCATAAATCTATACGCTAGACAGAATACAGTTTGGTAGCTACATTTCCCAGATAGTCCACTTGCCATGAGCATAATCCATCCCTGGACAGCAGCGGCTGCTCCTGAAGCATCAGGCACCAGAAGTGAAAGCACGGTCACTGTCTTTCTAGTGTTGTTAGTGTTCCCCAAGGACTCCAAGGCAATGTAGACAAAGAGGCGGTATCTGCCTGGTTGGAATGCAGAGGTGACACGGAGAAGGCCGGGGCAAGGGTTGGGTGTGGTAGGTCGGGTAAGTGGGATAGCGGACTAGGAGCTGGGTGGGGAATACCAAATATACTTGGGCAAAGAGACTGGCACTGGGGTCCAGGATGGGGAACTTCCAGTGTCAAAAGGGGGCAAAGAAAAGATCAAGATTAATGAAAAGTGAGGGGAAGGGGGATTGGAAAAGGAGACTGAAGCTGAGAGCGGGTGGTGGAGATTGGGAGCTGGAGCCAGTGGGGGGAGACCAAGACGGGGCAAAGATCTGGAAGGGAAGATTGGGCATGGCTGGACAAAGAGACCAGGAGAAGGAACCCGGTGGAGGGGAGAAACTGAGATGAGGAGCTCAGGGAAGGAATTTGGGAGCCACACTGAGGCTTGAACGAAGAATCTCGATGTGGCCTCTGGGGCTTTCTGGGCCAGGATACCGGATTTGGGGTGAGGAGTCAGCAGGTTGTAGGGAGGGGGAAATTCAGCATGCAGAAGGACATGGGAAAAAAACACAACTGGCATGTAGCTGTCTTGGAGAGGCCATAGGCAGAACCTTCAGGCTTTGGAAAAACAGAGGCAGAAGCATCAGGAAACGCAAGAGCAGGCTTCCCTCCGGAGCCTGAAATAGAACACAAAATTCCTGTGTCTCACTAGTCCTCTGTGTGACAGGGTGTTTGCCCTTAACTGGCCCTTTCAGGGCAAAACCCTAGCCCTGAGCCAGGGCTGCAGAGTGAAGCCCCTGCTGAGACAGCTCTTGCTAATGAGGGCCCAGCTGGGGGTGATATAAAGGACTCCTGGAGAGAGAGGGAGAGGGAGAACTGACTGCAGCTCTGGACAGAGAGCAGGAGGGACCTGACTGCCAGGGAAGGAGGAGGCTTCCCGGAGGTAGAACAGTGCTGGGGAAGGAAGGCAGGCAGATCTGGGGCTGCTCTGGCCAAGCAAGCTCCCAGGCTGCAGGGCCTGAAGCAAGGCCCGAGGCTACTAGGGCTGTACAGAGGCAGCCGTGGTAGGCAGGGGCAGCAGGTCCACACCCCTTTGCCAGTGATGAGTGACCATTACAGACTGCAGGTTGCCCCTGAAGCAGGGGCTAGATGAAGGCTGACAGTGGGTCACTGAGGCAAGGTGGGTGCAGGGGAACAGGGTGTTCCCTGGGAAGAGAAACACGGGGAGACACCAGCGAGAGGGAGGTGTCCAACGAGCCAAACAAGCCAATTCCGAGGACTGCCGGTGAGACAGCCCCGTGACACTCTGCTATGAGCAAATATATGAAACCCTGTGGTAAAGGGTGTCTGTCCTCCCCTGTCCGATGGCTGGTCCGCATTGAGGATTACAGCCTCCGATGGTTATCAATTATCCCGTTAGCTCATATAAATCAACATAATCCCTCCTATTCTTCTCGGTTTGATTTTTCTATAAACCTGGAAAAATGGCATACCAAAAACGATGGCAGCACAACACTGCAAAGGTTTCAAAGTCAAGTACCCACAGGCTAGGAAATGCCAGAATTAAGAAACAACTCTTTTAACAGGCAGTGATAGCAGGCTGCTAGTCTCTGGAGTATCAGCCACTAGAGGGGAATATGACACATTTTGACAATGTGTTATATCACCACTGCTTTATAAATAGCTGCCCCTAACTAGCTTGCTCATGCGTGCGCAGTAAGAATCTCAGCTGTGTCTTTCCCACTTTGCTAGTGTCCGGTGGGGGTTTCCAGGGGAGTGGCGCACACGCAGCAAAGGTTGAACATTCAACCCAAACTTTATCTTACTGTAACTACAGGTAGCAGCTGCCTTTATTCTCCCTGCATTTCCCCAGTTGCCATAGTTACAGATGGGTTCTGGAAATGAACTTCGTAATTGCTGCATATTGCATATAAACAGCTGGAGTCCCTCCTTCAGTTTTACCCTGAAACAATGAAGCCGCGAGAAAATTACTTTGGATTTGAGTCATCGACACCGGTCTACCAGCAGCAAAACAGCACACACTCAAGAGGCCAAAAAGCATGGTAGGGGCACATTCCCCCTCTCAGGACAGGGGTAAGCTGGGGAAGTCTCTGGGCATTACCCAGTGGAAGCGCCCGAAAAGCTCTATGGCATTAATAAAAGGATGGAGCCGTCAGTCCTTATTTCAGTGAGTGGTTCTTACTAAGATGGAAAAATGAGAAATCCTGTCGCACCATAGAGACTAACAATGTACAGAATCATGGAATCCTAGGGCTGGAAGAGACCTCAGGAGGTCATAGAGTCCAGCCCCCAACCCAAGGCAGGACCAATCCCAACTAAATCATCCCAGCCAGGGCTTTGTCAAGCTGGGATTCATATATAATCATGAGCTTCCGTGGGCAACACTCACTTCCTCAGATGAGCAGAGTGGAGGAAAAAGGGGGAACCTCACAATATATAACAGAAAAAGAAGGGAGAGAGGGAGGGAGACAATACCTGGGAAGTACATCTAAGGCCAGGCCTTGTGTTCAGGATTTGTTGCATCTTCCAACCCGTTTCTGTACCAGGGTGGGTGTTTAGACACAGGTTTTCCATTCCCTTCAGTAAAGGTCTCAGTTCCTGTGTGTGGCCCCACTCATTCAATGGCCAAGGATGGCCCGGTCATGAGAACACTAATCTAGACCCTGGGTTCAAGGCCCCACTACTCCACACACTTCCTGTCTGACCTTGAGTAAGTTGCACAGATTTCTCTGCCTCGGTTTCTACATGTGTACACTGGAGCTATTAGCACTGCCCTACCTCAGAATGCATTGGGAGGCTAAATGCATTAAAGATTGAGAAGCACTTGAGTACCTTGGCAATGAGACACTATATAAGCCCTAAGATAGCTAGAATAGATGGCTTGCAGGCAGGGGAGCTGACAGCTTCCCCAGGCCCCCGGGCAAGTTGGGGGGGGGGCGCATATCCATATCCCTGAAAGTGGTAGGGACTCAAGAGGAAGGAATAGGGCCAGGGCAGCCAGCCTTCAGCATCATCTGGACCACAGTATGATGTCCCTCCCCCAGCCATCAGAGCAACGTTTGCCAGCGATTTAAAGGGTGTCTGTTGCCACAGTAACAATGGTGGCTGGGAACCCCGGGCCCCTTTGCATCACCAAACCCCAGGGCAACTGCTGTTGGCAGGCCTGTTTGCAGCCGTTAGCTTTTACGGGATTCAGGCCCTAAACAATGATCTCCCACCCGCCCGCCCACCCTCCCCAGTTCTGTAAGGAATCGTGTCCTTGAGCATTCTTTGTGGGTGCACAGTAGAAAGGCTGAAACCGCACTGTTCCTCTGTGCTGAATGATAAGCCCATTACTGTTTGATCCTTTCCGAGGTGATCCTGCCATGAGTTATCGTAGGCCATTAAAGAAGAAGGTTTTAATCCTTTCCTTTGTAAATGTGCAATCTATTTATTCAGGAGTCAGCTACATCATACTGTGAATTTCACACCATCTATAGCAGAGGATGGCTGAGCCATTTTTTTCTGGATTGTCTACATCCTCCTTTATAACTCCTCAAACTTCCGTGCCCATCCCAGACTGAAGTTGATCCGAATCTTTCTGCAACATCAACCAAGTTCCATTCACTGGGTGGGCGGGTGTGTAAAGAGACCACACCTTGTGAGAAAAAACACACACCTTGCTCACAGCACTGCGGGTTGGGAACTTACTGGTTTAATGAACCACATCACAATGAGGAAAGGAAGTAAACCAAGAAGTAAAAGAGGGATGGAGTCTGCCTTAATCCCCTAATACCTGGGCAACCCAGTTAACCCCAGGGACTAATTTCCATGTGGAAATGCTGTGAACTAGGTTTGGCCTGAAGAAAGTACAGTACTAGATGAAGCCTTTTATTTCATTTGAAGTGAATTTTGTAAAGTGCTGTCACACCACTGTGGGTTCAGCTCTCCAATGGCTACAATTTCAAGCTTAATGGAGTGAAAGTCACCCCGTTACTTGCTTCAGATTGAGAGTCTGTAGGAACACAAAAAAACCAGTGACCACCCAGACATTCACAAGTCAGAAATCCAGTCTGTTTTACAAGTTGTATTAAAGTTCCAATTAAAGTTATGACTAACCAAGCATACAGAAATTCTGTACAGACCTATGCACAAGTGACAAATATGTTTTTTATCCTCACATACTCCTGGATAGATAGCGTTAAGGTCTGATGGGTCTCTCATGAATTGATGATCCGTAGAGTGAAGGTTTCTGCTGGAGTTTGCCATCAGGAGCTTAATTTCCCTAATCTGGCATCCTCTTTTTATACTGTGATTCTGAGTATACCTCATTAGCATTTACTCTGTGGCTAAGGCATGTACTAGAAAAATGGGACTACTGGGTAACCTATAAGCAAAAAACCCCAAAACCAACCAAACAAAAAAAAAAAAACCCTTTACTTTCAATGTTTCATGGAATCACTCATTAGTATATCTTTTCCCATAACCTTGTAGCATAAGATCATATGTTATTTTCTTCTGTCAAGTGTTTCTTAAGCCCATGGTCTAGTATGACTAAGCTAAAATCGTATAGGCCTCAGACTGTAGACCCTACTTAGACACCTAATGCATACTTGTCCTTTCTAACGACTAATCAATTTTATACTTCTCTAACCCTACGATATAACTCTGTTTAGCATACAATGATTATATATGACATAAAAACAATGAGTAGTCCTGCGGTGCCTTAGGGTATGTCTACACTACTACCCTAGTTCGAACTAGGGTGGTTAATGTAGGCATTCGAAGTTGCAAATGAAGCCCGGGATTTAAATATCCCGGGCTTCATTTGCATCTTGCCGGGCGGGCGCCATTTTTAAATGCCCTTAGTTCGAACTCCGTGCCCGCGGCTACACGCGGCACGGAGTAGGTAGTTCGAATTAGGATCTCTAATTCGAACTACCGTTACTCCTCGTGGAACGAGGTGTACCGGTAGTTCGAATTAGAGAACCTAATTCGAACTACCTACTCCGTGCCGCGTGTAGCCGCGGGCACGGAGTTCGAACTAAGGGCATTTAAAAATGGCGCCCGCCCGGCAAGATGCAAATGAAGCCCGGGATATTTAAATCCCGGGCTTCATTTGCAACTTCGAATGCCTCCATTAACCACCCTAGTTTGAACTAGGGTGGTAGTGTAGACATACCCTTACAGACTAACAAAAAGAATCATGAGCTTTTATAGGCAAAACCCACTTCATCATTCCACTTCATCTGATTAAGCAGGTTTTGCCCACAAAAGCTCATTATATACAATGGCTGTGTCTATACTGGCGCGATCTTGCGCCAGAGCTATGCAAATGAGGCTCAGCGTGGAATATCGCCGAGCCTCATTTGCATAACTAATGAGCCGCCATTTTTGCGGAAGAGGCTCTTGTGCAAGACGGAGCTGTCTACACTGCTCCGTCTTGCGCAAGAAAAACCCTCTTGCGCAAAGCCGTTATGCCTGAAAATAATCAGCATAACGGCTTTGCGCAAGAGGGTTTTCTTGTGCAAGACGGGGCAGTGTAGACAGCTCCGTCTTGCGCAAGAGCCTCTTCCGCAAAATGGCGGCTCATTAGTTATGCAAATGAGGCTCAGCGATATTCCACGCTGAGCCTCATTTGCATAGTTCTGGCGCAAGATCGCGCCAGTATAGACACAGCCAGTTAGTCTTGAAGGGTACATCTACTATACTATGTACTTATTTCGAAGTGAGCTATTTTGGAAGAAAAACGCCCCCAATAGCTATTTCAAAATAGCACATTGTCAGGGCTGTACCCCACTCTGGCACACTTTGTGCAGAAGGTAGGGGCCCCGTAGGTTCTGTTTCGAAAAACTCCCCAAGGTTACAGAGCTCCTGGCCTTGGGAAAAAGGCTGCCACCCTCAAGTGTCCAACTCCTTCTTTTAAAATCCAGGAAGAATCACTTGAACTTCTTCCAGAAGAGTACCTCAAGCTCTTTTACCAGAAGAGGGCTTGAAAAAAGAAAACAAAACTGCAGTCTCTAGTAGCTGACCTCTCAGCCTAGGCAGGCACACACAGAGACCTGTTACCTTCCAGGACACAAGAATCAAATCATTGCCTTAAAAAAAGTGATTTTATTAACAAAACAAAAAGACATACTTGATAAAGCATACTTGGTTGCTAGGTGTTACAGAGCAACTGAGAAAAGAGCAGATTGAAACTCAGAGAAAAAATGGTATCTCTGGCACAGCTTGGGTGCATCTAGACTGGCAAGATTTTGCGCAAAAGCAGCCGCTTTTGCGCAAAAACTTGCCGCCTGTCTACACTGGCCGCTTGAATTTGCGCAAGAGCACTGACGTTCTACTGTAAGAAATCAGTGCTTCTTGCGCAAATACTTTGACGCTCCGGCTCAGGGATAAGCCCTCTTGTGCAAGAATACTTGCGCAAGAGGGCCAGTGTAGACAGGCACCTTAATTTCTTGCGCAAGAAAGCCCGATGGCTAAAATGGCCATCGGAGCTTTCTTGTGCAAAAGTGCGACTATACTGGGCACGGATGCTTTTGCGCAAAAGATGTCTTTTGTGCAAATGCATCCGTGCCAGTCTAGACGCTCTTTTGTGCAAATACTTTTAACGGAAAAACTTTTCCGTTAAAAGTATTTGCGCTAAATCATGCCAGTCTAGACGCAGCCCTTAGGTATAATGAAAGGGGGAAGGAAAGCACATTGATTTCACACAGAGAAGTTTAATCAAACGGGGGGGGGGGAGGAACCCTGATCACAACTAACCATACATTTCTCTAGCTACTCACGATCCATATGATCCTTACTTCAAGGCCCAGTCCATTCCCATGCCCAATATTTTTTGTAGGCATGGTAATTCCATTTGATTACTCCAACTTGCTTCCTCCAGCTTCTAACTTAGAACTCACACAAAGAGAGCAGGCAGCAGATTATATTGAGAATTTAAATTTTAGGACTGTATCCTATTGGTTCTTCTGGTTCCCTGACAACACCCTTTGCTACCTGAGCTTAACCCTTTAGTTACCGAGTGCTGACCAGCACTCCTCGTATCCATCACATGCAGCCATACTGCAAATGCCCATCAAAATAGCACAGAACTATTTTGAAATTGAGTGTCCACACTGATTGGAGCCCGAAGCACATTTAAAGCCCCCCCCCCCGAGAAGCATATTGTGTGGGGCATCAAGACAGCAGACACTTTCTGGGGCTGCTGCCTGAGGCTATCCGAGGCTCATGCTTAAAGGGACGCTCCGGTACAGCCGTGTGTCAGTCTCCTCTCCATTGTCTACCTCCTTGAGGGACAGCAAACTCATCTCACTGAGTGCTCTGGTTGCCCTTGTGGACATCACAGCACTCCAGCTATGGAGTTGAACCAGTGTCCTCCTCCTCGCCACGCTTGCCCAGGAACGGATGCTGCCCGAAGATTGCAGGCATGCCCGTGTGCTGTGTGCAGTACTGTTGTGTGTGCATCCCTGATCCCATCCTCCTCAGTGGTGGCTTGTGATGGCAAAATGTCCCTCGATGGGATTGGGAGTAAGGCAGGAATCTTGTGAGCAGGAGCACAAGGTTCCTTTGTGGCAGCCTCATTGTGGCTGTGTGCTCCGGACTGGAGCTTCATGCATGACCCCCAGGCCGAGGAGGCCAAGCAAGCAGTGTGTAGCCCTTCACCGCCCGCCGCCTCCCTCCTTGTGTGTCTAAGGAAAGTAATGCAACTCACCTGATGGGCCTTCCCTGGCTTCGTCCAATCCCTGGGTGACATCTTGGGAGGGGGGTACCAGCTCCAGGGTCAGGCTGAGCTCCTAGCTGACAGGTATCATGTCCAGGCTGGTCTCATCCTCTTCCTCCTTCTCCTCATCCATAGCCACACCCTCTGGGAGGCTGATGATAGGCGTCTCCCACCCAGAGTCCACAACAAAGAGGGAGGGAAGAGACGGACACTCCCCTCCCAAGATGCAGGGGAGATGGTCGAAACAAAGGCACATCTGGGGTTCCACTGAGTTCCCTCGCCTTCATGTAGGCTTGCCTCAGTTCCTTGACCTTCATGCGCACCTGTTCTTAGGTGTGGCTGTGTCCCTTCTGGCCCAGGCTGTCAGCCATCTGGCCATAAATATCCTCATTCCTACCTCTGGTGCGGAGATCCTGGAGGTTTGTCTCCTCTCCCCAGACCTTAATGAAATCCAGGACCTCCACACCAGACCAGGAAGGGGCCCTCTTCTTTTGACCCCAGGCTGGGGCTTGGGATCTGGCTACTGGCTCCCTTGCAGCCATGGAGGGCTCAGTGAAAGCATAGGGGTCAGCTCAAGGTCGTAGCAAAAGCAGTGAAGGCTGCTGCTGCTGTGTGGCAAAGGGCTGGCAGGGCCTTCCTTGTGCCACAAGACCTTTCCCCTGTGGCTGCAACTCTCAAGGCTGCAGGAAAAGGGAAACTATAGAGTTTTGATGAGTGTGGACAGAGGGGCTACCAGGGCACCTGTGAGAATCCCTGGAAGCCACTTATTTCAAAATAACCACAGCTGTGCCGTCTACTCACGCCCTATTTCAAAATAACTATTCCTTGTAAAATGAGGGTTACAGATTTTGGAATAAAAAGCCTGCTATTTTGAAATTATTTTGAAATAAGGCGAGTATCTACAGTGCAAGCCTGTTATTTTGAAATAACGCTCCAGTGTAGCCATGCCCAAAGGTGCCACAGATTAGTCAATCATAACATCACATCATAAATTAACAATAAACTAAAATAGTTGCCTATAGTAAAATCATTATCCATACATCATGAGAAAACTTGGTCTCCTAAGAAATCCAGAGCCATTTCTCAAGTAAGACACTGTGAAGCTGAGACAAGAATTCAGGAGAAGTAGCCAGCCGTAAGGATTCAAGTTTCACAACTGCAAATATTTAGTGTGTGGTTTGTATAACAGCACAAGGAAACTCAGGGCCTCAGGTGCCATAGTGACATGAGACTGAGATCTTTTCAAGTTTTATAAGCACATCAGGGCTGAGTTTTCTAGCTTGAAAATGGGAGAGCTTCTGGAAGAAGTGGTGGTGAATAGATAGATACTTGCCTTACAGTAGCACCTAACCTTCATCGAAATCAAGGGTCCCATTATGCTAGTGACTATACAAAACCACTGTTAGACTATTCCTTCCCCCAAGAGTTTACAGTGGAAAGAGAAAAAACAAAGGGCACATCTAGACTACGTTTTTCTTTCGAAAGAAGATATGCAAATTTGGTGAAAATTTACATATCTTCTTCCAATCACTTTTTTGAAAGAGGTTTTTTTGAAAAAGCAAGCAGTCTGGACACGGTACTTTCGAAAAAAATACCCTTTTTTGAAAGAACACTGTAAATCTCATGTTCTGAGGAAGAAGGGTTCTTTTGAAAGATCCGCATCTAGACTGCTTGCTTTTTCGAAAAAAATCTCTTTCAAAAAAACGATTGGAAGAAGATATGCAAATTGGTGCCAAATTTGCATATCTTTTTTCAAAAGAAAAACGTAGTCTAGACATGCCCAAAATGTAAGATGGGTAACTAGACAATGTGAAGTGATTTGAGGAAAGTTAATCGTAGAGCTGGAAGTAGACACCAAGTCCTAGAGACACAAAAGTATTTAGGCCCCTAAATTCCATTCAGTGCAGGTGTTTGTAGCTCTCATTGGAGCCATTTTGGACCCAGGGCATGAGATGGACAAGATGGGTTCAATGAAAGTAAAGAGCCTAAATACCCCTGGGCCTTCACGTTCAGTCTAGTGATTTATCCACTTCCAAGGGAGCACAACTCACTACCCTCAGGATTGTCCCTACCAATTTTGGTGCCCTGTGCAGCCTGGGCACCGCTCCATGGGGACAGGCTGTGCTCAAGGTCTGTAGGGTCAGAAGCTGTGGTGGAGGGGTGCAGGCCCACAGCCCTAGGAGGCAGGAGCTGGGCAGGGAAACTGGTTGACCTGATGGCCTTGAAGAGCAGGCAGCTGGCTGGGTGGCGGAGAGTGGCACAAGCGATCCGCAACATTTCCCCTTCTGCCAGAAGGGGAGGCAACTTGTGAATGGAGGCTGGGCTGAGCACCGCCCATGGTGTGTATGGGATGGAGGCAGGGGATGGGGCTGGCTGCAGGAGCCAGCACTGATATGCAGCTGCCTAGGGCACCAAGACATTTGGGGCAATTTTGTGCCCCAAATTTCATAGTGCCCTATGCGGCTGCATGTTTTGCATATCTCTAGGGATGGCCCTGTTTACCCAGCTGCAGCCTTAGTATAATACTAGACTTCATAAAATGCACTGTAATGAAAGAATAATGCTTCTCTCTCAGGCTACATCTAGACTGGCATGATTTTGCGCAAATGCTTTTAATGGAAAAGCTTTTCCGTTAAAAGCATTTGCGGAAAAGAGCATCTAGATTGGCACGGACGCTTTTGTGCAAAAGCACTTTTTGCGGAAAAGCGTCCGTGCCAATCTAGACGCGGTTTTGCGCAAGAAAGCCCCGATCGCCATTTTAGCCATCAGGGCTTTTTTGCGCAAAACAAATCTGAGCTGTCTAGACTGGCCCTTTTGCGCAAAAGCTTTTGCTCAAAAGGACTTTTGCCCGAACGGGAGCGTCAAAGTATTTGTGCAAGAAGCACTGATTTCTTACATTAGAACGTCAGTGTTCTTGCGCAAATTCAAGCGGCCAGTGTAGACAGCTGGCAAGTTTTTGCGCAAAAGCGGCTGCTTTTGCGCAAAATCATGCCAGTCTAGACGCAGCCTTAGTGTTTATAAAGAATAGACCTCAAAGCGCTCCATATCACTCAGGTATTTAATTTCACAACACCTCCAAGAGGCAGGGAAGTACTCTTGTCAACATATATACACAAGGGGAGCTGAAGCATAGAGAGACTAAGTAACTTGCCCAAGGTCAATGTGGCAGTCTGTAGCAGAAAAGGAAATGGAACCCAGAGAACCTAAGTTCTATTGTCATGTCCTAACTAATAGACAAATGGAACCAAGGTATTGACAGTGGCAGAATTAGAGCTACTCTGTAATAAACTATGGATACTCTATGTTGACCTGACTAGTGGGATCTTTGCTAAGAAGCAGCTTACCTTGAACCATGTTTCTTCCCACCCTTCTTGGGTTGTTTTCCTCTATTACTCAGCCAACCTAAACATTGCAAAGAATTTGAGGGTATTAAGGGACAATGTCCTAACTAGTAACCTTGAAAATGCCCAAAGAGTGGGAGAATTGTCAAATTCCATCTCAGGCGCAAGGTCTGATACCTAGGGGTGGGCGCTCGGAGAGACCAGGAAGAGTACAGATTTGCTGTTCACCTTGTAACCATGACACTGCCCATGGAGGAGCCCCATGATACTTCTCAGAAAAGCTGTCCTGCTAGCCCTAGTCTCCTGCCCCTTTTCCAGCTCACATACTTACTAGAAATGGTCAAAAAGTTTAGACAAAATAGAAATGAAAATTATCAAAAAAATAACAATAATTCAGATCATTTCTAATAAAGAGAGCAGTCCTAGACCATTGTTCCCACAGAAGGGATGAGCACAGAAATAAAAATCTGGCCACTTTTGGAGGAGCACTTTCTATGCTCTGCATGGCAAGAGAAGTTGGCTTTCCCCCTGCCCCATCATCATGGCTATAGGAGCTGCATTTCCCACCTCACCCAAGCCAAGAGGAGGTCTGTGCCCCCAGTGGTGGGCGGTGCCTCTCTTTGCCTTCCTTGCATACACCTCTGCCCCAGAGTTCCAGTCGCATGTGGTATCCTTCTTTGTCGCCTTCCCTGAACTGTTGTGTAATTGCAACCTACTGACGAGCATGTGGCCCTACATGCGAAACTTCCTAGCTGGGACTGTGACAGTCCCATAGCCTCTATAGGTCAGGCCCAGCAGTGGGCCCACATTTAGCAGCGTGTTACGTTCTTCCTCTGAGCAAGCCAAAATTGCCCCAACCATCTGAGACCCACAGCAGTTCAAATGCCAGGTGAGGGCTTGCTTACTTGACAACTGGACTGGCGGGGGGAGAGAGAGGCGGAGTGGAGGGCATACCAAACCAGCAAACTCCTAAGCTAAAGTTCGAATTCTTACGACTTGGTCAAAAGAGCTAAGCCAATTGTAACAGACTTGCACCTTCTTCAAATTAAGCACTGAGATGACTAAATATTGGTCATCAGTGATGGTCTCTACAATGAAGGAGAGGGTGACATGATAGCTTTACCTCCTTAGGACCTTATACTCTAGTCATTGATACCTGGATGAATCCAAAGCAATGCCCTTGATTCCAATAAAATTACTCTGGGAGCATAGCCCTATCATCAAGACCTGGATTTGGCCTGATATATAATCTGCTTTGGGATCCTTAAGGATGAAAGCCGCTATTTAAATGTGCAATCAGGGTCTGAATCAATGCTTTCAATGCAGCCAGCTGGAAGGGGAAAGGAATCCTGGGTGTGGTTATGCTCACTCAGTTGTTTAGCCCTGTAAGGTATTCAACTGTTGTTATGCAAATACAGTTTATACAGGAATGGGAATGAAATCCTGGGTGTGCTTATGTAAATCCAGTTCAGTCAGTGCTATAGGCCTGATGGATGCTCAGTTGTTAGAATGATATTTTTCCTATTGTATCTAATTTGATTGTTGTGTGGTCACAAACCATGTTCATCCTAAATGTAGGAATTGTAAAATATGACCACCAGTGCTTGCAGGAGAGACACTGTCATTGTAAAGAATCTCGGATGGACAAGCCTTTCCCTTCCAGACTCAAGTAGATTGGATTGCGGGGGAGAGCAGAGCTCTGAACCAGCAGGCTCCATGCCCACCAGACATGAGCTGTAAGACTGGTTCAACCTGTTTCTCTTCCTCCACTGTTCTAATGACAGAACTAAAACAGACTCCAAAAGGAGTCTCTCTATTTTCTGCTGGCCTGCGCTGTGGGTCAAGAGCTGAAATCACTGAGAAGCTGGGGTCACAGAGAGCTGAAATCACTAGGTTTGGCCCAGATGCAAAACAATCAGCAGCAGGTGGGCAGCAGGGTGGCTGGCAGGAGCAAGTGGCCAGCAGGCAGGTGGCAGGAGTGGCAACAGGTATCCAGCAGGGCAATTGGCAGAAGCAAGTGGTCGGCAGATGGCTGGCGGAAGCGGCTGGCAGGAGCAGCAGAAAGTGGCCAATGGAATGGGAGAGATGCCTCCTATCTCAACCCCCCACAAGGGTGAGAGGTGAGCTCTGAATATCACCTCTGAGCTCTGGTCTGCCCTGACCAAGGGCAGCCACTGTGAGTGGGGTACAGAGAAAGGTTGGGCATGTGAATGGGACACTTACATTGCTGAACTTGTGAGCCTGAGGGGCAAAGGACATTGCTCAATCCACTTAAGCGGGGACGTTTACTCATGGGTTGGTTATGAACTCTGTCCGTGGTGTCTTCCCAAGCTAATGCCACGTTACTTCTCTCCCTCTTTCATTAAAAGTTCCTTTTCCATGCTCAGACTCTGTGCTTGTGAGTGGGGAAGCATTGCCTCTCGGAGGTGCCCAGGGGTTTGTGTGAATTTCCCAGGCTCCTGGGTGGGGGCTTGAGCCAGTTCTGTGTGGGAAGGATGAAAAGGAGCCCCTAGATATTGAACCCAGCCCTGGTTGCTGCCAGTGCTACCTGGCAGAAGGGTTACAAACAGAAGCTATTATTATTTCCCTTTTAAGACGAGTAAAGCCTTTACCTTTCATCTTCAAGCAGAAGAGGCGGAGGGAGGGAGAGAATATTTTTTTTGCTTTAATAAAAAAAATTAAACAAGATATGAGGATGCCATACAAAATAAATGTCAGTGCGGGAGTGGGGGGGAGGGAGAGTAGAAACCAAGCAAAACTGAAGTAGATTTGACCTCAAAGGAGCTGAAATTGAGTTAAAGTCTACTACTGAAGTCAGTTTTCCCCAGGGGCTAGGCTGCCATTTAAGCTATTTCTTCTTTTTTACTTGTACAGTATAATTCCCGTAATACAGTGCTATAGGTCAACGCGCTACTGCTAAAAGAATTTCACTCCATCTTGGCTCCTATTTCCATTTCCTATCAAGAAAAAACCTCCCTTTGTTTAAAACATCTTTGTGCTATTTCGCAGGATACTTGCTTCCTAAGCATTGCCTTACAGAGGAAGCAGAGGCATTGTAGCAAGTATTCTTTGCCCTATTTTCTCTAGTTGATGGTTAAGGCAGGGGACTGCAATTCAGGATCGGAGACAGGTAGATTTGAAAATTTCCTCATCCTGAACTGGGATGAATGGTTGGGATGTTGTGAAGACCAGGACTTTAACAGAGTTCAAAAAAGAGCTAGGTAAGTTCATGGAGGTTAGCTCCATCCATGGGTATTAGCAGGGCTCGACAAACCACTGATTCTACTCGCCCATGGAGAGTAGATTTCAGCCGGTCCCTCCATGCGCCCCATTCACCGGCACTGCACACATGTGCAGTGCCAGTCTGGCGCATGCGCGGTGTGGGGCTGGCAAGTAGCTCTTGCCGCGGTTTGTCAAGCCCTGGGTATTAGCCAGGATGGGTAGGAATGGAGTCCCTAGCCTCTGTTTGTCTGGAAATGGGTGACAGGAGAGGGATCGTGTGATGATTACCTGTTCAGTTCACTCCCTCTGGGGCACCTGGCATTGGCCGCTGTCGGCAGACAGGACACTGGGCTAGATGGACCTTTGGTCTGACCCAGTCTGGCCGTTCTTCTGTACTTACATTGAAACTAGGAAATATATGTTAACAGGAAATCCAGAAGTAAATTTTGATTCAGGTCAATTGAGACCCTTAGCTATTAGCAGTACAGGGCCTATCATATACAATTGGGCCATTTTTATTTCAACCAGCTAATGGCAGACCTTTTGCTTGGTGAAGGAAGCAGGGACTGAATACTAATCTTCCACCTTAAAAACATAAGTTCATCCATTTTAAGATAGATGCTAGACAGTTGTGCCATTCAACCAGCTAATAGCAATCCTACACCTAGGTACCAGCCTGATTCTTAGAACATATTTGCCTAACATTTTGGAGGTATGGGGATTAATTTATAAATCTGTGCCAATCAGCTATTAATTCTTTGGCTGAAAGATATTGTTGGCTGAAAGAAGAAGTTCAGAAAAGGGGAACAAAATTGATTGTGGTTTGGAAAGGCTGTCATATGAAGAGAGATTAAAAAGACTGGGACTGTTCAGTTTATAAAAGAGGAGACTAAGGGGGGATATGACAGAGGTCTATAAAATCATGACTAGTGTGGAGAAAGTGAATAAAGAAAAGTTATTTACTTGTTCTCATAACATAAGAACTAGAAGTCATCAAACAATATGAATAGGTAGCAGGTTTAAAACAAACAAAAGGAAGTTTTTTGTCACACAGCGCACAGTCAACTTATGGAACTCCTTGCCAGAGGATGTTGTGAAGACAGGACTTTAACAAGGTTCAAAAAAGAATTAGATAAATTCATGGAGGAAAGGTCCATCAATGATAATGAGACAAGATAGGTAAGAATGGCATCTGTAGTCTCTGTTTGTCAGAATCTGGCAATGGGTGACAGAAGAAGGATCACTTGATGATGACCTGTTCTCTTCATTCCCCATGGGGCATCTGGCACTGTCAGCAGACAGGATACTGGGCTGCATGGACCTTTGGTCTGACCCAATATGGCCTTTCTTATATTCTTATGTTCTTATCACAGAAGTGGAAACAAAATGTGAAGGTGATTGTTCCACTCTACTAAGCACTTGTGAGGCACCAGTTGGAGTACTGTGTCCTATTCTGGGCACCATGATTTAAGAAGGATGTGGACAAACTGAAAAGATTCCAGAGGAGAGCAACAAAAATGATAAAAGGTTTTGAAAACCTGGCTCAGAGGAAAGGTTGAAAACATTATCAAGGTAGATCAGCTCTGGAACAGGCTTCCAAGGGAGGCTGTGAACTTTCTGTTATTGGAAGGGCTTAAAAACAAGTTAGACAAACATCTGTTCAGGGATGGTCTAGGTTTATGTGGTCCTACCACAGTGCAGGGGAGTGGACTTGCTGATTTCTAGAGTTCCCTCCCAGCCTTCTGTCATTCACACACACTGGGGACACACACCCTTACCCAATTCCTAGGGCTCAGGGTGTAACTTCCTGTGGATCTACAGGATCTTTTACCACTGAAAGAGCCTTACACAGTAATAGTCTTATTCTCTATTTATTGACAATTACCAAGCAAGCAGAATACTCATGCTAAGCATACAGTTTCATGCTCACCAATCCGATACAGGAAGGCAGGCTTCCCGTGTTGGCCAGGCAAGGTCAGTCTCTCGGGATCCTAGCTGCTCCATGTTACACTCATGCCTAGGAGTCCTGACAACTCTGGTCTTAGGCTTTGTCTTGGATGCAAGTTTTTCTTCCAGGTCTTCCCTCCTTCTTCTTCTTCTTGATGTTCCTTTCTTCCTTTCTTCTTTCCCTTCCTCTTTCCCCTTTTCCCTCCTGGTCTCCTTCTTGGACACCAGTTTATATAGTGAAACTTGAATCCTCCTTAGCTATACTTTAGCCAATTATTTTAGTATAAGTTTACTAATCAATCGTAACATACTGTAACAGAATTACCTAACCAATCATACCCCACCATCTTAGTTGATTTACACCTACCGAAATTATACAGAAACAGTTACAAACTAGACAGAGATCACACAGGCAAACAATAGGACAGTGAAGACAATAATCATTGAATGAGGATTCCACAACTTTAACTATTGCTAAACAATTTCTTGCTAGAGGAACTGCTGTTAAACTAAGTTTTCTTGATCTATCTTGAGACCTGTTTCTTTATCTGGTGACAGTGGGTGCCATTAGGATAGGATCTCCTTCTTAACAGCCTGGTATGACACTATTTTAACGCAATTTAGATGGAAAGTGAGTGTGTCACTCCAAACTTTACAGCCAATGGCTACTGCTCTTCATTCTGGCTGCAGAGGACGGCTTTGGGCCTTCCAATATGGCTACAGGCTTTCCGATATGGCAATCAAAACAGCTTGACATATGGCTCATTCTAGAAAACAAGTTTAATCACGGTCATTACTGAGACTTAAATGATGTGAGTCAGAGATCTGGAAGGAGATATAACACTAATCAAGCACTGGGTAACAGACTTTCAACAGAGAGGGTGCTCTTCCCAAGTAGCTGAGACCCATTCCAACTGAAATCATAAACTTTTTTTGTCATGATCGCCACTTTAGGTATCTCTGGTAGTACGAACTAAGAACTTTAAGAAATCCATTCCTTTATGGCCCATAGAAAAGCAAACCCTTCAAGGTATCTCAGATTCTGTCCATGAGGCACAGCATAACAGATACAGGACAGTGTGTGTCAAAATATTTTTTAAAAAACAAGTGTAGAGAAGTTTTGAGAATCAGTTTTTGTCCCCCAGAGAACCACTCAGACTTGGAAATACAAACGTGTGTGACTTGGAAATTTGGGCAGGATAACTTATAAGAAGACCAGGCTCTCCTCTGATATTTCTTCCTACCAATTTAGAATTCCTGCAGTATTCCAGTAATTTCTCATCTGATCCCATCTGAAACCTCCATGCACAGATTTATGGGAATTTGAACTTTTGCATCCATCTCAAACCCATTGGCTTTCTGCAGTTTGAAAAAGCTCATAATTGAGAACAGTTTGCATATTATGTCCATCCCAAGTAACGGATACAATCATGTAAAACATTCTCTTACCCCCAACTGTTGGTAAATTTGTCTTTGTTGAAACTTGGGATATGGTCATGGAATAAGTTAATATTTCATATCATAACTGGTAAGGTTTCAGGGGCTGTGTCTAGACTGGCATGATTTTGTGCAAATGCTTTTAACGGAAAAGTTTTTCCGTTAAAAGTATTTGCGCAAGAGAGCGTCTAGATTGGCACAGATGCTTTTGCGCAAAAGCACTTTTTGCGCAAAAGCGTCCATGCCAATCTAGACGCGGTTTTGCGCAAGAAAGCCCCGATCGCCATTTTAGCCATCGGGGCTTTTTTGCGCAAAACAAATCTGAGCTGTCTACACTGGCCCTTTTGCGCAAAAGCTTTTGCACAAAAGGACTTTTGCCCGAACGGGAGCGTCAAAGTATTTGCGCAAGAAGCACTGATTTCTTACATTAGATCGTCAGTGTTCTTGCGCAAATTCAAGCGGCCAGTGTAGACAGCTGGCAAGTTTTTGTGCAAAAGCGGTTGCTTTTGCGCAAAATCTTGCCAGTCTAGACGCAGCCTGGGTGTTTAAGTTTATTCAATTCATTTGTGGAGATTATGTTTAGCAGTTTTGAGCTGGGAGTTTTGGAGCCTTCTCTTTGTATTCTAATAATTACTAGAATATATTACTATATACATGGCTCATTACAGCAGTATACTCTTGTGACGGGGTGTATCTACCCCGCACTGAAGAGCAGGGAGTTACCCTGGCTCAGCTGGCTGAAAAGGCCCCACCCCCACAGCCCTGCTGGGCATGCTCACAGGGGAGGCAGGGTATAAAAGCCTCTGGAGCCACTCAGTCAGGGCTGACCACCAGAGGGGAAAGAGCTCAGGCCTGAGCTCCAGGGTGTGGTGTTTTAGATGCTGCTTGTAATTATTAGAACTGGGAGCACTGGCTGTTGGCAATCTGGAAGCACAGGAAACAGGAAGGAGGCGGGAGGAGATGCGCCAGGCCTGAGTGAGAGCTACAGAGGGGAGCAGCAGCAGCAGCTTTGTAAAGAGGTTTCACCTTTGGTAAATAAAGGCCTGTTGATGTTTGTTACTACCTTGCTTGCATGATACAACACAGGGCAGCCCCAGCAGCAGTCTCAGTGGCAGCTACAGCCAGGGAGGCCATCTGGGAGGGCCCAACCCACAAACCGATGCAGCGAGAGCTAAGTAGGCCAGGAAGTAGCCCAGGGCGGAGGATTCTCCTCCAGGGGCTCGGCACATTTCGGGAAAGGCCCCCGCCGAGCAGGCAGCGGAATCCTCCACTGCCCATAGGGCCCTGGGCTGGGACCTGGTGGAGCCGGAGGGCCTGGGTCCCCCTACCTCCCCACCCACCAACAGGCCAGCTCCCTAGTAGTTGGGAGGCTTACCAGTGGACGAGGCCGTCAGACCGTATTTACCCTGATGGAGGGGACTTCCCTTTGGAGGCCTCCAGACCATGGTTACCCCTGCTGAGGGAAGATTTCTCAGTGGCCTAGGCCCTCTACGCCCCAATTTGCCTTGGCAGAGGGGGCAGTGGTACAAACTTTGGGCCTTCGGGACCATCGAGGGGGCCTGTCCCTCGACAGTTCTGTAAAGCGTAATCTTCTCTGGGGCACCTGGCATTGGCCACCGTCGGCAGATGGGATGCTGGGCTCGATGGACCTTTGGTCTGACCCAGTATGGCCATTCTTATGTTCTTATGTTCTTATGTTCTTGTAATGTTCCCTCATCCACTTTAACTTAGTACAGTTTCAAATGAACTTGCTAAAGTGTACCGGGGAGTACTTAGCACACGCCAGCAGGGTCGATGCAGACCAATTAATGCTTAATACATCTGTGTGCTTTAGAAATCACGTCTCAATAGTCCATATTACTGCTCCAGATAGAGAAGCCCATACATTCTAGTAACCATTTCCTAGTTTTTTCCGGTATTTATTGGATAATTTTTTATTTTATTTTATTTTATTTTAACGGTGCTTATTGGGTACCATTAAAACCCAGAAGCCCCATTATTGACCCTCATTGAGATCCATACTCGACACTGTACAAAGACAACCTCTGTTGTGAACACAGGGCTGGCCCTACCATGAGGCAAAGTGAGGCGGTCGCCTCAAGTGCCAGACTGTGGCGGGGCGCCACTAGGACCCAGAGTATAGAAAATTGTGTCTGCTGCTGGTGTCTATGTAGGTAGCAGAGCAGAACCATGAGAGGAGTAGAACAGAAAGAAAGCAGAATTGAGACATTTCAAAGTTTTGGCCCAAGCAAGAGGACATGGGGGCGTCATTTGAGCTCCCCACCTCAGGTGCCAAAATGTTGTGGGCCAGCCCTGTGTGAACAGCTTACAATTTAGATGGATAAAACAGAATCACTATTCCCATTTCACAGGTGAGGACCTGAGGCACAGAATGATCTGCAGAGCCATGAGATGACCCAGATCTTCTGAATGGTATTCTAGTCCCAAAATCACCAGACAATCCTCCTATTTGCATGGCTTGCACCAATGGACTGATGGAGTCAGAAGCCACAGAGTTGATGCATTTGTCTTTTTCATGTTGGGCAGGGCTACAGGATAAGATCCTTCAGAGATCACTAAGGTTCCAAAGCCTTTCCGGTGACCTGTTCCAAGCAGAGAGATTTACTTGCCTACAGAAAGCAAGTGGAACATTAGTCTTTTGATTAGTTTCACTTTGAGTTTTTGTCCTTTGAATGGAAAACTCAATGTGAAACCCTCAGCTGGTAAGGGGGAGGGAAACACCAAGCAATGCCATAAATATTCAGCCGTGATTCTTTGAACCAAATCCATCCAACCCCAGCTCTGGTGTTGCTACCATGTTTGAAAAGGAACGCAGTAAACAGCCATTTCCTGGCTGCCGTTTGCATGGGTACAGCATATTCTGTGTTGCTCTTTTAAGAAGACCTTGTTTTACACTGGATTTTAATACAAGCGTCCAACAAGGTCAAAAATAGTGACCCTTTGAAATGAAAAGATTAACATTTTTATAGATAGGAGAGGGGAAATAGACAGCTTGCACTGGAGCATGAGAATTCTATCTTGTATTTTTTTAACAACAAATAAGGTTTATGGATTGCAAAAAGGAGACTCTCCCATTAAAATAAGTCTTTTACAGTATTTTCCAATTTAAAGCTGCATGCCAGCAGCTCTCAGGATCATCTGAGGAAAGTCTGACTCGCTAGTTTTTCAATTTAGTTTGTTAATAGCCTGCCTTTCATAAAAGCATCAAGCACAATAACAAAAATACCCAAATCAATAGGATGATGCAGCAATGCCACACAGAAATGATATTTTTGAAATAAATAGATACCATTCAACCAGGCCCATTTGACATCAAATTTATATATTCAATAAGGAAGCATAATTAATGGTCCCAAACCATATTTCCCTTTACCTATTTCACCTCTCAAGAAGCCCAGGGTTTTGTCAAAAAAATCTGCTCCATTCATAAATTGAACGAACCTATTAAAAATGATGCTGTCCCTGCTCTCTCTCCCTCTGTTCCCTTCCCTGTGTCTCCTGGGGATTTTTTTTTTTGGCGGATTTTATTGAGAAACAAAAGTGTGGAACATGCTTGCATTGCACAAGGTCTCTAGCCTGGAGGTTCCTTCCTCCAACCCTCCACCCTCATCCCACTGCACACACCAACTTTTAGGAAGGCAAGAGATTTTTCTCCTAGCTTACTGTCTAGCAGCTTGTTTCTGTACCACAACTTCCACTAACTTGATCTCTCTCTCTCTCAACTTGGTATCAAATGTCCAGAGATTCCATGCACAGGAAGTGCAGCCCAGGGAAGTGGAAAAGAAAAGATATTTTAAGTCATTTTTGTACCCTGAAGATTCTGTATTACTCTGGGGGCTGCAATGGTTCTGGCATGAACTAGACCAGCCTGAGAGAGTGTATTGTTACTGGATTATAATATGAACATGCTGATCATTGTGGCACCCACTGTTGTGTGCTTGCCCCAAATTCTGTGCAAAGTGGGCCAAGTGAGGTGTCCATTGAAAGCATAAGCTTTGCTGATTTTGTTCATACTAGTCATATGCATGTACAATTTTTGTATGTGATGTTATGAGTATTGGCTGTTTCTGAGAGACAGCAGCAAGCATTGCCCAACTACTGTGAGGGGTAGCTACTGAGTGAGTACCAGTACTCCTCTGGCAATGGGCCTTAAGTGTTGCCAATAAACATCTGAAGAATTCTGCTGCAAACCAGCAGGTATGCCATGGCTCTTTGCCTAAAAAGGACCTGGACAAGTGACTTGCTTATGTGACAAACTACATTTTGGGAGATACCTTCACACAGCGAGAACAATGGAATTCCCTCCAATGGGCAACGTTATAAAAAGGGCCCCACGGGTTCACCCATTTGTCTTCACTCCTGCTCTTCACTTCAGAAGCAGCTTTGCTATGAACAAAGGGCTGGGAAGGATTGTTGGCCCATCCTAACATGGGATGTACTCCAGACACTTTTAAGATAATGGTTTATTCCATCTCTGCCAAGAGCCTGAATCAGGAACTTTGTGACTGTTCTATGTAACACAAATTCTCCTCTCAAACTTTTCTTTATCTTAATAGATTCTAGATTCTCAAGGGTTGGCACAGGTTGCTCTTCTGGGTGCGATCTGAGGTATAACTTGACCTGGGAATGTGGCTGGTCCTTTGGGATTGGGAGAACCTGTTTGGATTTGGTGAGATTGGTTTTCATAACCTCTCACTTTTGTAAGGAGCAGTGTTGGTTGTGGCACAGGTAATGCTGGGGTGTCTCAGGGGATTTGCTTGCATGACTTCTTGCTGACCAGTACGGCAGCTAAAGTGCTCTTGGTTTGGAACCTTATAAAGGAGCCCCCCCCCCCCAGTCTTGGGCTGTAAGTAACCCTGTTTCTAAGCAATTCACCCTGATTTTACCCTCTCACTCGTGCCCCCGTTGGCCACCGTTATATTACAGAGGGCTGTAATGAATGGGAGGTTCCTGTGGACTGTCTATAGGATACTCGACAGCCTATGACAGCCCAGTTTTTTGAGAGCAATCTCAGCCCTGCCCTGGTCCTATCATGCACCCTGCACTGGAATTTGATGAAGGGAAGTGTCCACTTTCAGCAGCTGCCTGTTGGAGTAGAGAGGTTCACCCTGTATCTATCACCCTTGGGACATGACTGGTGCCAAGCCAGAGAATTTGCCATACCATGGGAGGTCAATATTGTTTAGCAGCATTACCAACACTTCTGCTGTTTACTGGGCTCTTAGAAGACATTCAGGGTTAAATTAGAGCTAAATAACAGCACAGAACACTGAAAGCCAGGAGTGATGGCTATAAACAAACTTTATGGGAATATGGGAGACCTGGCCACAACCATGATAAGTCGACACAGAATCATAGAATAGTAGAACAGGATGGGACCTCAAGAGGTCATCAATTCCAGTCTCCTTCCTTCATGGCAGGATCAAGCATCATCCAGATCATCCCTGATAGATGTCTATTCAACCTGCTCTTAAATATCTCCAATGACACAGATTGGACAACCTCCCTGAAAATTAGGAAGTTTTTCCTAATGTTCAACCTAAACATGCCTTGCTTCATTTTAAACCCATTGCTTTTTGTCCTATCCTAAGAGGTCAAGGAGAACAGTATTTCTCCCTCTTCCTTATAACATCCTTTTAGGTACTTGAAAGCTGTTACCATGTTCCCACTCAGTCTTCTCTTTTCCAAACTAAACAAACCCAATTATTTCAGTCTTCCCACATAGGCCATGTTTTCTAGACCTTTAAACATTTTTGTTGCTCTTCTCTGGACCTTCTCCAATGTCTTCACATATTTCTTGAAATGTGGTGCCCAGAACTGGACACAATACTCCAGCTGAAGCCTAATCAGTGCAGAGCAGAGCGCAAGAATGACTTCTCATGTCTTGCTCGCAACATTCCTGTTAATGCATCCCAGAATCATGTTTGCCTTTTTTGCAACAGTGTCACTGTTGACTCATGTTTAACTCGTTATCCACTATGACCCCAAATTGATTTAAGAACATGGGAACTGCCATAAAAGAACAGGCAAAAGGAGTACTGAAACATCTGTGTTGCAAATGCCAGTGCTACACAACAGAACTATTTTTTTCTTTTGCAGAAAAAAATGTTGTTTTATGAGTATCAAAGTTTTCTACAAGAACATACTGGTTTCAGTGAAATTTTTTGGGGGGAAAATAGGAGGGAAACTACCCAACGAACCAGCCAACCAAATCTTCTCATACCTATCAGAATGGAAGGTGGTGATTTTTCATTTTAAAGTGACTTTTTGTTTTGGATGTCATTTTTATTTAGTATTATCTTACAAATGTTAAAATAAATATAACATTTAAAAAAGTCCAAATCAGAATGAAACACTGTCTCTATCCAAACAGAATATTTCAAGTGACCTATGACATTTTTTGAGTATTTTATTGCACAATTTTTTAAATAATTTTGATTCAGAAAAAAAAATTTAGAAACATCAGGATTTTCTGTGGAATGGAAATTCTGAGTTTAGACTAGCTCTAGTAGATGCTGTTTCTGAAGACATATAATCCTAATATAGAGGTCATCATTAAAATAACACTAGTTACCAACAGTCTCTAACATGAAGTTTCTGATGCACTGTTCACTTCCCTGCACTTCAAATAAGTTGTTAACTCTAATACCATCTACCTTTTGTGTTGTAGCAAATGTTGACATTCTATGGGCAACCACTCTATGGCGACTAATTGGACTATTATGTTTTTAGCAAGGTTTGTTTCCTCAATTCAGCTGATAGTCATCTTACACCAAGAAGTTCAAAGATCAGTCATCAAGTCCTTTCAATCATGGATGGAATTGGGAAAATAGCACTGTTTTACAGATTATGCTATAATGTGAAGAAGTAAAGATTCCATTTGAAACCAAATGGAGATACTATCTTTATTGGTTATAAAAATAGCCTTCTCCATGTGGACTATTAATCTCTCTTGCCTGTTTGACTGAGGCATTTACTTTTACTTGTGAGGGAAAATCTGGTTTTCTGGTTGAAGCCCCTGGAGTGTGACTCTAGAGATGTGGTATCCATGTGGACTCTGCCATGTAAGTTCTCTTTGGCTATGTCTACACAGTAGCATTATTTCAAACTAACATAGTATTTCAACATTATGTTGAAAGAACTGCCGACTGTGTAGACGTGGACTTTCAAGCTGGAGTCATACTCTGACTCCTGTCACCCTAATGGTATGAGGAGTAAGGGAAGTCAGAGGAAGCATGCGCTATTTCGAAATAAGTGCTGTGTAGACAGCACGAAAACTCGAAATAAGCTATTTTGAAATAAGCTATGCAATTGACGTAGCTCAAATGCCGTAGCTTATTTCGAGTTAAGCGCTGCAGTGTAGATGCGCCCTTTGTGACCTGGGGTAATTTGCTTAATCATTTAGTTCCCTATCTGTAAAAAAGGGGAGGGGGGAAACATTGCCTCTTCCCTGTCAGTTTGGCTTGTCTAGTAAGATTGCAAAATCTTGGAGGCAGGGACTGTTTTATGACATACTTGTACACCACCTAGCACACTTCAGCTTTCCTCTTGGGTGACATCTCTAGCTGCTGCAATAATATAAATAATGAATAATAATGATCATGCTTTAAGTCTATGTATGGTGACAGGTATGAGACTGTACCTCACAAGGATTCGTCCTCTTTCATTCTGTGACATTTATTAGAGGTTCATCTTAACTTATAGTTGTTTCAGGTGTTGATTCTGAAATCTAAGAACTTGGCTCCTTCTATTAAAAGTTCTACCTTCTATAGAACATGAGGAAATGGAAAACACAGCATAGGGTTTATTTACAAGCTATTACCCAGAATTCCTTACCATGCTCCCAAGTTTGACACTGATTCTTCAGTTGCAGAAACAAACTCTAAGGGTACATCTACACTAGCCCCCTAGATCCATCTAGGGAGGCTAATGAAGGCGACCAAAATTGCAAATCAAGTCCGGAATTTAAATATCCCACGCCTGATTTGCATGTTCCCGGCCGGTCGCCATTTTAGAAATTGACTAGCCGAAGTAACTGCACGCGTCTACATGCGGCAATGAAACGGGATTCTGGAATAAAGCCCCTAAATCGAATTAGGTGGTATTCCTCGTTAGGGCTAGTCAATTTCTAAAATGGCGACCGGCCGGGAACATACAAATCAAGCGCGGGATATTTAAATCCCGGGCTTGATTTCCAATTTCGGTCACCTTCATTAACCTCCCTAGATCAATCTAGGGGGCTAGTGTAGACGTACCCTAAGATCTTGTAGCTCTTCAGTGCTGTTTACCTGAGGCGCACTACACTTACAGATTACTTTAATAACCTCCTAATTTGGCAATGTCTCGGGGGGGGGGGCTGTAATTCGTAGGAGCGTTTTCTTCTTCTGACGGTTGACACCCTCAGCGCTAACAAATTACAAGGGGAAACCCTGAATGGTATATGGAGAGGAGAATAAATCAATAAAATCTGTAAACACATGCAGAGCTTTTTTTAATTCTAAAGTACAGTCCTAAAAAGCCAAATTAAAGTTTTTCATCACTTAATTGTCTGTCTGGTGTGTCACAGTGACAAATGCAGAGCATCCTGGAAACCAAGTAATTTGCATGGTGGAGCGGGATATGAATGATAAGGGATAGTTTGCAGCAGTGTTCAATACAGCTGAGAGCTAAAGAATTAGGAGCTAAATAATATATACAGTCCTCCAACAAGGTTTTGTAGCATTGGTGCTGAAAACACAGGGTTTCAGCATAAACTCAAAGTTTAACAAGTTGAAAGGGTCTCTTGTGCTTGGCATGGTGTAGAATCCTTTCTAAGCTGCAGCTATTTTAACGTGAATCCCTAAGCACCGCTTTAATCACATAACAAGACTAATTCAAAATAACAATCAGCTTAATCTGGTGTTTAGTACAATCAACTTAGAGATTAAAGACCCAATTTATAAATCACTTGCACATATACCACCTACCATCTGAATCCTGGAAAATTACCTGCAGGCTTCTGCCAGCACACAGAAACCTCCTTAAATACACAGGTCTCAAAACCAATGACAGCTTACCATGTGTCCTCTCAGTACTTTGCTATGGGTATCCAGACAAGGGCGTTGTACATAGAAAGGGGAAGGAACGACCCTTAGGGAAAACAAGGTTTGGGGAGATCTAAAGCAGGCGTGGGTGTGACATGCTAAGCCGAGACATTTGAAAGCTTATTCTCCAAGGCCATTTTTACACTAGGAAATTATTTCGATATTACTAAATTTGACGAAAGAATTCCCCATTTAGCAAAATCGAACTTGCATGTCCCCACTACGGGAAGCATCAAAATTAGTCCAAGACAGGCTCCGTTAATATGGATGTACTACCTTGGACTCAGAGACCCAGGGAACACTCTGGGGAGCTGAGAGAGGCCTCCTGGAGGCCAATTAGTTCAAATTAGAGGCATTGGAGCATCCACAATAACGTTATTTTGAACCCACAAGCTCAGAATTCGCGTTATTCCTGATGAAAAGCAGGAGTACGGTGTTCGAATTCTGTGGCCTGTTGTTCCAAAATAACAGGCTTGGTAGTATGGATGTGTAACCACCTGCAGGCAGAGCCAAACCTGGAGCCTCTGGAGTTTAGTGTACAGCTGGAGCTATAAAGTCAGCTGGCTCTCAGCTTAGGCTTCTGAGCTCACTTGTTCTTATCTCTGGCTGTAAGTGGTCTCAGTGCCACTACATGGGACAGTGAAGCACCCCAGGTGTGTGGGTTACAGATGCACTGCTTACTAAATTGAACTTGGGGGGCTCATTTCAGACTAAGATCCTAGTGCAGACCAGGGGTAAAATTCTCAGTGGATTTGGGCTCATATTTTAGGGACCATATAACACTATACGCTTCTCTACACCATCATGGGGCCCTGAATCCTATTTGACTGGTGACTTTCAGAATGCAAATAAATGAAAAAACAAACAAACAAATAAATACAAATTATATCAATATTGATCATATATGGCTCTCAGAGAAGACCATACTCCTCCTTGAGAGAACAAAGCTCCCCAGGAAGGTAGGAAAACCTTCAACTGTGAAAAAACTGACTAGAGAAGGTCAAAATAAGGCAGCCCACATCTAAATATTTTCTGAGAACCCCTCAAAGCTCTCCTTTGCTTCAAACCCATTTTGGACTTAATAATAATTATTAATTATTATCTTACTCATCTACATTATTCATCATAAATAAGATAGCAAACATAAGGGAGGGGAAGTGAAGAGCCTGTTTTAGTCAAGTCATTTGTTTGGAAACACAAATTGTGTATTTACTGTTGCCCCTGACTGTAGAATCCAAGCAGCAGAGAGGCAACTTGTTAGACTCTTAGAGTATGTCTACACTAGCCCTCTAGTTCGAACTAGGGTGGCTAATGTAGGCATTCGAAGTTGCAAATGAAGCCCGGGATTTAAATATCCCGGGCTTCATTTGCATGTTCCCAGCCACCACCATTTTTAAATCCCCTTAGTTCGAACTGACTGCCTGCGGCTACACGCAGCAGTCAGAAGTTAATCCGAACTAAGTCCTTAGTTCGGATTAAATGTTACACCTCATTGCAGGAGGAGTAACAGTTAATCCGAACTAAGGACTTAGTTCGGATTAATTTCTGACTGCCGCGTGTAGCCGTGGGCAGTCAGTTCGAACTAAGGGGATTTAAAAATGGCGCCCATCTGGGAACATGCAAATGAAGCCCTGGATATTTAAATCCCGGGCTTCATTTGCAACTTCGAATGCCTACATTAGCCACCCTAGTTTGAACTAGGGGGCTAGTGTAGACATACCCTTAAAGATTAGGGGAGGAAGAGACCTCAGAAGGTCATCTAGCTCACCCCGCCCTACCAATATGAGAGTGGCTAGGGCCTATGAAGACCTTAATCTAGCCCTGCTGCCTAGTGCAGCAGTCTGGGAGCTGAACTTCTCTGTGAAGACCAAGGCGGAAAAAGCATTGAGTATTTCAGCTTTTTCCACATCTTCTGTTCCTTGGTGTCCACATATTGTAGGAATGGGGGCTATAGAAGCACGTAGCACAGAAACATAATAAATAATACATATTATATAATATATTTGTTAAACATACTACGTAATAAATGGCAGGCCACAAACCTTCCATTTTGCACATTACCAGTTGGGATGCAGCATTATTAGACAGATGAAATGAGAAGGAATATATCCACCCCACTTACTCTTTTCTCTTCACTCCCTCCCTTTTTAAGCTAAGCTTTTTTAAAATTATTTTAAAGGCTCTGACATATTGATACTAGAAATAGACCCATGATGCAAATTTTGGATTCACATGCAGAGGAGCCGACAGCCCTGCCAGGCCCCTGGGGAAGGCGGGGGTGGGTGGCTGTTTCATATCCCTGGGAGGGGTGGGGCCTCAGGTGAAAGGATAGAGTTGGGGCTAGGCAGCCCTCTATTCTGCCCGGAGTGCGAGGAGCGATGCTCTGGCAATCATTTATAGGGTCCATGCTCCAGCTGCAGCAGCTGCCTCAGCCAGGAGCTCCTGAGCCCTTTTGTAACATTGGTCCCACATCAGTTGCACCCTTTTCCCCTCACCCTGCAGGCAATCCTGTTTGGATCCAACTCATCCCTCAGGGTATGTCTACACTACAGAGTTTTGTTGGAAAAACGGCTGTTCTTCCGACAAAATTTGAGGAATGCCCACACTGTAATTGCGTCCTTCTGCAAGAAAATCAAAAGAACAGAGGGGTTTCCCCAGAATTGGTAATCCTTATTCTATGAAGAACAAGCCTTTTTCCGAAAGAGCTCTTTGGCTAAAAGGCATGTGTGGACGGGGGAAGAGGACGTTCTTTCAGAAGAAGAGGAAAAAGCACAGGTGGCCTGGTGGCCATTCCATTCATAGCAATCACAGCTTACATGCGAGAGAGTAACCATTTAGTCTGGACGCTCTCTTTCGAAAAAGCAGATCGCTTTTTGGATGCGCTTTGGCAGAGTGGACGCTCTCTTTCGGAAGAAGTGTTTTTGGAAGATCTCTTCCGGAAAAACTTTTTTCCGAAAGAAGCCAGCAATCTAGACATAGCCTCAGTTCAAAGAATTCAGAACAGGGCTGAGATATAGATCACTGTAATGAGAGGGGCCAGCTGCCAGTTTCAGATCTCAGTTCTAATGCCATCAAGCTGCAGGTCCTTGAGGGTTTACGTTATGGAGTGTGCCCTGATCATTTTATTTTCTCTTCTGGCTTATTTTATCTTCTGGTTCAGAGCTTGACATGCCAAAATCCCAGGCGAAAACCCGAATTGCCCAAAACCAAAAGCCTCAGAAAATTCAGGAATTGGGCAGCTCTCTTATTTTTACTTCTATGACAGGAGCAGCTGCAGGTCCCAGTCAAGATAAGGGGCCCCATTTTGCTAAGGGTTGTACAAACACCCGGGGAGATACAGAAAAGCAGGCAACCTAATAACATCAGACAGACAAAGGAGATATCCTGGATATAGAAATGGGATGGATACCATGGATACTTAAACTTGCCCATCTCTGATGAAGCTTTCAGTGGTGATGATGTTGGAGGGGTATGTTTTACAAACCTGTAGCTCCCCCCTGCCACACACACCCCCTGCTTGCAAACTATTTGCTGGCAAATTTGATTCCTTGCATATGATCGTCCCTCCACAAATACACACTTGAGTGACTTCCAGAAGTAAATATTGGTGTATGCCTAAAACTAAATGTCCTATCTATACACATTTTGCGTAAGGATATGTTAATAAATAAGCTAGAATGTGTGTATGACACATGAGGTTTTTACTAAAGAAGATTGGGATTTTATAGACTGTAAAATATGGATATTGCTCTATTTATCTTACTGTGGTTCTATAGGAGAAAGAATGGAAGGATTGGATTGTTATGCTTCATTGCCACATTGTAGCTTTCACTCTCTAACCCCCTTTCTGTTTGCCCAGGAAAGTAACACAATAAAATTGTTTATATATTCATAGATATAGAACATGCACGAGGCTGGGAATAATGACTGCTGTTGATTGGCTAGCAAATGTGCACACAGCTAATCTAGAGTAGAATATCCTATTATTTTGTGTTGCCCCATCACAATCAGCAATGTGCAAAATGGAAGGTTTGGAGCCTGGCATTTATTATGTTTCCGTCTGACGTGCTGATGTAGCCCCCATTCCTACAATATGTGAGCACCTCCCGATCTCTATTGTATTCACTTTCATAACATCCTTGTGAGGCTGTGATGTGGTAACATCCCCATTTTATAGGTGGGGAACTGAGGCAAAGAGAGATGATGTGGTTTGCCCAGCTCTCATAGGAATTGCCCAGGTGATCAGACAGTCAAACTTACACTAACCACTAGACCACACTTCCTCTCCATTTCTGAAGTGCCCAGAACACTGCGGTGCAAACAAGGCTAGTGAGTGGGTCACATGAGTGGCCCACCTTCATCTTAGTGGGCTACAAGACTGTCATAACCAAAATGGTCTCCTGAGACAGGGTAGTTGTGTTAACCCTGCTAACATACCTAGAATTTGTGGGGTATGCTGATTGAATTATAGCAGCGCTGTGAATGGATGCAAAGATAGTGCATAGCTCTCACACTCAATGTTGTGTGCAATCAGCATGCACCTCACTTCATGTGCCCTTGCTTCACATGCGTGTCATATTTGTCATACCAGTAGGAAAAAAAAACCCTACATGGATGAAAACCAGCAGAATCTGGCAAATTAGTGCACAGGCAATGGTAAACAAAATATCTCCCAGGTCACACATCGAACCCCAATGGGCCACATGCATCCTGTTGGGATATGTAAAAATGAATAGGTCTGAGATTTCTCTACATTAGTGGTTCAGGGGTCTAACTAGCATAGGCATTGCCACTGGCCTTTAAACATGCTTTTTCCTTTTAATCTATTGTCCCAAACTACAAAAACAAGAGTCCGGTCAAAACCAGAATTATTCTTTATGCTGTATAAGCCTGTTCTCTCTCTCTGTTCTTGTAGCCTAGGAGACCAGATAAGTATGGAGTTGCTTTATTTTGTTATGTCTCTTGCTTATCCTCATTGGCTCTGCACCACATATCTTCAGGGTCAAATTCCTTGTAATCTCTGTAACCTGTTAGTTTGTAGTATAGGAAAGTATTGATTTAATTAGAAATTATATAAATAGTAATTAGGGGTGGGTATAATTGTATTCATTATTTGCTTATTAATATTCATTTTATGGGAGTTAGCATTACTAAATAAGGTTTTAGCAAAAGTAGTGATAGACATGTGAATTAACATACGAAAATAGATAAAAGGTTCTGACATAACAATTTGTTGCCACTCGGATTTTGTGTTGAATGTCTGAGGTAAACGTGCGTAGGCAATAAAGTGGTTCCGTTTACCCCATCCACTCCTGGGTCGCCTGTTTCTTCTCTAACACATCTCTCTGGTCACAGGTTGCCCACCACTGGCTTAGACCAATGGGGCCATGACCCCTCATTAAGATTTTCTAAAGCATTGCTTTAGTACTATTAATGGTGGTTATTCCTATCAGTCAAATGGAGGCAAGGTGGCACAAGGAGTTTCCGCACCAGGAGAGATGCAAACACTAAGTTAGTTTATTTTAGAAGAGGGATAATGAAAAGATGATGTAACAGGGGAATATTGTCTAGAGAATGGTGAATGGAATATGACAATGGTCTCTTGGTCTCTCCCGTTCACCCTATTGTCTCATAACAGAAAAACAGTCAGAGTTCCCCCAGCTTCCTTCATCACTGAAGTGTCTCCAAAGAATGATTTCCTCCACTTGCCTTCCCTTTTTCCTGTTTGGAAAGGAGCATCATTTGACCTCCGTCCTGGTTGTGTGGACCATTGAAGTAGGTCACCAGATACCACAGAGACTCATCAATGAGCAAAGTATATTGGAAAGTTTTCACAACCTAAATGAGGATGACAGTCAAGCAGGAGGAGACAGGGATGTGTCAGGAGGATGGACTGAGGAAGGACGTGCTCTGTCACGTGTCAGGAGGATGGCAGAGTGGTGGATCTCTAGAAGTGTTATTTTATATAGGGCTGCACAGAATCGTCTGGTTTTCACTCCATTGATGGGATGTGTGTAGTAAAGTGTGCACCAGGCCTGTGGGGAGAAGGTTTCCCTCCCCGTTTGGACTATATGCAATTGAAATATGCCTGGGGTAGGCATCCTATATATTTCCTTTGCTCTTGGTGCCTCAGTGGGGCACAATTAAATCTATACAGGGCACGTCCCAGCAGGGACACTCCCTTAGGAGCCTTGCTAACTTTGGGTCATCTCGAAGCTGTTCTTTGCATCTCTTTCCATCTCCCTTATGAAATCTCTGCAGCATCAGGTCTCTAATTGCAGCAGCAGGTTGCTTCTGTTTCCTGACACTCACATCTGCCTGTGTGATGTTGCAAGAGTTTAGCCACCCCTAAGAATCCAAATGGAAAAAGCAATCGTTCTTGTGTGCGTGTGTGCGTGCGCATTGCCATTCTGCCAAGGACTGCAAAAGCTTTAATATTTCTGGATTAACTCGTGATCAAACATTGATGAATCACGCTATTTCCCTGAAAAAGCGCAATCCTTAAGTCAACCACCTAATCTAAGAGAAGAAATTAAACTCTAAACCAACATAAACACATTACAAGTCATTAGTGTAATTAAAAAGGAATGTATAATTAAACCATTTGTGTATTTTAGCTCAAATTCATCTGCGGTCGGAAATTTTAATGAACTGTTCATCAAAGAAATCTCTAGAGTCTGGGGATAAGTTTAGCATAACAAGAAATTGAATGTTTTCTTCTCTTCGGCACAGGAAGCGCTGTTCCCACTGGCTTCCAACGCCAAGCTGTCATTGGCTCCACCAAACTAATAATGATTCTAAATGGTTATGATCACTTCAGTGTTTTAAACGGATGTTATCTTTTTTATCCCCTAAGAATCTTGTTTTTCATAATTACTTCTCTTTTGTCCTTTCCTTAAGACAAATGATTTTGTAATTAGTGATGAAGGAACCAGTGATCACTCCAAGACATCTGTCAAGTTGTCGTGAAGTATCTGTCCCTGTAGCTATATTTAAACTTTCTGTTTAATAGGCTCTTGCTTTATTTCGCTATTACATCTCTGTGGTACCATAAGCAGGATACCCTAATGATCCTGTTCTATAAAACATGGAGCAATTAGATTGTAAGACATATTGCTCCCATGAAAGTCCTTCCTTCTCATAATGTATCTTCCTCTATCCTTCCCTTCACCGTTCCCCTCCCCCATACGTTCCTTTAGAGAGTGCATCACATATTGTTAAATGAGAGAACTGAGTATGCCAACAGCTCACCTAACATTTTACCATATTTCTGCATGATGTACTCTATTCCTCTCTCTCTAGCATATGCTCATTACATGAAAAAGCAACATATTTTTCCCCAATGGGAAAAAATGATACTATATATAAGGCACTGGCCTCAGACTCAGAAGTCTGGAATTCTCTTTTCATCTCTGCCACTGATGTGCTGCATGCCCTTGAGACAGTCACCTCACTCATTTTCTCTCCTACACTGTGGTAGTTTTGTCTGTTTAGATTGTAAGATCTTCTAGACAAGGTCTGTCCTCTCTGTTTCTCTCTCTCTCTCTGCATAGCACCATGGGATCTTGATTTCCTATGTGTCCTCAAGGCCCAACAGAAGTAAATTTAAAAATACTTAGCAATATTCATTGCTTCACACTAATATATTTTTATACAATGTATCCCTTAACATACACAACTGTATTGTACTCTTCCACATTTTCAGACCACAGGGTGTTAATTGTATGCAGAAAGAGGAGTATATTTCCAGAAATGATACTCTATTGAGGCAGCAAAATAGAACATTGACGTAGGGAGAGAAACTTGGAGTTATACATGAGTAAATTAAAGTAATAAAGTGTATGTTTAGATGTCAAGCTCAGAGGTATCTTGACAGGCAGATAGATAGATAGGAACTCCATTTTCCATATCTATCTATCTATCTATCTATTGAACTGGCCATAGAGGCATTCATATATTCATATATTATGGTGGTGAGATCTTGGAGTCACTGTGAATAGTTCTCTGAAAAACATTCACGCAGTGTGCAGCAGCAGCCAAAAAAGCAAATAGAATGTTAGGAATCATTAAAAAAAGGGATAGAGAATAAGACAGAGAATATCTTATTACCTCTATATAAAACCATGGTACATCCACATCTTGAATACTGCATACAGATGCGGTTGCCTCATCTCAATACAAGATATCTTGGCATTGGAAAAAGTTCAGAAAAGGGCAACAACAATGATTAGGGTTTTGGAATGGGTGCCATATGAATAGAGATTTAAAAGACTGACTTTTCACCTCAGAAAAGAGGAGACTAAGGGGGGATATGATAGAGGTTTATAAAATTATGACAGGTATGGAGAAAGTGAATAAGGAAAAGTTGTTTACTTGTTCCCATAACATAAGAACTAGGTTTAAATTTCCAAACGAAATTAATAGGTAGAAGGTTTAAAACAAACAAATATTGATGGGCTTAATCTCCATGAATGTATCTAGCTCTTTTTTGAACCCTGTTAAAGTCCTAGTCTTTACAACATCCTTTGGCAAGGAGGCTGACTCTTCGCTGTGTGAAGAAGAACTTCCTTTTATTAGCCAGAATGGGTAGGAACGGTGTCCGTAGGCTGGGGCTGGAAAGGATGACAGGAGAGGGATCACATGATGGTCACTTGTTTCTGTTCACTCCCTCTGGGGAATCTGCCATTGGCCACTATCAGAAGACAGGACACTGGGCTAGATGGACCTTTGGTCACACCCAGTCTGGCTGTTTTTATGTCCTTGTGTTAACTCCCCCTGAAAATCCATGAAAGTTGGGCCACATCATCTCTTTATTCCTTCAGAGCTGAGGTTTGTTCATCTCCACGTAGATTATCTTAACCTTCAGCAATGCAAGGCACAGAGCTGTTCCGGTGGATGCACTGTATAAGCAAGGGTTTCCACTTCATTATAAAGCTCCCACGATGGGTCCATTAGTTACTTCCTGATGCTTGGTTTACTACACAGAGATCAAACATAGGGTTGATTGTGAATGAAGAAAGGAGAGGGGAAAAGAATCCAGAGATACGGTAATCAAGAAGAAAGCATCATGATGAAAAAGCTGAGTCTTTTGAATCATAAGCTCTAATTCCGCCTCAGCATCTCCTTTTGTTATTCATGTTCTTCCTGGAGAGTGTGTGCGTACACACACACACACACACACACACACACGTATGCACGCACAGAACGCTACTTATTGAAGTATTTTATACTACCGATGCAATCAGTCACACTGAGCAAAACCTGTCAAAGTCAATATTTTCAAGATTTCTCTCAGGAATTCAGCCCATGTGAGAGATGTATGCTTTTCATTAGGGTTTACACTAGCATTTGGAGTAATTAATCCTAATGTTTCAATCTTCATATAATAGGCTTATTCAAAAGAATAATGCATCACAGAGCAATGGAAAGCAAATCCCCTCATAGAAACTGATGTTCTTTACAGCAAAGAAAGAAAATGTGATGCTTCTAATGGGTATCGTTTTTAATCTCTTTTTCATCATTAGGATTTATGTTACAGTTGTACACATTGAACTTCGCTAGTCCGGCACACTCAGGAGTCAGGACATGACCGCTGCCGAACCAGAGAATTTGCTGGACCACGGGTGATCAGTATTGTCTAGCAGCACTTCCACTTCTCGCTGGGCTCTTAGAAGACATGAAGGAGGAAATTAGAGGTAAATAACAGCACAGAGTACTGAGCTCCAACTGGTGGCTGTCATGGGACTGCGGGAAACTTGGCCACATCCGTGATAAGTGGACATCCAGCTAACTAAAATCATGCCGGACCACAAATGTTGCCGAACCAGAGAGTGCCAGATTACAGAGGTTCAACCTGTACCTCCAACTTAGATCAGGGCTCCATTGTAGTAGGTCCTGTACAAAGACATAGTAAGACACAGACCCTCCTTCAAGTTAGAATATAGCCCAACAAAGGGTGAGAAGAGAAACAAAGTCAAAGAAAAATGAAATGATTGGTTCAGGGTCAAACAGCAGGGTTTTGGACCAACTGGAAAGAGAAAATATCACAGGATGGGTTTTCCCCCTCCTAGCTTTACTCCAGAATCCCTGTTTCTAAGAATTAAAAATCAGGAAGATAGCTTGCAAAATATGCAAACAACATTATTCAAACATTTTGTAAAATAATCAAACAACACTGAACATTTTCAAATAACATTTCTTCCTTCCCCCCCCTCCAAAAAAACCCACCCTGGCAAAATAGAAAGCTTGTAATGTCTTCTCTCCTGCCTTCTCAATTAAAAAAATGTTCCTTCTTGCAATCACCTTTAAACAAGAAAAAGCGGGGGACACTCGAAGGCAGAAAGAAGTTTTCTGTGCCATTTGCTGTACTAGTCCAGTATTGTCATCAGATCATTTGATGAGTTAGAATCCCTTAGATTCCTGCTTTCAAGGGCTTGCATCTTTCCTGCTTTTTTGTGTTAATTAGAGTCATTTTCATGAACTTTGAAATGTTTCCTCTATTCTCTGGTTTAAGAGAGACCATAGAAATGCCTCAGCCAATCCCCAAAGGTCTTTACAAATAATTTCCAGTTGCATTACTGATTTATTTTTGCCATGACCAGATGGCTCCAAGTTCATGTGACTGTAAGGGAGTGCTTTTGATTACCCTATTTATCTTTCCCAGTGCTCAATTTAAGGGTCAAACCTTGTGTAACACATTTTCCAGATAAACTCTTCAGTGCAACTGCCGTTTGGACACCATACTTTTGACATATGCTCTGTGCCTCATTAAACACAAAAGTTATTAGATTTAACAAATGTTTTTACAAACTCTGTTTGCAACAAAAGATCGAACTTTCTTATTTATTTTAGATGCAAGTGGCTGGGGGATTTAAGCCCTTGCTTTGAATTTATCACGAGAAAAAATGATGAAATTGAAAGGCAATATCCTGAATATGCAAGGATAGAGGGAGGGGCATAAAGGGAGAGAGATTCTTCTGCATCTTGCTTTTTTCCCCCTTCTTCTTGATATAGGTTATAAATGAAAAAGATGAGCAGAATGTTTTTAATGAAACCAATAAAAATGCAAAGGAAGATTTAATGTTTAAAGTAACGATAAATCAAAAGTGACAACTGAAATGCAATATTGCACCATGAGATTGAGGAAATAAATTCATCCAGAGGGCAGATGTAGCTGCTGGGGGGGGGGGGTGGGGAGTTTTCATTTTGACTGAAACAAAATAAGCTCCAGAATGACACTTCCCAAAGCTTAGTAGAAACATTCAAACACCCCCATCAGGGCACACACGCATAGGAACTGATAACAGGAAGAAACTGACGTCCAATAAATTCAGGTAGAAAAAAAAATCAACCATTCAGAAATGGCTGATTGATTTATTTGCATGTTGCCTCAATGAATAGTCACAGTGGAGAGTGAACAGCTACTATCTGAGCAGAATAGCCTTCAAAATCATAATTAACTATTGGAAGGAAGGATGGAGTTATTAAAACACTGGTGTAGGATTAGCACATCCAGCATCTCGGGACCAGCGCTATCAGAGGCATCCTGTTTGATCTTGGACAAGTGGCTTAGGACCTGTTTCTGGCACCATTACTCAGGTTGGAGAGTTTCTCACCCAACAGTTGGTTCAACTGAAGTAATTATCTGCCATATTGGAGCCCAGTGTTACTCATTGTAAGGCATGAAACGCATGTTTTAAATTTCTCTGTGCCTCAGCTCCCCAACTGTAACATGGGAGTATGGTTATAGGCAGGTTAAATTTACTAAAGTCTATGAAGTACCCAGATATGTCAGTGAAGAAGCAGGAATATGACCAGACAATGTCTTCATGACGGCCTTCTCTCTCTTTAGAATGTCAGTATTTGATTTTTAAGACTGGTCTGCAGACAGAATAATTGGGATGCCTGCTTCACCATGGGTATGTCTACACTAGCCACCCTAGTTCGAACTAGAGTGGCTAGTGTAGACATACCCCATCAGTGACACTGGATGGCTTTCCAAAAGATATGCTTTCTTAGTCCAACCACAGGTTCTTGGGCTGAATGAATGTATAACGCCAAGAGATCCTGGTTATTGGCAGAAGTGGTCAAACCTGGGACCTCCGGAGCTCAATGCATGAACTTCTACTGCCTGAGCTAAAAAGCCACATGTCTGTAATATGAGGCTGTAGCAAACTCGTTAAGCTGTAAGTGGTCTTGGTGCCACTAAAAGGGGCTCACATAAGCATCACTGGGTGAAATTCATCAGCCTCTGCCCGGCAGGAGGTCCCCGTAGAGCAGTGGTCACCAACTGGTAGATTGGGATCTACTGGTAGATCTTGGAGCCTCTGACAGGTGATTCTGACCTGTTTGGCTAAAAGGCTATCAAGTGCCGGCACTTCAGCTGCCCCTCCCCCCACTGGTGCACACCTCCTGCCCTTTGCCTTGGAGCTAGCTCCTCTCATCCCTGGGAGCCTCCTGCTTGCTGTGCAGATCAGGGGAGGAAGAAGAGGGGTGCTGATGTCAAGGTGCTCCCTCCCTCACCTGGTATCCTATCTCCACAGAGCAGAGTTGGGGAGTGGGGGCACAACAGGACTTGGGATGGAGTTTGCTGGCTGCTTTTGGGAGTGGTCCAGGCCCAGAGCAGGGGTGAGCCTGTCTTAGCCCCACTGAACCACCACCCAGGAGCCACCTGAGGTAAGCAGTGCCCAGTCATGACCCACCTCCTGCACCCCAAGCCTCTGCCCTAGCCCTGAGCACCCCTGCAACCAAACACCCTCCCTGAGCCTGCACCTAGAACTCCCTCCAGCACCCCAACTGCCTGCCCCAAGCTCAGCTCAGAGCCCCCCTCACACTCCAAATCCCTTAATCCAAGACCACAGCCTGAACCCCCAACCCACTGCCTGAAAAGGAGGGAGGATGGGTTGAGTGGGGGCAGGGCCTCAGAGAAGGATCACAAAGGGGGCGGGGCAGGGTATTTGGGTTTGAGGTAGATCTTAGTTTGCACTTTAATTCACAAAGTGATCTCATGCTTCAAAAGGTTGGAGACCACTGCTGTAGTGGATGCTTTCTGCTTTTGCATTCTTTGGTCTCCCCGCAGCTCTAAGTATTAGTAGGGCGCAGAGGCCCTAACAAACATTTGGACTTCATTGTGCTGGCCCTGGGACCTCACCTACCAGCTCCCTAAGTTTACTAAAGTCTGCCCTCTCGAAATCCATTGTCTTTATTTTGCTATTCTCTCTTCTACCATTCCTTAGAATCATGAAGTCTGATTTCATGATCACTTTCACCCATGCTGACTTCCACTTTCAGATTCTCAACCAGTTCCTTTCTATCTGTTAAAATCAAATCTAGAACAGCTTCCCCCCAGCAGATAACTCAGTCTTCTGAAATAATGAAAGACAGTTGTTCCCAGTGCACTGCAGGAACTTGCTGGATAATCTGTGCCCTGCTGTGTTAGTTTCCCAACACAGTTGGGAAGTCTGGCTAGCTGAAGTCCCCCATCACCACCAAGTCCTGTGCATTGGATGATTTTGTTTGTTGTTTAAAAAGAAAACCTCATCTCGCCCTTCTTCCTGGTTAGGTGGTGTGGAGGAGACCCCCTAGCATGGCATCACACTTGTTTTTTACCCCTTTTACAGACAAGGGGAGAAAAGGACCTGGGGATTTCCGTGGATGAGAAGCTGGAGATGAGTCAACAGTGTGCCCTTGTAGCCAAGAAGGCTAATGGCATATTTGGTTGCACTGGGAGGAGCATTGCCAGCAGATCTAAAGCGATCATTCCCCTTTATTCAGCACTGGTGAGGCCACACCTGGAGTACTGTGTCTGGTTCTGGGCCCCCCACTATTGAAAGGATCTGGATGCATTGGAGAGGGTCCAGTGGAGAGCGACCAAAATGATTAGGGGGCTGGAGCACATGACTTACGAGGAGAGGCAGAAGGATTTGGTTTCATTTAGTCGACAGAAGAGAAGAGTGAGGCGGGATTTGATAGCAGCCTTCAACTGCCTGAAGGGGGGTTCCAAAGAGGATGGAGAAAGGCTGTTCACAGGAGTGACAGATGGCAGAACAAGGAGCAATGGTCTCAATTTACAGTGAGGGAGGTCTAGGTTGGATATTAGGAAAAACTATTCCCCTAGGAGGATGGTGAAGTACTATAATGTGTTTCTTAGGGAGGTGGTGGAATCTCCATCCCTTGAGGTTTTTAAGTCTCAGCTTGACAAAGCCCTGGCTGGGATGATTTAGTTGGAGTTGGTCCTGCTTTGGACAGGGGGCTGGACTCGATGATCTCCTGAGGTCTCTTCCAGCCCTAAGAATCTATGAGTCTATGAGCTATACCCTAACCACATCACTTGCTGATGTGTAGAAATCTTTGTCCCCCAGAGAGCAGAAAGATCCCAAATTCTCCATGTTAGGGGTTTTTATCCCTTTCACCTCAGAATCCAAACTGATGGGCTTGGTTCATGTGCAGGTCTCACCTTCCTGGAGGGAGAGAGGAATGCAGTTGATGAGGTCTCTGTTCTTTGATGAGATACAAAGCCTCCGTGGACCACCCCGTATGAAGAACATGCACTTTACTTTACCAAATGCTGCTTTTCCTGTCTGGTGGTTACAGAGGTTTACAAAACAAACACTCAAAATACTTTGGACTCAGATGTTACAGGAAGTGATAAATACATGGAGCATTCTACCACCATTCCACAAAGGCAAAAGACTAATGTGTTTTAATGACCCCCCCCCACACACACACACACACAGGTGAGCCCAGCAGGTTTCCTGCTATTCATTTGTCAGTGCGCAGTGCGGCCCTGGGCCTTGGCATGAGCTGGTGCATGGTCTGCCGGACTTACATCCAGATCCCAGTGATTCCCAGACTAGTTCCCTGGGCATTAGATCATCACATTGCTTCTTCCTTCACTTTCATTTGAATCTCATTGGGCATGTCTCTGCTGCAGAGTTAACTTAGCTGACAGGCACCTGAATACAGATTGAACCTCCCTGGTCTGACACCCTCGGGACCTGACTGATCCCAGATGAGGGATTTTGCCGGACCGGGCGAGGTCATTTCTCAGAATTCCAGTGGCTCAGCCTGTCTCCTCACTGGGAGACCAGCCCAAATGCAGCTCACTTGGGCGATAGCTAATCTGGCCTTTTGAGCCAACTAGCTCAGGTTCAAAGCTCCCTGAAACTGGGGGGGGGAGGGGGTTTTGCATGTTAAGAGAAGGGGGCTGAGGGGCCACCCGTGTGGAAGAAACCAAGATAATTCGGCAGGCAAGACATATGTATCCCATCATTACCCTCCTTTGGCTAAACTGGTAGTCACCTTCAAAATCAATTACGGAAGGGCTCTACACGTGAAAAATGAGGTGAAACAGAATTGGATTGAGGGATTAAAAAAAAGATAAATGGTGAAAAATTAGGTTACACGTGGCCTTTATTTTTAAAATAACCTTGTACTCCTTTTCAATTTTCACATCAGAACTGGGACCCCCCCACACCCCTTAAAAAAAAACCCTTCATTATTTTAATGGTTACATCCTTGCTCTGATATGTCAACGGCTGTGGAAAATCCTGTGAAGCAAGGGCTTAATGAAATGGCAGCTGGAACAGAGGGATAAAGTTCCTTTGGAGCAGCTTCAAAGGCTAGCGAGGGAGCAGGAGTAGCAATCTGAACAATGGTGCCAGGATGCTCATACACAGGCCAGGCACATCCAGCTGGCTGTTTAGACTCGGCGTCCTAATGAAGCATGAAGTGAAATGGGTAAGTACACGGTAGGGGAGAGGAATCGAAAGGAAGATAAAAAAATAAAGAAGGAAGGAAGCATTCTTACATTGCACAACAAACGATATAGACATGAAACAAGGTGCCAGAAGAAAAAAAAAAGGCTAGTCAGTTATAAAGCACATGTGCTAATTTTGTTCAAAAGCCTATACCTCCTGTATTCATTCAAGCATCTTTCCTCTTGTTTCATTTAAATCTTTTTTAGTTTGTTTTCTATAGAAGAATAATTACCATAAACACATAGGGTGCGTCTGCACGGCACTCTAAACTAGAAATAAGATACGCAATTTGCGCTATGAAAATTGCATATCTTATCTCAAATCTATTTCGAAATAGCTTATTTTGAAATTTGGCACATCTACACAGCGCCAGATTTCAAAATAACGTGCTATTTCAAGTCATCCCTTATCCCATGTGCAATGAGGTTTACAGGGATGGCGAAATAGAGTGCCCGTTGTTTGAAAAATATTTTGAAATTATAGGCGGCTTGTGTAGAAGCGGGGTAGCTATTTTGGGGGGCTATTTTGCAGGGTAGCTCTGTTATCCTGAAATAGCTGTGAAGTGTAGATGTGCCTATAGGGATTAAAGGTCTTTTTTTCCCTTCTAACTAATTTTCCACTATCTTTATTATTTTGCTTAGTGTTAGTATTAATATTCTTCTTTTTGTTGTTGTGGTAAAAGGAGTTAGTAAAAGAAGATGAGGAGGATAGAAAGTTAACTTCACAGCCCCACAGATTCATTTACTTCCTCCTTTAACAGGGATCAATAAACTTCTCCATAAATAACAATGCTGCAATTTGGCATTAAAAACAAAGAGAAACAACTCCGTGTGAACATGTGACGGGGTTTTAACTACACCCATGTGGTAAGCAAACCTCTATGCAATAATCCTCGCATACGGTTGTCAGCGGATTCTTCATCTAGGACTTGCCATACCAGGCTCTGCCCTACATCAGTGGAGCTAATAATGCTCTGCTGCTGCTGGTCACAAAAAACATTACTCTATCTCTATGTCATCAAGCCATAGCACACAAGGCAAGCAGAAGGCTTCAGCTCATTTAATCTGATCCTCTATATAGGACATGCCACCATAACCACCCAACATCCACATACTAAACCCATGTGAGGCCAAATCTCACAGTCCCCCAGGAGGCTAGTTACGTTCCACAGACAGAAAATAGGAGGGACTGGGGCAAACAAGTGCCCAAGTCTCCAGCAATGGAAAGGAAATCATTAAGTGAGACGTGCCCAGGTAACCTTGCCACACTGCAAGGGAAGGGAAAACCTGCCCAAGGTCGCTGACAATCTGACCTCAGGGGAAATTCCTGCCCTACCTCACATACTGCAGTCACTGGAACTGTCCACTAGACTTTAGGTGCAAACACTTTAGAAATCTGGGTCCATGTACAAAATGTTTTGCAGTAAAATCTTGAAACCATGTAAGAGCCTCATGTTTCAGGGCTCAGTATTAAAGTGTCCAGACACCACTAAGCGATCATCTGTATTGTAACTCTCCATCTAGGGAGCCAGTTGTAATATGGCTAGCCTCTGATCCCGTTAAAACGCAGTTAAAAGCAGTCGTGTACTTATATGTTCCCTTCACTAGAATAAAGCCTTGACATGTTTAATGGGATTATGAGCATACAATAAGGTCTGACATTCATTTCACTTTTCAGCTATGTGCTCATTGGAGCTGGATGGACAATGGGGTATTTGTTTCAAGAAAAATATTAGTTTCCTTGAAGATTTTTCCAACATTATTTCCCACCCCACAAACACACAAAAGGAGAAATGTGTGTATGTGGGGGGGAGAAGTCTTCATTGAAGAAAAAAAAATACACCAGAAAAGGGAGAAAAGAAAATTTTTGCTCTGGATTTGGAAAATAGTTTCACCTCTTTAGACAAAACAACCATCACATTTCTCTTCTCCAAATGCATCTTCCTCTTTCTGTCTTTCCCCTGCAATATAGTCTTGAAATTCAGACTTTTCAGTGACCCGTTATTGTTACTGATACTGCCATACCAATAACTTTCAGCTAACGTCTCTATCTATATGTCGTCCTCTTCAAGAGTGGTTTATGATTCTATGAGGTAAAAATAGAGCTGGAAGAGACCTCAAGAGGTAATCAAGTCCAGCTCCCTGCCCAAGGCAAGACCAATCCCAACCTCAATGGCCATAGGTTAAAGAGGAGAAAACCATGACCCCTTAATCTTGTTTCATGTCATCATTAGCTTTCCATGTGAAACTATCATGCTACGTGTTCCACCTCATTAAATACAGATATACTGATTATGGTGCCTAAGTATAGATCTATCTTTCCAAGCTGCTTTCCCATGATTATGACTGTAACACCTCTTCTCAGGTTTCCAAAAGGTGTGCTTTATAACGAAAAAAAATCAGTGCGCTACCTAGATCACACTCAACAAGAACAAAACTGATCACATTGATGATGCTTGTGTGTATTAGGGATGTTAAGCTGTGATTAATTAGATAATCGAGTTGTCGATGGAATTTAGCTACTCCATTAGTCGAAGGGGGAGCACTCACTCCCCCCTTCACCAGCTCTGCAGTATAAATGTAGTAGGAATAGGGTGCACAGGCAGTCCAGCTCCTACTACATTTAAACTGCAGAGCCACAGCAAGGTTAGCTCCCGGGGGCTGCGCGAGCTGGGACTAAGGAGCAAAGCTCCTCAGAACAACAGCCTTCCCTCAACCCCATCTTTGATCCTCTGTTGTTTGTTCATCTTTTGATTTCCCTCTAAGGGCTTCACTTTGGACTGACCTCACTAGAAGGTGAGGTTGAACTTGTTTCACTCCTGAATTTGCCCACCCCTCTGCTGGCTCAGCTGGAAAGAATCTACAGCAGAGTACGCGGGAGACAGTGTTGCCTAGTGGTTGGAGCAGCAAATGGGGCGTTCAGAGGTCTTGGTTCGGTCACTAACCTGCTACTCGGCATCCTAGGGTAAATTGCTTTGCCTTTCTGTTCCTTTAATTGGCCATTCATAAAATGGAAGTAACAATACTGACTCCTTATGTCATCAACAGATCTTAAAACGCTCTTCAAAGAACATAAGAATGGCCATACTGGGTCAGACCAAAGGTCCATCCAGCCCAGTACCCTGTCTGCTGACAGTGGCCAAGGCCAGGTGTCCCAGAGGGAGTGAATCAAACAGGTAATGATCAAGCGATCTCTCTCCTGCCATCCATCTCCACCCTCTGACAAACAGAGGCTAGGGACACCATTCCTTACCCATCCTGGCTAATAGCCATTTATGAACTTAGCCTTCATGAATTTATCTAGTTATCTTTTAAACCCTGTTATAGTCCTAGCCTTCACAACCTCCTCAGGCAAGGAGTTCCACAGATTGACTATGTGCTGTGTGAAGAAGAACTTACTTTTATTTGTTTTAAACGTGCTGCCCATTAGTTTCATTTGGTGACCCCTAGTTCTTATATTATGGGAACAAGTAAATAACTTTTCCTTATTCACTTTCTCCACACCACTCATGATTTTATAGACCTCTATCATATCCCCCCTTAGTCTCCTCTTTTCCAAGCTGAAAAGTCCCAGTCTCTTTAATCTCTTCTCATATGGGACCCCTTCCAAACCCCTAATCATTTTAGTTGCCCTACTCTGAACCTTTTCTAATGCCAGTGTATCTTTTTTGAGATGAGGAGACCACATCTGTACGCAGTATTCCAGATGTGGGCGTACCATGGATTTATATAAGGGCAATAAGATATTCTCCATCTTATTCTCTATCCCTTTCTTAATGATTCCTAACATCCTGTTTACTTTTTTGACAAAGTGGAACATGTTGAATCTGCATTAATAATAACACAGAGCTCTTATACAGTACTTTGCATCACGTGAAACCACCTACCAGATCAAAAGTCTGCTCTCAGAACTAAATCCCACCATGTGCTGTGGTCTGGGATGCTGTGTAGTCTAGAGGTTAAAAACCTGGCATAGGAAACAAAAAGTCCTAGTTCTTTTTTTTTAATTCAATTTTAGGTAAGAGACTTGATTTTAGGCCGCAGTGTCCACTCTCAGCAAATAACCATATTTACTTGTCTCAGAGGCTACATCTACACTATGAGTTTTTGTGGCAGAAAATATGGTAATGAGGGACTCATTAGCATAAGTCCTGATCTCATGTGCATATTTTTTGCCGATCTATTTTTTTTCACTAGGGGTTTTTGTGCAAAAACAAGCAGTGTGGATGTTTCTTCTTTGCTCAAAACCCCCTTTTTGTGCAAGATCCTTATGCCTCAAAAAAAAGAAGTATACTGGTCGTGTGCAAAAAAGGGGTTTTGCGCAAAAAGGAAACGTCCACACTGCTTGTTTTTGTGCAAAAACCCCTAGTGAAAAAAACCGGATCGACGGAAAATATGCAAATGAGATTGCGATTTATGCTAATGATTCCGTCATTACCATATTTTCTGCCGTTAAAAACTCGTAGTGTAGACGTAGCCCGAATGTGATGCAAGGCTGTGTGTGTAATGCCAGTACGGGTTGGACCTCCCTGGCCCAGAATCCTTGGGACCTGACTGGTCCTGAATGAGGGATTTTGCTGGACCAAGGAAGGTCATATCTGCCCTCCCTGCTACCGGCTGCTCCAGCCCTAGACAGGCCACCAGCCTCTTGGCCAGCTCCCACCCTGCTGCCAGCCCGTTGGCCTGCTATGCCAGGCAGCCCAGCTCACATAACGCTGAGCTCCCACCCCGCTGCTGCATGTCGGGCTTCTGGTTCCGCTGGGCAGCTTTGCTGAGGTGGGCCGGGCCCTTTGTCCAGCCAAGCAGCCCCACTGGGATGTACTGGGCTCTTGGTCCCACCAGGCAGCCCTGCTGTGGGGAGTCCAGTCACCAGCCCTTCCCCCAGGACTCTCTGAACCTGCTGGACCACAGATATTGCTGGACCAGAGAGCCCGGTTTGCAGAGGTTCAACCTATAGAAATCAAAGGACACATTTGTTTAATAAGATGCAACATATTATTAGTAATTTTGCTCTGCTCTAACTGAATGACAGTGAGGCTACGTCTACACTATGAGTTTTTTCGACAGAAAATATGCTAATGAGGGACTCATTATCAGGGCTCGACAAATCCGCTTATCTACTTGCCCGTGGAGAGTAGATTTCAGCCGGTCGCCCCGTTCACTGGAGGTGCATGCATGTGCAGTGCGGGTCTGGCGCATGCGCGGTGCAGGGCTGGTGAGTGGGTTTTCGCCACAGTCGTCAAACCCTGCTCATTAGCATGAGTCGTGACATCATTAGCATATTTTCTGTCATTTTTTTTTTTTGCACAAGGGTTTTTTGCGCAAAAAGAAGCAGGGTAGCCGCTTCTGTTTTGCGCAAAACCCCTGGGAAAGCTACATTGCTTCTTTTTGTGCAAAAAGAAATGGCAGAAAATATGCTAATGATATCGTGACTTATGCTAATGAGTTTCTCATTAGCATATTTTCTGCCACAAACTCGCAGTGCAGACAAAGCCCGAGAACAGTGTGCTCATAGATCTAGGAAAGCATGTAGACAGAGCTGGATGAAATGTTTCAGATGATTATCTTATTAGTCAAAAAGTCCAGTTTTAGCTAAAAACAAAACAAACAAAAAAAACAATGGGGAAAAAAGAACTTTGAAAAAATCTAAACAATTTGAATTTTTGTTTGCAAAGGTTCTATTTTGAAATGTAGGTAGATTTTTTAAAAAAAGATAAAAAGTGTTACTTTGTTCACAGCTGATTTCTATTTCAGATACATGTAGTTTGATCTGAAAGGATTTTTTTTTTTTTTGCATTTTTTTGGAGGGGAGGCAGGAAAAAAATGAAAAATTTCCATTTCAAGTGGACCTGAAACATTTTCTTCCCAATTTTTCAGGGTAGCCACTGAACCAAAAAATCAATTATTTGCTCAGCTCTTGATATTGGCTTTCATATTAACAGCCCTGCTTGCTCAATGCACAGCACATTGTCTGCCATTGCCGCAGCACAAATTGAACCAGTTTTACAAGGTTGGTGTCAATTATTATAAAGAGGAGGAATGGTTTTCTGGGAAAGGCACCGGATTGGGATACAGTCGAGCTGGTTTCAGCTCATGTCTGACCTTCAGTAAGTCACGGGGATATCTCTCTGTGTTTCACTTCCCCATGTAAAAACCAGGGATGCTAACACCTTGTCTATTAAGAGGGTAAGCCATTCAGTCTCTTTACTATGTGTTTATACAACACCTAGCTCTAGGCGCTACGGTAACATAAATATAAATATTATTGGGAATCTCATGGAAACTGGCACTTGGGCAGAAGTCTTATGTAGCACTTAACCCTTGTCTTGTAAGTGGTGCACAGGAATAGTGCCCTGCTATTGCTTTGTACAAAAGTGAATTTCTCCCTAGCACCAAGGACGAGTGGTCCTACACATGTCCAGTGTTAAAAACAATGAGTAATCCTGTGGCACCTTAGGGTATGTCTACACTAGCCCCCTAGATCGATCTAGGGAGGCTAATGAGGGCAACCGAAATAGCAAATGAAGCGTGGGATTTAAATATCCCGCGCTTGATTTGCATGTTCCCAGCCGGTCGCCATTTTAGAAATTGACTAGCCCGAAGTAACTGCCCACGTCTACATGTGGCAGTGAAACGGGATTCCTAAATAAAGCCCTAACTCGAATTAGCTGGCAAACCTCATTGCAGGAGGAATACCAGCTAATTCAATTTTGGGCTTTATTTCGGAATCCCATTTCACTGCTGCGTGTAGACGCGAGCAGTTACTTGGGGCTAGTCAATTTCTAAAATGGTGATTGGCTGGGAACATACATATCAAGTGCGGGATATTTAAATCCCACGCTTCATTTGCAATTTCGATCGCCCGCATTAGCCTCCCTAGATCGATCTAGGGGGCTAGTGTAGACATACCCTTAGAGACTAACAAAAATATATAGTATCATAAACCTTTGTGGGTAAAACCCACTTCATCAGATGATGAGGTGGATTTTGCCTACAAACGCTCCTGGTGCGATACATATATAGTTAGTTTCGAAGGGCATGTCTACACCAGGAAATTATTTCAAAATACATTTGAAATTATAACTCCCAAAATAACTATTCTGAAATAAACTTATTCCCCAAGGAAAGCAGGAGTTATTATTTCAAAATAGCCAGCCTGCTATTTTGAAATAATGGGCTTGGTAGTGTGGATGCTCCACTTATTATTTCGAAATAAGGGGGGTTATTTCAAAAATAACTTCCAGGTGTAGACCAAGGGTAAAGTGCCACAGGACTACTCTTTGTTTTTAAAGTCACCGACTAACCCGGCTACCCTTCTGAGATGTCCAATGTTAGTAAACTTTTCAATTTTATCGGTTGCAAACTAAGAGGGGCTGATCCACCTCTGTTTATTTCTGTGGGGGCTACAAAGTTAGCTGCTCCTCTCATATTTGTTTGTATCCTGCTGGGAGGTGGTGTTTGTTGCTAGCGGGTTTGGTAATTGCTAGAATTAAAAACTGATTCAATTAAAGAGCTTTTATTTTTTCGTTTTTTTCCCCTCTCTCTCTGCTTTATTTTTATGGACAGAGGTTACCGTGAATCTATACTCGTCATGCCTGAGAAGATTTCATTTCTTTCTCTGCGGGTGGTAGGGACGCAGGTTGAAAAGATGATGCAGCCCCTCCTGTCTTCAGTGTATGAGGAAAGTCTTACCTTCTCAACAGCAACCTGCATATGAAACATTTCTTCCTCTAAGTTTATTTTTAAGCATATTTTGTGTTAGTAGAAAATATTACATCTGACAACGCTGTAACTTTTTTTCCCCCTTTCCCAGGCATCTTCCACCGCTTCTTTTACAACCTATCCTCCTCACTCAAGATCCTATAGTGCTAGGCATTGCATCTATCTATCTATCTATCTATCTATCTATCTATTTTAGAGAGTTTGTCTGTCTGTCTGTTTGTTTGTCTGTTTGTTCAAGAACTCTGCCAAAACAGTAAGAGCTAGGACCATCATATCTGGTATAAAGCTTCCTTTCATCCTAACTTATAGCAAGGTAAGGATTTGGTTGTTGCAGGAAAATGGAATGTGCCTGGAAATGGGATTGCTTCTCATAAAACCACACAGAAAAGAGACAGACTCACCAGGCAAGTGAAAAGGATTGGCTGGGAGAGCACATCCCTCCCCGACCCCGTCCAGGCCTGCACCAGCTCCAAGCCTCCTAAACCTCTTTAGGTGCACTTTACGGAGGACGGGTTGAAGCTCCCCACCACACAGGCATTCATATGGGGATCCCCTTGTTTCTGTAAGGGACTGAGGGGAAAGTCCACAGCCTGCTACATTCCTGACTGGCTGGGGAGATGAAAAAAGTTTATAGGGATGAAGAAAAAAATACTCCTGATTGAATTCCCATTTTTTTAAAATAAAATAATTAAAAGGAAAAATTTAACATTCCCTTTTATTAAGAAATCTTAAACTTCATAAAAATTAACACGATCGCCAGGGCCTGATGAAATGCATCCTAGAGTACTCAAGGAGCTAATAGAGGAGATAGCTGAGCCTTTAACTATCATCTTTGACAAGGCATGGAAGTTGGGAGAGACACCAGAAGACTGGAAAAGGGCAAAATGTAGTGCCCATCTATAGAAAGGGAAATAAGAACAACCCAGGAAACTACAGACCAGTCACCACAATATCTATGCCAGGGAAGATAAGGCAGCAAGTAATTAAGGAAAATTCATTTGCAAACACCTGGAAGATAATAAGATGATAGGTAACAGCCAGCATGGATTTGTAAAGAACAAATCATGTCAAACCAGTTTGATAGCTTTCTTTGTTAGTGTATCAAGCCTTGTGGATAAGGGAGAAGTGATAGACATGGTATGCCTAGACTTTAGTAAAGCATTTTATATGGTCTTTCATGACCTTCTTATCAATAAACTAGGGAAATATAACCTAGATGGAGCTACCATAAGGTGGGTGCATAGATGGTTGGATAACCATTCTCAGACAGTAGTTGTTATGCCCTTCCAATATGACTGTGAACTGTTAATAAGTGGGGTTCTGAAAGGGTCTCTTTTTGCAACCAGTTCTGTTCAATATCTTCATCAATTAGTTAGATGATGGCATAGAGAGGATGCTTAATAAGTTTGCAGATGATACCAAGCTGGGAGGGGTTGCAAGTACTTTGGAGGATAGGACCATAATTCAAAATGATCTAAACAAACTGGAGAAATGGTGTGAGGTAAATAGGATGAAATTTAATAAAGACAAATGCAAAGTTCTCCACTTAGGAAGGAAAAATCAGTTCCACACACAGAGAATGGGAGTGACTGTCTAGGAATGAGTACTGCAGAAAGGGATCTAAGGGTCATAGTGTACCACAAGCTAAATAGGAGTCAACAGTGTGATGCTGTGGCAAAAAAGTAAACATGATTCTGGGATGCATTAACAGGAGTGTTGTGAGCAAGACACAAAAAGTCATTCTTCCGTGCTACACTGCACTGAGTAGGCCTCAGCTGGAGTATTGTGTCCAGTTCTGGGCACCACATTTCAAGAAAGATGTGGGGAAATTTGAGAAGGCCCAGAGAAGAGCTACAAAAATGATTAAAGGTCTAGAAAACAAGACCTCTGAGGCTAAAAGAATTGGGCTTGTTTAGTTTAGAAAGAGAAGCCCAATAGGGGACATGATAGTGGTTTTCAAGTAACTAAAAGGGTGTTACAAGGAGGAGGGAGAAAAATTGTGCCCTTTGGCCTCTGAGGATAAGACAAGAAGCAATGGGCTTAAATTGCAGCAAGGGAGGTTTAGGTTGGACATTAGGAAAAATTCCTTACTGTCAGGGTGGTGAAACACTGGAATAAATTGCCTAGGGAGGTTGTAGAATCTCCATTACTCAAGATAATTAAGAGCAGGTTGGATAGACATCTATCAGGGGTGATCTAGGCGATGCTTGGTCCTGCCATGAGGGCAGGGGACTGGACTTGATCATCTCTCGAGGTCCCTTTCAGTTCTAGTGTTCTATGATTCTATGATTTTTGAAAAAAATACAATCATTTAAATAAAACATGTACATTTCCCTTTTATTTAAAAAAATGTTAATTGAGTTAAGGACCTGAGCAATACCGGGTAAATGAGCTGGTATTTCTATATATATATTGGAAATATGCATCTGTCCGCCTGTCCTTCCCTGAGTCTGTTTGTTCAAGAATTCCTCCTACATGGCATGAGCTAGGAATTTGGTAGGCAAGCTTCCTCTTATACTAAATTAAAGCATGGTCAGAATTTGGCTGAGCCAAGACAATGGGAAGTGCCAGGAATGGGGCTGTTTTCCATAACATGAAAAGGGAGGGGGCAGAGAGAGGAGCGATATGATACTGAGAGTGGCCACTCCTGGCAGCCGCACCTCCAAGAGAGTGGCCAGCAGGGGTAGGGTTCCGCCATCTTGCCTGCCACTAGCCCCCCCCTCCCCCCCGATATGCAGCTTCCAACAGTCTCTGCCCTTGCACATGTTACAACCTAAATGGACAAAGGATGGGAGAAAAGGGAGGTTGGTTATCAACCCCGTAGGGAATTGAGACACAGAATGATTAAGACTCACTCAGAGGGAATCAAGGAGAGAGAGGATGTGAGGCCCGATATAAGCAACAGCCCAGTGTTTTCTGCACAAGACCAATATTTCTTTCTATGTCCCTATTCTTACGGTGTGTCTACATTGCACCGTTATTTCAAGATAACTAGCGTTATTTCGAAATAACCATGTGAGCATCTACACATTCGGTTATTTTGAAATAATTTCAAAATAGCAGGCCGCTTATTCCAAACTCCATAAACCTCATTCCACGAGAAATAACACCTCTTCCAAAAGAGCTATTTCGAAATAGGCGTGCAGTGTAGACAGTCAGAGTGGAAGAGTACCACTTTTAGGGGAAAGGAGTATAAGTCAGTGTAGTAAGGGGGCTTTCCCTTCACCCTCTCACAGTACGATGTTTATTGGGATTAGTTTTTAGGAGGCATGTGTCCCATGACTCTGACGCCACAGAACCTTGTTTCCGAGTGTTCTGTCCCTCCTCGTCAGGAGGCGTCATTCTACCTGAAATGCATGCCCTCAGCCTTGCCCCTTACAAATCATGGTTAGATTCCATTTTGCAGGGTTGAGAGTTTGGGGTGCTCATTCTCACCCCTTTTGTACCCCATGGGAGAGGTAAGGAGTGAGGTTGTGCCATAGTCAGAGGCATGTTTTACCTTCCCCCAAATCTCCCTTTGCCCCTCTCAACTGCTAGCTCGACTTTGCCTTGAGATAGGCGTTTGAAGCAGTCTTCAAGTGTGTGTCTACATATTACACTCCTACCATGCCCAGTAACACTTTTACTGCTCTTATCTGTTCCAATTATACTAACGAGCCCATCTGGCTTAGGTAAAAGCAGCACACAATCTGTCCTTATTCTTAGTAGGGAGAATATATCAAACAGGCAAGCAAACCATTAACATAATGTTTCAGGCAAAAATAGAGACCTGGATCCTACATTGGCAGCAGCACTCCTAACAAGTATCCTTGCCTCATTCCGTCATTGGATGCCCAAGGGTGCATCTACACAGCACAGTTATTTCGAAATAGCAATCCGAGCATCTACACAGCAACTCCAATTATTTTGAAATAACTTCATAATAACAGATGGCTTATTCCAACTTCTGTAAGCCTCATTCCATGAGAAATAAGCCTCTTCCAAACCTGCTATTTCGAAATAGCGGTAGTGTGAACACTCCACCGCTGCTATTCTGAAATTGCTCCTCCCCAGGACCATTCAAAGTATTTACCCCTAGTGCTTCTGGGGGCTCTAAATGGAGTTAGCATGTCCACATTAATGGGAGCTGCCTCAGACTAATTTTGTGGCTTCTTGTAGTATAGACGCGCTATTTTGACATAAGCTATTTCTAAGTATATCTTCCGGAATAGCTTATTCGGAAATAAGCGTGCAGTATAGACGTACCTCTAAGGAATTGTAGTTTTCCATGACTAGACCTGCAACAAGAATCCCGTTTAAAGATACTTGTGTGCCAAGTGGTTTTGTGATGATGATTAGGAGCTGGACTGAAGCAATCAACTTGAAAGGTATTAAGGGTTCATATTCTAAGCCGTCATGCTTCTGAGTTCTACTCCTAGGTGCAGTATTGTCTCTCAGAAAATCACTTAGAACTAGACTGTCTTGTGTAAGGAGACTGAAGGTAACCACACAGCACCTGGAGCACATGAAGGAAGGAAATGGTATACAAAGTGGGAGAAGGAGAAGATTTGTGATTCTCTGAGATCCATCTGGCACTATAGTAAATTACTTCCCCCATGGAGCAGTCTACCACCTTCTTCACTTTGGCTTAGATCTTCAGTTCTGCCAGTTGGTAGAGGTGAACTCAAAGCTCCGCCCACTCCCAAGCTCCATGGGTGGGAAGGGAGTAACATCCCCATGGAACAAGCTCAGGGATACCAGTTTTCTCAGCTCCAACTGTTCATAAACTGCTTCAGTTTAGACCAAGTCCCAAATGTGAAAAAAAAGTTTGAGAAAAAGAAGCTTTGGAATTGTGAAATGCTTTTGTTTTGACATTTTAAATGGAAACACAATCATTTTCCCCATTTCAAAATGGCTGTTTAATTTCAAAACTTAATGTAATTAGACTGGGGGGGGGGGCGGAAGGTTGAAAAAATAAAAAAAAGTTAAAGCAAAATACAACATTTTATATTTCACAAAACATTGTCACTTAGCTGAAAGTTATTATTTTTCATGGACTCATAGAATTCTAGAACTGGCAGGGACCTCGAGAGATCATCAAGTCCAGTCCCCTGACCTCATGGCAAGACCAAGCACGGCCTAGATCTTCCCTGATAGATAATTTTATTTGTAAATATTGTTGACATACCCACACTTTTGCCCAATTGAAGAATTGAAAAATTTTCAACTCTCAAAAATTTTCACAGGATGGGAAAACAATTCTATGCTCACCACATCCATGGAGCCCGCTCTCCTATCTCTGTAGCAATTTAGGAAGAACATGCCTATTTTCCTCATGTGGCTGACTCTGCAGCTGTATACAACTTGTTTATCCTTATCTGCAAAATGGGTTTAATAATAATTACTCACACTTCTTAATTATCCTTCAAATGTAGGTATGGAGTTGGGAGGATGAGTTAATATTTATACAGCTCTATTCAATGCTTGCTTGATCCAGATGAGTAACCCAGCATATCAGGGCTGTTCCCCACTCTGGCACACCGAGTGCAGAAGGTGAGGGCTGCAAAAACCTTAAATACCTTGCCTCAATAGGCTCTGCTTAAAAAAAAAAAAGAAAAACCACCAAACCTCCGTGACTCACAAATTTACTGACATTGGAGGGTACCTGCCATCAACAAGCGAAACAAAAGAAAACCCCTTTCTTCTTGAACCCAGGAAGAAGCACTTGAACTTCTTCCAGAGGGGTATCCCCAAGCTCCTTTACCACAAGAGAGCGTGAAAACAAAAGAGAAACCCAACTGAAGGCTCTGGTAACGCTTGTGTTAGGCAGGCACACGCGCGCGCACACACACACACACACACGCACACACAGAGAGCCCCTGTTCCTTTCCAGGACACAAGAATCAAATCACCACCTTAAGAAGGTGATTGTATTAACAAAACAAAAAGATATACTTGATAAAGCATACTTGGTTGCTAGGTGTACCAGAGCAACGAAGAAAAACAAATTAAAACACAGAGAAAATCTCTGGGAACAACTCTTAGGGTATGTCTACACTACAAAGTTAATTCGAACTAACAGCTAGTTCGAACTTAATTCGAACTAGCGGAGCACTTAATTCGAACTAGGTAAACCTCATTCTACGAGGACTAACGCCTAGTTCGAATTAAGTAGTTCGAATTAAGGGCTGTGCTAGTTGGAGGCTAGCCCTTCCCAGCTTGCCCTGGTGGCCACTCTGGGCCAAGCCAGGGAAACTCTTCTGCCCCCCTCCCACCGCCGGAGCCCTTAAAGGGCCATGGTCTGGCTACGGTGCCCGTGCCAGGTGCAAGCCTGCCAGCACCCAGCCAGCAGACCCTGAACCTGGCACGGCATGAGCCAGCCACCCGCTGCCACCCAGCCCTCTGCCTCTTCCCAGGACCAGGCTGGCGGCTCCCAGGAGCCTGCCCGGGGCCACAAGAGGTGGGCGCCCGCCTGGTCTAGTGTGGAGATCGTGGACCTCATTGAGGTTTGGGGGGAGGCCTCCAACGTCCACAATCTCTGCACTAGGCACAGGAATGCGGCTGTCTAGGGCAGGATAGCTGCCAGCCTGGCCACCAAAGGCCACATGCGAACCCAGGAGCAGGTTTGCATGAAAATCAAGTTGGTCCAGTGAGACCCCCGACCCTGAGCTTAGAACATAAGAACATAAGAACGGCCGTACTGGGTCAGACCAAAGGTCCATCTAGCCCAGTACCCTGTCTGCCGACAGCGGCCAACACCAGATACCCTGGAGGGGATGGACCGAAGACAATGACCAAGCCATTTGTCTCGTGCCATCCATCTCCAGCCTTCCACAAACAGAGACCAGGGAAACCATTCCTACCCCCTGGCTAATAGCACTCCATGGACCCAACCTCCATGACTTTATCTAACTTCTCTTTAAACTCTGTTATAGTTCTAGCCTTCACAGCCTCCTGTGGCAAGGAGTTCCACAGGTTGACTATTTGCTTTGTGAAGAAGAACTTTCTTTTATTAGTTTGAAGCCTGCTACCCATTCATTTCATTTGGTGTCTTCTAGTCCTTCTATTATGGGAACTAATGAAGAACTTTTCTTTATGCACCCTCTCCACGCCACTCATGATTTTATAGACCTCTATCATATCCCCCCTCAGTCTCCTCTTTTCTAAGCTGAAAAGTCCCAGTCTCTTTAGCCTCTCTTCATATGGGACCTGTTCCAAACCCCTAATCATTTTAGTTATCCTTTTCTGAACCCTTTCCAAGGCCAAAATATCTTTTTTGAGGTGAGGAGACCACATCTCTACACAATACTGAAGATATGGCGTACCGTAGTTTTGTACTTCCCCTCCTCCTTCTTCCCCTGGCTTCCCCCTTCCAGCTCCCTCCTCTCAGGTTTTCACCTCCCCTCTCCCACCCTCTCTCTTCCCCTCTCCCACCTCCTTTTTCCAGTCTCCCCAGAGGTTAGTCCCCCCATCCCCAGTTTTGTTAAATAAAGAGAGTTTCTATTTTTGAACACGTGTCCTTTATTTTTTACATCAGGAAGGGGGGCTAGGGAAGGGTAAGTGGAAGGAGGTGAGGGAGGAATGGGGCACGAGCCCCCGATGGGGAGGACTGGGGTGGCTCTGCGGGCTCCTCGGGGTGGAAGCTCTCCTGCAGGGCCTCCTGGATCCTGACAGCCCCCCGAATGACCCCCCCCTGGATGGCAGCCTGAGGCAAGTGCAGCCGGGCTGATGGCCGAGTGCTCTGATGTGCCAAACGTGGGCCACTCCAAGTCAGGACTGCTTTGCTGTCCCTCATCGAGGTAGACAAGCAAGCGGGGAACCCTGAGAACTGTCTGTCCAGGGTGGGGGTCGGGTCCCTTTAAGCACAGCCCTCGGCTAGCCTGAGGCAGCAGCTCCATGCTCTAAGCCCTAACCTGATGCCCTGCTGGCACTGGTTCCGGCCAACCTTAACTTCGGTTCAGGGTCCACTCAATGTGGACATGCTAGTTTGAATTAGCAAAACGCTAATTCAAATTAGTTTTTAGGTCTAGATGCACTAGTTCGAATTAGCTTAGTTCGAATTAACTAATTCGAATTAAGTTAGTTCGAATTAGTGCTGTAGTGTAGACATACCCTTAGATAGTGAAGGTGGGGGGGAGGGACTAGATTCACGCAGAACAGTTCAAACCAAACCACAAAAATAAAGAAAAATACCCTAATCGCGACTAAACACATTTCCCTTTATTTACTCACAATCCCTTCCTGGTTCAGTCCACTTCCATGCCCTGAATTTCTCAGGGGCATGGTAATCTTGCCTGGGTTTAAAATCATTCTGTGTGTCTCAACTCCTGGCTTAACTTTCCCACACAAAGAAATGAGGCAAGGTGCCTTATAGAATTCAGATTTCAGCACCGTGTCCCCATTGGTTCTTCTGGCCCCTGGCCAACACCTTTGCTAGCTTCCTGAGTTTAACCCCCTAGTCACCAGATCCTATCCATCACAAAGCACATCACTAGTCCTGAGCCATCCATGTTCACATCCAGGCCACTGAGATTCATGCAGAGTAACATGCTAGCTCATGTATCAGAGGGGTAGCCGTGTTAGTCTGAATCTGCAAAAGCGATGAGGAGTCCTGTGGCACCTTATAGACTAACAGATTTATTGGAGCATAAGCTTTCGTGGGCAAAGACCCACTTCATCAGATGCATGTAGTGGAAATTCCAGAGGCAGGTATAAATATAAGGCATAAGAAAAGAGTGCCAATCAAGAGTAAAGCTGGAGATAACGAGGTCAATTCAGTCAGGGAGGATGAGGCCCACTTCTAGCAGCTGATGTGGAGGTGTGAAGACCAAGAGAGGAGAAACTGCTTTTGTAGTTGGCTAGCCATTCACAGTATTTGTTTAATTCTAAACTGATGCATGGCTACGTCTACACTGGCAGCTTCTTGCGCAAGAACTCTTTTGCGGAAGAGTCCTTGTGCAAAAACTCTTCCAGAAGAGAGCGTCTACACTGGCACGTGCTTTTGGGCAAGAGCATCCATGCCAGTGTAGACGCTCTCTTGCGCAAGAAAGCTCTGATGGCCATTTTAACCATAGGGCTTTCTTGGGCAAGAAATTCATGTTGCCTGTCTACACTGGTCTCTTGAGCAAGAACAGTTGCACAAAAGGGCTTATTCCTGAGCGGAAGCGTCAGAGTTCGGGTGCAAGAAGCCCTGATTTCATACATTAGAACGTCAGTTTACTTGCGCAAGAACACACGGCCAATGTAGACAGGCAGCAAGTTTTTGTGCAAGAGCGGCCACTTTTGCACAAGATCGCATCAGTGTAGACACAGCCAATGTGTCAAATTTGCAGATGAACCATAGCTCAGCAGTTTCTCTTTGGAGTCTGTTTTTGAAGGTTTTTTTTTTGTTGTTGCAGGATGACTACCTTTAAATCTGCTACTGTGTGTCCACCAGAGCCATCCTTGCCACTCAAGTCCCACAGCAAGGAACATGGCTGCAAGAGGAAGATGTGGTAGGAGGGTAGACCATAGAGGGAAGTTCTATATTTGCTCTGTTTCACTGAACATGGAAACAGAGTAGGGGAGAAACTTCACAGTGCACCTTTCTTTGGATCCAGAGCACGTCAAATAACATTAAGGAGGTTGTAGGGGACAATGATGCTATTTTATCCCAGAAATGAAAAGAACAAGGTAGTGGGAAAGGAAGAGGAGCTCAGCTGAGGCCCCAAATAATGGTGCTAGTGGATTTCACATCTTCTGACCCTTGCCACATTTCACCTGCATAAATCCTGGTTATTCTATCTTCATGCAGGACTATCAGCTTTTAGCCACAGAATGTACAAAGGTAAATAGAGACAAATCAGACATCAGAAATGGTAACACACACACATCTGTAGGGGAACATTAATAGAATCATAAAACACCAGAACTGGAAGGGACCTCAAGAGGTCATTGAGTCCAGTCCCTTGCCTTCATGGCAGGATCCAGTACTGTCTCGAGTCCTGGTCACCTCCCTGGTCACTCAGTCAGCAAAATTCCTTTGCAGAGGAATGGCTACTTTTAAATCCATGACTAATTACAGAGAAAGACTGAAAAACTAGAATTCATCTTCAAATTTGACACTGTTACCCTGGGCTTAAAGACATTAACTGGTTGTCGCATTGTAACGCCATTTTCTCCTAACTTTAACATCTGCATTTTCACGTCAAAAGCTATGAATGGGACACATCCAGCCCACTTAATTAGGCTTATTAACAATGCTCCTACAATTGACAGCTATTTCTGCAGTGAAATACACCCACTAGTCAAAATCTATAGGGCAGTTGAAAAAAATCATAGAATGATAGAATCCTAGAATGGGAAGAGACTTCGAGAGGTTATTGAGTCCAGTCCCCTGTCCTCATGGCAGGACCAAGCATGGTCTAAATCATCCCTGATAGATGTCTATCCAAGATGCTCTTAAATATCTCTAGTGATGGAGATTCCACAACCTCTCTAGGCAATTTAGTCCAGCGTTTCACCACCCTGACAGTAAGGAATTTTTCCTAATGTCCAACCTAAACCTCCCTTGCTGCAGTTTAAGCCCATGGCTTCTTGTCCTATCATCAGAGGCCAAGGAGAACAATTTTTCCTCCCTCCTCCTTGTAACACCCCTGTAGATACTAGAAAACTGCTAGCATGTCCCCCCCTCAGTCTTCTCTTTTCTAAACTAAACAAGCCTGAATCTTTCAGTCTTCCCTCATAGGTCTTGTTGCTCTTCTCTGGACATTCTCCAATTTCTCCACATCTTTTTTTGAAAAGATGGACACAATACTCCAACTGAGGCCTAATCAGTGCAGAGTGGAGTGGAAGAATGACTTCCTGTGTCTTGCTCACAACAGTCCTGTTAATGCATCCCAGAATCATGTTTGCTTTTTTTGCAAGAGTGTCACACTGACTCATGTTTAACTTGTGGTCCTCTATGACCCCCTAGATCTCTTTCTGCAGTACTTCTTCCTAGACAATCACTTCCCATTCTGTATGTGTGAAACTGATTGTTCCTTCCTAAGTGAAGTACTTTGCATTTGTCTTTTTAAACTTCATCCTATTTACCTCAGACCATTTCTCTAGTTTGTCCAAATCATTTTGAATTTTGACCCTATCCTCCAAAGCACTTGCAACTCCTCCCAGCTTGGTATCATCTGCGAACTTTATAAGCGTCCTCTCTATGCCATCATCTAAGTATATTGAACAGAGCTGGTCCCAAAACAGATATTGAACAGAGCTGGTCTCAAAACAGACCCCTGCGGAACCCCACTTGTTATGCCCTTCCACCATGACTGTGACCCATTAATAACTACTCTCTGAGAATGGTTATCCAGCCAGTTATGCACCAACCGAGAAATGAGATAATGCTTCATTAAATTCCATAAATCATTAAATGCTAATAGTAATGATTAGATTCCTTATTAATTCTATGAATTATTTTCAAAGTATTTGTCACATTTCAATCAAACCCCATTGGTTTTCTCCCTATTCAACTGTATAGATTTTTTTCCCCGAAGGGTGGTTCAGTTTGAACGTTGCTCCATTTTGTTTTCATGTAGCTCGTAAAAATTATTTTTAAAAGATGTTTGTACAACTAAAGAAGAAACCAAACATTTCTAATCTCCTGACACTTGTCAGAGGAAAATTTAACACACAGAGGAACAGAGGATGAAGGTCTTGCAAACTGCTCTTTCTTATCCAAACTTGCCTGACAGCTTTGGCGCTAATGAATGAGTTTTGCAGTGTTCCAAAACCAGCTGCAAACCTGTAAACAGGGGAGGGGAGTGACAAGTGGGAAAAGCTGCCAGTTCCATATGCCAGATCAACAGCTTTAGTGCTTTTCTCGTGATCTGTGCATTTGCTCTTCTTCGAGGCATGAGGCTTTAGAAAGGCAAAATTAACTGAGTCTGGAGAAACGATGTGTCTTAGGCATGAGCTGTGCAGCTTGACAAGCCAGGCAATTAAAAGCTTAGTTTACAGTACAAGGTCCGCGGCCTCTCCCAAGCTAAAACGGCCCATGTCTAGAAAGTACTCAGTCTGAATCATCTCTTTTGCCTGAAGAAGTGCCTAAGTTACATGCTTTGAACCCTTTCACTGTTCAATTTAACACTGCCATTTAAAGAAATCCCTACCTGGTGGTAAGATACTCAGATTGTTACTAGAAATTATAATTTGTCCATCTATAGCTATTCTTATTAAATCGATCGCAGAGACAGGGGTTCCATTATGGCTTGTCTTGAGGGGCCTAGGATCCCAGTACTCTAATACTGCACACCAGGGGCTTTAAATTGTACTAGTAACTTGACAAATTTTGATCCTATTTTGAATATTGCAAATGTAATCTCCCTCATTTCCCCTCCGGGCTTATGATGTTAACCGAGAAAAGGCAGAGAACCTCCTCTGAAATCTTGACTTACACTCAGGACAGGTCTACACAAGGGGGCAATGCCGAACGAAGGTAAGCAACTCCAGCTACGTGAAAATTGTAGCTGGAGTTGACATCCCTTAGTTTGAGTTACCACAGTGTCTTCATAGTGGAGGGTTCAATGGGAAAAACTCTCCCATCTATTCCCCTTACTCTTTTCGATCCAGTGGAATACTGGAGTCAATGAGAGTGTGATCAGTGATTGATTTATCAAGTCTTTACTAGACCTACTAAATCAACCCCCCAGGAGATCTATCCCCGGGGTGCCAATCTACCGGTAAGTGTAGACCAGGCCTCAGAGATCCCAGTGACTTCAGTAACAGTGGAAGGAGCTCAGCACTTACCAGTGTGTTCTCCACAGCTCCCAGGATCAAGGTCAGAAGCCTAAGCAAAGGTGGAAGCAATTTGACGACCTCTCGCCACTCATGCCATCCTGCAATCTTCTAAGGTCCAAATATAAATATGTTACACATCAATGAATACATCTGTGTTCCCAGATGCCAGCTGACTCTTGCTTTAGCTACTAAGCTGCAGCACACACACATGAGTAACTGAAAGAGCAACAGGCACATTCTTTAAATATTTATTGGCTTGAGTTTGAAAAATGAAATGTCTGTTTTCTCCCCTTTTTTAACACTGTATAAATAAATAAATGAACAAACCTCCAATACCCATGTGTTTAAATACAAGTTCACAGTCACATAAAAAACTGGAAAGAAACAGGGGGGGGGGAAGAGAATGAGGGACATTGACACCCTAAGGGAAAATTTCATCTCAGGAGAACTGACCTTTCAGAGAGAGCAAATTAAATTATCTTTCTCATCTTTTACTAGTGCTGTGACATCATTAAAATTCACATTACATACCAGCATGCTTTGTTTTGTATTCATAACCTTAAACCAAAATTAATCAGTTGTCACATGGAGTTAACGTATTTGTTAATGGGGACTAAAACAAAAATGTACCTTTCCTCAAGAAAATGCAGCTTCATGAATATTCTTTTGCAAATCTGTGCCGGGTGCTGAATACTGGATGGCTGATTCTCTCTTGCCTTGTATTCTGTTTTGTCACGCATCTCTTGGCAAAGTGAGGTCAGAGTGTGCGGAGGAGGGAAGGGACGGGGCCCCCTCCTGGAAGTGCCTTCAATAGTTTTGTGGGCAATGGTGGCTTATGTTATATTTACTCACAAACACCTTGTCTAATGCCTGGAGGAGTAAAAGGGAGGGATGGTCATTTCTAGCATCAATTAAGGATTTGAAAGACCCCCTGCCAACTCAACAAGGGCTACTTCAGTGTTTGGCTTGCCATATACTCTACCCAGGGCTGGCCCTCAAAAAAAGGCATGTCAAGTGAGGAGAGTCTTCAGCATCCCTCTTGGTTAAACTTTCATGACTTATGATGTGTATGCATGATTTCCTCCTATCATATAAGACTATTTTGCATGTTGGGATCTGTAAATCTGAGTCTAATGTCCATCTCTCCCCCTGATCCTGGCACTCCAGATGATCATGTATATGCCTCACTCTAAATCCAGCACTGGGTCTATCCATCTTTCTACCTACAAGTGTATGTATTGTGGAATGTTTCTGATCAAGTCGCATAATGAATAATAGGGTAATAATTAAAATCAAACCAAAGGCAACAGAGACTAGCTGAAGCCAAAGTTTAGTTCTGGATAAACAACTGCCCTCTTGTCTGACTCCTCTGGTCAGGGACCTCTAAAATGCAACAATGGCTCCATGTTCTAGTGAGTCCTGGGCTTCTCGCCAGCCAGAATTCAGCAGGATCTGTGCTTAATCTACCATTACTTAGTATTTGGAAATCTCTAGCTATCTATCTGACTAAACTGACCAATCAAATATGGCAAAGCAAACCAAAAAAAGACAGAATATAACCAACACACATGGGAAAACAAACACATGAACATGGTCTTCATGGAATCGAGACACCACAAGCTGCATAGAATCATACGATTGTAGGAATGGAAGGGACCTCAAGAGGACATCTAGTTCAGTCCCCTGCATTCATGGCAGGACCAAGCACCATCTACCATCTCTGACAAGTATTCATCTGAAATGCTCTTAAAAATCTCCAACAATGGAGATTCCATAACTTCCGTAGGAAATCTATTCCAATGCTTAACCACCCTGACAATTAGGAAGTTTTTTCTCATGTCCAACATAAACTGTCCTTGCTTCATTTTATGGCCATTGCTTCTTGCCCTATCCTCAGAAAGAGAATGTTTCCCCTCCTTCTTGTTCCAAACTATTATTTACTAGAAAAATGTTGTTGTGTCCCCTCTCAGTCTTTTCTTTTCCATACTAAACAAACCCAATTCTTTCAATCTTTCCCACATAGGCAGGGATTTCTAGACCTTTAATAACTGTTACTCCACTCTGAACTTTATCCAGTTTATCCACCTCTTGACTGAAATCTGGCACCCAGAACTGGACATAGGACCTATCCAAGTGGAGCAGAAGAATTACTTCCTGTGTTGCTTATCACACTCTTGCTAATACATCTCAGAAGGACGTTCGCTTTATTTGCAGCACAGTTATGCTGTTGACTCATATTAACTAGTGGTCCACTATGACCATCAGATCCCTTTCTGCAATACTCCTTTTGAAGCAGTCGTTTCCCATTCTGTATGTGTGCAACTGATTGTTCCTGCCTAAGTTGAGTACTTTGCATTTGTCTGTGTTGAATTTCATCCTATTTACCTTCAGACCATTTCTCCAGTTTTTTCAGATCATTTTGAATTATGACCCTATCCTCTAAAGCACTTGCAACCCCTCCCAGCTTGGTATCATCCACAAACTTTATAAGTGCACTCGCTCTGCCATTATCAAAATCACTGAAGATATTGAACAGAATGGACCCAGAACTGGTTCCTGTGAGACCCCACTTGATATATCCATCCAGTTTGGCAGTGAACTCCGGATTATAATTTTCTGGAAATGGTTTTCCAATTACTTATCTATCCACCTAGTTGCTCCATCAAGGCTGTATTTCCCTACTTTGTTTATGAGAAAAACATCAGTTCATAAGAGTCAATATCACAAACTTTATTATCCTTCATTTTGTATTGGTTCATCCTTTGTTGTGATGTGAATAATGTGCTTTCAGTATATCTGTAGTTTAGTAATTATACAATACAAAAATGAAGTCGGATGACTAAGACAATCAACGATAAACATTGAAAAAATCAAAATGTTCAATTTTCATTCCATTTCTGCTGAAAATTTGAGAAAAAGACAAGAAAAAACAAATTAATTTCAGTCATATTTTAAAACTGGAGCTAATCAAAATCTCTTTTTTCTTTGAAAAAATGGCCTCTTTTTAAGCAATAAGACATAACTACACTAATCTCTCTTTATTTTCCTTCCCAATTTGTAGAGGAAATAATTTATTTATCATACTGGCTTTTTATTTGCTGAAGTCTGTGTGTGTGAGGCTACGTCTAGACTGCAAGCTTCTTTCAAAATAAGCTTTTCTCGGAGAGATCTTCTAGAAAAGCTTATTTTGGGTGTGTCTAGGCTACATGGCTCCGTCGATAGAGCCATGTAAAGTAGTTTACTCGACATAGTCAATGAAGCGGGGATTTAAATAATCCCCGCTTCATTAAAATAAAAATGGCCACCACGCTGTGCCGACAATCAGCTGATCCGGCACAGCGCGGCAGTCTAGACGCGGCACGGTCAACAAGGGAAGCCTTTGTCGACTGCTTCTGTAAGCATCGTTTTCCTTGTAAGGCTTCCTTTGTCTACCGCGCTGCGTCTAGACTGCCGCACTGTGCCAGATCAGCTGATTGTCGGCACAGCACGGCGGCCATTTTTATTTTAATGAAGCGGGGATTATTTAAATCCCCACTTCATTGACTATGTCGAGTAAACTACTTTACATGGCTCCGTCGATGGAGCCATGTAGCCTAGACACACCCTTTGAAAGAAAGTGCCCACACAGCAAAAGCGCAACGGAAAAGCAATGTGCTTTTTTGAAAGATAGCGTCCACATTGATTGGATGCTCTCTCGCATTTCAGTTGTGATTAGTCTGGACGGAGTGGCCACCAAGGCACATGTGCTATTTCCTGGAGGCCTCTTCCTTTGAAAGAACTCCCTCTTTTTAGGAAAAAAATGAGGTTTATCGCTGTCGGAAAAACACCTCCGTTCTTTCGACTTTCTGTCAAAAGAACTCAATGGCAGTGTGGAAGCAAGTATTGTTTTTCCGGAAAAAAGGCCATTTTTCTGGAAAAACGCTGCCATGTAGATGCACCCTGAGAAAGACAGGCAGATAGAGAGGGAAGAAGGAAAAGCGTGTAGTGGATATGTGGGAAGATATTGACACTGTATATAATGTCTTTTATCCAACTTCATCTAATCAGTTCAGGAATATTATTTAATGCATCCATTTAATGCCCATGTGAGGTAAATACATTTTACTTTCATTAAGGTTTTTTGAATGGGAAAATCAAGAAGTGAAGTGATTTTTCCAGTATCACAAACTATGACTCTGGCAGAGTTTGGTGTATGTATCTGAAACTCCAGATGCCAATTTTTGTGTCTCACTATTAGACAATAGTCCCACTCGATTTCAGTCATTGTATTATAATTAATCTTCACTGTGTAAATATTCTTTCTTTATGAAAGAAGGATTTTTTTTCTTGGAACAGTCACTCTAACCCTGTATCAGACAATCTCTTGTGCTCGAAATAATACTTGCAAAAATTATTCAAAGTTAAGTCCAGATTGCTTAGAAGAAGTTTTTTTTTCCAAAGGTAATTTCCTATGAAATGATCAGCACCTGAAACCACTGGGACTAAACCTTAATGCCAGACTTTCTGGCTGTGTATATTTACAAAGTTTCTTTTACTTCAGTGGCCAATAATGTGCATATGTGGGAAACCAAAAAAGCATGGACTGGAATTTTCAAAATGTGAAGGTGTGCACTTCAATGCATACCTGGTTTTCTGAAACTCCTGAGGTCCCCTACTGTGAAAATCAGGACTCCTTGAACTGTCCCAAGACAAACAAAGCTCCCCAAAGCATCTCACTTTTGAAAAAGCTTGGCCAGTGATGAAGTTCAGAGGGACAATTCCCATGCTTAAAGACAAGCATGTACGTTAGTACTGGGGATTTCCCTTGACATCTGCAATGCCGTGAAATTTTGCTTATTTGCATCAATCCCGTATCATCCGAATGCAATATTTACATTTTTCAAGCTATAAATGTTCTAAAATCCATGCCGCTGCTCTTTGGGGTTCATTTTGGCTCTTAGGCCTTCCAGCAGCACTAAAATAAAAATGTTGAGGCATTTTCCTGCTATGGCTTTTGAGGTGTGAACACAAAGCCTTTCTCGAAATGGAAAGAGGTTCACATTTGAAGAGAGGAAGGGAAGGAAGGAAGGAAAGAAGGGAAAATCAGGACTCTTTGAACTGTCCCAAGATAAGCAGACAAACAAAGCTCTCTAAAATATCTCACTTTGGAGAGAGCAGAAATATTATGGTTAATTTAACCTCCTCAACTCACTAAGTTAAAGGGGATAATTTTCCACACTAGCCTCAACTGAGATTTATCTAACGTTTGCCTTCACAGATCCCCAGACTTGTGTTCAAATATAAGCTATACCACTATAATCCAATGTTAAAAGTTTTGAGTAATAACAATTTAAGCATAGTCTTGTTTTATGCCCTTTTACTGAGTAAATTCATGTATTTCGCTGAAAAGTAAATTAACTAATGGATTTCTCTCATACGCACGCATCTTAATACTTCACAACATATATACTTAGCACGATGATGTCCAAGAGACATATTTTTAGGGCCAGGAAAGGGATTCTTGCTGTATTTAAATTTTAACTCAGCATGACAGATACTTAGAATTTGGTTCATGCTTTAAATGAGTACAGTATATACATGGAATTTTCTTGTACGGATGTGGCCCTTGTCTAGCTTGGATCTGGCCCCTGAGGCTTAGGGCTCCCCCCACCATTGGGGAACCCCTGCAGTGGTGCTCCAGCCCCCCGCCATCTCTGGAGCACACAAAATCTACTCACCTGGGCTCCCCAAGGCTCTGGTGTGTGAGGGGAATGTGGGGAGTGTCTGTCTCCTTCTCAGTCAGGGGCCACGTCAGTGAGGGTTTGTTTAGAGGGGTTTTTTTCCTTCTCACTTGTGTGTGGCTCCAAACTGATTTTTCTGTGGGTCAGCAGCCCCCTCCCTCCCCACCCAAAAAAGGTTTCCCACCCCTGGCTTAAAGTCACACATATGGTTGTGTCTGATGAGGAATCTGGGAATACATTTCTTGTTTGACACCAGTAGAGTATTAGCTCTGCTGCGATAAATAATATATCAGTACTTATATATTATATCATTCATCCCCCCAGGTAAATATATACATACACACACATGCACGTTATACCCACTCACAACAGCTCAGACCGTATGTATGCACTGCTTTTTGTTACCGATGCATTGCTGTTTATATGACAGAGCTTGGCCATTCAGACATTCAGTACATTTGTACTAACTTGGGGGAGGAAAAGAGGAGCAACAGAGGGACTGAAGAATGAAGACGGGTTAAAGACTGGACCTAGTCAACCACATATGCATGTGCCTAACTTTCAGAATATGAATAGCCCTCAATAAGAACTTTTCTATTAACTTTAATTGGCTTTGGATCAGACATTGCAAGATAGCGACTTGATAAATGATGTCTAAGGAAGACTACAAATGGTCTACAAATATTTCAGAGCTACTCAGGTATTAGGAGAGCTGAATACATAAGAACATAAGAACATAAGAATGGCCATACTGGGTCAGACCAAAGGTCCATCGAGCCCAGCATCCCATCTGCCGACGGTGGCCAATGCCAGGTGCCCCAGAGAAGGAGAACAGAAGACAATGATCAAGTGATTTATCTCCTGCCATCCATCTCCTGCCCTTGTTATGAAGGCTAGGGCACCATACTTTATCCCTGGCTAATAGCCATTTATGGACCTAACCTGCAAAAATTTATCAAGCTCTTTTTTAAACCCTAATAGAGTCCTGGCCTTCACAGCCTCCTCGGGCAAGGAGTTCCACAGGTTGACTGTGCGCTGTGTGAAGAAAAATTTCCTTTTATTAGTTTTGAACCTACTACCCATCAATTTCATTTGGTGTCCCCTAGTTCTTGTATTATGGGAAAAGGTAAATAATTTTTCTATAATCACTTTCTCCACACCATTCATGATTTTATATACCTCTATCATATCGCCCCTCAATCGCCTTTTTTCCAAACTGAAAAGTCCCAGTCTCTCTAGCATCTCCCCATATGGGACCCTTTCCAAGCCCCTAATCATCTTAGTCACCCTTTTCTGAACCTTTTCTAATGCCAATATATCTTTTTTGAGGTGAGGAGACCACATCTGCACGCAGTACTCGAGATGTGGGCGTACCATAGTTTTATATAGGGGAAGTATGATATCTTTTGTCTTATTATCTATCCCTTTTTTAATAATTCCTAACATCCTATTTGCCTTACTAACTGCCGCTGCACACTGCGTGGATGTCTTCATAGAACTATCCACTATAACTCCAAGATCCCTTTCCTGATCTGTCGTAGCTAAATTTGACCCCATCATGTAGTACGTGTAATTTGGGTTATTTTTTCCAACATGCATTACCTTACACTTACCCACATTAAATTTCATTTGCCATTTTGCTGCCCAATCACTCAGTTTGCTGAGATCTTTTTGTAGTTCTTCACAATCCCTTTTGCTTTTGACTGTCCTGAACAACTTTGTGTCATCTGCAAACTTGGCCACCTCACCGCTTACCTCATTTTCTAGATCATTGATGAACAAGTTGAACAGGATTGGTCCCAGTACTGACCCCTGGGGAACACCACTAGTTACCCTCCTCCATTGTGAAAATTTACCATTTATTCCCACCCTTTGGTTTCTGTCTTTTAACCAATTCTTGATCCATGAAAGGACCTTTCCTCCTATCCCATGACCACCTAATTTACGTAAAAGCCTTTGGTGTGGGACCGTGTCAAAGGCTTTCTGGAAATCTAGGTATATTATATCCACTGGGTGCCCCTTGTCCGCATGTTTATTAACCCCTTCAAAGAATTCTAACAGATTAGTTAGACACGACTTCCCTCTGCAGAAACCATGCTGACTTTTGCCCAACAATTTGTGCTCTTCTATGTGCCTTGCAATTTTACTCTTTACTAGTGTTTCTACTAATTTGCCTGGTACTGATGTTAAACTTATCGGTCTTATCGGTTACTTACATACCTAATAGTAAGTAACCTCTGGCTGAACATAGGTGATTCACGAGGGCAAACATAGGTGTAACATGACCACATTAAAGGACCCAATCCTGCACTACTGTAGCCAGTGAGAATTTTACCATTGGATTCTGTCCTACTTGCACTGAAGTCAATGTAATGAAACAGTAGGATGAGCATCAGGAAATACTTCCTGCTAGTGAGTTTTATTAGTCATTAAAACTATTTTCCCAGGGAAATGGCCGAAGCCTCATTGCCAGAAACAATTGGAACTGGAATGGACAAAGAGTGGATTTCAGCCCTTTCTTGGAAGAGGAAAGAATAAATAGTCCAAACCTTATAGATTTTTAAATTCAGAGGCAGGAAGGGATCACTGTGATAACCTACTCTAATTTCCTATCTAGCACAGGTTAGAGAACTTCTCTAAAGTAATTCTGAGAACAGATCTTTAAACACACATCCAATCTTGTTTTTAGAATGATTGGTGATGGAGAACCCACCAGGACCCTTGATGAATTGTTCCAGTGATTAATTACTCCCTCCATTAAAATTGCAAACCTTATTTCATAGATATATGTTCTATAGGATGCAGATCTTTTTTTTCTTCACTTCTGTGTCTAAGACACTAGGTAGAACCTCAAGGTGTTCTGTGTACAATTCATAGTTCTGCTACAGACTTCCCTTGTGACCTTGGATGAGTCATTTTCTCTCTCTGATGGAGCAAATCACTATGGGGCAGGTCCCAGAATTGCCATGGGGTATATGACAATGGATACTGGCTGAGAGTTATGTGGGTTTTTTTTTACAGGATCTGTGTTAAAGGGGCTTGTGCCTCTTGGTCCTACTTTAATAAGCCTGACTTTTATCTTTATCACACATTTATTTAAAAAAATGTTATGAATATTTAATTGAGGTTTTGTCATTAACAGTGATGTGATGAACAATTTTAATAACAATTAGTATTAGGATTAGTATTATCAATTATACCCAGCAGTAAGTATTAAAAAATCCCGTACATGTAAAATAAATGTATCTCCAGACAGTGGAGTCCATTGCTTGAAACCTTGTGGCATTTCTGTACCCAAAAACATATTTCAAAGGGTTTGTTGGAAGCACTGAACAAAAAATAAGTAAGTGAATAAGTAAATAAATAAATAAATAACCCTGTTTGAACTCCAGCTTATCTGAAACTCAACTGGTCTTCTCTGCTTGTGTTCTCGATATGCATTCAAAAAGCGTGGCAGTGTTAATGGAATGTTAATATATTCTTAAAAGGCTGAGAGAGCTGCCTTTGAAATGAAACAAAAGGAAGGAAAAGAAAAGAAAGAGGAGGGGGGAGAGAGAGAGAAAGAGAAAGAGAAGAAAAGAAACAGGGGAGAGAGAGAAAGAGATTGTGGGGTTGCAAAAATTCCATAGGGAGAAGGACTGCGAAACAGCACTTTCCCTTTATCATGCAAGCAATTACTGGCAATTTGTTCTGGCCAGTAAAACTTGTGATATTATCATGGTTGCTGAGTAATTTATCATCAAAGTTTAATGTGAAAACAGGTGACTGTGTAATCACCAATCTAGGAACAGAAATAGAATCGTTATTATTTCTGCCTGAAGAGAGGGCTTTTTTTTTTCCTGTCAATTGACTTAACGGCCAAAAAGCTGTTCATCACATCACCATGAATTATAAAACCTCTATTAAATATTCATAAAAGTTTTGAAATGAATGTGTGATAGAGATGAAAGTCAGGCTAATTTAAATCCTACCAGACCTGTCTTAATTACAGAGGTAAAATGAGATATAAAAATTATGGCAGCGAGGGGGAAAAAAAGTTGAAACAGTTCATTCCATATATTATATGAATCTTTTGAACCAGCCAGATGTAAACTTGAACACTAGCTGCTGCGTACACGTCTAAGTAAGGAAATAGGTCGTTGAGACTCACATTGTCGGCCTTGATGGGAATTTGTTGCAGTTTAACTTTCCTTTGTGTTTTGACAGGAGGCAGAAGGAGCGTTTGAATTCGGTTTTCCTGTATGTTACATTTCTGTGTGTTTGTATAATCATTTTTAATTTGTTTTTTTATTCATTTTTTATTCATTTTACATTGATAGCCCACCTATCCCATGTGTTTATGGGAAAGTATGAGATCAAGACATACATGAAGTGGAAGCCCTTAAAAATGTGTAAATTTACCGAGGATAAGTAGTAAAGGTTTCCTCAGCATCTGTAGTGTTCCTTTGCGTGGCCCCATCCTTATTATAGAAAATATGTTGGATATCCATATATTGACAGTTCAATAACCTCAATATTTGCAGTAAGTCCCAGTCTTGCAGTATAGTGCATCTTACCCTATAATTCGATGAGGTTACATGCAAGTGCACCCATGTAACTATGCACAGTGAACTGCAGGATGGGGATTTCCCATAGAAACTGGAACTTTTTTTAAGGGTGTTGACTGTGAACTTTTCAGAGGCCTGTTGGAGACTGTGGAATAAACCCTCTCAGGGACTAAGGACAGCTGTGAATCTTACCGCATTCTGCTCTGAATACCAGACCCATTGCATTGACCTGACTTCTCTAACAGAAACACAGAGCAACGGGCATATTAGACAAACAAGCAAACACCCCCCTTTTTTCTCCCCCAAATTCCCTATCAAATCAAAACACTCTCCTGCTAGGAAAGGATAAGAGAACAGATGTGTGATGCATGTGTAGACACATTGACTAATGCATGACTGGAACATGCTTACCCACTGAGGTGACGAGCATGGCATACAATTAGAAGAGAATAGACCATTTGGATGTATGGACAGCTCGTGCTAAAAAGGAGAGTTTTCTCTCAGTGGAAACTCTAAGCTCTGTGCAGAAGAACTGTTGTTGGAGAAAAACTGCTCTTAAAACTGGGCGCCTTGCTGTGTAACCTGAGGTCCAGCAAAGTTTTTAAAGATTTAACTAGTTATTACGTGCACTGATAGTCAACGTTTGGCTGAACAAGGCCTTCCGTTGAAAAATGGAAACAGTAGAGTTTAGTTTAGGAAATGTCATTTAGTATTTTAGGGGTTTTTTCTCCCACCAGATGAGAATGATGACCTTTGATCCAGTCACCACAGCATGGTAAGTGTGTGAATTTGCTACACCTGTAGGCTGGCCTTGAGGCCTTCATTTGGGAAAGCATCTCTGTTCAGGAAAGAAAAACTTCTAGGGATGGAGATCCCACCACCTCTGTAGGTAGAATATATTTAATTTAAGTCCTGGCTTGACAAAGCCCTGGCTGGGATGATTTAGTTGGGGTTGGTTCTGCTTTTAGCAGGAGGTTGTACTCAATGACCTCTTGGGGTCTCTTCCAACCCAAGGATTCTATGGCCATGTCTACTCTAGGAAACTGTTGAATTGGGAGTTATTAAGTTGAATTTACTAATTTTGAAATAAAGTTGAACTAGCGTGTCCTCGCTAAAGAGAAGTATCAAAATTAGTCTGAGGCAGGCTCTGTTAATGTGGACGTGCTACCTCAGACTTAGAGCCCCAGGAAACACTTGGGAATAATTAGTTCGAATGACTCTGGGAAGTAATTATTTCAAAATAGCATCCACACTACCGTTATTTTGAAGTAACTATTTCAGAATTAGCGTTATTCCTGATGAAAATCAGGAGTACAGATTTCGAATTAAGTGGCCCGTTATCTCAAAATAACGGGCTCAGTAGTGTGGATGCTCTGCTTAGAAATTCCACCTAAGGGGGATTATTTCAAAATATAAATCCTAGTATGGACCAGGGCTTATAATTATGACACTGTGCTTACACAAGCTGAGTTAAAAAAACAAAAAGTCTTTCAGTACAGTTGCTTTGAATTAGAATTTAAATAACTGGATATCTCTACTGAACTGCAACCTTACTCTTTTTTTTCATGAAAAAAGTTCACTGTAGAGTTATTAGAACAAGGATCAGGGAAAATAGTTCCATTAAAACAACTTGCCTGGAACCTTCACTCAGTGTTCAAACCAATTCCGAGCTGGTTTCAAGCTTAAAACGAAGTTGGCTATCTCTTCATTCAGCATTATTTTGTTTTTCTACCTGCCTCCGCTCTAGCTGCTCCTCTGAGATTTCTAGCCCAGACTCTGGATGGCAGAAGTTTTGAATAAGATCAGAGAAACAACTGAGCATCAGATGTTTATCTGAGAATACCTGAGTTGAAGAGGTGGGCTCAGTTTGTGGCTCTCACCGACGTCAGTCTACATCCGAGGTTAGTGTGTATCAATAGCCCTCCATTGAAGTCACATGGAGGAGGAACCCAATTAGAAGCATTGTTTTCAACCAACATGTTTTCTCCTGGCTCAAAAACTTTAGGGCTATATCTCTCACATGTCTATCTGTGCCTGTTGTTTCTGGCACTACTTTTATCAGTCATCAAAGGGTGTGTTTATTCTGGGACTGGAGGTGTGATTGCTACACGGTCAGACCTCCCAGAGCCAGCTTTAATCTAATGGGTAGCAATGGCAGTAAGAAACATGGACTAGCTACCTGTACAAGCATATAGGATCCCCCGCAGGCTGGTACAGTCCATGCTGAAGCTTCTACTGCTGCGGCCTCACTGCTGTTGGTACCGACAATCATGACATCAAAGCTAGCTCAGAGGTGTCTACACAGACTGCCGTCACTAAGGGCATGTTGCTCTGCAATCACAGGTGTAAGTCAATGAGGTACCTAATTGTCACCCGTTCCTTAGCAGTGCTAGAGACACCTTCCTTGGAGGTTGTAGGAATGTTGTTTCCGAGAGTTGATAAGAAACCCTGTGTAGAACTGATGCTGTGGGACCTGAGCAGCTAAAGTCATGGGCCTCTATGGCAGGGGTGGGGAAGCTTTTTTGGGCCGGGGGCTGCTGACCCACAGAAAAATCAGTTGGGGGCCTCACACAAGTGAGAAGCCAAAAATAAACCCTCACTGACGTGGTCCCTGACTGAGAAGGAGAAAGACACTCCCCACATTCCCCTCACACACCAGAACCTTGGGGGGCCCAGGAGAGTAGATTTTGTGTGCTCTAGAGATGGCAGAGGGTTGGAGCACCAGTGCAGGCCTCAGGGGCTGGATCCAAGCAAGCCAATGGCCGCATCTGGCCCTGGGGCCTTAGGTTTTATGGCATGGCTCTCACGTAAGGCTGCAGTGCAGACTTCACTCTCCCTTCTGGTCATGTGCCTCTGGGTTACACATGTAAACCCTTTTTATGTTGAGAGGTGATCTTCCTTGAAAGGAAGTGAACACAAGACTTGTTTCATTGATCAAACAAAACCTTCTGCCAACCCACAGGCAGCTGGATGTCACGGCACCGATTTGAACTGTTGGGCACTGTTGTTCTACTCATTCAAATCAATAGGCAGCACTGGGGAGGAGTTGGGGGGCAGGGAAGGGGACTAAAAAGGAAGAAGGTGCTGCAGTTTGGGAGGAAAGTTTACAGCAAAGATGTAGGGGGGAGTTGGAACAATAAGGGCTACTGCAGGTCATGCTAGCTAAGGTCCTGAATGGAGACCAGGACTGGTTTAAGAGAGATCTTATTGAGTCAGGTTAGAGGTACATCCTCAGAGCCATGCAGAGGACTTGCAGCTATATCTTCAGGCCCACAACGAAGAGGTATTTTAGCGGAAAACGGAGGTGGGGAGAAATCATGTTCACCATTTTCCAGCCCTGTGCATGGCTTAAAACTGATCTGCACAATCCTTCACTTTCATGCACACTAAACCCGCTCACATTTCTGAAAGGAAACCATGAAAAAGAGAAGAGGTCAAGAAAGAAGAAGAATGGGAAGAGGGGAATGAAGAAACGTCATAAAAATTACTTACCTACCGCAGGACTTTTATTGTTTTAAGCCATTTTTTTCCTGCCAGATGTATCTGGCTAAAGTCTAACTAAGGTTGCCTCAGCAGGTATTTCATCTGTCATAGCAAACCATTTTCAGTACCAACTACCAATACGACACTACATTTTGGTCTGCCATTAATGTCAGCCCATTCATAATTTTGGCTTGCCGTGCTACCAAAGACAGATGACAAGCTGCTGTTTCACACCTGCTATTGAAAATGAATAAAAATGACTAGTCCCTTAAAAGGAAGGTGCATATGTCTCAGGAAGAGGGAGGAAAGGGTGTGAGATCTTTTTGCTCTGGAAGTTTTACCTGGAACATCTGAAAGGCTGAAACCAGGTTCATTATAACACTACCCGTGAAGGATGTGTACACCTTGCATACTAGGCGCAGAAGATGTGAATAAGATGGTCCTTCAATGGGAGAGGAAACCGGAATTCAGGCTGTGTCTAGACTGCATCCCTCTGCCGACAGAGGGATGCAAATCAAGCACTTCAGAAGTGCAAATGAGCCCGGGATTTAAATATCTCAGGCTTCATTTGCATACTCACGTTCTGACGCTTGCTGATCAGGCTCTGTGTCGAAAATGAAAGTAAAGTGTAGCCGCGGCTCCCCGGACAGCGGGGAGCTTTTTCGGGAGCTCCTGTACTCCTCAAAAAATGCCGAAATGCTTGATTTGCATCCCTCTCTCGGCAGAGGGATGCAGTCTAGACGTAGCCTCTGTGGTAGAAGAATATCAGAGAAAAAATGAATTTAAGATGAAACTGTCTCTTCCGATGAAACAAATGCATATTGCTTAAAGGCGGGGCGGGGGGAGCCAACACATTCATAATGCTCACTAATTGGAATCATCCTTTTGGTTCCGTATCTTCAACACAATGGTATCTTTCATAGAGATGATTATACAGTAGGGACCCCTTCCTCCAAGCCCCCGCCCTTGCTCAGCCCCACCTTGCCCCCATTGGACCTCTTCTGCTCAGCTACCTCCCCAGCACAATGTGGCCTGGGGGACCAGTAGAGGGCCTGACACTAGCAGCAGGGATTGGGCACACTCATAGTCACTGGTGGGGGGGGGAGGTGGAACGACCCAGTCCCAGCTTGCTCTGCATCAGTACACTGCTGAGTGAAAGGGACAGTCCCACCTCTTCCTCCCCTTGGCAATGTGGCTGGGAGATGGGGCAATGGAGCGGTGCATCCCACCTCTGCCACCAGTGAATGTGGTGGGGCACGACCCTTGCAGCCTGGACCAGGGCCCTGCTAGTCCCACAGGCTACCTCGCTTGTGGGAGGGGGCTGGAGAAAGGGGTGGAACTGCTCCCCCTTCACTCAACAGCAGCAGGAATTGGAGTGATGTGCCTGGGAGCAGGAAATGCAGAGAGGGAAGTGGACAGGTTGCTCCACTTCCGATGCCTTTGCTGGTGAGTGCAGGATCAGGGCCAACTCCTGCTGCCAGGGCCAGGCCCCCACTAGTTCCCTGAGTCCCACAAACCCCCCAAAGCATGGCCCCAGGTGGTTGGACACTGGCTGCTGGCCCTTTGACCCTCCTCCCATTGCATTTGAGGGACACATGACCCTTGCTCCCTCTAAAAGGATATCCACTCTTACAAGGTGCTGCGAGGACACAGCAGCAACTGGGTTACAATATCTTTCAGTGGACACATCTTCTACACAGGGGTGATGATGAACATCTGTTTACCGCTCTGCAAGCCACTCTGCCACTACATGGAACAGTGACTCACACTAGGTGTGTCAGTGCACTTAGACCACTTATAGCAAGAGATAAGAACAAAGGAGTTCTACAGCCTAGGCTGAAAGCCGGCTGGCTTTAAGTAGAGGAGCTTCTACAGCTTGAGCTGTAGAAGCTCCTCTACTTAATGTCCAAAGGTCCCAAGTTTCTATCCTCCCAGTGATGGTTACAAATGGGGACTCATCTGGAATTTCACCAGGTCGCTGAAGCTCATGATGTGCTTCTGGGCTAGGGGAAGGATGTAACCCATGCACCAGTACTTACAGAAAGAGATAAGAACAAGGGTGCCCTACAGCCTAACCTGATAGCCAGCTGGCTATATAGCTCCTGCTGTAGAGGCACCTCTACTTAAGGTCCCAGGTTCAAATCTGCCCAGTGATGATCACAATCTTACTCAGGAGAGGTTGCCTCAAATGTTGACAAAGGGCTCATGATCTGGTATATTCATTCTCCTGGAGAGCCCTGTGTGCCCTTAAAGGTTGTCCCCTTTGGCCTGATGGGGGCATGGTTATGTTTGTCATCTGAATTAACATAGGTGAAAATGAGCAAGGTTCCACTTTGCTAAGCAGAGGAGAACAAACCTGACTGGTGAATACACCTTCTTTTTCAAGAATAAAGCATGGAACTCTTTAGTACATCTGAAGCTCAATTCACAGATGGTTGATAATGCCATCAAAGACACAATTAAAACACCAACATGCCTTCCCTTCAAATAATTTATAACAGTGCTGCATGAGCACATCTCAAATCTTCCTGTAGCTCCAGCCCTCTCTGGAGTGAGCTTCTCATTACTATTTCTCAGCATACTGGATGCAAATAACGGGAAGATGGAGAAGAAGAAAGTTTAACATTAAAGATGGCTGGTCTCAATTCACTGTGCCAGAGACCTGGCATCTAGAAAGTCAAGTCAGGCTCCGGGTGTCTTCGTCACTCAACTGAGGGACTCTACATCTGTTAAAAAATTTGTGATGGAAGCAAAGAGGAACGGAAGGCACGGTAACATAATGCTTCTCCCTTTTTAAGAGATGACACTGGGCATCGACTCCAGCTGAAACCAATTGGCTTGCTTTCACTCTGCGGGAAATTAGCGAGGGAATAAATAAAACAGTTGCTGGGTACCAGATGCTGCTTGTATTGGGGCAGAATTGGAAAGAGGAGAAACAAGCAAATGCATAAAGATGCTGTTTTCAGCCCTGTTGTTGGGCAACGGCGGGTTTATCAAATATTGACAAACATGAAATGATTGTAATCAGTCACTGTCACGAGCGAACAGGTACCCTCCTCTCTTTTACAAATGATCCAATTAAAGGAAACATGTTGGCTATAAAAGTCAAAATCAACAATGCACTGTACGCTGACAGCCCATCCAACATATAAAATCAATAGTGCATTCTTCTTCGCGCCAGCACAAAGCAACAGTAGCAACTTGCCCACCTCTTTAGTCAAATATGACACCGTATCAATCGATCAAAACTTAGTACTTATTGAACACTGGCTCCTGAAGAATGCAAAACGTATTGTTCTTTCCCTATTTTATTTCAATGAAGTTTAACTTAAAGGCATAATACTTGCAAGAGATCAACTGTTTTAGTGTAGTGAGATATAGACAGAGCCACAGCTAAGTGAGTGGATAGATCTAAATATTTATGTATGTTTCCTCCATGCCAAACCATATCTATTTTTAGTTCAAATCCCTTAATAATTTTTTCTTGGTGCAATGTGATGGCAGGCATAGACTCATGGAAAATAATTGGAAAAGGCTATTTAATCACCCAACCCAGCTGCCTTCTACCGTACAATGGATCTCTACAGTATATTTCTTTGCTCATAAGAGCATGAGAACGTAAGAACGGCCCTGCCCGGTCAGACCAAAGGTCCATCTAGCCCAGCATCCTATCTTCTGACAGTGGCCAATGCCAGATGCCCCAGAGGGCATGAACTGAACAGAGAATCATCAAGTAATCCCTCCCCATCACCCATTCCCAGCCTCTGACAAACAGAAGCTAGGGACACCATTCCTACCCATCCTGGCTAATAAGTATTGATGCACCTAACCTCCATGAATGTATCTAGTGCTTTTGTGAACCCTGTTAAAGCCCTGGTCTTCACAACATCCTGTGGCAAGGAGTTCCACAGGTTGATGGTATACTGCATGAAGAAAAACTTCCTTTTGTTTGTTTTAAACCTGCTGCCTATTAGTTTCATTTGGTGATCCCCTAGTTCTTATGCTCTGTGTTCTGAGTGACTCCTGAAATGGAAATTCCTCACTGAGAGATTACTTCACAGTAGTGTGGTTGTATTTCCCTATACTAAACATGGGATGCCTGATAAAATTACTCAGCACACCAGCAATCAGAACGATGTAGTATAAATGTGCAAATTAACATTGAGCTGACAGACCCCCGCTGAAAAGAAACACCGCATTGCTGGATTGGTCTTTGTCACCCCTGTGTGAACCCTAAAGCCTTAAAGACAAAATGGCGAATCTCACACACATACATGGGAAGAGGGGACACACTCACACATTCCTGTAGACTTCTTTCAAATGGGGGATGGGGTGGGAGGGGCAGGTGATCAATTGACCCAACTCTCCCTGGCTGGCCTTCTCCTCCTATGCCTGGCTGGGACCCTGGGATGGAGCTGCTTCTTCTGGTACCTGGTGCCACATCTTCCCAAATCAAAGTATGGGTGAAGGACATTCAGGCTCATATCTCCCCCTACAAATGCTGGTAGGGTTCACTCCAGAATGTGAATGTGCAATGTGGGAGGTCGGGGGGGAGAGCTGCCTCCAGCAGCAAGAAAGGGGTGGGGGAGGGATGACCTGCCCCATGTCTTTGCAGAGCTCATCTCTTCTTCTTTCTCGCCCCATGGCTGGAAGCAGCTTGTCCCTTCCTGCCCACACGTTGTCAAAAGGCAACTCACAACCCAGGTTGTGATTTGCCTCCACCCCTCCCACACGACTACACTGCAGGCAGGAAGGGGTTAAGCCCTACGGGTGAAACAGGGCCCAAGGAACCAGACAAGAGGCTTCAGCAAACTCAGCCAAATGGGTGGCTCAGCAGGACAGCTTGCCTAGGGGTCAGAGCAGTCCCATGTTCCCTTGGGACAGAACCCGAGGGTGGAGCGAGGGGCGAAGAGGGTTGATATGACCCTGCCTGGGGGGCTTCTCTGCAGCCTGCAGAGTTGAGGAAGGCACAGCGTAGAAATTGCCTTCCTCCTGCCACTCCAGGGCTTAGCTTAGGGGCAGAGAGGTTTCCCCATGCCAGTGCTGCACAGGGCTTTGCTACATGCTCAGCTCCTCTAGGAGGGGGCCCTGGGCCAAGATGCCACCCCAGCCAGATGCAATTGGGGTTTACCAAATGGGGGTGAGCTGAGCATGCCAGCCAGGACGCACCCCACCGATGGAGACATGGGGGAGCAGTGTGACTGGAGGGGGTGAAGGGGCAAAGCAGGGAGAGGACAACAAGAGGGGGAGCACAGAAAGCCTGAGGGTTGGGCAGCAGAGGAGACATGTATCCAGCCACCGCCTGCCTGCACTCACTAGGCACCGCAGCTCACAGCATGCAGCCACTTCCAGCCAGAAGTGGAATAGAGGGCAGCGCCTTGCTGGCTCAGAGCCCGTGCACAGCAAGGGGTGTGCTGATGGGCCAGCGGGGGCAGTGGGAGCAGCTAGCCCCATACGCTGCATCTTTGTCCTGCCACCAGCCATGCACACCTATCCCCGTCATCTGCTACTGGATCCCCCCATTGGTGAGGGCCATCTGGGGATCAGGGAGCTGGCCTACAGCAGGCTCTACCACTACTTTGGAGGGGCTGCAAGAGGGGAGAAGACAGCAAATACAGGAACATTTGACCATTTTTTATGAGCAAACTCAGGCAACGTGCAGGAGGGCTTAAATATAGGACTGCTCCTTTAAAAACGGAACCTCTGGTCACACTTTTTCACAGCCTAAGCAGATCTCACTAGTAGATCCATGTCTGAAATTTGTCGTTGTTATTTCCTGTCCATTTAGCCTGATGCTGACTTATGCACATGAGCCCACACTGAAAATTCAGCATTTGCCTGTCAGCATTTGCCTAAATCTGCTTTGAATCTGTACAGAGCCCAACACTTGCTTAATTCCTTTTGATCAGGATCAGTTTCCCTATCTATAGATAGCCTTGGAAGAATCCATAGAATCAGATGGAACACTAGAACTGGAAGGGACCTCGAGAGGTCTTCAAGTCCAGTCCCCAGCCCTCACGGCAGGACAAAGCCTCATCTAGATCATCCCTGACAGATGTCTGTCTAACCTGCTCTTAAATATCTCCAGTGATGGAGATTCCACAACCCCCCTTGGCAATTTATTGCAGCGTTTAACTTCTCTCACAGTTAGGAAGTTTTCCTAATGTCCAACTTAACATCTGATGATCAAACAAGAAACAATGGGCTTAAATTGCAGCAAGGAAGATTTAAGGAAAATAATTTCCTCCCTCCTCCTTGTAATACCCTTTTAGATACTTGAAAGCTGCTGTCATGTCCCCTCGGTCTTCTCTTTTCCAAACTCAACAAACCCAATTCTTTCAGTCTTCCCTCATAGGCCATATTTTCTCGGTCTTTAATCACTTTTGTTGCTCTTCTCTGGACCTTCTCCAGTTTCTCCACATCTTTCCTGAACTGTGGTGCTCAGAACTGGACACAATATTCCAGTTGAGGCCTAATCGGCACAGCGTAGAGCAGAAGAATGACTTCTCATGTCTTGCTCAGAACACTCCTGTTAATGCCTTCCAGAATCATGTTTGCTTTTTCTGCAACAGTGCCACACTCTTGAGTTTATGGGTCTAATTGCCACCAACCCTCTTGATGAAAACTGACACAAAGACGTTATTAAGCTCCTCTGCCATTTGCACATTTTCTATTATTGTTTTTCCTTCATTATTGAGAAGTGGGCCTACCCTGCCCTTGCTCTTCTTGCTTTGACCTTGTTCCCACTTTTTATATGATTTTTTTTAAGATCATCCAAGATCTCCTGGTTAAACCTGGGTGGTCTCTTGCCATACTTCCTATCTTTCCTATGCAGTGGAATGAATAGTTTGCTGTTGTGCTCTTAATAATGTCCCTTTGAAACCATGCCAACTGTTTTCATTTGTTTTTCCTTTTAATCTTGCTTCCCATGGGACCTTACTTACCAGGTCTCTGAATTTACTAAAGTCCACCTTCTTGAAATCCATCTATTTTGTTTTCTCCCTTCTACCAATCCTCAGAATCATTAACTCTGATCATTTCATGATCATTTTATGATCTCTTTCACCCAAGCTGCCTTCCACTTTCAAATTGTCAACCATTTCCTTTCTATTTGTTAAAATCAAATGGAGAAAGCTTCTAGGGGGAAGGCTGCTCTCAATCTTCTAACACATCTTCCGACACGTTGGACACATTCCAAGAAGTTGTTGAATAATCTGTGCCATGCTATGTTATTTTGGCAATAGATGTCTGGCTAGTTGAAGTCCTCCATCACCACCAAGTCCTGTGTTTTGCATGATTTTGTTAGTTGTTTTAAAATAGTCTCATCCACCTCTTCTTCCTGATAAGGTGGTCTGTAAGGGTGCGTCTAGACTACATCCCTCTGTCGAAAGAAGGATGTAAATGAGTCCAATCCAAAGTGCAAATGAAGCATGGATTTAAATATCCCACGCTTCATTTGCATATTTGGGTCCGATTGCTGTTTCAAAAAAGGGTATTTTGACAGTGAAACTGCAGTCTATACGTGGTTCTTTAAAAAAAAACCCTTTTTCGAAAGATCCCGTACTCTTGAAAAAATGAGGAATACGGGTTCTTTAGAAAATGGTCGGGTTTTTTGAAAGAACCACGTCTAGACTGCGGTTTCACTTTCAAAACAGCCTTTTTTGAAACAGTGATCAGACGTGAATATGCTAATGAAGCGTGGGATATTTAAATCTGTGCTTCATTTGCACTTTCAATTTGCCTCATTTACATCCCTCTTTCGACAGAGGGATGTAGTCTAGACATAGCCTAAGGGTACATCTACACTGCACCCATAGGTCGAAATAAGATACGGAATTTGAGCTACGCAAATTGCATATCTGATTTCAATCTAATTTCAAAATAAAGTGCTATTCTGAAATGTCCCTTAACCCTTGTGGAACGAGGGTTACAGGGACACCAGAATAACATGCCTGTTATTTTGAAATCTATTTTTAAAAAATGGGCATGTTTAAAGACACAGAACAGGTATAGCGCCTCTCTCTAGATGTAGCCTAATAGATTCCCACTGTGACATCACCCTTGTTTTTTACCTCTTTTAACCTAATCAGAGACTCTCAACAAGTCTGTTTCCAAAGTCCATCTCCATTTCAGTCCAAGCATATATACTTTTTATAGAGATAAGGCAATACCTCCTCCCTTTTTTTCCCTGTCTATCCTTCCTGAGCAAGCTGTACCCTTCTATACGAATATTCCAATCATGTGTATTATCCCACCAAGTCTCTGTGACACCAGCTATGTCCTGGATGTGTTTATTTACTAACATTTCCACTTATTCCTGCTTATTCCCTATACTTCTTGCATTTGTGTACACAAAACTAGGATACTGATTTGATTTTGCCTCCCAGTTCTGCCTTGTCTCCCCTTTATCCCTATTATTCGAGCCCATACTCCCCGCAGTTTCTGACCCACCTCTCAGGACTTTCATTTACCTGTGGACATTGGTCACATGCCCCTGTGAAACCTAGCTTAAAGCTGTCCTCACTAGGTTAACCAGTCTGTATCCAAATGTTCTCTTCCCTTTTTTTGATAGGTGGACCCGATTTTTGCTTCACAGTCCTTCTTCCTGGAACAGCATCCTGTGATCAAGGAAGTCAAAACCTTCTGGTAACACCATTTCACAGCCAGGCAATCACCACTAGGATGCATGTGTCTCTGCCTTGGCTACCTTTTACCAGAAAGAGAGAAGAAAGCATTATCTGCACCCCAAAATCCTTAACCCATATTCCCAGAACTCTGGAGGTACTGTTGATCCACTCAAGGTCACACCTTGCAGTACCATTCGTTTTTATGAGTTTTTAATTCAGGATGTTTTTATAGTTTTGATAGATAATATCAACATTGATTTTAAGCATTTTTTCCTATTTCTATTTATGTAAATGTTCACAGTTCTGAGAAACTCTGAGGCATAAAAACAGAATGGCAGAGGTCAAAGAACAATTATTTAATGGTTGTTGCTGTTGTGATTCATAAAGTTAAAGCTCTATAACCACTAAAAACAAATTGCCACCCTCACCTGTCAAAACATATAAAGTAAATATCCTTAAATCAAATTGTAATATGATGCCAACCAGCATTTTTCTTACTTTGCCTAACTGTAAAATGTATTTATTATCAATGGATATATTTTTCATCCGTTCATGTGTGTACAATGAAATTGACATTTATTAAAACCTACTGAAAATATCTAATCCAATCTTTACAAGCCTCGTTATAGATCATCTCATATCACCCACTATCTCTTTGGTAATTTTTAAAAAATACATATCTTTAAAAATTATTTCCCCCATTCACATATCCAGGGACCAGAAAAATCCCACAGAAATGATATAGCCAAAATATCTGGAACATTAAACAAACTCAACACAGCATAATCTAAGTGACCTTGCTTAAAAACATAGAAAAAACCAAAATGGAAATAAAACAAAACAAACTCCTGATGCATAACCCAAGAAAGCCAACAGAAAGACTTGACAGACTGTGCTGTGAATCAGGTCCTAAGGCAATGAGTTATTGTCTTTTGCTTGTTGCAACTTTCTATTCATAATATGCAGATTTCTGATACAATGGGCATTACCTAATTTCTCACACCGACTCTTTGATTGTCATTTTACTTTAAAAATCACAAGTATTACCAACTGCACGTTAGACCACTTTAGAAAATATTGATAGTTCCAAGATACTAGGTTGCCCCATTTATGGACCTTTGTACAGTGTACTTACATTTAAATTGTGATTTCCTTTTCTCACAGTGCATGGACAATAGCTGGCAAAACCAAGAAGTGACTATTTTTTCATATAAAATAATATATCATGACTGGACTTTTTATTGTAGAACAATTTAAAAATTAATCAGACATCCCTTTCAGCTCTCATGTTAGTATATTAGCGCAATAAGGTCGTGATCTCAGTGGAGACCTTTAGGCAATATTAGAACACAAATATACTAAGTGCCACACATACTGATGGTACGAGATAAGCACTGAGATCTACAAAAAGAGTTAGACATTGCAATGCTGAGCAAATGTTTCTGTTGGCTTCCTTTACTCCTCGCAACTGCAAGGAGTGCTGGCACCGACTGGAGCCATGTTCAGTGTTTGATTTAGGGGGTCTTAACTAGACCAGCTAAACTGAATGCCAGAAGATCAATTTCTAGTGTGTTAAGTATAGATAGGATAACAAGTCTTGTAGATAAGGGAATAGTAATAGAAATGTAGCCATGTTAGTCTGGTCTAGCTGAAACAAAAAACAGGACTATGTAGCACTTTAAAGACTAACAAGATGGTTTCTTAGGTGATGAGCTTTCGTGGGCCAGACCCACTTCCTCAGATCAAATAGTGGAAGAAAATTGACATGACCATATATACCAAAGGATACAATCAAAAAAATGAACACATATGAAAAGGACAAATCAAATTTCAGAACAGAGGGGGGGATGAAGGGGGAGGTAAATTAAATTAAATTAGCTCACAGACATTTACCTCCCCCCTTCAGCCCCCCTCTGTTCTGAAATTTGATTTGTCCTTTCCATATGTGTTCATTTTTTTGATTGTATGCTTTGGTATATATGGTCATGCCAATTTTCTTCCACTATTTGATCTGAGGAAGTGGGTCTAGCCCACAAAAGCTCATCACCTAAGAAACCATCTTGTTAGTCTTTAAAGTGCTACATAGTCCTGTAGATAAGGGAGAAGCGGTGGATATGGTATACCTAGACTTCAGTAAGGCGTTTGATACGGTTTTGCATGATATTCTTATCAATAAACTAGGCAAATACAACTTAGATGGGGCTACTATAAGGTGGGTGCATAACTGGCTGGATAACCATACTCAGAGAGTAGTTATTAATGGTTCACAATCCTGCTGGAAAGGTATAACAAGTGGGGTTCCGCAGGGGTCTGTTCTGGGACCGGCTCTCTTCAATATCTTCATCAACGATTTAGATATTGGCATAGAAAGTACGCTTATTAAGTTTGCAGATGATACCAAGCGGGGAGGGGTTGCGACTAATCTGGAGGATAGGGTCATAATTCAAAATGATCTGGACAAATTGGAGAAATGGTCTGAGGTACACAGGATGAAGTTTAATAAAGAGAAATGCAAAGTGCTCCACTTAGGCAGGAACAATCCGTTTCACACATATAGAATGGGAAGCGACTGTCTAGGAAGGAGTATGGCAGAAAGGGATCTAGGGGTTATAGTGGACCACAAGCTGAATATGAGTCAGCAGTGTGATGCTGCTGCAAAAAAAGCAAACATGATTCTGGGATGCATTAACAGGTATGTTGTGAGCAAGACACGAGAAGTCATTCTTCCACTCTACGCTGCCCTGGTTAGGCCTCAGCTGGAGTATTGTGTCCAGTTTTGGGCACCGCTTTTCAAGAAAGATGTGGAGAAATTGGAGAAAGTCCAGAAAAGAGCAACAAGAATGATTAAAGGTCTAGAGAACATGACCTATGAAGGAAGGCTGAAAGAATTGGGTTTGTTTAGTTTAGAAAAGAGAAGATTGAGGGGGGACATGATAGCAGTTTTCAGGTATCTAAAAGGGTGTCATAAGGAGGAGGGAGAAAACTTGTTCATCTTGGCCTCTGAGGATAGAACAAGAAGCAACGGGCTTAAACTGGAGCAAGGGAGGTTTAGGTTGGACATTAGGAAAAAGTTCCTAACTGTCAGGGTAGTCAAACACTGGAATAAATTGCCCAGGGAGGTTGTGGAATCCCCATCTCTGGAGATATTTAAGAGCAGGTTAGATAAATGTCTATCAGGGATGGTCTAGACAGTATTTGGTCCTGCCATGAGGGCAGGGGACTGGACTCGATGACCTCTCGAGGTCCCTTCCAGTCCTAGTATTCTATGATTCTATGTGGCTTGAACTGAAAATGGTCTTCAACCAAGTCTTGAAAACAGTTGCAAAAGGACTCTGGCCGACTCTTTCAATTAAATTGGATTCCTGAGATAAACAATAACTGGACCGCTAGCCCAGTCATGGGAGACTACAGGGCAAGAAGGCAAAACTACCCTATTGACTACAGCTGCTTTGGTGGTTTATTCTGTGAAAGACCACTGTTCCAACACCTCGACCATCAATCCCCAAAAAAGTAGATTTGTGCAGAGACATCAGTGAGAGATTATAAGAGGTTAGAAGTGAAAAACAAACAAACAAACCAAGAAGCAGGACCTATGTGTTAATAAACTACTTCCTGTTCTGTACAATGCAGTTGAAAGAAACAGAACTAACAGCCACATGGTGGGAATGCAAAACTGTCTTTGTTCTCTTTGAAAGCTGGTTTAATTCTTTCTGTCTGTCTGTTGTTTTCTTTATAATCTGACAAACAAGGGCTATAAAACTACCTATTTTGGTAGCTTACCCCTTTGGTCTAGACTGAGTTTATATCCTGCAAGCAGTCTGGCATCCCACACTTTGGCTTTGTCTACACTGCAGGGTTTTTGTGCAAGAAGCTTTTTGTGGAAGAGATCTTCCGCAAAAACTTCTTGAGCAAAAGCGCGTCCACACCTGAAAAGTTCATTGCAAAAGCTTACTTCATGGACTCTCTAGCGCAAGAAAGCTCTGATTGCCATTAACAGAATGGCCATCAGAGTACCTGTGCTTTTTCAGATAGGCTCTTTTTGTGCAAGAAACCCCTGTGGAGCATCCACACCTGCCTTTTTTGCAAGAGCTGTAGTGCAAAATGGAGTTATTCTTCGTGGGGAGAGGAATAACTCTACCATCAAAAGCCCTCTGTCCTGTAAATTTACCGTATTTTTTTTGGTGCAAAAACGCGCTTGAGGTGTGGATGTGCCGCTGTTTTTGCGCAAAAATCTTGTAGTGTAGACATAGCCTTTGTGGGAAGCAAACAAAAGGTGAGCTAATAAATGATGACAAAAAAAAGCTGCTTCATGCCTATAGGGTTTTTTTCCCCCCATCATCATTAAAAGGATGGTGCAGACCAGATACTCATGACAGTTAATATTAACATCAAGGGGGAGTGTAATCTAACATAGCGAAAGAACACATTGAAGAATATTTTGCCAAGTCAAGGTGTCATGCTGTCTGGTGTTGCTTAAAATGGTGAGTGCGTACATCAGCGTAGACTGTCCGAAAACAAGGGCCGACACCACAAACTGGAAGTAGGTGCCATAATTAGATTTCACCAAGCCAGTCACAAATGTGAACTCCAGGATCACTATACAAGCCTTATTATGACGTCAGAGAGTCCTCTTAAACCACTGGTGGGCAACCTGTGGCCCGTGGGCCCCATGTAATCCATTGGGACATTTTGTTTACCATCGCCCATGGGCATGGTTGGCAGATTCCACTGGTTTCTATCTGTGTAGTTCCCCTCCCCCCCTACACACACAACAGTATTACTAGAGTGACACAGATGGAAAGCAACAGCTCATGAAGTGAGGTGTGTGCTGATAGCACACAATGTTGACTGTAAGAGCCTTGTGCTCCTTCTGCATCCAATCAAAGTGCTGCTCCTGGGCCATCGGCATAAGCCACAAATTCTAGGTACTCAAGCACAGCTAGCAAAACTACCGTCTCCCGGGAGACCATCTTGGTTGCCATCTTGCAGCCCAATGGGATGAAGAAGGGCCACCCATGCGGCCCACTCACTAGCCTAAGTTGTCCATTGCTGCCTTAGACTCTGAAACCTATCTTGCTACTCAAACTGAACTTTGTGATAATGGTCACTTAAACCACATCCTGTTTCTCCTCCTCCCAGGATACCAATCACTTACCCCAGACAAACTCGATGAGCCCACCACTTCTGTGATTCTATAATGAGTCCTCATGAGGGAAATTGCTAGTGTGGGTATTTCTGAAGCAACATTAAGGCAAGGCAAGATGATCCTGTCTAGTTCCAGGGAAGAATATTGTGCATCTTGCACAGAAGTCTGCGTGTACTAGGGGACATGCGCCTACATTGCTGAGATTTCTAACTTGTATCAGACAACTTATTCCCGTCCAATCACTGGAGTCCTGCCTGAGAAGGGAATGCTGCTAATTAGCGCGATGAGGACTTATATTCATGTTATTAAGAGCTGACCGTAAAGCGCTTCACTGCCATAATATACCCGTTCAGGCAAACATATTCTCCACCCACTTCCCCCCCCCACCCCGAGAGGACATCATAATGACTAAGTGGAAAGGGCTGGGCCTGGAGATTTCTTGTGTGTACACTCTGCTCATGCTTATGAAGAAGCATGATAAAGTGCAAAGGCCTCCGTGCAAAGGCCTGCCTTGGTGCAAACAATGAAATGGTATGTGGACACATAAAAATGGGTTATGTAGCGCCCTGTTAGCACATGGGTTATTGCTGTGCCGAGTGTTGACAGTCTGTCATTGGCTGTCTTAGCTGTTCTTAGTAAAATCAGACGAGGGTTGAACAACAGAGCTATAGGAAGCTTAATTGCTAGCAGAGGCTCGAACAAATATTTGCTTCAGTTTGGGTTTGTCTGGCTTTGTCATCCCTTGTGTTTCTCTTTGGCATTCAGTTGAAATACATTGCAATTTCCAGAGAAAAGCCCCACTGACTCCACCAAGTGTCAGGCCGATCCCCCCAGATTTCTGACACAGAACCAAAAATATTGGCACAGATCCCTCAACACTGGGGCAAAGGTCAGCCCCCTCAGTGAGCCTCTGGAAGAACCTGTCTGGAATTGCAAGCAGCAATGATGAAAGCAGCTGTGTTTTGTGCAGTGCTGGGGTTGGGTTGAAGCGGATCTGCACAGCTGTACCAAGCTCTTCTCCCAAGAGTGAGGCAAACCTGAGTATATGGTAATTCTGAGAAGCTCATTTACACATTCCAGGAAGCAAATTAGTGCTAATTTACAATCAGAACCAAAAAAAATCCCCAAACAAACAAACAACCTCCCTCACTTTTAACATTTTATACATAAGGGATAAGAAAACATGATGTCTGCATAATTTCGGGAGGTAGGAATTACTTCGGATGACCGTTTTCTTCATCCACTTTCCACTTTTCCTCTCTTCCTGCTTGCTGTTTTACTCAACTCACAAGCCTTGTATTGTTGTGTTGAATCAATTCCGTTTCGTATCCAGCCTGTGAATAACAACACTGCAAATAATTCTGATACCTGGATCAGCTACAGACAGGAAGGCAATACAATGAAACTGATTATCACATTCACGTTCACTTTATCTGATTACCAAAGATCATCCCTTCATTGTAATTGTTTTTGTCAGGTGGGCGTTTTTCGCCTCTGTCTTTAATAGTTTTACTGGAGAGTCGAAGGAAACTTTAGAAACGGAAAGTTTTTTCATGGAAGGAAGGATGGGGAGGGACCATTATATGTTAATAATAGTAGCCAAGTTGGGGGTCGATACAATTGCTTGGCCCCTGGACAAATGGGCTGGGAGTTAGGCAGAAGCGGTGAGGCTCTCGATGCCACCAGGCCCACGCTACATCCCACCTTCAACCAGCTCTGAGCACCACCCGGACCACATCATGCTCCACCCAGTCAGCCCTTAGCCCTGCCCAGGGCTCCAACGGTGATTTAAAGGATCCAGGACTCCAGTCACTGTTGTAGTAGAACTAACCGGGAGCCTTGGACCCTTTTGAATCGCCAGACCCTGGAGCAGTTGCTCCCTTTCTCCTCCCTATCAGTGGGCTTCAATAGTAAAATTAAAAATACTATATCTCATTGGAGGAAGTAGTGAGCCATTGATCTGGAGCTACTGAGGGAGAGTAGTCCTCAGTCTGACTTTAAAGGTGCTACTAGACTATTTGTTGGTTTTTAAGACTAACAAAACACGTAGATGGTATCATGAGCTTTTGTGGGCACAAGCCACTTCTTCAGATGACTGGAAGTGGGCTGTGCCCACGAAAGCTCATGACACCATCTACATGTTTTGTTTGTCTTTAAAGCGCTACTAGACTATTTGTTGTTTTTTAAGTTTTTCCTGTTACGGACTAATTCGGCTACCCTTCTATTTTAAGTTTTAAAAATATATGGCTTAGAAGCAGAGATATCCATTTTGCTCAGAATATGTCTCTCCGCTATACAGATAAACAGAAAAATGATTGACTTGCTTCACCCCGTGCAGCTATGAAGCAGAGTAAGGGGTAACAGTGTTGGGCAAGAGAACTGTAGGGTTCCATCTAGGAGGTAAGGCAGGACTACAGTCGTGGTCATATCAGTTTCTGCCCCAAACAGATGTGTGTTGCTGGGAAAAGCCCGGACATGCTAGAAGCCGCTTGATGGGCCCATATATTAACCAAACCATTGATTTTTGTGTGTGAGCTTCTGTCTAGACCCAAGGTGTATGTTTTAGGCTACGTGCCAGGGTTTAAATCAGGGATGGGAAACCTAAGGCCTGGGGGTCAGATGCATTCTCCAACCCCTCTGCTGGTTCTCAAGCCCCTCCACTGCCCCACTGCGGGACTAGAGCACACAAAATCTACTAGGTGCTCATGTGTGAAGGAATGTGGGAGTGTCTTTCTGCTTCTCAGTCGGGGGCCACATCAGTGAAGATTGTTTTTTGTTTTGTTTTGTTTTGTTTTGTTTTTTTCTTCTCACTTCTGTGCGGCCCATGACTGATTTTCCTGTGGGTCAGAGGCCCCTAAGCCCTGGTTTAAGTCCTGTTTAAAGTGATGATATCTTGTACCCATAGAATGCATTCAAGATGCAAAAGTTACATCCTCATAACCTCCATGTTATGGATGAAGAAAAACAGGCACAAAACAGCTCAAAGGAATTGCCTAAATTCCAATGGCAGGTCATTAGACATGGGAACAAATGCTCAATCTGGTATCTGTCAGTCCCCTGCCCGAGCTTTGTTACTCCTTGTGATGAATCACAGAATCATAGAATACTAGAACTGGACGGGACCACAAGAGATGATGAAGTCCAATCCCCTGCCCTCCCAGCTGGAAGAGGAGGTACCAGGCATGCCAAGGCCTCAGCTGAATACCCATAAATACATAGCTGAATTAGTCTGGCTCACCTGCATCTTGGGATTGTTCGAACAGTTTATAAAAATGGTTTAGCGTTCAGATTGCACGAAATGCTTGTAGAATGCTGCATGTACTCAACTCAGTTCTCACATCTGTACCCCATATTATAAGGCTACATTGAGTGTTTGCCCTGCAAACCTCTGTAACTCGTCAGAGGTTTAGGTGACTTAGGCTGTAACTGGAAAAACTTAAAAAACAATTAATAGTCACTCAACAACCTAGAGAGAAACATTCACTCATGTAAAATGCTGGCTTCCTACGGAAGGCCTGAGGTCCTGTCCTCAAGAAGGCCCACTGAAACCAAACAAGCCATTGTTTTGCTCAGCATACTCCATCAGCCTGGGCCTCTGAACAACTTATTGGCCAGGGCATTGACTTAGATTAAGTACTATAGGCAGAAATTATTTGCCTCAGTCCCTTTTGTACCAGACTGTCATTCTCACCCTCATCTTCCATTTCTCTTTAACATTTCTTTTCCTCTCCCCGCTGAATGTTATCTTGTCTGTGATTAATAAAGATACAGCCCAAGGCTTATCTTTTGTAGGAATTATATTTATAATAAAAATAGTTTTCATCACAGAAGAGAAAAGAATTTAAAAAGTAGAGAAAAGAGATGGTTTTTTAACTATAGATGTAAAGGGATGGGGAAGCGCTGATAGTCCATCTAAACCCCTAACTTGTACAAATTCAGGGCTGGTTAATTAGTTATCATTTAGATAGTGTGCTGAAGATGGACAAAGCAAGATAAGTATGGAGAAGAGAAAGAATTCTAAATAATGAAGTAGCATAGTTATTGTTGCCGTTCAAACTCTGAGGCCTAACTAATTGTTGGGTCTCCCGTCTGAGAGCGCTAACAAGGGTGCAATGAATTTCAGTTTGTCATTATGGATTTGGTGAGGTAGCTGCCTACCCATCAAGAGCAACAACAGGACCAAATTATTTCCTCAGTTTCACCCATGAAATCCCTTCAATATCTCTGGGATGATATCAATGTACTGAGGATGAGAGTTAGGCCAAGGCTACCTTTTGAAAAGTGTCAGAGCAGTAGCCATGTTAGTCTCTAACTTTAAAAGCAACAAGTAGTTCTGTGTCACCTTAGGATGTGTCTGCACAGCACCCTTCACTTGAAGTAAGCTATGCAATTTGCACTACACAAATTGCATAGCTTATTTCAAGTATATTTTGAAATAGCTTATTTCATAATTAGGCGCTGTCTACATAGTACCAAATTTTGAAATAACTTGCTATTCCGAAATGTTCCTTAACCCTCGTGGAAAAAGGGGTACCAGGACATCGGAATAAGCCACCTGTTATTTCAAAATCTATTTTGAAATAACGGGCTGCTTCAATAGATGCAGAATAGCTATTTTGGGATACTTCCAGTGTCCCAAAATAGCTCCACAGTGCAGACATACCTTTAGAGACTAACCATAATATACACGGAATCATGAGCTTTTGTAGGCAAAACCCACTTCAACAGATGAGCTGGAGTGGAAATAACAGAAATCAAGGTATATATAACAGCAAAAAAGTACCTCTCAGTTGTAGGACTGGTGCTAATGAGGCTAATTAAGTGGGATGGAAGTGTACCATTATTAGCTTTTGATGTAAAAATGCAGATGTTAAAGGCAGAGGAGACTGGTTTTATAATGTGATATCCAGTTAATGTCTTTGTTCAAGCCCAGGGTAACAGTGTCAAATTTGTAGATGAATACCAACTGGGGGAGGTCTAGGTTGGATATTAGGAAAAACTATTTCACTAGGAGAGTGGGGAAGCACTGGAATGGGTTACTTAGGGAGGTGGTGAAATCTTTAATTCCGTGCACTCTCTCCATAATTGGCTGGTGAAATTCCTTTGTAGAAGATTGGCTACTTTTAAAATCATGATTGAGTGAAAAGTGGTCCGCAATTTGAGCCACTGGAATTTCTGGATGATGTACCTGGGTCATCGTAAAAGGGTCTGATTTTAGGGAGCAACGCTCATTGATTTCCTGATGATCAGGCACCTTGGAGGTGTTTCAAGTCAGGCCCCTGAAAAATCCAGGCTCCCAAAATCACCAGTCATCTTTGCAAATGTAGTCCCCAGTGACTGTATCCTGGCAGCTGAGGAAAATGAGGAACACACACAGACAGTGCCTCGTCTTCAGAGACCACTGACCACTGAAATGTTGATAACTTCAATTGGCTATTTAGATACCCAGCATTTCTGGAAGTTGGGCCCTGTGCTTACACTTTGTTATTGCTGTCATTACTGTTGTTGATAATAATGACATCAATTGCTAATATTTGTTGAGGCTAGTGGGAGTAGAGGTCTCTTATAACCCACAAGAAAATGCCCCTGATTTGAATGCAGAATTGCAAGATATGTGAACGCAAAATTCAGCAGGGAAATGAACACACAATTTGTATACAGTCTTGGTGTGCTGAAAAGACATTGTTTTGAAAGTTAGTCACTTCTTCAGCTCTCTTCCTTTTGCCCCCTGTTTTTTCTCCTTAAACTAACACACAAACACACACACACACACAAACAGCCGTAAAAAGCCAGTATAAGGGTCCTTGTGGCTGAGATATTCATGGTATACAGAGAAGGTGAATAAAAGCCAAAATTACTCCTGCCGGCAGGTAGCACGAAAATTTAAAAACAACACTTAATTTTAAGGAGCAGCCTACTTTGTCTTCTGCTCTTTCTGCATTCTTCTGCATTATCATTCTGAATTCTAAGAAATAAAGGCATGATTCACCCCCACCTTAATGTACGATAACTTTTTGCAGACCACTTGCTGTGAGGCCCAGAACCAGGAAACTGTACACCCATTTAAAATGATAGCTTATACTTGTAGCATAGGTTTAAATATACCATAGAGGCAGAAATAAATGAGGTTAGGAATATTTTTAACTGGGCCCGCCATCCCATTTTTGGGACAGGAGTAGATGCCCATAGCTTGATGATGGTTGCTTAATATTAGCACCACGGCGGCTATCCCTGTTTCATTTGACCACCTGCAAGTCAAGAAGTTACTAGTACAATTGTACACATTTATGCACCCCGTTGATTACCAGTAATAAAGAAATGGGCTTCACTTGGTGGGGGGAAATTGTTTCCACAATAAACTGGGATTCAAGAAGGTTTGATGGATTTATACATGATTTCAGAGTCAGCATCTTTGCAAACCTGATGACCTTGGCCTATACTTGTCGACTGGTGTCATGATAATGAGGGTTAGCCAGCATCCTGGGAACTAAGGGGTTAACTATGTCCCTTACCTAAGCCAGGTGGCAGGCAGCCAATAGAAATGTATGTAGGAATTTCAAGCTGGGACAAAGGAATTTTTGAATTTTTCCCTCTTTTGTCCTGGGCAGTTCCCTCCAGCTACTGAAGGAGACAGACATGTCTCTCTCTCCAAGAAACAATTCTTCACTTTTCTGTAAGTAGGGTAAAGTTTAGATAAATCCGTTAGATTTTATTGTCTTATGGTTTGGGAAATGAGATCTGATGTCTGTGTACTTTAAAAAAAATGTTTTGGCTTCCCTTTGTAACTAAGTTCTAGGCCCATGATGGAGTTTCTCCATGAGTATCACTTTATTACTTTTCCATCTAGTAATTATGCTTGCAACAGGAATATTCTGGTGACAATAAAAGTTCTTTCTCTTTCCTTTTTATTAACCTGGTATTGGCTAATGGTAGTGTCCCAGTTTGTACTTTAGGGGTGAGATTTCCCAAGTGATCTCTCCCCTGATTTTCTTATCAATACTTGGGTGGTGGCAGCGGAGTTTTTTATCCCCAAAATCTAGGTTGTTAAGATTTTGGGGGGCAGTTTTATACCAAAGCCTGGTAGATAAGGTTTTGGGGTACTTTTGCTGGCCCCCACTTCTGCATTTATTGTGCCAGAGTGAGGAAGGAGCCATGACAACTGGCCATCTCATTAAGGGACTGATCTAACCCAAAATGATAAGAGGGTTGGAGCACATAAACCCAAATCCCTCATCCTCTCCTCATAGGTTATTTAATCTACGTAAGAGAAGAATGAGGGGGGATTTGATAGCAGCCTTCAACTTCCTGAAGGGAGGTTCCAAAGAGGATGAAGAGAGGATGTTCTCAGTAGTGACAGATGGCAGAACAAGGAGCAATGGTGTCAATTTACAGTGGGGGAGGTCTAGGTTGGATATTAGGAAAAACTATTTCACTAGGAGGGTGGTGAAGTACTGGAATGGGTTCCCTAGGGAGGTGGTGGAATCTTTAAGTCTCAGCTTGACAAAGCCCTGGCTGGGATGATTTAGTTGGGATTGGTCCTCTTTGGGCAGGGGACTGGACTTGGTGACCTCCTGAGGTCTCTTCCAGCCCTAGGATTCTATGATTCTATGAACCTTTACTGAAATCACTGGAAAGACTTATGGAATCCAAAGGGCCTGGGATCAGGGTCTATATAATTGCAGTGTAGACAGTTGTGGAACCCTGCGTGGATACAAAGGTCTACCCGCCGAGGCAAATATCTGTGGATAGATATTGGGATCTGCAAATCCGTGGGACTCTACTCTGAAGAGACATTGCAACCAGCAGAGAGGAGCGGGGTCCCATCTTGTGTGGAGCCAACGAGAGCAGGCAGCTGCTCCTGGCTGTGTCGCTATACGTAGAGCCCTGTGGATTGGCAGATCCCGATATCAATCTGCGCAGCTATGGTTGATGGCTCTAGACATGTGCCCCAAGGCCAGATTTGAAGCCCCATGACCCTGAGTCAGCTGACAGGGCCAGACATGGGTGTTTTATTACCGTGAAGACATACCTAGAGTGTTGCGACTGAACACAAGATGGAAAAGATGGTTTAGCAGAAGAAGTTAGCACATATTTCAAGGAACCATTCGCAGTGAAGAAGCTACTTAGCTATTTATGTTAAACAATCTCTACCACCTTGTGCTCAGAGTCTCAAAGCTAAATACATTTCCCATTCCTGAAGAAGAGCTTGTCTCTCTCACCACCAGATTTTGATCCAATAAAAGATATTAGCTCAAACACCTTCTCTCCTAGATAAATAGGACCAATATTCCTCAAACTGGAGTACATGTACCTGTAGGGGCACACAGGCTCTTGTCTTGTTGTGAAATATTCTGCAATGGCAGACTTATCCCTTACTGACCTTTTTGGGGGTTGTTGGGTTTTTTTCAGTTTTCATAGGCCTGTTATGACCCTATCTCAGATGGGAGTCCCTGGTAGACTGTATTATTTGGAAAGGGATACACAGCCTAAAAAATCTGAAAGACAAACACTGGGATGGATGGATAGATAGATAGACAGATAGATAGATAGAGTGGAAGCACATTGGAGGCAGGATTTGTCAAAACAAGCTTGACAAATTGGAGAATTGGTCTTATAGGAGAAAAATATGACTCAGTAAAGACCAGTACAGCCGGTCTCCGATTTACGACCACCTCCACTTATGACCATCCGCACTTATGACCAAAGCCGTCGTAAATGCAGTCCCGAGTTACAAACAGCGATCCGCGCATATGAACAGCACGGTTGCCATGTAACTCTATGGGATCCAAGTTACGAACTCTTCGAGTTACAGCCAGGTGTTTGGTCCATAACTCGTTCGTAACTCGGGGACCGGCTGAACAAAATACTACACTTGGGATGGAAAAATCAAATGCACAACTACAAAATGGCGAATAGCTGACCCAGTGGTAATCCTGATGAAAAGGATCAGGGGGTGACATTGGATCACAAATTTCATGTAAGTCAACAGTGTAATGTAGTTGCAAAAAAAGCCATTTAGAGGTGTATGAACAGGTGCGTCATAGACATGAAAGGTAATTGTCCTGTATTACTTGGCACTGGCGATGCCTGAATATTATGTCCAGTTCTAGGCACTATATGTTTGGAAGGATGAGGGTATATTGGAGAGAATCCAAACAAGGGAAACAAAAATGATCAAAGGTTTTTTTTTTAAACAGACACCTGACCCGGAAGGAACGGTTTGAAACCTGGGAATGTTTATCCTTGAGAAAAGAAGATTGAAGGGGAACCTGATAACAGTACTCAGCTATGTCAAGAATCAATTATTCTCTGTGTTTATTGAAGGCAGGGCAAGAAGTAATGGACTTATTCTGCAGCAAGGGAGATTTAGGTCAGACATTAGGAGAAACTTTCTTATTATAAGGGTGGTTAAACTCTGCAATAGGCTTCCAAGGGAGCTTATGGAATCCTCACCACTGGAGATTTTAAAGAATAGGTTGGACAAACACCTCTCAAGGATAATCTACATGGGGCAGGGGGATGGACCCGATAACCCTCTTCAGCTTTTCTACAATCCTACAATTCTATGATTCAAAGACAGACAGATAATCAGAAAGAAAGAAAGAAAGATTCACTCTTCTAAAGGGGAAAGGGAGACCAAAAGGACTATGCTGAATATATTTGTGTAACATTTCCTTAGCAAGCAAGCAAAGGAGGGGAAATGGGGGGGGGGGCAGTGTCATTAGCACCCTAGATAAATCATGACTCTCTCTGAATATGCCTAATTCATACCATCCCAATACCTACTTTGTCAAGTAAGTTTTTTTTAAATACAATTTATATTTTAATGAGCTTATCAAAATAAATCTGTAGTAATCTCTTTGGATTCCTTTTCCAAGTGCAACATTTTATGTGCAGAGGATCAGGAGGTTGCTTTTAATTATCCTGGTGTATACCTGACATAAACATAGCCTTTCAAGTGCATAGCCACTGCCGTGCCTATGGTACAAATGCTTTCTAATTTCAGTTAATGTGTTGACTGAAGTCCCGCTTGCTATGCCAAGTTATTTATATTGTTATTGACCGGGGGATAGTTTCAGCAACAGACACAAACTCACAATGAGACATGCATACCACAATCCCACCTACATAGACAAACATACCAACACACATTCATACACAAACTTCATCCATAACATGGCACACCACCAGTAAATATAGATTCCACGTTAGGGAACTTGAACCTACATGATCCATTTATTTTTTAACTTCCCATTAATTTTAATTCCAGAATTCAAACATATTATGCTAGCTTTAAAATTTCATGTCCTGGATGCATGCTGAGAAGTTTGCAAAAGTGCATTTCAAAAAATTCAGTTCCCAAGATCTATAAGTTAAAAAGATAGGGAGTAAATCGCCCCTTTCTGAAAATGATAGATTTTGAATATTCTCAATTGAGAAGGATTTTTTTTTACTAATAATACCCACCGTTTCATAGATTTAGACTCTATACTTTTTCTTCACATGATTGACACATTTGTATATTTGTATATTTGTAACTGAATTCTTACGGGAAGGAGAAAATATGTCATTTGTTGTTACATACCCCAATGCATCTACCCCAAAATGTTCATACATGTACTCAAAGATGTACATGCCCCCAAATGCACAGATAAACACAAATGTGTATCCCCCAAAATACACATAGATACGTTTATACAGAAATGTTCATACTCCAAAATGCATATGCAACAACTCCCAACCACACATACGTAGGCATGTACCCGCAAAGAATTTCAGACCTACAAATGCACAATCATGCTAATTCACACTCACACATGTATGTGCCAGCATGCTTACATAACATACACAAAAGTGCAAATGCACTCTCCCAAGCACCCCTTCTTGTTCCACAGGCTTTAATAACACAAACAGAAAATGCAAATTCATACATACCCTTAATCACACAGAATAAGGGCCTCATTTGCATACCCTTCATAATTCAATTTAACTTTTTTTGTCAAGAGTTGTGAATGCTTCGTGTTTGCTTTAATCAGAATGTTGACATTTACACTGAAGCCAATTTCTCTTTTTCTAGTTTTGTTTAACCACGACAAGTGACAGCAAACTGGAGAGAACAGACTTTTTAAATTGGCTCTTTGCCCAGAATGCATCATTTCTCTTGTAGCTATTCACCCTCCTTCCCCCCCACCACCATCCACGCACACACACACACACACACACACACACACACACACACACATCCCTCTTCCCTGTTATTCCTTGCAAGAGAAAATATGAAAGCATACTCTGTGAACACAGGACTGAGGTGTTAGTGCCTTTAGATAAAGATTTGTGTTGTATTTTAAACCTAGATTGCTGTACAGTTTCAAGCTATTAGCAAGAACCTATTACACCATTGCTTTGGGTCCTTGGAGAGAAGTGCTTAGTGTATTTCAGTAATTCAAGGCAAATAGAAAACCTACGTGTGAAAATATTTAATGGCAAAGGCACCAACTGCTCAAGGCTGCTGGAAGAAGTAAGCAAGCATGTATTAGATTCAGTTAACTCTTTCCTTGAGTTCCTGCCCTTATTCACTTCCACCACAGCTGCCATCCTTCCTGTGCCCTAGACTATGGCCTTGAGTCTGTGAATTTATAGTGCTGTGACAGTGGGTTACCTCATTAACATCATTGGAGATGCACACAGGAAAAGCTTTCCGCCCACCTGCATGAAGTTGAAGGAGCAATAAGAACTTGTAGCATTCAGACATCTCAAGTTACTTCCCAGAAGTGGGTGAGGTATTATTGCCCTCCTTTTGCAAGGCGGATCAATGGCAGGTAAGTTGAATGGAATGTGTTGAATTTATGAATGAAATGGAACGCTGTGGAAACCAGGACTCCAGACTCCAAATGCAATATCTTCTCCACCACCTCATGCAGTCACAGTGGATGACATTGCACAAGCACTCAGAAAGAGTAGGCACCCATTCCATTGAGTTTACAACATTATGACCAGATCCTGTTCACCCCACATCGCTAATCTCTTGGGCATCTGTGGGAATCAATTAGTGCAGGACGTAGCTTTGGATGGTGACTCTTTCATTTATAGAATTATGGAATCATAGAATATTAGAACTAGAAGGGACCTTGAGAGGTCATCAAGTCTAGTCCCCTGCCCTCATGGCAGGACCCAGCACTGTCTAGATCATCCCATATAGATGTCTGTCTAACCTGCTGTTAAATATTTCCAGTGCTGAAGATTCCACAACCTCCCTAGACAATTTATTCCACTGTTCAACCACCCTGACAGGATGTTTTTCCTAAGTCCTACCTAAACCTCCCATGCTGTAATTTAAGTCCATTGCTTCTTGTCCTACCATCTGAGGTCAAGGAGAACAATTTTTCTCCTTCCTCCTTGTAACATCCTTTTAGGTATTTGAAAGCTGCTATCATGTCCCCTCTCAGACGTCTCTTTTCCAAAATAACAAACCCAATTCTTCCAGTCTTCCCTCATAGGTCATGTTTTCTAGACCTTTTAATAATTTTTTACAAGGTAAAATTTCCCCTTCAGCCAACAAACAGGTCCTCTTCTTAGCTTCCAGTGAAATTGTATTTTGTTGGCCTACTAATTGCATAAGCCTTCTGCTGGGTTGAATTTCACTCACAATTAGGCTTACAGGACTACATCTGATTGCTGACAGGAATAAAAAATGTTTATGAGAATAATGGTGCTAGGAATGGCCCCTACTTTAGAGCGGGCAAGACAAAAAAATACAACCTCCATCACTAGACTGTGATCAGGAAGTAACATGAAGGAAATCAGCTTTGGAAAACTGTCGAGAACATCATAAATCCATCACACAATCAATATTTCCCCCCGCCGCATATTTAAATGGGAGTGCAAAAATGTCACTTAAATAGCAGTTAGACGACAAATATAGCACGTTTGAGATGGTTGAGAAAAGGGATACGATAACAACCTGGAATTGTCTCTATAATATGCCTAAACAATTGATGGAAGAGTTCTCAGTGCTGAGAGCATCAGTTTCCATTTACTGTGAGTTTAAAAGGTATTGAACATATACAGCCCTCTGCATCATAATAGTCTGTGTGTCAGATGCATCCATTTTACCTCAATACAAATATTTGGTTTAAAAATATACATGTGATTTTTTTTTGTTACAAAAATCTGCTTATTGAAATTTTATATAATAAATGTTACACATAAAAAGATACTGTTGCTGACAGATTGTGGCTTTGCTGGTAGAAAAAAAAACAGAACAGGGAAAATGTGCTGTCTGTTAATGAAAGGAAGCATCTGAAACAGAAATGAATTAATATAACAACAGAATAAACAAGAAAAAATATTAACTCCAAATCCTGATCAAGGTACCAGATTGATGTCCCTTCCATTAACTCCTGAGAGCTCATGAGAATTACCCAATATTTTTCTAAAAGAAGTTATCAGATGGGTCTTATCCATGAAAGATCATGATTCTATATAGTTTAGTTAGTCTCTAAGCTGCCACAGGACTACTGGTTGTTTTTAAAGTTACAGACTAACACAGCTACCCCTCTGAGACAATATTTTTCTGTTCTCTATAGGGCGCATCTACACTGCACCATAGCTCAAAATAAGACACACAAATTGCGTATCTTATTTCTATATTATTTTAAAATAGCTGATTTCATACTTTGACTCTGTCTACACAGCACCACATTTTGAACTAATCTATTAAATGTGCCTTACTCCTCATTTGAATGAGCTTTACGGGGATGTTGGAATAGTGAGCCTGTTATGTTTTGAAATAACGGGCTTGCTGTGAAAATGCGGGACAGCGATTTTGGGATACTCTGGTATCCCGGAACAGCGCTGCAGAGTAGACATAGCACAGGGTCAGATGTATCAGAAACAAGAACAGTTGGGCTATCTTGGGTTGCCAACTTTGGTTGGATGTGTTCCCGGGAGGGTTCATCACATGATGTAATCTTTAATGAAAGATTGTCTTGAAATCTCCAAGAATTAAAGATTAATCCAGGAGGGATCGCCACGCCATTGCTATCCACAGTGCAGTTTCAAGTCTTTCATAGGTCAGTATTTTGGGTGAACATAGCCAGTGGAGCTGACATACTCACCGGGACCCTGGACAAGGAGCTGGCTCCATGACCCTGGAAGGGGCGGGGCCTCAGGCAGAAGAGGTGGGGCTACGACTAGCATCACACAACATGCAGACCTCAGCACTGCCCAGAATGCACCGTGACTACCCCAGTGTTGTCCACAGCATGCCTGCAGAGCGCCGGTCATGATTTCAAGGTCCAACTCTTTGAATCTCTGGCCCCAGGGCAGTTGTCCCCATTCTTCCCCTCTGTCATTGAGCCTGAACCTAGATCTAACAGGAAAAGTTTAAATAGTTTATTAAATAAAAGTTTTTCTGTATCCTGTAGCCTTGGAACTGAATTGTACAATTATGTCCTTTGGAATGCATGCTGCTATTGGTTAAGTTATAAGAACTGTCCAATGCGGGAAGAGAACCAATACCAGCTGATTCCTTTAATGAATTGAACCACACACCACATTTATTAGAAACTGCAGACCAAGAATGGTTCACTGGAGAAATTTTGAGAGCAATTTTGAAGGATGAACAATAAGTCTGGGCATTTGGCAGTCCCATTATGGACATGCGACAAGAAGGAAAAAAATAAAATAAAAAAAAAGGTGAAATTTAACTCTGTTTTGAAAGACAGAAAAATCCCATAGTTTAGGAAACGTGTCTGTTTTATCATTCTGTTTGTATCTAGCAATGCACTGTCTGACAGGCCAAAATGAAAAGGGTTTAGGGAAAGGATGAGTGTGAGCCAGAAATCTCAGTGACAACATCCAAGAGGCAGAGAGGTGGTTCTTAAGGGTCACAGGAATCTCTTGAGACTAGTATATACATTCTAGCTCACCAAAAGATTATCACATGAGGTCTCTAATAAAAGCGTGTGTCATTCTGGTTATCCATATATTGTGAAATGTCCATGCAAATACTATGTAAGGAGTTGTGACCATTTGCTGAAAATATGTTCTTAAAGTCTGTGCTTAGGGACTGATCACAAGCAAAGATGGAAAACAGCAGGCTACATGAGCAGTTCTTCTCTGACAGCAAGCCTGTTTCAATGTGAATGAAATATACTTCACAGTGGATCTCCTTCACCAGTGTGACCTGGAAACTAACGAAGGATTGCAAAATCTTCAAAGAAGGACAAGTAGAAGGAAGACATCAACAGCATACCGAGGGTGGAATACAGAGAGGAAGTCTATCCTGACCTGCATATCAAAGGTGTGTTTGTGGGAAGGAGGCTTAGGAGAACATAAGAACGGCCGTACTGGGTCAGACCAAAGGTCCATCTAGCCCAGTAGCCTGTCTGCCGACAGTGGCCAGCACCAGGTGCCCCAGAGAGGGTGGACCAAAGACAATGATCAAGCGATTTGTCTCCTGCCATCCTTCTCCAGCCTCTGACAAACAGAGGCCAGGGACACCATTTCTATCTCCTGGCTAATAGCCTTTTATGGACCTAACCTCCATGAAATTATCTAGCTTCTTTTTAAACTCTGTTATAGTCCTAGCCTCCTCTGGCAAGGAGTTCCACAGGCTGACTATGCACTGTGTGAAGAAGAACTTTCTTGTATTAGTTTTAAACATACTACCCATTAACTTCATTTGGTGTCCTCTAGTTCTTCTATTATGGGAACTAATAAATAACTTTTCTTTATTCACCCTCTCCACACCACTCATGATTTTATAGACCTCTATCATATCCCCCCTTAGTCTCCTCTTTTCTAAACTGAAAAGTCCCAGTCGCTTTAACCTCTCTTCATAGGAGACCCTGGATTGTTTGAAGGGGGTCCTTAGCAAGAGACAGTCTTGCTTTATCTGGCCATGGATCAGCCCCCTGAAGCCAGCAGCCTTTGGCAGCCCAGCAGTTAACCTCCAGGCCTTGTTCTGTCTGTCCAGTTAGTGACAGGCCACACCAAACTTCGAGTCCTCCTAGTTTTCCCTGAAGCAACTTGCAGAACTACCAGGCCTGTTGTTCCCAAAGTAATGATGTGCTCCAGCTTCCAAGATGCAACTCAGAGCCAAGGCGTATTTACAATGAAGATTAGAATATGTCCATTATTGAAGAGCAGAGATAAAAGTGTGAGTGAGCAAGAATACTGGAAACAAAATGGCTACGTACAGAACACAATCGTAACACGTTTCTGCGGACTAAACTAAGAGATCAACCTTTTCACGACAGAAGTGTATCTGATCCAAAGTTCTCTCCAGCATTTTCAAACAAGCCTGCTGGAAATTCTATTTTCATGAAGCAATGTTCCTGTCCATTATTTGGTGAGTGCCCATAGTCACAGAGAGGATGTAATCCAGAGGTTGCAAATGAGAAGCGCTGCACTGCAAGTGCACTCGCCTAGTTCACTCTGCTCCTGCCACTGTGGGGAATGTGGGGGAATAGGGTCTGACTGCTGTCACCACACGGAACCAGGCTGCCCCTCCAGTGATCGCCAAAGCCACGCCCACAGGGATAGAGTGCCACGGCGGAGGGCGGAGCAATGGTGGGAAGGGGCAGAGCTTGGGGTCCAGCAATAAACAGGCACCCCCTAGCCCACCTGGAGTTCCAGGCTAGATTGCACACTCGCTCCAGCCTGGACTAACCTGCAGGCTGGGAATTTGAGACCCTGATGCAGCCCTCATGACAAGAACAATATTATTACATATCTATTGCAGTAGCACCTAGGAGCTCCAGTCATGTCCAGGACAGCATTGTGCTAGGCGCTGTACAAACACAGAACAAAAAAGATACTCCATGCCATGAAAAGCTAACGGAATAAATATAAAACAAGAAGCAACAAATGGATACTGACTGATGGGGAAACAACAAGAAAATAACAAGACAACATTAGTTAGCATGCAAGGCACTATGCACGCCAGCTGCCTAACCATTAAAGGAGAGATTTAAGGAGGTCTGAAAATGAGAAAGCTTAGTTTTGTCATTAAGACGTCTGGCATTGAGTGTGAGGCTAGCCTTCAACAGAGGAAAAGGGAGATAGGCCACATTCTGCAGATCGCCTTCCTATCTCAAAGCTTGCTAAAGACATAAAGGATAATCATTCATATTTATTATTTGTATTACTGTAGCTCCTAGAGCCCCATATGTGATTGTTGCCTTATTTGCGCTAAACGCTGTATAAGCTCACGGTGCTCCAAAAAAGTGTACATGGTGTTTATGGACTGTACTTCCAGACCTCCTACTACAGTTTGAACCTCTCTAGTCCGGCACTCTCTGGTCCAGCAACATCCGTGGTCCAGCATGATTTTAGTTAGCCAGATGTCCACTTATGGGTGTGGCAAAGTTTCCTGTGGTCCCACAAAGTTTGTTTACAGCCACCAGTCCTGGCTCTCAGTGTTCTGTGCTGCTATTTAGCTCAGCTCTATTTTATCCCTAAATGTCTTCTAAGAGCCCAATCAACAATGGGGTGTTGGTAATGCTTCCAGGCAATATTGACCTACCGTGGTCCAGCAAATTCTACATCTCAGCACTGATTAGGTCTCAAGGATCCCAGACTAGAGAAGTTCAACCTGTACTAACTGAAACCTGATTGTCAGAGTCTCTAAGTAGAACTGGTCACAAATGTATTTTGTCTTCCATGAAAGCAGAGGAAAATGGCAACAAAAAAAATGTCACCAAGTTTTTTGGATTTTTATTGAAAAACAAAAACATTTGTTCTCTATTTTTGACAAAAAATGAATATCTTTTGCTTGCTTTTTTTTTTTCCAAAAAACTGAAAAACAACTAAAAACAAACTTTTTCTTCTGACAACCCCCTGATTTTTTTGAGGGATGAGGAATGAATACCAAGAGAGGGAAAATTGCTTTTGTAGTGTATGCCTGTCTCTGTAATTTTTACTCCATCTGACAAAGTGGTTTTTACCCATGAAAAGCTTACAGTCAGATCTCTTAGGCTATGTCTACACTCGCTGCTTCTTGTGCCAGAAATATGCAAATGAGGCTAAGCGTGGAATATTGCCGAGCCTCATTTGCATACCTAATGAGCCGCCATTTTTGCAGAAGAGGCTCTTGCACCAGAAGGAGCTGTCTACACTGCCCCTTAGGGTTTTTCTTGTGCAAGAAGGGGCAGTGTAGACAGCTCCTTCTGGTGCAAGAGCCTCTTCTGCAAAAATGGTGGCTCATTAGGTATGCAAACGAGGCTTGGTGATATTCCACGCTTAGCCTCATTTGCATATTTCTCTCACAAGAAGCCACGAGTGTAAACATAGCCTTAGGGTATGTCTGCGCATCAGTGCAAAACTCGAATTAAGCTATGCAACTTGAGCTATGTCAATTGCATACCTGAAGTAGAAATAGCTTAATTCGGCTTTTGGTGCCATCTACACAGCAGGAAGTGGAAGGAAGATCACTCTTCCTTCAACTTCCCTTACTGCTAGTAAAATGAGGGTTACAGGAGTCTGAGTAAGAAGTCTACCAGCTCGCTATTATTTCAGAATAAAGGCTTGTAGTGCAGACGTGCACTATGTTATTTTAGAATAACATCCGTTATTCCGAAATAACACTGCTGTGTAGACGTACCCCTAGTTTTTAAGGTGTCACAGGACTCCTTGTTTTTTGTTTTTTTTTCTGAAACAGACTAACACAGCTACCTCTCTGAGACCTGTCATTAAATATCAGGGTCCACACCACAGCCCTCCACCACAAACCGGACCAATGGCCCGTTTAGTCCAGAAGCATGTCTTCTGACAGGAGCTGATCACACATGCTTCAGAGGGAATGAGCAGAACGGTGCAATTATTGTATGATCCATCCCTTGTCATCCAGGCTAAGTTTTGGGCAATCAGAAATTTAGAGACATTCAGAGCACAGTGTGTACTAACTTCGGCCGGGGGAAGCACATACCCCTAAGCCACTTGGCTTTATTTTGCTTTGCTCCACTCTGATTATCTCACATCTCCTAAATTTGTATTTGATTGATTGAAGCCTCATTCTACTGATTGGCCAGCTCTTTTGTTTCATTTTATTTTATTGGCTTGGCCATTTCTGGTGAGAGGAGACACTAAGGCTACATCTAGACTGGCATGATTTTGCGCAAATGCTTTTAACGGAAAAGCTTTTCCGTTAGAAGCATTTGCGGAAAAGAGCATCTAGATTGGCACGGACGCTTTTGCGCAAAAGCACTTTTTGCGGAAAAGTGTCCGCGCCAATCTAGACGCGGTTTTGCGCAAGAAAGCCCCGATCGCCATTTTCGCAATCGGGGCTTTTTTGCGCAAAACAAATCTGAGCTGTCTACACTGGCCCTTTTGCACAAAAGCTTTTGCGCAAAAGGACTTTTGCCCGAACGGGAGCGTCAAAGTATTTGACGCAAGAAGCACTGATTTCTTACATTAGAACGTCAGTGTTCTTGCACAAATTCAAGCGGCCAGTGTAGACAGCTGGCAAGTTTTTGCGCAAAAGCAGCTGCTTTTGAGTAAAATCATGCCAGTCTAGACACAGCCTAAAAGTATTTTCCATCCTGCCTGGCAAAGCAGCTAAGGCTGCTCCTGCTGTGGGGTTGGGGATTTACATTATTTACAGCAAGTTTAGTCTTGCATGAGGGTATCGTAAATACAGTGAAAAATAAGTTGAGGAAGGAGAGGCAGAAAGAGAGTGTAGAATGCCCATGGTAGTCAATGGATAAAGTTATTAAAAAACCTTTTCATTATTCTAATCAGTAAAAGAGTGGGGATGGGGGAGAGCGAAAGAGCACAATCCGGACTTTAGTTTAAATAAAATAAAATAAAATCAGCTCCCCTTTAGAATAGAGGCTTATTATGTGTCTTCCATAATTGCCATATCATTCATGAAAGTATGTTTGAAAGGGAAAGAAGGAGACTATAACAATGCAGAGCACCTGAGCAATAGATTACAATTCCTTGAGTGAATGATTTCATGATACCTAATAGCAGGCCGCTTGCAATAGTACAAGATTATCCTCTGATAACTCTTCAGTTCTGACTGTGGTTGCCTGATAATCCTGCAAGCTCCTAATCTGCAGGATCTGAATCCATAAAGAATGACAAAAAAAAATTACAATCAATTAAAGTTACCACATTGTAGCCACTCGCGAGCAAGTGAAACAAATATGACCTTTACAACATCAAAGTCATGGTGGAAAGTGGGAAAAAAAATCATAGTCCTCTTGGAATCTAAAATAACTCCGAGATACTTTTTTAATCAAACTTTTGTTGCCTTTTAGATTCAGAAAGTGGTTTCCTTTTTCTGGGTTTTAATTTGATTTTGTTTTTCAGCTAAGTCTATTAGCTTCCTGCCTGCTACCAGAACCTGTTCTTTTAACTGAAGGATGGGTGAACAAAATAAAATAATGCTCCTTTTTCCAGCCTCCCACCTCAAAACAAAATTCTTTACCCACTTCTACCATCTCTAACCTGATCTTGCAAACCTTTTCTCATCTGGGGAATACTTTAGCCCCAATTAATTTTAATGACTGAATTATGAGTGTTTTCACTTTCATTCCTGACTGGGGGGATTGCATTCTTGCTCCATGACCAGAGAAGTTGCTCACATCGGACCCATGGACATCCTGAGGACCTGATGCCATGAAGAACTTACACGAGTGCACAGCATTACTAAATGATTATTTATTAATTTGATTGCCGTGGAACTCTGGAACTTCGGCCCCTAAGACTACGTCTACACTGCGGAGCTATTTCGGGATACCAGAAGTATCCCAAAATAGCTGTTCCACATCTTTAAAGCAGCCCATTATTTTGAAATAGATTTCGAAATAACGGGCGTGCTTTTCCAGTGTCCCTGTAACCTTCGTTCCACGAGGGTTTAGGGACGTTTTGGAATAGCACTTTATTTGAAATTTCAACATAAGCTATTTCAAAATTACCTCGAAATAAGCTATGCAATTTGCGTAGCTTATTTCGAGGTAAGAGTGCAGTGTAGACACACCCCCAGGGTGAAAAAGCTGAGAAGTATAATGCCAACAGGTGGAACTGAACTTGGGACTTCTGGAGCTTGGTGCATGAGCCTATACTGCCAGAGTTAAAACCCAGCTGGCTCTCAGCTAGGGCTGTAGTGCAAATGCATTCTTTCACTCTGTAAGTGGTCTACACGCCATGACATGGGACAGTGACCCATATCCAGTAGCTGTGTGGGTTACACCAGCACACAACCCCATCATTTAAGTAACCCCACAGTGGCAGTGTGAGGACTACAGGCAAAGAGAGGACACGGAACACTCCCAGGTATTTCAAGAGGGATTTCTGCACACCTGACATGGAAGGCTATGAAAAGAGTTACTGGGGGAAGACCAAATAATCTGCATTTGGGTAGATCCAGTGGCCACAACTGCTCATTCAACTGGTGCACTGGGGCAGCCTGACTCACTGATCTGGCTTTGGCTAGTACATTTCACCTTCCTTGTCTTCCCTGACTTCTCCTGCATGGGGCTTGCTCTTGAAAACCACTGAGTAGCCTTGCAAGGTATCAAGTCTCTTCATCTCCCAATAGCTTCAGAGGGAGTTGAGGGAGGCCAAAGCTTCCTAAAAACAAGGGCTTAAGAAGAATAAACACCCTCTGGAAAGCAAGATTTGTGCATTCTGGAAAATGCTTTTTCTTCAACCATTTGAAAAGTGTTGAGTAATTTTTGAAAATGCTTTTATCTCATATTATACCCATAAATACGGTAGTATCTTTTGATACTATAACAGGCCCATCCATAGGAGGTGGCCTTGTGGTCCCCATCAATACAGTATCATCATCTTTTAAAGTATGTCTTAAACAATCATCCTTCGATATAGAACAGCGTAATTATTTCCATGTTACACATAGGGACCCGTGGCATGAGAAGGATAAGGGACTTGCCATGGTCACACTGGAAGTGTGTGACAGAGTAGAGATTTGAATGCTGATCTCTGAAGTCCCCGTCTCACCCCCTAATTGCTTCCTCTGTGCCTAACAGCTTAGAACAGGGGTGGGCAATAATTTTTTGCCAGGGACCACTTCAAAAATTTTTGAAGTGGCCTGTGCTGCACCGGAAGGGACAGGGCCTCAAAGGGAAGGGGGTGGGGCCAGGATGCTTCAGGCTTCCCCACCCACAGACCATGATTGGTCTGGGGGTGGAGGAGCCCCATTTCCTCTCCTTCCTATTAAGCACCCATGCCCCTAGTGGTGGGAAGAGACTTCCCATACTCCCCTACCCCCAGGCCAATCAGGACCTGAGGGTGGGGGAGCACACAAAACCTCCTCCCACCCTGCCAGGAGCACGCAGTGCTTCAATGCGTCGCGTACTCCTGTCACGGCAGAGGAAACTTTGTGTGCTTCCCCCGCCCCTAGACACTGATTGGCCTGGGGGTGGGGAGCGGCAGGGCCTCCGCAGGTGGGATCAACCCACTTAGTGGGCCGGATCCAACACACGGAGGCCCTTTTGCTCACCTCTGGCTTAGAATCTGGTTTATGAATCAGTACGAAACCTCATCTTAGCTCTTGGCTTCCAACCTAGGGGTCTTTTTATTCCTACCCCCATAAATTGTGAAGACCAAAGTCTGAATTAGCGGGCTTTGATTGTCTTACTACTGCAATCCCTCCACTGCCACAAAAAGCCCTTGATTACCGTGGCTTGATAGAGAGACACACACCAAAAAGATAGCAGCCTTCTATCACAGCACAGACCATGTATTTGATTTGTATTCTGGCAGAGAATAGACAAGAAACTAGTGTTGGAGGGAAAAGGACAAGGATGGAATGAAAGTTAGCCCTGGGCTGGTTCGTTGTCAAGATGAGATTATTGTGCTGTCCACAAGAAAAGCCCTTCAAATGAACAATAATTTAAGTGCATCCTTTCTTGAGGTCACCTTGGCAAAGTGAAGGACTTCAGTTTAAGGAGAACCAGACATCGAAGGATACTCATTAGAAAATGTGATTCCTGATGGCTCATTTAAGTGTCAAGCTAAAGTCAAGTGTTTGAAATGGAAGGGTCTTGTCAACATAACATTTGTCACCAGCTGCAACAAACTCGGGGCTGTACTTTTTGACAGCTGCCGCAACATTTTTTGTGGGTGATGGAGAGATTACTGTTATACACCAAGAGGTCCAGTTCTACAGCCTGACCTTGGCAGCTTCTGTAGGTTAGATTTACTGTGAAAAGGAACCTGCAAGAAAGATAGGACAACATTATTATGCCAATAAGCAGAACCAGTAGAAAACTCAGCTGAATTTAATTTTCTCTCTCTTCCATTCCTAGAACTCATGTCACTTGATCATCTGTATTGTTAAGGAGGGATTAAATAGCTCCTTTGTCAAAAATGCATTTATAATTTTGTCTCTCAAAAATTCCTGATTTCCCATTTTTAGCCAAAAATAAAATAGGGGAAATTTTCAGTTTTCAAAACAAGTATTCTTTTTTTTTTTTTTTGGTAGAAGGGGAGCAGAGGACATCAATTTCCAATAAAACTGTTACTGGAAAATGATTGTTATTGTTAATGTTGTTGTTGAACACCAAATAGGAACATTTCTATCAAAATGAACATTTTCTGTCAAAATTTTAATTTATGATTGGGAAGCCATTTTTATGAAAGGGAGAGAGAAGGGAATTTGAACTAGAGCCACTCTACATTTTATCAAGACCACATGATGGCCATCACTACACAGTGATTTTCACTCACCCATGTCATGCTGCCAAAACCACAATTAATAAGACTTTAGGAGACAGAGGTCTCTTCCAAAGGCAATTCAAGAGAGTAGAATGACTCCCATCACTGACTAGATTTTAGATCTGGCTCTAAATGCCATGAAGACATAGGGAAACAGGTATCCACCACTCCAGCTATCTGTGTGCATTGATAACACAAGAGAGGACATGGAGGGTGTGAATTTTTTTATGATAAGGTTCAGGGTTTCTTTAAACTAGGAAAAGAATAGTGTAAAATTTACTTGCATCTCTGATTAATCAAACTACGAGTATTTTTTCACCCATTACTCTGAGAATCCTTGCATAATATGAATCTTTCCTGCTTAGTGTAGCAAATTAAAAGCACCCATATATTTCAAACTGAATGAATTAGCCCACTGAGGGTGTATCTAGACTACAGGGTTTTGTCGACAAAAGTGGGCTTTTGTCGACAAAACTATACCTGCGTCTACACTACCGCCACGTTCTGTTGACAATAAGTCGACAGAACATGGCAGTTTTGTCAACGGCAGTAAACCTCATTCTACGAGGAATAACACCTTTTTTTTTATAGTACTCTGTTGAAAAAAGGCGCTATTGCACACAAACTGTGCTTTTTCGAAAGAGAGCGTCTAGACTCTCTTTCGAAAAAGTGGCTTTCTTTGTCGACAGTACTGGTTGTAGTCTAGATGCTCTTTTTTGACAGAGGCTTTGTCGACAGTATCTGTTGATAAAGCCTCTGTTGAAAAAGGTATGCAGTCTAGATGTACCCTGAGTATGGTGTTTTTCCCACAAACAACAAAGAACAAAACACCACTGACAACTTACCCACTATTCAAACAAAATCAAATCACTGAGCAAGGAAGTAAAACATTGTCCCAGAACATGAAGATAAATTAGAAACCCCAAACCAGAATAATCATAGTCACAGCAACTCTTATAAAATGGGCAGGATATCTAAATAATACATTTTAAAATCCCAGTGGTGGGGTGACTTTTAGTGCAGATATATAAAGAGCTAAGCTCAGCAGCATGTCAGCTGAATTAGAGGAGAAGAGAACCAAACAAAGCCCATTAACATAGATGTAGAAAGTCAAAGTGCTTGAACAGGAAGAAAAGTCTGAAGTACTGAGCTGAAAAATCTCTAGCAAATTCATATTGCTTTGAAGTAAAAAGCAATAAATCTCAGGATTATATATATGTATAAAAAAAGATGATGCTACTAGTGCCAATAAAATTTACAAACTCAAATGAAGGATTTTTCTAATGCCCCCACCTTCTCCACTTCCCCAGGCATCCTACAATAAACTCATATAAAGTTAGGTTCTCAAATATGAGGAAAGTGGCTCTATTTATCTTACTCACTTTGGGAAACTTGTTTTCAGAAGCTACTCACTTTGGGAAAGTCGTTTTCAGAAGCTGCCTCTGATAAGGTTATACTGCTTCTTACTAACTCAAGTTTAACCTGAGGCCCAAAGTAATGTATATTACAGACATAGTAAATTTCACTTTGCCTTTCCACTTAAGTGTCAATTTTTTTTAATAATTATAATGAACAGGCTCAAACCTTCACATAAATATTTTAGGTCAAAAAGTGTTTGTAGAATTTCAACCAGACCAATTCTTTTGTATATAGGTAACACTACGCTACCAACTTCTAGGGTCTGTCTACACTTCACAGTTATTTCGGAATAAGCTATTCCGGAAGAAATACTTCGACATAGCTTATTTCGAAATAGTGTGTCTACACTACAGGGAAGTTTCGAAATTAGTCTGAGGCAGGCTTCCCTAATGTAGATATTCTACCTCAATGTAGAGCCCCAGGAGGCACTGGGGAGTAATTAATTTGAAGGCCCCTGGGGAGGAGCTATTTTGAAATAGCAGCAGTCCACACTACAGCTATTTCGAAATAGCCATTTTGGAATAGACGTTATTCCTCGTGGAATGAGGTTTACAGACGTCAGAATAAGCCACCCATTATTCTGAAATTATTTTGAAATAATGGAATTGCTGGGTGGATGCTCGTATTTTTATTTTGGAATAACATCCACTATTCCAAAATAATTCTGCTGTGTAGATACAACCTCAGACAGTAAGGGTGTGTCTAGACTACAGGGTTTTGTCAACAAAAGTGTACTTCTTTCGACAAAACTATACCTGCGTCTACACTACCGCTGAATTCTGTCGACGTTATGTCGACAGAACTCAGCAGTTTTGTCAACGGCTGTAAACCTCATTCTACGAGGAATAACGTCTTTTGTCGACAGAGTTCTGTCGACAGAAGGCGTTATTGCATCTACACTGTCCTTTGCGTCTACACTGCCATGTCGATAAAGCGGCTTGCTTTGTCGACAGAACAGGATGTAGTCTACACGCTCTTTGTCGACAGAAGCTTTGTCGACAGTATCTGTCGACAAAACTTCTGTCAACAAAAGCCTGTAGTCTAGATGTACCCTAAGAGAAAGGAATCAAATATAGGTACAGATTTTTCACCATGGGTCTTATCCTTCATAATTAAACCATTTTCTTAGAACAGTGTATAAACACTTTCACAGATAGAAAATACCCAGTATCAAAGAGCAATGTAATTTAGCAGGGAAAGGAATAACAAGAACCAATGGTTGGAAACTGATGCCAGACAATTTCAAATGAGCAATAAGGCATGCATTTTTTTAATAGGGAGTGTGATTAATCACTGAAACAAACTACTAAGGGAAGTGATGGATTTGCCATCTCTTGTTGTTATCGAATCAAAACCGGATGCCTTTCTGGAAAGTATGCTTTAGTTAAACACGAGTTATTGGTCTCCATACAAGGGTAATTGGTTGAATTTCTCTGGTTTGTGCCATTTTGGCCTTAAAGTCTATGAATCGCCGAGTTTCTCTTATTAATTAGTGAAAAATGCTTTGTGATGCCTTGCTGAGGAAGTATGATGTATATAATACACTCCTCCACCCTCAAATCTATTCTATTTTTTCAAGTAATGGCTGAGGATTGTGTGGAAATATGAAGAAAATGAACAGAGAACTAAATTAATACAAGAAAATAGAAGAAGATACATGTAGGCAAATAGATCTAGTTTCAGTGGCTGAGAGAGATCAAGAAGTTAGAGCTTCATTTATTTTAAAAGTGAAAATAACAAAAAAAAAGTCACACTGCCTCCTTCAAATCCTCCTTTGTCCCTCTGTTATCTGTTTTGGGCCTGATCCAAATTTGCTTGATGTCAGTGAAAGATCTGCACTGGCTTTGATAGGATTTTGACAGCACAGGTTAGTTGAGCAATGTATGGCCCTTTTACTGTTGAGAACAGAACACACATGACCTAATGGACATTTTTGCAAGATTCGGCCTTTGGATCTGGGGCTTTTCTTAATCTGAGGGAATGAACATGAAAAAGGATTAGCTGGTCACATCTATAAAGTGAAGAAGAGTTTCACTAAAGTCAGGTCTGAGGGCCCATCCAACCCTCCAACCCAATGAGAGTCTTTCTATTGATGTCAACAGGCTTTGAATCGGCCCTTAATTATCTGCCTAGATTGAGCTTTTTTTGAAGGATGAATATTTATGACTGGATAGTGGTTAGACAAGGTAGGTGATGTATTATCTTTTATTCGACCAGCTTGCGCTGGGGAAAGAGACAAGATTTTGAACAGCACAAGTATCTTCCTCAGAGTGTCACAGATAAATACAATGCAGAACAATAGCAAAACTAGTTAATACCTTTTTACAAGAGATTGTATTGAAGAGGCCAGTTAATACTTCTGCAATCATAAGACAAAAAATAGGGAGAAAAGTTTGTGGATTCCAGATTGTTGTAATGACTCAGAAATCCACTTTATTAAATCCATGCTTTTTAGTGCCTAGCAAAATTATGAATTTCAGTTCCTAGATTCACCTTTTGAAGATGCTGTACAGATTTCCTTGAGGATGGGGGCGGTGTGATTATTTTGTGGAATGTGTTCTCTGTGGTGATATGGTGTCTTATCATTTTTTTGAGTGGGTTCATTGAAGAGCATAGGGATTGTCAGTTTTCCCCCAAATACTTGTTATTAAGACACTAAGTGCATTGGATGAGGTACACCGCATATTATTCTAGGCATCTTGAAAGGTGTATTGTGGGGAGCGAGGTATTCATTATAGTAGTGGAGATATCCGCTGGTTTTGCACTTATCATTTTGACGGAGCTTTGTACTGCTTTGAGTTAGTGTGCCTTGGTCTTTGGGGTGCTTGGTTCTGATGATGAGCTTTGTGAGACAGGAGGGTTGTGTGAAGGACAGAAGGAGGTGGTTTAGGAAGGATTCCTTCCAGGTTGTGGTCCATTGACTATTGGTTATAATTATGTAATGATAGCCCATATTGGTTCCAGTTCAGGGGAGTAGGTGACAGCTAGGTGTGTGTGGTTAGTGGGTGGGGGTTTTTTTTAAATGTATGTAAGAGATTGACTTCAAGTATTTGTGTGGCCTGTCCTATGATGTGACCTATTTCTTGGATGGTGTGTCCTAGTATGAAGGTGGTTTTAAGTGTATTAAGCTGTGTACCCTAGACTTCCTATTGAGAACGTGTTCTGTGGTCTCTCAATGCTGGGCTGCAGATAATGGATTTCTTGGTATATTTGGGCTGGTAACAATTCAGCTCATTCATAGCTAATACAGTAGCCTTTCGCATCTGAAAAGAAATTAAAATCTGTGTTATGTACGTCACAAATTTAAGATTTTTATGGGACTTTCATTGTAGACCCCATTCTGTACATTATAAAACCAACAAAACCCAGTTCAGGCTTCACTCAATGATTCTGTAGATTGGAATAGCCAGGGCAGAGAGATCAACATAAGTTGCTTTTGTAGAAAGAAACTGGAGCATGACCTGGTTAGGCAAAGCATTTAAGCATGTGTTTAGCTTTAAGCATGTGAGCTGTACCATTGCTTTGCTGAATCAGGACCCCACATAACTGATTGGCTAAAGCTAATGTTGAGTCCTTTACAAGTGTAAGAAGTACTGTTCATGGACAGTAGGCAAAAAGGAAGGAGTGCAAAAATTTAACATAGTTTTGCTCTTGAGCAAAAGAATCAGGTAGCAGTTTTAGAAGTACAAAGCCAGACTATAAATAAGAATGTCCATTGTGCAAATATTATGGAAAGGGTTTTTCATAAATTGCAATATGTCAGGCAGTGGTCTACACTAATCTGTTTAAAAAAAAAGAGATTCCAAAAAGAGATTCAGCAAATGATCTCTTGAAATGCAAGCGGGGAAACATTTTTACTGAATTGTTTCTAATCTCTCATTGGAACGTGTTGCTTCCAATTTTCCTCATTCCACCAGGTTTCAGTGATGCCTATTATGTCAAAAGACAGGAAACAAAGGGTAGGAATAAATGGTAAATTTTCAGAATGGAGAGGGGTAACTAGTGGTGTCCCCCAAGGGTCAGTCTTGGGACCAATCCTGTTCAACTTATTCATAAATGATCTGGAGAAAGGGGTAAGCAGTGAGGTGGTAAAGTTTGCGGATTATACCAAATTGTTTAGGATAGTCAAGACAGAAGCAGACTGTGAGAAACGCCAAAAAGATCTCACCAAACTGAGTGATTGGGCAACAAAATGGCAAATGAAATTTAATGTGGATAAGTATAAAGTAATGCACATTGGGAAAAATAACCCCAACTATACGTACAGTATGATGGGGGCTAATTTGGCTATGACAAATCAGGAAAGAGATCTTGGAGTTATCGTGGATAGTTCCCTGAAAACTTCCACACAGTGTGCAGCGGCGGTCAAAAAGGCAAATAGGATGCTCGGAATTATTAAGATAGGGATAGAAAATAAGACACAGAATATCTTACTGCCCCTGTATAAAACTATGGTATGCCCACATCTTGAATACTGTGTACAGATGTGGCCTCCTCACCTCAAAAAAGATATTTTGGCCTTGGAAAGGGTTCAGAAAAGGGCAACTAAAATGATGAGGGTTTTGGAAAAGGTCCCATACGAAGAGAGGTTAAAATGACTGGGACTTTTCAGTTTAGAAAAGGGGAGACTGAGGGGGGATATGATAGAGGTATATAAAATCATGAGTGGTGTGGAGAGGGCCAATAAAGAAAAGTTACTTATTAGTTCCCATAATAGAAGAACTAGAGGACACCAAATGAAGTTAATGGGTAGCAGGTTTAAAACTAATAAAAGAAAGTTCTTCACACAGCATGTAGTCAACCTGTGGAACTCCTTGCCAGAGGAGGTTGTGAAAGGTAGGACTATAACAGAATTTAAAGAGAAGCTAGATAATTTCATGGAGGTTAGGTCCATAAAAGGCTATTAGCCAGGGGATAGAAATGGTGTCCCTGGCCTCTGTTTGTCAGAGGCTGGAGAGGGATGGCAGGAGACAAATCGCTTGATCATTGTCTTCGGTCCACCCTCTCTGGGGCACCTGGTGCTGGCCACTGTCGGCAGACAGGCTACTGGGCTAGATGGACCTTTGGTCTGACCCAGTATGGCCGTTCTTATGTTCCTATGCTTCCTCTAATTAGATTTTTTTTTAAAGTTTCTATGTAAAGAAAACACAAAATAATTTGACACTCCCAGATTCTCAAACCATAGAATCCTAGGGCTGGAAGAGACCTCAGGAGGTCATCGAGTCCAGCCCCCTGCCCAAAACAGGACCAACCCCAACTAAATCATCCCAGCCAGGGCTTTGTCAAGCCAGGACTTAAAAACTTCTAGGGATGGAGATTCCACCCCCTTCCTAGGGAACCCATTCCAGTGCTTCCCCACCCTCCTAGGGAAATAGTTTTTCCTAATATCCGACCTAGACCTCCCCCACTGTAATGTAAGACCATTGCTCCTTGTCCTGCCATCCGTCACTTCTCAGAGCAGCCTCTCTCCATCCTCTTAGCAGCCTTCAACTACCTGAAGGGAGGTTACAATCAAATCCTCCCTCATTTTTCTCTTCTGGAGATTAAACAAGCCCAAACCCCCTCAGCCTGTCTTCGTAGGTCAAATCCATAATGGTAGGTGCTATTTATGGATTTTGCAAAACCAGGATTTTCATAAATAGATAGATAAAAAAATGTGGCTGGTGGGTCACTCTGTAAAAAGTTTGCTGTGGCTATTAGCTGGGATGGAAAAGGATGGTGCCCACTCCTCTGTTTGCCAGAAGCTGGAAATGAGCAACTGGGAATGGTTCACTTGATGATAACCTCTTCCAGCCATTGGCCATCATAAGAACATAGGATACTGGACTAGGTGGACCTTTGGTCTCACCCAATATGGCTGCTCTTATTGTCTTATGTTAACCAGTAGCCTCACCCATAGTCTTCCCCTCCCCTTTTTGCGATAGTGCCGCTAAACCGAACAGCACAATATGTCACTATTGACTCTTTCCTCTCACACCACGATCTATTCAAACTCAGGATTTCTCCACAGCATTCTGCCCAAATGGATGCATTCTCCGAGCAGCGAAAATTTCACTCTAAAGGAGGAAAAACACATTTTTTTCCTCCCTTACTGAAGCCCATGCAGCAAGAACCTGTGTTGCTTTAAGTAAATATTTTTGTAATAACTAATAAGTAAGGGGGAGAAATCAGTTCTATTAATTTCTTTGTGCTCTAATGAGCCTAGCAGATCATTATGTTCTCCCCCCCCTTTCTCTCTCTCTCTTTTTGTTTCTTACTAAAGGAACGCTTGAATAGAACTATCTGGTTTAGAAGATGAGGCTGACTGATTACTGTAATTCATAGGGCCTTAATTAGCTGCACAAACCATTAGCTACAATTAGACTATTATAAAACACTTGATGCGCTGTGTCAACCATGGGGGCTCATTTATTCTTGTGGCAGGGACGGGGTGGGGGGCGGGAGGGGAAGAGCACAGTACAGCTGAGCATGCTAATAAAGAATGATTTTTGATTTAAGATGTTGCCGATAGTGCCTCAAAATTAATCTCAATAGCTGTCTAATTTGTGTCGGTGGATGGTATATTTATTGTAAAATGACACCAAAGCTAAATGAGTTACCTGAAGCAGGAGTGCTAATGTCAGCGCCTGGAGATGCAACTCCATATGCCGTAATATAGCAAGGCACTGGGACTGAATGCTCCCAGTGGAGCACTTGGCTTCATCTGTCTCCGAAAATGCAGCAACCTGGCTTCTACTTTATGATGCTTAAATAATAGTAATAATAAAAAAGAGAGGCGGGAAACACATTCCGCAACAGTTTTGAAAGGGAAGGGGCTGATAAGGGGAGAGCGCCGCTCAAATCCCTTTGGAAAGCAGGTGGGATTCTAGCTCAGGGGACGGGGCTGTGCAAAGTAAGAGAGAGCCAATAATGCAGATGGGTGAGATTGCGTCTAATGGGGTTTTTAATGCAAGGCTGAGACTTTTCAAAACAGACGTGTTTTCTCTTTATAGATATAAACCATCTTTTCCTGCAGGATGACAGAGTGACATTATGCACCGCTCTGCATCTTGAAGCCCCTCCCTCCACCCTCAGCCACATGGCTGCCCCCTCCCCAGTGCTCTGGGGAACTGTGAGCCATGCAGCCTCGCCCCTCCCCCATGCTCTGGGGGGGGAGGGGAGGGAGGGAAGGCAGGAGCAGAGTGGCCTCCAGCTGGGCCTGGTCCCACCCCCTGGCAGCCAGCAGGAGAGAACTGGGCCTGCTGTGGTGAGACCTCTGCCCGGCCCCATCTCCCGGTGGACCTGGTGCAACCTCAGCTTGGCCCCTCCTGGCGGCTGGGGGGGTAAACAGTCGGGGCTGGGGTGGCCTTGGATCTGGACCCTACCCATAGGCTGGGGGCAGCCTCTGACCCTCCTCTATGGTGGCGAGGGGAAAAGGGGAGGAAAGGCACTTGGGCCCGGTGGCCTTGGCCCCAGGCCCTCCCCAACCAACAGGGGGGTTGGTGAGCATAGCAAGCAGGGGTTCTTTTTAATAATGTTTTCCAATTCATATTTTATTGATCTAAGTTTCTAGTAACCAATTGCTGGAAATGTCTTTTCATTTCCTTTGGATTTTCATTCCCTCCCCCCTTAATTTCCTGCTTATCCCTTTGCAACAGAATGTCAGGAACTTGGGGCTTGTCTACACAATGGAGAAGATGGGCCCTCTGAAGGTCAATCTGCTAGTGTTCGATTTAGCCGGTCTAGTGTAGACCCCCAAATCGAACGCTGAGGGCAGCTCCCACTGGCATTGTGTACTGCTCCTTCCATAAGGAGTGAAGTAAGCCGATAGGAGAGTGTGCTCCCATCAGCCTCCCGCAATATAGACGCCATGGTGGGTCAGCTTAAGGTAAGCTGAATCCACCCGTGTATTTTGCATAGCTGGATGGTATACCTTAACGGACCTGCCTGGTCTAGTGTAGACCAGGCCTTACAGAGCAGAGAGTAGTGAAACACCACTTGCCAGTTGATCTTTCCTTTACCTGCCAGTGAACTAGGCTCATGTATGAGGGTATGTCTACACTTGCAACCTAGTTCAAACTAGGGATGCAAATGCAGGCTTTTGAAATAGTCAGTGAAGCGGGGATTTAAATATCCTGCACTCCATTAGCATGATCTCGCTGGCGCGTTACTCCGATCAACAGCTGTTTCGAAAGTGAAAGTGCGTGCCGGGACGTGTTAGTTTGAACCAAGGGGTTTCGTTCAAACTAACGCGTCCCAGCGCGCACTTTCACTTTCAAAACAGCTGTTGATCAGAGTAACGCGCCGAACTAGGGTGCAAGTGTAGACATACCCTAAGAGAGCAGAGGGGAAGAAAAAGAAAATTGTATTTCATGTGATGACTAAGGGTGTGTCGACACTGCACTGTTATTTCAAGATAACTAGGGTAATTTTGAGTGTCCACACAGATATTCTGTTATTTCAAATAATTTTGAAATAATGGATGGCTTATTCTGAAATCTTTAAACCTCATTCTACGAGGAGTAACACCTGTTCCGAAATAGCTATTTTGAAATAAGGCGTGTGTAGACATTCCACTGCTGCTATTTCAAAATAGCTCCTCACCAGGGCCATTCTAAGTTATTCCTCTCCAGTGCCTCCTGGGGCTCTAAATAGAGATGGCACATCTACACTGCAGGGAAGCCTCAAAATGAGTCTGAGGCAGGCTTCCCTAATGTAGACGTGCTATTTCAAAATAAGGTATTTTGGAATAACTATTCCGGAATAGCTTATTTCAAAATAAGTGTGCAGTATAGATGTACCCTAGGCAATTTGAGTTCAATTCCTTCTTGTGATATGTCCTGTGTTCCCCTGGACAAGTGAATTTTCACTATCTGTGCCTTGTTTCCCATCTGTAAAATGCTGAATATATTTTCTTTTGCTACTAGTAGTATGGATTTTATACCATATACACATAAGGGCATAACTATGACTAGATAATGGATTCTTCGGGTTCCACCATTGTTGTTATACTCATAGACATATATGCTATGTCCACACTACAAAGAAAAGTGGAAAAAGATATGCAAATTGTACACTGCAATTTGCGTATCTTTTTCCACTTTTCTTTTGAAAGGGGCTTTTCTGGAATTTGGCGCGTCTTCATGGCACCAAATTCCAGAAAAACCTGCTCTTTCACCACATCCCTTATGCCTTCTAGAACAAGGTTTACAGGGAAGGTGAAAGAATGCGTCCGCTTTTGCAAAAAAAATTTCGGAAAAGTGGATGTGTTCCTTGGACGCGGCATTGGTTTTCCGGAATACCAGAATGTATGGACTGCAGGAGAAATACTAAACAGATCTTCTGACACCAAAAGCATCGACCACTGCCACTGGCGCCAAAAGGAAAATACATCTGGAAATTTTGGTTGTGTTAGATTTCCTCTCTCCCATTTTAGGAGAAGCATTTAGAAATGTAGCACTATCTCTATCACTTCCATGAAACGAGGAGGCAAAAAACTCTGCTATCCCTCATCTTTCTATCTAAGCTCCATTCAGATGGAAGGTAGAGAATTTCCACATCTATGAAAAGAAAAGTTAGTGCCACATTGAAGCTTCATCGGAAAGGGCTTTGAAAGTTCAGCATGAAAGCATGTCACTGGATAACCCATATGCTGCCCTACATGCCCCTGGGATAGGTGCTTCAGTCCTCATTCTCCATGTTCAGGTGCTTCTCCGGGGCAGAGTGGCATTTTATTATCTCAGGATAAGGGTAACCTGCGTGTGCAGGATTTGAGAGGATTCCAGGACATATGCATCTGGCATTTGCAGCTTTGCTCCCTCTTTATCACAAGAGATGGAGACATTTGTTGCACTCCTAAACTCCAGAGAGCTATATAGATAAAACTATAAAATTAGACTCAGTAGGATTTTTTTTTTTGGCAAGGAAAATATCAAACAAATGTAAAATAAAAATGGGTCCATTTTTTGTGGAATAATTCTACTTTTCATTGAAAAATGAAAAAAAAATCCACTTTGGGCTTTAGTCCCCAAAACAAGGCTCAATAAGATTTTTGTTTGTTTTTTCCATGGGAAAAATTAAAAGGGAAGAAAGCAGACAATGTTTATCCAACCCTAACCCAATTTTTCATCCAAACAAAATTGTGACAGAAAATGTTTATTCTGCTCTATTCAAAATACTGTTAGGGTATGTCTAGACTACATGCCTCTGCCGACAGAGGCATGTAAATTAGACATACCGACATAGTCAATGAAGCGAGGATTTAAATATGCCCCGCTTCATTAAAATAAAAATGGCCGCCACGCTGTGCCATCTCAGCTGATCATCAGCACAGTGCGGCAGTCAAGACGCGGATCGGTCGACAGGGAACGCCTTTGTCGACCGCTCCCTTATGCCTCGTGAAACATGCCTCGTGAAACTGCTCCCTTATGCCTCTGAGATGACAGAACTCAGATTGCCAAAGCTGCTGGCAGAACTGATGGTGACCAGTGATACCTCTCAAAAACAGCGCAATAGTCACCAACGTGGCTTGAAGGAAGACCTGATTCAGACCTGTAGAACCAGGGATAAGTCCAACTACAGGGTGACCGGAAGGAGAGCTGGTGACTGCAACAGGAAGGAAGGAAAAAGTTTTTTCATGGGAATAAAGGTTGATGGCCCAGCCATAAAAAAAATCCATGGACTGTAGTAATGGCTTAAGAGTGTAGCCTGAGCACATTGTATTCAAGACGCTTGTTATGTCATGCTGAAAGAAAGTTTACACAGCGCCAAATTTTGAAATAACACACTATTTCAAGACGTCCCTTATCCCTCATGCAATGAGGTTTACAGGGATGACGAAATAGCACGTGCACTATATTTCACAATAGCGGACACATTGAAAGGATGCAGGGTTGCTATTTTGGGATACTTCTCATATCCCGAAATAGCACTGCAGTGTAGATGCACCCTATGTGGAGGACCGGTGCTAATGAGGCTTACTAAATCAGTGTGGATATAGCCCATTTCCAACAGTTGACCAGAAGGTATGAATACCAAAAGGGGGGAAAATTACTTTTTGTCCTGAGCTAGGCCACTCCCAGTCTCTATACAGACCCAGGTTGATCATGTCAAGTTTGCATATGAATTCTAATTTAGCTTTACCATAGCAGGCTTAGTATGATTCCCCCGCTGGGATGTTGAATGTATATGATCAGTACTTCTACTTGGTGATTCAATTATATGCAGTATAGTTGCACTTGTGTCAGTCTCCAGGATATTAGAGAGACAAGATGGGTGAAGTAATATCTTTTATTGGACCAACTTCTGCTGCTGAGAGAGATAAGCTTTCAAGCCACACAGCTCAAAAGCTTGTCCCTGTCACAACAGAAGTTGGTCCAATAAAAGATATTACTTCATTCCTCTTGTCTCTCTGGTTCAACTATAGTTATTTTGAACCAATTCCAACTTACAGATGTTTCATAAAGATACGGGAAAAATCAAGGAATTATTGGACTTCACCAGCCTAGATTTTAAAGTTAGAAACCCTGCAGCTTCAGAGCAAAGAATGGGGGGGGGGGGGGGATTAAGAAGAAGTAAAAGTGCCACCTTTCTTGTTTACTAGACTTGGTTTAGACCTCATAAGTCTCCTTTAATGTAATGTTCTTGCTTGTTTTGTTCCAAAGGAAAAGGTCTCTGGAATAAAAATTTATCATAATTGAAATAAAAAATGTAAAAGACCAGCATAAAACATTTAACAGCAATAGTTAATAATGTATACAATAAAATATTGCACTAATATATTGATAAATAAGGTAATAAAGTATTAATGTGATTATATAACATCACGTTCCACAGCCATTCCTCCTCAACAATTTAAAAAACAACTGCAACACAATCCCTTGGAAAATAACTTAAAATGAGGACATTCAGCCTGATTCTTCTCCAGCTTACATCATGTCTATACTGGTGGGACTTCTGTGGCGATAACATACTCTTGTCCCTAACAAGACAGAACAGGAGCATTCCAATGATTTGTTCTTTGTTTGTTCCCCAAACGGAGCAGTTCACTCAGCTGTCAGATACTTCCCAGTATCTCACAATGCCTGTCCTGATTGACCATGCTCAGTGTTTTGTGATCTCTTCTGCCCTGCAGACCTGCGTTCCCCCCACCTCCCTCCTTTCAAAGCTCTGGGAAGCTCAGACAATTGCAATCAAAATGCCTGCAGCTCAGTGAGTACAAGAATTTCAGGGGGTTCTTAAATAGATGCTCAGGTGGTTTGTGGGATATAATAGTGACCAGTGTTTTGTGTAGGTACTACAGGGGATATTCACAAATATCTTCTTTGTCTGTGAATATCATCATTCCCTGGCTAGTAGATTTTTATTTGACAATTGGCAATAGTGGGGCCTGTCTGAGATGGGAAGAGGAAGAATAGGTCTGTGCTAGCTGATTTGCTGTTCAGAAACATCAATGACAACACCTGCCGCTCATAGTGACAGTTGTTTTACTTAGCGCTTGCTGACCACAATTGGAGGGTGACTTCTTTCATGCCCCATGCACCTGCATGAGAGTAGATCACACTCTGGAGTTGAGGGTTCCTGCTACTACTTACAGATCATATGAGTCAGTCTATAGGATAGTCCTGCCAGAAAAAAGCCATGTGTGCTTGTAAGGCAGAGGTGGACAATAATTTTTGAAGGGCGGCCACTTCACAAACTTTGGAAGTGATTACGGGCCACTCTGGAAGGGGCAGGGCCTCAGGAGGATGGGGCGGGGTCAGGAAACTTTTTGCATGCTCCTCTGCCCATAGACCCTGCTTGGCCTGAGGGTAGGGGAGCCCACAAAGTCTCTCGCTCCCCTACCACACCCTGCCAGGGGCATGTGGTGCCTAGAGGGAACTTTTAGGTATTTTGAACAGCTGGCAGTTCCCTCTGTTGCTGTGCGCCTCTGGTGGGGGGAGGAGACTTCGTGCATTCCCCTGTCCCCACGTCTTGACTGGCCTGGAGGAAAGGGAGCCACAGGGTGGCCACAGCTTGGCAGGCTGAATCCAGCCCATGGACACTGTCTTGTCCACCCCTGCTCTAAGGGGATGGTCTTGTGATTAAGGCCCCGGGTTAAGACACACAGGTGGTATCATACCAAATTCATGGTCCATTTTAGTCATTTTCAAAGTCATGGGATTTAAAAAATAACAATGTTCATGATTTGAGCTATTTAAATCTGAAAGTTCAAGGTATTTTAATTGTAGGGGTCCTGACACAAAAAGGAGCTATAGGGTGGTTGCAAGGTTATTGTACGCGGTGTTGCGATACTGCGATAATTAGTTCTGTACTGCTGCTGGCAGCAGCGCTGCTTTCAGAACTGGGCAGCAGGGAAGAGATGGCTGCTGGCCAGGAGCCCTGATCTGAAGGCGGAGCGACTGCCACTGCATAGAAAGAAGGATGCCATGATATGGCATCGCCACCTGACTTCTGCCCTGCTGCCTACAGAGCTGGGCCCTCAGTCAGCAGCCATCACTCTCCAGCCACCCAGCTCTGAAGAAAGCAGTGCAGAAGTAACGGTTGCATGGTATGGTATTGCCCCCCGACTTCTGCACTGCTGCGGGCAGGGCGCTGCCTTCAGAATTGGGTGCCTGGCTAGCACCTGCTGCTCTCTAACTGCCCAGATCTGAAAACAATGCCCCAACGACCCTAAAACTAACTTGTGACCCCCCTGCCACTCTCCCTTGGGTCAGAATATGCAATTTGGGAAACTCTAGTCTCTGAAATCTGTATAGTATACAGGAAACACACACACACAAAGACCAGATTCATCGGGTGAGCTACCAGATTTCATGGTCCATGATGTATTTTTCACGGTCATGAATTTGGTAGGGTCCTATATATGAGTCCATGGTATAATTCCTAGTCACTCATTTTCCCAGGCTACGTCTACACTGCAGGGTTTTTGAGCAAGAAGTCTTTTGCGGAAGAGTTCTTGCACAAAAACTTTGTGCGCAAAAGCTCATCCACACCTCAAAGCGCATCGCTTTTGTGCAAGACAGCGTCCACACTGCATGGACACTCTTGCGTAAGAAAGCTCTGACGGCCATTCACAGAATGGCCATCAGAGCACCTGTGCTTTTTTCGGATAGGCTCTTTTTGCACAAGAAACCTCTGCGGAGCGTCCACACATGCCTTTTTGGGCAAGAGCTGTAGCATAAAAAGGAGTTATGCCTCATAGAAGGAGGTTTACCTACACCACAAAAAGCTCTCTGTTCTGTCAATTGACTGTAGATTTTCTTGTGCAAAAACACGCTTGAGGTGTGGACGCTCCAAGGGTTTTTGCGCAAAAATTGCCATTTTTGCGCAAAAACCTTCTAGTGTAAACATAGCTTCATTGCCTCAGTATTTTCTTAGCTGGTGGTGGGAGAGGTTATGAGAATAAAAATACAAAGGTGGTGCTCAGATGTTACTGTGCGGAGAAGAGATAGGGAAGTTAGCTATAAGGGATTTTGGTTAATAGATGACTTGCAAAGGGCAAAGCATGTTAATTAAGGGGAACCTTTGTTTTACTACATTTGCGTGTTACTGTAACTACAGTCCTCTACTCAGCACACCTTAGCCCTGCATGCTCAAGCGTCCTTAATTTCTACACAGCTGAAATGTTCAGCAAGTTTGAGAGTAGCCAGGGCTATTTTCTATGCAATAATGTTTCTTGCCCGTGGCTGAAAATTTTAGTGCATTAATGTACATCAGTCATCCACCCTCACATCTGTGCTAAAAATGGAGGAAGATAGACAATGTAACAGCCTCATTTTCATGATGTAGCTTGTTTGTATGTCTGTGCATCGTGCCAGTCATGTGAACATACAAGCCACATAACAATTAATTTGATTTCCATTCAGGGCAAATGTACTAACATGTAATGCTAGCCAAGCGCTGCCTAAGTGTTAATCTCCTCCCCCCCAAAAAAACCGCAAACAACCCAGAGCCCTCTTTCAGGTCTCTGTCACAGGCAGATCTCGTTGACTCAGGACAAGCCTTCATGCTGTACGTTGAGGTGTGAATCGCTGGATCCTTTTCTTAGTAGCGTCCATTCTGATCAGCCTGCAGTCTGGTATGTTTTTGCCATCTCCAACCTATCACCTAGGGTTAGGCTTATTCTTTTATTGTTCCTGATAATCTGTGAAAATTGTTCTCTTGAACTCCTTGGTAGTTTGGTCTTTGGAACAGGAAATGTCTATTTCAAACTCTCTTGTGTTCACTGTCTCTCTTCCCTGTGCTTTGGGACTCCTGATTTTCCTGCTGTTGTTCATGTTCCCTGAGTCTGTGCTTGGCAAGAGCTGGTCTTAGCTTTGTCCATTGTACTTAGACAGCTGGTAGTGTGATTGCTTTGTGCATGTATCTGTTGCCTGAAGTGTTCCTCACAGTGATGTCCATGATTGTATGCTCAGGTCTATCACCTCTCACTGGTATGGCCATTGGGACCAAAGCAAGAAGTTACTGCAGGGAACTTTGATGGAAAGTATGTCTAAAGTCACTGCTGGAAGGAAGGTTGTATTTACATGAACTCTCTGCCAAAGCAGCAGGAAATTGGCTAGTTTTACAAACAAATTTTAAACACCATGAGCATTACAGATTTACCTGTGATTGTCACTCTCACCAGGAACCATGCTAATTTATCTGCTGGATAAATAAGTATGTGCCACAGTTTGGTAGAAGGTATTTTTCAGCTAAAAGAAGGAAAGTGTGAGGAAGAGTTCTGTTCCAGGCATGTAAGAGCTAGCCCCAAATGAAAATGGAAAATAAATGTTATCACTTTCTTTTCTGCCCCCCCATCTACTTCTAAAAATAAATCCAATTGTTTTATTCTTTTCTAAATTTAAAATGTCACCAAATATGGACCATTTCAACCCATACTCTTATTAGGGCTGGAGAAAACTAATGAATATTTAAATTAGAAAACAACCCCTTGATCAATTGAAAAAAAAAAAAGCTTGTCAACTCACTCTAGTATGTGTATTGCTCGAATTGGCACCCAGGAAAGGTGAGAACTTTAGATTGAGACTTTGTAACAATTGGACTGCGGGGATATTCAGATTTCTGCTTCATCACCAGCAGTGGCATAGTTCGAGAAAAAATCCACTCAAGTCAGTAAGCTAAACCAGTATAAAAGCGGTGTGAGGGCAGAACCTGTTGAAATAACAAACTGGAATAGGTAGAGCTGTGTCCTCTCAGGTCCACCCTTGTCTTCATCCATGCATCAGAGATGGAGAAATGTCAGCTTTACCACTTGGCTTGCATGGCATGCAAAGCTTGTTCTATCTATAAGCAAATATCTGAGACTCTTGGTACCTCTTCCAAAGGATCCCTCCAACCCAGGAAAGTATTCAAGGGTGCTCATTGGAGAAGGGTCTGTCTTTTTCTTCCAAGTTGTATGGCACAATGGGTTCCTGGTCCATGAGGGGGACACCTATGATAAGACAAATGATCAATCATAACAACATGGCTTTTTTCCAGACCTGCCTCCAGTAAGATCCATCTGTAAATAAATTCTGCCATCCACAGGCACTTCTTCACAAGGTTCTGCTGACACCTGGGCAGTGTGCATGTGTTGTGGCCTGTCTAAGTCAGGCTTGGAGATGTCGGTGGAGAGGTATGCAAATGCTCTTTTTGTTCCCCATAGCCTTTGTTGACTGGCTTAAACTTACATCCCATGGGATGTCTCTTGAGATATTTAGAAAATAATGGAGATCCCAGTCAATCCTGTCCTGGCAGGAACAACTGTTACCTATTCCAAGCATGGACAGAAGCTCTGTGCCCTGCTAGGTCAATTACTGAAAAAAATAGGCTCAATTTGTTCCAGTCTATCTGGTAAATATGTATATGTGCAGTTTCTTTAAAACATTTAATTATTTACTCAAGAGACCAGAACAGCTGTTCTGCCAGGTAAATACATTTCGAGACAGCTTTTTAAAATGTGTATTACGTTAGCTCTATTTCCACTTAAATACATTTTTTATAATGCAAATTCTTTTAAAAGGCAGAATCTATTACCTTCTGAGCCATTCTGTGCTACCGTGTAAACATAGTTTTGGGGCACATGCTATGCATAATAAAATGTCTAGCTAAGATACTTAGAAAAGTCAAGTGTTTTTTGCTGCTTTAGGCCACGTTCTAGTATTCTTAACTCAGTAGTAGTTATCTACTAAGGAGTGCTATCCTTGAGTGATGTTAGTGGAACTATTCAGGGAGTAAAACGCTACTCAGAATAAGCAGAGCAGAATTTATGCAAGATGCCATTTTTCAAATTTAATATTTTAACCATATTAACGTCCTGGGTTTTTTTCTTTATTGGAGACTAAAAGCAGTTAGACAATAATGATAATTATTATTGTCATCATCATTTGTATTGCTGGAGGAGAACCAGAGAGGAACCAGCAGCCCATGGTGAGAAGCTGTATAAACATGGAACAAAAAGATATTTGCTGCCCCAAATAGCATTTGCTAACAGATGTTATTTTGTAAAATAAGATTTTTTGAAGTGAAATTAGTGTAATGTAGAATTTTTGATGAGTTACTCATCATTTTCCACTAATCTAAATTGGGTCAGTAACATAATATATATATATCTATATTAGATGGAGCTTTTCCTGGTTTCACTTTTTAGTGCAGAGATATTTCTAGGTTTTTTTATGGAGATCCATAGGCCCTTGCCTTATACATGTTTTTGAACATTACCAATGGAAAAACTCCTAGAATCTCTGACATTCAGGCTTGACTTGGATAGGCAATCAGAGAAGTCTTCTGGGTCCTTATCATAACTTATGCAACCACCTCAATACCCCCTGGGTTCAGAAACTGAACAAGAAACCTCACAAGAGTAGTTTTTTGGAATTTGCAGGAGTTCTGCTTCTGCCTGGATAAGGAATACTGGGTGAAAATAGCTTTTACATATGGAAGAACTCAAGTGACTAAAACAAACTTTTGTCAAATTCAGGCCCCAGTTCAGTAATACTCCACATTTGCAGAATCTTGTTGATTTAAATAAATAACCAAGGGCAGTATATTTTGACCATATAAATATGAAAAAAATGCAAACAATTTAAACAAGCATTCTCGGACCTCAAAAGGTTCCATCTGAATGCTGAGCAAAGATCTGGGTCTTTGGGTCATTTCTTCCTTCCCTCACAATGGTGTGCATATTTGTACATAACTATAAATAGCAAGTGGATACAGGAGCCATCTGACGGTATGTTTTACTGATGATAGTAAAAGAAAACAGTACACTTTCTTCTGTGGCTGGTGATTTCAGTTATATAGTTGGGATGGTATGTGTGGGACAGTTTGAGCCCTTGTTCCCTGGATCACCCTTGATTAGCCTCAATTAGCCTTGTGATTACCCTCCCCCCATGGATAGTAATGGGGTAGGGCTTACGTAGGACTCCCTTGAGTGCAGTCAAGGGTGTGAATGGAAGATTGTGTAGACTTACCCACCCTTGCTTAACACAGTGTTTCTTAAAGACCAGTCTATGTACTGGCATGGGCCTGAGATCTCCCTGACAGAGATTAGGAAGACATCAAGCCAGTCCTTGGTATCAAAAAGATCGAGAAACTGTACTTTTTCATTCACTGACAATATCGCTCAGAATGCTCTGGACTAGAGCCCAGTGTGCTGTAACAAGATCGCCATGTTCCTCTGGATACAAAACTTGCTTGTGTAGTTCATGCCACATCATCATCACCACTATTGTTAGTGAGCTAGTTGGACAACAGCTATCATGGGCAGATCTAACCGAGCTGCTATAAATATCCCAGTCTGCAATATAGACATAAAAAGAGAAACTTCCAAGTTGCCTCTTCCAGCCAGCCATTCTTTCCATGCTTGCAACATAACTGAATGCGGTAGGACACTCCCTGTGTTTGTATTGATGTGACTGCAGCCTCCGTGGTTGGGCTGTAATTTGTTTCATCTCACCTTCAGCCCGAAGAGCTGACTCTCACTCCTTTGTCTAAGCTGTAGTCAGAAAGAGAGGAGGGGAGAGGGCAAACCATGGGCCAGAGCAGACAAACAACCGCATACAAAGGAATACAATGCACCAGGGAAGGGCAGACAAATAAGCAGTGGCAAATTTTTAAAGTGCTTCTACACAAATGCTAGGAGTCTGACTAATAAGATGGGTGAACTAGAGTACCTAGTATTAAATGAGGAGATTGACATAATAGGCATCACTGAAACCTGGTGGAATGAGGAAAATCTGTGGGACACAATCATACCGGGATATAAAATATATCGAAAGGATAGAGCAGGCCGGGTGGGTGGTGGAGTGGCACTGTATGTGAAAGATAATGTAGAATCAAATGAAATAAAAATAAGTGAATCAATATGTTCAATAGAATCGCTATGGATAGTAATTACATGCTCCAATAATAAGAAATTAGCAGTAGGGATATATTACCGACCACCTGAACAGGACAGTGATACTGACATTGAAATGCTGAGGGAGATTAGAGAGGCTACCAAAATAAAGAACTCTATAATAATGGGGGATTTTAATTATCCCCATATTGACTGGGTACATGTCACCTCAGGAAGAGAAGCAGAGATAAAATTTCTCAATGGCCTAAATGACTGCTTCTTGGAGCAGCTGGTGCAGGAACCCACAAGGGGAGAGGCAATTCTCGATTTAGTCCTGAGTGGAGCACAGGATCAGGTCCAGGAAATAACCGTTACAGGACCGCTTGGGAATAGTGACCATAATATAATAACATTCAACATTCCTGTGGTGGGTAGAACACCTCAGCAGTCCAGTACCCTGGCATTTAATTTCAAAAAGGGGAATTACACAAAAATGAGGAGGCTAGTTAAACAGAAATTAAAAGGCACAGTGACTAGAGCCAAATCCCTGCAAGCTGCATGGAAACTTTTTAAAGACACCATAATAGAGGCCCAACTTAAATGCATACCCCAAATTAAAAAACATAGCAAGAGACCTAAAAAAGTGTCACCGTGGCTTAACCACCATGTAAAAGAAGCAGTGAGGGACAAAAAGGCATCTTTTAAGAAGTGGAAGTCCAATCCGAGTGAGATAAATAGAAAGGAACATAAACACTGTCAAATCAAGTGTAAAAATGTAATAAGAAAAGCAAAAAAAGATTTTGAAGAACAGCTAGCCAAAAACTCAAAAAGAAATAACAAAATGTTTTTTAAGTACATTAGAAGCAGGAAGCCTGCTAAAAAACCTGTGGGTCCCCTAGACGATCGAACTATAAAAGGCGCAATCAAGGACGATAAAGCCATTGCGGAGAAACTAAATGATTTCTTTGCTTCAGTCCTCACGGCTGAGGACATTGGGGAGATTCCCAAATCTGCACCGTCCTTTGTGGGTGATGAATCTGAGGAACTGTCCCGGATTGAAGTGTCATTAGAGGAGGTTTTGGAACAAATAGAAAAACTTAATGTTAACAAATCTCCGGGACCGGATGGCATTCATCTAAAAGAACTCAAATGGGAAATTGCTGAACTAGTATCTGTGGTTTGTAACCTATCCCTTAAACTGGCTTCTGTACCTAATGACTGGAAGGTAGCCAACGTGACACCAATATTTAAAAAGGGCTCTAGAGGCGATCTGGGCAATTACAGACTGGTAAGTCTAACTTCAGTACCGGGCAAATTAGTTGAAACAATAGTAAAGAATAAAATTGTGAAGCATGTAGAAGAACATAATTTGTTGGACAAAAGTCAACATGGTTTCTGTAAAGGGAAATCCTGTCTTACTAATCTATTAGAGTTCTTTGAAGGGGTTAACAAACATGCGGACAAGGGGGATCCAGTAGATATAGTATACTTAGATTTTCAGAAAGCCTTTGACAGGGTCCCTCACCAAAGGCTCTTGTGTAAATTACATGGCCATGGGATAAGAGGGAAGGTCCTTTCTTGGATTGAGAACTGGTTAAAAGACAGGAAACAAAGGGTAAGAATAAATGTTAAATTTTCAGAATGGAGAGGGGTAACTAGTGGTGTCCCCCAAGGGTCAGTCCTAGGACCAATCCTGTTCAACTTATTCATAAATGATCTGGAGAAAGGGGTAAGCAGTGAGGTGGTAAAGTTTGCAGATGATACCAAACTGTTTAGGATAGTCAAGAGAGAAGCGGACTGTGAGGGACTCCAAGAAGATCTCACCAAACTGAGTGATTGGGCAACAAAATGGCAAATGAAATTTAATGTGGATAAGTGTAAAGTAATGCACATCGGGAAAAATAACCCCAACTATACGTACAGTATGATGGGGGCTAATTTGGCTACGACAAATCAGGAAAGAGATCTTGGAGTTATCGTGGACAGTTCTCTGAAAACCTCCACACAGTGTGCAGCGGCGGTCAAAAAGGCAAATAGGATGCTCGGAATTATTAAGAAAGGGATAGAAAATAAGACCCAGAATATTTTACTGCTCCTGTATAAAACTATGGTACGCCCACATCTTGAATACTGTGTACAGATGTGGTCTCCTCACCTCAGAAAAGATATTTTGGCCTTGGAAAGGGTTCAGAAAAGGGCAACTAAAATGATTAGGGGTTTGGAACGGGTCTCATATGAGGAGAGGCTAAAGAGACTGGGACTTTTCAGTTTAGAAAAGAGGAGACTGAGGGGGGATATAATAGAGGTATATAAAATCATGAGTGGTGTGGAGAGGGCCGATAAAGAGAAGTTATTTATTAGTTCCCTAAATAGAAGAACTAGAGGACACCAAATGAAATTAATGGGTAGCAGGTTTAAAACTAATAAAAGAAAGTTCTTCTTCACACAGCCTGTAGTCAGCCTGTGGAACTCCTTGCCAGAGGAGGCTGTGAAGGCTAGGACTATAATAGAGTTTAAAGAGAAGCTAGATAATTTCATGGAGGTTAGGTCCATAAAAGGCTATTAGCCAGGGGATAAAATGGTGTCCTTGGCCTCTGTTTGTCAGAGGCTGGAGACGGGTGGCAGGAGACAAATCGCTTGATCATTGTCTTCGGTCCACCCTCTCTGGGGCACCTGGTGCTGGCCACTGTCGGCAGACAGGATACTGGGCTAGATGGACCTTTGGTCTGACCCAGTACGGCCATTCTTATGTTCTTATGTCCCCATGAAAAACAGAACTTCATTTCTTCCCCCAATAACTCAGCATCATGTCTTTTACCATTTTCTTTCCACTTTTTCCTCTGTTTTCTCCAGGGCCACCCTGAGAAGTGAAATGTTCAGGCAACTTTGTCTTTTGTCACCTGGGAGTGCGGCAAATTCTATTTTGTGAAATCAAGGTACCACACAGCTACTGTAAGTGAAACACTAGGACAAATTGTTTCCCCCTAAATATGTTATGCTCAAGTTCTGTTTTCCAAGATATCATTCTTTTCTCAAATAACTGGTATCTGGTCACTTTAAAAGTTTCTACCATTTGACTGAGTTTCTCTAACTTCAAATGGAGAATGTCAGCACAGTAGAATCTTTCCAAATGTTTTTTTTTCTCTCCAAGACTGAGATGAAGATGGTCATACTTCATGGTCCGAGCTGGACTTGGTAGCCAGATATAATAGAACCATACACCAGAGGCCAGAGCCAAGGTTCAGAGCCAGGTTACCTGGAGTAACATATAGAAGGGGTAAGGCTTGGTCCAAGGCTGGGAATGATCAGGTTCAGAAGCTGTCATAGCCATTGGTGAATGCGTACTCCTGCTGCTGGGCTTACAAGCTGGTCTGCTGACTCTTCCCACCAATCAGGTGCCATGGCCAATGAGTTTACCACAGGCCAGTTGTGCTTGCTGGGTTGCCCAGGGATTGGATCTGTGACATGTGTATCAAGGACTGGAAAAATAATATTATTCATTTGCTGCTTGCATACTGAGTATTTTATTGTATAGTTTAAATCAGAAGTAAATGGCAGTTATACAAAACACTGTGGTCCATTTTATATAACTATAGATCAAACCAGTAGCCTATCTAAACCAGTACTATGATCCTCTGTTATAGGTTAATACCAAAGGCATCAGAGAAAGATACAGGAAACCCCATCAGTAGCAGCTGTGAAATAATGTTCCTATAAAAAGCATTGCTTCATGACCCCTGTCAGCTAGTGGTTGGTGTAAGACCTGAAGCATGAGAAGACAAGGTGAGTGAGATACTAGCATCTATTGGACTAACTTCTCTAGGGGAAAAAAGCTTCAGAGGTGTAGCCGAGTTAGTCTTTAAGGTGCTACTAGACTTAGTCTGTAACTAGAAATACTTTAAAAACAACAAACAAAACATGTAGATGGTATCATGAGCTTTCGTGGGCACAACCCACTTCTTCAGATATCTTTCTCTAGGGGAGAAAGACACGTTTTCAAGATCTCTCACCAGAAGAGGTTGGTCCAATTAAAGAGATAGATAGATCGATCGATCTATTGGCCTTTTGGCTTACATGACACATTATGGCAGTGAGTTCTGTCAGTGTTAAAAGATAACGTGATGAGGTGTATCCTTAAAAATTCTACATCTACATCCAGGTCTAAAAAACTAACAAAAGGTTTTATAATTTAACATTATAATAATTCTGAAAGGTTAAGATCAAGAATTCATGGGCATCACTGAATGAAAATATTTAAAATTAAGGAATAGCTGAATGTATTTTAAAGAACTTAATATTAATGTATGCTGATGTTCTGGTTTCTTAATTTTCAACTGTTAAGTTGCTCCTTGTGTTCAAACTTTTTTGAAAATGGTTTATATAAATTCTCATTTTTTCTGATTTTTAAAAAGTCAATTGAAATGATTCTCCCTGGAGTGGGCAGATACAGATGGTATTTTGGTAGTGATTGTTTTAATGAAAATAGACTTGTTTTAGCACCTTAAAGGAATTTGGGAAGAGAGAAAAGCAGGGGTTAAAAATAATTGGACATTTTGAAACGCAACAATATGGAAAGCCAGAATAAGTCACATTGTTTCAATGCTTCCTGTCAATTTGTCCTTTGCTTTCAATTTTTCTTATTTACATATAGCCTAGTATTAGAGCTGAGACCTTTTAAACACATCAATAGGTCAATAAATCTATACCCTTAATAGGGATGCACTTTTGTCCACACTTTATTTGGGAGTGTTTCATTATACATTGCCCTACATGGCTATAAACTGCTGTACATAAAAATGTTTACGTCCAATTGATCGCCTCTTGCAGCACATTTGGCAAGCAGAAAGTGTGAAAGGCATGTTTTCAAGGTTTGTGAGGTCAAATTTTGACCTGCCTTAGTTTGCTAATACAGAGGCCTAATTCAACCCTCATGCTCCCGGTGGAAAAACAACATGAGGCTTGCCCTTCATTTGTGTGTGTGTGTGTGTATGGGGGGGGTATTTTTATTTTTGTTTAACCTGTGCACAGAGATGAACTCCCTTCATTAAGTACCTCCTCGGAGATAATAGAAACATCTTACTGACTTACAACGGGACATCAAGAATATTCAGATGGTATGTCATCTGAGTACAGATGGTTGCATGGAGATATGACATGGAAAGCATTCCAAACTATGAAGAGAACAAGGAGCAACAGTCTTAAGTTACAGTGGGGTAGGCCTAGGTTGGATATTAGGATAAACTATTTCCCTAGGAGGGTGGTGAAGCACTGGAATGGGTCACCTAGGGAGGTGGTGGAATCTCCATCCCTAGAGGTTTTTAAGTCTCAGCTTGACAAAGCCCTGGCTGGGATGATTGAATTGGTGTTGGTCCTCCTTTGGACAGGAGATTGGACTCAATGAGCTCCTGAGGCCTCTTCCAGCCCTAGGATTCTATGAGTGTGTTTTGTACACTGCTGCGATATGTGAGGGAGGAAAGGAAAAAGAGTTCAGGGGAAAACTATAGTGCTCCAGGGGAGCTATAGATTCCCCACATTACATCCTCTGTAGGGGTAGAGTATGTAGGTCCAGAAAATAAAATGGAGAGTGAGGAATGCTTTGAGTATTTCTACTCCTGCTGCCCAGAAGACTTCCTTGTGCTTAAGACTACAGGACAATTTCAGAAGCCATATTTGCATCCTTAGGGTCCTTGGATAGACATCACAGAGCTCTCTACTTCACTGTCTCAGCTGATTTGGGAGAATCTATGTAAAGGGCACAGCATTAACGGAAACATGTTGCTTAGTACAGCTCCTACCTCTCACTTCTGATACAACTGAGGAGCTTGAGGGAGGGTGGCCTGACAGAGGAGTTTGTTAGGAACAAAAAAAGGGCAAGAAGCATCTTTCTTGGTCCTCTTAACACTTCACAGACCCTTATTGTGGGTTTTCCACTCTGGGTTTGCTCACACTCCATAGCTAGGGGAGTTCAACACGAATAGTTATTCCGAAATAGCTTATTTCTAAATAGCATGTCTAAACTGCAGAGAAGCCTCAAAATGAGTCCGAGGCAGGCTTCCCTAATGTAGACGTGCTATCTCGATTTAGAGCCCCAGGAGGGATAATTTAGAGTGGCCCTGATGAGAGTTATTTCGAAATAGCAGAAGTGGAGAATCTACACACGCCTTATTTCGAAATAGCTATTTCTGAATAGGCGTTATTCCTCATAGAATAAAGTTTACAGAAGTCCGCATAAGCTGTCCATTATTTCAAAATAAATTTTGAAATAACGGAATTGCTGTGTAGATGCTCGCGTAGTTTCTTTGGGCTAACGGCCGTTATTCCGAAATAACTTTGATGTGTAGACAATCCCAATGAGAGTAATTAACCATGGGAATAACTTACCCAAGGTTATGGTAGATTCTCCATCACTCACATTTTTAAAACCTTCCAGGGATTTTTTTTCTGATCTGCTCTAGGAATTATTTTGGTGACATTCCCAGGGCTGTGTTATACAGCAGGTCAGACGAGATGAGAATAATGGTGCCTTCTGGGCTTGGAATCCATGGACTAAAGAGACAAGCTCTGTAGCTTGATGCTCTGACAGACTCATATTTTCTGTGTATCAGGTACAGAGGGGAACTCAACTTATTCAGACTCTTGCTCCATCTCACTGACCTTGCCCTGCCCACCTCATTTGCTTTGTCCCTTGCCCAAATCTGTTTGCTGGGGGCACAAGAAACTTCTTATCTGTAGCTTCCAGACCCTCCAGCACGGGGAGACAAAGGTGACAATTGCCCCAGTGCCTGGAGATTCAAAGGGGCCACAGCACCCACCTGCCTACTGAGGCAGCGGTGGTGAAACCCCAGATCCTTTGAATTGCTGCCAGAACACAGCTCTGAGGGCTTGGCATGCACTGTGGGCTGACTGGCCTCGGCCCCCACACTTCCATCCTCAGCTCCACCCCCCCCACACACACACACCCCTCATCCTAAGGCCCACAGTAGCTGTCGGCACCCCTGGCAGCTTCTTTCATTTTTAACAGCCTTCCTATTTCTCCCTACTTCATCTAACTTCCATTCCCATATCTGGCACCTATAAGACTCCTGTTAGGCTTGACAATTGAAAGGGGAGTGCCTCTCCTGGTGTCCTGTTCCCCTGGTTCTCTGAGTGCAGCAAAACAGGGCTTCAGCAAGTCACATGCATTGCGGGTTCTTCCTATATCATTATCACAGTTATATTTCTCCCTCAAATGACATACAGTACATTCTGGAATGTTGTTGCTTAGCAAATCTATTCTCTTCAGTTTATTTTTACATCAGATCGTCATCAAGTAGGCTCTATTATACAAAGCCCCCTTCTGAATAGTGGCTATTATAATTCCTCATACAATCATGAGCACAATTACTCATAGGTTGATTTAAAAAAAAGTGTGTGGGGGGGAAAGCATCGCAGCTTAACAAAGAAAGTCTTTGTCAAAGGGGCGGTTGGGTATAGGCGCAGCTGTTAATAAAGAAGACACATTGATCTGTGCTGCAGAAATAATAAAAGATACAGAACAAGAGGTGTTATGACACGGGTCATTGGAAATGAGCTAATATGACGTTCCTTTGGGTGACTTGTTCTTATCCAGTTCTGGTCTGTAGTACTGCTCAAAAGTCAGTACCATGTGAATGGTGAGAATAGGTGAAACAAGTTGATGGTGGCACTCATCTGGGGGTAGTATGCAATGCATTTACAAAGTTCACTACAAGGTCAGTAATCTCAATAGAAGCCAAGTACTCAATGAATTATATTCTCCAATCCCAGGTAGTGGCAAAGGGGCGAGTCAGTGTGTTCATATGGAGCAGTAGTGAAGGATGGATCTTGCTATGGAGCTTTCTCTATAGAAGCTAAACAGAACACTTCATCCATGACAAACCAGCCATCTATCTTTATCTGAGGGGTTCATATGGCTTGATTATGATAGTATGTGAGCTCCTTAGGTATTTATCCTCATAATGCTCCCCTGAGGTAGGGAAGTTCTGTCATCTCCATTGTAGACATGAGGAGATGGGACACAGAGAGACTCCATGATCTGCTTAGTATCACTCTGGAAGCTGGTGGCAGATCATGGAATTCAATGCGCCCCTCGCATTCTGTGGTAGTTCTCTAACATCCAGATCACTCTTCTTACCCCAAATGAGGCTGCCATTGTACCACTGCTAAAATTCAATGTGTTTGCTTGCTTGTTTTTTATTGATTGGTTCGTTGGTTAAAAAGGGGAGGGATATTGCAAAACCCAGACCAGATATGAAACTACCTTTCCCACCATATTTGGGAGGCTGGCACACAATTATGGCATGACAGCCAGTGTCTGTCCACAGCAATAAACAGCTCAGAAATCCCATTATTTGTTAAAGACCGACATGCCCATTCATCCGTTGTACACTGAGCAATTTGGGGTCTGAGGCAAACTCACACCAATACAAATGCATGGTGTGGAGTTGCAAGTTGTGGCCACACACAGCCACATTTTTGTCTTGTCTCCACCTCGCTTCTAATTCCATATTCAGGCATTTTACATACATACCATTTCCATAGAGCACAAGACTTTCTGCACCTTCAGGTGAGAGAGCTGGATACCTGCCTACTCAATTAATGACAGAGATGCCAATATCTGTGGATCACATAGAAGCTAAATGGAGGTTATCATAAACAACGTTGCACTGGAATTTAGGACCTTATCTGACAAACTTTTTTTCTAGTTTTACTCCTACTTTATCCAGAAGTCAGTGAATACAGTATTGGGGATTTAGACAGATTATAGACTGCTTCTTTATGTTTCTGATGTTTAGAAGTGACTGAGTAGCTGAAGGCAACATGCTACAGTCATTAAACCCTAGCACTACCCATGTGTGATATACTTGAGAGCTGCCCTTGATGGCTTTCTGTGAAAGTGTGTTGTAGATATTAGCATCCGTCTGCCTGACTCTTTTTGTACGGGTGTAAGGTCCAATGGTTAGGGGCATTAATCTACATCTTGACTGACCTTGATTAAAGTTCTGCACCAACCTCCAGTATGATTTCGGGCAAGTCACTTATCCTCTCTGGGCCTCATTTCCCCATCTTGTAGAATGGGGATAAATCATGAGTCTCATAAGGATAAATACTCAGATTCTATGATGATGGAGACACGCAAGTACTTTAGAATGAAGGCACTCTGATATCATGATAATGGGGATATATTACAAATAGATAGAATAATGTTATCTTGACAATTGCTTGAGACCGGAGCCATGACATCCTATGGTTTGGACCATAAATCAAGCATGTTGATGATAAACAAATTAAAAATAAGATCACCATTGATAATGCAGCTGGAAAAAACTGGAAATAGACTTTCTGAGTTTCCCTGGAATTTGTACCCTCATTTTTCTGTATTTTTGTTTCTGGAGCTGCCAGAAAGAGAAATAAAGACATAGTTCCGAATAGGGTGGGAATGAAATGAAATAGTTACCTGCCCTTGAATGGTAACTATTTGCCTGGTCTGGATTCCATTTGAGATACCCATGGAGGTTTTGTTGATTCTTATATGCTCAAGACTAAGCCTTCATGCACCCTCAGAAACACACAGCAATTGGTGTTGACATTTAGATGAGAGGATGCACATACTGATTAAACTAATTGGGCCTGACTCTCGTTGTAGTTGTTCAATTGGTGCAAAGCTCAGCCTCCTCCTGTTTACACACTGGCATCAGTGGTAGTGCAGCAGTTCCAACTGAAGGGAAATTCTTCAGCAGAGATGAGGCCCAATTCTCTCTGCTCTACAGCTAAGCTCGCCTGTCAAGTATCCCTCTGGCCCCAGTTTTGGAAGCTCATTGCAGTCTCCCATGGCAATTGCAAAGTTCCTATTCATCTAACTAGCAAGTTTTCCTGGTTGTGAGCTGCTTAACTTGGTTCATGACATCATCCCCTCTCATGGTCTGCATCAGTCCCTGCTCCGCTGCAAGAAAGCTGGGCAAGCCACTCACCAAAGGAAAGTAAACAGGACAGCTTTCTACATAAAGTTTGCATTTAGTACACAGAATCGTTGCTTGGCTTCATTAGAAGTACCTGGCTATTTGCATGCTTGCATATATATATATATCCAATAAAATACTGTGTTCAATAAAAAAAATGATCCTCATTTCAAGGAAGGTTGTCCCTCTTTTCAGAGCCCCGGGGTTGAGAGGTATACAGATAACCCCTCCAGTTTATGAGATTCTTTATTATTTAACAACCCATTTTGTCTTATTTTCCTCTTCAGTTAACAAATGTAAAATCTATCCCAAAGCATACGTGTTTAAATAAAATGCAGAGCAAAAACTCAAAGAGGACCTATTGGAATATGCTGTAGCTCTCAGTTGTACAATATTTGGCTGCTTCCTCTCGATGAGAGCAATCACATTTTGAAGAATACTTTCCATCCAGGACATTTTTCTTCCTATCTTTCCATTTGCACCACCTGCTTCAGGAAAAATATATTTTCCACATACTGCTCAAATGAACTAATCTATTTTCACTATGTGTCCTTTTTGGCAAAATATCTACAGTATTTTCTTTCATAAAGACAAATTCCCTTCTTTTGCTTTTTTTTTATTAATAAAAAAGCATGATCTCTAGTTTCTTCCTCTGGAAAAAGGATGAAGGAAAAAGAAAAAAGAAGCTAAAAACCAATAAAGCCTTCAAGCAATTGAAACTTTAGGGCCAGGTGTTTGTCTGGTATAAATTGACACAGTTACTTGGAAGTTCTGACATGGGATTTTTAATTGCTTAAAACCAATTGAATTCCATTACCTGGCAGACGAATTGTGTCCTTTTTTGCCTAAGCATCCGTTACAATATTGTTGAATATAGCTGTCAGTGGTACCATGGGAGTTAAATGGCTATATTCATAGAATGTTGACCAACAATGGCAATCCTCTATCAGTTGGGGATGACTGGTCAATGCAGTTAAGCATGCATCTTCAGGATGGATGCTCAAGGTGTGGGAAGAACTGAGTGAGAATCTACTTCCCCCTCATTTCAGACAAATCAACCTTGCCTATCAGCGCAGAGACATGTCCCAGCCATACTCCTGCCACATCCTTTTCTCTGGTCTATGCCCTTTACCAATATTACACACAGGCACCAAGAAATTGCATTCTTAATAAAGAATTTGCTTCCCAAATTCCAAACCAAATTCTAGCCTTGTTCCAGGTTCTGGAAGTGGGTCTGAACTTCATGTCCACAAGATTGGCGGGGGGCTTGATCATCTCTAGCATAATGGTTAGGCACTAATTCCTTCAGTCTTTGCTCGGGCAAACCTCCCAGATAAATCAGCTACCCTTGGTTTTGCCTCAGTAAGAACTCTGGGATTTGGTCTATTATTAGTATTACTTCACATTAACACACCAAGGCCTGCCTGTGTGCATGCATGGAATTTCAAAGCCCTAAAGAGGTGCCTAACTCCTGTTTGAGCCTTTTAGCCCCTTCACACCACATATTTTATCTGAACATCTCAGAATGCTTTATAAAGGTTTGTATTATGGGTCTGATTCAAAGTCCACAGAGGTCTATGCGAATCGTTGCACTGACTTCAGTGGGCTTTGATTCTTGCTTTCTGGCATGCTCCCCACATTTGGGAAACTGAACCCCTCAGAGTTTCAATGATTTTGTCCAGGTCCTAGGATGCTGGGAAAAGCACCCTGCTTTGCTGAGTCTCATTCCTGTGTTCTGGCCATTAGATTCACTGCTTCCCTACAGATACTTTGGGGTCTCCAAAATCATTTCTGGGGAATTAAGGATGGCTGCAGACTTTGATGGGATTCTTTGGGAGGCCGGAAGTTCTGTTTTCAATGCAAGATGGTTTCAGTACTTTTCTGGCCAATGGGGGCAGCAGCAGAAGAAATGTGTTTGCAGCTTCTACAATGCAGCAAACTACACCACTGAACAGCAACACTATACATGAAAATATCAGACAACACCCAGGTTAAGCAATGAGTTTAGGACTGTATCATTTGGAGGATTAATACTCATCTGTTCCTTATAGCTTGTATTCCAGCCTCGCCCACAGACAGCCCGCCAACCTGAAGCATATTCTCACCAGCAACTATACACCGCACCATAGTAACTCTAACTCAGGAACCAATCCATGCAACAAGCCTCGGTGCCAACTCTACCCACATATCTACACCAGCGACACCATGACAGGACCTAACCAGATCAGCCACGCCATCACTGGCTCATTCAACTGCACATCTACCAATGTAATATATGCCATCATGTGCCAGCAATGCCCCTCTGCTGTATACATTGGCCAAACTGGACAGTCCCTACGCAAAAGAATAAATGGACACAAATCAGATATTAGGAATGGCAATATACAAAAACCTGTAGGAGAACACTTCAATCTCCCCAGATACACAATAGCAGATTTAAAGGTAGCCATCCTGCAGCAAAAAAACGTCAGGACCAGACTTCAGAGAGAAACTGCTGAGCTGCAGTTCATCTGCAAGTTTGACACCATCAAGTCAGGATTAAACAAAGACTGTGAATGGCTAGCCAATTACAAAAGCAGTGTCTCCTCTCTTGTTGTTCACACCTCCAGATCAGCTACTAGAAGTGGGCCTCATCCTCCCTGATTGAATTTACCTCGTTATCTCTGGCCTGATTCTGGCCTGCATATTTATACCTGCCTCTGGAAATTTCACTACATGCATCTGACCAAGTGGGTCTTTGCCCATGAAAGCTTATGCTCCAATACATCTGTTAGTCTATAAGGTGCTACAGGACTCTTTGTCGCTTTTGCAGATCCAGACTAACACAGCTACCCCTCTGATACTTCAGATTTGAAATTGTTCACCCATCTCCACAGGCTTCAGAATGTGAGTTCACCCAATTTAAGAAGCAAGGTCCAGGATCTACCCTTCCTCAACATGAATTTCTACCATCTTTGTCTTCCTTTAGCTTCTCATTTCCTTCTAATTCTCACGTTTTTACTTTATCCTGGGGTTAGCATCTTAGGAAGGGCGTAGGCTGTAAATGTTGCTAGACTTTCCTTCTCAAGTGCCAGCCTCTCATGAGGCACTTTCCTTAAAATAAAAGCACAGCACAGCAGTGGCCATTTTAGATGGAACAAACACCCCAGAGAATGGGATTCATCACGGGCTATTATTGGAAGAACAACTTTGAGAAAGTCAGTCGTTAATGTCTGAACAGCATCCAATTGAATAACTTGCAGACAGCTTTGCAGACAGCATCTGTCTTCCTCTGCGGGATGCTAGGAAAACAGGTAGACAGTCATATGTCAGAAGCAAAGGAACACCCTTCAATCTTCACAATTGCTTTTGAGAAAGTGACAGCTCATCTGAAGTTAAAATTCTTCCACAGCAGTAGAAGTCCAGGGAAGACCCCGGACACAAGCAAACATCTATAGTTCTACCTATTTTATGGTTTAGTACAGCTCCAGTCTCTGCTCTAGCTATTGATTTTTTCTTGGAAGGCACTCAGAAGGTATGTGGGCACCTAATTTCTATTGATTTTGAAGAGAGCTAGGCATCTAACTACCTTTTAGAGCTGGGCCTCAACTATTTCAAAGTCCCTAGCACTTTTCAGTGCTTCTATCTTTTCAGGGTCAAAACTCTGCTTCTGATTGGGTTTTTGAGGGGAGGATTAATAAGGGGTTGCCTGTAGAAGGAGGTTTCATATTGTGAATGTCACTTAGAATAGAAAGACTCTCTGAAACAGGAAGGTTTTTCATAGAATCATAGACTACTAGAACTGGAAGGGACCTCAAAAGGTTATCAAGTCCAGTCCCCTGCCCTCAAGGCAGGACCAAGCACTTTCTAGATCATCCCTTATAGATGTCTATCCAACCTGCTCTTAAATATTTCCAGGGATGGAGATTCCACAACCTCCCTAGGTAATTTATTCCAGTGTTTAACCACCCTGACAGGAAGTTTTTCCTAATGTCCAACCTAAACCTCCCTTGCTGCAATTTAAGCCCGTTACTTCTTTTCCTATCCTCAGAGGCCAAGGAGAACAATTTTTCTCCCTCCTCCTTGTGACACCCTTTTAGACACTTGAAAACCGCTATCATGTCCCCTCTCAGTCTTCTCTTTTCTAAACTAAACAAGCCCAATTCTTTCAGTCTTCCCTCATAGCTCATGTTTTCTAGACCTTTACTCATTTTTGTTGCTCTTCTCTGGACCTTCTCCAAATTCTCCATGTCAACATATCCTCAAGATGTTTCTTTCGCATGAGTGTGAGGAAGAGTTTAGTTGGATGCAGTGTGGCCATGGAGGCACAATTTGCAGTCAAGTTAGGCTGAGGTTGGTAGTGGGGGATACAGAAGGACTTCATGCCTTATATGCCTCTCAGACAGAAAGCGGGCATGCAGTCAGTGTGGAGTGAGCAGATGCATGTTGACGGGTGGCAAGGAGAATGCTTCATCTTGAAAAGGCCTGTCACACTTTCTTCCCCCCCCCCTATCAACCTTTGACACAAATGTGTGTGTGGGGGGGGTGCTCTTAATTCATGAGTAATACTATGTCTGGAGCTTTCCCTATCATGGTGTGTGTGTGTACCACACATGGGAATGGACATTTCATCACAGGGGTCTGTCTGGGTATCAGAACCTGACCACTCATGGTCAGGAAGAAGAGATGCTTTCAGGTAGTTCCCTAACAGCTTTTAGCTATTGGTTATTCAGAACTGGTAGCTTTAATGGCTCCTGGCAAGGGCACAAATCATTTCTGGTGGGGGTTGGGGGAATCAAGACTCCTGAGGCTTTGTTAGAGAATCCAAGGGGAAAGCAAGAGAAGGGGTGTTTGATGGTGGTTGATGGATTAATAGATTCCAAGTCTAGAAGGGACCATTGTGATCATCTAGTCTGACCGGCTGCCTCACCCAGAAAATTTCCTCCAAATAATTCCAAGAGCAGGCCTGTTAGAGTGGTGGTTTTCACACTGTGGTTTGTGCCCCAGGACTGGATCATGGAATGTCGGGCGCTGGGTCTCATTGCTGCAGGGGGATCAGGTGACCAGCTGGGGAAATAAGGCAGCTACTTGCCTCTCCTGGCACCGCAGACTGTGCTGCACCCCAGAAGCGGCTGGCAACAGGCCCAGTTCCTAGGTGGGGAAGTGTGGGGAGCACAAAGGGCTGCCCCGAGCACTAGCTCCATACTCCCATTTGCTGGGAACCTGCTGCTGGCTGCTTCTGGGGTGCAGAATGGTCTGCAGTGCTGGAAGTGGTAGGAAGCTGCCTTAGCACCCCTGATGCACCACTGACCGGGAACGAATCAAGGTTAGCGCCTCCTAACTCAGCCCTGACTACACACCCCCAAAGCTGGAACCTCCTCCTATGCCCCAAAGCTCTCCTCTTCAGCCCTAGCATGGAGCCCACACTCTAGTCAAATTATGCTGGGTCACAGGCACAATTAAATGTGCTCATCTGGGTCATGAGAAAAAAAGTTGGAAGACCAGTGTCTTAGAGAACCATCCACTCTTGATTTTAAAATAGACAGTGATAGAAAGTCCTCCACAACATATCATGGAATGTTGCAATAATTAGTTACTCTCACCTTATCCACATCCAGAGCCATAAAAATGAGCCGTGGATAGCCGTATCCACATCCGTGGATATAAAGCAGATATCCACGGATTTGAATCCACCCTGAAACAAATAAGGGCAAAAAGCCTACCTCCTGAAGAGTAGTTGGGCCCCATTGCTGTATATAGTTACCAAAAGGGATGAGAATTGTGATGAAGATCAATCATTCAACTAGCGAGATAGGACAGCCAGGAAAAGCGTAAGGTGCTGCAAAACACCCACCAGCGGAGCTTGTGTCATTGGCATTTTTAGGTGTTCAAGGTAGATCACTCTAAGATGACACCTTTTTACTAGCTGTGTTTTGCGGAGAATTGCATCAATTTTGCCACATTAGGGGAGACAGCCTAAAATATATGGTATAATTGCACATCTAGTATGACAAAAATAACTCCCAAATCCAGCACATCTGATGTCGAAAGGTGAAGCCTTCTTCCAACTTGAACCTTTCCTTTGTGTGGATTCAGCGTGGGCAGACAGGGCCTGGGAGGATGGAAGGGACTGGATTTTAAGGGAAACATCTGACATCCTTCTTACTGAAACAGATTCACGAAGCACTTCACAAAGAGAGCTGAACATAAAAACAGCCATACTGGGTCAGACCAATGGCCCATTTAGCTTAGTGTCCTGTCTTCCAGCAGTGGCCAATGCCAGGTGCTTCAGAGGGAATGAACAGAAACAGACGAGCATTGAGGGATCCTTCCCCTGTCATCCACTCCCAGCTTCTTGAAGTCAAAAACTAGAGACATTCAGAGCATGTTGTTGCATCCCTGCGAGTCGTGGCTAATGGCCATTGATGGACCTGACAAATCCACCATTAGCTCCAAATGACAAAATTAGAGGTACGCCAATATCCAATAAAAGACTTATAAGACTCCGATTTGAGCTGACACAAATATGTAACAGAGTGTACCAATGTACAGATCCAATTCTTAAATGGTAATTTCCCCTCGTTTATTTTTATGAGCGAGATAGAGCACTCACGTTGGGTGAAGTTTGGGGTAAAATGGGGAAGTGAGAGATATGGGGTGCATTACCTTGCCATTAATAACTTATTTATCTCAAGGTACCTGTTTTAAATATGCAGTCACTGATTTTTTAATGTGGGGATTTACAACACGTATTGAAAATGGAAACTTTGTTCAGCATACAAAGGAACAACATCATAGGCCCGTATCCTCATGTGGGGCAAATCAGTAATGTTCCTTCACTTTCAGTAGAACTGCAACATTTTGCACCAGCTAAAGTTCGGTCCTGAAGTCTTCTCAAAGGGAAATAAGTTAAACTGTGAATATGGAAGAGAAAGAATCTGCTTGCCGTCTTTTGACTTTGAGAAGGTTACAGAGAAGGTGAGGGTGTCAACGCAATACTGCATGATTTATCTGGAGTTGCAGAAAGCCCTCAATAAAGTTCCACATGACAGGCATCTGTTTAAGGTAAAAGCTACAGAGATTCAGGATAGGACACGGAAGTGAATAAAGAACTAGTTATAAAACAGAGCACAAGGGCTACTTACATGATGAGCTACACTGCCTTCCAGACAAGGCTGATAATGGTAGTGTTTTTGACATAATTGTGTTAGTTCTGAGAGTTGAGGGAGACATCTGAAAATGTTTATTGCAAAAGCATTTATAAAAAAAAAAAGAGTAGGTGCTTAATAGCCTGGGCAAGATTAATTTAGAGTTAAACTGCCCCTAGACTTGCTTTTGTTTTTACAGATTGTTGCAGCATTTGATCAAGAAAGACAGTAGAAAATAAACACTTGCAATGAAGCAACAAACCCGTCGCACAGCAGCTGGGTGGAATGTTACAGCTTAAATGCAGCTGAATCACTTCAGCTGTGATTTGAGAGCTTGTTACATTAGAGGGACAACTAGACTCAGTGAGAGGGGGAGAACAGATGCCCCTTTGGTCTTAAATCTGCTTTCAGGCATGTATATAAAATGCAAATAATTATAATATAGACCCACTTTTAAAAAAAAAATTAAAGCTTTCCCCCTGAAATTATTGAGCCATATTTTCCATGTGCTTTCAAACAAATTAATACAGCTCACAGGAAAAAAAAGTGTCTCATATATATTGAATGCATAAAGCAGGAGTTTTGCATAATCATCTTCCAAGAGTTCTTAAATCTCTGTATATAAACTGTTTAAAAGTAAATTAAAATTATTCCTTAATGAAATACAAATCTGAAGCCACTTGAATAACTAATCATTTTATGACCCATGCAGTGAATTTTTAATGGCTGCCTCTACCTGATTATTTTAGATATGTATGTGCTGTAAATTAGAAGCTACATAAATCATTAATACATTGATACAGATGAGCGAGCTGACTACATTGTGTTTGATTCCTTAGGACACACAGTGTCCAATTCACCTCCCTCCTTTCCCATTATATAGATTTCAGATTTATTCCAAGTTTGTTCTCTGTTAGCATCTTATTTGAACCATCTGAATGGGTTTTCTGTAGGATTTACTGCATAAAGGTTTCCTGTGCATGTACCTTACAGATCTACAATGTGAGAGAAAAATCTACCATAGGAAAGAGACTATTATTTCTATTACTATTACTGTGTGCTTATACAGTATTTTATGCATGGTTCTCAAATTGCTTTGCAGACTTGAAGTCACAAAACCTCAGTGATACAGGTAAGGTTTATAGTATCTGTTGTACAGATTGTTAAACAAAGGAGTGAGATTAAGCCATTGAGAGAGATTATGTAGGGGCATATTTAGGACTGGGTCTTGACATCCAGTCACTTGCTTTAATGACTAGCCCACACCCACTTATAATTGTCAAGTTTTTGAAATGGAGAGAGAGAGAGAGAGAGAGAGAGAACATACACATAGGGGCCCGTGGGGCCAGCACACATTTTCAAAGTGTGGATTTTTTGGGGGGTAGGAATATACCCCCTGAAATGGCTCTCTAGTGTCTCCCAGGCCAATGGGATTGTGTTGCTGTTATGACTGTGTGCATAGGGCAATTCTAGCGGTTTTTATGAGACTGGTGCTGATGAGTGGAACTAAGCCACTTTCTCTGCCTTTGTCAGAAGCTTCACCTACTCCCAAGCCATACTGAATTCAAGAGAAAGAAAGTTGTAGCTGATTCACCTACATCTCCCCCATCCCTTTTGTTTTTTTCTCCATCCTCCTATCTCCTCCACCTTTCAGAAAGTCATTTTATTTTCTCAACCCAACATTTTAAAGGGGCACATTTTCCAAAAGAGATTGCAGGGTTTTTACTGTGCAGGAAGCATTGCTGGTCATGGGAGTGGGGACTCTGAAGCCCTGTGTTTCCTTTGATATGTTGGGGTCCAATCCAAAGAATACTTGCTATGGAACACAATGCTTAGCCTTGAGTAATCCCTGTCATAAAATGAGGATCCAAAGCGTAAGTACAAGCATCACAGGCCTGGTGTGAGGCCCAAGCTCAGTGGTCAAGACTTTGCTTATATAAATCAAAGTCCAGTTGTGAGCAAGTTGTCCTGCTCCCAGAAGTTGGCAAGAACATGGCTGAATTTACAGATGCACTCAGACCTAAGGGGTAATAAGCACATGCCATAAGCACATTCCAGAGAGGTCCTTGCAGAACACCTTGTGAAGAAACATCTTGGTACCAATACATCCCACAGATAACAGGAACATTCTGAGCCAGGTCCAGGACAGAGTCTAAACTGATGAATAATGATTGAACGCCTATGTACAAAGGTAATGGGTAGACCTAGGTAGGTCAGAGGGTGGCAACCTGATACATCAGGAATGATATGTAACTTGTTTGTACTTGTGTATAAAAATGTACAAGGGAGTTGTCTTTGTCTAGCTTAGGGAGCAATGAATGATCTTATAGCTGATTGAGCTGGTCCATTGTCGGGGAGACATATGAGCAGTGGTTTGGTAGAGTCTACTGACAACTATCATTATACTGTGTTTGACAATGAACCTGGCCAGGTGCCTTCGATCTTTATCTGATTTTGTCATCTTTGAGAGTTCCCCCAGAGTCTTCCGTGTTGAATGCTTGTGCAACGTCCACAAAGCACACAGGAGGAGCATATGCATGCAGCCAAATGGTTATCATCACTGAAGGAACAGGAGACCTGTCAGGACCCCACACCACTGTCCCGTGGCTACCATACTCCCATTGACTTCATGGGAGAAGCTCCTAGCTCCAGGCACCATGCCCCACTGGAAATGTTCTCAAGTTCAAGCTTTTGGTCAGTGGGGAGAGATTCTGACTTTCAACACATCCCTGAATGAATGTTGAGATCACAGCCTATTATGCTGATAATACTGACTTATTTTCTTGTGCTTCCCCTTTCTCATCAGCCTATCTGTATCCATCCATTGTCTCTTGTTTTACACTTCACTCTTTGGATCAGGAGCATTTTTTTGTTCCATGTGAGTGCTGCACCTAGGATTATGGATTCCTGGTCTCTGACTAGGTCTCTTAGGCACCATGACAATATAAATAGCCTTCAAGGGAGCTAAGCCAATTTACAACAGTGGAGAGTCTGGTGCATGCATATTAACAACTGCAGTCCAAAGGAAAAGTTAATTCATCCCCACACTCCTTCTCCATGCTGAGGTTTTGCAAAAAATGTGCAGAGTTATATTTCCAATGGAAGAAAATGTAAACGGTGCCAAATAGAGCTTTACTTCAGGTCTGAGAAGCTCATCATCAGAAGCAGTCTATGTCGATCTAAAGCTTGTATTTACTTTCCACTAACCAAAGATGATCCACTAAAAGACATTGCCTCACCTTCTTTGTCCCTGTAAAATATGTCAGGCCAAAGTACAGCTGTCCTTTGTTATCATTATTTAAATCCGCCGTGATGTCACCGGAGTCAATAGTGTTATTTAGGGTTGGAAGAAAGTAATGGGGAAAGGAGTCTGTCCCGTTCTATTATCAATACGATAATCTGCAATTACCTCTTTGAAAGATAACAACAAACCTGTCTATCCTCTTCCTTTATCCTCATTTGACCTGGCTTGCTGATACTATTTTTTTGCCGCACAAGATGTATGTTAAATTGCAGAGTATGTGTGTAACCTCTGTTGATAAGGACTAATTTCTGTTTGCTTGACTCCTTGGAAACCACACAGTATACTAATGTTAATACTGACAAAAAAGGCAAGGTCTTAGGATTTGTAGCTGGTAGAAAAGAAGAGGTGCAATATGTTTAAAAGGAATTAAAACAAAACAAAAAACCAACAATGGTCTCACTACCATTAGATACATAGGGAGAAATCCTGGCAAAACTCCCAGAAACATTAATAAGGTGAAGAACTCATCCATGGTTTCTAAGGCTGAAAAGGCCTATTAGATCATCTAGTCTGACCTCCAGAACACATGCCAGGGGATTTCACCCAACAGTCCTTGCACTGGAGGAAATATGTTCCTTTCTATGTGAATGTGTGCACAGCGCTGTAGCTTATTGCTCCTAGGATATTAGAAAGATAAGAGGGGGAGGTAGTATCATTGAATCGGACCAGCTTCTGTTGTTGAGCTTCCACAGACTTCTTCTGCAGGTCTGGGCTAGTTTCCATTTCAAAGAGTTAGCGTCTATATCTTCTGTTGTTGTGGTAGCCACACGGTTGACCTGAAGAAGAGCTCTGTGTAAACACAAAAGCTTTATCTCTGGATTATCTACTGTCTATTTGAGAGAGGTTGTGTGTCTGTCGGTCAGTTGGTGTGTCTGCTCATCCATCTGTGAGTTCAACTTGTTCAAGAAGTCTTCCTAAACAGTAAGAGCAGACATTCGGTGTGCAGCTTCCTCTTACCATAACGTAAAGCAAAGTCAGAGTTTGGTTGTGCCAGGACAATTGGGTGTGCCTGGAATGTAATTGTTTCTCTTCAAACGGAAAGGGAGGAGAGTGAGAGCAGGGACAGTTATATTCCAGAATGACCATAGTGGGGCAGCAAGCACTGGGGACAATTATACCCCTGCATAACCAAAGAGGGGCAGCAAGTGCCCCAGCCCTGGAAGCACAGTCCCTGCCACCCCCGCATGCCCTGGTGAGAAGGTGCTGGCTGGGCTGCATGGCCCGTGGGAAAGCCCCATGGAGAAGCTAGTGGGAAAGCTCTGTGGTCCTCCCTTGCTCCAGGCAGATGCTGGCAGATGGACTGCATCTCCTCTCCCCATTCCGGACCAGCCCCAGAGACAAGCCAGCGGGCATGCCCACTCCCTTCCCTGAGCTCCCCCCACATCTCCAAGTCCCTACCCTAATTCCTGAACCCCCACGCACCTGCTCAGCCCCCTGCTCTGTAGGACCTGAGCAACACTGGGCAAATCTTCTAGTAGAATATATGACTAAGCACTCAAAAGGAAAAAACGTGGCTGAAGTAGGGCATTTGTCAGATAAAATAGTCTCAGGAATTCTACTACCAACTGGTCTGCTAGTGTCCCACAGCAACTTTATGATATAAAGCATCATTAGACAATAAATACAGTAAAACCTGTGTTATCCGGCACGCTCAGGGATTAGGGCATTCTGGTTAGCTAAAAAATTCGGTCATCTGAGGGTCCCATCAACCTAGAAAAAACCAATGGACAAATAATTGTAAAACTCAAGTTTTTAATATTGGTAGTTTTGTAGTGTGAGGCAGTTGGTCTCACATTTCTATTTTGAGTTAAAGATGATTAGTACTTCTTAAATAAAAAATTGTTAAGCCAATCATGGTAAACCAACCCAGGCCTGTGTGCCTGAAGATGTGATAGTATTGTGGCTGGGGGCAATGCCGGTTAATAACCAGAAAATTTTAACAGAGTGCCAGATAACAAAGTTTTCACTGTAGGTTGCTCTAGAACCAGTCCTCCCGAATTTTGAAAACTCGTTAACACTTAACTATCTCAGGATAGTCCTAATCTATTGCAAAAATTCTTCTTTCAGTGTATCACATCTCGGTCTGCTCTTAAGATATTTCTTAGTTGCTTTGGCTAGCCCAAATCATCAGATTGCCATATGTGCTATGATTCCCTATACTTAGTAGATAAGAGAAACTTGAATTAGTCACTCTTGTGATCTTCTTCCACTTGAAGGACTTTAACTCCTTGATTCGTCTGCTGGGCAGTACCAGACCCACTGAGGCCCTCCAGAAGCTGGTGGGGTCCTGCCACACCCTGTCCCTGAGAGGAACAGAAGAGAAGTCCTCCAAGTGGCTTAGAGTCGCTAGAAAGTAGCCAATGAGAGAGGATGCCGGGAGAAGCCAATCAGGGCCCAGTAAGGTCTCATAAAAAGGGCTCCATGGTTAAATAGCCAGTTTCTTGTTAGAGCTGAGGGAGACAGAGGACTTCAGACACAGTAGTACTAGCAGAGACCGAGAGGAAAGAGAAGGACCTCTGGGTGTTGGGACTGAACCAGAACAAGACCCTGGGGTACGGGTAAAGAATGGGCTGGGGCTGTGGGGAAGTGCCCCAGTGAAGTGTAGCAGTGATGCAGTTTAGTTAAAGGGATGTGGCAGTGGCTGCTATATACAGAATTCCTGAAATGGAACCCGGAGCTGTAGGCAGCCCCAGGTCACCCCCACCCCTTCTGTTAGCCCCTGAGGAAGTGTCCTGGAGCACATACATGGTGATATGGGGGCACCTGCAAGACACGACTGCCCCTCCTTTACTGTGTCCTTAACACTGACTGACTGACTGGAAAGGGTTTTCTACCCCAAATTTACTCCTGATCATATTGACCAAACAAATTATTGATGGGGATTTTTATTTTTAATCATTGAAAATTCTCAGCAAGACACCAACAGCTTCAATGTTTGACCAACGTGAGTGAGTGAATCTGAGCTGTTCCTTCCGCAGGTGACACCTACAGTTTGTTTTCTTCTGAGGAGGCTTCTCCCTGTAGGAGTGTCCCTCACCTTCAGTGGCTGGCCCCAGGATACCACCAGGGCCAGCCCACAACATTTTGGCACTTGAGGTGGGGAGATCAAATGCCGCCCCCCTGCCCCCTCGCTTAGGCCAAAACTTTGAAAGGTCTCAGTTCTGCCTTCTTCCTGTTCTACTCCTCTCATGGTCCTGCTCTGCTACCTACCCCGATAAAGGAGAACTAACAGCAGCAGACACAATTTTCTACACTCTGGGTCCTAGTGGCACCCCCCCCCTCCCGCCACCACAGTCTGGCACCTGAGGCAGCCGCCTCAGCTCGCCTCATGGTAAGGCCAGCCCTTGATACCACAGATGGAAAATCTGCCAAAGGGAACAGAGAGGATGGGTTTGCCGCTCTAAGAAAAAGCACAAACCAGCCTGGTGATGGAGCAGGAAGAAGACTGTGCTGGAATTCTGGAGATCTGTTTTCAATGTGTATGTCCTGTGTGATTTTGCCAAAGAGCATTTTATCTCCCTTGCGTTTAGGCTGTTATCTATAAAATAGAGACACTTTATTGTCCTTATTTTGCAGGGAAGATGTGAGACCCTCAAATATTATTATATTGGGGAACATATAGATGGGTGGTTGTGCTGGCCAGGGGACACATTGATTCCACTTATCACTCTATCATCAGCAGCCCTATGGGCATGTCTACATTGGGAAACTATTTTGAAATAACTAAATTCGACTTAATAACTCCCCTCACTATGGGGAAGCCCCGACATTAGTCCGAGGCAGGCTCCTTTAATGCGGATGAGCTACCTCGACTTAGAGCCCCAGGAAGCACTGGGGAGTAATTAGTCTGAATTTCTCCGGGGAGTCCTTATTTCAAAATAGTGGCACCGGAGAGTCCATACTAATGCTATTTCAAAATAACTATTTTGAAATTAGCATTATTCCCCCCAAAAAGCAGGACTACAGATTTCAAAATAAGCAGCCCCTTATTTTGAAACAACAGGCTTGGCAGTGTGGACGCTCCACTAATAAATTTGATGTAAGGGGGGTTATTTTGAAATAAAGCCCTAGTGTAAAACAGGGCTATGAAACCTACCAATAAGCTGAAACTGCTTCCTCCCCACCATAACAGGAAGCCCTAGGGTGAATGGTGGTGGTATAAAGGGCCCATGGAATGGTCCCATAGCTGCCCAAGGCTTTGTATTTGGGTTGCATCCACTATCTCAAGTCTCGTTTGTTTTAAGTTTATTTCTTTTTGGTTTTTTATATAAAAAGAGGGGTATTTATGACAGATATTTTTAAAGCAAGTGTGTCTTTAATACGAGCTTGCTATTTTGCTCTTCCACAGCTGTTTGTAATGTTTCCAATTAAAGCTGCATTCTGGTTTGTTTTATCATCGTAATAATTTAACTTTTCCAGAAGGAACTAGGGGTCCCCAAGGAGCAATGCTCAACTTCCCTCTCCCACCCCCTCCAGTACAAAGTGCTTCTTCATTCAGAACATTTTGTAGTGCTTTCATATACAATGCAGCACTGGCTGTGCTATTAAAAGCAGCATCACACAATGTTCTCTCACTCAAGAGGGTGACCCAGAGGATCACACAACAGCAGAGTTGTGCACTTAAACAAAGCAACGCCTACAGAAATATTCATTCCATGGTAGAATCAGGGATCCTTCACTTTATGTTGATGCTGCAAATGGCAAGAAGTGTCAATAACATTTTATTCTCTCAGATTAAGCTACTTTCTGTCTCCAAACAAGTATAATAGGTCTCCCAGGTTGGATTTAGGGGGCTTTCAATTACTCTTGTGATAACTGGCAACAGGATCTTATAATCGTACTATTACTGCTTTGGACTTATAGCTTCATGGAACTCAGTGAAGCTACACTGATTTACACCAATTAAGGAAATAGCTCTAAGATTTTAACCCTGCTAAAAACCTGTTCTACAGTACATGTAGAACTCTCTGTTTGGGAGTTGATGGTCTTCCTTTCTGATAACATGCCTAGTCCACCTAAATTGTGCTCTCCATACCCTTTCCTCAATTCTGGTTGTGATTGTTCTCTCAAGAATGTCAATATTGGTCACTCTTGTCCTGCCAGTGAATGCTCATTATTGAGCGGAGGGTGTGCATGTGAATTTGTTCAAGCTATATAATGAGCATAAAGAATCCACATCTCAGATCCATACAGGCGAGGCGTTGGAACCACTTAACTATAGATCTTCAGTTTGGTGGAGAGATTAATGTTGTGTTGGTGAAGACAACAAGGAGTCTTATGGCACCTTAAAGACAAATAGTTTTATTTGGGCATAAGCTTTTATGGGGATAAACTTGGTATGTTAGATATTGGTTAATTGAATAGTTGATTAACCTCATGAATTCTTATCAGTTACTCGACTATTCTATAGGGGGCGGGGGCAGCAGCCAGTGAGCTCCAGCCCCACTCCCGAGGAGCCCCCCTGCCATTCCACACTGCTGCCTCTGTATCAGTTTAAAAACCAGCTCCCTTCGTGGACCAGCTGCCTGTCACCCTGGACTCCAGCCTCTGATAAAGGTGGCAGCAGCCCCTGTCTGGAGAGGGTCTGAGCTCCCGGACCCAGCGCAAGCCAGAACTGAGCACCTGACTCTTAATACACTTTAAATGCAGAGCTGCAGCAGGGATATATCCTGGACTCAGTGCAAGCCAGGACTAAGCTGGGCTGCTGGCCAACAGGCTTAAAAAATTTACTGGAAGGGAGGTGTGTGTGGGGGGGAGGGATGCATGTAGTCTATCGCATTAACATATAATCTTTTGCTTATCGGTTAATCAGTTAATCTACTATACTATTACATCCCTAGTGAAGCCACCTTGTCAGGTGCAATTCCCCATTGTTTTTGCAGATATACACTCACACGGCTACATGTCTGAGATGGGTTGATTAAGGGTTTTTGTTCAGAGTCCGACAAGGGAATGGCTGGCCTTCCTAATTCTCAATGACATTTCCTTTTATCAAAGGAACCCTCGGTTGACATGGAGAAGCCACAGTGTTTGAGTGATCCATACTTTTCAGCTCTGTGCCTTGGATGAAGATGGCTGGCACTGGGGAGATTGAAATGAGGTGCTGGTTGGAACAAGAACTCTGTCTTCCTGAGATGGATGATGAGGCCAAAGAGCTGGAAAGCTTCAGAAAATCTATCCACAATAGATGAACTGCAAGTCCGCAGCATGAAGAAGTTCAGCAGTGTGTTTGGTGTACAGAGAACATGAGGAAGGCACTTAAAATTTCCCAGTCCTCCACTGCAGCTAGGGAAGTCCCCAGCCATTGTGATTCGTTGAGCCGGTGTAATCTGGCATCCACAACTAAGAGAGAGGGACTGTCCCTGTGTAGTGGCTTTCTCACTCAAAAATTTCCCACCCTGGTTTTCTTGCAATTCTCATCCAATGAACGTCACCTTATCAAATATCATCCCCATTATCATTGTATCAAGCCATGGGGTGATGGGAATGTGGTGAAGTAACCGATGGAGATGAACACCGGTTGTCATAACTGATTGTAGGTGGCCTTGGGATTTGTGGCCATTCAGCACCAGTCCCGGATGGAAAGAAGGGGGCAAAGTTTGGCAGCATCCTGGATGACTAAGCAGATCTTTTTAGGCACTGCAAACACTTTTTAAGGGAAGGGGCTAGAAAAGGTGCCCTAAACATTGCCTGCCTCATAGTATCTGACCAGAATACTGTGCTAGTGGATCATTCTACAGTGGTCAAAAAGCAATCAAGAAGAAAAGATTCATATTAGGAACGTGGAATGTAGCCTTTCCCTAGTATCCTCCACCAGCAGAAGGAGAGACGTATAGAAGTGTAGATCTGTGCAGTATAGGTGCATTTATAATGGCAAAAGTCTGCTTTTAGTGGTGTCTGCTCAGAAGAGGTGGGGGAGGGACTGGAATAAGCTATATCAGTAAGGGTATGTCTACACTACCACCCTAGTTCGAACTAGGGTGGTTAATGTAGGCATTCGAAGTTGCAAATGAAGCCCGGGATTTAAATATCCAGGCGGGCGCCATTTTTAAATGCCCTTAGTTCGAACTCCGTGCCTGTGGCTACACGCGGCACGGAGTAGGTAGTTCGAATTAGGATCTCTAATTCGAACTACCGTTACACCTCGTTCCACGTTCCACGAGGAGTAACGGTAGTTCGAATTAGAGATCCTAATTCGAACTACCTTCTCCGTGCCGCATGTAGCCGCGGGCACGGAGTTCGAACTAAGGGCATTTAAAAATGGCGCCCGCCCGGCAAGATGCAAATGAAGCCCGGGATATTTAAATCCCGGGCTTCATTTGCAACTTCGAATGCCTACATTAACCACCCTAGTTCGAACTAGGGTGGTAGTGTAGACATACCCTAAGAGGGCCATTTTCCTGGAAAAAAGCTGTGTTCTGAGACCAAAGAAAGTGGATGATGAAATTAATAGTTTCTTTTAAAAAATGGCAAAGTAAAAAAATTCAATGAATTTAAAAAAATGAAAACAAAATAGTGCTGAGTTTAGAAAACCAAGAGCCGTCTTCAATTTTTATAAAGCTGTAGTTCAACCTTTTCTTTTTTTACCAGTTCATAGCTCTGCAGGCAGCAGGGATTAGCATACAGTAATTACTGACATGAAATCTACGAGAGTAGGCAGTGACTTTACAGATACTCTTTGTTTTGATTAGTTACCACCAATCTGTCTCAGTTAAACACATATTAAAGCAGAATAGGATTTTTCTTATATAATCTCTGCTTGACATTTTGTTTTCAAATTGGACATATACCCATCAAAGACCTTATCCAAAGTCCATTAAAGCCAATGAAGAAACTTCCATGTGATTTCAGTGAATGCTGAATCAGGGCTCAGCCGGTGTGCATAATACACGTCTCATTACCATGATTAGCCACGTAAGCGCTAGATTCTGATACCCTTCCACAAGTTGAGTACTTTTATTGAACTCAATAAGTACCTGAAGAGTACTCAATAAGTACCTGTTAATTTTGCTGACTAAATTTTGCTGACTAAAAGTTGCTTAATCTAGTCCCAACTCGTTAACTGAAAACATAGATTAGCACCGTTAGTTATTTGCAGGTGCAGTTGCCTATTATAAAGATACAATTATGTAACTGGTTTCCAGAAACAAGACGTGCAGTTGTACTTGCATTTGGATGACATACATGCATGCCTAATATATATATATATATATATATATATATATAAACTTCTCCCTTTTCCTTCCTACCTGACAGGCTGCAAACATCTATAAATCATGCTTGCAAAGACTTAATCATGTGAGTAATCTCACTGAAACGAAAGATGTTATTCATGTAACTGCTCACCAGTGAGATTAAGTCTGATCCTACATATTACTTTCTCATCGGACTGTTTTATGATTTCTTATATTAATTAGAAAGCTAATAAATGCCCATATAGTAAACACACTCATAACACAAGACTTAAATGACTGAAGAGGTTTAGATTACGGTATTCACTTTTAGACCATTAGCTTGAATCCAGAGAGAATAGTAATGATTAGAGAGATGCAACATATTCAGAGTAAAAATTTAAGCCCACACAATTCAGTTTCAGATTCACAGACCTTCCTCAGCGTTAAGTACAAAATGGTTTTCATCAACCAAGCTTTCATCACAGTTTAGATACAGATTTGTTTGCCCTCTCTAGATTCACATTTTTGTAGTGCATTTCAAATTTCAAGCTGCTCTTGATTATATGATGACAGTCAAACGGCTGAAATCACATGTTCTTTATTCCCTGATTAGCTGGGCCTAAAACTTGCTTTTTGGTGCGTTCTTTGAATCATATTCTTAGATGAAGCAGCTATGGTACATGTGGTGTTTCTGATCTAATCAAGGCAAAAGTAGTACATCTCTTATGCTATGTCTACACTACAGCGTTTTTGCGCAAAAACGGCCATTTTTGCACAAAAACTTGTGGAGCGTTCACACCTCAAGTGCGTTTTTGTGTAAAAAAATTGAAAGAACAGAGGGGGGTTTGTGCAATAGTTATTCTTCTTTTTACGAGGAATAACTCCTTTTTGCACAAGAGTTAAGAACATAAGAATGGCCATACTGGGTCAGACCAAAGGTCCATCCAGCCCAGTACCCTGTCTGCCAAGAGTGGCCAATGCCAGGTGTCCCAGAGGGAGTGAATTGAACAGGTAATGATCAAGCGATATCTCTCCTGCCATCCATCTCCAGCCTTTGACAAACAGAGGCTAGGGACATCATTCCTTACCCATACTGGCTAATAGCCATTAATAGACTTAACCTCCATGAATGTATCTATTTCTCTTTTAAACCCTGTTACAGTCCTAGCTTCACAGCCTCCTCAGGCAAGGAGTTCCACAGATTGACTATGCGCTGTGTGAAGAAGAACTTCCTTTTATTTGTTTTAAACCTGCTGCCCATTAGTTTCATTTGGTGGCCCCTAGTTCTTATATTATGGGAACAAGTAAATAACTTTTCCTTATTCACTTTCTCCACACCACTCATGATTTTATAGACCTCTATCATATCCCCCCCATAGTCTCCTCTTTTCCAAGCTGAAAAGTCCCAGTCTCTTTAATCTTTCCTCATATGGGATCCGTTCCAAACCCCTAATCATTTTAGTTGCTTTTCTTCGAACCTTTTTTAATGCCAGTATATCTTTTTTGATATACTGTTCTTGCGCAAAAAGCTGTGTGGATGGGGAAGGGTTTTTTTGTGTGTGCAAAACCAGGAAAGAGGAAAAAGCACAGGTGCTCTGTTGGCCATTCAGTGGATAGCTATCAGCACTTTCTTTCGAGAGAGCATCCATGCAGTGTGGGTGCTCTCTTGGGCAAAAGCGCATCCAAGATTTTTTCTGCAAAAAGCTTCTTGTGCAAGAAACCTGTAGTGTAGACGTAGCCTTATTCATCTTAGGACTTTAGCCCTGGATCATCCATTGGCAAAACCATCAAGACATGTATGGACTGATAGTTATATTGCACATATCTTGAGCTGGTGGAATGTCATATGTTTTTCAGGAAACAAGAGAGATGTGCTCTATACAGCTGTCAGTCTGAGCAGGGACGTATTATATCACCCACATCATCTTGGATGGAGGGTGACTAACACTGTTCCCTATAAACTGAGCGCTTGGGCGGCCACCCAGGAGCAATTCAAATGCCACCCAGCTAATTAGCAGAGCACCCACAGCCTTCTACAGATGGCACCATACGTTTCTATGGTGGTGCACATCCCCACATGCCTTGGTGCACATAACAAAATTTATTCCACGTGGGGATGGAAAAATTAGAGGACACGTTGGTGACTAGTGTCTCTACCTCACACTCTGCCCCCACCCTGCCCTTGCTCCACCCCTCCTTGTCCACCTTTTCTGAGCAGTGAGACGTTCCGCTGCCCAGGATGGAGCTGCCCAGAGTGCGCCTTCCCCACTGCCAGTGAGCGAGTGAGGCTGGGGTGGGGGAACATGGCATGGGGGGAACTGCAAATGCTTGTGGTGGTGCTGCAAGAGTGCACATGCACCCGTGTGCACCCCCAGGTGTGCACCAAAGAGCTTGTAGTGGAAACATCATCATTTGTTGCGTAAGGACATAGGAGCAGTCAGATGGTGTCAGACCAAAGGTCCATCTAGCCCAGTATCCTGTCTTCCGACAATAGCCAATGTAGCCGTCTTTGTTCAGTCTAAGAAGACAACACTAGGTAGGGTGATGGTGGATTTTCAGGTCTACACACAATTTTTATTCTGGGAGAAGGATGCAAATAGAGCTACGCATTTGCATACTTCCTCCGTTTTTTCTTTTCCAGAAGACGCTCTTGCGGTATTTACCCATGTCTACACGTGGCCGAATTTTGAAATAAACCCCTATTTCAAAAGACCCCTGCAAACCTCATTGTAAGAGGAATAAGGGGTCTTTCGAAATAAGGGTTTATTTCAAAATTCAGCTGCGTGTAGAAACGGGTAAATACCGGAGGAGCGTCTTCAGGGAAATAAAAACAGAGGAAGTATGCAAATGCGCAGCACTATTTGCATCCTTCTCCTGAAGTAAAAATGGTGTGTAGACAGACCCTTAGATGGCCTAATGCTGGCCTGTTGTCTGTGGAGGAGGGTCAAGGAATAGTGGTTAAAGCATCTTTATGTTTTCCAATTTAGGAGAAGCATTCTGATGCTTTGGATGCTACACTCACTTTTATGACATCTGTAAGTCTAATTTCCTCCCTTGGTTCCTTTTTCATTATTGTTCATACGTACATGATGATGACTTTCAAACCCTTTGGTTTATAGAAAAATGTTACGCTCCTCAGGGGGACTGGATGGCAATCAAAGCACGTGCACATATTTTGTAAAATAGAACTTTTTTTTTTTCCTTTGGAAATGATTGTCTTGGCACAAAAATCATCACTGGTTCCATCTTGGGTTTTCTTTTTTAGTGAGAGACAAACAGATTTTGTTTTTCCAAAGCAAACATTGTTCTTTACCCCAAAAGACGTTTTGTTTTGTTCCTTTGTTTTGTTTTTTTCCTTCAAAAAATGTTTTTAATAATGAAAATCTCCAACTGCCTGGGTGAGGGGCTGAGACCAACCCCCGGCCCACGTTCCCACCCAAGGCGAGTGTCCACAGCAGCCCCGTAGCAGCCTGGGCTCCTCAGCCAGATTCCAGCTGCTGGCTCGGCTGGCGGCAGGGCCTCAGAAGCAAGAGGAGAGGTAGGGGTAGAGCCTGTGGAAGTAAGTGGATGGGCCAAACCTCTCCACTTTCAAAAAGTGGGCAAGCAATATCCCCCTGCCCTCCCTTTATAATACAGCCCCTGTCTGTGTATAATGTTACTAGAACATATTTAATGCAAAGACAGCCTCGCCTAGGTATAGATGTAGAATAGGTGAGTCCTGGGCAAAGGAATGTGGGTGCCCTGACTGGGAGCCGCCCGGCCATGCGGCTCAGCCAACTACAGCGTGCTGCTTTCGGCCCTGCAAACTCTTTGGCCTGGCCTGCTTGCTGAGGCAAAGGGTTAGCACGATGGCTCACAGCTTTGGGCAGGCCTCGGAGCCTGTTACGCCATTATTGCACCCAGCAACCCTTGGTCCTTCGGCTGTGGCAAAAGAGAGCCAAAGAAGTCAACAGACCACACTGACTAAATGAATGCCTTGCTCTGAGAGTGGCCTTACATTGATCAGGGAAGTCGCAGACTGGCTAGAAGAATGGTATTGGAAGCTAGCAATGCTTCTGCTTTTGTTTCATAAAAATCACAGAACTTCAGTCTCTGGAGTTGTTCCCTGTATACTTTTCACCTGCCCAGCAAATGATTTAATGAACATATAAATAATCAATTAATGTACTTCAAGATTTGAAACTTCTGGGCGCACATAGGAAATGTTAAGCCTCTTATGCGTCACCAAACTGGCCCAGAGGTCCAATCTAGTACTGAAGCCTTACACCAGTGTCGCTACAGTACTTTGTATAAAAAAAGAGCGTTAAAATGTCAGCCATTTGATTATATAGGACTTGCCCTGGCTTCTCATCCAACTTTTGTTTAATATTAGATAAAACATATGACACACCCCGATAGCAACCTAGTGTATTATTGCAGGATGCTACAGTGAGCAAATGTTATTTCTTATTATCTGGCCAATCTTGAGATAACTGGGGCTTTCTGAATAAACTTTGTTTAAAAGAATTGCATGGTCCACTATGAAATGTAATGCCAAAAAAGGTCCCTGTGATTCATCCTTCCCAGCTCCTAGGCAAACAGTGCGACTGGTAGTGCATTCATAATTCAATATGGTTAAATGCCAAGGGCCGAATAGAAAGCACCCTCCCCCGCCAGCCTGAGGAGAAAGACGTTTGTGGTGGATTCGGCTCCTTGCAACAAGCTGGGTAATTGGAAAAGCCAAGGGAAGCGACCCCACTCTCTGTGTCCTGCTGATGTCAAAATACATTCACATCACTCTGACAAGCGGCTAGTTTGGAAGCTTCCTTTGAATAGGAGGCTGGAAGGACAGGGAATAACTTGTAAGGAGCCTGAAATAGAGGCAGTGCTGGTAGAGAACATAGTATACAGAGGAAGCTTTCAATGATTTGTGTTTGGTTTCCAAAACGAGGGCTGTTAGAGGGCTTATCCCTTCAGCCTCCCACTTCCCTGCTCCTCACGCGAACAGGGAACAACAGTACCAAAAATTGCAAGATGCAAACAATTTAATTGTTATTGGGGTTGGCTTCCAGCAAGCATGAATCCAATTTCCTTTCCTTTTTCTCTTGGTTTTGATGTGCGGTGTAGACATAGTCATATTATCTGAACAATACACGCTAAGGAACCAATAGAGTTTATTTCCCACCGGTACCTTGTAAAGTAATGTTGAAACACTGGCACAAGCAAGAAATAGAATACTGAGTAGATAAGAGAGTATCTGTAAATGCAATGGGCTACAACAACTTCCTCAACATCATGCAAAATGGAGCAGCAAAACTGCAGCCAAACTCTGCTAATTGACAACTCCTTGGTGACATCCTCTTCAAACCATTAGGGCAATGAGTGACTAAAGGGAGATATGCTAGAAGTCTATAAAATCATGAGTAGTGTGGAAAAAGAAAATAAGGAAGTATTATGTATTCCTTCTCATAACACAAGAACTGGAGACCACCAAATGAAAGCAATGGGCAGCAGGTTTAAAACAAACAAAAGGAAGTGTGTTTTATACAACACAAAGTCAACTTGTAGAACTCCTTGCCAGAGGATGTTAAGTCTAAGACTATGACAGGATTCAAAAAATAACTACATAACTTCTTGGAGGACAGGTCCATCAATGGTGATTAATGAGGATGGGCAAGGATGATGTCCCTATTCTCTGTTTGCCAGAAGCTCAGAATGGGTGACCGAGGATGGATCGCTTGATGATTGCCTATTCTGTTCATTCCCTCTAGGGCACTTGACATTGGCCGCTGCCAGCAGACAGGATACCGGGCTAGATGGACCTTTGTGTCTGGCCCAGTATGGCTGTTCTTATGTTCTTATGCCACTTAGATGTACACTATAAAAGGAGAACCAAATTATATATATAATTCCCTATCCAGCACAGCTCTCTTACACAACATGTAGATGGTATCATGAGCTTTTGTGGGCACAGCCCACTTCTTCAGATGACCAGAGTGTTGCATGTCCAAAACCAAAAAAAATTTTGAACATCCAACACTCCGGTCACCTGAAGGAGTGTTGGATGTTCAAAACTTTTTTTGGTTTTGGACATCCAACACTCTGGTCATCTGAAGAAGTGGGCTGTGCCCACAAAAGCTCATGATACCATCTATATGTTTTGTTACTCTTTAAAGTGCTACCATACTATTAGTTGTTTTTTAAGTTTATCCGATACAGACTAATTCGGCTACCTCTCTGAAGCTCTCTTACAAATGGACAAGACCATGAAATCCTTAATTTTATTGGAAGAAAAGGAACAAACAAACAAAAAAGTATGAAAGAAGCCAGTTATATTCCTATTTCCATGCAAGGACTAAAGGAAGTCAGTAGTATACACTGCAGGATAGAAAGCTGCAAATCCTGACATCTGATATATTTACAAGATGGTCCGATACACGCGAAGAGGCTCCAGAGACCACTTGTGAATATTGGAACCATTGTGATGAGCTCGTGTGTCGAACCATATTATATTCAAAGGCAACCAGATACCTAGGTCTCTCTTACTAAGTCTTTATATATGTCTCAAATAAACCACAGCCTTTCTGGGATAGAAGCACGACTATGAAAAGCTAGGGATGCATATGGCAGCTGTGGTGCTACTGCTGATTTCAGAGAATGGATAGAATCGCCCTGGTGTGGGAGCCGACTATTAGAGGAGGCTGTTGGTTTTAAGCAAGGCTAATACACTGACCTGAGTTTAGATGTTCTGTATACATGTTAATGATGTATCTAGTAAAGACAGCTGTTTAGTTAACAGCGACAAATCCTTAAGATTAATGGATTGCTTGAATATAAAACAGCACATGATATCAGGACTGGAGTAAATGCAAAAAAATAAACCTGGAAGAACTGAAAAAAATGAGGTCACCATTACTCAGAAGAAAGAAGCAAATTTGAATGAAACTGGATAGATTAAGTCAGAGTTTCCACATATCTAAAAATTTCAAGTAATGCGGCAGAAAATTGGAAAAGGTTTAAAGAAGAACTTGATTTATTGTTTAGGGCATCAGGGTGTACTCATAAGGAAAATAAACAAAGGATTGGCATAGTTTTCAATAATGCTGGTACTGAGGAAATTTCATTATAGAATTTATTTGAGGGTAATGCAAGAAATTAAGTTGACGAGGTTTATATTTTTTTAAATGAAGAATACCATTTACCAAAGAGAAATTAAAGATTACAATGATTTCGGTTTCACTCCAGAAACTATATGGAAGAAGGAGACTTTTCAATCATTTTACACATTGATAGAAATAAGTCAGGTGTGATTTCCAGAATTGGGATGACTATATGTGATGTAAGTGTAAGAAAAACACGGTTAGTAGAACCAGATATAAATATGGGGTGGGGGACAATTAGAATTTGCCAAACTGCTGAACTTGATCAAATATGATTGCACATTTTTGTAGACAAACTGATGTAAATATAGATTTAATAAGTAAAAAAAAATCCACGGAGGAAAATGTAGTAACACTGTTGACATTTGAAGAGGAGCATATGAAATAATGTTCGAGTTGTGAAAATAGGCACCCAATTAGACTGTGTTCAGCATCTGGTCAAACCTGTAATATCTACAAGAAAGAGAATCATTTTTCTAAAGTTTGAAAACAGAAAAACCTGAAATACATATAATTAGTTGAACACTTAAGAAAGAGATTTTCCTATGTTTCTTCAAGAACAGTGCAAAGAAAGGACTAACCATAAATATCTCAAATTTTGGTCAAAAATATTCATGACACATATTACATATTGGTTTTATTTTTCCTGTGTCCACATCCCCATTTACCAGGACAAGGGCTCATCTTGTCTGTATGCAGTTTCTGGAGTGCAGCAGATATTCACTGCCATCTACTAAACTGTGGAGAGAGGAGAGGGATATTAAAGTAATTTTTGTTAGCACTCTAGCAATTCATCCATGTTTTTATGCACAGTACAATTGCATTATTTATCTCTGTTGCATGCCTTGCCAAAAGAGGAGATCATGAGGACCTCTGTCTTTAATTCAGTTTCTTATTGTAACCATTAAGGTGTGATGTTCAAAAGGGTTCAGTGCAGGACAAATACTACTCCCATTACAGTTAATGGTGAAAGTCCCAGTGGCTGTAACAGGAACAAACTTAGGTAGGACTGAGTGCTTTTGAAAATTCCCATCCTTCCTCAGTGCTTATAATTTTGCAATAAATATCTACAAGATCCTGCCTATTTTGTATTATGGTTGACAAGCTTGTCCCAAAAAACTAGGGAAGCAACAATGAAGGAATGGAGTCAGTTCTAATACATATCTAGCAGATCTAGAGAAGTGATCATTCCCCTTTATTCGGCTCTGGTGAGGCCACATCTGGAGTATTGCGTCCAGTTCTCGGCCCCCCACTATAGAAAGGATGTGGACGCATTGGAGAGGGTCCAGCAGAGGTCGATGAAAATGATTAGGGGTCTGGAGCACATGACCTAAGAGGAGAGGCTGAGGAATTTGGGCTTATTTAGTCTACAAAAGAAAAGAGTGAGGGGAGATTTGATAGCAGCCTTCAACTCCCTGAAGGGAAGTTCCAAAGAGGATGGAGAGAGGCTGTTCTCAGTAATGACGTAGGGCAGAACAAGGAGCAATGGTCCCAAGTTACAGTGGGGGAGATCTAGGTTGGATATTAGGAAAAACTATTTCACTAGGAGGGAGATGAAGCACTGGAATGGGTTCCCTAGAGAGGTGGTGGAATCTCCATCCCTAGAGGTGTTTAAATCCTGGCTTGACAAAGCCCTGGCTGGGATGATTTAGTTGGGATTGGTCCTGCTTTGGGCAAGGGGTTGGACTCAATGACTTCCTGAGGCCTCTTCCTGTCCTAGGATTCTATAATTCTATGATATGATCACAACTCCTAGGATGGCTAACCCCAGTGTCTTTACCTACTAAGTGTTGCTAACAGAGAGTTTCTTTTTCCCATGCTGCAGAGATCAGTGACTTTGGGAAGGCTTATTATCTAGGATTTAAAATCACTCATACATATGATTTGTTACATGCCAGTCTCTGGGACTGATCATGTTGCCTCTGACTGTGCACCATTCTGGGTGCTTGTTTTGGTTTTGTACTCTTTGCAGCACTGAAGGGGATTCTGAGGTAGATGTGCCCTTGGTCCACCCCATTCACCTTTCTTTCTTTCTTTCTTTCTAAGTGCTGTGTAGACAGCACCAAATTTCAAAATAAGCTATTTTGAAATTGACTCTAAATAAGCTATGCAATTTGCATAGCTCAAATTGCATAGCTTATTACGAGCTACGTGTGCAGTGTAAACACACGCTCAGGGTTTCCAGGGCACATCTACACAGCAGGGCTAGAGCCAAAATAAGCTATGCAACTTGAGCTCCGTCAATTACATAGTTTAAGTTGAAATAGCTTATTTCAGCTTTTGGCGCTGTCTACACAGCAGGAAGTCCAAGAAAGAACACTCTTCCTCTGACTTCCCTTGCTCCTTTTCAGGAGTTGGAGTAAGATGTCCTTCAGCTCGACATTATTTTGACATTATATTGAAATAACGGCTTGCTGTGTCGATGCAGTTTTATTTTGGAATAACTGACATTGTTCCGAAATAACAAACTGCTGTGCAGACATATCCTAAAAGAGCAAATGAGGGGAGATGGAAGGCTAAGATAATGTGAGAAACTATTGTGCATCTAGGGGAAGCCAAGCCTCCTCTTTTTTTTTTTTTTTTTTGCTAAGTTGTCTTGCAATGGCACTGTTATTAGATACAAGAATTCCATTTCTCTTATTAAGTGTAATACACTCGACTCTATGTGAAAAGCTGATTTTTGTATTGGGTATTTTGGTTAATTTGTTATCAGTTCTGTAATACCCTGAGCATATAGACATGATCATTTGACTATAATAGTTGAAGAAATATGGTCTTATGCTTCATTTATTTATATTGGTTGTAACAGAGATTGTAAATGTTTAATACTTGTTAAGTCTGTTTCTAACATCTCATATTTATTCCAGTGCATTCTTTTAGCTTGTCCTCTGGTCAGAATCATACAATTGTCTCTCTGAGAGAGCCTCCTCCTTAGAATTTATTGCTCGGAATAAGTGTGAATTACAGCCACAGTTGCATAGCCATCAAAAATATTGATAGGTGATCACTGGGAATCTATCATACACACACACATACATGGCTGGTGGTATTGAAGCTTACTTCATGGTGGTACAGTGCCTTTGATTTGATATATATTTCTTTTAGCTGCATGTTTTCTAGATGTTTGGAAATATTTTCAGGCCTATGGATTTTTTGGGGTGGAGGAGAGTGGGTTTGACATTAGCTGAATGGAAGCTCAGTTTGACTTTTTTTGTTTTATCTGGAGCTGGGAAAATAATTCAGTGAATAATTTATATGGCAAGATTTATTTCTCTCTCTCTCTTGTATTACAGTGCACACATATAATAAAAAAATAAAACAATAATAATAATAACAACAACAACAATTATTATTTCACTATAGTAGCATCTAACGACTCCAGCTAGATAGGGGGCTCTATTATGGCTTTTATTCACTATAAAATAATGCCCTAAAGAAAATCATACAATAGTAGAAATGGAAGGGACTTGGAAAGGTTATCAAGTCCAGGCCCCTGCAGTTACAATACACATAGAAGAAGTTCTGAGGGGGTGGGGATGTTAATTATTTCCTTTTCCTACGGCAGGAATGGAGACACAGAGAAAGATTAAGGCGCTTCCCCAAGGTCACACAAAGTTTGTAGCTGAACTGGAACCTGAACTCCCATCTCCAGAATGCCAGGAGAGTGTTTTAAGTGTAACTCCCTTTCCTGTCAGGCTTATGACTTTCTCCAATGTAGATGCTCTTCTCACCGTTTTGTGAAATAATGGCTATGAATAACATTGGGGCTGCATATTGTTTGTGAGCGGTTCCTTGAGGGATCTTTCTGTCTGACATTGGAACCACTACATAGAGTGCCTATTCTTCAGGTCTGTATCTCCTTTGGCTGTGTATGTACAGTGTCCAGAACACCTGGGCTCTGACTGCAATTGGGCCATCTAGCTGCTATTGTAACACCAAACTCCTATTCACATATGTGAATAGGAGTTTGAAGGACAGGGCCTGTGTAAGGGATACTTGCATTAAGAACCTGATCCCATTGACTTTAATGGCAGCTAGATCAGAACATTCTGGTAAAGATGAATTTACTCCTGCAGCTTCCAAGGTGGATATTTCTCTCCCTCATCCCCACATATGAACATAAAAAATGGCCATACCGTACCAGACCAATGACCCATAGGGTCCTGTATCCTTCCAATAGACTCCAATGCTAGATGTTTCAGAGGAAATGAATGGCACATGGTAATATTTATTGATCCATCCTGTTGTCCTGTCACAGCTTCTGGCAAATGGACATTTAGGTCCTTGACTTGGCCCTCCATGCCAAATATTCTGACTGAGACCGAGAGAGCCAGAATCATAGCAGGCAGAATTCCAAAGGTATTTACAATTCAGACAAATAGGCTGTGTCTAGACTGGCAAGTTTTTCCCGCAAAAGCAGCTGCTTTTGCGGAAAAACTTGCCAGCTGTCTACACTGGCCGCTTGAATTTCCGCAAGAACACTGACGATCTCATGTAAGATTGTTAGTGTTCTTGCGGAAATACTATGCTGCTCCCGTTCGGGTAAAAGCCCTCTTGCGCAAATGCTTTTGCGCAAGAGGGCCAGTGTAGACAACGCGGTATTGTTTTGCGCAAAAAAGCCCTGATGGCTAAAATGGCGATCGGGGCTTTCTTGCGCAAAACCGCGTCTAGATTGGCACGGACGCTTTTCCGCAAAAAGTGCTTTTGCGCAAAAGCATCCATGCCAATCTAGACGCTCTTTTCTGCAAATGCTTTTAACGGAAAAGCTTTTCCGTTAAAAGCATTTGCGGAAAATCATGCCAGTCTAGACGTAACCATAGTGTTTTGCCCGGGTATTTTAATTTTTACCTCTTTTGTTTCAAGGTCAGAAGATCAAATGAAATATAATCCCAGAGAATAAATAGCTATCAAAGAAGAATATCCACTGTCAATCCTACAGTACATGTAGATTGCAGTCTTCAAAGAAAGCATGGGCAGTAAGTAGAGTATGCGTACAATGCCATTGCTCATTTATGACAGATTTAAAGAGGGGAAAAAGTACATATTTGAGATTTTTTTTTCCATGTAGGCACTGCCAGGGTTGTTTCCTACAGCATATTCACCAGTGAATTGTCCAGTCTATTTTTAAGTGACTCGAGCAACGGGGTTTCCATCATTTCCCTTAGGAAACTATTCAATTTTCTACTGATTAGAGCTGGGCAAACACCTCAGAACTTCTGTGAGAATAGAGAGCTGAATTCACTTTGCTTGTGTTCACACCCCATTTATGCATCCAGAGAATGAGTTCACAGTCAGTAATAACTACAGAAAAAGAAGGTGAAATCATGGCCTTATTGAAGTCAAAGGAGTCAGAATTTCATGCAGAAAAATGTTGGATATAGGAGAAAATTAGTGCAAAAGAAGGCAAGTCATAACAGGAAAAACGAGTTTAAAAAAACCCCTTCAAACTTGCTTTCATTTTTAAGTGTTTCAAAAAGGACCAACTTTTTTATGTCTATCTCCCCCCCCCCCCCAAAAAAAAATTGTTATGGATTTTTTTTAATTGAAAATGGGTTTGAAATGGTGATTTAAATTTGTCATTTTTCTAAAATTCAAGTTTTGGTTAACAATATTTTTATTATATATTTGATAAAAGTTTCGGTATGTGGAAAATGACAAGGGTTTTTTTAAAATCTCAACCAAAGAGAAAAAAAGGGTGCTTACGAATCCATGCTCCTCATACAATAATTCCTAACGTGGATCACGTACTGTATATCAATGCCTATGGCCTGCATTATGCAAGAGGCATGGAATGGATAATTTTAATAGGCACTTCTGGCCTTAAAATCTATGGATCAGATCTTTAACCTATATAAATTAAAGTAACTTCAGAAACTTTAGTGGAACTTTAATGCCAATTTACATTACCCAGGAATCCAGCCCTTTGAATCTAGCTATTTCAAAATAAGACATGTGTAGAAGCTCCACTTCTGCTATTTTGAAATAGCCCCTCACCAGGGCCATTCTAAGTTATTCCTCATGGGGCTCTAAATCGAAATAGCACATCTACATTAGGGAAGCCTGCCTCAGACTAATTTTGAGGCTTCCTTGCAGTGTAGATGTTCTATTTTGAAATAAGCTATTTCAGGATAACTATTCTAGAATAGCTTATTCTGAAATAACTGTGCTGGGTAGACATAACCTTAGTTATAGCCCCTTAGGCAGATTTGACAGCTCCTCTTTCACACACAAATGGCCAAATTCATCTTGGGTGTAATTTCATTTAAATCAGCTTCTATGAAGTTGCACCAGGAATGAACTTGGTCATTGGGGATCACAGAACTCTAAAAAATGAAGCTTTTGGAGAAGTTTACCTTATTCCCCACAACAACACTAGGTATCATTTGGCCAAGCTGTTCATATTTACTTGCATTCTTTTAATCTTTCCCCATAAATTAATCTCTTCCATCTCTCAGTCATGTTGTTGATCTTGGGCTACCATAAGGTAGATGCATAACTGGTTGGATAACCATTCTCAGAGACTTCAGGGGGTAGCCGAGTTAGTCTGTACGGGAAAAAATAACAAATGGTCTGGTAGTACTTTATAGACTAACAAAACATGTAGCATTTATCATGGTTCGCAGTCATACTTGTAGGGCATAACAAGTGCAGTACCACAGGGATCAGTTTTTGAATCAGTTCTGTTCAATATCTGCATCAATGATTTAGATGATGGCATACAGAGCATGCTTATAAAGTTTGCAAATGATACCAAACAAGGAGCGGTTGCAAGTGCTTTTGAGGATAGGCTCATAATTCAAAATGATCTGGACAAACTGGAGAAATGGTCTGAGATAAATAGAATGAAATTCAAAAAGGACAAATGAAAAGTACTCCACTTATGGAGGAACAATCATACGTACAAAATGGGAAGCGACCATCTCGGAAGGAGTACTGCAGAAAGGGATCTAGGGGTCATAGTGAACCCCAAGCTACATATGAGTCAACAGTGTGACACTGTTGCAAAAAAGCAAACATCATTCTGTGACACTTTAAGAGGACTGTTGTAAGCAAGACATGAGAAGTAGTTCTTCTGCTCTGCTCTGTGCTGAGTAGGCCTCAGCTGGAGTATTGTGTCCAATTCTGGGCACCACATTTCAGGAAAGATGTGGAAAAATTGGAGAAGGTCCAGAGAAGAGCAACAAAAATGATTAAAGGTCTAGTAAACATGACCTATGAGGGAAGACTGAAAGAACTGGGTTAGTTTGGAAAAGAGAACACTAAGAGGAGACATGATGGAATTTTTCAAGTACCTAAATGAGTGTTACAAAGAGGAGGGAAAAAATTGTTCTGCTTGACCTCTGAGGATACGACAAGAAGCAATGGGCTTAAATTTCAGCAGGGGAGGTTGAGGTTGGACATTAAGAAAAAACTTCCTAACTGTCAGGTTGGTTAAACACTGGAATAAGTTGCCTAGGGAGGTTGTGGAATCTCCATCACTGGAGATATTTAAGAGCGGATTGGACAGACACCTGTCAGGAATTATCTAGACCGTGCTTGGTCTTGCCATGAGGGCAGGGGACTGGACTTGATGACCTCTTGAGGTCCCTTCCAGTTCTAATATTCTAGTATTATATGATTCTTTTCCTTATTTCCAATTTGTCGATAATTATGTCCTGGTTAATATAATTTCCTGAATAACTTGAAGTCAAGAATGACATGCTGTACTGGGATTGTGGTGGCGCTGAAATAAGGGCAGTGCTGTTGTGTTCTGAACACAGCGGCATTTTGCTGTAGACAATTAAAATTATGTTACTTCTTCAGTTCTGCCCAAATGGTAAAATGAATTGGACAAAATTCATTTCTATTTAGAATGGATTGAATATTTTTATTTAATATTCAGTAGCCAGTAGCCAAAAATGATCTTTTTTTTAAAATGGAAACAATTTCACACACAAAAATACCGCATTGTTTTCCAAAACCCAAAACCCAACCAGTTTGTTTACTTCTTTTTATGAACAACTGACAAATTTTCATGCAATGTTTTGGGAGAAAACATAATTTTTCATTAATGTTGAGCTTCTTTTGCAGAAAACACTATTTTTGACCAATTCTATTCTTAATTTTGTATTTATAAAATGTAAGTAACATTATGAATATTTGCCTATTTCTATTCCCCTCAAATATATGTCCACCTTCTCTTCTCCACCCTTTTTCTCTTATCTTGTGCTTTGAATGGATTAAAAAAAAAAAAGCAAACTATAATCTGGTTTCTTGCCTCTCCAGCTGTGCTTCCCCACTTCCCAAATCTCACAATCTTGATACAATAGAGATGTAGCCGTGTTAGTCTGGTCTTGCTGAAACAAAAGACAGGACTATGCAGCACTTTAAAGACTAACAAGATGGTTTATTAGATGATGAGCTTTCGTGGGCCAGACCAACTTCCTCAGATCAAATTGTGGAAGAAAATTGGCATGACCATATATACCAAAGGGAAACAATAAAAAAAAAGTGAACACATAAAATTGACAAATCAGATTTTAGAACAGAAGGGGGTGTGTGGGGGGGGGGAGGTTAGTGTCTATGAGATAATGATATTAGGGGTGATAATGATATTAGGGGTGATAATTGGGTGATAATTATCTCATGGACACTAACCTCCCCCCCACACCCCGCTCTGTTCTAAAATCTGATTTGTCAATTTTATGTGTTCACTTTTTTTTGATTGTATCCCTTTGGTATATATGGTCATGCCAATTTTCTTCCACAATTTGATCTGAGGAAGTTGGTCTGGCCCACGAAAGCTCATCATCTAATAAACCATCTTGTTAGTCTTTAAAGTGCTGCATAGTCCTGTCTTTTGTTTCAGTCTTGATACAGTTGTGTCTCTTATCCTTAGTTACAAAGCTTTCTATGCTTCCATCCTTCCTAAGTCTGCTGTCATCACCTTCCCCTCTTTATCAGGCCACCCAAAGTTCCCTCATGAGGTGGCTGCTCTGTTTGGGATTGTTTGGACTTCCATTTTAACCAAGATTTACAGAAACTTACTGAATTAAAAGTTTACTTGGCATGTCAGTGTGATGTTTCCTGGGACCCTGCCTAAGAATCCAGGCTCTCTCTCATAAACCACCCTAATCTCATCTATTAGAATCCTTCTGACAATGCCAAGTAATTATAATTTGGGACAGAAGAGGTTCTCCAGAGAAATGCTAGGAATAGTCAAGCATGTGGAAGAAGCTTAGGCTGAGGTTCATGTTTTATTACTTTTGCTTGAGTTACAAATAAAAGCCAACCCTGACAAAGAGGGTAAGTTTGGACTTCATACAGTATTTATATTGTACTGGATTATATGCTTACACACCGGACACTGTATGGAAGAAATGGAGTTCCCATCCACTGTGATTATAAGCAGCCTTAGGCAGAGGAGGCTGAGAAATATGTTATATTTTAAAAAAAGTCTGAGAGAATTGATCTCTGAGAGACAGAAAGCCGAGACTGAGTTGTAAAAATATGCTTCTCCAAAGAAAACACAGGAGGCCTGGCAGGTCTATCATATGGATAAGATGATACATGAACAATGTTTCATTTACATACCAGAGGTTTGCTTTGAAATGGAACCTATGCAGCGAGGCAAAAGCTGCTTCTTTTGCTTCATTCCATTTTTTCATTCAGAAATCTTCATGATTCCTGAATAATTTGAGCAGCAATCCATTTGCAGTAGCTACTAGTACTCTGTTCCTTATGTATGAGAAAATTCAATCATGACTTAAGTTGTCTGGGTAGTTAGTGACATTTGGGTTAAACATCCCAAGAGGGTGACTTAGGAAACCTAAGTAGAAACTCATATTAATGCAATTATTAAATATTATATTAAATTGTATTAATAAACGGACCCCCCCTGAAAACCAAATGAGAAGGTATTACACATGCATTCAATATGTTTTCCTCTGCAATTTTTTGCTACTGACAAATGAGTCTAAAAAGTGAATGTGGCTGGAAGAGATAAAAATAAAATTGAAATTTCCAGTACAATCATTAGGGCTGCCCATGTCCATTGACTAAATTTGGAGTACTGGAAAGGGGTTGGGAGGAAGAGGGATTAGGAAGTTGAATTTGGAATTTCAGAACTTACTTGCCCCTGACCCAATGTTTGCTTAAGTTTTAAAAATACTCATCTATGCTGCTCTGGAGCTAAACTTTCACAAAAGTGAGGTAATTTCAGAGCTAGAGTCCCAGACAGTTCATCTTTACTAAAAAAACCTGCCATGTAGGTCTCCAAGACTTAGTCTACAATACCCCCCACATCAGTCTAACCTGTACAATTTCAGGTACGTGAAAAGTGTAATTGAAATCGACATACTTACCACAGTGTTTTCCATGTGGTCAGGCCATCAGGGGCTACTCTTCTATCAACTCTGGCTACAGAACTTCTCGCTGGAGGATGTTGTGAAGGCCAAGACTTTAACAGGGTTCCAAAAAGAGCCAAATAAATTCATGGAGGTTAGGACCATCAATGGCTATTAGCCAGGATGGGTACAGGTGGTGTCCCTGGACTCTGTTTGTCAGCGTCTGGAAATGGATGATGTGTAAACTTGATGATTACTTGTTCTGTTCACTCCCTCTGGGGCACCTGGCATTGGCCACTGTTGGAAGATAGGATGGCTGGGCTAAATGGACCTTTGGTGTGACCCAGTATGGCCGTTCTTATGTTCTTACTGTTCTCATCCTGGTGGAGTACCAGAGTCAACAGGAGCACACTTGGAGGTTGATTTATCACATCTAATCAGACACGATATATTGACTGCCAGTGGATTGATCGCTGCTTCATCAATCCACTGTGTGATGAAGACAAGCCCCCCAAAACAAAGTGGAAACCTTTCAGTGGTTTTGGGGAAAGCTAGACCAGGAAAACTGAAAAGTTGTTTTGTGCTTTTTCTTTTTCTCTGTTCCTTTTCTCTTTTTTTAATGTGTGTTTGTTTTACTTCACACAGTTTGGTAGTAGTATATCCAGAATAAGTGTAATAAACCAAAACACTGACACACTGTAACAGAAAAAAATATATATTGAGGGTTTGGAGACAAGAGGATGACTTTGGAAGAGACACAGCACTGAATTCCATTGAAACTGGTGTCTGAAACTTGGAAATTAAAAAAAGAAAGGAACAAATGGAAGGGAGAGGAGGGTACTAAGACTGATTACTGCTGCATAAGCATTTTATCATAAGCAAAAAGGGAAGGCAGACCAGATAGGGGCTCCTAACAGTGACAGAGATAAAGAGGCTAAAGTTTAAAAGCACAGAAGTTTAACCGCCAGTGTTTATTTATAGCTTCGTACATACAAAGGCACTGCTATTTCAGGGAAGCGGCACTATTTTTTATAAGTGTCAGTTTTGAATAGTCCAGACACAGTCAGAGTAAAATAAAGTGAACCGCATGTGTTAAGGAACAAATTTAAATAGCAATGGCTTTGAGAATAAAGTGTACATTAAAGTAAGGGAAGAGGCTATAGCTCATTTAATTTGCAGAATAAATCTCTCTGACAAAGCTCCCTGACTTGGGTACAGCGATGATACTAGAAGTTGAGAAAAAGATAGACGCTCCAATATTATATATCAATACCTCTCAGGACAGACAGGCATACACGGACCTATTGATCAGCCTGCTATCCAGCTAAATTAGATTTCTGTAAGTTCTCTGCAGACAGGGACCTTTTCTCCATACCTCCCTATGCAATGTGCATGCTCGCATACACACAAACATGCGCACATATTTGTAATAGGATGAACTAGTCGGGCATAAAGGTGCAGTGAGGTTCTCAGAAGAATGGGGTTGGCAGTATTACTTACAAGTAGCAAAGTGAGAGCTGATGTATGCAGGTTATTTCCTTACCCCTCTGTTCATCAGTTTGTATTCACTGTATGTCACATATTTTACAAATACATACATATATAGTATTTGTTGAGTAATTTAACAATACAAATGTTTTAAACTGTGCCAGGGGATAACTCCTCAATCCCTCTGCTTCTACAACGGGGCTACGTCTACACAGGCTTCTTGCACAAGAACTGCTTTGCAGAAGAGTTCTTGAGGAAAAGGTCTTGCGCAAGAGCGCGTCCTCACTGCCATGTGCTTTTGCGCAAGAGTGTCCATGGCAGTGTGGACGCTCTCTTGCGCAAGAAAGCTCTGGTGGCCATTTTAGCCATAGGGATTTCTTGTGCAAGAAACCCCTGTTGCTCATCCATACTGCCTTCTTGCGCAAGAGCTCTTGCGCAAGAGGGCTTATTCCTCGTGGGGAGAGGAATAACTCTTGCGCAAGAAGCCCTCTGTTCCGATGCTTCACTATAAATTTACTTGCGCAAGAACGCGTGTGCAGTGTAGACACTCCACAAGTTTTTGCGCAAGAACAGCTGTTCTTGCGCAAGAAGCCTGAAGTGTAGATGTAGCCCTCGGGTACGTCTACACTGCAACACTATTTTGAAACAACTAGCGCTATTCCTAAATAACTTAGTCCACGTCTGCATAGCAGGCAGTTATTTTGAAATAGTGTCAAAATACTGTCAGCCTGGAGGACTTCTTACTTCGACTCCTGTAACCCTCATTGTAGGAGGAATAAGGGAAGTCAGAGGAACAGTGCTCTATTTTGAAATAAGTGCTGTGTAGAGGCTCCCTATTTCGAAATAAGCTATTTTGAAATAAGATACACAATGACAGAGCTCAATTTGCGTAGGTTATTTCCAGTTAAGCCCTGCCATGTACACGCACCCCTAGATGTTAAGTTGGCAGAATCTCTTCAAACCATTTAAATTGCCTCATTTCCAAGAGACTTGGAGAAGACAACAAAACCTCTCCGCGTTCCTCTCCTAAAATCAGTGTCAATGGTTAGGGGTGTTGAGCTGCAGAATGTGCTGGCAGGACTTAGAGAGGCTTAAAATGGGACTTCTCCTGGGTGCCTTGGTCTTTTACTAGGGTCACTCCTCTCTCTAGTGTTTTGGTCTTTTACTAGGGTCTTTTACTAGGGTCACTCCTCTCTCTAGTGTTTTGTTCTATGTAGGGGAAGGACAGCCTTGGGTTGGGAGAAGGCAGAGATGAGTCCACGCCTCCCTTCATACTCCCATCACCCTCCTTCCGCTCAGGACTAGAGCTTCTGCTCTGGAGGAAACCTGACCCTGTTTCCCTTGCTGCAGTAAGCCATTCTGGTTGCCCACTAAGAAATACTTGTTATTGTATGGGGAGGAGGGCATTATAGGCGGGTCAGCTCCTGGTGTGAGCTATTGGGGCAGCTAACACTGAAAAGTGTCCCAAAGATTCCCTAAGCCTTTGAGACATGCCAGGCACTGTGCAGGAAGAAAGGATACTGCAGGATCAGAGGGGGAAGAGCTGGCTATGTTGAGGGGATGGCATAATTGAAAGACTTAGGGCCGGAGCCTTAGCTGATGTAAATTAGCATAGCCTCAGTGGCTTCCACAGAGCCTCCTTGATTTGCATGTGGAAAATCTAGTCTTCAGTACTCTGTCACCATCTGCTGGTTGGGAGGAATTTTAATCCAAGTGTTTACCCCAGCAGAGAAAATCTGGGGTTGTGTGAATATATAGACACACACACACACACACACACACACTTTTTTCTGACTTTCATAAAGTCAGAAGGGGCCATTGTGATTATCCAGTCAGACCTCCTGTATAATACAGGCCAGAGAACTTCCTCCCACTACTACCTAGAGATGAGCTTTTAGGGGAACCCCCCCCCCAACCCTCAAATTTCCATTTAAGGATTGTCAGTAATGGAGAATTCACCAACCTGTTGGGAAATTGTTCCAGTGGGTAATTGCTCTCACCATTAAAATTTACAAATTATTTCCAGTCTGAATTTGTCTCATTTCAACTTCCATTTTGGATCATGCGGTACCTTTCTCTATGAGATTAAAGAGTGCATTATTAAATATTTGCTCCACATGCTGATACTTATAGACTATGTAGGTGGTGTTTGGTCCTGCCTGGAAGGGACTGGACTTGAAGATTTCTCAAAGTCCCTTCCAGTCCTATGATTCAATTATTCGTAACCTTTTATTTGTTAAGTTAAATAAAAAAACTTCATTGAGTCTATTGCTATCAGGTATATTTTCCAACATGTACTCATTTACTCTCTTCTCTGAACCCTCTTCAATTGTGGGTACCAGAACTGGACACATTATTCCAGCAACAGTTGCATCAGTGCCATATACAGAAGTAAAATAACATCTCTAATCAAACCTGACATTCCTGTGTTTATGCATCTCAGGATCACATTAGATCATCATGTGAGAAGCTCATTTTCAGTAATCCATAATCCATAATGACTCCCAGATATTTTTTCCAGGATGCTGATTCCCAGGATAGAGTCCTTTTCCTGTATGTGTGGCCTACATCCTTTCTTCCTAAATACATACATTTATTTATAGCTGTATTAAAGCACATATTGTTTGCTTGCTCCTATCAAGCAATCTAGATTTCTTTTAAACTGTGACCTGCCCAGGCCCAATTTCTGTGTCCTCTGCAAACCTTCTTAATGACACGTGTATCTTTTCTTTCAGGTCACTGGTTAAAAAGGTTTAACTAGTGCCGAGCGAAACCATGATCATTGTAAGACTCCACTGGAAATATACCTACTCAATGATGAGAATTACATTTTGATACCTATTAGTGAACCAGTTTAATTTATTTACTGTGTGCCATATTAACTTTATATCATCCTAGTTTTTTTGATAATTAAAAAGTTGTAGATAATCAAGTCCTGGGATACAGTTCTCTAGTGTAGTTCAGAAAGATTATCAGGTTTAAACTTGTTTGTAGTAGAACAGGTAAAATAAACAAAAATTACTTTGGGAGAATTTTGGAAAAAAATACAAAAAAAATGTCAAAAGGAGTTTGAACAGCTCTAGTTACTAATGATCAAGTGACTAACTCAGCCTGTGGATTAGGTCAATCTAATTTTGCAAGGGAAATCTCCTTTTTACAATTAAAAAGGAAAGAAAATCCCAGAATAGTAGGTTCATTTTGCAAATTTTGTTAAGTAGAATAACCTTTTTGAATCTTATTGCTATCTATCTATCTATCTTTTAGAGAGTTTGTGCATCTGTCTGTCTGTGAGTCTGTCCATATGTCCATCCGTGACTCTGTTTGCTCAAGAACTTTTCCAAAATGGAAAAGCTAGAACCACCAAATTTGGTATGCAGATTTCTCTTCCCCTAATTTAAATCAAGGTCAAAATTTGATTGTGCCAGGAAAATGGAATGTGCCTGGAATGGGATTGTTTTCCATAACATGGATAAGTAGGGGACTAATAGTAGGGACAGTTATCCACAGTTATTCACTAGACCACTCCAGATCCCATCCCACCTCTCTTCCTTTTAGACAACCCTTATCTTTCCTTCCGAACACCAGAGCCTGCTCCATCCCTGGGGAAACTGGTGTTGGCTGTTCGGCTACTCCCAGGGTATAGAATGTGGGCAGTGGGTGCAGGAGACAGCTATAATACAGAGTGACCGCAGGGGGGGAAGAGAGCGGGGAAAAGAGTCACCAGGGCTCTCCATGTTGCCAGCCACTGGCTCAGGTAAGTGGACCACCCTGCTCCAACCCCTCCTCCTGTTGCAGCTGCAGTGCCAGAAAGTGTGCATGGGAGGCAGTCCGATGAGCTAGCAGCCACAGTGCCCCAGTGAAGCACTACCAGAGGCTCCAACCCTCCCCTTGAGGAGCACCAGGGGGGCCCGGGAAACACAGCCCTACCCCCACAGGAGGAGACGGGGGTCTGGCAGCTGCAGCACTATCCTCACTGCCTCAGGAAGCCCCAGCAAGCCTCCCAGACCTCCCAGCCCCCTGGCCTAAGCCCCTCACCCTCTGACCTTAGCCATCAGCATCCCTCATGCATATCTGATTTAAAATCTATTTCAGAATAGCTTCTTTTGAAATTTGGCGCATCTACCCAGCACCAAATTTCAAAATAGCGCACTATTCCGAGCCTTCCCTTAACCCTCGCGCAATGAGGTGCAATGGGATGCCGAAATAGCATGCCTGTTATTTTGAAAAATACTTTGAAATAACGGGCAGCTTGTGTGGATGCAGGGTAGCTATTTTGGGATACCTCCGGTATCCTGAAATAGCCATGCAGTGTAGTTGTAACCTGTGTTACCTCAGACTATGCCCACATCCAAGGGTCCAAGAAAGAGTAAAAACTCCCTTGTTCAACTCTGTGGGTTTCTCAGATCCTGGCTCCATGCACATGGGAGTAAGAGAACCTCATTTGTTTACTCCTCCTAAGGCAAGGGGAGCAGGAGAGGTAGGGAATGGCTGGAGCCAGCAAGATAAGTTACTACCCATGTGGGTTATCAGTCAAATACAATCCCTCCCTCCCAGGAGCAAGCAGAAATCGAGATTCAGAGCAATGTCTCTGAATTATAGTTCCTCTCTGGGTTATTCCTGAGGTGGGGCACCTTAGGTCTCATGCATTGTTCAGAGCTGTGCCTACAGTCAGTGTCTTCCTTAAAATGTGTGTGTATACAATCAGCTCAAGACGTGTATTTGTGTGAGGAGAATGTACGCTTTCTTCTGAATATCCAGCCCCTTGTTGCATAGCATGCCTGCTGGTTTCTCGCTTATATGGACTCCTGGCTTACCCACATCCAAGCTCCTGCAAAAGAGGAAGAAGGCAGACTACACTAAAACTGTAAGTTTGACTTTAGAAGGTTTTTTTCTCTCTCTCTCCTTCAGCTCTCTCTCTCACACTTTCACCATAGCTTCTGTCAGAACTGAAGGGAGCAGACAGCTATCTCATGACCTAAAGGCATTAGCCAAATTATCATGGATCAGACATCCTCAAAACACAGTCCAAGGTTTCCTTTGACATAGACATTTACATGAAACATATACAGAATAATTATTTCCAGTGGAGTATTGATGAATCAACCAATGGCAATTTAATGAGAAGATTCTCTGTCCTTGTAAGTTATATTCCCCTTCGGTTGCAAAGGTGCTAGCAGAGCTCACTCTATCACTCCGTCTTGTCAGAGTAGATGTTCTGTCACTGATTAAAGAGCTGGATGTCCTCTTTAGTCACAAAAACATCTCATGGAATAACCTTGTTTCTGTCTTAATGGATTCGCGCAAGGTAATGAAAGGTTCCAAACTGGACTAGATGAAACCCTCCGAGAGACTGAGAATGTCACTTCTCACTTAGTCACGGATGGCACCTGCTGCCACCCTGCCCATATCACATCTGAATGAGATGTACAGGTCCTTTAAAATGCACAGTTCTTCACAGAATGGTGAAGAAAGGCATGGAAAAGATTTTCACTCCCTCCCACCCCCCGCACACAACCTGCAACTTTCTCTGATTTGTCACATCAGACATTCAGGGCTCAGATATGATGGAATATTTTGCAAGATCATGTCATGTATATGTGACACTTTGATAGCAAATTGGTAATATATGGCATGCAAATGCTTTTTCTTTTTTATGGGGAAGAAGGTGGAGGGCAGTATAGGAGGACTGACGGTGCGGTTTCATTCCACATCTGCTGCCAATTTGAAGGAGCCACTAATTCACAAACTATATGGTAAGCACATTTAACTGTTCTAGCATTTTTCTCATGCTTCATGAAAACAGAGATAATAACTGGCAAACCAACTGTAAAATTAAAAGAACTAGATGTTGCCAATAAAGCCCATCATTTCAGGAAAATAAATTTGTTTCTCGGAAGCTGCTCTCTAACGTATGCTTTAGATGCCCACAAGAAAAGCAATTCAACCAGAGAGTAAATTGATCTTGCTTCACTGATTTATATGAACAGAGCAAAAATACACACCAACAGGTTATCACTTAATAACTCTTTGTTTCCCTAATATTGAATCAACAGCAGGATCACTTGAAGTCATCAAATCCTGAAGCACAATGTAAAAAGTAATTCAAACACACACATACATCCTACAGAAGGAATAAACATCTTCAAGGCAAGATAGGCCAAAAGGCTTAAGACACAATCATTGTTCTTCAAAAGAAAGGAAAGAGTAGAAGTCATAAAAGTTTTCTGTAGGAGTTATGTGCCAAATGTACTTGCAGAACTCCAGTGGATTCAGAGAAAGAAAGAAAGAAAGAAATCAGGAAATCCAACACGAGGCAGAGGTAAATAGGCTGGTCGCTTTTCTTATCATTGCTAGTGAACTTAGAGCCACATCAGTGCTGGACCAACAATGGAAGAATCACCTAAAATTCTCCATAAATATACAGCTAAAGAGCTTGGGCTAAACTTGATTGAAGTCAGTGGAAAGACTCCCACTGACTCCAGGGGATTTGGAGCAGGTCCGAAATGAGTTAAAATTAGTTCCAGGTGCTGTACCAGTGTCTGAGTCTCCCTGCCAACATTTGTGGCTTCACAGTCACATTATTTCAACAGTTGAACCCTTTTCTGCTGCTGCCGGAAGAATCCACACAAAGAATAAAAGAAAATGGACTGCCAATACAGGGGGAAGATGACACGGAAAGTCCTGTCAAATGCACCAAGTAAAGAAACTGAGAAAGGAGAGAATTGTGCCTTTCCTCTGTTCTCATTCAGTTAGCGTGATCCCAGTATCATTAGTTGCAAAAGCAGGTGTATGTGAAAAAAATGTTCAGGCAGAAGGCTGATTTTTAACTTTTCCATGTCCCTTCTATTATTGTTTTTGTGCAGCACTAAGAAATTGGTTGGTTTAGCACTTTCTATAAATTTAGCTACATGATTATGGCTTTGGCTAAAGTTCCATTCCTAGCAACTGGAAATCAGAGGGAATAGTTATATTTCACAGCCATTATTTAATTGGAATGCTATCTTTCTGCTACAGTTGGTATTAAGCCTCTCCATTGACACAAGAGTGGTAAAATATAGCTGACTCAAGGGGTATGAAAAAAAGCGGAATATACTTTTTTTTCTGACACCTGACAAATGCTGTGTCTTTAAACGTCTGACCGCCACTTGGCTCCATTTACAGAACATCTGGAGTCTATTTTGACTGGGGGTGACCATGGGCTTTTCAAAACTTTTCCTTTCTTTGCATTCGGAAATATTCTTGCTTGACAAAACAACGCTGGTGGAATGAAAATGGATGGCCATTGTTGGTGTCAAACTTTGCATGTCACCCAGCACACTTGTTTAAACTCCCATGATTGACAGTTACTTTTTAAAAAAAAATGATAGAATCATAGAATGGAAGGAACGTCGAGAGATTATCAAGTCCAGTCCCCTGCCCTCATGGCAGGGCCAAGCACCATCTAGATCAGTGTTTCTCAACCAGTGGTACAAGTACCCTTCGGGGTACTCAAGAGAAGTCTGGGGGGTACATCAACACAACTGAAATTTGGAGAAAACTGAATTTTTGTTTTAAGTTTTACAGTGTTTTATTATTTTTGTACTTTTTACACCCAACAATTTCATTGCCCACCCAGCTACAATTAAGTTGTTTAAACAAATGTGTTACAATGGTAGAAAAAAAAATTGTGTTTCTGAAATCTGTAGGTACTGGGGATACGTATATATATATATTTTAAAAGGGGTACTTTATAAAAAAAGGTTGAGGAACACTGTTCTAGATCATCCCCGATAGATGCCTATCTAACTTGCTCTTAAATATCTCCAGTGACGGAGACTCCACAACACCCCCCCCCCCCAGGCAATTTATTCCAGTGTTTAACCACCCTGACAGGTAGGAAGTTTTTCCTAATGTCCAACCTAAACCTCCCTTGCTGCAGTTTAAGCCCATTGCTTCTTGTCCTGCATCAGAGGCCAAGGAGAACAATTTTTCTGCCTCCTCCTTGTGACACCCTTTTAGATGCTTCATAACTACTATCATGTCCCCTCTCAGTCTCCTCTAAACTAAACAAGCCCAATTCTTTGTTGGAAGGCATGCCTAAAAATATTTATTACAGTCTGAACCTCCTATATCTGTGACACTCTGGTCTGGCAACATCTGTGGTCTGGCAGGACCATGGATGTTGCTGGCCCAGAGAGCTCTAGCACTCAGGAGTGTGACCCGCCTGGGGGTCCCATCCCTAGGGAGTCCCGGATGGGTGTGGCAGCTTCAGGACTGGTGAGCCCTGTCCCCAGTGAGTCCTGGCCAGGCGGGGCAGCAGCAGGGCAGCCCGCAAGCCCCGGCCCTGAGGCTCTTCAGTGGGAGGCAGTGGAACCGGGGAAACTGGTTCCCTAGGGGGCCGCAAAAGCAGGGCAATTGGCAAGCTCCATCCCTGGGGAGCCACAGCTGGCCAGAGGCAATGGGCGGAAGCCCAAGCCCAAGCCCAAGCCCATGCCCTGTGGCAACTGGCCTGGAGCCTAGTGACAGTGGGGCCAGAGCAGAGCCAGCCACAGGGAGGGGTACTGTCCTGGGAGGTCAGTGGGAGGGGATCTCCCTTGACCCAGCAAACTCCCTCTTTCGGAACAGGTCAGGTCCGGAGGATGCCAGACTCGGGAGGTCCAACTTGTACGATTATTGTCTGGGCCCAGCCCAGCTTAGTACCAAATGTTGAACAGGCAGGAGTTCAGCAGATTAAACATCTGACAGTGGTAGGTATTGAATTTACAATTGAAGACAGAGTGGATGAGTCTATTATACAGCTTGCCCAGGGAATGCATTCATGAGACATCCTCTAATCAGGCAAGGAAAGGGGACATGTTTGTCCTTTGTTGCATTGTGAGTTAGTGTTACATTGAAAGTCTGGCTTGTAGCCAGGGAACCACAAATGTAGGAAGATAGAGCCTCCTCCTAGTTTTGCTCTAACTATAGGTCAGTTTCTCAAATTCAATTTTAATAAAACAAGCCACACATTTGTTTCTTTAACGATTAAAAGAAATACAAAAATACGTTCCCGGTGTTTTCTTTCCTCATCAGTGTTTATTTCCTGGGTTTGGTTCAAAGCTGCCACTTTGAAACATGGCTCTTGCATGCTTTGCAAATGTTTTGCAAGAGCTCTGAATATGTGATTTACTGGGATGTTTTAAGGCAGCTTAATTCAGCTTGTGCTTGACTTATCTGGATGCTGGAGGACTTACCAGAGTTTACATTACAAAGGCTGCATTTGTCCTCTTGTGATATTGACTTTTGTCATGATAATGTGAAATATTTAATGATTCTTAGACAGTAAGATAATGGTGAGCTGATACCACAAAATAAGATGAGTACTTCCAAATTATTACAAAGGAAAATTTATGAAAAAAGGAGCTATAACATACATTTGGAATCATTTTCTCTTTTCTCCTTGGAGTTTCTGTGATTAAATGAATCTGGAGGAAAAAGGATATTTTGTCTCTCTCTCTAGGTCGGCATAGAATCAGCTTTGGAATTATTCCTTTCTCTTCATTCATTTAGACTAGTAGCAAATAATTTCTTGATACTGATTCTCAGTGTTTTTTAATAACAATTAATAGCAAATGCCAAGCTTGTAAATAGTACTTTTCATCCCAAGCTTTCTGGAATGAAAATATTACTTCCATCTGTACAGATGGTTAACCAGAGTCACAGAGAGGTTTAGAGCATATCTACACAAAGAAGTTATTTTGAAATAACTAAATTTGAAATAACTTCTGAAATAACTATTTCAAAGTAAGCTTATTCCCCAAGGAAAGCAGGCGTACAGATTTTGAAATAACCCCCATTATTTCAAAATAATAAATGAAGTGTTCACACTACCAAGCCCGTTATTTCAAAAGACCGGGCTGGTTATTTCAAAATAACTCCCCAGTATAGACCAGGGTGAAATGTTTTGCCAAAGTTTAACTTAGAAAGCCAGTGAAACTCCCATTTTGCTGTTGGAAGAATTAACAATTGATAATTATATGCAGACTAACCATATGAATTACCTTGAAATGCAGAACAATTCCTTATGTTATAATCATCTATTCATTATTATTCTACTATTATTTATGTACATACATTATGTGGTATGATATTAGTACTTTGGACTACTAAGCCATTTCATTCAATAATCTCAAGAGCACTTTGTAAAATTTATACAGAAGGAAGAATAGAACGGTATTAGTTTATATGATACCAACCTGGGAGGGGTTGCAGCTGCTTTGGAGGATAGGGTCATAATTCAAAATGATCTGGACAAATTGGAGAAATGGTCTGAGGGAAACAGGATGAAGTTTAATAAAGACAAATGCAAAATGCTCCACTTAGGAAGGAACAATCAGTTTCACACATACAGAATGGGAAGCGACTGTCTAGGAAGGAGTATGGCAGAGAGGGGTTTAGGGGTTATAGTGGACCACAGGCTAAATATGAGTCAACAGTGTGATGATGTTGCAAAAAAAGCAAACATGATTCTGGGATGCATTAACAGGTGTGTTGTGAGCAAGACACGAGAAGTCATTCTTCCGCTCTACTCTGCGCTGGTTAGGAGTATCCGCTCTACTCAGTTGGGGTATTTCTACACTACAAAGTTAATTCGAACTAACAACCATTAGTTCGAATTAACTTTCATAGGCGCTACACACGCAAACCGCTAGTTCGAACTTAATTCGAACTAGCGGAGCGCTTAATTCGAACTAGGTAAACCTCATTCTACGAGGACTGACGCCTAGTTCGAATTAAGTAGTTCGAATTAAGGGCTGTGTAGCCACTTAATTCGAACTAGTTGGAGGCTAGCCCTTCCAGCTTGCCCTGGTGGCCACTCTGGGCCAAGCCAGGGAAACTCTTCTGCCCCCCTCCTGGCCCCAGAGCCCTTAAAGGGGCACGGTCTGGCTACAGTGCCCGTGCCAGGTGCAAGCCTGCCAGCACCCAGCCAGCAGACCCTGCACCTGGCACAGCATGAGCCAGCCACCCGCTGCCACCCAGCCCTCCGCCTCTTCCCAGGACTAGGCTGGCGGCTCCCAGGAACCTGCCCGGGGCCACAAGAGGTGGGCGCCCGCCTGGTCTAGTGCGGAGATTGTGGACCTCATCGAGGTTTGGGGGAGGCCTCCAACGTCCACGACCTCTGCACTAGGCACAGGAAAGTGGCCATCTAGGGCAGGATAGCTGCCAGCCTGGCCACCAAAGGCCACATGCGAACCCAGGAGCAGGTTTGCATGAAAATAAAGTTGGTCCAGTGAGACCCCCGACCCTGAGCCCTGAGCTTAGAACATAAGAACATAAGAATGGCCGTACTGGGTCAGACCAAAGGTCCATCTAGCCCAGTAGCCTGTCTGCCGACAGCGGCCAACACCAGGTACCCCGGAGGGGATGGAACGAAGACAATGACCAAGCCATTTTTCTCGTGCCATCCATCTCCAGCCTTCCACAAACAGAGACCAGGGAAACCATTCCTACCCCCTGGCTAATAGCACTCCATGGACCCAACCTCCATGACTTTATCTAACTTCTCTTTAAACTCTGTTATAGTTCTAGCCTTCACAGCCTCCTGTGGCAAGGAGTTCCACAGGTTGACTATTTGCTTTGTGAAGAAAAACTTTCTTTTTTTAGTTTGAAGCCTGTTACCCATTCATTTCATTTGGTGTCCTCTAGTCCTTCTATTATGGGAACTAATGAAGAACTTTTCTTTATGTACCCTCTCCACACCACTCATGATTTTATAGACCTCTATCATATCCCCCCTCAGTCTCTTCTTTTCTAAGCTGAAAAGTCCCAGTCTCTTTAGCCTCTCTTCATATGGGACCTATTCCAAATCCCTAATCATTTTAGTTGCCCTTTTCTGAACCCTTTCCAAGGCTAAAATATCTTTTTTGAGGTGAGGAGACCACATCTCTACACAATATTGAAGATATGGCGTACCATAGTTTTATACTTCCCCTCCTTCTTCCCCTGCCTTCCCCCTTCCAGCTCCCTCCTCCCAGGTTTCCACCTCTCCTCTCCCATCCTCTCTCTTCCCCTCTCCCACCTCCTTTTCCCAGTCTCCCCAGAGGTTAATCCCCCCACCCCCAGTTTTGTTAAATAAAGAGAGTTTCTATTTTTGAACACGTGTCCTTTATTTTTTACATCAGGAAGGGGGGCTGGGGAGGGGTAAGGAGGTGAGGGAGGAATGGGGCACGAGCCCCCAATGGGGAGGACTGGGGTGGCTCTGCGGGCTCCTCGGGGTGGAAGCTCTCCTGCAGGGCCTCCTGGATCCTGCCAGCCCCCCGAATGACACCCCCGGATGGCAGCCTGTGGCAAGTGCAGCCGGGCTGATGACCGAGTGCTGTGATGTGCCGAGTGTGGGCACTCAGGGCACTCCAAGTCAGGACTGCTTTGCTGTCCCTCATCGAAGTAGACAAGCAAGCGGGGAACCCTGAGAACTGTCTGTCCGGGGTGGGGGCTCGGGTCCCTTTAAGCACAGCCCTTGGCTAGCCTGAGGCAGCAGCTCCACACTCTAAGTCCTAACCTGATGCCCTGCTGGCACTGGTTCTGGCCAGCCTTAACTTTGGTTCAGGGTCCACTCAATGTGGACATGCTAGTTCGAATTAGCAAAATGCTAATTCAAATTAGTTTTTAGGTCTAGATGCACTAATTCGAATTAGCTTAGTTCGAATTAATTAATTCAAATTAAGTTCGTTCGAATTAGTGCTGTAGTGTAGACATACCCTTGGAGTATTGTGTCCAGTTCTGGGCACTGCATTTCAAGAAAGATGTGGAAAAATTGGAGAGGGTCCGGAGAAGAGCAACAAGAATGATTAAAGGTCTAGAGAACATGACCTATGAAGGAAGGCTGAAAGAATTGGGTTTGTTTAGTTTGGAAAAGAGAAGATTGAGAGGGGACATGATAGCAGTTTTCAGGTATCTAAAAGGGTTTCATAAGGAGGAGGGAGAAAACTTGTTCATCTTGGCCTCTGAGGATATCTTATTTTGAAATAGCTTGTTTTGAAATTTGGCAGTTTTATACCTTGCCAAATGTTGAAATAACGCACTATTTCGAGCCATCCCTTATCCTTCGTGCAATGAGGTTTACTGGGATGGTGAAATAGCACACCTGTTATTTTGAAAAATATTTTGAAATAATGGGTGGCTTGTGTAGACGTGGGGTAACTATTACAGGATACCTCCAGTATCCCAAAATAGTTGTGCAGTGTAGCCATACCCTTGGTATACCATGTCTACTGCTTCTCCCTCACACACAAGGCTTGATATCCTATCAAAGAAAGCTGTCAGATTCGTTTGACACGATTTGTTCTTTACAAATCCATCTAGCCCAGTATTCCGTCTTCTGACAATGGTTAGTGCTGGGTCCCTCAGAGGCAATGAACAGAACAGGAATCATGAAGTGATCTATCCCGTCACCCATTCCCAGCTTCTGGCCAACTGAGAACATGGTTTTGGACTCCTCCCCACTCTGGTTAATAGTCACTGATGGATCCATCCTTCATGAATTTATATAGTTCCTTGTTGAACCCAGTTCTAATCTTGGCTCTCACAAAATCCTATTTTTTTCAACCAAGAGAAACTGGACCAGGTTATTTTCTGCGGTTCAGAAGAATTTGTTCTAAATGTGAACTTTTCTACATGGTGATTTCATGCAAGTCAGGCTAGTTTGGCATACGTTGTCATTCTCTCTTGGGCTACGTCTACACTACATGCTTCTCACACAAGAAGCCTTTTGCGCAAAAGTTTTTGTACAAAAACTTCTTGAGCAAGAGCATGTCCACACCTCAAAGCACATGGAAAAGTGATGTGCTTTTGCACAAGAGTGCATCCACACTGCATGGACACTCTTACGCAAGAAAGCTCTGATGGCCATTCTGTGAATGGCCATCAGAGCACCTGTGCTTTTTCCCATAGGGGTTTCTTATGCAAGAAAGCCCTCTGAAGCGTCCACGCTTGCTTTTTTGCACAAGAACTCTTGCACAAAAGGGAGTTATGCCTCGTAAAAGGAGGTTTACCTATGGCAGAAAAAGCCCTCTGTTCTGCCATTTTACTCTTCATTTCCTTGCACAAAAGCGCATTTGAGGTGTGGACGCTCCACGGGTTTTTGTGCAAAAAGAGCTGTTTTTGCCCAAAAACCTTGCAGTGTAGACATAGCCTTGCTGTAGATTAGGTCTCCATGTGGACAACCACTATATGTGTTTCTATATCCTGTTTATTTACTTATTGTATTTATACACACAATCAATGAAAAAAGAATCACCCATCCTTTAATCTATTTTAATCCAGTAGGTTATAATCTATTTTAATTAGTGACTGTTACTGGGGATTTCTAGAGCAGCGTATTTGTTCCATTGCATGTTAAAAAACATGTGAGTCTGGAATAAAGATCCACGTTGTGACCTTCCAGTGGCATATTCCCTGATAAAGAGGGAAAACAAAGGTGACCTGAAGGTTGATAAAATAGGATTGGAATGAGGAGTATGTGCCAAGGCTGACTAGTCCTTACGGAGAACACTCTACCAGCAAACCTCGCTCCTCTATGACTGGGTCTCTGGGGGTATGTCTACACAGCAAAATTATTTTGGGATACCAGAGGTATGCTGAAATAGCTACCCCACGTCTTTTGAACACGTCCGCTATTTCGCCATCCCTGTAAACCGCATTCTATGAGGAATAAGGGAGGGCTCAAAATAGCCTCAAAATAAGCTACGCAATTGGCATAGCGCCAATTGCGTATCTTGTTTTCGAGTTTCACGTGCTGTGGAGAGGCACCCTGGCACATTTGCCTTGCTGATCTTGACTGTGGCAAGTGGCAGGCTATTTAGATTGTGAAAGCCAAAATTCCACAGGAAGAGCTATCCTTGAAGTATGCCAGCCCAATTAAACATGAAGACATTTGGAACTATCACCAGGGTATACACTCGCTCATTACTTCCAGCTTTGAGACCAAAATTCTGGGATGAGTACAGGCTAGTTAAGATAAACTTCTGCCAGGTTTGAGGCTTATATGTGCACTCAGTTTGTTTATTCTATATATTCAGAGGCCCACCCATCAGAGAGACAGACTTTTCCTATTGTCAGAATTCCAATATACCCACATTCAAACCAGTAGCATGGAGCAGCTAATGCATTAAGAAAGCCTGGAGCATTCTCAGGCATGGGTCTGCTCTCTGTAGCTCCTGAAATGAAACACTTTGGACACTCATTCAAAGGTGTGGAAAGCACTGAAATGAGCTCAGCGAGTGCCACAGAGTTTCACATTGCCTTGCACAGTGTTTGCCTCCAGTGGCCTTTCCTCTCACACGCTCTCTCCCCACCTTTCTTCTGCAAGCTCTTGAAAAGGCTCTTTAAAGAACTCTTGATTCATGGAAGTGGAAATAGGGGGGAAAACCAAGGGTCTGGCTAGAGTTTTGAACCTTAAAAACTACTGCGGAAGTCTGGACCTTGCAATAATCAGAACATAATTAGTAATTATTAACTGCGGCCGAAAGCCGCTCGCCAGCCCCACACTGCGCATGCACAAGAGACTCATTGCGCATGCGCGCGCTGCTGGTAAACGGGGCGCTGGGCTGAAATCTAGTCGCCACGGGAGAGTAGATTCAATAGATTGTCGAGGCCTGATAATGACTATGTTAGACTGCTCGATAGGTAGATAGATACAATACAGCAGAATAGACCAGATTCTACCTCTGGTGTATGGTCTCAGACTGCAAAACCGAGTGTGTCCTGAAGGATGCTGAAGTCCCTCAATCCCAGTGATTTAAGGAAGAAAACTGTGACATGCAGTAGTGGGAGATAAGGAGCCAGTGTGAAATCCTGGAACTCTTGAAATCCATTGCAAAACTCCCATTGAGTTCCTTCTTTTTTCATTGACTTCAAGAGGGTCAGATTTGCGCAAAAAGGAGCTATGTAGACGGCTCCTTTTTGTGCAAAAGCCCCTTGCGCAAAAATGGAAGCTCATTAAGTATACAAATAGGTGCGGAAATATTCACCGCTTCGCCTCATTTGCATATTTTCTTGCGCAAGAGAGCGCAGTATAGATGTAACCCTCAGGTGGTTCACTGTCCCATGTAGTGGCACTTAGACCACTTACAGTGAGAGATACGAGCAAGGGAGCTCTACAGCCTGAGCTGTAAGCCAGCTGGCTTCACAGTTCAAGCTGAAGAGGCTCCTATACTGAGATCCCAGGTTCAAATCTGCCCAGTGGCAGTTACATTCACATTGAAGTCAGTGGCTGATCTGGGAGTTGGAGCAGCACCTACCTTTAGAATAGATTCACTTACGTCCTTGGAGTTGCACCCCTGAGGGAGATAAAATGTATCCCCATTGAATTTAATTTTGCCAGATCTAAACCGGGGCTCTGTCAGAATGCCTTCTCAATGAGAGGTCTCAGTGTAGCTCTGTTTAGGGTGAAGCAATATCACCTGTATATAGCGTACCAAACCCCAGGTCTCCACAACTGGCAAGGTGCCCCCAAAGTCACCCTTACAGTAATACCCATGGGGTGGATATGTATTGCACTCAAAGCAAAGATGTAGGTTGGGGGCAGGGAGCAAAGTTCAATGGAGAGTGGGGGAGGGAACAGGAGCTTTGGGTCTACAGCAAAATCAAAAGCTAAATAAAAATCAAATAAAACTCTTATCAGTTTCCTACATCATTTCCTGTTCTAAGCAATCACTACCTGCAATGGAGTCAATAGACATCAGTCAGCAGAAAATGTCTCCCCCTGCCTCTCGAACAAGTTTTGTACTATTCTTTGCAATCTAAAGTTTATTTTTGTAAGGTTTCTAGGCCTTCACCTTTCTTCTCTAAAATCAATACACTGCTGTCTTGCTGACTCTGCAGGGCTTGGATATGGTACCTATTTCAGCTTTCACAAAATTAAAACTTCTAAGAAACTCTAAAATCTTGGTGAAGTTTACCTACTAAATCTCAGGCTGGGCTGAAATGTTGCATTGGCCTACAGCATCTTGTACAAACCGGGGAATATCGCACAGGGGCAGTGAGGTGATATTTGCTCTATATACAGCAAATATAAGACCACCTCTGGTATTCTGGGTCCAGTTCCGGTGTCTCCCCTTTGAAAACGATAGTGACAATTGAAGGAGGATTCAGAGAAGAGCTACAAGAATGATCCAAAATCTGGAAACCCAGCCTAGGGTGAAAGACTTAAGGAGTTCAGATTGCTAATGTATCAAAAAGAAGATTAAGAGGTAACTTGCTCACTTGCTATGAATATTTACACACGGAGATGGTGTATGACACCTGAGGGCTCTTTAATCTAGCAGGCAAAGACCCTGTGGTGCCCTCTGTGGTGTGGTATGGTGTACATGGGGCAGAGCATCAGCTGAATTAGGGAGATGCAAAGGCTGAGCCAGGGAATCGACTCCTGTGCCCATCCTTGTATTCCAGTAAGTGATTATATTTCCCCTTTGTCCCACTATCAGTTCTCACTGCTTCCCAGGGTATGTCTACACTGCAGAGTTTTTCCGAGAAAACTCCAGTTACGTCCACACTGCAACTGCATTCTTTCAAAAAAAAATTGAAAGAACAGAGGGGTTTTTCCGACATTGGTAAACCTCTTTCTACAAGGAAGAAGACTTTTTCTAGAAGAGCTCTTTCGGAAAAGTGCATGTGTGGACAGGGAAGAGAGAGTTATTTCAAAAAAAGAGGAAAGAGGAAAAAGCGCACATGCCCTGTAGTGGCCATTCCATCCATAGTAAACACAGCTTATGGGCGAGATAGCATCCATTCAGTGTGGACACTATCTTTCGAAAAAGCAGATTGCTTTTTGATGTGCTTTTGCTGTGTAGATGCTCTCTTTTGGAACAAGTTTTTCCAGAAGATCTCTTCCAGAAAAGCTTCTTCCAAAAGAAGCCTGTAGTCTAGATGTAGCCCCTAATTCCCATTCACCTTAGCATTGTTTCCAATGAGCTTCTCTTCCACCTATGAAGACGCTTCCATGATTAGATAGACATCTATCAGGGATGATATAGATGGTGTTTGGCCCTGCTGTGAGGGCAGAGAACTGACCTGATGACTTCTCAAGGTCCCTTCCAGTTCTAGTATTCTATGATTGTGCTAATACCATACTGATGTTATTACTTTCCAACTGGTAATGAAGAGGAAGGGTGATCCAGTGATTATGGCACTAAAGGTTGAACCTTTCTAGTCTGGCATGCTCAGGACCTGACCGGTGACGAACCAGAGAATTGTCCAAACCGTAGGAGGTCAGCATTGTCTAGTGGCATTACCAATAACTCTCACTGCTAATTGGGCTCTTTAGAAGACATTTGGGGGTAAATTCGAGCTAAATAACAGCAAGACATATTGAGAGCCTGGAGTGCTGACTGTAAACAAACTTTATGAGACAGGGAAATTTGGGCACATCCATGATAAGTGGACATCTGTCTCACTGAAATCATGCTGGACCATGGATGTTGCCAGCCCAGAGACTGCCAGACTAGAGAGGTTCAACCTGTAGCTTGAGACTGGGAGATTAGCTTCAATTCCTTTCTCTGCTACCTAAATCCAGAATGATCTTGGGTAAACCATTTATTCACTCTGTACCGCAAATGTTTGTTGGAGGGTACTCAAACTACAATATAAGTAGCACAGGGATTTGAGGATCTTGATTAGATTTTTTAAAATTATTATGTCCAGGATAAAATGAGGGTTATTACCACCCTATGACCAATGTGCTTTTCTATTAAAAGATAAAATATTTCCTTTTAAAGTTGCATAACAATGGTCTTAAAATGCAAGTTGCACAAGAAGACTTGGCAAAGATAATAATGGGAAACAATGTTTTAATGTAAGTAAAAGTGTAGCTGCTCAGGACATGCACATTTTCTTACTTATTGCTCTCCATGCCCATTGGAAGCCATGTAGAAATGCATGCTCTGTAGACAACTAGAATCCAGTCTGATTAATTCTGTGGCTGGCAATATTTCCCATAAATTCTTCCAGAAAAGTCTAAAGAAGTGATTCTCAAAGTGGTCCGCAGACCCACTCTGAGAAAGCTGCCAGCAGGCCGCTCCGGTTTGCTTATTTACTCGCTCAGCAGCCGCGGAGCCTTGTGGCTCACATTGGCCATGGTTCACCGTTTGCAGCCAAGGGGAGCCACAGGAAATGGTGTGGCCCGGACTGTTGCTGCCCGTGGCTGCAAATGGCGAACTGGAGCCAATGGGAGCCGGTAAATGAACAAACTGGAGCAGCCCATTGGCAGCTTTCTCAGAGTAGGTCCATGGACCACTTTGAGAAACACTGGTCTAAAGGATTAGGAATTTCACATCTTTCCTCCCAAGTTATCATCTTAAGGAGCCCTGTTGCAATGAAAACAGCACAATTACTTTAGTACAGTGTGCCGGTTTTACAATGGCGGGGAGGTGGGGGAAGAGGAGAAGAGAGAGGGGTTCACTAATGACATATAATTATACTCCTGCTTAATGATTGATTTAACATAGAAAACCCATCTAATTCCTTTTGTCATTACGATCTGTGGTACTATCACTATAAGAATGCGGCCTTAGTGGTTAGACATTACATTAACGTTAAGAATAATGCTAATATAAAACATCGCTTGTCTTTTTTATATTGTTAATATGCATTGACACTCTATACACACAGTGCATTATGAGATCTATTAGCGTGCCAAACATTCGTGGGGATAGCAACGCGTCTGGCAATAACTGTGCAAAAGCAATGCATTACTGATTTGAAAAATCAGCCTCCTACATAGCAAACATGGGGAGACGGCATACATTTATTTTACCAGATGCCATATCTATGGAGTCAAGGGGCAGTATTTACCCCTGAATCCAGTGCAAGGGTTTCTATCCCAGATACGATGGAGACAGAAAACCAGTGCTTAACATTTCCACCAGTTACCTAGAGTGGAAATGAATGTCCTTAGAGGGACAACATTATGTTTTATAGCTTTCGGGTGGTTCTATACTGCAATTCCAGGGTGTGATTATAGGTCATGTAGACATACCTGAGTTCATTTTCATCTGGCTAGTGTGACTACTGGAATAATGAAAGCATGACAACACAGGCTTCACCATCAGCTAGCCACCTGAGAAATTTGGGCTTAAATAGCCCCCACTGAAGCACACTCTGATGCAGTTTCATGGCTCTGGTGCCCAAGTTAGCTATATTTAACCTAGCCCAAATATGTTGACATGAGGGCCAATCACACCCTGAAGTTGCAGTGTGGACCTTCTCTCAGAGGCTGTGATTAAGATGCATCTGTTGTTGGGAAGCTACCTGGAAGGTTGTAATGACAACAGTACTGGATTTATAATTGTGTCAATAGTGCCAAGGCACAAGGCTCACACTCTGTCCTGAGGCCCTAGCTGCTTCCATGAGGTCCTGCCTGCAGCTTGCTCCTCTCCATCCCCTCCCCGCTTGCCCTATGCTCACTCTTCTCTGCCTCTCCCCCATTCCAATCTCAGGTGGAAGAGTCTAGTGCTTTGGGTGGAGTAGGGGGCGGGACCATGATCTATTGCCAGGTTCCACAAAATGTTAATGCAACATAACTGTAGCCATGTTGTTGTACTGGAAAGGATTTTAAGAAGAATTCAAGAATGGAAAATTTTAATGAGTTGGAGAAGTTTTGCAATAGGGTTCCAAAGATCAAAACATGTTGACAACCACTTATTGGCAATTGTGTAGCAACTAGAGGCTGCAGCCCAATTCAGGATCCCATTATGCTAGTAATAGTGTGTGTGTGTGTGTCTACACTGCAAAGGAAAGTTGGAAAAAGAGATGCAAATTGCAAACCACAATTTGCATATCTTTTTCCACTTTTCTTCTGAAAGAGGCTTTTCTGACATTTGGCCCATCTACATAGGGCCAAATGTTGGGGAAAAACCCTCTTTTGGAACATCCCTTCTTCCTCGTAGAATGAGGTTTACAGGGATGCCAAAAAAACATGTCTGCTTTTCCGAAATTTTTTTCGTTCTTTGGATGCAGCAGAGCTTTTCCGGGAGATCTCCGGTATCCCGGAAAAGCTCTGTAGTCTAGACATACCCATAGTGTAAAAGACAGGTCCTGCCTTAAAGGAATTACAAACTAAGTAGATAAGATAGGCAAAGGGCGAGATAATAATAATAATAATAATAATAATAATGGTGCACCCAGATAAAGGGTGAATCTCAAAAGGTTCAAGGCTCATTTCAGTCAGGGTGAGGACTTAGACCCTAATCTTCTCCAAGCCTTCGAAGGAAGGAAGTCAGTCTCACAAAAGCATGACATTTTCTAGGAATTATGGCTTCAGATTATTCCTGGAACACCCTTTTCTCCATATTTGTCACAACACTCCTCTCAGGTTGTAGCTGGAAGAAGTGGAAGAAGCGCATGAAGCGGTGGCCCGAAATTACACTGGTGTGTGGGAGTACAGATAGACAGATTCCATCAAAAATGAAACACAATTTTGAGAAAAAAAGTCAACTGAACTTTTTCAAACATACAGTGACAGAGTTTTGGTGCGGTGATGTGATCGCATTGTGGGTGAACATTCAGCTGAGTTCTTATTTTATCTGAAGCATTTTAATCACCTCAGATTTTGAATAAAATGAATGAAATATACATGGTAACAGAGTTAAAAGTATCTCTGTATACAAATTTGTTCTAACTATCCTTTTGGCAAAGACTAAGTTCTACAGAGGCAAAGTGCTGCTTTACCGATGGGGAAAGAGTACAGGTGTGAAATCATTAGAGTTTATGTCATGGGCTGGCTACAAGCTTTGGCCTGTTTCTCCAGAGGTGTCACTACTTCCCGTTTAACATATCGACCTGCCTATTTGCCATTTGACAGCGCTATTGAATTTTTGCTGAATTTTATGCTTCAGGAAGGACATAAAGTAACAGGTTTTCCCCAGGGTTCCCCCCTTCACAGACTCAAATTTACTGTGAACTTCAGAAACACTTTGGAATCCCACATAAATATGTTGTTTCCCCGTCCTACTAAGGCAGCCATTTTGGAAATGAAAGAGCCACTCGATTCTCTACAGCATTGGGGACATTGCTGAGAATGTAAAAGCAATGAGTAGTGAATGGAGGACTCTCATGAAATCAATCACATGAATTGTGGGTTTTGAATTTGTTGCTGCTGTGTGGATAGAGGCTGCAGTCCAACAGCCCATACTCAATCATTCATTTAGTCAAAATGTCCTGAAAAGTCACTGCAATCTAACACTTGGCAAGCATTAAAACACACTCATGCTCACAAACACAAGTCAACCTAAAGCTCTAACCCAAGTACTTTGGGATCATTTGGGAAGGAAAGTGCTACACAAGGAAAAGTTTTGTTATTCTATTTAGTATCTTCAATGACCATTTGGCAGAGAGGATGTTGAAGGCAAAGATGTTTTAGGAAACTCAAAGTAGAATAGTTTATAAAAATCCATTTCTGAGTTTGTTTTTCAGCTTCAAGACACAGGAATTTTAGGTTCCACTGCACAGGAGACAGTTAGATTTACCAATATTTAATTTTAAAGCATAGACTGCTCATGACGGCAATAACTTCAACGGAGGGAAGGGAACACACAGAGCTCATAATTCAAGTACATTTAACATTTTAAATCTTACTTATTTCTTATCCCATTCCCTCTCTTGGCTTCCTTCATTTTTTCTTTGGCACTTTGCTCTGCCCGCATGCAGCGCTACTATTTCCTCCCCAACCAATTACACCTAGATTTTCATCCATCATACTGCAAATGCTTTTAAACTTCCTCTTCCTGTTCTCTGCTTTTGGGTATTCTTTCCAAAATTGATTTTCCCCTGTTCAGATCTGTTAGGGATGAGGTTCCTGAATTCTCTATTGGGAATGGATGGAACATGCCCACATAATGGCACAGAATTGACTGAAGGCAATAACTGTATGTTTGTAACAGTCACGTCTATTTTTAACCATCTGGCCTTGCTTCCAGAGGCTATGCTCAGATCCACATCGTTTACAATAAAAAGTCTGTCATAACATAAATGAGACAAAATGGGAAAATGATGATGACACAGTTGGAATGTATCTGTTTTTCTAGCATTGTGGTCTTCTTCACATTAGTGAAAAAGCAGAATATTTCCAGTGCTTCACTGGAGATTTACACTAGTTTAAGTGAAAGCAGAATCAGGACCAGGAAAAGTTATATACCAGCCCATTTGCTGTTTTGTGTTAATGGGACCACTGCCACTTTGACTGACACATGGGGAGAGGGGTTGAATCAACAACCTCCAGACATAAAAGCATGAGCTGTTAGAGCATAAGCTAAAGAGCCAAGCTTGGGTGGGTGGTGGGGGTTGCAACAGTAATTCGTATCTGGCTAATAACACATCAACTAGTCAACTTTTAAAACCAACTTTCCACAATCAAGGTCTGCACCAAGAGTTACACTGGAGGTTAAATCTAGACTTATCTGCGTACAAGGTAAATAATGCCTCATAACTGACTGCTTGTGTGGCTTTTGAAAGACTGTGACATGGGGTACTTACATGCTCCCTCCTCCCCACATCTCTACCTGAGTACAAGGGATGGTGTTTAGAGTAAAGGACTAGTAGTGTGGACTTATGAGATGTGATTTCAGCATTGCTACTGCCTTGCACTTGAGCAAATCTACCTAGAGTTAGGCCTGGTATACACTGGTAGAGAAAATTGATACAAGATACACAAGTCCAACTACATGAATTGCATAAAATGGAGTTGACGCACCTTGCAAAGATTTTCTGGGGCAGCCCCACAGCAGGAGATCAACAGGAGAAACTCTCCTATCGATTCCCCCTATTCCTTGCAACTGTGAGAAGTTGTAAGGTTGATGGGGGTGTCCTCAGAGTTTGATTTAGCAGGTCCTTACTAGACCTGCTAAATCAATCAAACACCGGAAGATTGATCTCTGGAGCCTCGATCTTCCTGGAAATGTGGATATGTCCTTAGACTGTGGCTTGAATTATGTATCCATGCAAAGGAATATGGGGAAGTAAGAACCCCCAACTAAGATCCCTAACTTAAGGTGCCTAGACTATCCATTTGTGATGATAGGACTAAACAAGGGTGGTATAGGCCAGCAACAAATTACTGCCAGCCATCTACCCCAGACAAGGAGGTAGCAAAGGAGAAAATATGGTGTCTCTCACCTCCCATGGCTTTTCTTGAGATGGTGGTGCTTTCTCACCCCATCTTGCTCTGGAATCGGCCTATAATCAGAACCTAGTGCATAACCTTGAGCTACAGTTTACCTGCTCATTACCTCTCACAGCACATCACAAGGCTGTGAGGTAAGTCAGTATTACACTCATTCTAGACACAGTATGGCAGTGTCACTGAGAGACTGAGTAGCTTTCTCAAGTTGCCAGGGTGAGTCAGTGTGGGAACTGTGGACAGAGGTGAATAATAATGCTCACCTAAAACTATGGGATGTTATGAGACTTAATTAATGATTGTGAAGCCCTTGCACAGCCCTAATGAGAAGTGCTATATAAATGCAAATTATTATTATTATTCTGCAATAGCATCATACCTTTACCACAACATCAATAAGGAGTAGCAGAAGCCAGTAGGATACTTAATGAAAATGACTCTTCTTAATTCTCCAAGTTGGTGCAGTAATGTGTTATGCAAAGTGATTTTTCTGGGATTTGCTGAGTGCTCCTAAGTAATTTTTTTTCCTTAAAGAAGATGAGGCCTTCTTTGCATAAGAATGAATGAATGACAGTTGATTACAACAGATTTTACCTTAAATTGCTCTAAGACACTCTGATAAAAACGTGCAGAAAACCCCCCGATGGTGTTTAACATTGCCGTACAATTCATCTCTTTCAGTTAATGCAATTAAAGTGGTGATGATATCAGGATCTTTTGGAATGCATAAAACAGTAATTACTTTTAAGATTAAAGCTTTAAATAAGTAGAAATTAATGTTAGTTTAAATTTTAGAAGTCCAATATGGTGGACAAAAATGGTGGGTATAGAGCGGCAAAATGGAATATTCCATCTCTGGAAAAAAAAATACATGTTCCATTCGAAGATGGTGTTAGGGATGGAGCTACCAGGCAAGTGCAGGTCCATGTTCAACCAGGGGCCACCAGGCACATGCAGATTCACATGACCACGAGGGGATAAGGTATGATGTCATAGGCATGGGGGCAGAAGAGCTGGAAGTTGATTGGTTGAGCCTTCAAGAGCAATTAGCATATAAGGCCGGCAGATGGCAAGCTAAACTAGTAGTGGGTTTGTGGCTTACTGGAGAGCAGAAAAAAAAAACAGCAGGAGGAGGAGTGACGGCAGCCATAGGACCCTGCAAAGAAGCTACCTGAGAAGCAGCAGCCATCACAGAATTTTAACATCACCATGACAATGCCGCTGGCTAGAATGCTAAAGAAGCCAAAGTACCTGTGCCATCAGAAGAAGTAACTGAGGAGACTGTTACCTCAACAGTCACTTCAGACACCACCTTCACTTCCTTAGGATGTGTCTACACAGCACCCTTACCTCGAAATAAGCTACGCAATTTGCGTAGCTTATTTCGATGTTATTTCAAAATAAGGGCTATTCCAAAACACCCTTAACCCTTGTGCAATGAGGTTTACAGGGACGTCAGCATAGCAAGCCCGTTATATTTTAATATAACAGGCTTGCTCTTAAGATGCGGAATAGCTATTTCGGGATACCAGAGGTAGCCCAAATTAGCTCCGCGGTGTAGACCTAGCCAAATTTATGACAGCGCAGAATGGCTAACAGACAAATCAGAGGGAATTTGATTGTGAGCACGTAAGTCTGGTTTTCCTTCCTGTTTATTGTGAAAGAGTGTATGGGCTTCGCCTATCAATAAAGCTGGATGCCTCTGTTCTGAATGAGACCATTCCCTACCTCCCTCCTCCCCTGATCCGGCAACTGCTCGGCTTAGTGAATGTTACATACAAACTGTTAAATATTAAACGTTAAGTATCAGTGTTGATATTCAGTAATTATTTTAAATTGTGAATGTGTTCATATAGAGAGAGAGAGAGAGAGGCTACACTTATTAGATTGTGTTAAACAGGCCCGCCAACAGCGGGGGCAAAGGGGATAGCTGCTGGAGACCAGGCCCTTTAAATTGCTGCCAGAGAACTCCACAGTATACGCTGGGCTGAGGGGGTGCACTGTGTACTCCAGAGTGAGGGGTTGTGCGATGCACTCTGGGTGGCACTGAGGGCTTCCTGACCCTGGTCCCATTCCTTCTGCTGGAGGCCCTGAAACTTCTGGGAGCTCTGAGCTGCCCCCACCCACCTTGCCCAGGGCCCAGCCTGGCTGGCGGCTCTCCTGGTGTTAAGGATGGGAGGTGTGCCTTTGTTGTACGTGGGATTTCAGTGTGCAGTCTACATTGAAACTGTCACAGTCCCTATATGTATTTGATATTTTATGTATCCTATGTCTTTTATTTTATTGTATCGCTTTATGAATGTAATTCTATTGTGTTTTCTTATGTTCTTCATATTCTTTTTTCATTTACAAAACTTTCTGTAACTTCTTATCGATTAAAATGAATATGATATATGTTTTCAATGAATTTCTACGGCTGTGTCCATTCTTGACTGGAAGGTTAAGTCTCTGCCTTTCCAGGGTTAGCAAGAGGAGATTGCTCTGAGGGTCAGCGAGAATCCCCTGGAAATACTCTGTAAATTCCTTTAGGTTGGATCCCTACCCTTCTGCTTACTGGTTTAGACAAACCAGACATGGTCTTAGAACTAAAAAGCATTGTTTTTAGGTAACATCATTGATCTAGTATAATGGAATCCACATAATCTGGTAACAAGCTATTTGGGAGGCTGAAGAAGTCTTTGTTAGCATGTTTCAATAGCTACCCTAGACTACAGTTTTCTAGATAGATTCAGTGAGAGAAATACTTCAGTAGTTAGTGTCACCCCTAACCAATGGCTTCAGTCTCTGCTCTGCCCCAGGCTTCTCAGGTGAATGTGACAAGTCCAGGAGGGCTGCCAGCTTCCGTGGATCACTGAGCAATGTGTGTCGTGGGGCCTGCCTCGAACAGAAAGGGCAGAGCTGTAGGGAGCCAGGCCTCAGTGCTGCATAAACTATGGTGCTGCCCTGCACTTAGGCTGCATTGAACAGTGCTCCAGAAGCATATTAAAGAGTCCAGGGCTCCGGCCACAACCGCTGTGGCTGCTGGGAGTCCTGGGCCTCTTTGAATTGCTGTCCCCGATGGCAACTGCCCTCCCCCCATCAGCAGGCCTGGACATGTCACATTGACTGTACACATAAGCAAGGTCTATGTGCATCACGCTGCGGGGAGCCAGATCTACAGCATACTAGCTGTCTCTGTGGACCTGCCCTGAGCACTCAGACTTCCTTAGTGTGCTTTGCAAGGGTGCTGACAGCAATGTCAAAGTGGGAGGGGAGCAGACTCCAGGCTCCAGAAAGGGTTTTTCCCCCCCATCGCTGGCAAATTTTAAATCAAGCTTGGAACTTTTCTTCTAAAAGATCTCCTCTCGGTCGAACAGGAATCATTTGGGAGAAGCTCTACAGCCTGCGTTACACAGGAGGTCAGACAAGATCAATGTTTCTCAAAGCGGAGATGGTGAGGGAACACCAAGGAGTCTGCAGGCCCCGCTGATCAACTCCTCCCTTCCTGCCTCCCAGTGCCTCCTGCAGCCCGGTGCTGAGGCAGGCTTACCTGTCATGTGTCTGGTGGAAGTGGCCACTAGGTGCTTGCAGCCCCCGGGGACGTAGGTGGCCAGGCTCTGTGAGCTGCCCCAACCGAGTGCCGACTGCAGCTCCCATTGGCTGGGGCCACAACCAACAGGAGCTTCAGGGGCAGAGTCTGTAGGTGGGAGGACATCATACAACACCTCTCTGACCACCCATGTGCCTCCCATGGACTAGTTGTCTGCTTGCTCCCTGAACCCCCTCCTACACTTCCAAACCTCTCATCTTCAGCCGCACCCCAGAACCTAAACTCCTGGCACACAACAACCCTTTGCCCCCATCCAGAGCCCCATGTGCACCTCATAGCCTGCACCCACAGGTGGAACCCTCACCTTTCTCCCACACCCCAACCCTTGCCGCAGCCCGGAGACAGTAAGGGTACGTCTAGACTACAGGCTTTTGTTGATAGAGGCTTTGTTGACAGATACTGTCATCCAGTTCTGTCGACAAAGCAAGCCGCTTTGTTGACATGAGTGTAGACACAAAGGACAGTGTAGATGCAATAACGCCTTCTGTCAACAAAACTGTCGACAAAAGGCATTATTCCTCGTAGAATGAGGTTTACCACCGTCGACAAAATTGCTGAGTTCTGTCGACGTTATGTTGACTGAACTTGGCGGTAGTGTAGACGCAGGTATAGTTTTGTCGACAAAAGTATTCTTTTGTCGACAAAACCTGTAGTCTAGACACACCCTAAGTGAGGGTGGAGAAAAGCGAGCAACAGAGGGATGGGGGTCGGAATAGGGCAGGGCCTCAGGGAAGGGGCAGGTTGGGAGGGATCCACACAAACGTAAAATAAAAATGGGGGTCCTCAGGTTGCTAACACTTGAGAACCACTGGGTTAGACGACCACAATGGTCTTTTCTGCCCTTCAAATCCATAGATCCATATCGGAACACTAGTGAATATTGGAGATTTTCAGATTTCAGCCTGCAACCTAGTTTTGCAATTTGAGTCTATTTCTCTATTATTTTAGTGTAGTGGTAATGCCTAGACCCCAGTCAAGAGCAGGGCCCCATATGTGCTGTATAGACGCATCGTATCAGCCCTGAAGAAAATAATGGAAAAATACAAGACGGGGAATTGGTGTTATCTCCCTATGATAGATGGGGAAGTGAGGCATGGAAAGATTAAAGCGTAGATCATTAAAGGGATTTAGATGCTGCTGGATTCCATGTTGCAGCATCTAACTGACTGAGATACTTAAATCTCATTTTTGAGCTGATTTAGGCATTTAGGAGTCTAAAGTCCATTGATTATTCATGAAATTTAGACTTAAGGGCCCAAATCCATTTTCAAAATGAAATCTAGGCCTCTAAATCAGGTAGGCACTAGTACATTGAGCACCACAACACCTTTATAACTATGGGCCTAAGTGATTTGCTCTAGGTCACACAGCCAAATGAATAGAAACAAGCAGCAGAGCCAACAGCCTCCAGGGGGCTCCAGGCAAGGTAGGGAGGGTGGATCGGTGTTCCCAGAAGGGGCAGGGCTGACGGCAAAAGGGACAGTTCCAAGGGCAGCTGGAGAATGATATGGCCCACCCCAGCCCTTAGCACTGCCTGGAGTGTGTAGGGCCGCATTCCAGCAGCAATTTAAAGGCCCAGGCCTCCCACCGCTGCTACTCAGTGGTGGGAGCTGGACCCCCAGGCTCCTTTGAATCTCCGGACCCTGCGACAGCCTCCCCCCCTCCATAAGCAGGTCTAGAAATGAGAATCAAATCCACTTGCTAAATCTAGTGTCTTAATGATAAGACCATTGGCCTCCCTGAAATCTGCTGAACTGGGGATCTAATGACCATTGCCCCAGGCAAAGTCTTCATTACTGGGAACCTGATTACGTGGGTGGATTTGTGAAGGAGTCATATGCTCTCAGTCCCTGCAAGAGTTTCACCTCAGCTTATAGGAACTTCATGCTTATATGCTTCTCTGGAAAAGTCCAATAGAATTTTAATCAAGAGAGGCAAAGGCCTTCTGAAAGACCCTGAAAATTAATGAAAAGTGTGCATGCCATTGCTATTCAATTCTATAACATGGTTCAGAAAACCAACATGATTTTGTAAAATGATACAGACTTTTAGAGTGAAAGCACCTGAAAATGTATTTATGTACCTAACTTTATGCATCTATATTTGAGATTAAAAAAAATGTTACCAAATTGCCCCGACACCGCAGCCCTGTTTATACACATTAATTCTGACTTGCAAAATACCTCAGTTAGTTCCTTCATTAAGGGGGTCCCAGAATGAAAGTGGCAGTTGGGTTGATTTTTTTCCCCCTCAGCACAGAGATTGTTCAGTCACACTGCCAAATGCTGACAGAAATCCAGGATGAGGTGAGAACACCCACCTCATTCTCATCTGTGCCCTACTCGTACATTAAGGATTCATTTGAATGTCTGTCTTGGAAATACAGTCGGGTGCTCATTACTTTCTGTTGTCTACCACATCTGCCTGCTCCACTTCTTCCATTTTACTCTCAGACCAGCTGCGGTTAACCATTATATATATTTTTTCCCCTTCGCCTGTTTTCATTTGGAGCTATAATAGGCACTTATTTGGAGCACTACACCACCTACGAAGAGCGTGTGGAAGAACATTTACATATATGGCGCTGATAGAGGTTACCGAGATTCCTCCTATCGCAAAATAAGGAAAGAACTATTACAGAGTCACGAATTCCTTGATACATTTTTGATTGAACTCCATGCAGAATTATTGTGTGAAATTTTATGGCCTGCACTGATTAGAAGGTCAGATAATTATAATGATCCCTCTGGCCTTAAAATCTGGGCACATATATCACAGAGAGAAAAAAATACACATTAAGTCACCATCACCTTATCAGAGTGAAATTGTCCCCTACGATAGTGTCTTCTCCACTGTTCTGAGTCCAATATCAAATGGCTGACTTCAAGCTGCACAACTCTCTTCCAGGCCCACTTACATACATTTTCAATTAATCCTTTGCCTCCTTCTCTTTGTATAGTTAATATATCAGCGCCCCTTCCATTGACTCTCTATCTTTCGGAGACAATTATTAAAACCAACTTAAAATCATTTTTAAAGCAAAACAGTGCCACTTAGAATGTTTCAATGAACTTCAAACAACACTTTGGCCAGGTCTACAGTAGACCTAGAAGGTCAGGTTAAGGTACACAAGTCCAGCTATGTAAAATACATAGCTGGAGTCAGCTTACCTTTAGCCAAGCTTGGCACCATCTTCAGAGAGAGAGAGGCCAATAGGAGCAAATATTCACATTGGCTTCTCTTACTCCTTGTGACTGCGAAGAGTACCACTGCCAACTGGGGCCACCCTCAGCATCAATTTAGCAAGTCTTAATTAGACTCACTAAATCGAATTCCAGAAAAGTGATCTCCAGTGCAGCAAGTGGAGACGTAGCCTTAGGGTGTGTTGGTTTTCAGTTAGATCTAATATGAAATCATGGAGTGACTTTTAACATCTTGCAATGGGGAAAGAAACTCTGGCCCACGGGTTAATAATGTACTAGATCTCATTGTTATTGCTGAATTCCTTCCTGGTACAATGTCACATGGAAAATGTCCAACAGGGGTCCCCATTTCCAAGTCCTCTACACCCAAGACTCTAGGCAACCCAAGACAGCACGGACAAGCTGGTCAATGGGGAACCAAAGAAGCCAAATGTTCATACACTTTGCTGCTACCACTCAGTTTACACTGGGGAATCGGATGCTATCTTTACCCTGCTTCTAAACCTCAGTAGCCCCTACACAAGGATATCTAGAATTCCCATCTCTTTTCCTCACTCCCACTAAAGGGCATTTCCAGGAACTATGAGCTAGTCAGCAGCAAACTCAATGACTCTCAGACAACCTCAATATTAAGGGCAGAGGAACCATTCTGATCATTAAAGTCTGATCTCCTGCCTACTGGAGGACACAGAAACTCATCGTCTCCTAAAACAGACCCCTAATCCTATGGGGAAGAAAGCCCATCTACGGTCCTATGGCTATAAGACAGACCTAGATCAGGAAGACAAGCTGGAGGGCAGGTATAGAGGGTCCAGCCAGAAGAAGACAAATTTCTAAATGCATGGCCCAGCAATCCTTAGAAAACTGTAGCATCTGCTGCTCCAGAAAGGTGTCAAGGACTCATTTGTTATATGTGGAATTCTAGACCAAGCAGTAATGTTGTAGAATCTGTAGACCTCTGCAGACGCTGCAGTTATAGCAGTTTCTCCTTCTTTGATGTCATTTATCCTTTACAAATTTCCTTTTCAACTGTGTCTTAACCTCTTCAAAAGAATTCCATTTCCAAACCTTGCCCTTGTTTATTTTTCAAAGGGAGTTTGTGGCCACCCCACTGCTTTATCAAGAGAGGGCTCATAGCTCCTCATAAGTGTGAGGGATTTTTGCTTTCCTCACATTTCCTTTTTGGCAAGCCTCAGAGATAAGGAAAACTTACTCCAGTTCCTGAATAATTTTGACTCCCCCTCATTTCCACCTCAGATGAAAGAGATGAGCAGGAGAATAGGAATGCAGAGTGCAAGACACACAAGTACAACAGTAATACCTTCTCTTCTCAAATTACTCCTCTCAGACTCAAATTGCCATGCCTCTTCACCAAACTTCAAGATACACAACTCTCTTGCAGGCCCCCTTGAAGATCTGCCCTGTTTTCTTGCTAATCCTTCTCTTACACACCCACCCACCTCTCTGCCTGTCTTCTGCCCCCACCCAGAGAATGCCCTTAATGAATTGATCCACAAAGACACAGTCCTTTTGACCTTTTAAATCACTCTTGATTAAATCACTTAAGGGCTCAATTCATCTTCAATTAAAGTCAGTGGAAGTCTTTCCATTGGATAGTAATGGGGATTGCTTAGGTACTTCTCTAATGAGAGCACCATTCATCTATGTGTAGGGAAAGGGTCAACTCTTGGAAAACAGAGGGTTTAGACTGCTGGAATTTAAGCTGATGGTTGGAAAATACAAACCCACATTGCTCCAGAGGGAGGTAATGACAGCTCATTCAGACCTGCCCTGCTACACCTGTGGGTTTAAAAGGTTTAAAAGGGCTGAACTGGGCATAGCTGAGGGATGACTGGAAAGGAAGGCAGATGGCTGGTTCTCTGTGAGAAGCTATGCAGTCAGGGACCTAAGGTGAGGTAATGGCAATCAGAGTTTCCCTGATGGCAGGCAGGCCGGCCTGCAATAAGGAGTCCAAAGCAGTTGGGAAGCAAAGCGAGGGGAAGGGAAACTCCAGGGTTCTCCATGCAGTCTAAGAGGTCTTCCAAGACCAGGAAGATTCCTGCTGGTGGAGGGACTATCCTGTCTAGATGTAGGGGAAGGTTTTTCAAAAAAAGGCCACTTTTTTCAAAAAAAACTCTGTAGTTTAGACAGACCCAGTGAGCCTGAGATGAGGCTGTGGGAAAGGCCTAAAAGAGATTAAAGTGGGAAGTAGTCCAGGGAGGCAGCCATGGATAGTGTAGCCAGGCCTCAAGTGCTTATTAAAGGGACATTATACCTGAAATTGGTGGGAGGGCCTGAGAACCCCTACTGGCCCTCGTGGAAGGTGGGAGTGGAAATGCCCAGACAAGGAGAATAGACTGTTGAGTTTCTCCCCTGAGATCAGTGACTAGTGAATCTGGAGTTGGACTAAAGTCCTGATGTGAGACCAACAAACAAATATTTCTGGGATAGACCAATAGTACCACAAAGGGAGGGACCACATGTGACCAGGCCAGAGGGTTGAGATGAAAGAAGCAGAGCACATAGGGATGAAACAGCTCTTTTCGGGATGTGGTGCACTATGCCATGCCAAACCATGTGGAGGGCATGTCCACTGATGAGTGATACTCTTACAACTGGTGACTTGTGTGTGGGAGAAGAAAAATGTGTTAAATGATGAAAGGTAGTGTGGGGGAAGTATAGGAGGTATACATATTTCTTTAGTTATATTTTGTGGGGTGATGCTAGTTGTGGGTCAGAAGTCACTGGTGTGGTTCATCTTGCTCTGTCCAATGATGAGATCTCTTCAGCTGCATGGTTCCCTCCTCCGTATATTTTACTAGGTCTGTGCAGAGAGATGGTACAGTAACCTCCAAGAGAGCCCCCAAAGACTCCACCAAATCACTACCCATAGGTACCCCCGACAATGGACTAGCTCAGTCAACTACAGAATTTGTCTGGCCTAAGGGTCAATGAAAAAGACATCTCCCTTGGGGTGTGTTTTTATACATAGATACAAACCAGTTACACGTACCAGTTACAGAGATACCATCTTGTACATAATAGATCAGACCTGGCATGCTGTCAGTTTGGTCCCTGTCCTGAACCTGGGTCTGTATGTTATTTGTGGGGAATGGGTTGGTAGCAAGATATTTCTTCATGAAGGGTTCTGTTACACCCCTGTGGAATGTGCTTCCAGTCTGTGCCTAGTACAATTGAGTGTTTTACACCATTAACCCCCATTCATGCCAGATTCTGTCAGTAGGGGCCTGCCTGTTGCTCACAGCTTCACTTTGCTTTGTATTATCAAAGTCTTGAGCTTTGTGCCTAGGCCTCATGCCAGGCCTCTAAGACATAGGCTTATGTTTCTGGCCCTCAATCTTACTACACTGCTGTCATGTCCTGTTTTATGTAACACAGTCATTAATTGTGTGGCGGAGGGGGATAAGTCATGCAACATGGTAAGTTTGCTGCATTGGAAGGCACTGCAAATGTGGCTCAGTTTTAGCTTTTACATCCACATCCTGGCACTTAGCCTCTAAAACTTATGCTTTTAGCCCTGAAGGGCCCCTGAGTCACTGGCAGATGCTGTCCAATATGGGGGTCATCACACAACCACAACTGTACATGTGGGGTTGTTACAAAGGGTGGGGGAAGTGGAAATATGGTACAACAACTTGTGATGAAATGGTGAAAATTCAAGACAATCCCATTGGGCAGGGGGTACATAAATGTCTGCTTCATTGTGTTTTGTAGTCACAGTTGACCACTTGGGATAGCATGAGACTGCGTTGGTACACGGGGAGCTCTAAGAAGGAATGGGCCTTTTGGATTGCTCTTGAAACTCCCAGGCAATGACCCTAATGCATCAGCCCTTTGGATAGTAAAACATACTCTCTTCTCTGTGCTGGACTAGCTCTTCTCGCCAAGAGTGGTGAGAGTGACTGGACCATACAAGGGAGGGAAAAACCCCTGAGCACCCCATGGAAAGATTACATCTTAGGGTTATGTCAAGGAAATGGGTTTCCCTCCCACTCTGAATGGACAAAGGGCCTGGCAGCGACAAGAGCAGTCTGCACCGAGTCCTCATGCTTCTGCTTTGGGACCTGGCCCCAAGGTGCTATTGCTGATCCCAAAGTCATAATGATTCAGGCTTCCCTGGAAACCAGCACTGAAGGAAGGTAGTGGAGGAGTTGGGGATAGGATGGGGTAGCTTCCACATCATGGAAAAGAGGTATCACGTAGCAGATGATGTAACCTCAGGCTGTATTTCACATATCCTTGTACTGAAGTCCCCACCAACTGGTCCTCCTTGGTTATATAGTCCATCTTGGCAATTAAAACCACACACATTCAGCCTTGAAGATAGGACATGAGGTCAGGAGAAGACATCATTCGGCCACATGCTCATTCATGATTAACCTGGCTATATTAGCTCAGTAGTAACCCTGTGAAAGTTTTATATGCCTAGAATAAAGCCTGTACAATGTGTCAATGGCCATTTGGTGCTACAGACCTCCACTGTCTAAAGCATGTTGTTGGGATTTCTTGGGCTGTGAACAGTTCCTTCATTTTCCCAAGCCCATGGAAAACTGATAGCAGAGTCTATTGGCAGTGGGGATACCATGCCATTGAAGTCGCTGGCCTACCATCCTCCTCATCTTCCCACATTTACTGCCTTGGAGTCTGTTGGATTTTCATCTGTACAGGCTGAGGGGAAGAGCTGAACTTGGGAGTCTTGCAACACACCCTCGTATAACAGACGAGGCAGCTGCTTGAATGCTTCTGCCATTATCGCTTGAACATGTTCCATGGATAAACAGAGGGCTGCTGTCCCCAGGGCTGTTAATCTGACACCTTTCATGGAGCACTAAAAGAATTCTCCTAACATTAAAACCCAATGCACAGCTGCTTCCGAGGATAAGTCGTGCTATTTTCATGAGGATAATGGATAATCAACATACAGTGGTGACAAATTAAATGTGGGTTAAACAATCACTGTCCCTCAGCTCTGTCAGATGAAAGATCCCTTGGGATGACACCATTTCTTTAATGAAGTATTCCTATTATAAACCTGCATTCAATTCCTGAGACGGGGCAGGGTTCAGAGTCTGGGAGACCAACTGCATCTACAGTCACGCAATATGTACAGCGTAAGCTATGTCACTGATGCATCGAGCATGCCTCAGGAGTGAGGTGTGGGGGTTATGGAGTTGGAATGGTGTTCCTTCTCTGTGAGCCTTTTAGCTTTGCTGACAAAGCTAGTCCCTTTGGTAATGAGTTATGATGAGAACTGTTTGCCAGCCATAAGGGTATATACTGTCCAGTGTGATCTGGCCTGAGATCAGTTGCTGAGGTTTCAAAGGGACCATATTTTCAATATAGCCTCCTCTGGAGGTGGTGAAATTGCTAAGGTGAGCCTGACAGGCCAATAAAAACACCAGGACGTATTAAAGATGAAGCCTGTCTGGGAAGGAGCTGGGTGATGCTAAAGAGAGGAAATGTGGAGCAAAAGGAAGTGGCAGGGAGAGAAGGAAGAATTCTGTGATTATTTCCTTGGTAACAGAATGACCTGGGGAGGAGGGGGCGGGGGGGATAGGACATCTCCTACAGGCAACAAGGAGGCTGGGTGTGGGGAGGAAGAGTTAACCAGAATGATACAAGAAGGTCCTATAGCTCACCCTGATGTACTAGCAGGAAATGGGACTCTCAGGAGAAAAATGCTGGCCATTCTGAACCCTCTGGTATCTCAGAAAAGCGCTATAGTCTAGACATAGCCTAAAACTGATGTTTGACTAGTAAGAACAAAATAATTAGAAATCTTTAATGCAGGAAAACATCTGGAAAGGAAAATTATTTCCAGATTACTTTTTTTGCCTTTTGCCAGTACGGAGATGATTTGTTCGACACGTTGAACCTTCTCTCAGTATGATAGCAACTAAAGTGGTTTAAAATTGGATTCATTTATAAAACTGGACACTATTAATATCACTCCCTGCATGACGGTAATTCATTTCATTCTGATCTGTCTGTGCAGCAGTAGGGGCTCTATTCCATATATTGCAGATTGCAGTCCTAATTAAGTATTCATTACAGAATACATATTTTGTTCATTTAAGACAAAATATCAAACATTCAGATGCCATATTAAATTTGTTTACCATTGGGCCTATGTATTAATAATAGACTCCCTTATACATACTGACACACACTCAAATGTCAGAAATAAATTTGAGTCAAAACCAGAACCTCAAATTCCTGCCCATTGAAATATGTGCAGGGAAAAGGGTTGGAATTTGTCTTTGGATCTGAACCTATCCCTGTGATTTTTAGGTCAAGCCTAAGATTCTGATGTGGCTGCTTATGCTGGTTCTAGTTTAAATGTGCCCAAACTTAGAATGGCTCTATCAAATAAAAATCTGCATTTCATACCTAGATTTGAGTCATTTTCAATCCTTAACACCCAAATACTATCCTTTATTAGGGTTGCCTGTAACCGTGGTGCTCAACCTTTTCTAATTCGCGACCCCCAGGGCTGGGAAAATTTTTGTTGAGCAAAAAAACCCCAAACAACCCTCCGTGAACATTTTGTTGAGGCCCCTTTAATTGAAAGCGCTGGTCCACTCCCTTGCCACTCCTCCCGCCCCCACCGTGTGTACGTCAGGCTCCGAGCTGGGAAAAGAAAATGGCGGCCGACCCAGCGCTGTGACCCCTCAGGAAGACGGCCCATGGGTTGCGCACCTCTGGCCTATAACAGACATTACTAATATTCAAACCAGGATTGGCCAATAAAATTAGTTCCTGGTGGGCCGCCGCTGCTAAATTAATATGCACGTCAGGTGATATCAGCTCTTGTTGGCCCTGGATTGCTATTCGTGGCCAATTGGAGTGTCAGGACCGGGACACCACTTTGTGCCACTCCCATTGGCTGTGAACAGCAATCCACAGCCAACAAGAGCTGTGATCAGCCGATATCGGTGGAGGTGCAGGTCAATACAGGGGTAGGGGTCCAAAAGGGACTAACCCTGCAGACCGAATTCAGTCTGCAGGCTGGAATTTGCTCACCCCAGATCTAAATCCTTCTTGATTGAATTGTCCACATGCAAAATTCCAAGATGAATTAAAAAGTTTTCTGCTTTTCTCTCTTCCTTGGTACCTGAGCCTAATCTTGATTGAGATTCACCATGAACTCCTTGACGCATCTCTAGAAAGAATGAAGGGAAGTATGGAAAGCAAGTGCCTGAATTAGAAGAATATGGAACCTGGGGTCAAGACCTTCTCCTATGTTAAATGGAAGGCTAGATAATTAGTGAAGTCCTGACATGGGACAGATGAAGAAATGCTGCTGTGTTGAGATATAATTGACCAGTCAAGGATTTTACAGCAGTGATATGTAACTTATGGAAAAACATTTTAATTAAGATGGGCAAATGCATCAAAGCATAACAAAAGTATTTGTGAATATACTTGCAAAATAACACCTCTGATTCCTTTTGCTGGTTGGTATTCATAACTCCTTTATTCTGCTGAGCTGTGAACATTTGTGTGGGTCAGATAGTTCATTGCAAATGTCACAAGAACCAGCAGGGTGTGAGTCAAATACTTGCAAAGGTTTGATCATCTGCATGTAGGCAAAGGAGCTCCTCTTTATAAAGCAAAGCTCATCCAATCAGAGACCACAAAACCATATCATGTGACTTGGGGGACCAGTCATGCAGTTTGCTTGAAAATCAAAAGGATATAGGCTACACCTATACTGCAACACTGTTCTGGGATACCGGAGTATCCCGAAAGAGCTATCCTGTGTCTCAACAGCAAGCCCATTAGTTTGAAATATAACAGGCTTGCTATTCTGACGTCCCTGTAAACCTCATTCCACAAGGAGTAATGGGCGTTTCGGAATAGCGGGTTATTTTTAAATGTGGCACTATGTAGACAGCACCAAATTACAAAATAAGCTATTTAAAAATAAGATCGATATAAGATATTCGATTTGTGTAGCTCAAATTTCGTACCTTATTTTGAGCTACGGGGCAGGGTGGACTCACCCATACAGAGTCACCAACCTGTGAACCATCCTGAGACTAAATTTGTTCACAGCTTGATAAACAATTTTAAACAATGAATAAGTCTGTGAAACTCACAGCATTTTAATAGCCAATCCAGAAAAAAAAGGCTGATTTCCCAATTTGAAATGAAAAATGTGATGACTTCTAGATACAAACAGAAGTATAACATGTAAAAGAAAAATGGATACGTTTTGGTTCTTCATTCCTCAGAAAAATAAATGTAGCAGCACATTTTATCAGTGTGGTTTGGAAAGCTTTTAACCTCTGAGTTTGAAAGAAGATAAATAAGGAGTGAAGAAATGAGAAAATTGGCTGGGGTGTTGTCTTTTGTAAGAAGTCAGTGGAATTACAATAGAGCAAATGCAGAGGGCTAAATGAGATCAGAAGCGGTCTCTATATTTCTGAGGACATTACACACACACAGAGAAAGAGAGAGAGAGTTTGCTTATCTTCTTGTCAATCAACACTCACAGAATAGTGACTTCAGAAGAATACTGGCCAGGCCTATGTAGTCTCCCACATCCCATTGTAACATGACTATTGTTATGGAAAGTGACACTCTTACACATGCTAGTCTTTCAAAGGGGAAGGAAGGTTTGACTCCATGGAAGACATAATGAGGTGTTCTCAGTTCTGAGTTATGTGAGGTTTTCAGTTGGAAGCAACTTTGGAAGAAGGAGCAGAGTGACCAGTAGGAGAGTTTGCTCTCTTCCCTTGGGCTCTGATTAGACTCAGTTCTTGGGACTGAGTTGGTCTATAGGAACTAGACATTAGCTGTGGACTGAGATTCCTAAAAGAACGGATTGCCTTTCATGCTGACTACCTCTACTCCAGGCCTGGTGTATATGTGAGAAGAAAGCACGTTCTGCTTAGTATAAACAGATTCCATGTCACTGATTTCTTCTCCATTGGGAAGATGATGTGCAAGTCTCCAGAACACTGATCAGGTCTGATTTCCCCAGAACTGCATTCTCCGGCAGCAAATAGTTCTATCAAAGTTTTTCCAACCAGCTCTAGCCATACAGCACATTGAAGAGGAAACAATACTTGACTTCTATGTAGTATTGCTATGCGTATGAAAAGCAACATGGTCTCTTTCCTATGCGCTCTCCACAGACGTTAACACAAATACATGACAACATGTCCAAAGAGAGCGACCCAGGGTTCATCCAAGAGCTGGACAGAGAATTGACTGCCTTTCTGGACATCTCTCAATTATTTTTGTTAAATAATCCATGTACATATCTTACATGGTGATTTTAGAATTGCTGAGAGAAAGAGACTTGTTTGACAGGAACAGCCACATATCAAAATGACATAGAAGGTCTGTAAAAACAGTATAAACTTGTTGGGATGGGGACAATAAAAACAGGTTGTTACAGTTAATATCTTTCTCAAGTGTGATAGCTGAGAACCTCAGTTGTTCATCTGAAAGACCCATGAATGGTGAACTGCATGGTGCTCAGTTTATAACTTGTTGTGCAGGCTGAACCTCTGTAATCCGGGACTCTCGGATATTGCTGGACTAGAGAGCCCCGGCTGGCCAAGGGAACGTCTACGCTGCAAGACTATTTTGGGATATCAGTGGTATCCTGAAATAGCAACCCCCGCATCTTTTGAATGCGTCTGCTATTGTGAAATATAGCTGACCCGCTATTTCACAATCCCTGTAAACCTTGTTCCACAAGGGATAAGGGATGTCTTGAAATAGTATGTTATTTCAACATTTGGCACTGTGTAGATGCACCAAATTTCAAAATAGCCTATTTCGAAATAGAATTGAAATAGGATACACTATTTTCATAGTGCAAATTGTGGACCTTATTTTGAGCTAAGGGTGCAGCATAAATGCACCCCCGATTCAGAAGCACGGGCTGGGCTGGCAGTGGGGAGAGCAGCCCCGGTGGGGCAGGGTGGGCAGTCTCGGGCAGAGCTGGCTCTGTACAGAGTGTGCGGCTCTGGTCAGGGCTGGAGTCAACAGATCCAGCGCCTAGGCATGCAGCCCAGCCCGGTGCTGTGGCGGACGCAGCCCAGGCCAGGGCTGGAGGCAGCGGGGCTGCCCCATCCAGCATGGTGCAGTGTGGGGGAAGGGGTGGCTAGATGCAGCGGGGCAGGCGGTACGGAATGCAGGCAGATGCTACACCCAGTAGGGAGCCATGACCTCCCTTTGTCCAGCAAATTCTGTGGTTTGAGACCACTCAGGTCCTGAGGGTGCTGGACAAGGGAGGTTCAACCTATAGCTGATTGTACTGAGATTGCAGCTGGGAAGTCCAGCTATATCAAACCTGGTGCCCAGATCTGTGTAGCCATCTCCTCTGAAAGGAGGGGCAAATATTGAGCAGCATCATGCCTTGCTTCATTGCCACTTGCATTTCGGATAAAACTGGCATATCCTTACCATTGTTAACTCTTCATGTGCGTCTGCGGGACATCAGCATGGCGTACCATTGCAGAATATGCCAGGGAGATCCACAGTGACAATAGCAGGCCTTGGGTGTGAATGGCAAAAGAGATTTTTTTTTCTTTTGCCCTTGATCTGTACCTTTAACATAGGCATGTGAAGAAAATTTTCCAGGCTATTCAATTTATAGCAGGCAGAATGAGCTAGGAAAATGTCCCAGTTATTGCAAACCTGGAGAAAAAGGGTATGGTTTGAATATGACTGAATAAAAATGAGGGCACACAAACTCAGTGAAGAGAAGAGATGTTACAGTGCTTAGCAATAATGGTTACAGTCTCATTTTCTGACAAACTGGGATAGAATATAATCACAATGTGAGCTCCATAATTAAAGCAAAGATAGCAGTGACATTTTCATTGTGTATTTCAACTGCTGATATGCGCGCTCTCTCTCTCTCTCTCTCTCTCTCTCTCTCTCTCTCTTTTTTTTTTTTTCTTTAAACTCATGCAGAAACTATTCTTTTTGCAGGCAGGAACAACCCAGCTAGTGCAACTCTTAATTGCATGCAGCACCACACCAAGAGAAACTCCCATACAAGGAAGACGCTGGCCAGGTAAAGATGGTAAAACTCAAAAAAGCTTTGGTTCAGAAGCTTCTATGCTTACCCTAGCTTGCCTAGTTGAGAGAACCCCTCTGCCAAAGTTCAGGGAAGTCAACAGAACGGTCCATTGATTTGAAGAGGCCAAAGTTAGCCAAAGCAAAGTGGAAACTGTGTTATGAAGCTTGCTGTCATACTGTTTTCATCCCAGTTTTACTAATTCTGGGATGTTTAGTATATGTTCCTCTACCAAGAGAAACACCATCATTTAGTCTGGGAAGCAGGAGAAAGGTTGTCAACTCAGAGTGGCAGAAGATGCTGAAAGAAGGGACTTCCTGCTATAGGAAATGAAAGAGGCAACTTCCTGTCATAGGGAAGGAAAATGGGGAGACTGAGGCACAGATGGATTACGTGCAGATCAGTGTCAGAGGCAGGAGGAGAATCTAGGACTTCTATCCAGTAGACTGTGTTGTCTCTCAACTAACTATTCTTCTTGGATCCATGTTTATGACAGGGCGTCTTGGTAGCTGAGGCTCAATTTGGTTGAAAATGCTGCGAACATACCTTTTATCACCATGATTCCTTATTGCTATGTCACTTGCTATCTGCAGTCGGGGGGCATGTGAGCTAAAGAGAATCTAGTTAGGGGCCAGATCCTCAACTGCTAAAAATCAGCTTCACTTAACTGACTTCAGTGAAATTACGTTCAACTAGACCACCTGACCCAAAAAGTTCACCCAGCTTTTGGAGCCTTGAAAATATCTTCAGTTTTTCTCTTGAGAGATTTTTATTGATAGTCAAGCCAGTTCTTATTTTATCTGAACTGGTTCTTCCATCCCTAAAACCTCTTGAGAAAATTCCCGATAAAGGAATAAACCTGTCATATGAATTGATTTACTGCACAGCATGATTATGCTTTTAAGATGTCTCTATTATAGGAAAATTAATTTTTCAAACTACTTAACACTGCTCTAGTAAAAAACCTTCCACCCCATGGAGTGCAATGAGTAACATCAACTGTGCATGCACAGTATGAAGTTTATCAATTTTTGCTTTGTTTACCTTCACCATAGAACATCTCTGGATTAGATCATTGAGCGTATGGATTGAAATTCTCCAGAAATGTCACCCAAAAATAAAATATTCTTTGTCCCCCCAAATGAGTCAAGATAGAGGAAATTTAAATAATTTTGTAAGTTTAAGCACCATTAAAGAATAAATATTTGGGGCTTCCAATCTGGTATTTCAGTGCAGGGCTATCATTGTGTAGTTCACAGGACACAAGATCACAAGACAGGAAAGTTGAATTCTGTGTAAAGTGTGCCAGAGATCTGAGATATTTCACCTCTGCTTAATTATCCCAGATTTTTTCTCTCTCATATAGTCCTACACAGGTTTGTTCATCTGCTTAATTCTACACATTCGGAGTAGTCCCATTGACGGGACAGAAGAAAATGATAAAATTATCAGTGATAATAAAGGAAAGATAGAAGTGTTGAAATATTTTTGTTATGTATTTTGGAGAAAAATAATATAGTCACATCATGATAGCACTATTTCCATTCCACTAGCATATTGGAAGGGTGTTAAACAGCAGCTACTGATATTAGACATTTTGCACTCAGAAGAGCTGAATAACTTGGATTTAAGAGTTTTAAAAGAGTGGCTGAGTAAGAATTAATGGTTCCACAAGCTATCTTTTCAATAAATCTTGTAACACTGGAGAAATCATAGAAGAATGAAAGAGAACTAATGATGTGACAAAGTTTAAAGAGGGTAAATGGGATGATGCAAGTCATTATGGGCCTATTGGTCTGATATCAATTGCAGACAAGATATAGAGAGACTGATATTGGTCTTGATTACTACAGAATTAAAGGCGGGCAAGACAATTAATGTCAATCAACTTGGGTTTATGGAAAATGATCCTGCCTAACTTGACATTCTGATAAAATGACAAGGTGGTAAATGTGACAGAGTTGCTGTAATAGTTAGATTTTTATAAGGCATTTGATTCGGTATTGTTGGGAGCAGAAATTGAGACAGAGGGAAGGATCAACTTCAGGGGCAGAACCATTCAGTCTATTCTCAACTTTCCTTGTATCCGAGGAGATACAAGCTTGCAGGTTGTACCTCTTGTTCCCCTCTTCCCTCACCCTGAGAAGTAAGCCCCGAGAGTTGTTTGTTTCCTTTTTATTGTAAGCATGAGCTCTGCCCTTAACAGGTAGGCAGTTCTGGTCTTGTTCTTGGCCCAATAATCACCTTCTAATTACTCTATTAAATCCTCCACTCTCTGTTTTGGTGTCCATTTTTGCCTTAGGGTATGTCTAGACTACATGCCTGTGCCGACCGAGGCATGTAAATTAGACATACCGACATAGTCAATGTCGCAGGGATTTAAATACCCCCCACTTCATTAGAATAAAAATGGCCACCACGCTGTGCCGGTTCAGCTGTTTGTTGGCATGAAGCAGCAGTCAAGACGGGGATCGGTCGGCAAGGAAAGCGAGGTTTACAGGATCGGTCAGCAAAGGCTTTCTTTGCCGACTGATCCCCATCTTGACTGCCGCTTCGTGCTAACAAACAGCTGAACCGGCACAGTGTGGTGGCCATTTTTATTCTAATGAAGCAGGGGGTATTTAAATCCCTGCTTCATTGACTATGTCGGTATGTCTAATTTACATGCCTCGGTCGGCACAGGCATGTAGTCTAGACATACCCTAAGGCAAAAATGGACACCAAAACAGAGAGTGGAGGATTTAATAGAGTAATTAGAAGGTGATTGTTTAAGCACTTGGCTATATAGTATCAGTAGAATACCTGCGAGCTTGCGGTTTGGGAGTTTTCTTTTATTCCCCTTCCGCTGGCAGCTTACTAGACAGTGTCAGATCCCTATGTCCTGTCTCTGCAGTTTACAAGACAGAGCTGATATCTGCTAGTACCAGCTTCCCCCCCCCACACACAATTCCACCCCACCCCACACATTCTCCTACTTCTTTTCCTATAAGGGGGACTTTTTCCTCCTTGAGCTGGAACACTATCCATTTATGCAGGGCCTGGACCTTTCAGTTGATTTAACAGACCACCTGCTGAGTGCGTAGATGGTGTTCTTCACAGAATCTGAAGACGCTTGCCAACACCCCAACAGCAATCATGGCAGTGGACATTAATTTCTTGCCAAAACCCCTATTGTCCCTCCTCACCCAGGTGGCCAGCTAGGTTCCATCCTGACCACTCTCCAATGTTGCTAGCCAAGTTTATTTGTTTCTCCTAGGTCTGGACAGTAATTCCCAGGGAACATATTTCCTGACTCTTTAACAGCTGCCCTAATGAGGGTGAGGCCCTGAGACCAGTCCTTTACTACCATCACTAGGGTAATATGTTGTACACATTCATGTGGTTGGCAATTCTGTGGTGACAGTCCAATTAGTATGCAGGATGGTGGAGATCACAACTATTCCATCTCTGCCCTCACTTTGTCATGCTAGAAGGGTTTGATTAAATATTTTATTATGTAGCTGGGAGAAAAAAGATGATAAAGTCAAGCCATGTTATTAGATAGGGTTCCAGTCTGAGTTCATATGCATATAAAATTATGCTGTGTCCCACTCACAGTGCAATTTTCCTCTCCCCACAGCATAGATAACCCCCTACTTGTCACACCAGGGGTACAGATTCTTCCCAATACCCTAGGGATGGCAGGTGTTACAGGGAAAAGTTCTACTGCATTGTCTAAAGCTACCGTGGCCTTCCTGAGAGGTTGGGTTGTTCCCTGAGGTCCCAAATATATCTGGTACTACTTGCACATGTGAACTGGAACACAGTTTGGTCAGTTACCCATTGAAGATGACATTTATCTACCTAGCCTGGTACTTGCAGGGTAGCCTGTCTGGGGGCCTCCGTTCCCACTCTCTTGTGTAAAGTACACACCACTGAGATGAACAGGACCCCAAAGTGACAATTCAAGTGTTTTCCGTTGTAAAGGGGAAATTGAGTGGTTAGCATGGGGTTAAATAATGAGGCCATGTTCCCTTCTGTGCGGCTTGTAAAATATGATGGAGATGTGCCATGAGCCGATTTTGCCCTCTGGCTAGCACTTAGCATCCCATTAAGTGACCATGACAATATCTGAGTGAGATTTCTAACAATCAGTGCCATGATTTGCAGAGCCTTCCGCATTAATTGGTGGGCTTTCATGCCCATAATTCCCATAGATTTGGTCAGTTTTGCCAATTCTGACAATCGTGTGTCAATTTCTAGACTACTTACTCTGTTATATACTCACAGATAGCTATCTAAGTCCTGATTTTGCTGGTCCAGTGCCACCCTATGGATACTTGAGCAGGGACATAAAAAGCCTTACATATATAGAGTATGTGTCATGAAACTGCCTGCCCAATATCCCTGTGAGGTGCACCTCTGCCTTCATGCATTAAGGACAATTACCTGGTGTTTCCTTTAGTGGCCACTAGGCCACACAATTGACCTATGTCCTGGTCTCTTGCTGGCATTTTGGTTTGGGGGACTAATATGAATCTAGTTTCTTTTGCTCACAACACACCACTGTGCATGGGATGGAAATGGTTTGCCCCTCCCTTAGCCAGATGACTCTCGGAGGAGATACTCGAATACACATGGACATCTCAAGTAAGAGTAGAGAGGTTCCTTTGCTTCGCTATGTGACACGGAAGTGGCTGCTGCTAGAAATCTGTGTCCAGTTCTGGTGTCTACCATACAAGCAGGATGTTTATACATTGCAGGGGGTTCAGAGAAGAACCACAAGGGTAGGCGAACAATTAGAAATCATGCATTATACGGACAGACTCAAGGAGCTTGATCTATTTAGTTTAAATAAGGGAAGGTCAAAGGAGCTGAGAGGACTGCTGGGTCCCTGGGCAATGTGTGTCTCTGAACCTTGTGCTTCCAAAAGGGGCAGGGCCCCAAGTGGAAAGAGCAGGGCTGGGGCAGCTTTCCCTCCCCCCCCCGCCAGGCCTCAAAGTTGGCTGGAGCACATGACACCGGACTCTGGAGCATGTTGCCTAGTGGTCCGGCAGTGATTCGGTGATAGCAGCTGGAGCCCCAGACCCTTTAGAATTGCAAGGCCCTGGGGTAGTTGTCGCCCTCTGCAGCCTCCTGTTGGTGGGCCTGGGAGAGATTAAGAGGTGGCCTCATGACAGTCTACAAGTACCTACATGGGGAACATAGATATTTATAATGGGCACCTCACCATAGCAAAGGCTGACACGATCCAATGGCTGGAAGTTGATGTTACAGAGATTCAGACCATGAATAAGTTAAACTATATTAAACTAGGGTTCAAAAAGGAGCTAGATGGATTTATAGAGATGCCTATCTCCTAGGACTGGAAGGGACCTTGGAAAGGTCATCAAGTCCACTCCCCTGCCTTCCCAGCAGGATCAAGTACCATCCCTGAGAGATTTTGCACCAGATCCCTAAATAGCCTTCTCAAGGATTGAGCTCACAACACTGGGTGTAGCAGGCCAGTGCTCAAACCACTGAGCTATCCCTCCCCCTATTGGTTAGGTCCATCAATGGCTATTAGCCAGGAAGGGTAGGAATGGTGTCCCTAGCCTCTGTTTGTCTGGAGATGGATGACAGGGGAAGGATCACGTGATGATTACCTGTTGTGTTCCTTCACTCTGGGGCATCTGGTATTGGTCACTGTCAGCAGATAAGAATGGCCATACTGGGTCAGACCAACGGTCCATCTAGCCTAGTGTCCTATGTTCTTATAAGCTGGCCTCTCACTATAGGTGTGTACAGCTCCTAGCACAAAACGGTTCTGAGCTTGGTTTGGGTATCTACCTGTGACTGCAATAGAAATAGTAACGTAATAAAGTTTGCTGAAGCATCTAAAAGTTCAGAGTCTAGTTCCTCCTCTGGTGCAAATCAGTTCGGCTCCATTGACTTCAATGAAGGCATTTGTTGGCTTACCTCAGCGGAGCATCTGGCTCCTGCAGATGGTCGTTTGAACAAGCTGCCCCTCACAACTATGGCAGAACCCTCAGGAGAGCAGGCTGTCGCGAGGGACTTCCTATACTTGTTGTTGGGAAAGAGAATTACGTAGAAATGGCTGCTGAATAAATATTTTTTGTCTCTCAGACAGCGGCATTTGCACAGAGTTTGAACAGGCAATTAAGTGGTGTTAGCAGCCTCAGAGAAGTGGAGGCAAATGAGGCCATATCAACAACTGTGGATTATTGCTTCCCCAAACAGACTATGGCTCACTTGAAAAGTGATTAGGCATAATTGTTCACTTGTGCAGCGTGGGCAAATTATTTCTTCCATGGCAGCAATAATTTTCAGTCAAATTCCATGGAGTATCTGGTCAAAAGCTTATACGGGGGCTGCGGACAGGGGAGTTTGAGAGGGTGTTTGACAGAGGGAGTGTACTATGGTTAGGAAGACCCACAACACCTATGCCAGCATTGCTCCTGTCTCCTCTGCCTGTGCCTGTAGCCAGACAGACCACTTGACCATGGGTGCTTCTCCCCAGATCCAGGTGTGGTTTTGCAGGGACTGTGGCTTGCAATTACCACTTACTGAAATTGAGGCTGGGGAGACCAGCCACTGTGAAAAGTGCCTGCTGGTGGAATCTCTCATGCAGCAGGTGGGAGAGCTACAGGAGGAGGTGGCTAGGCTGAGGAGAATCTGAATCCACAAGGAATTTCTGGAGAGTATCCATGTGGAGACTGCTGAGTTTGAGGATGCAACCCCATTACAAAAGACTGCTGACACACCACTGGTGGAAGAGGAGATGGCTCTGTCTCAGGGTGGACACTGGCAGCTGGTCACTTCTAGCAGCAGGCAGTTCTCCACCCCTGTTCCCAATCCTCCCACCATGGTTCTGGAAAACCGTTACGCTGTTCTGGATATAGGAGATTAGGAATCACCCTCTAAAGCAGAAGAAGAGACGCCTTGTACCTCCAAGGCTGGGAGGTCTGCATCTACCACTGTGAGGAGAAAGCACAGGGTAGTGGTGGTTGGAGACTCTCTTCTGAGGGGGAAAGAGGCACACATCTGTCGCCCTGACATGTCATCCCAGGAGGTATGCTGCCTGCCAGGGACCCATATACGAGATTTTATGGAGGCATTGTCGAGCATTATCCATAACCTCATGCTACTCATCCATGTGGGAACAAATGATACTGGAAGGCGTGACTTTGAGTGGATCAAGAGTGACTACAGGGCTCTGGGAGTATGGGTGAAGGAGTCTGGAGCGCAGGTGGTGTTCTCTTCAGTCCTTCCTGTCAAAGGTAGGGGCCCAGGCAGAGACAGGTGCATCCTGGAGGTGAATGCCTGGCTACGAAGATGGTGTTGCCAGGAGGGCTTTGGCTTCCTTGACCATGAGATGCTGTTCCAAGAAGAAGGACTGCTACACAGGGATGGGGTTCACCTTTCGAGGAAGGGGAAGAGAGTATGTGGACACAGATTGGCTAATCTAGTGAGAAGGGTTTTAAACTAGGTTCAACGGCGGCAGGTGACCAAAGCCCAGAGGTAAGTAAAAAGCATGGAGATCTGGGAGATGGGTCAGAAATGGGTGGGAGCATGGGCTATAATAGCAGAGATTAAAAAAAAAGGGACTAGATAGAACTGGGGCAGGGAGGAAATCAAATCTTAGATGCCTGTCTACAAATGCAAGAAATACGGGAAATAAGCAGGAAGAACTTGAAATGCTAATAAATAAACACAACTATGACATAGGTGTATTTTCCCACCAAGTCTCTGTGATACCAAATGACTGGAATATTGGTATAGAAGGGTACACCTGGCTGAGGAAGGATAGGTGGGGGGGGAAGGGAGGAGGTGTTGTCTTACATATTAAAAAATATATACACTTGGACTGAGGTGGAGATGGACACAGGAGACAGACTTGTTGAGAGTCTCTGGGTTAGGTTAAAAGGGGTAAAAAACAAGGGTGATTTCATGCTAGGGGTTTACTCCAGACCACCTACCCAGGCATAAGAAGTGGATGAGCTTTTTTTAAACAACTAACAAAATCATCCAAAGCACAGGATATAGTGGGGATGGGGGACTTCAACTATCCAGACATATGTTGGGAAACGAACACATCAGGGCACAGATTATTCAACAAGTTCCTGGAATGCATTGGAGACAACTTTTTTTTCATTATTTCAGAAGATTGAGATATCTACTGGGAGGAAGCTGTTCTAGATTTGATTTTAACAAATAGGGAGGAACTGATTGCAAATTTGAAAGTGCTTAAAGACTTCTTTGTTCGGTTTTCACCAAGAAGTGTGATGGTGACAGGATGCCTAACATAGAGAATGCAAGTGGAAATGGGATAGGTTTACTAGATAAAATAATAAAAAAAAGTTAAAAATTACTTAAAAAGTTAGATGTCTTCAAGTCGCAAGGGCCTGATGAAATGCATCCGAGAATACTCAAGGAGCTGATAGAGGAAGTATCTGAGCCTTTAGCTATCATCTTGGAAATAGAAAACACGAGCTAGGAGGGTAGACTGAAAGAATTGGGCTTGTTTAGTTTAGAAAAGAGAAGACTGAGAGGGACATGGGCAGTGGGTAATGTAGGGAAGGAAGGCACAGTCTTCCCAAAACAGCCTACATGACCAACTGCCTAAGGCTAGGGCCACTGGCGGGAAAGGAAGGAACCACAATGTGGCAACCTGGCTCTCTCCAGCCCCTGGGGAAGGCTGGAAATGTGGCAGGGCAGCCTGGCTTCCCCACCCCCGGGGAAAGCAGCTGAGCTCAGCAGCGTGGCACTGGGGGGCGGAGATGGAGCCACGGTGGGGCAGCTAGGCTTTCCCCAGCTGCTGGGGAGGGCCAGGCTGGGGGCATCATAATAGCCCCAGCTCTCCACATGGCCTGGAAGTGTCAGGCTGGAGGTGGGCAGGGCTAGGCACAGGGGTGGGACCTCAGGCAGAAGTGGCGGAGCTGGGTCTTGGCTTCCCTAGCTGGGCTTTCACCCTATGCCCATGAGGAGGGGACATGATAGCAGTTTTCAAGTATATAAAAGGGTATTACAAGGAAGAGGGAGAAAAATTGCTCTCCTTGGCCTTTAATGATAGGACAAGAAGCAAAGGGCTTAAATTGCAGCATGGGAGGTTTAGGTTAGACATTAAGAAAACCTTCCTACCTGTCAGGGTGGTTAAACACCGGAATAAATTGCCTAGGCAGGTTGTGGAATCTCCATCATTGGAGATATTTAAGAGCAGGTTGGATAGACATCTATCAGGGATGGTCTAGATGGTACTGGGTCCTGCTGTGTGCAGGGGACTGGACTTATTGACCTCTCAAGATCCCTTCCAGTTCTATGATTCTGTGTTTCTATGAGTAGAGTATCCCTACTGTCCTTCAAATCTATGAATTGTCACAATTGGTTCATTCAGGTAATGGCAGCTGGAAAGCCACTGAATCACATTTATCCCTGGTGCAAGTCCACTGACTTCCATTCACCATGCTTCAGCTTAGAAAAGAGGAGACTAAGGGGGAATATGATAGAGGTCTATCAAATCATGATAGGTATGGAGGAAAAGAATTAGGAGAAGTTATTTACTTGTTCCCATATCATAAAAACTAGGAGTCACCAAATGAAATTAATAGGTAGCAAGTTTAAAACAAATAAAAGGAAGTTTTTCATCATGTAGCACACATTCAAGCTGTTGAACTCCTCACCAGAGGATGTTGTGAAGACTTCAACAGGGTTCAAAAAAGAACCAGATAAATGCATGGAGATTAGATCCATCAATACTTATTCACTAAGATTGGTAGGAATGGTGTCCCCAGCCTCTGTTTGTCAGAGGCTGGAAATGGGTGACAGGAGAGAGATCACTTGATGATTCCCTGTTGTGTTCACTCCCCCTGGGGCACCTGGCATTGGCCGCTGTCGGCAGACAGGACACTGGGAGAGATGGACTTTTGGTCTGACCCAGTATGGTTGTCCTTATGTGCTAATGTGCTTATGTCCCAAAGGGGCTTCCCCAGTGGGATTTGAACACATAGTTAAATTATATCACAAACTGATGTTTGTGAAGGGGAATACAAATCCCAAACTGGAGAAGAAGGGGTTAAGGAGCAGCTATGGGCCCAGGTGGCCCTGCCCTGCTGCAACTCTAAAGCATCCCAAGATGGAGGTGCAAAGCATAGCAGAATGGAAGGAGGCAGAGAGTGGAAGAGAGCAGTGCTGTTCACCGAGTCTCATCTTGTTAAGGAGCATCCCATGAGCTCTTGCTGTCTAAGGCTTGGAGATATAGACCTGACCAGGCAGATGGAGGGGGAAATGGGCACTTCTGAAGGTCAGAAAAATTAGTTTTGTACGGGTTGAACCTCTCTAGTCCAGCACTCTCTGGTCAGGCAACATCTGTGGTTCGGCATGATTTGAGTTAGCTGAGTCTCCACTTATCACAGGTGTGGCCAAGTTTCCCGTGGTCCCATAAAGTTTGTGTGCAGCCACCAGTCCTGGCTCTCTGTTCTGTGCTGTTATTTATCTCTGATTTACCCTTAAATGTCAGTGGAAGTATGATAATGCTGCTAGATAATATTGACCTCCATGGTCTGGCAGATTCTCTGGTTTGGCATTGGTCAGGTCCCGAAGGTGCCTGACTGGAAGTTCAACCTGTATTTGGTTCTGTGAGAAGCAAATTCAGTGAGGCAGCCACCTAGTAACCCAAGGGCCAAGTATTAGTTGCTTACTACTGGGCCTTGGATTAGATCCTGGTTGAAAGGCTCCCATTCAACTATGAAGAGGGGACAGTAACGAAACTTAATTTCTTGGGCGAGGGAGGACCTAGTTAGGGATGATCCTAAAAGTACAGTGGTCCAGACCCTAAAATCCCAACCCAAGCAGGAAGCTCTGAAGCCCTTGCTGACTTTGAAGGCTTTCGCATTATTGGACTCTGTATGGGTAATCTGAAAAAGGGAGACTCAAAACATCAGACCTGGCTGGAAGGCTGAGTCACTAGAAGGATAGAGACCATTCTCCCCCACACAGGTGTTATAGCTGTAATGAGAAAGGGGAATGATGAAGACAATCCACCACCCCTGTTCATGATCTCTGTCTGTTTCTGATGTTATGTTCCTCATTATAGGCATCATTAGTTTCAGTGGTATCAACGACACAATGTCTTCTTGACCTAGCCATCAATAAAGGCCAAAATAAGTGACATATGATGGCTGACATGTGGGAACAAGATGTTCCCCCCTTTATCTCCTGAATGTCAACGTCATGCTTTGTATCATCATTTTAAAATATGATCAGTGGCTTTTGCAAGATTTTAATCCCTACAAAAATTAATAAAGTATGCTTCCGCCGCTACTAAATTAGCAGTACCATTTGCTTAATAAAATATGTTTTGCTGTCTTGGTTTTATGGGCGAGGTAATAAACTACAGTCTTCAAAGCAGGTTGATACACTATAGAACAAACCTTTACAAGTTTCCACTTAGACTCTAGTCAGAAATAATAAAGCAGAGTTTATTTTTAGATTAAAGGCCATATGGTAGACAATAGACACTTTGAAACACATCGTTCTGATTATTGCATTCTGGTGCTATTTTCATATTCTGACCTACATGTGCAAGCTATTTGCTTGTCAGATCTGGGTGGGAAGAGGGAATAGATGTATCTGTTTGTGTGTGCACATGCTCCAAAATTGCAAAGTGCTGTTAATCGGCTGTGATTTATTAGAGTCTTCATTAGACCTCACATCTTCTCCTCTTCCTCATTACTGAGTCAGAACAGGAGAAAATATTTCCTCTACCTTATGATTATGCTTTTCAGTTCTTTTTGCCACATTTACATGTAATGGTTCTAGATCAGATGCAACTGATAAAAAAAAGAAAGGAGAATTAACACTTCTAAACATTCTTGTTTCTTCCCAAAAGCAGGTAATATATATTTTAATTTAAACATAAGTTCCACTACAACACCATGCTTATACTTGAAAAAGATGAAAATATCCTATTGCCAAGACAGAAGAAGAAACGGTGGTTTTCTTAAGTGAGTAATAATTCTTTAAATTTCTCTATAAATAAAGTTATTTAAAGATCAGTGAATCTTGACAGGTTCCCAGTTTAGACTTAGTTGAGAATAATGATCTTGCCACTTTTCTTCCAAGTTTGCATGCTTGGTTGCTAGCTAGGCTCCTAAATTAATTTTTAGGCACCTTAATGGACCTGGAACATAGGTGCCAAATACCTGAAAATCTCAGGCTCTGATTTAGAAAAGCATCCCCATTCTGGAAAACACTGAAACATGTTCTTAACATTCAGCACAAGAATGCTAAGTCATTAAAGGACTTCCCACAGCAGGACTGAAACCTATTTTTAATTGATATTCTGAACTGGTTCTTCACTAATTACCATGGCAACTATAAGTGCCCGACAGTTCAAACCAGTTCTGTTAAGGTGCCTAACTGTGTTTAAAACCCGCTCTTTAGGCACCTGGGTTTGACGTTTATCCAAAGTTTATTAGAACTGTCAGAACCTCTCTTCCAAAATTGGTTTGGAAATCTCATGAGGTTTCGCAAAAAGAAAACTAAAAGCAACCTTAGTTTTGGTCCACATACATGCAAGGTGATGCTAGTCAGAAAAAGGTTTTTCCATTGTGCCAAAAATTGTGAGATTTGGAGATTTTGTTTTGTCCTTAATTGAAATGAAAAGCCAAAATGAAATGCTGCGTGTGTGGATGGGGGGAAACACATGACAATTAACACATTTCAAAATTTGAAATTCTGAATTTAGATTTTGAATATTTTAAACTTGTACATATAAAATAAAATAACATTTGAAATGAAATTTTTTTAGAATTTTTAAACAAAATTTCATAATATCATAATGGAACAGTTGGACATTTCCAAAAGTGTTTTTCCCTAATATTTGCTCAGAACAAACTTTCATTAAAATCTATATGATTTTATGAAAAAAGTCAGTTTAACTCAAAATGGCATTTTCCATGAAACATTGTTTTGATGAAAGTTTTCAGACCAGATTTAAAAATAAGTAAAATATCTATGTTTTCAGAATGACTATTTTTTTGTTCCATGAGAAAAATCTTCTGCTAACTCAGGATGCAAATCTTTCTTCCTTTTTACATTAAAAATAACTGCTTGCTGGAGTATACATACCAGACCCATTACTCTTACGAGCTTCCCACATTGAAGTTCATGGTAGTCTCATATTTTATATTTTCTGTGTAAATATAACCCCTAGAACCTTATAGGGCGTGTCTACACAGCAGGGCCAAACTCAAAATAAGCTATGCAACTTGAGCTACGTCAATTGCGTAATTTAAATCAAAATAGCTTACTTCAACTTTGGGCGTGTCTACACAGCACTTATTTTGAAATAGAGCACTCTTTCCCTGATTTCCCTTGCTCCTCATGCAATGAGGTTTGCAGAAGTCAGAGAAAAGAAGACCGTTATTTCAAATTTAGTTCAAAATAATGGGCTTGCTGTGTAGTTGCACGCTACATTATTTTGGAATAACAGCAGTTATTACAAAATAACGCTGCTGTGTAGACATGTCCTTGGTCACTTAATGAAATGTCATTATGACAACCAAAAATTAGCTGTGAATGGTGGATGGACCTGGCCCTAGATATGAAGTCACTGAAATTTGGAGCTAGGAATAACATGAACCTAGATGTAGATCCGAATGGCTCATTTTTTGATAGTTGCCTAGACAATAAGGCCTTTGAATGCCCTGTCTAGTGCAAAAATGAGTGCAGCAATGCCATAAACTCAGTGCAAAATCTTAGCATGCACATGTGTGCGCGTGCGCACACACACAAAGATTTAACAATGTTTTGTTTTATGTCACTTTGAAAGTTGTACCCATAAGGAAGTTTATATTGATCTAGTTTTCTTTGCACTTTCACACCATCAGCTGTACTGATAGAGTAGCCTCCTATTGCTGCCGGCAACACAAGCAATGAAGAAATATATTTTTCTGATTCCAAAAAGTTCTCCTCTGCTGTTTTTTTCTCACAGTATGAACCTGGCTTCCTGAAAAAGAGTTCGGTAATTTCTGAGGAGATTCCACAAAGCAGCACATGCAAGTTTTTTCCCTGGTCTGTCTTGTTTGTTTGATTGCTTGCTTGTTTGTGGTAGGAGTTAAATAAGGGGTGCCAGATAGAGATGACAGATTATTTTGCTTGCTTGTTTAATAAAACCACTCAGAGTGAAATGTTTCTCTTTTCTATTATCCTTTCTCTCTTTTTTCCCCCTTTTATTCACAAAAATGTGTGTGGCATTCATTGATGCAAAGAATTTTTCGAATAGACTGCCTAAAGTTAGGAATCTAGGGCCTTGTCTACATGACACAGTAGATCGACGCTGCTGCGATCGATCCACCAACAGTTGATTTATTGCATCTGCTGTAGACATGATAAATCCATCTCCGAGAGTGCTCCCATTGATTCTAGTACTCCACCAGGACAAGAAGAGTAGCTGGTGTCAACGGGACACCAGCCCCCATCACAAGACACTGCGGTGAATATGTTGACTTCAACTCTGCTATTCGTGTCGCTGAAGTAGATCGATGGTGCCAGAAAATGTAGGCAAGGCCTAAGTCTCTATTTGAGGGGCAGATTTTCAAAAGAGACTGTGTGATATATGAGCAAAAGACGCTTCATTTTCAAGGAGATGTGCTCCTTTGGAAAAACCTACTCCAGACAGATAAGTAAATGAATGGAGTGTGTAAAGTGCTGAGAACTCAACAACTTTCACTCAAGTCAATGTGATTTGCCGGAGGCTGAAGCTCTTTGGAGAATCAGTTCTGTAGGCGTTCTAAATAGAAACTGAAGAGTCTAACTTTCATCATTAAAAATCTTGGTTAAAAAAATCTTAATATCATATTATTTGTTATTTGTGAATACTTAGATAAATGCCATATATTTATAAAGCAGTCACCAAATCCCCAAAATATCCTTAATTTAGCTTCATGGAGTGTGTATCTGATAAGCCAGACCAGACACAACTTTGTTATTTTGCTATTTTTGCTGCTCATTTATTTCCTTGTTTAAAAGCGTTCAGTCATCCACATAGGCTACGTCTAGACTACAGGCTTCTTGGCAATAAGCTATTTTCAGAAGAGATCTTCCGAAAAAATGTCTTGTGCAAGAGAGCGTCCACTCTGCAAAAGCGCATCAAAAAAGCGATCCAATTTTTTTGAAAGATAGCATCCAGGCAGTCTGGATGCTATCTTGCATGTAAGCAGCGATTGCTATGGACGGAGCCACCAGGGCACCTGTGCTTTTTCTTCTTCCCTCTTCTTCCGAAAAAAATGACTTCTTCCCCAGCCACACATGCCTTTTTGAAAGAGCTCTTTTGCAAAAAGGCTTCTTTGTAAAAAAATATGCTAATGAGGGACTCATTTGCATGAGTCACAATCTCATTTGCATATTTTCTGCTGATCCGTTTTTGCGCTAGGGGTTTTTGTGTGCAAAAACAAGCAGTGTGGACATTTCCTTTTTACACAAAAACCCCTTTTTGCGCAAAATCCTTATGCCCCAAAAAAGGAGGTATACCGATCTTGCGGGAAAAGGGTTTTTTGCGCAAAAAAAGTCTACTCTGCTTGTTTTTGTGCAAAAACCCTAGAGCAAAAATGGATCTGCAGAAAATATGCAAATGAGATTGTGACTCATGCAAATGAGTCCCTCATTAGCATATTTTTTGCATAGAAAACTCGTAGTGTAGATGTAGTCTCATAGAATGAGGATTACCAGTTGCACAAAAAGCCCTCTGTTCTTTTGATTTACTGTTTTAAAGAACACATTTGAAGTGTGGACGTAACTCAAGTTTGCCAGAAAACAGCCATTTTTCTGATAAAACTCTGTAGTCTAGACATATCCATAGTGAGCAAAATGCCGCATCATGACCTAGGTAACTTGCCATGGCAAATAGGCAAAGCAAACAGTTCATCAACAGCCCATACGCAGAGAATGATTGGTCCAAGTTGTTTGTTCTAATACCTGTCACAGATGCATTCCATGAGAATCAGGATTGCTTTGTGATTGGTTCACTAGCCAAAAAAAGGAGCAACATTCAAAAATGCCGGTATTCTGCTACTGCAGCAGGGGGTGTGGCAAGGAGAAAAGAGATTAGATATATGGGTGGCAAGAAACCAAACAAATATATATTTATAACAAAACCCTACCTCTTTGTTAATTTTGTTTATAATAAAATGGAACAAAACTTGAACCATCTATTGATCGCAAAACATTCCACAGACGATTCAGCTTTGGCGGAGTCCTAAATGGGAATGAGTATGGGAAAGGAAATTTACAGAGGGACTCAATCCATGTCATTCAAATGGACCCTGGGGTGCCCAGCGAGGTGTCTGGTGATTAATGAATGGATGTGGTGATGACAAAAACTCACTTCAGTGGGCCCATTCTGAACGATGTGAGGGCCGTCCTCCTAGGCATCACATTGCTGATTATGCTTTTAGCACTGGGGGAAGTTCAAACTACTTGAGGGAAGTAGCCAAGGTGCTGAAACAACTCAGGTCCTATGGATGAGGGGAGAACAGAGTCACTATGTTCACCATTGATGCTTATAGCAAATCTTTGGTGCTGCAAAAGTAATGGGTGATGTCCAGAACTTTGAACAATCTCAGTGTGAATGGGGTGAACGTGACATCTGTGCCTTCTTCCCAAGCAATCTTCATCCTTAGTGATAAGTAATAGGACGGACATTACAGGGAAAGAACATACCCCCTTGACACCAGCGGAGCTATGGTGAAAAAAGAAGTGCACTTGATTGCAACGATATTTCAAGACAGATACTGCTCTTATTCTCAAGGTGCAAAAAGGGGTTGAATCCCAATGAACCTAGCAATGTGTGGCTTCCACCAGCAAAACGGAGACAAAGAAATTAGCCCATCTGGCTGTTTGGACTGCTGCTGTGCATTCATTAAAATGATCACAACCATTGTAATTTACACACAGTTGAGCTTAAATGTTTGTCTGAAAATTGGTCCTGCAAGTTGGATATCTCAATTATTCATTATTATTCTCTCTTAAAATGCAAGAGTCATCAATTAGCTGAGCAGGATCATTATCAGGAGAGGCAACTAATTACACAACACCGCTATCAAAGAGCTGCTATGAACTTCTTGTAAACAGGCCATAGGTTGAAAATCATGCATAGCCCATAGGTTTGCAGTGCAGGAGGGGTACACTAGCTAGCTGATATCCAAAACAGGGTTACATTTGTGTAATTATAGCCCCCAACACAGGTTATCGGCTTTGTGTGAACAGGACAAGTTCTTCATCCAAAACACAGACCATGATAGCTAAAAGAATAACTCCATTAACTAGCAGCAATAACATTTTTCCCCACTGAAACTGTTTTTTTGGGGGGGAGGGTGGTGGGGGGGGGGACAAAGAAAAAAAGTTTTGTTTTTCATTATGAATTGAAAAAAACATCAGTTTCAACCTTTATTTCTTTTCTTTTTCATTTTTTCTAGACTGTTAGTGACGATACAGAGCACATTCTATCCCGCTCCATTAGCTCCTGTGGGAACCAGGCCCTGACCACTTGTCAGTATTAACTGCATCTACAAACTCACATTTAAACCTGATCACAGAGTTTTCTTCTTATTATTATTTATCTATTTCAACTTTGGACAACCACACCCTGCTTTTTTCTTTGTTCACTCGGGGGTTTCTTTGGTTTGTTGCTCCTAAATTGACAAGTGTCTTGGTTTTTGAGTTTTCAGATTTTCAAGCAACAACAACAAAAATCATTCACAAAATCTGTTTTTCACAAAACATTTCAACAAAATGTTGCAACTAAAATTTTTCAACCACTTCTCTGGTACTTACCTCACATTGGCTCGACCTTCTCAATTGCGTCGAATGTAAGCATCTTGTTTTCACTTTCAAAGCCCTTCCTGGTCACAGCCTAGTTGATCAATATTATCTCGGTCTTTCCTTGTTCTCCCCATCAGTATGTCTTTTACCCTCTATTGCAGGGGTGGACAAAAAGGCCTCTGCAGACCGGATACAGCCTGCCAAATGGGTTGATCCTGCCCATGAAGGCCCAGTTGCTCCCCCGCCCCCAGGCCAATCAGGGCCTAGGGATGGGGGAGCATGCCGCACTTAGAGTCAACCCTGGCGGTTGACTCTAAGCACCACACACCGGAGGGCAGGGAGCAAGAGACTTTGTGGTCCCCACCACTCCCAGGCTAATCGGGGTTTGGAGGTGGAGGAAGCATGCAAAGTCTCCTCCCGCCCTGCAAGGTGCTCAGCACTTAGAGTCAATCGCCAGCCGCTGCTCAGCTGGCAGGTGACTCTAAGTGTGGCACTCCCTTGCAGAGTGGAGGCAGACTTTGTGTAGTTCGCCTGTCCCTAGGCCCTGATTGAACTGAGGGCAGGAGGGGAGCTTGCAAAGTCTCCTCCCACTGCCAAGGGTACGGGCACTAAGAGTCAACCGCCAGCTGTTCAGAACAGTGGGCGGTTCGCTCTGGGGGAGAGTGGGAGCAAAGACTTCACATGCTCCCCCACCCACAGACCAATCAGGGTCTGAGGGTGGAGAAGCATGGAAGTATCCTGGCCCCGTCCCCTTACACCCAAGACCCTGCCACTTCAAAAATTTCTGAAGTGGCCCCCAGTCAAAAATTATTGCCCAGGTGGACAGGAATATTGTCCCTAGCCTCTGGGTGATGGGGGTGCTTGACAATTACCTGCTCTGTTCATTGCCTCTGAACAACTTGGCATTAGCTGCTGTTGGAAGAAAAGGTACTGGGTTAAATGGAGCTTTGTTCTGACCCAGTACAGCCTTTTTATGTCCTTATGTACAGATCGTGGATTCTCAGCAATAAGAACATAGGTGTCAACCCCATTATGTAAAGGTGCATAGTCATTAGTTGATAGTTGGAGCAAGTTCTTATCTTGGTCTCTCGCTAGAGGGAAAAGGGATATCACACACACAACCAGTGTATTACCGCTACTCTTTGAATATTGCATTGGGAACATATCACAAGAAATTGTAGAGGGTTTCTGGCAATAGGATGCTAAGGCCTTTTTCGAAATTGCTTTTTTCAGCACTTTGTAATTTACTTCCCAATTCCTGGAAATACTTACCCAGGGGCTCAGAGGAAAAATAGAAAAGCAGGCAGATGAAGGGGACTTTACTTTTGTGGGTGAAGTTCAAGAGCGGGACTTGGGGTCTGTTTCCAGGTCTGCCCCCAACTGTCTGACTAAGTTTGGGCACGTTATATAACATATCCCTGCCTCAGTTTCCCCTTTCTCCAATGGGGACAATAATACTCCCCTACCTAACAGAAGTGATGTAATTGCAGCTGGACAGAGAAATGGGGTTTTGTTCCCATGAAAAATGTTGACAGAAATGAAAAAGTTTTGCTTTCTTTGAGAGAGGCAGGGTAGGAGAGCTAAAATCTTTTTTCCTGGACCAGGTTCTGGTGGGGAAAGAGACAAACTTTCAACCAATCTGAAGAAGAGCTCTGTGGACCTTGAAAGTTTATCCCTTTCAGAACCAAAGAGGATCTATTAAAAGACATCCCCTCACTCACCTTGTCTCTCTCACATCCTGTGACTGACACAAATACAACAACATTGCAAACAACAATGGAAAATATCAAATTTTGTTTTCACTGAAATGCCACTTTGAAAGAGTGCTCTTGTTCAGAGTTCAGCAACTTTAACAAAAAGCTAACTTGGGGGCAGAGGGGACTGAGAAAACCTGAACAAAATGTTATTGGAAACCATATTTGGCAGGAAAACATTTGACCAGCTCTTGTTGAAGAGCAGGCTGGTGCTCAGAAGTACAATCTGTGATTCTAATCACAATAGTTTCCTGGTGTTAATTACTTGGCAACCAACTAGTTAACGATAAAAAATGCATGGATGAATCACAGCTCTCTGCTCCTGTTTGTAAAAGAATTTTCTCACATCTCTGTGCAGCATAGCTGCCTCTACCTAGCAAGCATAGATTTTTATTTGAGTAGGATCCTGTAGACTGTACAGAGGTTAAACACACATATCTAATATTCCGTCGGGTCCCTTTCTGAAACGCAGTTATACAATGAATCCAGCTGTACACATGTGGTCTGTGTACTGCATAGAAAAATACCATTTTCTCACCCCACAGGTTTAAATTGGCTTAAATTGGTTGAATTTAATTTGTCAATTGCATTTTGTTCAATTCCTGGCTGCAAAATGTTCACTAAACAGAACCACAGATTCCCAGAAACCCCAACGGCAAGGAAAAGCACAAGCCTTTGTCGAGGAAGCCATCATATACCAAGAATCAGAGGGGTAGCCGTGTTAGTCTGAATCTGCATAAAAAACGAGAAGTCCTGTGGTACCTTATAGACTAAGGGTACGTCTGCACTTGCTCCCTATCTTGAGATAGGGATGCAAATATAGTGTACTGAAATTGCTAATGAAGCGCGGGATTTAAATATCCCGCGCTTAATTAGCATAATTGCATCGGGCCACCATTTTGAAATCGCATTATTGTGAAATAAAATGCCCCGTGTAGCAGCATTATTTCGAAAGAAAACCCTTTTCTCGAAATAACTGTTAAACCTCATTGTACGAGGAATAACAGTTATTTCGAGAGAAGGGTTTTCTCTCGAAATAACGCTGCTACACAGGGCATTTTATTTCTCAATGATGCGATTTCAAAATGGTGGCCGGATGTGATTATGCTAATTAAGCTTGGGATATTTAAATCCGTGCTTCATTAACAATTTCGGTACACTACATTTACATCCCTATCTCGAGATAGGGAGCAAGTGTAGACATCCCCTAACAGATTTATTGGAGCATAAGCTTTTGTGGGCAAAGACCCACTTTGTCAGTTTGCCTGGGGTATTCCAAGGGGAACACACACACACACACACACACACACACACACACACACTGAGGTATGAAATAATCAACCCTCAAAAAACTTCTAAGTACTTCAATACAGGTAGCATTTCATGTAGAGCAGAGAGAGGGATGGCATGGGAGAAAGGTTAATTTGACTGGAGTTAAGGGAAGAGAAACCAACTACTGTAGTATGTAACACCAGTGGATCAGTGTGTCCGCAGATGGGATTGAACCTGCTAAAGCTGTGAGCCTCTAGCACATAAGATAAAATGGCTTTTAGCTAAGGCTATAGAGCAGTCTTCTCTCTCTAGTGGTCTCAGAGCCTTTGGGTTACAAAGTGTGTTCCAGATCAGTTTTTATTGCCCTGTAACAAACAAGAAGTACGCACCAGTTATGGTACTTTTAGAATGCTTGCCTCACATTTGTCTACACACAATTTTTATTTTGGGAGAAGGATGCAGATAGCACCGTGCATTTGCATTCTTTCTCCAGGTTTTTTTTCGGAAGACGCTCTTCCGGTATTTACCCAAGTCTACTCGCGGCCAAATTTCGAAATAAACCCCTATTTCGAAAGATCCTTGTAAAACTCATTGCAGGAGGAATAAGTGGTCTTTTGAATTAGGGGTTTATTTAGAAATTTGGCCACGTGTAGACACAAGTAAATATCGGAAGAGTGTCTTCCGAAAAAAAACCCGGAGGCAGTATACTGCGCTATTTGCATCCTTCTCCCGAAATAAAAATTGTGTGTAGATGTACCCTTAGGTAAGTGTGTAGTCTTGGAATTTCTTTACTACCAAGGGAAGCAAGCTCAAATGAAACTGAAATGGGGTGTAACAAAAGACAGGACTATGCAGCACTTTAAAGACTAACAGGATGGTTTATTAGATGATCAGCTTTCGTGGGCCAGACCCACTTCCTCAGATCATAGTCCTGTCCTGTCTTTTGTTTCAGCAAGACCAGACTAACACGGCTACATCTCTGTTACTATTCAGAAATGGGGTGTGTGTGCCAAGATAGGGCCAAATCCTTTAGTTTCAACATTGCGTACCAGATAGACATAATTCTGGTAGTCAATCTGGATTACAAAAAAAGTATAAATAGATTATTGACTCCTCTGTTTTATTAAATGCATAACTCAGTGTACTGAGCCACTTAACATGGAAAGTATTATAGTAGGAATAAAGATATTTACAATCACAGAAGGATTCATAAAAAAAATCATTTATCCAGTTGAGCCAGCCTTTCAAGTTACATTTGTTTGTCTCCTCCCCTAAAATTAAATTAAATTAAATTAAATTAAATTAAATTAAAAAAACCAGGCTGCTTCTTCACTTTGGACTAAGGTCATGGGGATGGAAGGAATTAGGAACCATGCAAGAATTTCATAAGGGAGGAATCTATCCTCAAACGAAAACTGGATGTAAAATTTTTAAGGCCATAATTTAATCAATCAAGCTAAGGCAAAAGGCTTCACAGTTTGGCCATGACCAGGTTCATGCTGATGACTTCTGCACTCTTGCTGGGCCTCATTAAAGTGAACAGGGCACTACAGGTTGAACCTCATTCTCTAGTCTGGAAACATCTGTGGTCTGGCATGATGTTAGTTAGCTGGATGTCCACTTAGCATGGATGTGGCCAAGTTTCCTGCAGCCCCATAAAGTTGTTTACAACCACCAGTCCTGGTTCTGAGTGTTCTGCACTGTTGTTTAGCTCTAATTTACCCCTAAATGTCTTCTAAGAACCCAGTTAGCAATGGTATTGTTGGCAATACTGCTAGACAGTATTGACCTCAAGTGGTTCCATAAATTCTCTAGCTCGGCCAGGTCTCAAGGGTGCTGGACTAGAGAGGTTCAACCTGTAGTTATTATGATCTTGATGAAGAAATGTTGGGAGATAATCCATTGCTTGGAGGAGGTCAGGCTAGTTGATCATCAGGAGATCCTGTCTGGCCATCCAAATGGATGAATCTATGTCTGGGCATGTCCACCTGTGTGTATGTGACTGAAGGTTTGGGACTTGTTGATGGCAGGTTCAGCAAACCTGAGTTTGCTCATCAAAGAATTCACTTCCTAATATCTAAATAGGTGCCCACCACATTATTCATATGGACCTATGTGGAACGTTGAGAACGGAACAGGACAAAGCCCTGGGGGCCAATGTAAAGGGGGATGACCATGAAATGACACTCGGGGATTAGCATATCCTCCTTAAAAGTCTTTAGGTGTTTAATTCCCATTTATTTCAAGGGGAGTTAGGTGTGTATATGCCTTGGCAGATCTGAGTCCACGTGACATAATAAATCCTTTCCCATCTCTGATTTATTGGACAATTTGATTTCTGCACAAGTTCTTTCTCTCTCAGCACTCACTCGATAACAAGTAGGACATCTTCCCATCATCCTCCTATTTGTGGATCCGTAGATGGCTGACCAGCCCGATTCTGGAGCTGTGGGTCTTATCGCAGAAGAGGCAGGTGCTGGTGGCTATTGGAGGGACGCGGGGCAGTTTTTGCTGCTCTTTTCTCCTTCTCTGCCTCTCCTCATCTGCGTTGTGTTGGGACCTCTCAAACTGCACCACCCCTTCACGGATTACTGCTTGGGGATGGTCCTGGGCAAGGTTCTCCCGAGTGTCGACACCGATGCTGCACTTTGTCATGTTTGCCTTCCACATGTCCTTAAATTGCTTCCTCTGCCCCCTAACGCTCCTCCGTCCTTCCTTCAGCTCAGAAAAGAGAATCTGTTTTGGGAGGCACTGATCTGGCATGTGGGCCATGGGACCAGTCCAGCGACGTTGTCGATAGATCATGATCGCTTCGATGCTGGTCATGTTCGACTCTTCCAGGACACTAGTGTTCGTGCGCCTGTCCTTCCAAGGGATAGTTAGGATTCTCCTGTGGCAACATTGATGATATTGTTCAAGTGCCTTCAGGTGACGCTTATGTTGTCCAGATTTCCCACGCGTACAGCAGTGCGGGAACAACCACTGCATGGTACACAAGGAGCTTTCTCTTGGCACAGCAGACATGACAGCACTTTGAAAACACAGTGCATGATGGGAAATGAGAATTTGCAAATGCTCACGTGTGGAAGGAAGTCACCTTTCCAGCCACCACCTCATTTTAACTTTCTTCCCTCCATCCCTCTCTGGTTGGCTGTAACAGTGGCTGTAGCATTACTTAGTAGACAGTCCTGAGCCCTTCTGTTTAAAATGTGCAGTGATTTTTCTGTTCTCTGGGAAATAAATTTATATGCATTTGTAGGAGGGGGAGGGGCAGAGAGATGGGCAGATAGAGGGTTAATCCTGAAAAAGGACTAGCAAAAAAAAAAAAAAAATCTGTGTAAAGTGGGAAATTAGTCAGCAGAGACCTGACAAAGTGCTTCCTACACATGCTGTTCTGTCAGGCTGCACAGCTTCTTCTGCTTCAGAGGTAATTACATAGATTTTCTGTCTTGTACTTGCAAAAACACAGCACAGCACTCCACCGCTGCTTGTAGCTCAGTGCTTCATGCCTCCAGCTGCATGGGGCTGGAAGATGTGTACACAATTTCTTTTTAGATTTTTAAAACTACCATATAGGACAGGGCTGGCTCTTTATCTGGGAGCTTGGAAGGATCTTCTCTGAAGGTGGACCCAGGCTGAGGGGGAGAATTGTACCACTATGGGGTGTTACTGTTTCTCTTAAAAAAGGAAAATTCTTTCTATAATTCTTTAATCATCTTCTTTTGGAATGTTCTAATTAAGAATTGAAATCCAGCGCTGGCTTTCAGCTCTGGAATTGTGATTTTAACCCCTTCTCCAGTTTTAATGAGTCATTTTCTTAATTCTATTAAGAAAGTGGCACCAAAAAATCACCCCATAAAACTCGGAGTGGGTTTACATCAGAACGTCAGCTCCAAAACTTTGGGTCTTGGAAATCCCGATCCAAATTTTAATGTTATATGAGGGTTTCTGATAGCCTACCAGTGCAAATAGTTTCAGAATCCGTCACATTTCTACATTAAGGGAATCTCGACATCTGTTACCCCAGCTTGTCCACCATGCACTTTGTGTCCTTGTTTGCCAAGGATGAGTACAAAGCAGCACCACTGTGACTTAGTAATATTTTGCGCTTCCTCTGCTTAGCTGTAAATGATGAAAAAGGGAGAGAGTGGAGAATCAGACTCTCAGTATTTAGACTTGGTAATTCGCAGATCTCATCAGGAAATGATGCTTTTCCTCTCTCGCAAGAAAGTTCAGTGAAAACAAAGTTTGCTTGGTTTTTTTTTGTTTTTTGTTTTAATTCCACTGACTTTGTTCAGGTTTTGCTCAAATGACTGGAACCAGGTTTTGACCAAAATCTGATTTCTTTCTTTCAGTTTTTTTCCCTGCAAATTTGCACTTATTTGAAAAGCCATTTTTCATTACAAAAATGTTTTGCTGAATATTTTCAAACCCTCTCTATTATTGAGGTCTGTGATTCCTTCAACTTCAAAGAACAATCTCCACCCTGTTTGCAAGATTGATGGGTGGGAAACTCATTGTATAATGCGGGGGTAGGCAATACACTGTCAGCGGTTTACCGGGGTTAGTCCCTATGGGACTCCAGCTACTATATTTATCTGCACCTCTGCTGCAGCTAGCGATTACAGCTCCTGTTGGCTGTAGATCGCTATTCCCAGCCAATGGGAGTGGCAGGAAGTGGGGTGGACCAGAACACTGCTACTCGCAGCTCCCATTGGCTGGGAACAGTGATCTGCGGCCAATGGGAGCTGGGATTGTCTGTACCCGGAGAGGTGCAGGTACACATAGTGGTAGCAGCCCGCAAGGGGCTAACCCTTGTGGATAGAATCTGGCCCATTGATCTTAATGCTCACCTCCTATCAAACATTATGGTCCCCAGTTATGCCATATAGTCATGATTAAATTACTCTGAAGGATGAGTTGTTCGCAGATTTGGAAGAAGGAAAATTTGAACCCATCTGACTTGTGTGACACAGTAGTTTGGCTTGAATAAAGAGGGGGAAAGGTGGTCTTCTGGATAAGCCATTGGTGAGCTAGGCTCACTTCCTAGCTCTGCCACACACTTATTGAGTGATCTTGGGCAAGTCCTTTAGGTCGGGATTCTCCTTGCTGCCTACTCCACAAGGAGTTGAGGATTTGGGCCTTGGTTCAGAATTCCATCTTCAAAATGGTGATAGTAACACATCCTTCTCATAACCTTTGTGTGACTCACTATCTATATTACAAGCTTCCACAGGCAAGGCATGACTCTTACTATGTCTACGTGCAATTCTCAATGGAACTAGATAGCGTTGCTACGACAATGCAACCAAATCATATCATAGAAGAAGAGTAAAGATCTGATTTGCCTTTCAGTGAAGTTATTAGAAAACTATTGATTTCAGCTGGAGCAACAAGTCATGGCAGGTGTTGAAAGCAGCAGGAAGGATTTTAATTTTCATGTTTCAAACACTTTTCCAGACCCTCTCCTTTTTATCAGGAGATTTATTTCTCATCATTTTCATCTAAATATGGGAGGTTTTTTTCCCCTGGATTAGCTAAAGGTGAGAGAAAATGTATCATGACAATTTTCATAGAATCATAGAACTGAAAGGGACCTTGAGAGGTCATCAAGTCCAGTCCCCTGCCCTCATGGCAGGACCAAGGACTGTCTAGATCATCCCTAACAGGTGTCTGTTTAACCTACTCTTAAATATCTCCAGTAAGGGACATTCCACAACCTCCCTAAGCAAATTTATTCCAGTGCTTAACCACCCTGACAGGAAGTTTTTCCTAGTGTCCAACCTAAACCTCCCTTGCTGCAATTTAAGCCCATTGCTTCTTGTCCTATTCTCAGAGGCCAAGGAGAACAATTTTTTCTCCTCCCTTCTTGTAACACCCTTTTAGATACTTGAAAACCGTGATCATGACCCGTCTCAGTCTTCTCTTTTCTAAACAAGCCCTGTTCCTTCAGTCTAACTTTGTAACTAATGTTTTCTAGGTGCCTTTAATCATTTTTGTTGCTCTTCTCTGGACTTCTTCAGTTTCTCCACATCTTTCTTGAAATGTGGTGCCCAGAACTGGACACAATACTCCAACTGAGGCCTAATCAGCACAGAGTAGAGTGTAAGAATGACTTCTCATGTCTTGCTTACAACACTCCTGTTCGTGCATCCCAGAATCATGTTTGCTTTTTTTGCAACAGTGTCACGCTGTTGACTCATGTTTAACTTGTGGTCCACTATGATCCATAAACCCCTTTCAGCAGTACTCCTTCCTAGACAGTCACTTCCCATTCTGTATGTGTGAAACTGATTGTTCCTTCGTAAGTGGAGTACTTTGCATTTGTCCTTATTACACTTCATCCTGTTTACCTCAGACCATTTCTCCAGTTTGTCTAGATCATTTTAAATTTTGATCCTATCCTCCAAAGCAGTTGCAACCCCTCCCAGCTTGGTATCAGCTGCAAACTTAATAAGAAAGGTGTGGAGAAATTGGAGAAGACTGAGAGGAGACATGATTGCAGTTTTCAGGTATCTAAAAGGATGGTATAAGGAAAAGGGGGGGGGTGGAAATTGTTCTCCTTAGCCTCTGAGAATAGGACAAGAAGCAATGGGCTTAATTGCAGCAAGGGAGGTTTAGGTTGGACATTAGGAAAAAACTTCCTACCTGTCAGGGTGGTCAAACACTGGAATAAATTGCCCAGGGAGATTGTGGAATCTCCATCACTGGAGAGATTTAAGAGCAGGTTAGACAGTCACCTCTCAGGGATGATTTAGACAACACTTGGTCTTGCTGTGAGGATAGGGGACTGGACTTGATGACCTCTTGCAAAGCCTTACAGTCCTATAAACACCCCAGACTCTTTACTCCCAAGACCAAATGTATTTTACCTCAGAGGTGGCAACCCTCCCTCTGTTGGTACATTGATCTATAATTTTGCTTTTTCATTGTGAAAGCTTTTAAAGCATTTCATGAATGATGCTTACTTAGTTATCTTTCCACAGTGTATTGTCCTATATTGTAGTAGTAGCATTCCCATCTGCCACAGAAATAATAAAATACAGACACTTGTATGATGGACTGTCACTAGGCCCAGACACCCTAAATGACAATTTAGGACAGGAAGTGGATCCTGGTGACTGTTTGACAATTCAGACACTATACAACGCACTTAGGCTATGTCTACACAAGGAAACTATTTCAAAATTAGTAAATTCGATTTAATAACTGCCGATTTAACAAAGTCAAACTAGCATGGCCACACTAAGGAGAAGCCTCAAAATTAATCCAAGGCAGGCTCCATTAATGGGGATGTGCTACCTCAGACTTAGAACGCTACAAAGCACTGAGGAGTAATTAGTTCAAATTAATCTGGGAAGTAATTATTTTGAAGTAGCGGCACCGGCACATCCACTACTGTTATTTCGAAATAACTATTTCAGAATTAGTGTTACTCCTGATGAAAAGCAGAAGTGCAGATTTCGAATTCCGCTGCCCGTGATTTCAAAATAACGGGGTTGGTAGTATGGGTGCTCCGGTTATAAATTCAACTTGGGGGGAGGTTATTTTGGAATAAAGTCCTAGTGTAGACCAGGGCTGAGAGAGGAAGTAACACATAGCAAATTCAATCAAAGCTAGTGTGCTGATATATGGCAGCAGAAACCTTTTCCATATCCAGTTCAAAGAGACCCAAAGAAGAAAGTGTGATGTTATTTTACCAGCATGTTTGATAGACCCTGCTTATGAAACCTAGCATGCTAGAAATGCAAACCAAGTTTGATTCTCAAGATTAGGACGCTAGGCACTCAGACCCAGCTCAAATGCAATGTTGCTTTCTGTACATTAGATTATGTCTCCTCATGAGGTTCCTGAAAGAGAAAAGGTTAATTTAAGGACAGTCTCAATACAGTTCCTAGCAGACAATTAAAATCTCCCAGACCAACAACACAATTGTCACAAATTCCCTCCGTGGCTACAACTCAACAGTGAAAAGTAAGGGAGGGGAACCTTTTTTGAGTTGGGGGCTGCTGACCCACAGAAAAATCAGTCAGGGGCTGCACACAAATGAGAAGCAAAAAAACTAAACCAAACCAAAACCAACCCTCCCCCCATCACGGACAAGGCTCCTAACTGAGAAGGAGAAAGACAATCCCCATACTTCCCTTGCCCACCAGAGTCTAGGGGGTCCCTGGCTAGTAGATTTTGTGGGCTCCAGCCCCATGGTGCGGTGGCAGGGAGGCTGGAGTGCCAGTACGGGTTCCCCAAATGCCCCGAGCCTGGGGGTCCGGATCCAGACAAGCCAGGGTCTGCATCTCATGGTGAAAAGGTTCATAATGATCAGTGGTACCCTGAAACTCTGACCATCAGAGAGGCAAAGGTTCTGCTCCCCATATTCGTTACGTCTCTTTAATCATTGCACTACCAAAAACATAGTCACCAAAGTTAGCCACTGTTTTTGTAGGGATTGGTGAACAAACAACATCCTCTGACCATCTGCTAACTCTACTGATTGTACAGAGTGTTGTACAAAACCTCATGTTGAGGCAGAATTGTGAGGGGCCGAGCCCCTCCTCGTATGTGTTGAGTGGTCCCAACTAGCACGGAAGCCAGTGGAAGTGGGAAAGGTTTGAAGACCCCCAGATCAGGGCTATCATACCCTGGATAGTACCAGTGGGTTTTGTAGTCAAGTAAAAAGAAGGGTGTTTGAGTGTGAAACGAGAATAAGGTCCATTGACAGCAATGAGGCTGTGGTACTGACAAGCGACTAAACAAAATATGTTGTCTCTACTGTTGGTTTTACTATTGAGCTAGGTGCCAGGTTCCTCCTTCAAACTGTTACAGTCTAAATAGACAAGACAGATACATGGGAAAATGAGGAAGAAGCCACTTGCTAACTTGCTAATATGTGGACCCAGGACTAGAACTCATTTATAGCTGGGGGAGGGGACGTCTCTAAATTGGTGCAGAAGAAATTTTAAGAGGGTGTCACCAAAACTGGGGAATAATAATAATGAACGTAAAAAGAACCTAGCTTTTTTAAATGCCTAACAGCATCTATTTAAGAGGCTGAATATTACTGGGCTAGATGGAATAGTAACATTTTAAGACAAAAAGAAATTTGACACAATATAGTTATAAAAGATCTATTTTCTTGTGGAAAAAATAGAAGAGGTTTCTTTTCATTCCAGTTCTATATCATATTACTTCCATTTGTTACCAAACAAATAGAAGGAGATAACTCACATATAAAGAAACATTGATTCCATTTTATTTTCAATTCAAATAAACAGTCTTCACTCAACAATGAAATTCATATCAGAAATAAAGGTGGCTGGTTGTTTTCTGTTCCTGCCTCTCCTCCTTTTATTTATATATCCACAGTCAGACAAACCATAATGGTATCTAAACAACTATACACATTAAGAAACAAACATAGATCAATAGCTATAATTTGACACACAAGCACCATTCATTGTGAAAACATCAATAGTATAAGGGCTTGGTGGGCAGAGCTGGGAAAAAATATGCTCTGTAGACAGTGTTCGCAGAAGATTAAATAACCACATGTCAGAGAAGGGAAAAAAATCAGCAAAACTGAATGCATATAGGAGATGTGCAGGTATTCCGAGCTAAACTGTGCAGGATTAATAATAAGAAAATTATCTTTGTCTTCCAGTCATTCAATTACTTCATGTGCAAATATTTTGGCGTGGATGTCTACTATTCAAATATATACTGGCTTTCCTATCTGCCAAAGGAGTGCTACTGAAAGACAAGAAAACAGGAAATGAGTCGCACAGTGTAGTCAAATTGGAAGACAGTATCTTAAGCTACTATATATTCTTTTATAAACTGTACCATAGGTGACTGCCCATCAATTCCTGATCCCTCATGATCTGATGGAGCAATGAGAAAGAAATATATCAAGTAATGATGTGTTCAAGCAGCAAAAAGACAGAAAGTTTATTCAAAGTACTTGATGAAAAACAGAACTGAGATTCAGATATTTGTCAGTGTAGTCAACACACACGCACACACACACACACTTTTGAGAAGCAATGGGGTTTAGTACATATAGCCGGGAACAGAAAGTTGTGTGAAAAAGTAATTTTTCAGTACTCTAGCAATTAAAAAAAAGAAAAGAAAAGAAAAGAAAAGAAAAAGGATGAGACTAGGGATGGGTAAACCAATATCATTTTTGTGTGTGTGTGGGGTGGAATTAAGAAATAATAACAACAAAAATGGAGTCAAATGGAACATTTGGCTTCACGTGAAATGAAACATTTCATTTTGTTATTTAGAAGTTTTGAATTTTTTAAAAAGAACCCGAGTAAATGCCTATACCTTAAGTCGTTATGAACCAAAAAAGTTGAAATGTTTAATTCTGGAAATAGTCAAAATTGAACAATCTGAGCTTCTAAATAGTTTGCTTTGCTTGTTTGCAACATGAGCAATATGGTGAAACTGTCATATCTCTGCAAAAATGTGTCAGGGTTGCTGAATCTGCATTTTTCACTGACCAAAAAAAAAAAAAAAAAGAACAGTATGAATGTTGGAGAAATCCGGATGAAAGTGAAGATAGATGGACTAATTTGGAAATGTCAGTGGTTAAGTCTTGTGTCCACAGATAATACTTCCATATCCGCTCTGCATGTTAAATGTCTGTCTGAGAGAAAAGGTGGGCAAGATTATATGGGTATTAGACCATCTTCTGCTGGAAAGAGACAAGCTTTCAAGCTTACACAGACACGTCTTCTGTTAGCAGGTGCCCTGTTCCACCATGCGACCTACTTTTCGCACAAAATAATGATAAAAGACGAAAACATCTTATACCTGTGGGTGAAAACTTTTCACAAACCGCTCAGTTTGTAGCTTTGACCTCTCAATCTTCATTCTCAAAGGAAAGCCGCACAACAACTTCAACGGAAGAGCTGAGGAGCTTAAATTCATAACTTTGCTAGACACTAAAAATTGTGAACAGAATAGAGACATTGGATTTATGGCTTATTACAACAATTTATAGCCTGCTAACAACTGAAGCAAAATAGGCACTAAACACCTCAGCTTTCCTGATGTCATCAATTATTAACTCTCCTTCCCCACTGAATAGAGGACTTTCACTTTCCTTCATCCCCCTCTTGCTTCTAATGTATTTAAAGAGCCTCTTCTTATTGGCTTTTGTGTCCGTTGCTCGGTGTAACTCATTTTGTGCCTTAACCTTTCCAATTATGTTTCTACATGCTTGTGTTTTTCTTTTGTACTCCACCTTATCAATTTGTCCATGTTTTCACTTTGTGTAGAATTTCCTTTTGGGTTTTCAGGTCATTAAAGAGCTCAAGATGTAGCCATATTGGCCTCTTACTATTCTTGCTGTCTTTCCTTCACATGGGGAGCGTTTGCAATTATGTCTTTAATATTGTCTCCCTGAGAAACTGCCACCTCTCTTGAACTACTTTTTCCCCTAGATTTTTCTCCCATGGGATCTTACCCACCAGTTTTGTGAGTTTGTTAAAATCTGCTTTTTAGAAGTCCTTTGTGCTTAGTCTGCTGCTCTCTCTCCTTCCGTCTCTTAGGGTGCATCTACATTGCACCATTATTCCAGAAAAACAATACTAGCGTTCACACAGCAACTGTGTTATTTTGAAAGAAAATTGAAATAACAGAGGGCTTTTTCCGATGTTGGTAAACCTCATTCCATGAGGAATAATGCCTCGTCTGAAAAAGCTCTTTCAGAAGAGGCTGTGTGTGGATGTTCCACTGCTGCTATGTCGAAATATCTCCTCATGAGGTCCATTCTAAGTTATTCCTCCCCAGTGCCTCCTGGGGCTCTAAATCGAGATAGCACATCCACATTAAGGGAGCCTGCCTCCGACTAATTTGGAGGCTTGCCTGTATTGTGGACACTCTATTTTAAAATAAGCTATTGCAGAATAACTATTAGTTTATTTCAAAATAAGCTTGCAGTGTAGACGTACCCTTAGAATCAGAGAATCTATCATGTTACCCACTTTCACCCCAATGGCCTTCCACCTTCAGGTTCACTGCCAAGTCCTTCATGTAGGTCTGAATCCAGTCTCTCCCCCAGTTACCTCCTCTGTGTTGTGGAACAAAAATTTGTTCCCAATACATTTCAAGAACCTTGGGAATGTGGTGTTTTGCCTTATTACTTTTCCAATGTCTATATGGGTAGTTAAAGTCCCCCATTAGTTTCCGTCTTGGGTTATGGATATTTGTGCTATTGGTTCTAGAAATGCCCGATCCACCTCCTCCTTCTCATTTGGTTCACCCCTACCATAACATCACTCATATTATTTACAACTTACCCTTATCCTGAAACTCTCAACTGGTCTGCCTACTGCTTCCTGCCAGATCTCAGTGTAACTGTATATATTATTGGCATATAATACCACACCTCTTCCCTTATTACCTTTCCTGTCTTTCTTGCACAAGCCCTATCCCTCTGTACCAATATTACAGTTATGAAACTTATCCCACCAGGTCTCCATGATACCTATTAAGTTATCATTTAGCTGATGTACTAATACTTCCCATTCATTGTGTTTATTCACCATGCTCCTTAAATTTCTGTGTTGACATCTTAGCTTTTGAACAGACTGCCCTGTTGATTATCTCTTGTAGTTCCTATGGCTCTGTTGTAAATTTTCATGACCCTCTCAACATCTAACCGTCTCTTGAGGTCACTTTTCATTATGTTTCACTGGCAATATTTTCAGCTGCCCTCTTTGAATTTAGTTTAAAGAGCTTCTCACTAGGTTGGTGACCTGGTGCTCAAAAATACTCTTCCCCTTCTTGGTCAAATGGACATTATGTTCTCCCAGCAGACCTTCTTCCCAGAAGAGCATCCCATGGTGGAAGAAGCTGAAGGCTTTTTATTGACAACATCCATGCAGCCATGGATTCATCTTCTCAATATGCAAGTGCTTCCCTGGGTTTTTACCCTCAGACGGGAGAATGTATGAGAAGACTGGTTCCCTGTCCCTTTTATCTTAGCTCCCAGAACTCTGTAGTCCTGTGGATTTGTTCAGGGATGAGCTGTGGGGGTAAGGAGGTGCAGCTCTCAATATCTGGTATTTTCCTTAAGGCCTAGGCCCTGGACAGATTTGATTATTTAAAAATCTGACTTTTCATTAAAAAATGCATGCTTATATCCTTCAAGATTGTGGATAAAAGCATAAGAGCTCAGAAACAAGAGAAAAATTAAATGATCCCTAAATCCAATTATTGTTATTGTTTTCATCTCCTAGTTTGAAGCCAAACTCATGAATCCTGATCTTTCCATGTTTCTTGTACAAGACAAGCCCGTAAGGCCAACACCTAATTGAAATCTAGACCACTGTAGGTCTTTTTGTTTACTTGGTAGTTTTCTTGTCACTTTACATGCCAATGTACTCAGATATATCTCCTGATATATGGACGGTATGTTGTGAACATACTGTGCAAAATAATGCTAAATATTATGTGTAGGAATGGTGTCCCTAGCCTTTGCTTGTCAGAGGCTGGAAATGGGTGACAGGAGAGGGATCACTTGATGATTACCTGTTCTGTTCACTCCCTCTGGAGCACCTGTCGGAAAACAGGACACTGGGCTAGATGGACCTTTGGTCTGATCCAATATGGCCGTTCTTATGTTCTAGGCGTTTCAAAGATGGGCACCCAAAATTAGTGGACACCTTTGACCTTAGTTGCTTTGTACCTCAGTTCCCCATCTGAAAGACAGGGATAATAAAAACCCCAACATCTCACAGAGATGTTGTGAAAGTAAAACCAGTAATGTTTGTGAAGCACTCAGCTACAGCAGTGGTATGACTCTCAGAAAAGCCCATACATAAACTAATAGTGAATTGTTGAGAGCAGAGTTTGAGTAGTAGGCAGTAAATAAGGCTTGGGACCTCACAATGAAGTACAAAAAACATTGAATACTTGCTCATTAAGAGAACCATCCATCCTCTGCATTGAATGAGGTCCTGTGGAGAATATGTTTGATCAAGTAATTAAAAACTTTATCATGGTGAGTACACACAAGAGGACAGCTTTAATTCTGGCATATCTTAATTTACGACCTTGCAAACTTAATAATACTCTTTCGGTATAATTTGAATGTGTTTGTGAATGTGTGTGTGTGTAATTAAATATATAGACTGGTATTTTCAAGAAGGTCCAAGGGAATCAGGCACCTAAATCCCATTCAAATGCAATGAACTCTATTAAGCATCCTTTAAAGCCACAGGCATGCATCATATTCTGTAATCCCCCACAATTCTTAATGGTCATTGTTGTGGCATTATCCACTGCTTCCACTTTCTAACCTACTAATTTTCCCAACATTAATTATTGCTTTCTCTGAAGTGCAGTCAACTCTCATTCTTCATTTTTACACCGTTTGGTATCAAACATCTTTTTTAGTCAACGATTCTCTTCAGAAATCCAACCTTATCCTCTCCTTCTCATGTTTGCTATTTCTTGTCACAAGGACTCTTTCACATGCCTGCCTACTGTCAGTCTTCCTGTCTTCAGAGACAACTTGAAATACTTTTGATATCTTCAGCCTCGTCAGTTTTTTATTGGCAGGAGAGGGTGACTTACTGTAAGTCTGTGATAGCTTCATGGTGTCATTGTTTTTTCCTCAGAAAACTTTGTCGTCTTTTTGGTACCCTTAGAGAACTTATAGGGTAGTGCTTAAAAGTCTCAGCAGCGTAGCTGTGTTAGTCTGTAAGGGTACGTCTACACTGCACACTTATTTCAGAATCAGCTATTCTGGAAGAAATACTCTGAAATAGCTTATTTTGAAATAGCACATCTGCACTACAGGGAAGCCTCAAAATTAGTCCAAGACAGGCTTCCCTAATGTGGATGCACTACCTTAATTTAGAGCCCCAGAAGGCACTAGGGAGTAATTACTTTGAATGAACCTGGGGAGGAGCTATTTTCAAATAGTGGCAGTGGAGCATCCACACTACTGCTATTCTGAAATAGCTATTTCGGAATAGGCGCTATTCCTCATGGAATGAGCTTTACAAAAGTTGGAATAAGCCGTCCATTATTTCAAATTTATTTCAAAATAATGGAATTGCTCTGTAGACGCTCACATTCTTATTTCGGAATAACGGTCATTATTCAGAAATGGCACTGCTGTGTAGACACACCCTAACTGAAAAAACAACAACAAATGGTCCTGTAGCACCTTAGAGACTAACAAAAAATGTAGATGATATTATGAATATCTAAAGAAGTGGGTTGTGTCCATGAAAGCCATGACACCATCTACATTTTTTGTTTGTCTCTAAAGTGCTGAAGGACCATTCATTGTTTTTAACGTTTTTTTATAGGGTAACGTGACTATTAATGGTGAAGGAGAATTTCTTGCATTGGCCACAGCTGGTTCAAAACCAAAGTAATCTGCATATTCATGGGCACCATGATGCTCCAGGAGTCTCTTCAGCACACAATAAACAGAGCTTCAGTGCTGATGCTGAATTTAGAATGCTTGTGTCTAGTACATTAGAGATTCCCCGCCCCCCCCCAGGTTTATCCTTGTTAAGGCAACCAATAATGTTGTCAAGGTCAAGGAAAAGTGTGTTTTATTTGTTGTGTCGATGCTGGACAGGCAAGTTAAAATTTCCTAGAGGCTCTTCTTATTTCTCTAATCAGTTTTTGCAGAAACAAATGGACTTTTTATCCCCCCTCATAAATCAGCAGACTCTCTAGTGAATGACAGTCTGACCTGTTCTCAGGGAGTGTATTTCTGGATGAATAAAAATACACTGAGGATTTGGTGGTGGTGATTGTGCAGAGGGGGAAGAGGTTGTTACCCCTGCATACTTGTATATATTCCTAATGAGAATCCGAGCTTTGTGCTTGAGAGGCTTTGAACCAAGAGAAAGCTGAGCATGACATAACCCAGGTGGCTTCATTTATATGCTCCCCATACAGCCTTGTTTAAACTTGGTATGGTAAGTACATAGGTCCTCCATTTCCACTGACAAAGCAACCGAGGAGTTGATCAAGTGACATTGTAGACATGTTCCTTGTTGGTTGCATTGTGTAATGTGTTCCGTCTACAAAGATCCTGGTTATTATTGCATCAAAGGGAGAGGGGCCAGACCCTCCCTTTTTCTAAATCAGAGTAGCTCCATTGATTTCAATGGAGTGACAGGGATTTACACTGGATGTCAACCTTACCCCTTTCTGTATGTACACACTCTATAAAGGGCAGATCTGAAACATTCTGATTGAATGAAAAAAGCCCACTGTTTAGATATTAGCCTGGATTCCTTGAGGGGTTTTTTATAGACATCCTTAAAGGGAGTGGCACACTAGTCTTAATCTAACTTCCACATTATCATGTGCCTGCCTAGCTACCAGTAAATAACCTAGACTAGACTCCTGATACAACCTCCTTTGCTTCTGTGGAAGACCATATCTCCACCCTATGAGAACCTGTTTGCTTTTCCAGCTTTATTCTTCTATTTCCCTATCCACATGACCGGAAAACTCTCTCCTTCCCTTCACCCTGATCTGCTCCTTCCTTGCTCAGGCCCACACAGTCCTCTGAATTTCAAGAGGACTACTCCTGTGCCCAGGTATTACTCACCATGAGTACATGGATAGCATGTAAGGCCCTGATCCAAACCTCATTATCTCACTGGGAACAACTCTGTTGATTTCAGGGAACTGACTCTCCATTCTAAACCTGTTGTCTCTGCCTTATCTTCTAACAGTGTTGCTCTGTGATGTTTTCTCATTCCCAGCATCGCCATAGAGTGCTAACGTGAACTACTTACTTAAACTTTCGGTTTCTCCATTTCTCCGGTTATGTCAAGACTGCAGGCTTCTTTCGGAAGAAACTTTCCCGGAAGAAATGTTCCAGAAAAACTTCTCCCAAAAAAGTGCATCTACACAGCAAAAGTGTATCGGAAAAGCAACATGCTTTTTCAAAAGATAGCATCCACACTCAATGGACGCTAACTCGCATTTAAGCTGTGATTACTATGGATGGAATGACCACCAGGGCACCTGTGCTTTTTCCTCTTTCCTCTTCTTTGGAAAGAATTCCCTCTTCCCCGTCCACACATGCCTTTTTCCAAAAGAGCTCTTTTGGAAAAAGGCTTCTTCCTCATACCAAGAGGTTTACCAATGTCGGAAAAAACCCTCTATTCTTTTGATTTTTTTTCAAAAGAACTCAATTGCAGTGTGGAGTTTTTTCTGAAAAATGGCCATTTTTCTGAAAAAACTCTGCAGTGCAGACATACCCTCTATTGATACCAAGGGAATAACAGAAGCTATGACTCTTTGCAAAGCATGTTGGTGTCCTTAGATGAAAGTTGAATAAAGTATAAAAAGTATAAAAGTTAAATATAGAAATAATTCAGATCAAACTGGGAGCTAACTATTCAAATTGTCACATCTCACTTTCTGTTTGTGTAAGAACTACTGTATAGAAGTCAGCATGGTGCATGCCTTTAAAAGTTGCTATTACAGTTGCGTGTATGCCCACACACATACCACCAAAACAAAACATTCTCATCTACACACAGTTCTCACCTTGGGGAAAGGATGCGAGAGAATGAGCCACATGTGACAGATGTGAGTCACATCACTTAATGTGCTTCTGGAAGGCAATCAGATACTATGGTGATGAAGACAATATAAAAAGCTGTATAGAGTAGACTAGCACCATCACATGGTTTGCTTAATATCTTGCAGTTTTTTTGGATGAGTACAGCTATAGTAAATAACCTAGCCTCATAAATGATGGAATCTATACTACAATTAATAGGAGACATAAGGAAATCAAATGATAGATATCAGTCCTGAAATAGAAGGATGTAGATCTAGATGACCTATGAGATCTTATCCATCTCTGACATCTGGCTTGTGTGAATGATCGGAAGAATTCTGTTGTCAGTTTCCACTCTACTTGAGCAACCAAAAATAATTGAAACCCACAACTGAGAAATATGAGGTTTTTATGGCAAATTTGTGCCTGACCAAAATCCCATTCAAATCAGTGGAAAGCCTCTCATTGGCTGTAGTGGGCTTGTATCCGGCTAAGTGAGCTCTGTGAATTTAGATTAGGAAAAAGAAAAGTTATACAGACCTTAAGAGCGAAGATCATATGTGGACTAATTAGCCCAGTAGAAATCAATCTCATACTCTGAATATTCCAAAATTCAGTAGAATTTATAGATGGAAAAGTTCTGTCACATCATCTGGTCTAGCATATATATATAATAACTCAAGCAATGAGACTCTCAGTAGTTTTGGGGAGATGGGATTTTGATGGGAAGTGAAAGGCAACTTATTCCACAGTTGAAACTATGGAGAAAAACAATCCACATTTTGTCAGGCCCCAGGACTGCCCGTTGTTTTCAAAGTTACAGACTAACATGGCTACCACCTGAGACATTTTTCTTTTTTGGTATCAGAAGACTGCAAGTGTCTCTTGCACTTGTTCAGCAGGAACACGAGTGAGACTGAGATGAGTCAAGGAGCAATTTCTGGCACTAGTCACTCGGATTCTGACTAGACACGCAAGGATTTGATCTGTTCTTCAATCTGTTCTCATGTCAGAATCCCCTGCCAGCTGGCTGTGGAAGGAGAGGTGCTGGTTGGAGCAGGAGCTGTCTAGAATGGAAACCGGAGTGAGCTAGAGTAGGAGAAAGGCCTACCAGGAACCCAAACACTCTGTCAGAAATACTGGCCAGGCAGTAAAAGTCAAGAGACTTTTTCTACACTACAGGGATCTATCGGACCTTTTTCCGATAGTTTTTTCAGAGGAGGCTTTTCCGAAATTGGGCCAAACTTCGGAAAAGCCTCCTCTTTCGGAAGAGCCCTTCTTCCTCATGGGAGGAGGAAGACAGGGCTTCTGAAAGAGCATGTCTGCTCTTCTGCAAAAAAAAAAAAGCAGAAGAGCAGACGTGTTCCCTGGACGCGGCGGAGTTTTTCTGGGACACCTCCAGTATCCCAGAAAACCCCCGTAGTGTAGACATAGCCTATATACCTGTCATTGCCTGGATGGGTCCTCACCTGTTGATTGGCTGTACCTGGCTGAATGGGATGGAGTCTATCACAAAACCTGCCTCTGATACAATATGGCTCAGGCTCAGGGATGACTCATTAGGTTTAAGCAGGCTATGGCTCAGAGGTAACTCAGGGATGACTCATCACGCCGCACTGCTCAAAAGGCCTTACCATCTGTCTATTCAGTAGCCTATGTGCTGTGCTGTTCTCATCCTGCTTCCCAGCTCATTGCACTCCATACGCAAACAGCAGCATCATACCTGGCACCAATTCACACTGGACTCGGAAGAGACGACTCAGGTTAAATAGGCTGTGGAGACTGAACAAACTGGTCTCTCAGCAAGAAGTTGTCTTTCAGGAACAGGGATAAGGAGCATTTACTGGAAGCAGTTTATAGAAGCTTATCTTGCTGTTGCTGCCTGTGCGGTGGATAAATAAAAAAGTTTAGATTCCAAGATAAAACAGAAAATAGCAGCTATAAAGAAAACCCCAAAGAATAACTCGGTCTGCCTTAAAAAGAGACCCCATCAAGATATCAACTTCCCGTATTTTTTTTAATAAATAGAATAATGATGACAGGTATTTCTACCATGAATTCTAACCTCACAGGAAATGTGATACTAGTTATGGGTTTCACTCTTCGAACGTTGATCAACCAAAATTATAATGGGGTACGTCTAGACTATACCTCTCTGTCCTCATTTTTTGAGGAATACAGGATCTTTCAAAAAAAGGGTTTATTTTTCGAAAGATCCCCATCTAAACTGCCATTTTCTTAGAAAAAGCTCTGTTTTGAAAAAAAGCGGCGGCCATGTTTATGCTAATGAAGCACAGGATATTTAAATCCCTGCTTCATTAGCAATTTCGACGTGCCTAATCTACATCTCTCTGTCGACAGAGAGGTGTAGTCTAGACACAGCCATGGAGTCATGAATGGAAATCTTGGATTTCGACATTCTAATTGCTTTGGCATCCAGTCCACCAAGACTTCTGCACAGGCTGAAGTTTATACACTCTGAGGAATACCACTGACCTACAAGGGATGCATTTTCATGCATGCTAAAGGCCCTTTACACTGTCCTAGCCATGGGAAGTGGGCACAGATTAGGAAAATATAATATGGCCACGTGGTAAGGAAAACATTATGACATTTGTGGCCACAAGTCAGCGGGGTGGTGTCTGACGCATGTCTTGCTCTGTCCAATGATGATAACCTCAGATAGGATATGAAGTCACCTGGGATAGGTTTATCATCAACAAAGCATGATCCTAGCTCCCTGGATGCAATGTCTACAGTTAGGCTCACACATATATGTTTGTTACAAAGGGCACAGCTCTGCCAGTGGTGGGGTTTTCTACTGCCCCCTTGGCTGGATAAGAGTTCGGTTGATCTATCCCAACATTTAGGGTATGTCTACACTTGCCCCCTACTTCAAATTAACTCGCCGCCCAAATTAACTCGCCACATGTAGACGCGGTAGTCCGATCCAAAACCCTTCCCTCGAATTAACTGCTACTCCTCGTGCCATTTTAAAATGGCAACCGGCTGCGAATATGCTAATCAAGCACGGGATATTTAAATCCCGCTCTTCATTAGCAACTTCGGTATGCTTCATTTGCCTCCCTAGTTCGAACTAGGGGGCAAGTGTAGACATATCCTTATAGAGTGAGACACACTATCTATGATACATGCCTGATGTAACATCTGACCCATTTCATGACATGTTTGTTATCTCCCCTTTTATTCTTTCCTCCTGCTATTTTAGACCAAGCAGTCCTCTTCAACACCTGTCATTGTACTTTCACTCCTGATGTTTCAGACAAAAATATCATTATTCATCACTTTTGTCGAACCATTTGATCATGTGCTAGGTTTCAATATCCTTGTATTCTCCTGGTGGAATGTGTTTACATGTTCTGTTTGTTTTAGTAGTGCTGGCAATACAGTAATTCCTCGCTTAACACGTGCCCACTTAACATGTTTTCATGATAGCATGATTTTTTTTTTAGGGAACATTATTCGAACAACACGACCCGTCCCCACAATAACACGATTTCCCCTACTGGCCGGCCAGTCGCCGGCAGCTGCGGGGCTTCCCCCGCCTCCCTGCAAAGCGGCAGAGGTTCGCCGCTCGCCGTGCCGTTCCCCGGCGACCCCCTCTGGCAGGATGCCTCGCGTCCGGCGAGGAGGGGTCTCTGGGGAATGGCACGAGGAGCAGTGAACCTCTGCCACTTTGCAAGGAGGCAGGGGAAGTCCCGCGCAGCTGCCGGCGACTGGCCAGCTGGGGAAACCCAGCCGCCGGCTGCAAGCCCCCTCCCCTGTCCTTCCTTTCCCTTCTCCAGAGCCAAACACCTCCCCTCCCTGCTATAACCCAGTCAGTCCCCTTTCTCCCAGAACCTTATGTCCCAGTCCCAGCTGCTAACAAGTGCAGGCTGGAGCTGCGAGCGCACATGCGCTTGAAATGCAACCCCCACCTTTTCCATTATTTCAATGGGAAAATTGAGCCCGCATAACATGTTTTCACTTAGCACGATCATTTTCTGAAACGTATCTACTGTGTTAAATGAGGAATTACTGTACTGATGCCAGTTCATAGTCCCGGACACTGACTTGCAGGCAAACATCTGCTTTTGACAGGGCCTCCCTGCTAATCGTAGTATAACTCTTGCTCACTTTTGTTCAGGCCTCAGGCCTTACACCAGGCCCATGCTTCAGACTCTTTCTCCTACATTATCTACAGTGCTTGCTGCTTTCACAGCCTAAATCTCACAATATTTCGGTCCTTGGACTCAGTCCAGCCAGAATCTAGCCTCTGAACCATTTGAAATGGGCACATTCCAAGCTTCCTAGGTCTGAATGTAGAGCTTTGATCCAACACTCACCGAAGTCAGTGGGAATCTTTCAATTAACTTCAAAGGGAGCTGAATCCCATCCTGGGTACAGAAGATAGCAAGGCAATACAACAGATCTGAACGTTCCTGAATTCTGGATGTGGATCCTATCCTTGTGACTTGGTCATGTGGAGGTTAATGGACCACTACCTCTTCTACTATGTCTACACAGCAACATTATTTTGAAATAACACAGTCCATGTCTACATAGCTGGCAGTTATTTTGACATAATGTCGAAATACTGTCAAGCTGGAGGACTTCTTACTCTGACTCCTGTAACCCTCATGGCACGAGGAGTAAGGGAAGTTGGGGGAAGAGTGCTCTATTTCAAAATTAGTGTTGTGTGGACAGCACCAAAACACGAAATAAGCTATTTCGAAATAAGCTACGCAATTGACATAGCTCAATTTGCATAGCTTATTTCGAGTTAAGCCCTGCTGTGTAGACGTGCCCTAAGGGAGCTCAGACAGCAGGAGAGCAGGACTTTTCTTGCATCAGTGTCATAGCTTGTTCAAGGACGAAAAGAGAGAGGAGAAGACACTGTGCATGTCTCACGCTGACAGAGTGTTACAGCCACGGATACTGGCAGAGCTATTTCATGATGATGGGTTTGAGACCTACAGGCAACTGATGCTAGTTCCTGTCACGAAGATGTGTTTTAAGCTCTGACTTGCTCCAGTGTAAGTGACTAGAGAAACTGTCTGTCATATTCCAATATGTGGAAACAAATTTTGCTTCCATATCTTATAGCTGTCTACAAATGCATGCCCGTTTTCATATTTTCCTGGAAGCTCTTTGGTTAGGACAAATGAGCTGTAATGAACTGATGATACGCTTCCCCCATCAAGGGACATTTGGGGAACTTCTAAAGACAAGGTGAAATGGTCAAGGATTTATGATCCAAAGTATGGCCTTAGCAGCATATTTCATCACTGTTCTGCGAGTTAATCATTTGGGACAAAACCCTGCATGGTATCTATATTCAAAACTCCTTTTGGATTGAATGGAAGTCCTACATACAATGGCCATTGCATAATGAAGTTCTTGTGGTGCAGTAGTTAGACAAATGGCATTACGGTGTGATAACCAGCTTAATGTGGTTTGAGATATTTCATACTGTGTGTGTATGACAAGTTCCCAAGCCTTGAGAGGAGTGTCGTCAGTGGAGCCAGATTCTCAGCCATTGTAAATGGCATTGCTAGACGGATTTACACCAGCTGAGGGTCTAGATCAGATGCCTTAATATTTGCTAAGAAATAATATGGAGCAACATGACCAGGAGGACTGGAAAATCATAGAATCATATACAATACTAGAACTGGAAGGGACCTTGAGAGATTGAGTCCAGTCCCCTGCCCTCACAGCAGGACCAAGCACCATTTACATCATCCCTGACAGATGTCTATCCAACTTGCTCTTAAATATCTCCACTGATGGAGATTCCACAACAACCCTAGGCAATTTATTCCAGTATTTAACCACCCTGACAGTTAGGAAGTTTTTCCTAATGTCCAACCTAAACTTCCCTTGCTGCAATTTAAGCCCATTGCTTCCTGTCCTATCACCAGAGATCAAGGAGAACAATTTTTCTCCCTCGTTCTTGTAACACCCTTTTAGATATTTGAAAACCACTATCATGTCCCCACTCAATCTTTTCTTTTCTAAACTAAACAAGCCCAGTTCTTTCAGTCTTCCCTCATAGCTCATGTTTTCTAGACCTTTAATCATTTTTGTTGCTCTTCTCTGGACCTTCTCCAATTTCTCCACATCTTTCTTGAATTGTGCTGCCCAGAACTGGACACAATACTCCAACTGAGGCCTAATCATTTCAGAGTAGAGTGGAAGAATGACTTCTCGTGTCTTGTTTACAACATTCCTGTTAATGTATCCCAGACTCATGTTTGCTTTTTTTTTGAAACAGTGCCATACTGTTGACTGATGTATAACTTGTGGTCCACTATGAAGAATTGTTTCAAAATGCTAAGACATTCCATGAAGCATATTTACACTTGCTGTAGCTTTAAATGGCCAAGTCATCCCCCCCCTTATTTTTTTTAACTGACTCAATCAATTCATTTGTATTATAGAATCCCTGGGAAACATCAACATTTCAAAGAATTTATTTTAAGCATCTTGTATAATAGAACATGTTGTTCAGTATACAGATTTTTTTTTTCAGAAAACAATCTGAAGTCGCAAATGCATTGACACATATTGGTGGAGCGGCAAGAAAATAATTCATTCTGCAGTGGATAGTTAGATCCAGAAGAGAGGAAGCTTCCATACACTTTAATTTGAAGAAAAAGCGACTTCAGCTTAATCCTTGGTGAACGTTAATTAGCTTCATAAAACCTAGTACTAAAGTCCCATGCCCAACTGTCAGGTGACCTTCCTTACACCAAATTGCTACTACAAATATCACTCTGGATCTGCTTGTGAATAGCTCGAAATACCCTAGCGATCAAGCAGACCTTCAAATATCCGGTAGTAAGCTCAATAGTTAGAAGATATTTACTAAGGACAATTTTTTCCCCACTTATGCACATGTGGCCCCGCTGAAGTCAATGAGAGTCACACCTGCATCTAGTGGAGGAGTTTGGTCCTTAGGATTTACAGGGGATTAGGGCTTGTCTACACTATGGAGAAGATTGCTGCTACTGCAGTCAATCTTCCGCAATTCAAATTAGCCGGTCTAGTGAGGACCCACTAATTCGAACTGAGAGGGTGCTCCTTTCGGTGCCTGTAGTCCTGCACCTCACAAGGAGTAAGGGAAGTCAATGGGAGCGTGTGCTCCTGTCGGCTTCCCACTGTGTGGTCAGCCCCAAAATGTGATTTAAGATACTTTGACTTCAGCTACATAATTAATGTAGGTGTAGTTGTGTATCTTAAGTCAGATTTCTCCTTTAGGCCTGGCCTAAGTGAATAATACTGTGAATGATTTAGCTAACAAAGATAATGGCCTCTTTTTCTGCACGCAAATAGGGGGTTTCTTGATCTCCGTGCTATTCAAATGAGCTAAACATTTTTAGAGGTATTGTTTTGGACTGTTTGGACCAGATTCTCCAGTGGTGTAAACCAACATAGCTTCAGTAAAGTAAGAGGATCTATGTTTGATACCACCATCTGAAAACCTGGACATATGCTAATCTACTTTTCTTTCTTTCTTTCTTTCTCATAGCACCTAGTAGCCCTGGTCATGGACCAAGATTCCATTGTGCTAGGCACCAGGAGTGGCCTTAGACGAGCTGCCAGCAACTGGCGCACTAGGCCAAACGCGCGATCGGCGCCCCTGCCTCCAAAGCCCTCAACGGCCATTTATCTTGGCGCCCTAGGCAACCGCCTAGTTCACTTGTATTGATGGGCCACCACTGCTAGGCATTGTACAAACACAAAACAAAAAAAGATGGTTGCTGCCCCAAAGAACTTACAATCTAAGTATAAAACAAAGCATAACAGATGGACACAGAGAGGAGGGCATAAGGAAACAATGTAGGAATACTGGTCAGCTTGATAGGTCAAGTTTCTCTGTATTTGCTATTTGAGAGGAGTTGCCATGTTGTGACTGTCAGTTATGTCACATGGTGTTGCTTCTCTTCCCTGAGTGGATGACTATGAAAGCAATTTAGGCACCCAAGCCAATGTAGAGTCAACATGAAATTTGACACAAATGATTTTGAATGTCAGGACGAGATGGGGTAGAGGGCTAAACTGCCCTTTCCCTCCTAGAGGTGATCATTCCATGGTTAGATTGGAATACATTGAGAGAAAGTTTTCCTTGCTGCGGCTTATGCTATATGCATTATTATTTTTGTCACAGAAGCTAGCAGCCATCAGTGCCACATTATCCTAAGCCCTGTATCGATATATCATCTCTGCTGCAGAGATTATAACGTACATAAACAAGACAGACACATTATTACCCCTGTAGAGATGAGATTAAGCACGTTCACATTGGAAACGGGTAGCAGAGCCAGGAGTTGAACCCATATCTGTTGAGTCCCTGTCAAATGTATAAACACGTGAGCATGGGTGAAATCCTAAACCCATTAATATGAATAGGACCTTTACCATTATGGGAACAAGAGTCCACCCCATATTTCCTCTGAAGACCATTGTTATCTTTGTGTATTCCATAGTGAAGTAATTCAGGTCTGTTTGCTCTAAATTCAGATTTCCTACATGCATGTCTAGCTAAGCCAGAGCAGTGTAAGTGCCAGACTAGGCACTGCAGCATGTTCCTTGGAGTTTACAGAAAGTTGAAAGTTCCCTTCTGTAACCATTCACTTAAACTTTGAAGGGGCCAGAAGGTATGTTTTCCTACTGTTGTTGTCTCCAATTAAAACAGCAAAGAGAAACATATTGGAAAAACTCATCACTGACTGCCAGGCTGGAGTCAACGCGAAACCTTCAAAGCAGCTGTCCTGATGCAGCAACGGAGAAAGCTCTTCCCGAGCTGGGATCTCTCCAGGGAACCGGAGGCGACGCTGCCTTGTCTTTCCTCTCTGTCTCTATTTTTTATTTGCCCTACAGTCTCGCAAAGTGGGAACACACGCAGTTAAAAGGAATCAGCTTGTCTAACATCTAATAAGAGAAGAATCTGTCACCGCCAGTGATGTGAAAGGGAATACAAAAGCCGCAGGCGTGTGTATTCCTTCGGCAGCGAAAGCACAACAAGGCGAAAGGTTAGCCTAAGATCTTCTCTCTGTTGCTTTAAAAACTCAGTTTAATTGTGAGTCACGATGCACTGTGGGCAGAACAATTAGTTGTATCTATACTAGATCTAAGCTGTAATTATTTGTTACATTAATCATGACTAGAGTGAGAATTTAATTAGTCACGAACATTAAGTGATTTTTTTTTGGACCAGGGGGAAAAATACCCTGTTTTCTGTTGCTCGAATGAGTCTGAGTCCTACAGGAGTCACCATAAAGGGCACCACAGCTAATATTTTCCCATCTCTGAAGGTGTAGAATTTTTGGCTCAATAACAGAACCAATGACTGATATGTAATTTGCACTAAAACAATGAATGCACTTGCTTAGGGCCCAAGAGAGAACTGGCCAATGTGCCTATGCAGAATCATTTGGTAGAATATATTAATTCCTTGTACTGCCTACTTTGATGACAGGTCATGACACAGGGAAGAGAGAGCATCTCCACAGCGGTGACTCCATCTTGCTCCCTCATGAGCAAGTCATGGAGAGTGTTTTGATTTTGCCTCCCCGAGCTGGTGAGGGGGGTGGAGTAAGCGGCGCCAAGAAAATGACTGACACTTCTCTCCTCCATTGGAGCAAGGGGAATTCAGGGCCTCTTCTCCATTGGTTCCCTGAGCCACAAGTTTGTTTCCTGTTCTGCTCCCAAGACAGCAGATGTGTTGCACCATGATCAAATTGTTAGGGGCCAATATAACTAATCTAGGGACATAGAATCATAGAATCATAAGATTGGAAGAGACCTCAGGAGGTCATCGAGTCCTGCCCAAAGCAGAACCAACCCCAACTCAATCATCCCAGCCACGGCTTTGTCAAGCCGGGACTTGAAAATCTCTAGAGATGAAGATTCCACCACCCTCCCTAGGGAACCCATTCCAGGGTCCTACAATGATCAACCTCTGTGGGGGGCAAGAAGGGAGGAAAGGGAGAATCCCTGCATTGACTGCGGGAGGGGGGGATAGGTTAGCTCACATATTGAGGACCTAAATTATCTTGGGGCTGGATTGTGAGCCCCTTACTCCCCTTGGAGCCCATTAGTCCCACTGAAAACAACATTGCATGAGTAATGTTCACCAAGGTGCGTCAAAGCTTCTACAGTTTGGCCCCTAATTTGGTGAATACCTTGAATCTGTGATGATGTCCAAAAACACTTACACAAAACAGCTCATTATTCACATTCTGTATGTGGTGGCTCACCTGCCTTTTTCTTCTTCTTCCCTTCTCTTTTCAGGGTTTGCATGTGATTTCCTTTCCACCTCTCTACCTCTCTCTTTGTGCTTCCCACAGAGGTGTTTCTGGAGCTATTGGCTGTTGGGATGAGAGGAAGGATATAAAATGAAATAAATATCCAGTCCAATTAGCTTTTCTTCCTACTAGATTTTTTTGAAAGAGAGTATGCATGTACTTTGAAGCACTGGATATTAGCGATGAATGTTAAGAGTATCAGATCCCTTACCCTTCCTGAAATGTAAAACACAGGGAAAAGATCATTTATACCACACACAGACACACAAAACCATCCCTACCATAAATGTGGCAGACTGTGATAGTGTGGGTGACAAGGTTTTGATAACATGGTACTTTTAATGAGTCACATATATACGGCTGTCATTACCCTAACCAGCTCTACCCTGCTGATTCGGGTAAAAAGAAAAGGGAAAGAAAAAAAAAACTTTTCGACCATCTCAGCGTTCTCTTGCTCATTACACTGACCTGTCAGAAATGACAACTTAGCCAAGTCTGGTTATTCCATGCTGACAAGGTGGTGTATACACTTTTCAGCAATAATGTCAGCTTTTAAAGGTGCAATGTACTTAAAGAATCTCATTTCTATGATTTGGCCAAAAAGAGCCTTTTGCTCTGTCAGAGGGATGAGCAATGCCGAAGTTTTCTTTAAATTAGGCAGCATTTTCATGAAGATTGTTCTTCGAAAACAAGTTCAAAGGAAAGGAGCTATTTACTGAAAGGTTTTTTTTAAAGGTTGCTTAGTGAGCAGTAGTGGGATGATTGCCTTACAGTCTCTAAAGCAGTAGTAACGTTAGCCCTAATATCAAACATCTTTCAAGTACACCCCTAATGCAACCCAACAAAATTGCATTTGAGGGCATGTGTGTGCAATCTACTGTAAATATAGAAATATAAGCTAGACACAACAATTTAAAAAGCAATGGTGCAATAAATATACATTACAATAGAAGGATGGCCTAATTTGTTTCCCAGAAACTGCCTGCAGGATTGTGGCTACAAAATTGGAGGCAGAATTAATTGCAGTAGCGGCTGCACCTATTCAGAAAGTGGAGAGGCTTGCGGATAGCCTTCCAAATGTGTGCATTTGCACATACCATTAATTGCTCAGTCCATCTTGGGAATTGGATTGAGACCCCACTCAAAATGAGGTTGTGCATGACTGTAGAGCTATATTTGGGATTAGCAACAACCAAGGAAGGGCTGAACTTCTGCACAAGTGGGGGGGGGGGGACGACACAGCACCTCAGTGTACAGGTTGGACATCCCTGGTCCAGCACTGAGCGGTCCCAGACGAAGGAGTTTGCCAGACCAAGGGAGGTCAGGTCTTGAGCTTTCCTGGGGCTCCCCTCCTGGCTGCGGCTCCAGCTGGTGCTGCCCCCCGGCCACCTGCTGGTCTCTGCTCCCCCCGATGGGGCTCGTCTCCAGGGCAATGACCCTGCCTCCAGCTGGAGGGGCTTCTCTCCAGGCCGCTAGCCTCACTCTAAGCAACAAGGGCTCTGCACTCCCAGCTCGCATGGCTCCCTGCCCCCAGCTGCTGGCCCTGCTCCACCTGGCAGGGCTCCACACCCTAGCTGGTGGAGGTTCCTGTCCGCAGGCCCCATCCCACTGGCCGGGTTCCCTTTCCCCAGCCCACTGTCCCTGTGGACTGGCAGCCACTGATAATCTCTGCAGCTTGGTCCTTCTAGTCCAACAACATCCATGGTCCTGCTGCACCACAGATGTTGCCTGACCAGAGATTCCTGGACCACAGAGGTTCAACCTGTAATTCTGGTGACTATAAATCCTAGTGGCTGGGCTCCAACAAGTCTAAGAACCTGCTACTTATCCACTTTACCTCAAGTGGGAGCAGCTCAGGTGTCTACTGCTCCTGAAGTGCCTGGGTCCCATGCTGATGCTGGTGACCATGCACAGACATAGCAACAATGAGTTACATACACATCCTCATGGCCTCTCATTCATCCATGTATTGATCATCATCACGGTGCTTCATGCTGTAGCAAACACCAGCCCGTGTGCAGGACCTGAACTTAAAATTGGACAAAACAATTCCGAATGCGCTAAGGAAATGACTCACCTCAAAAACGCCATGCTCAGGGCCAGCTTTCTAATGGGGAAGGACTCAGGAGGGTATGGTAATGAAAGAGTTGGTTGCCTGTGACCGTGACTCTCCCTAGTGGCTGGATCACCATGATTTGATCTTCACTGATGACTACGGTGCTGCTATATACAGTGAAATGAAGACACGCTAATGGAAGGAGAGCGTAACACATCTCTCACCCAAAAGGAAACGCATGAGCTAAAGAGTGGAAGAAATTAGGCTGAAGAGGTGACAACGAGATAGATGAGTGAAGATGGCATTGTGGGGTGTGTGGAAGAGTTGTCTAAGAAATGTTGAATTACACAGAATTTGTTTGGATCAGCACCTAAAATCATGCTTGCAGTTTGCAATTGAATTTTTCTCAGGCAAAGAAAACTCTTGCTATGCAAGAACTCAGTCATCTTATAACCTTTATTATTTATTTTTATTAGAATTCATTTAGCGTAAATCAGGGTATTTTTGTTTGCATTACCCGACAAGTATGTAGGGCTGCTTGAAAAAAAATAGGGAACAATTGATGAATTTTCTGGCATAAAAATGTTTTTGTTTGCCACTAGAACATATGTACATTAAAAATGTCAAGTTGGCTCTTACTGTCTCTCAAAGAACTGGAAGCATTTCCCTTACATTGCCCTTATTCTCAGTGATCCTTCCCAGGGTGGTCACAGGACACTCAAGCCGCACGAAGCAGTAAGAGAAATGTTAAGAGAGGCATTGGATCCACTAGTGACATCCCAGACGTGTGCATCACTGTTAAAATGAGCTTGCCGTGTGCAATAAGAAATTTAAGATCTGACTCATAACTATGGAAGATGTTGTAGCCTGGGATGGAATGGGCTAGATTTCTCACCCTCTAGCATCTTTTGCAAGTGCAGCATAGGGGTCTTCACTTGTGAGGAAAGTCATGCACATTTCTGTTTGCAGGAACACAGGTTTAATGAGTGACATGCAAAATTGATCTTTGTCATGTAGCTTTAACTCAATAATTTGTACATGTGTATGCATGCAATTACCAATCAGAAAGAATAACTGTGAACTAATTAACCTATTCCTTCGACATCTGGGGTGGAAGAAAGAGCAAGATACTTTAGAACAGTTATTTCTCTTTTTAAACATTTGTCAGATATGATGGTGATGGAGCTATATTAACATCTAGTTAACTAGAGAGAGCTAGCTCTCCTCAATCACTTTACAGGAGTTTTGTGCACTGGCAAGTAGTGGATGGAAAAAAAAGAATATTTTTAAACTAAATCCATAGTGATGTCTATTATTTTTATCACACTTTCCTAAGAGAGGCAGTGTATATAGGCATGAGACTAGGACACTGGGTTCTAGCTTCAGCTCTGCTGCTGGTGTTCTGAGTGAGCATGGGTGAGTCTCTTCCCTGCCCCGTGCCTCGAAAATGGGAAAGCACTTTCAGAGGTACTGATGCAACAAACTGTACGACAGCTGGATATTATTATTAAGCCTAATCAAACAATGGAAAATACAAGAGATCAGGAGTTATTATCTGAAACACAAACCCACCATCAACAGTCATGAGATCTGGAATTTGGAAGTATCTCTTTGATAGACAGGCTAAGTTAGGAGGGAAAAAATTAAAATGCAGTGGGCATCTACCCCATACAAGGGAGAACAAGTTTAAATTCAGTCAATTAACCTGGTAAGTGCACTTGGGAGAGAGCCAGGAGCAATACATTTTATCAGAAGACGAAGCTGAGCAGGTGTGGCTTGTAAAAAGGAATAGAGGTGAGAACAGAAATGGGCTATGGGGAAAGAAATCTGCTGTCGCTTCCTTTAAGAAGGGAAATTTAGGACTACAAGATGTCAGAGAGGGGAAACAGACAATAGTTACTGTGTGGGAGGAGGGAATTTGGGCTTGCGGGGAGTAAAAGATAGAAAAGGGGAGAGCAAAGGAGTCCAGGGAATAGCGACAGAGTCTAGGAGCAAGCAGACAGTGATGGCTGGACATAGGGACCCTAGACTGGAATCTGGAGCTCTGGATCCCTTACCAGCCAATGTGAAAATGAAGCAAGAAAGACCTGGCCTAGAATACAAAGACTGTCTGGAGCAACCGGCAGGACAAAAGACGGGACAGTACTGGTTGGAGAGGTAAGTCACGGAGAGGAAAAGCCAGGAGATCTCAAGAGCAAGGAAGACCATGTATGAGCAACTATTGGAAGGGGGTGTCAGTCAAGACACGAGCTAATCCCCACACATGGGCCCCAAGGAGGTACCCCAGCAGTTAGTAGCAAACCCCCTGCCACCCTCTCATTGTGTGTTGTTGTCAATATCCGTACAAATAAACACCACATCCACTCAGTGTGATGGCATTTGAATTATGCAAAAAAATTTGAAAGAGGGCAGACAATGGAAGCTGTTCCTGTGAAGGGAAAGATCAGATAAGTAAATTAAACTATATGTTGAATTCTGCTGTAAGCAGATATCCCTTAAGGCTACCCAAATAATGATTTGATTATCAAAGCGGTAGCATGTGCGTCTCATCTCCCTTTGTGTCACACGGAGCCTTTCCGTTAAATTTGTTGTGAAGCAAAACGTCTACGGGAGACTCATTTTGGATACTGATTATCCACCTCTTAGGAGAGAACTCCTGTGCCCCCCTTCCACAGTCTGCAGTTGCATTCCAGCAAGGAATCACAAGGTCAAGTCATCAACCCCATGTCTTTGATATACCCGACGTGAGCAAATTCCACCAGCGTATTCAATAAAGCAATTACAATAGCATTAATGCAAATTACCAGAAGCATGAGGCACAACATGTGAGAACAGCCGAAGATATTTTAGCTATTTCCCCCAATTGTAGAGGCAGGATTTCCACATTGCCGTGCAAGGGCAGAGAGAAGACAAATAATGGGAAGCCTCGGGATTGCAGGGGTGGCATGGAAAGGGAAGGCTTCGACCCAGTGTTATCCTCTGTGCTGCATCTCCTGTTGACGTTGGTCTGCTTATATCAGAAGGGGTGGTATTCTCAATCTACCATTCCAGGTAGGACCAGAAATGGCATGTGTAGCTCTCTTCCTCTTATACCTCTTCAGTGAGGGGCACCAGAACCTGGATGGGGAACAGAATCCGTGGTCTTTCAGCGTGTCCTCCTTGGGAGAAGCCTGAGAGAAGGTGGTATGAGCAGAACAATGGCAGGGTCATTGGTGTTGGTTATGGGATGGCCACTAAGCCAGGAGCATGCGGCACTTTCTTCAAGGTACCATGGCTGTGTCTAGACTGTGGTGTTCTTTCGGACAAAGGTATGCAAATTACAAACTACAATTTGCGTACCTTTTCCCACTCCTTTTGTTGGAGGAGGCTTTTCCGACATTTGGCCCATCTACACGGGGCCAAATCCGGGGAAAAAAACCTTTTTTTATCACATCCCTTTTTCCTCATGAAATGAGGTTTACAGGGATGTTGAAAAAAACACGTCTGCTCTTCTGAAAAAAAATTTGGGAGAGCAGACGTGTTCCTTGGACATGGCAGAGTTTTTCCGGGATACCTCCAGTATCCCGGAAAAACTCTGCAGTATTGACATAGCCACTGGGTGCCTAAGAGAAACTCAACCAGCTTCTCCCTGGCCCCCAAACCAGCTTCCTTGATGGGGTGGAGCCTCACTCAGGGGCTGCAATGCAGGAGGTCAGAATTCTCAGGTGGAGGGGAGAGGCGTTTGTGGGGTAACCACCTTCATAGGCACGTGCTCTCCCTATCACAACACTCTTCAGGTATGGTCTACCTCCTGTGTTACCACTGCTTTCCTCTCCATGCCTCGGTGGCCTGGATTTGGATCTGTGGCTTGTAGAAAGTATGGCAGGAGTTGCAACTCTGTTGACAATATTGCTAAGGTGCAGCATGCACAAAATCCAAGACAACCCCCTCTCCCCCTGATTCCTAGAAATCTCAGCCTTACATAAGAACGGGCTCTGCCACGTGTGGCAATTCCATGCCTGTGGCAGGGGAGCAAAGTGACAGACCTGTGTAAATGCTCCCCAGTCGCCACCTTTTCATGCGTAAACAGAGGGATGGGCCTTGGGGGAGGGGGCGTGTATTGAGGACAGTGATGGATCTGCAAGCTACTATGCTAAGTGCAGGAGGGTTTCTTGGTCTTTCTTGCAAGCTAGGAAGTCCCTTGAGCAAAGTGTATCATTGGTCAGTCTGAAGGGGCTTGTGTAAAGCATAGTGGAGTGAGCTGTGCCTCGCGGCCTTAGAGAGAGGCGTTTTTCTCTCTAATTTTGGGCTGTGAGTTGTCATTCCAAATCCTAAGACATGACGTTGGGATACACTGCAGCCTTCCCACATGATTATTTACAATGTTAATCTCATTTCTCTCTGTGTGTGATGTGAACACAGCAGTCATTTTCATTGCAGTTTTATCTTGCATCTCATTGCTACCCTCAGAAATTTAATTTTACCAAAAGAAAAGAAAAGGCAGAGCAGTTATTTATTAGACATCAGTTGGAAAAAAGGAAATCTTTAAAATTATTTGGCAGCAGATTGCCATCTGAAGTGTGTTGGGCTGGAGGGAGAATTTGGGCATGTCTACACAGCAGCATTATTTCAGAATAACATCCATTATTCCAAAATAACTTTCATAGAATCATAGAACTGGAAGGGACTTCAAGAGGTCATTAATTCCAGTTCCCTGCCCTCACAGCAGGACCAAGCACTGTCTAGATCATCCCTGACAGGTATCTATCTAACCTGCTTTTAAATATCTCTAGTGAGGGAGATTCCACAACCACCCTAGGAAATTTATTGCAGTGTTTAACCATCCTGACAGGATGTTTTTCTTTGCAAGCATCTACACAGCAAACATGTTCTTTCAAAATAATTTCAAAATAATGGGCTTCTTACTCTGACTTCTGTAAGTGTCATTTCATGAGGAGTAAGGGAAGTTGGAGGAACAATGCTCTATCTCGAAATAATTGCTGTGTAGACAGCGCCCTAAGCCGAAATAAGTTATTTTGACTTATGCTACTCAATCACTGTACTTCAAGTTGCGTAGCTTCTTTCGAGTTTAGCCTGGCTGTGTAGACATGCCCTTTGATTGCAGGTATAAGGGTGTTGTGTTAATCGGCAAAGGTCTGAAGGAGTCTGACCTACAGAGCTGTGTTTAGTAGAATTCCTGGACAATGAGTTGTACAGCATCTTAGGTTCTACAAGCAGCCCAGCTTGAAATTAGATTAATTTCTCAGAGGAATGAATTCCCGAGCTAAAGATATGTATTAGAATCCTGAGATGTCTTTGTTTATGGGTGCTGGAGGAAGGCATTTGGGAGTGTAGATCATGTGCCTGAAGTCTCACTGGAATTCTGCTGGAGTTTGAGCAAATCCAATCATAAATCTGAACACAAAACACAAGTACTATAACAAACGTTGGCCTAATCATTGTGCTCTGTTCCATCCATGCAATCCCTGACAGTGGGATTCTCTGGACTTTAATAGGATTGAATGGCTGGAACTAAGGACAAAATTTGTTCCCTGATCTATCTCCACTCATCCTTTTCTGGTCTCTTTTAATGTCTTTGGACCCCATATGAAGTCCTCTAAGTGACATCTCAAGAAAACACAATGAACGTTATGTTGCAAAAATGGATGCTTTGAGCTGACACAGATTAGATCAGGGAAAAGATTTGCTTAAGCCTTCACAGAAAGGGAAGGACTACATGGTCACCTTGGAAGGCCACCTGAGTCAAGCAACAGAGCAAGGCTGCTGCTGGAGCAGAAAAGAGTCTTAATTATGACTCTCATGATGGGGAGAAAGTTTCACCACAGCACTTTTCCTGGAGTAGCTCATTTCCTCCTTTGGGGCAGCTCAGCAGAACTGGTGATTCATTGGAGGATGGGAATGTAGCCAAGTATCTGCCCACTCCCCATCCTTGCTTGACTCCTCCTCCACCTTTTACACAGCAAGTGGGTAACAAATGGCTGTAGGCTGATGATGCAGGTAGCCCATGGTGCTCTTTGGCCCAGATCCTCTAAGGCCTTGTCTCCACTTGACAGGAGATTGACGGTGTGGAGATTGATCTCTCAGTGTTCAATTTAGTGGGTCTAGTAAGGACCTGCTAAATTGACCACTGATGGTGCCCCCATCGATGTCCATACTCCACTGGATCACGAGCAGTAAGGGAAGTCTACAGGAGAGTTTCTCCTGTTGACCTCCCATGGTAAGGATGTTGAACTAAGGTACCTTGACCACGTAGCTGGAGTTGCATACCAAGTTAGTCCGACTGTGTGCCCTAATGTAGACCTGGCCTAAGAAATCAATGACACCTAAATACCTTTGAGAATCTGAGCTCTTATGCCTTCCTCATTCCATTGACCCCAGAATGACTGAGGATATAAACAGCTCACCCCCCCCCACCAAACCTCAAGGCATTATTGCAACTGCGGACATGAGCAGGAGCTGCTCCGAGTTCCATCGGAAGCTATGCCTGACCTCACCTGCCTACAAGACTTCCCACAGCAGCTGTGATGTGCTCATGCCCATCAATGGCTAACGGAGAGCAGTGAAAATAATGAGAAAGGTCATACGAGTTAAAACGAAGGTGGACGAACCTCATGCGAAAACAGGAAGATTTAGGATACTTGGAGAAAGACAAGTCAGCATTATATAGAGACGAATTAATACTTTGGGATTAAACTGTGTGTGAAGGGTAGGGGCACGACACACTAAAAATAGGAACAGGATAATTTAGAAGCTAATCAAGCTCTGTCACAGACAAAATTAATAAGTAAAAAAAGTTTTAACAAGACATTAGCCATCTGAAGAGCCCAGGAAGCCTGAGGAGGAGGATATTGTATCAGGAGGTGTTATTAACGGCGCTATTATTAGAATGGGCATGATTAACAAGACTTGGCCAGGAGAGGAGCAAGGTGAGGCTGAGAAGTACAGTCATATGTCAATGGTTGATCACTTGGTGCTGCATTACAGAGGTGAAAATGTTTAAAAAGGGGAAAAGTATCCCCAAGGGCAGGAGATAATTCTGGGAGCCAACAAAGATCTGGATTAAAGTTAAAGTGGGTGAATTGTTTTGAACTCATACGGGATGGGGATACACGAAGAGAAGACAAGCCTGTTCACGCAATTGCTTTCTTCACTGTCCTTGGTCTTTGGCCAATTTTCTACTTGCAAAAGTGGTTGAAGGTTGAAAAGGAGCAGATGGACAGGTAGATAAAAGCCTGGAGCATTGCCTGGATGATTTAGTTAGGGTTGGTCCTGCTTCGGGCAGGGGGGCTGGACTTCCTGAGGTCTCCTCGAGCCCTAGGGTTCTATGATTCTAAGATTGTTATTCATCCTGCCCCGAAGGAATGGAGAGGTCTACTTTCAAAGCGACTTCTGCTTTTCCCATGATACCCCAGAATCAACAGTAACTTCATGGCGCAGTCCTCAGGAAACCTTGACATTCCATTGAAGTCACTGGAGCTGCACTGATTGATACCACTGGAGGATCTGACTCGGGACTTTAGCGTTCTCGCTGTTAAAAAGTAACTTATTTCCAGTTTTCATCCGTCCTCTTGTCTTTTTGACTGCGAGTGCGGGGTGGGGGAGGGGCAATGATAAGCAACTCGCAGTTAACATGTGTGTGCATAACGAGTAACGGAAAATTTCATTTGTGATACTACCACCCCAATTTCCCATTGTACCCCCTCTAGCTGGCATCGGGCTAAAAGCTAGAATATAAGATCTCAGGGACAGGGAGTCCCTTGCTATAACTTGCTAAAAGCAGGACCAATCCCAACTAAATCATTCCAGCCAGGGGTCTGTCAATCTGAGACTTAAAAAAATCTCTAAGAATGGAGATTCTACCCCCTCCCTAGGTAGCCCATCCCATTGCTTCGCCACCCTCCTAGGGTGTGTCTAGACTACAGGGTTTTTTTTAAAAAGTGGCCTTTTTTCGAAAAAACTTCCCCTGCGTCTAGACTGCTGCTGCGTTCTTTCTAAAGTAAATCGAAAGAATGTGGCAGTTTTTTTGACCATGGAAAACCTCATTTAACGAGGAAAAATGCCTTTTTTCAGAAGTGCTCTTTCAAAAAAAGGCTCTGTGTAATGCAAACTGTACTTTTTCGAAAGAGAGCATCCAGAGTGCCTAGATGCTCTCTTTCGAAAAAGCGGCTTGCTTTTTCAAAAGTACTGGTTGTAGTCTAGATGCTCTTTTTCGAAAGAGGCTTGCAGTCTAGACGTAGCCCTAGGGCAATAGTTTTTCCTAATATCCAACCTAGACCTCCCCTACTGTAACTTGAGACCATTGCTCCTTGTTCTACCATCTGTCACCATTGAGACCAGCCTCTCTTCATCCTCTTTGGAACCCCCCTTCAGGTAGTTGAAGTCTGCTATCAAATCCCCCTCACTCTTCTCTTCTGTAGACTAAATAAGCCCAAATCCCTCAGCCTCTCCTCATGAGATTGCATTGGACCTTTTGTCAATAGGGTCGTATTAGGAGCTCGTGTTCAGCTTACTATCTGCTGCAACTCCCAAATCTTTTTTTCAGAGTCAGTGCTTCACTGGACAGAATCCCCTATTCTATAAGCAGGGCTGACATTCTTTGTTCCTAGATGTAGCCATTCACTTTTAACAATATCCAGAAACATACTGGGTGCGTCTAGACTGGCAAGATTTTGCGCAAAAGCGCCGGCTTTTGCGCAAAAACTTGCCGCCTGTCTACACTGGCCGTGAGAATTTGCGCAAGAGCACTGACATTCTACTGTAAGAAATCAGTGCTTCTTGCGCAAATACTTTGATGCTCCCGCTCAGGGATAAGCCTTCTTGCGCAAGAATACTTGCGCAAGAGGGCCAGTGTAGACAGGCGCCTTAATTTCTTGCGCAAGAAAGCCCAATGGCTAAAATGGCCATCGGAGCTTTCTTGCGCAAAAGCGAGACTATACTGGGCACGGATGCTTTTGCGCAAAAGATTTCTTTTGCGCAAATGCATCCGTGCCAGTCTAGTTGCTCTTTTGCGCAAATACTTTTAACAGAAAAACTTTTCCGTTAAAAGTATTTGCGCTAAATCATGCCAGTCTAGACGCAGCCACTGATTGCACCCAATTTACAAGCACATTGCTCTGTCTCAGTAACTTGGCCTCTTGATTCTTTACACTCTTCCAATTTTTGCATCATCTACAAACTTTATCAGTAATGATTGTAGGTTTTCTTTTGGGTCATTAATTAAAATATTATATACTGTATGGCCAAGGACCAATTTCTACACATACCCATTAGAAACATACACACTCAATGATTCCCTGTTTATAGTCACACTGAGACTTGCCAGTTATCAGATATGAATCCACTTAAATTAACATGGCACTCGGTAAATGTATTTTTATGCAAAAACAAAAAATTTGAATTTGAATTGAACAAAATTTTGTACTTAAAATTTTAATTTCCACCAGAATTCTTTGTTTTTTCCCCCAAGGGAAAAAAATAAAAACAAAATGTTTTCATTTTTCAAAAAGTAGAAGAGGTTTTCTTTTTAGTTTTGTGGAAATTGAATAAAAATGGGGTGTGTGTGTTTTAAATAGGCAATAGATTATGGCTGTTGTTACTTCCTTTCTAATGTACCTGTGGACTTTTCTCATTATCCTTTTATGTTCAACCCCTGAAAGTACCTGATTGCAGAATCTGACCCATGGTTTCTATCTAGAGCGGAACACAATTTCATTTCCACAGATGTAATGCAACCCATCAAGTATTGGTCCAATCATGTTGAAGACTAGGTGTCCTGTGTTACGTTACTCCACTTATAACATTGTAAATCCATAATTTATATGTTTCAAGACAGTGTCAACTTTTTCCCCTGCATACTTTGGGCTAAATTCTCCTCTGCTCTCAATTAATAGGATATACTCCAGTTCTATGTGTGTGTGACTGACAGGAAAATGTGGACAGTTGGTTTTGAATAAAACCCTATGGAAAAATACTTCATGACTTACATTTCAGCCTGGGTGCATGCTGAAAGGAGTCCTAAAGTATTGATCATAGTAGTTAGGCATAATCAAAAAGCTTCCAGCAGGGTCATAAGCAGAATGCTGCCTGCAAGGTTTTTTGTTCTCAGCATTAGGTACATCTCCCATGAGTTTTGCTGAAGCTGTATTAATTGGATGATTAAAGCAAAAGTCCGATCAATCAGAGTTTGAAGAGATGCTGAGTGTTATCATAGAGCAAAAAATAAAAATGTTGTATCTACCCAGTTTTAAACAAGATCAATACGGTTTAGAGGAATAATGGAAAGAAAGAAAATAGGAAAAAGCTAATTGCTTCCATCTTTTTGCAGAGTTATTTCCTGAGTCACTTTCCAGTTTTTATTCTCTTTCAGGCCTGTGTAGAATGACCCTGCTCCCCTCTTCTCACATATGCAAAACCACTGCTACATTAATGGGTGTGCTTGCTTCAACAGTTCCTCTCAATCTTCTGTTCAAAATTACCTTCCCTGGCTTTGCTATACTCTAGTCTGCTGCCGTTAATTAACTGGACTGAGACCTGAGTGTAACTCCTAACTCTGCCACAGACTCCCTCTGTGCCATGAGCAAGTCTTTTAATATATTAGCTTCCTCATCTGTGAAATGGGGATAACAATAATTCCATTGTCAGCTCTTTGGGACAGGATTATTTCTTATCTGGTTTGGGCATGGCAGAGCTACCGACATCAAAATAATCAAATTTAGATTCAATTCTAAGGCCTTGTCTCCACTTACCTGGAGATCAACACCATAGAAATTGATCTTCCAGGGTTTGATTTAGAGGGTCTAGTAAGGACCTACTAACTCAATTGCTGATGGCACCCCTGTCAACCCCAGTACTCCACAAGGTCACAAGGAGTAAGGGAAGCCTATGGGAGAGTTTCTCCCATTGGCCTCCCACAATGGGAATGCCTCAGAAATTCAACTTATGGTATGTTGACTCCAGCTATGCTATTCTCGTAGCTGGAGTTGCGCATTTTAAGTTGATTTGCCCCCTTAGTATAGAACCGGCCTAAAAATGGGTAAAAACTAGATACATCAGGCTTTTGAGAACAGTCAGTTGTATTAAGGATCTGATTTGACTCTCACTCAGCAAAAAGTGGTCCTGATCCTGACTTGGATGTCTTCACATTATGGTAATACTGCTAGTGTCCTGAACCAGCAACCAGGCCTCATGGTGGGAGTGGGAGTCGGGACTCAGGAGCTGGAGTTATAGAGTCACAGTTGGAAGCCGGAGTTGAATGGTCAGAGCCGGAGTTAGGATTCAGTAGGCAAGACAGGCTGGAGCGCACAAGGATAGGAGAAGCAACAAGTTTGGGGACAAGGCAGATACAGGAGTGTTTGCAGCTGCAGCCCTAAGCTCTGAACAGCTAAGGATCCATTGTTGCTGCTGGATGTAAGAGCTGAGTGCCTTGGCCAGGCAGGTGGAGTGGTCAGTCAGACAGCTCTGCTGTGGCTCAGTGTGCTTGTAGGTTGCCTGGAGACTGGTCTGGTGCAGTGGCAAGTGCTTGTTCCTGACAACGAGTGCTATTATAGACCTCCGTGGCAGGATGAAGGACATTCCTGTGCATGAGGTTCCTCTCATGCTGGTCTGCTGTACAGTGAGAAGATGGATCTTCTAAATAAGACACTGCTGCATGAAAATTTGAGTCACTTACAGATATCAGCCCTTTGTAGATGTTCAGTGCCTTCGAAGATCCAAAGACAACTTTTTCAAATAGGGGGGTGTGGGCTAAAATGAATCTCCTGAATCTATATATCTGTATCTAAATAAATGTTTGTTTTTTCAAAAGTGCTGAGAAGCCAGAAATATCTGTCGCTTACCCTTTTAAAGATCAGGACACGATGTTAGATAAGTGATTACGGACCTAGCAGGCAAAACTTAGGCCTCTGTTCTGAAAATCTTAGTCTCAATTTTTTGCCTATCTCCAGTTCTGGCAGCTGGTGAGCTCCCAGACTTGTACATCTAACATCAGTTTATCAGTGTTTCCCTAGATAAAAGATTAGTTTTGATCAGTCCCAGCAGAAAGTGGGTCTTTATGATATGGAAGGCTTTTGGAGATTTCGCTAGGAGAGGAGAGCAAGGTAAAATTGCATGGGAAGGTCTAGGCGAATGAGACCTTCATTGATGAAGACAAGTGGAGAAGATTAAAAGGGAATATAGACTATTTCTAAACTTGAAGTCCTTTTGAGACTCAACACAAAATAAATAATAGGCTTTTTTGTACTTCCCATGGTAAGAAATAGGTATATTCTTGATACTTCTGCATTTCTTCAAAGTAATGGATTGTGATAGTAGTACTGAATCTTACATGGTATCTCTTGGGTCAAAGTGATTTCATTATTCTCAGATCATTTTGGAGTCCATTTGCTCTAGATCCCTTATATCACTGCTTAAGCACGTGGCCTTTGAAGTCCCTGACCACAAAATTCTCCATCTGTTTGCTTAAATCCCATGACTTACGTATCCAGCATAATTGGCTGGATGACCATTCTCAGAAAGCAGTTATAAATGGTTCACAATCATACTGGAAAGGCATAACAGATGGACTCCACAGGGGTCTGTTTGGGGACCAGTTCTGTTCAATATCTTCATCAACGATTTAGATGATGGCATAGAAAGTATGCTTATTAAGTTTGCAGCTGATACCAAGCTGGGAGGGGTTGCAACTGCTTTGGAGGATAGGGTCAAAATTCAAAATGATCTGGACAAATTGGAGAAATGGTCTGAGGGAAACAGGATGAAGTTTAATAAGGACAAATGCAAAGTACTCCACTTAGGAAGGAACAATCAGTTTCACACATACAGAATGGGAAGTGACTGTCTAGGAAGAAGTACTGCTGAAAGGGATTTATGGATCATAGTGGACCACAAGTTAAACATGAGTCAACAGTGTGACACTGTTGCAAAAAAAGCAAACATGATTCTGGGATGCACGAACAGGAGTGTTGTGAGTAAGACACAAGAAGACATTTTTCCGCTCCACTTTGTGCTTATTAGGCCTCAGTTGGAGTATTGTGTCCAGTTCTGGGCACCACATTTCAAGAAAGATGTGAAGAAATTGGAGAAGGTCCAGAAAAGAGCAACAAGAATGATTAAAGCTCTAGAAAACATGAGCTATGAGGGAAGACTGAAAGAACTGGGCTTGTTTAGCTTAGAAAAGAGAAGACTGAGAGGGGACATGATAGAAGTTTTCAAGAACCTAAAAGGTGTTAGGAGGAGAAGGGAGAAAAATTGTTCTTCTTGGCCTCTGATGATAGGACAAGAAGCAATGGGCTTAAAGTGCAGCAAGGGAGGTTTAGTTTGGACATTAGGAAAAACTTCCTAACTGTCAGGGTGGTTAAACACTGGAATAAATTTACTTAGGGAGGTTGTGGAATCTCCATCACTGGAGATATTTAAGAGCAAGTTGGACAGACATCTATCAGGGATGATCTAGATCAGGGTTGGCCAACCTAAACCTGAGAAGGAGCCAGAATTGACCAATGCACATTGCCAAAGAGCAACAGTTCTATGTCACCAGTCCATATGATTTCCCCACCACCACTCTCAGCACATCCTGCCCACTGGCAGGCCTGCCTGTCAGTGCCTCCTTCTCCTTTTCCTTCTGCCCACTGTGATCAGCTCTTTCTCAGTGGGAGACACTGGAGGGGGGGAAGCATGGGTGTGACAGGCTCAGTGGAGAGGGTAGGAAGTGGCAGGAAAAGAGTAGAGAGGGACAGCACCTAGGGCAGAGCTGGGTGTTGAACAGTGAGCACACTCTGGTCCAATGGAAAGTTGGCACCTGTAGCTCCAGCCCTGGATTTGGTACCTACGTAAGGAGCCGCATATTAACTTCTGAAGACCCGCATGTGGCTCTGGAGACACAGGTTGGCCACCCCTGATCTAGATGGTGCTTGGTCCTACCAGGAGGGCAGGGGACTGGACTGAATGATCTCTCCAAGCCCCTTCCAGTTCCATGATTCTATGATTCTTCTCCATCCCTCCTTTCCAATGGGCCCAAAGAAGTAGCATTTACAAGGAAGACAACACAGTGCCTGTCCTTCCCAGGCATGGGTGGAAATGTTACCATCTTCATAGGTGGGAATGAAGATTCCCTGCATGCAAGCTGTGAAGAAACCCCTCCCCTTTAGCTCTGGGGAGGAGTGGTGCGGAGCTGCATTGGATCATACACTGGGCAAGAGGCTGTGTGAGCTGGTGTAGCTCCACTGATTTCAAGTCAAGGGAGTTACTCTGATTTTATACCAGCTGAAGCTGTGTAGCTCTGACGCAAGCCATGAAACTCAAGTCATTGAATTAGGTGAGGCTAACATTTTACCTAAGGTGTTTTTTTCTGAGACCAGACAAAACAGCTGGGGAAAGAATGTTCAAAGCATGCTTAATTACTTAGGGTTTTTTTGCCGATGTCTAGAGCTCAAAAACGGTATTACTAATATTATATTCAATGCCCGCAGTATATTAGGTATTCCCCAGACAGATAAGAGAATACAGACAATCACTTTGCTCAGAAGACCTTACTGTCCAAGGACAGACAAGTACACACTGAAGAAGGGGAGAGAGAAATTCATGTATATTGTTTTACATTAAAGTACATATCCACTAGTCAGAAGTGAGGGTGTGTCTAGATTACAGGGTTTTTTCGAAAAAACTTCCCCTGCATCTAGACTGCTGCCGCGTTCTGCCAACAGTAAATCGAAAGAATGCGGCACTTTTTTCGACTGTGGAAAACCTCGTTTTACGAGGAAGAACATCTTTTTTCAAAAGTGCTCTTTCGAACAAAGGCACTATGTAATGCAAATTGTGCTTTTTCGAAAGAGAGCATACAGATTGCCTGGGTGCTCTCTTTCAGAAAAGCGGCTTGCTTTTTTGAAAGTACTGGTTGTAGTCTAGACACTCTTTTTCTAAAGAGGCTTTTTCGAAAGTATCTTTCGAAAAAGCCTCTTTCAAAAGAGGCTTGCAGTCTATACATAGCTTGAAATTGGTTAGGAAAAAGCTTAAATATGGAGAGGGGGGGAAAACTTTTTTTCCCCCCTAATAGCTTCACATGAGGTGGGAGGGAAATTGCCTAGTTGCTGTAGAACACCACACATGTGAGCTCTCTCATGGAAAGGTCTAGGTTGGATATTAGGAAAAACTATTTCCCTTGGAGGGTGGTGAAGCACTGGAATGGGTCACCTAGGGAGGTGGTGGAATCTCCATCCTTAGAGGTTTTTAAGTCTCAACTTGACAAAGCCCTGGCTGGGTTGATTAGTTGGGATTGGTCCTGCCTTGGGCAGGGGGCTGGATGACCCCCTTAGGTCTCTTCTAGCCCTATGATTCTATGATTCTATGAAAGGACCTTTAGGGGTGAGCTCCCACTGAAAAAATGCTTCCCCTGACAGGCAAATCTCAAGCTGAATCAAAACTGCACTCTATTTCCCTGTATTCCAGCAGACAGTATCCAGGGAATCAGTGAATGAAACCAGTGACTTCACTGCAGGTGTCAGTGTAAGAACTTTGCTCCTTTCCCATTGAGCCAGGCATCACACAGGCAGCCACTGGGGGCGTGGCTATACAGCAGGGCTACCCTCAAAATAAACTACGCACCTTGAGCTACGCTAATTGTGTCGTTTAAGTTGAAATAGCTTATTTTGACTTTTGGCACTGTCAACACAGCAGTTATTTCGAAATAGGGCACTCTTCCCCTGTCTTCCCTTACTCCTCATGCAATGAGGGTTACAGGAGCCAGAGGAAAAAGCTCCTTATTTCAAAATTATTTCAAAATAACAGACCCTTGCTCTGTAGACACGCACTAGGTTATTTTGGAATAACGGACATTATTCTGAAATAACGTTGCTGTGTGGACAAAGCCTGAGACACCTTCTCTTTACTACTCCACCAGCAGTGGGTGAGGATTGCCCTGAAGATGGAGACATAATTTAATGACCCATTTTTAAGGATTGTCTTTGGGTCCTGAGGCAATTCTGTCTTGAGGCCGTCAAGCTCAGTGGCGGAAGGTATTTGTTTTTTTTTCCTCCAACTGGTAACATTAATTCCCTTTCATAGTTTTGTGAGAACTGATGAGTTTTCCCCACCCCACTAGACAGTCTCAATCACTTCATGTTCTTAGGCTGTGGATGAAGAGTGCTCTGGGAGATGGAAGCCTTTATTAATTAAGTTCCCTGGGTGAGGAACCTTTTTTTGGGTCAGCAGCTGCTGACCTACAGAAAAATCAGCCAGGGGCTGCACAAGAAAAAAGTGAGAAGAAAAAAAAGTCCTCTCACATACCAGATCCTAGGGGCCCCAGCTAGTAGATTTTGCCCTCCCCCCTCCTCTACACTCTGGGGTAGGGCCAAAAATAATGAGTTCAGTGTATGGGAGGGGCTGCCAGGAGGTGGACTTAGAGTGTGGGGTCTGGGCAGGAATAAGGGTACATGTGTCAGTTGGGGATTGGTGAATTTGGGAGGGTGTTAGGATGCAGGAGTGGAGTAAGGTGGGATAGGGGGTCTGAGAGGAAGGGGAGCTAAAGGGCTGGAGACCTGAGTCTTGGGGGCCAGATCCAGGGATGCCGGGGGCCAAATCTGGCCCCCAGTCTGTAGGTTTCCCACTCCTGAATTAGGTCACCTATCCAGCCCTTCCCTGTCCATTTCAAGGCCAACCTTTGCCTCCTGCAAATGACTTACTGTATGCTGCAGTGTTGGCTCTGCTGCTCATCAGCTGATGATGGAGCCTGTGAACTTAATCATATCATTGTTGAGATAACTGTTATCATTGTTGATATGAACTGCTGTTGAAATACCAATGGAAGAATTCAGAGTGCAATACACAAATCCTTGCTAACTTCCATTCTTGTGGAAAGTCGGAGGTTTCCTTTAGAATTGTTATTCTGGGTGAGTGAGCCAATGAGTATCTATTTTCCCTAAGAGATGGGATTTTTATGTGATGGTTAGACCCTGGATCTATCTTGAGCTTCTGAGATTTGAAAGGCTTTGGTGGTGGCCATGGAAGAAAATGTCACATCTCTCTTACTTAAGAGCCTCTTTGAACTTCCAGAGGATTTCATTTGTATACATCTGGATAAACTATCTCTATAGTGAAAGCCACTCAAAAAGCTGGTCTGGAAAACCTAACCTTGGAAAGGAAAATAAATAATACAAAATAGCTGAACAGAAAAATGTTGTAGATGTTAGTCGAACAAAATGAGATATTTTCTAGGGGCCGGGGAGCCAAATAATTGCAAGCATTTAAGAGAAATGCCTTTTACTTTAAATTCACTTGCCATAGCACAATGATACGCAGGCTGCTAGGCAGAGGGGGTGTGGGAAACATCGTAAGTTCAATAGCTACCCACTGATTGTAAACATGAGAAGGAACTCTGAGAAAACAGTAGTGAAATATAGGGTAATTTTCTCTTTATTAGAGTCCATGAACTCTGCTATGTTAATGGGTAGGCTCTGTATACAGTGCATATAACAGAATTATACTGTTATTTTCTGCAGTGCTTTACATGCCTTTTCTAGTTCTTTTAGAAAAAAAAAGAGAAAACTTTTCATTTTTTCACCCATTCTGCGTTTTGCATCTACTTTTATTATATTGTTATGAGATCTTCAATGTCCGATATTTTCTGGTACTATAGTTGCTCTTTAGGGTAGTTTGGTGGATACTAAATACTGATGTTTTCATTTTCTTGGTATTGCCCAAATAATTGAAATTGTTTTAAAATAAAGGGGTGTTGTGGAATTATAAATGGAAAGAGAGCTGTTGGTTAGGGAGTTGGACTTAGCCTCAGAGGCAGAGCTGAGGTTAACAGTTTGAAGTTCTGGGTTCCCAATTCTATGTCTAGAGTGCAGGCTTCTTTCAGAAGAACCTTTTATCAGAAGAGATCTTGCGAAAAAACTTCTTCTGAAAAAGCACATCCACACACAAAAACACATTGAAAAAGTGATCTGCTTTTTCAAAAGACAGCATCCACACTGAATGGACACTCTCTCGCATTTCAACTGTGATTACTATGGATGGAGTGGCCACCAGGACAACTGTGCTTCTTCCTCTTTCCTCTTCTTTCAAAAGAACTCCCTCTTTCCCATCCACACACGCCTTTTTGCGAAAGAGCTCTTTTGGAAAAAGGCATCTTCCTCATAGAAAGAGGTTTACCAATGCCGGAAAAAACTCTCTCTTCTTTTGATTTACTTTTGGAAGAATGCGATTGCAGTGTGGCTGTTACTCAGGTTTTGTTGGGAAAACTGCCGTTTTTCCAACTAAACTCTGTAGTGTAGACATAACTTGAGTGATCTTGGGCAAGTTAGTTATCTGTCTTTGAGTGCTGATGATTAGTTAGAAAATTATGCAGAGGAAATAAAAGTGTTAACATAAGAACACAGAGTGGCCATACTGGTTCAGACAAACAATCAGTTCCCAAGGTCCCTTTTTCTTTGTTTAAACCTGCTATTTCTTAATTTCATTTCGTGACCCCCCCCCAATTCTTGTGTTATGAGAAGGAGTAAATAATACACCACTATTTACTTTCTCCGCACCCATCAACTCTAGCATATCCTCCCTTTTTCATCTCTTTTTTCCAAGCTGAAAAGTCCCAGTCAGAATTGCTTGGTCTTTACACAGGCAGAACTCCCAGAACTTATGCACACTTGGTTTCATTAGGAGAGAGAATATTGAGCAAAATTTTTCAACAAATTTTACTATCCCCTGTTCTGTCCACGTGACTAAGTCCCTGCCAGCCTAACTCCTTTCAGTGCCTGTTTTTTGGTGAAGGGGACTCCCAAAGAGGATGGAGAGAAACTGTTTTCAGAGGTTACAGATGGCAGAATGAGGAGCAAATGGTCTCAAGTTTCAATGGGGGAAGTCTAGGTTGGATATTAGGGAAAACTATTTTAATAGGAGGGTGGTGAAGCACTGGAATGGATTACCTAGGGAGGTGGTGGACTCTCCATCCCTGCAGGTTTTTAGGTTCCAGCTTGACAAAGCCCTGGTTGGGATGATTTAATTGTAATTGATCCTGCTTTTTTGGACTCGATGACCTCCTGAGGTCTCTTCCAGCCCTATGAGTCTGTGAGTGTACATGAAGGCCTTGGCTTACCACGAATACATCTTCACCATGGAGACCCTGACAGGAACAAACTACTTCACACCTTTCTGGTAGGGGCTGTCTTTTTTTTTTAATCATAGTTTCATGTACAGTCTTGGACTGAGTGGATGTCACCTCTCTCCCAATTTTAGGGTGGTTGCTTTGCTCACATTTTTGTTTGATTTGACTGGCTTTTCTGAACAATTCAAATTAGTCTATACAACGCCCCCTGCCACCATGGGTGAGGCTTCTCCAGAGGTGTTAATGGCCTAGGGATTGACAATAATTACCTTCTCCCCAATCCCCAGTGGCAGGTAACTCTTGTAAGTTCCCCAGAGTCTGAACACAACTCCTAGTCCATACAGACCCCTGCACATAGCATTGGAATACTTCATGCATCCATAATCTCTGCCACATCATGCATTTGCAACAAGGAGTCCAGGGGCACCTCGAATGTTAATAATTCTACTGTGGCATAAGCTTTTATGAGTTGTAGCTCATTTTGGCAGATGCAGGAGGCACTGTTTGTGTTGTTTTTGCTGAAACCGTCTAAGACAGCTACCTCTGAAACCTGTCATCAGGCATTTGAATGTTGCTAACCAACTTCTCAATCTAGAAGTTTTCGTTCAAGCTTTTTCAGACACCCCGTGGTTTGGTCTGTTCCTCCTCTCGTGATGCATTTTCCTTTTTCATCTGAAGGGGGGAAATGGAATTTTACTTTCAGTTTCAAACTGAAACACTTTGGATGGGTGGTGGTGGAGGAACCCATTAACTGCATCTACACTAAGGATTTATCCATACAGAAATGGTGTTATTCATATATATATATATATATATATATATAATTGACATAACCCTATAGGCAAATGCTTCTAGTGTAGATCCCCCCCCCTCCCCAACTCTACTGAAGTCAGTGGGGTGAAGTAATCCCAATGTCTCCTTTTACAGATGTGTGGTAGAAAAATGTTGCTAAGGAAGGCACTGTAGGCTGTCCTATTTGAAACTAGGAAAGAAAACAAGGAGAAAAATCAAATAAAGCTATTCTGGTTGGTGGAAAGGAAATCAATAGCATGTAGGCCATAGAGTGACGGAACACTTACTGTGAAATAAATTAAATTTAAGGCTTGAATTAATCGGTAGCATGTTTGTTCTTATGGAGGAGGAAAAAATAGCACCGGACATGAAATATCAGAATCCTTAGAAGCTGGGCTAACACACTGGCAAAACGTGGCGGCATATCCTACTCTATTGGCTAGCCTACAGACCGATAACAATCTACTGCAGTGTGAGATTTAGATAAAGTCTCATATCCGGGGGGTGGCTCTCTGTTGTCTGAGCTGCCTTCGCCATTACTATTCCTTTCTATTTGCCACACTTTCATTTGCAAAGCACAAAGCCAGAATCCAAGACGCTGCATCTGGTGTAAATTGAAATAAAAGAAAGATAGGCTCATTTTAGCCACATAATTTAAGCAAGAAGACAGGCTGGTAACATTTCAAACAAGCCTCGTGCGCACCAGCAAGCCATTATCCTTCAGAAGCAGGTGGCAGATGGCCTGAAATCATCTTTGTCAGACCTCCGCAGCTTTGCTGCCACGTTTGGGAAGATGGTTTTTGTAATGGCTCCTTGCATATTCATACTGTGTGATGGGCACTTTTCGATGGCTGTGCACCTCATTTTGGGAGGAAGCTAATATGGCTGCATGTGTACTTGATGGTGCCATTCACATTTGGCTTCATTAAAGGAAAGCAGAAGATTTCTCTTGCCTGTCTGCTGGTAGCAGAATGTCTCAGGGAATCAATATAGAGATATCAGCTGGAGGGCTTGGAGCAAAGAGGTTTTAATATACAATATGCAGGTTGAACCTCCCTCATCCAGGAAACTAGGATCCGCAACATCCGTGGTCTGGCAGGACCACAGATAGTGCTGGACCAGAAAGCAACAGGACCAGAGAGCCCTAGGAGCTCAGTGGTCAGCGTGGAGCCAGGACCCCAGTGGCTAGGACCTCCAGAGTGGCAGAGTCCCAATGCACAAGCAGCCCTGCCTATCCTGGAACCTCAGGGCTGTGGCAGCACCACCAGCCCCAGCAGTCCCGGACTGTCTGATTCCTGCAGCAGGGGTAGCCCCACTGGCCCCGGGGATCACAGCGCTGCTGGCCCCGGCAGTCTGGGGCTGTGTGGGTAGTTGCAGCCCTACCAGCCCTGGGGCAGTGGAGCTCCGGCAACCTCAGTGCCAGCAGGGCCCCAATGGTTCCCAGGTCCCATCAGTCCCAAAATTGCAGAGCCGGGAGCGGTGCTGAGGGGAGGGGAGCCCCCTGCTGACAGACCCGAGGAGATCCCAGAGTCAGTCAGCAGAGGGATGGAACTGACCTCCCTTGGTCTGGCAAACTCCCTCATTTGGGACCGGTCCAGTCACTAGGGTGCCAGACCAGGGAGAGCTGACCTGTATTTAATATATATTACCATAGTGAACTGGTTAATCTATATGCATGACACAGCCCCTTACTGGATGCCATGAGAACTGCTTATCTGCATGCCATAGACTCTGTACCAGGAATGGTTTCCCTTTAGTTTCTGTATTAGGGACCTGTGTTTCTGGAGCCGGAAGATCTCCTTTCTAACTCTACTGTTCCCATCAGAGTGGCCATGCTGTGTGTGGTGTAGATAACTATACAGTTCTAGGTGGCCATGATCTGTGTCCGTATGCCATGCTATTCCTCCATCATTCGCAACATGCTTTACAAGTCATGGTATTCGCCATTATCCTCAGTCTGCCAATGAGTAAACTGAGGCACAGAGAGGTTGTAAATTGCCCCAGGCTTTACAGAATCAAAGGCAGTGTGAGGCAATTCCCTTTGGGCCATGCAAGGCTGGATTCTTCAAACCTTACTTGGTTTAGTGAGGACTTACACTCAGTGAGGCTACTCAGAGAGTAGCCTCACTGACAAAACTCTCATTGACTACAGCAGGGCCAGGTTTTCACAGTACTGCTGATTCTCACAATTTTAGCGCACCTCTTGCAGTAGCTATTGTCCTGCTTAAAGCCCTTTTGGAGGGTAGTGCTATGAGAACCTTAGCTTTCACAGATGGGAAAGAAGGTTTCTGGCCCTCGCAGCTACAGAGAAAAGCTTGAAATCATGATCCCAGTGGCCCCTAAAAACGTTTTAAAAAGAGACAAAGACACCACATTAAAATGTATTTAAAAAAATGTTTCTTAAGCCAATTTCATGATTGGGGGGAGGGCACGGACTTAAGATTTTTGAAAACTTAGCATAGCCGGTGCCGGCTTTCCCTCAAGGGACTATGCGGGATTTCGTGCACTCCCATGTGTAAGTAAAAAAAGACCACAGTCAGGCCCATAGCGAGACATCTGAGCCAAGAATAAAGATTAGGCTCTGTGAAGCACAGTCTGAAAATAATCTACTCCCTCTGAGCATTGGCCGACGGTATCTTGGTAGGGCTCTTTGCCTCTGGTACCTTTTTTATTGTACAATTTCACCGAGGCTAATGATCCAACAAGGCACTTGAAGACACCCTTAACTTTAAGGGATGATTGGGACACTATCAACCTAACATTCAATGAAGGTGCTAACATGCTCTTTGGGTAGATTTCTGTTTTTGCATTTGATTCTTATCTGCTTCGTTTTAACTATCCAGTCTTCAGGTGCTTACTGATTCCCAGTTCTTCCTCCCTGTTTTTCCCTTTGATATTTCCATACCCTCTGCTCCTTGTTTCCCGCTCCCCCCCCACCACCATTTTATTCCTTCCCCCCTTCTCCCCTATTTATTTTGGGTCTGCACATCCTAAACTCAAAACTCTAGTCATCTGAAGAAGTGGGCTGTGCCCATGAAAGCTCATGATACCATCTACATGTTTTGTTAGTCTACAAAGTGCTACCAGACCATTTGTTGTTGTTTTTTTAACTTTATCCTGTACAGACTAACTTGGCTACCTCCTGAAGCTTTTAAGCTACTGAATAGTCCCACTGGTATGGGACCAGAGCTGAACTGAAGGCTATCAAAATATTATTTCACAAGCCCCAGAGAGGTATCATTTTCTTTCCTCCCAAGAAAGACACTTTTTTAAAAGTTGTGCTGCCTTAAAATGATGCATATTCATATGGCAGTTTCTATTTTCCTCTGCAAATGGCACCCTGCATTCGAAGAGTATTCTGCCCAGCCAGAAGATATTATTAAATACCATAAAAAATACAGATACATGCTGTGACATCTGGATGGAAATAGCCTGACAGTCACATCTTTACAGAGGCATCCCATCTCTGAGGCAGAGAGCTCAGACATGTAAAACAGTCGTTAATGGCATCTTAATGGACCTCCACAGCCTCTAGGGGCTTTACATATGTTACTCCATGGTGAATTCTGTGGAAGTTTGACGGCAGATGGAGAGTTGTAGGAACTCAAGATGTAACAACAAAAATATTAGTGCCCTAAACACACATTTTGATTTTTTTCTGGAACGGCTCATAATTTATTATATAGGTGGGGGTTTTTTTGGGGGGGGGAGTCATGTTTCATTTACATTCATGGAAGGCTATATTTTTGTTTTTGCTTTGTTTTGTTGTGATTTTTTTTTTTGCATTTTTGGGGGGCTGAAGGTGGTACATATGCAGATAATACTACAATAACTGGCACTGGAAAAGGTTCAGAAAAGGGCAACAAAAATGATTAGGTCCCATATGAAGAGAGAGGAGGAGATGATAAGAGGTCTATAAAATCATGTCTGGTGTGGATAAAGGGAATAAGGAAAAATTATTTACTAATTCCCACAATATAAGTACTGTACTAGGAGTTAACAAATTAAATTAATAGGCAGCAGGATTAAAACAAACAAAATGAATTTTTTCTTTACTCAGCGCATAGTCAACCTGTGGAACTCCTTGCCAGAGGATGTGGTGAAGACTAGAACATTAACAGGGTTATAAAAAGAGCTAGATAGATTCATGGAGGTTAGGATCAATGGCTATTATCCAGGATCGGTAGAAATGGTGTCCTTAGCCTCAGTTTGTCTGTAAATGGGTGACAGGAGAGGAATCACGTGATGATTACCTGTTGTGTTTCCTCCCTCTGGGGCATCTGGTCTTGGCCACTGTCAGAAGACAAGGTACTGGGATAGATGGACCTTTCGTCTGACCCAGTATGGTCGTGCTTATGTTTTTATGTTCATATAATTTTGACGGGGGAAAGAAAGACATTATTTTTAAAAGGTTTGAATCATAGAATACTAGGACTGGAAGGGACCTCAAGAGGTCATCGAGTCCAGTCCCCTGCCCTCATGGATTCAGTGGAAGATTACAGTCAATCCAGAGCAACAATAAAAATAAATGGCAAATTAACAAATGTATATGAACTAAAATATATATATGTAAAGCAACACAACAGGGATAATGACTGGTCCTGTGGCACCTTGCAGACTAATGAAAATATATAAAATAATGAGCTTTTGTGGGCAAAACCCACTTTTGGTTCATCTCTAAGGTGCCACAGGACCACTCATTATGTGTACGTCACCACTCATCATTGTGTATGTCTACACAGCAGCATTATTTCGGAATAATTGACGTTCATAGAATCATAGGACTGGAAGATACCTCAGGAGATCATCAAGTCCAGCCCCCTGCCCAAAGCAGGACCAATCCCAACTAAATCAACCCAGCCAGGGCTTTGTCAAGCTGGGACTTAAAAACCTCTAGGGATGGAGAGTCCACCATCTCTGTAGTTCACACATTCCAGTGCTTTATCACAATCCTAGTGAAATAGTTTTTCCTAATATCCAACCTAGACCTTCCCACTGTAACTTGAGACCATTGCTCCTTGTTCTGCCATCCGTCACTACTGAGACCAGCCTCTCTCCATCCTCTTTGGAACCTCCCTTCAGGGAGTTGAAGGCTGCTCTCAAGGGCTTCTTACTCCAACTCCTGTAACCTTCATTTCATGAGGAGTAAGGGAAGTTGAAGGAAGCTATTTCAACTTCAGTTAAGCAATTGATGTAACTTAATTCAACTTTTGCCCTGCTGTGTAGGTGTACCCTAAGGCCAGGTCTACACTAGGCTGTTATTTCAAAATACTCCCCCCTTATTTCAAAATAATAAGTGGAGCATCCACACTACCAAGCCTATTGTTTTGACATCATGTGCGGTTTATTTCAAAATCTGTACTCCTGCTTTCCTCAGGGAGTAAGCTTATTGCAAAATAGATATTTTGGGAGTAATTATTTTGAATGTAGTTGTTTCAAAATAATTTTCTAATGTAAACATGCCTCAAGATGCCACAGAACCACTCATTGTTTTTAAAGTTACAGACTAACACTGCTACCCCTTTTGAGTTTTTTATACATCAGGGATAGTCTCTTTTCCCATTACTTTGTGCTGGGATTGTGGACTCAGAGAATTTAAAGAAGGATTTGGGTTGAAAGAATGTGATCCTTGAAAGAGACTTTTAACCGTACAAAAGGGGTGACATTTTAATGATTCTCATGATCTTCAGGCTTCTATAGTAAAGATCTCAAAGCACTTTTAAAAAGGGATGGCAGATATTACTAGCTGGCGCTATTATCCAGAGGCTCTCATGTTCTTTTTGCAAGCAAGTTTCAAGTCTTTGGAAGACATGCCATTTCTATGACTAGTCCCATAGGCTTTGTGGTGGTATTTCTAGGTACCGATAGAGTTTGAGATCTTATTTTTATGTATGATACTGGTAACAGGAGTTGGAGGAAAAATATTTATGTATATTGACTGATCAATAGACAGATTAGGTCAAATGGTCCAGTAGCTAAGACACTGGATGCACACTGCATTCACGTATCAATGCCTCTGTTTCCTGACTCATCTTTTGTCTATTTTGTTAAGTTAGTGTATGACTTCTCCAGGGCAAAATCTGACACTAAGGCCTGGTCTACATTAAAGGGGAAAGTCGGCTTACGATATGCAACTCCAGCTACGTTAATTACATAGCTGGAGTGGAAGTATCTTAAATCATGTTTTGGCGCCATCCACACAGCGGGAGGTTGGTGGGAGCACATGCTTCCGTCAACTTCCCTTACTCCTCATGAGAAACAGGACCACTGGTGCCGAAAGGAATCCTCTCTCAATTTGAATCAGTAAGTCTTCACTAGACCGGCTAATTCAAACCCTGGAAGAACGACTGCAGAAGTGTTTATCGTCTCCATAGACAAACCCTACCTGTTTATGCATCATCTAGAACAACAGGGTTTTCCTGTTTGCTGTAGTTTTGGGGTGTTATCATTATACAATATTAATACAAAATTCATAGTAAATAAAACTAATGCAAGGTAGCTGGGACCAGATCCCCTCCTGCCCCAATAACTTTTAAAATATTTTTTTTTAAGTGTTTGAATTTTCCAGTATCCATCCCGACTAATCTCCTGAACTGTCGAAGGTTTGCTCAATAACTACCAGTGGCCAGCTTCATTTATGCTGCCCGGCTCTTATTTTTTTTGCATTCTGTGTTGCTGAAATGGCACACCGAAGAAAACACTGAATGTAAAGCAATGCAGGGTATGTGCGATGAATTAACAAGAGGAGAAGGAAGATGAACTTGAAGTTATGTGAATTAGTTTCACAGGAAGGTTGTTATTGCCCCTGTTAGCAGTTAAAATTCACATGCAGACACATCTTAAGTAATGTGTTGAGCTGTCCGAGAGGTAATTTGAACGCTGTCAAGGCAAACAAGAATATGCTCACAAATTCAAGAGCAATATATGTGCAATTTGCACAACATCAATTTCTTTGGTGGGTTGTGGATGGAGCCATCGCCATCAATTAAGTTAGTGACTCTTGGATTCAAATTACTTTTTGACACATAGTGAACAGAATGTCTCACGTGAGCTTTTATTTTCCTCAGCATTCCCTGGGCAGCCATAGAGTAAATGTACACAGGTGGAACTGTGGTGCATCCCTGCTGCTGAATCATTTGACTCACAGCGTAGGGAGGATCATCATAATAAATATAAATATTATGCTGAGAGGGTGGGGGACGATGAGAATGGGTATTTACCCGCACGCTGCTCTGTCGTTGCCATCCTCATCAATTGTTTCAAAAGAAGCCTTAAAAATGTGCAGGGTTAGATGCTCTGCTGGGGTACATCAGCAAAGCTCTACTGATTTCAGCTGAACCATGCCAATCTACCCTCACTGACCACTGGCCCGGGAAGTCATCTTGAAGTTAGAGCACAGGACAGGGAGGCGTGAGGTGTATTTTCACCATTAAGAGATGACAAGGATGATAATAGTGATCATAAGTAATACCATTCGTGGGAGACATTCACCCCAGACACTGACCTATGTAAGGGCTATGGCCTAGATATGTCCAATAGAAGGCCAGGTCTACACTGGGGGAGAAAGTCGACTCCAGCTCTGAAAAAAAACATATCTCCCATCAACTTCCCTTCCCATCAATTTCCCTTACTCCTCGCGACCCTGTGCAGTACTGGGGTTGATGGGGGCACCATTTGCATACAATTTAGCAGGTCCTTCCTAGACACACTAAATTGAACTTGGGAAAATCATCGATCTCCAGTTTATAGACAAGGCTTAAGTCCAGCTTTGAGGTGTTACAGTAATGGAATCTTTATTGGGCTCCCTGGACTGGGATGAATTTCACTCTACAGCCACACTGTGCTCTGTTACTCCCTTTGTATTTTGTGTCTGTTCTGTTTGTTGAGGACTCCTCCAGGCAGAAACAGTGTCTTTGTTTGTCTTCTACACTCCAAGCACAATCATTGCTCAATATATCATCAAGAGTTTTGTATCAAACTACAATGCATAGAGCTGCGAACCAATCTAAGACCCAGAGTACAGCAAAGCCCTTAAGAATATGCAGCTTGAGAGTAATCTCCTTCTATATATATATACAGGAGCAGGGGCTAAAACATAAGAACATAAGAATGGACATACTGGGTCAGACCAAAGGTCCATCTAGCTCAGCATCCTGTCTTCCAACCATGGCTAATGCCAGATGCCCCAGAGGGAATGAATAGAACAGGGAATCGTCAAGTGATCCCTCTCCTGTCAACCTTTTCCAGCCTCTGACGGAGGCTAGGGACACCATCCTACCCATCCTGGCTAATAAGTATTGATGGATTTATCCTCCTTGAATTTTTCTAGTTATTTTTTGAACCTTGTTGAAGTCCTGGTCTTCACAACATCCTCCATCAAGGAGTTCCACAGGTTGACTGTGTACTGCATGAAGAAAAACTTCCTTTTGTTTGTTTTATACCTGCTTCCTATTAATTTCATTTGGTGACTCCTAGTTCTTATAGTATGGGAAGCCAAGTTCTGCAGTGGGTGAACTTATGTCCTGTCGAATCCCATCACAGAACTGGAGTCAGTTGTGGTACCCTGTTGATGTCCTCCAGATGAAGAATTTTAGACAGCAGGATGGCAAAGGACAAGTCATGGTGTTATCTGAAGATGATGTGGATGTGGTGAAGACTAGGACTTTAACAGGGTTCAAAAAAGAGCTAGATAGATTCCTGGAGATTAGGTCCATCAATGGCTATTAGCCAGGATGGGTAGGAATGGTGTCCCTAGCTTCTGTTTGTCTGTAAATGGGTGACAGGAGAGGGATCATGTGAGGATTACCTGTTGTGTTCACTCCCTCTGGGGCATCTAGTTTTGGCCACTGTCAGCAGACAGGATACTGGGCTAGATGGACCATTGGTCTGACCCTGTCTGGCCGTTCTTATGTTCTCGTGTTCTTCTAGCATGGATCCCAATCAGCAAAGACGCATTCAGCAGAGATGGAAAGGATGTGCATACAAAGATTGCCAGCCCTCAGGTAACTCTGGCGGTCCTTTTGAGTTAATGGCCGGTTCAATTATAAGAAGTGACTGACAGGCTGAGAGACAACAGGCGAAAGATGCACTGTACACAAGTGAGCAATGATTGATTACAATAACCTGGATGAGGGAAGGCATTATGCCTGAAGACACATATGATCTAAGATATGCAGTTCGGCTGCCACTGCGAAGAACAGCTGAGATGAGAATAAATGGTGGCAGCTGAATATGTAAGTCATCGGTGGCATATGTACCTCCCGAGCAGAATAAGGAAGAGCTAAAGGACACGGTGTTCTTTTTTTTTTCTGATGAAACGGGCAAATAAGGGAAAGAGATATTGATTAAAGAGGAACCTCAGTCACCTTGATAATGACTGGGCAATCACCAGAGAATCAGGGAAGAATGTTTTTGCGATGGTCAAATCCTGCCCAACTCTTGTACAGAATTCACTTAACAACCAGTGCAATCAGAAGCTATTCTGGACTTAGTCCCTGAAAATGAGCCAAGTATGACATGTACGACAGAAATAGTCAAACATCTAGGGTCTACTGTAGTGATCATAATATATTCAGATATGAAATATTCCTCAGGGTACAAGTCGAAACAGATTCTCAGAAGTTAATGTGACTTTTTTTTAAAGGATGGTTTGGAGCGTCTAATATATGGAATAATTTGAAGGCTGTAAAATGATATCAACAGCAGTGCAGTAAATCTACCATTACCAAAAAAAATAAAAAGTAGGAAGTTCTGTATTTAATTGGCAGATACAGAGGATGGATACCAACTATATTCATCCCAATAAAAATCTGGGTATCATAAAAAAAGAATAGCAGAGACAAGGACATGGTTAAGGAAAGACAATAAGGAGACATTTGAAAAGTTCAAAGGATATGTAAAGTGAGAGATCTGGGCAGATTATAAGTATAGATAAAGCAAGTAAGAAATAATTGGATTGAAATGAACAATGAACATGATACAGGCCAAGACATCTGAACCCCATGGGGTATTCAGATATTTACACAATAGGCAAATGAGAAGGATAACCTTAGTAATTATGGTAATAAATTGAGGTTGTTATGTAATATATGAACACTGAAAAATATTCTCGTTCATCATTACAGGACTTAATCCAATGCCTACTGAAGTCAATGGGAGTCTTTCATTGTATTCAGTGCCATTTTAAAAATGATTGAATTATGTCTGCATATATGGTTCCATAAAAGCCTTTATTAATTTAGAGGAAGCAGCTGCATTTTCTCAGCCCAACCAGTCCTCACCAAATTATTAAATTATCCATGTTGCTTCCAGTTGGCTTTGTTCATGGTATTGGTAATTTGGAAGGAGGGAGAGGAACATAGGGGAGGAAATCATTACTGGTCATATGCAAAAGTAAAGATGGTCCCTGGGCTGAACAGTGAATGATCTGTACAGATAACCATGCCTGAAAGATTGCTATGTTGCTTAAAGTCCTCTCACTTTCAAGTTCTGTCTTCTCTTAGGGTGTGTCTACACAGCAGGGCTTAACTCAAAATAAGCTACACAAATTGAGCTTCATCAATTGCATAGCTTATTTTGAAATAGCTTATTTCAAAATTGGGAGCATCAACACTGCACTTATTTCAAAATAGAGCACTCTTCCTCCTACTTCCCTTACTCCTCGTACAAATGAGGGTTATCAGCATCGGAGTAAGAAGTCCTCCAGCTTGACAGTATTTCAACATTATTTCGCTAGTCATTTTCAAATAATGTTGCTGTGTAGAGGACACTTCAGTCCCTATCATCAAATGTATTTAGATGCTTAACTCCAATGGGAATTAGGCACCTAAATGCATTTAAGAATCTGGGCCTTCCTGCCCTGCAGTATATAATCCATTGAAAGGCACTGAGTTCCTGAAAGCACATTCTCACAAGTACTCTTCCTGCAGGACGCAAGGGCATTCTAATCTGACAGGACCGTATAGCGCATAACCTGAGTTAACAGTGCATAAGGACAGGGAAGATACCTATGCATCTAACAAAGTGGGTTTTACCCACGAAAGCTGACGCCCAGATAAATTGGTTAGTCTTCAAGTCGCCACAGGATTCCTCATTGTTTTCACACATACAGACTACCATGGCTATACCTTTGAGACTTGCCACCATGCAAGGCACTGCACTGAGCCATATGAAGTGGAAATCTGTCAACTTCATGGGAAAAAACCCAATCCCTCACACAGATACAAATAGACATCAACTTCCTCTCCAAGTGCAAACAGAAGGACAACATACCCAATGAACTGAAGGTGAAAAATTCATTACTATCAATATACTTCTCAAGCTATAGTGAGAGATTGCCATACATGCTCAAAGAAACTGAGGAACCACCTAATCAACATCCGGTACTGCAAAAGCACAGGACCAGAACTACAAGGACATGCCCCTAGGGCCCTGATAAGGGTATTCTACCTACTACCCAAATCCATAAACCTGGAAACCCTAGATGCCCCATCATCTCAGGCATTGACTCTCTTACAGCAGGGTTGTTCAGCTATGTGGATTCTCTCCTCAGACCTTAAACTACCAGCACTCCCAGCTATCTTTGAGAAAGCACTGGCTTCCTGAGCAACTACAGTTTATCAGTAATCTTCCTGAAAACACCATCCTGGCTACCACTGAGGTACAAGAACTCTGTACTAATATTCCACATGAAGATGGACTAAAAGCTGTGTCCCCAGTGATGCCATGGAAACCTGCTGGCTGAGCTTTGTGATTTGGTGCTCACCCACAACTATTTCTGATCTGGGGAAAATGTATACCTTCAAGTCAGTGGCACTGATATGAGTACCCACATGGTCCTACAGTGTGCCAACATTGTTATGTTCTACCTAGATCAATGTTTGCTCAGCTATCATGCCTAGCACCACTTCTCTACTCGTGCTACATTGATGACATCTTCATCAAGTGGACCCACAGGAATGAAGTTCTTGAATAATTCCATCAAGGTTTCAACAATTTCCACCCTACCATCAACCTCAGCTTGGACCAGTCCACACAAGAGATCCACTTCCTGGACACTACAGTATGAATAAATGATGGTCACATAAACACCACCCTATCTAGAAACGTACTGGCTGCTGTACTTACCTACATGCCTGTAGCTTCCATCCAGGACAGATCAAATTATCCATTGTCGACAGCCAAGCACTAAGATACAACCATATCTGCTCCAGTCCCATAGACAGGGACAAATACCTATAGGATCTTTTTCAAGCATTCTTAAAACTAAAATATCCATCTGGGGAGGTGAAGAAAAAGATTGACTGAGCCAGACAAGTACCCATAAATCATCTACTACAGGACAGGCCCAATGAGGGAAATAACAGAACTCCACTGGCTATCTTCAACCCCCATCTAAAACCCTCCCGTCTGTCATTGGTAATCTACAATCTGTCATGGAAAATGATCCCTCACTCTCACAGACCTTGGGAGATAGACCAGTCCTCACCTACAGATAACCCCCCAATCTGAATCTAATACTCACCAGCAACCACACACCATACCACAGAAACACTAACCCAGGAACCTATCCATGCAACAAACCCCACTGCCAGCTCTGTCTGCATAACCATGCGAGCACCACCATCATAACCGCATAAGCCCCACCATTAGGGACTCATCCACCTGCACATCTACCAACGTGGTATGTGCCAGCAATGACTCTCTGCAATGTATATTGGCCAAACTGGACAGTCTCTGGCCATAGGATAAATGGACACAAATCAGTAATATCCCTGCCTCTGTAATTTCCACTCCAGTGCATCTGCCAAAGTGTTTTTTACCCACAAAAGATTATGCTCAAATAAATCTGTTGTCTTTAAAGTGCCACAGGACTCTTCATTGTTTTTCTATGATAACTTTATTATTCCAAGTGAAATAATAGCTTTATTTTTCTTGCCACTTCTGCGTCTCATTGCTGCTGACTGAGCTTCAGAGAAAGAATCAGTCTTTAAAAATTACCTCTTTAAGGAGAAGAGCTACTAAATTAGCTGTGATGTCTTGCTGCATATGGATTTTTATACAACACAGAGTCTGATCCTTAGCCCATTGATGTTAAAGGCAAAAGTCCTGTTGAGTTCAATAGAGAGGGATTTGGACTTTCAGTGTTAGGAATGTTCATACGGAGTGAGGGAGCCATGCTCCGAGGAACTCTCCCTTTCTTCAGGGCCCGAGTCTCTCCTCCCCAAACTCACAATATGAATAATTCTATTCATCAAGCTTATTAGAAATCAGTATGGTTTAGCAGTGAGGGCACTAGGCTGGGACCAAGAAAAGTGTCTCTTTGTTCTGCTGTAGTGGGTATCTTTTGGAATATTACTTTCCTTTTGTGTGCCTCAGTTCTCCCCTCTGTAAAATGGGTATAATTTGCTGACTGCCATTATGAAAAGTTTTAAGATCTGCAGATGAAAAGTGCTATATTAGAGCTATTACTAATCCTATTGAGTGAAAGGCAAATTAAGCCCTGTTATTATATAGGCCTGTTTTTAGCCTGGGGAAGAATTTTGGTTTTGATTTTTGAAACTTTTATCCTTAGTAATTTGTGTGAATAAACAGCAAAGATACAGTGTTTTACTCCTACACAGCTAGATGGGTAGGTCAAGTGTAATGAGAAAAGATAAGGAACAGAGATGAATTATTGCTGGGTATGGTGCAAGTGTAATATATGGGCATACCATTGGAAGGTTGCCTGACTCCTCTCTTAAGCCAATGTTGAGCAACCTCCTAGGAGGGGCAGGAGAGATGGGGGGAGGCATGAGAAACACTAAAATCCAAAGAAATGCCTGTTCCCGACCAAAGCACGACCTCCCATTGGATACAAATTGGTGGTACCGAGCCCCCCATTCAAGCCCCCCCCCCCCCAAAAAAGACTATAAGTCACAAGATGTAGTACCAGAGGCTTGCCCTGCAGGTGTATTTAGGCCTGCTAACAAAGAGGAGATGGAAACCGGGACATGGGACTCTGCAGGGTCAGAGCTATGGATATTCTTGCTTGAAACCAACCCCAATAAGCATTGCCTGCACTTTGGACTTCTGAACTTCTGCTTTTTGCCGGCATGACAAAACCTGGGGCAAAGGCGAAGGGAAAGCCACTGCCTAGTTTTTGAAATATTAACCATGATCATAAAATATTAAAGGGGGCGAAGGTAAAGAAAAAGGCCTTCGCTATTGGATAAAATCAGGCCATTTTACTAGAGCGATACACATGCTATTCTGGGAACTGCAGTTTGGAGCTCATGCAAAATCGATTATCATCAAAGAAAAAAAAGGAGGGGTCCTGACAATGAGCCTCTATTTGATCCTCTTTGATGGCATGTTGAGTGTCTTGTATGGTCGTATTGCACAGGTCCTGCGCATTTAGAAACAAATAAGGAATATTTGTGCCTATTGGATAATCACCCTTGGGAAACAGTAGCATCTACAGGCAGAGGTACGGTAGACTGGGAAAGTCTAATGTTATTTGGCAGCTCTGACTGTCCTAACTTACAGAAATTAAGAAATTAATAAGCACCTTGGCATATACTGTGCAACTTTCTGGAGCTGAGAGAGTAGATTTTTCAGCTCCCTGAGAATCCACAGGCAGGAAGGCAGGGGAGATATCCTTTGTACATTTCTCCTTAAAAGAAAAATAGCTTACAAGGGACTCCAGTGCTAGAGCACAGAGAACATTGGACGGGCCACACTGGAGGTTGAAATTTGCCAAAGAACAGGCACAGCTCTGGTGAGGGCCTTTCTCTTTGTCTTCGCCCCATTTAGTATTTTACGATCATGTTTATCATTTCAAAAACTAGGCAGAGGATGCGGCATCCCACTAGGCCTTGCCCTAAAGCTCCTTATAAAACCTTCCATCTCTTATTGTTCTCTCATGCTTGGCCTCATTGCTCACTCTGCTGCTGTTCCCCATCTGTCCGTTGCCTTGTAATTAATCTCACCTCAGCAGAAACTCTTTTCTCCATGCTGTAGCCCTTCCTTCTGAGCATTGCTGTTACTATTCATGGTAGCACTCAGATGCCATGATTAGCAACAAGGTCCTCTTTGTGTTTAAAAGAGGTTTAAAAACAAACAACAGGAAGTTTTTCTTCATGCAGCGCACAGTCAACCTGTGGAACTCCTTGTCCGAGGATGTTGTGAAGACCAGAAGTTTAACAGGGTTCAAAAAAGAACTAGAGAAATTCATGGAGATTAGGTTCATCAATACTTATTAGCCAGGATGGGAAGGAACGGTGTCCCTAGTTTTTGTTTGTCAGAGGCTGGAAATGGATGACAGGAAAGGGATCACTTGATGATTACATGTTCCATTCACTTACACTGGAGCATCTGGCACTGGCCACTGTTGAAAGATAGGACACTGAGCTATATGGACCTTTGGTCTGACAGAGTATGGTTGTTCTTACGTTCTTACGTTTTTATGTTCTTATGTGTTAGGTGCTGTCTAAACAGAGAGCTAGACAATCTTTGCCCCCAAAACTTTATTGTAAGTGCCCAGTTCATTACTGGATTACTTCCTTTTTACACCACCATGACTTTGATGGTGTTATATCGGTCTACGCCCCTACCCTCACAGAACAAAAGGAAGTTTTTCTTCACAACATCCTCTGGCAAGGAGTTCCGCAGATTGATTGTGCGCTGTGTGAAGACCAGGACTTTAACAGGGTTCCAAAAAGAGCTACATAGATTCATGGAGGACAGATCCATCAATAGTTTTTAGTCAGGATGGGCAGGGATGGTTTCCCTAGCCTCTGCTTGTCAAAAGCTGAGAATGGGTGACAGGGGAGGGATCACATGATGATTTCCCATTCTGTTCACTCTCTCTGGGACACTTGGCATTGGCCACTGTCAGACGAAAGGATACTGGGCTAGGTGGGCCTTTGGTCTGACTCAGTATGGCCATTTTTAAGATCTACCTGGTTCTGAACATCAAACAATGCCATGATGAACCATGTCCCTAGATGCTATTCCTTAGAAAAAAGAATGAAAAGTGCTACAAATGGAGAGCTAGTTTTTAGCCATTGCAGGAGATGCTTTGTGCATGTTCCTAGCTTAGACAAACAGTGAAGGAAGAAAGTGCCCGGGAAAGGCACACACTGACAAAGAGCAAAGGACACAACCCGCTTCATAGCTACACAAGGCAAATCAATTTAATGTCTTTCATTACTGCCTGAAAATGGAAACTTCCATGTGAACAATAAACTTTAATCTGGTTGACAACAGTTTAAAAAATGCACTGAAAGCAAGTTTCGGCTGCATGACATACTTTATGACACTTATTAAAAAGAGCCAATTAACCTGCCCAATGGTACATTTTAACTTGTTTTCTAAAAGGAAAGGCAGCAAAAGGGCAAAGTTTTTCATTTGGGATGTTCTCAGCTGTTTTTTTCCCCCCTGTAAGTGAAGGACATTGCCACTGTCACTGCTCCTAACCAGTCCAGTCTGAAATATATGCTACTGTTGAGCCACTGACCCATACTGACAGAGAGAATGGCTGCCCATTGTGTAAAACTTCATAGACATTGCAGTTGGCTGTAGTAATTTGTTAATTATGGTAATGATGACACTATATCTATTGGATATTACAAGGAATTCTGCTTGCACCCACTTAAGCTAAGGTTGCAGAGATGCTCCATTTTTTTTTTTTTTTTTTGCAGTCTCTGAATTTTCCCAAGCATGGGGGCTAGATTTATTTATTTTTCTTACCCTACAAGTTTGGTGGATGACCACTTCTTCTCTGGTGAGTTATCTGTGCAAAATCCTGTCTGCCATTTTTGAGTTGGGGAGATGCAGGGACAAAAAAGCTTGTGCTCATAGCACCTAGCAGTTTCTATTGACCAAAACATCATTATCCTACATGCTGTACAAACACACAACAAAAGATGGTCCTTGTCCCAGAGAGTGTAGGAAAAACAAACCAAGCCAAATTGCACTTTGTTTTTAAATGTAACAGACTTCAACTTTCATACACATGACTGGCATGGGGAAAAAAATAAGGAAGTGTTATTTTGTCCTTTTCATAATAGAAGAACTAGGGGCCACCAAATGAAATTAAGAGGCAATACGTTTAACAGGCCACTGTTGGAAGACAGGTTACTGGGCTAGATGGACCTTTGACCTGACCCAGTATGGCCTTTCTGATGGTCTAGAGCTGCACAGATGCACAGAAGTTCATGTAGCTATTTGGGTTTAAACCAGCTGGGGTTAAGAACATCTGATGTTCTGGCCTCTTGTAGCTACAGCAATGTTGACTGAACCCCAAAAGGATGAAAGATAGCTTGTATGTAGCCCTCCTAGAGGACTAGTGTCTTTATTTGGCTTGTGATTGAAAGACACTTTTGAACATGCTCAGGGGGACACCTACCGAACATTTTTTTTTCAAATTTAATGAAGCTTTGTTTAATGATAACATCACTGGACCTGTTCCCAATCTGGTCCTCAAAAAATCAGTTTTTGCTTCTCCCAGGGGGCTGCTGGAACATTTATTGAAGAGAAGGTATATGTATCACATTGGCACACATGTTATATTAAAAGCAAGAGGAAAACCAAGGACAGGGTAGGTCCATTGCTCAGTGAAGAGGAAGAAACAATAACAGGAAACTTGGAAATGGCAGATGTGCTTAATAACTTCTTTGTTTTGGTTTTCACCAAGAAGATTGATGGTGGTGGGATGCCTAACATAGTGAATGCTAGTGGAAATAGGATAGGTTTAGAAATTAAAATTTAAAAAAAGTTAAAAATTACTTAGAAAATTTAGATGTCTTCAAGTCACCAGGGCCTGATGAAATGTGTCCTAGAGTACTCAAGGAGCTAATAGAGGAAGCATCTGAGCCTTTAGCTATCATCTTTGAAAAGTCATGGAAGTCAAGAGAGAATACTGGAAAAGGGCAAATATAGTGCCCATCTATAAAAAGAGAAATAAGAACAACCCAGGAAACTACAGACCGAGAAGCTAAATTTCTATGTCAGGGAAGATAATGGAGCAAGTAATTAAGGAGTTCATCTGCAAACATTTGGAAGATAATAAGGTGATAGGTAACAGCCAGCATGGATTTGTACAGAACAAATCATGTGAAATCAATTTGATAGCTTTCTTTGATAGGATAACAAGTCTTGTGGATGATGGAGAAGCGGTGGATGTGGTATACCTGGACTTCAGTAAGGCATTTGATACAGTCTCGCATGATCACCTTATTGATAAACTAGGAAAATACAACCTAGAGGGGGCTACTATAAGGTGGGTGCATAACTGGCTGGATAACCATTCTCTGAGAGTAATTATTAACCGTTCACAATCATGCTGGAAGAGCATAACAAGTGGGGTTCTACAGGGGTCTGTTTTGGGACCGGTTCTTTTCAATATCTTCATCAATGATTTAGATCAGGGCAACTCAACTTTGGAAGCTCTAGGGGTCACAATGATACTCACAGCACTTGCCGAGGGCTGCAACTTAAGTGTGGTTGCATATACATGTAAATATATATGCAAATATATGCAAATAGCTTATTTCACACTGATGGGCCTGAATACAGAACACTTCCCACAATGCCCTGGTGCTCCTGGTACTTCCTCCCTGAGGGCTAGAAATGCCGACACCCTTTACCCGTCTGTTCCAGCCAGCCCTTCTGCTTGCATCTTTCAGTGCTCACTCCGCCTGGGAGACACCTTGCCGTTATAGAGCGTTTTCCCAGTAGAAGTCATGTTCAAAAGATCCCACCTGTGGGCCACATGTTGAGACCCACGTAAACCTAAACTGCACTGCAGGCCACAAACAAATGGGCTGTGGACCGCATGCGGCCTGCGGCCCGCGTGTTGAGTAGCCCTGATTTAGATAATGGCATATAGAGTACAACTGACAGATGATACCAATCTGGGAGAGGTTGCAACTGGTTTGGAGGATAGGATCACAATTCAAAATGATCCAGAGAAACTAGAGAAATGGTCTGAGGTAAATAAGATGACGTTTAATAAGGACAAATGCAAAGTACTCCACTTAGGAAGGAACAATCAGTTTCACGCATACAGAATGGAGAGTGACTGTCTCGGAAGGAGTACTGCAAAAATGGATGTAGAGGTTATAATGTACCACAAGCTAGCTATGAGTCAGCAGTGTGACATTGTGGGAAAAAAAGCAAACAGCAAAAGGCAATCTTTGAGGATGTTGCCAATTACAAAATATCGGTAAGCTCATGCTAGTTTTCTGTAATTTCTTCAAGAGCGATGATGAGTTCTGCAGTTACCCTCATGAAAATTGTGACATAGTTGCAAAAAACAGCAAAACGTGATTCTAGGGTGCATTAACAGGAATATTGTGAGCAAGACACAAGAAATCATTCTTCTGCTCTACTCTACGCTGATTAGGCCTCAGTTGGAGTATTGTGTCCAGTTCTGGGCACCACATTTCAAGAAAGATGTGGACAAATTGAAGAAGGTCCAGAGAAGAGCAACAAGAATGATTCAAGGTCTAGAGAACATGACCTATGAAGGAAGACTGAAATAATTGGGCTTGTTTAGATTAGAAAAGACTAAGAGGGGAAATGATAGCAGTTTTCAAGTATCTAAAAGGGTGTTACAAGGAGGAGGGAGAAAATTGTTCCCCTTGGCCTCTAATTATAGGACAAGAAGCAATGGACTTAAATCGCAGCAAGGGAGGTTTAGGTTGGACATTAGGAAAAACTTCCTAACTGTCAGAGTGGTTAAACACTGGAATAAATTGTCCAGGGAGATGGTGGAATCTCCATCACTGGAGATATTTAAGAGCAGGTTAGACAGACATCTATCAGGGATGATCTAGATGGTGCTTAGTCCTGCCATGAGGGCAGGGAACTGGACTTGATTATTTCCCGAGATACCTTCCAGTTCTAGTTTTCTATGATTCTATGATAGTAAAGATCCAACAAAAATGGGGGGGGGGAAGCCTTAATGTCACTGTGATGAGGCGGGCTGCCTCCACCCCGTGGAGACAGGTCCGCCCCGCACTGACCCGGCAGTTGTGCTCTCTCTTCTGGGGGCGGCTTGGGGAGTGCAGGTGGTGTGCGGTCCTTGCACCGCCGCTGCCACTCAGCTGAGGCTAGAGGCGGGGCCAGGAGAGGATCCCCGTCAATGCACCAGGGCCGGGGACGGAGGTGGACGGACGTGGCGCACGCAGCGCCTGACGTCACACCATGAGGGCATCAGAGGGAGGCATTTTTTAAACCCGGGCGAAGAGGGGCTAGGGGAGGCCCTGGAAGGCAGGACCCGGTGAGGGAGAGTGGGCACCGGGAGGAAGGAGAGGAGAGGGTGGGAAGGACCACCCTGGAGAGGCAGAACCAGGGACCAAGAGCTGGGTCCCTGGGGCGCCAGGCGACGGGCGAAGGGACGAGGGAGTAGGAAGCAGCCCAGGGTAGGGCACGGAGCCGGCGAGCCGGTGAGTTTCGGGCATTTGCCCCGCCGGCTGGGCAGGTTCAGGCGGACCTGACCTTAGGGCCCTGGGCTGGGGCCCGTGAGAGAGGGAGGGCCCGGGCCCCCTATCCCCACGACCCAGAGCAGCAGTGGAATAACGCGCTAGGCAGTGGACTAGAGTGAGCTGAGACTGTTAAAGACTTAATCCGGGGGGGGGTGAGAACACGGGTGGAGGTGTTTAAGTACGCAGTGGCCTACACAGGGTGGGCCCCCACCAGTACACATGGTGGAGAACGTGGGCACAGTCTAAGACCCCTAGACATTAGAGTGAAGGGGGAGGTGTTTCATTAATTAAAAAAAAAAAAAGCCTGGAAACGGGGAGAAAAAGGAGGCGCACTGAGGGGGAGCGGGACAGGGCGCATACTCCCGTAGGGCACGAGGAGCAAGTACTTTGGAGGATGGAGGCCGCGGACGTATTCAAGTGGCTGACGGAAAACCAACGGCAGCAACAACAGCAGCAGACGTCCCTCTTGCAGCAGCTGGCCGCCCAGCAACTGGATCAGCAGAAACAGCTCGTGAAGGACTTATCAGAACAGTACCAAGCACAACAGGAATGATGGGTGAGACAATGGAGGAGCCTCGGATGGGGGCAGCCCCTGACGCAAGGGGGGGAGACGGCGGACGGAGGGACCCTGGACCAGTTGCCAGTGAGACTAGCCAAAATGGGGCCCTCAGACGATCCCGAAGCATTTTTAACCACCTTTGAAAGGGTGGCCACCGCCGCCAGCTGGCCAGAACAACACTGGGCCACGATTCTGGCTCCCTACCTTACGGGTCCAGCCCAGCTGGCCTATCGGAGCTTAGATGCACGAGATGCCCTACATTATTTTAAAGTCAAAGAGGCCATATTAGACCAGCTAGGGATCACCCCAAAGATGTATCGTCAACGGTTCCGGCAGGAAAAGTATCCGCCGGGGGCACGACCACGGGTGGTGGCCCAACGGCTGCGGGATGTCGGCTGGCGCTGGCTCGAGCCAGACCAGCAGACGGGGCCCCAAGTGGCGGAGAAAGTAATATTAGAACAGTTCGTGCATATTCTGCCCGGGGAAGGCCAACACTGGGTTCGGCGGCACCACCCATTGTCACTTAGTGAGGCAGTGACACTGATGGAGGACTACCTGACAGCCGAGTCAGGGGAAGGAGGGAGCGCGGGTCGGAGAGAGAATGTCCCCGGGGCGGGAAGAGGGGTTCGGCAGGCACAGCAGGGAGAGAGCCGGGCGACGGGTAACCCCACAGTCCGGGGTGGGGGTGGGGGGCGAGACGTTTGGCCCCCGTGTAGAGTAGACCCGTGAGGGAAGGGCCCATGGAGCGGCCGCCACCCCAAGAAGCCCGGCGAGAAAGTCCACCCCCACCAAGGCTACCAATGGGAGCATGCTACCAGTGCAGCCAGGAGGGGCACTTTAAGCGGGACTGCCCGTACATGGATTGTTCCTACGGATAGGTAATGGTTGGGCGAGGCGAGCCGGGGTCACAAGGGTATGGGAGAATATTAAGGGAAGTAGAGGTGGAGGGCCGAGCAGTCACGGCCCTGATAGATTCAGGGTATGGCCAGACCCTAGTACGGGCTGATCTCGTGGAAGTGGAGGAGCCCGAGGACCCCCAGTACTCGTCCAATGCGTGCACGGGTGGGTGGAATCATACCCCACGATGTGGGTGTGCCTTAGGGACGGGAACCAGGAGGGGTGGGCCTACGTAGCCCTTGTCCCAGGACTAGTCTATCCCGTCCTCCTCGGCCGAGATTGGAGGGGTTCTGAGCGGGCCCTCCGAGAGTGGCCAAGGCGAGAATCTGAGGAGGGGGGAGCAGCTCTGGCCACCGACAGCGCAGGGACACGGCGAGAGGGAGCCGGCAGAGGGAGGGGGTTCGAGGGGGACACAGTTGAGGAGGAGTGGTCGGCAGACTTCGTGAGGGAACAGAGGGAAGACCCCCTCCTGCGTCAGGCCTGGGAGAACACCGCTGCAAACATGGAGACAGAGGACACTCCGAGAATGGCACTGACCTACCCGCATTTCGAGATCCAAGGGGACCATCTCTACCGGATAAACGAGGGGAGGGAGGAAGGAGAAGTGACCTCCCAACCATTGGTACCGGGCAAGTACCACCGGCGATTGCTAGAACTAGCACATAGTAACCCGTGGGCGGGACACCTAGGGTACGAGAAGACCGTACGCCGTCTGCTCCAAAAGTTTTATTGGCCGAGTATTTACCGGGCCGTGAGAGACTTCTGTGACTCATGTCCAGAGTGTCAAAAAACGGGGTCGGGGAGGGTGCCCAAGGCCCCGCTAGTTCCGCTGCCGGTGATAGATGTTCCGTTCCAGAGAATAGCATTGGACCTGGTCGGCCCCTTAGAGCGGACACGGAACCGGTACCAGTATATTCTGGTAGTCATTGATTATGCGACCCATTACCCGGAGGCGGTACCCTTGCGAAACACCACCGCCCCCACGCTAGCTGGACAACTGATCAAGATTTTCTCAAGGGTAGGCCTGCCAAAAGAAATCCTCACGGATCAAGGGACCAACGTCACTTCGCAGTTGATGAAAGAGTTATGCCGTCTCCTGCGGGTGAAGACATTAAGGACCTCAGTCTATCATCCCCAAACCGACGGGCTCATCGAAAGGTTTAACCGGACGCTTAAAGGTATGCTTAGAAAGTTCGTGGAGGAGGAACCGAAGGAGTGGGATCAGGCCCTGCCTGCGCTGATGTTCGCAGTGAGGGAAGTACCCCAAGCCTCTACAGGCTTTTTGCCCTTTGAATTACTATATGGTCGGCAACCCTGGGGGATCTTAGATATCATCAGGGAGTCCTGGGAAGAGCAGTCAACACGGGTGCAGGGGACCATACCGTATATCCTTAAGTTGAGGGAAAGATTACACCGAGTTGGGGAATTCGCTAGGCAGAACCTTGTAGAAGTGCAGAGACGTCAAACCCAATATTACAACCAGAATGCCCGGGTACGTACCTTCCAGCCGGGGGATCGGGTCCTCCTACTGCTACCCGAACAATCATCCAAGCTATTAGCGCGGTGGCAGGGCCCTTTTGAAGTAATTCGCAGAGTAGGGGAGGTAAATTACGAAATTAGAATGCCCGGGAGGAAATCCACAAACATTTACCATGTCAACCTCCTTAAGGTGTGGCGGGCCAGGGAGGGACTGGTCGGACACGTTGGAGGGCAGCGAGAGGGAAGGGTATCCCGGGGTCTCTGGTTGGGACTACACCTAACCCCAGAGCAACGAAATGAGCTCCTGGACCTCCTAGACAAGTTCCCACAGGTTCTGACGGAAGCCCCGGGCCATACTAGCATGACGAGCCATCACATCATGACAGAGCCCAGGTGTACAGTCCGCGACCAAGTCAGACCCCTCCCGCGGAAGCTATGGGACATGGTACGAGTAGAGGTAGGAAAGATGCTGCGCTGGGGGGGTTATCGAGGAGTCACATAGCGCATGGAGAAGCCCCGTCGTCCTGGTCCCCAAGGCCGACGGAACGATCCGGTTCTGTATCAACTTTCGGAAAGTCAACGCAGTGTCGCAGTTCGACACCTACCCCATGCCGAGAGTAGATGAGCTGCTGGAAAGATTAGGAGCTGCTCGGTACCTATCCACGATCGACCTGTCCAAAGGATACTGGCAGATCCCGTTAACGGCAGAATCCCGTGAGAAAACAGCTTTCTCTATGCCCTTTGGGTTATACCAATTTGTGAGGATGCCGTTCGGACTCCATGGGGCAGCGGCCACGTTCCAGCGGCTGATGGACAGGGTACTACGACCGCATGAGCACTACGCAGCCGCTTATATAGATGATATAATCATCTATAGCACAACCTGGTCCGAACACCTGCAATGAGTGGACGCCGTACTATCATCATTACACGAGGCGGGGCTGACGGCCAACCCGGCCAAATGCCATTTCGACGAACGAGAAGTGTTGTACTTGGGTTACACAGTGGAGGAAGGTAAGATCCGACCCCAAATAGGTAAAATCGAGGCTTTACGGGACTACCCGGCTCCGACTATGAAACGACAGGTCCGGCAGTTTCTGGGACTCGCCAGTTACTATCGGCGGTTTGTCCCGGACTTCGCGGCCTTGGCCGCCCCATTGATAGACCTGACGCGAAGTGCAGCCCCAAGAAAGGTACGGTGGGACGCGGGGTGCGAAGAGGCCTTTAGGGTCCTGAAACAACGGCTGACGCGGGTCCCAGTGTTAGCTCAGCCCGATTTCTCTAAACCATTCATTCTACAAAAGGACACCTCCGAGCAGGGGTTCGGGGCCATGCTCTCCCAAGGGAAAGGAGGGGAGGAACACCCGATCGTGTACGTTAGCCGTAAACTGTTGCCCCGAGAGCAAAAGTACTCTACAATAGAAAAAGAGGCATTAGCCGTAAAATGGGCGGTTGATACATTGCGATATTATCTCCTAGGCAGCTCCTTCACGGTGGTAACCGACCACGCCCCCCCTTCAGTGGCTCCTGGCCATGAAAGACTCCAATGCCCGCATCATGAGGTGGTACCTGGCGTTACAACCTTATCGTTTTGAGGTCAGCCACCGGGCCGGGAAGACCCACGGGAACGCGGACTTTTTCCTCAAGAATCACAGACGAGGAGAGGGAAACCCAAACAAGGGCAGTGGGGAACTTGGGGGGGGAGGTGTGTGACGAGGTGGGCTGCCTCCACCCCGTGGAGACAGGTCCACCCCGCACTAACCCGGCGGTTGCACTCTCCCTTCTGGGGGCAGCTCAGGGAGTGCAGGCGGCGTGAGGTCCTTGCACCGCCGCCGCCACTCAGCTGAGGCTAGAGGCAGGGCCAGGAGAGGATCCCCGTCAACGCGCCAGGGCCGGGGACGGAGGTGGGCGGACGTGGCGCACGCAGCGCCTGACGTCACACCGTGAGGGCGTCAGAGGGAGGTATTTTTTAAACCCGGGCGAAGAGGGGCTAGGGGAGGCCCTGGAAGGCAGGACCCGGTGAGAGAGAGTGGGCACCGGGAGGAAGGAGAGGAGAGGGTGGGAAGGACCACCCTGGAGAGGCAGAACCAGGGACCAAGAGCTGGGTCCCTGGGGCGCCAGGCGACGGGCAAAGGGACGAGGGAGTAGGAAGCAGCCCAGGGCAGGGCACGGAGCTGGCGAGCCGGTGAGTTTCGGGCATTTGCCCTGCCGGCTGGGCAGGTTCAGGCGGACCTGACCTTAGGGCCCTGGGCTGGGGCCCGTGAGAGAGGGCGGGCCCGGGCCCCCCTATCCCCACGACCCAGAGCAGCAGTGGAATAACGCTCTGGGCAGTGGACTAGAGTGAGCTGAGACTGTTAAAGACTTAATCGGGGGGGGGGGGTGAGAACACGGATGAAGGTGTTTAAGTACGCAGTGGCCTACACGGGGTGGGCCCCCACCCGTACAGTCATGAACAAGAGAAAAATCATGACATGGGAAGACTAGTGAAACTTCCCAGCAGGTTTCATTGAATCCTCCAATGTTCTAAGTGTAACCCCCTTTTTTCCTCCCCGGGTTACTCAGGAGCAGGTCACACTCACAGGTGTGCCTGGGCGCCTGATGGTTTTAACATAAAAGGAGATCCTGAGCACCCCAGTGGTGATGTTGTTTAATTGGGGAAAACCTTATCCACCCCCTTGCTGCAGTCCCTTGCTCATAAAGAACATACAATGGCGGTGCCTCCACCTGGCTGGCCTTGTACACACTTACTGGTGTGCCTTGAGAGCCTCCAGGAATAAACTCATTCCAGCAATAATCCGGGGGTACGTCTACACTAGCCCCATAGTTCAAACTAGAGAGGCTAATGAGGGCGACCGAAATTGCAAATGAAACGCAGGATTTAAATATCCCGTGCTTCATTCGCATGTTCCCGGGCGGTCGCCATTTTGGAAACTGACTAGCCCGGAATAACTGCCCGTGTCTACATGCAGCAGTGAAACGGGAGTTTGAAGTAAATCCCTTAACTCGAATAAGCTGTTACTCCTCGTGGAATGAGGTTTAACAGCTAATTTGAGTTAAGGGTTTACTTCGACCTCCCGTTTCACTGCCGTGTGTAGATGCGGGCAGTTATTCCAGGCTAGTCAGTTTCCAAAAATGGCGACCACCCGGGAACATGCTAATGAAGCGCAGGATATTTAAATCCTGCGCTTCAGTTGCAATTTCGGTCGCCCTCATTTGCCTCCCTAGTTCGAACTAGTGGGCTAGTGTAGACGTACCCTAAATCTAATTCCATAACAACAGCTACAAATCATATACATCTAATAGATTACATTATAATAAACAATCTTTACTTAACTTAAATAAACAGGGTTGAACAGATTAACAATGAATAACATTAACAAAGTGCACAACAATAATTAGAACTTATATAGCTAGCATTTGCACTGCCAATATTGATCCCACCCCAGAGTGTGCACACCCCTGGACTCAGAGTCCCAGACGCTTGCTTGCGTGGGCGCGCCTGAAGAACTGCAGCTGTAATGGAGATTCGCGGGAGGCAGTGTGTACGAGGGTCCAAGCTAGGCAGCAGCTCTGTCCCAGGAAGCACTTTCCCAAAAAAGCCCAATTACTTACAGTCTCATGCTGTGCCTATCAGAAGCAGCCTGCTAGATCCCAGTTCCACAGGCATCTAGTCCCAGTCTGTAGCTGCACTCCAACAGCCCCTGGACTGGATCAAACTCCTCCACAGCAGCCTGGCTCCACTTCTCTTCCAAAATCCAAGGGCAGAGGCCCAGACTGCTAGGCCACCCTTCTCATGCACATGGAGAGACTCCCATCTCCCACACAAGAGTCACTTCCTTCCTGTTTTTCCCAAGGGCTCATGGGAATTGTAGTCTATGAGGCTGGATTGCAGCACACAGGGTCTTCCCAGAAAATAAGCAGAGGCACCTTTAGTAAGGGGACTACATAAGCTTTACCCACAATAATATTTCTTTACATTATGCTTATCTATGGTTATCCTCATTTTTCTCCAGCCCACCCCATCTCCTCTCAGGCAAAGTGAGGTAGAGCTAGAAATTCAATTTCCAGTTCCTTGTCCTGCCAGTATGTCGTAATGAAATCTTGACAAATGTAGAGACCTGCAAATCTGTGGTTATCTGTTTTATATCCATTGGCATCCGCGGCCAATTTGGGTATGTTTACACTAGCCCCCTAGTTCGAACTAGGGAGGCTAATGTAGGCATTCGAACTTGCAAATGAAGCCCGGGATTTAAATATCCCGAGCTTCATTTGCATGTTCCCGGGCGGGCACCATTTTTAAATCCCCCTAGTCCGAACTAACTGCCCGCGGCTACACGCGGCAGTTAAAAGTTAATTCGAACTAAGTCCTTAGTTCGAATTAACTGTTACACCTCATTCCACGAGGTGTAGCTATGGGCAGTTAGTTCGGACTAGGGGGATTTAAAAATGGCGCCCGCCCGGGAACATGCAAATGAAGCCCGGGATATTTAAATCCCGGGCTTCATTTGCAAGTTCAAATGACTACATTAGCCTCCCTAATTCGAACTAGGGGGCTAGTGTAGACATACCCTTTTTGTAGATACAGACGCAGATACAAATTTTGTGTCTAGAACCTTGTAGATGTGCCAATATCTCAAGTATCTGTATCATGGATGTGGATAGCCTCTGATCATTTTTTCAGATGCAGATGTGGACACTGATACCAATTTTGTAGCCACACAGGGCTCTAATATGCCTTTTGCCATAGACTGGAGGGATCACCCCCCCACACACACAGTTAAGGAATTTCTTCCCTGCCTCTGGCTGATTCAAAACACAGATCATGATTATTGGCAGGTTCACTAATATCTGCAAACATATTGGTGAACTTAAGCTAAGTTTTAAGTGAAGCTGGATCACATGGCAATCCTGTGTGTCCCTTAGTTCCACAGATTTTAAGAACAAAAAGGATCATTGTCATAAACTAATGTGAACACCTTCGTAACACAGGTCACATAATTTTGCCTGCTAATTCCCGCTCTGAACCCAATAACCTGAGGATGAAGAAAATACAAAGGCCAGGTTCTCCAGTCCACTAAGGATACTTTGGGCTACTTATGCAAGGCAAAGAAGTCTTAAATTAATCGGAAATTTTCCCTCGGTTGGGAGAAAACTCTGCTGCCATAGAGCTGGAAGAAGTGGTGTACCTGTCTCCAACATCACCGTGCCCATGCTCCAGGGCTACGTCTAGACTGGCATGATTTTGCGCAAATGCTTTTAAAGGAAAAGTTTTTCCATTAAAAGTATTTGCGCAAGAGAGCGTCTAGATTGGTACGGACGCTTTTGTGCAAAAGCACGAAAAGCGTCCATGCCAATCTAGACGCGGTTTTGCGCAAGAAAGCCCCGATCGCCACTTTCGCGATCGGGGCTTTTTTGCGCAAAACAAATCTGAGCTGTCTACACTGGCCCTTTTGCACAAAAGCTTTTGCACAAAAGGACTTTTGCCCGAACGGGAGCATCAAAGTATTTGCGCAAGAAGCACTGATTTCTTACATTAGAACGTCAGTGTTCTTGTGCAAATTCAAGCGGCCATTGTAGACAGCTGGCAAGTTTTTGCGCAAAAGCGGCTGCTTTTGCGCAAAATCATGCCAGTCTAGATGCAGCCCAGGTGTAAGATGTGGACATTAAAAAGTGGGTGGGGTGTGTTGGGCAGGAGGAAGGTTGGCCGAATGGAGCTCCTCTTTGCCAAAATCTTCTTGTAGCAAAAGTGACCTTATGTCAAGAGTGCCAATGGTGTATGTTAAATCAGGACCCCCTCTGCTTTAACTTATACCAAAGTCAGGCTATTTTAAATCTGGGAAAAGCAACCGGTTTCCTGTGGTAATACCATTCCAACCCAGGACATTAGGGCTTTGAATTTAGATTTAGGGATCTATTCAGAACAATGTTTTGCCACTTCAGAGACTTCATCACAATGTATTCAAATCAAGAGTTCTAATTTCTAATCTCTCTATAATTTTGTGATCTTGGGGAACTTCTTTTCTTTTCTTTTGAGAAAGATTGATAAGCAGGTGGGATTTTATAGTCCTTATGTTTCAAGGAGCTATTATTTCCCCCGCCTTAAAAAGGAAATTAATAATCTCATCTAAACAGAAGTGGGATTGTTCCCACTTTCCTAGGCAAAGCAATGAAAGGAAGAACACAATGGAAGCAATTGCTGAAGTAAACCACGAATAAAGAAAACAACCTGCAAAAGAACACCTGCCAAAGAGACAATGAACTTGAATACAATAGTGAAGTAAGGAAAATGCCAGTCTTCCTGATAGTTCAAATCACAGCCAGAAGGTATCAAGCATTTATGAGTTATAGATATAAAATAATTAGAGGTTCCTCAACTTGTTTCTATGTAACCCCCAGCTGAGATCTTGCAAACATCTGCAGTAAACTAGAAACATAGAACTTACCAGCCTGGATCTGTCTCACAGTCTATCAAATCCAATATCCTATATCACACAAAGGCCAGAATCACATGGTTCAGAGGCAGATGCAAGATCCCTAGAGTAGGCAGAAAACACCTACTCTTATGTATCACCTTGTGGTGATAGATCTCAAATGTGGACAAATTGGAGAGACTATAGATGAAAACAAACAATGATAAAAGATTTTGTAAATCTGACATATAAGTAAAGATTGAAAAAAACTGGGCATGTTTAGTCCCGAGAAAAGTCAGAAGGGAAGTCCTGATAGCCTTCAAATATCTTTCCTCCACTGAAGCTGGAGAAAAATTGATCACTATTCTCTTTGAGACAGTGTTTCCTAGCCTAAATCTCTCTTGTTTCAGGTTAAGCTCATTCCTTCTTATCTTAAGGGATATTATAGAGGATGGTGAAATACAGCAATAAGTTACCACAGGAGGTTGTGGAATCCCCATCATGGGAATTTTTTTATGACTAGTGTATACAAACACCAGTCAGGTATGGTCTAGATGATCTCTCAGGCTATGTCTACACTACAGAGCTTTTTTTTTTAAAAAACAGCCTTTTTTTCCGAAAAAAACTCACTTACGTCCACACTGCAATCATGTTCTTTCGAAAAAAATTGAAAGAGCAGAGGGGTTTTTCCCCTCTTTCTATGAGGAAGAAGCCTTCTTCCGAAGGAGCTCTTTCAGAAAAAGGCATGTGTGGACGGAGAAGAGGGAGTTCTTTCAAAAAAAGAGGAAAGAGGTAAAAGCACTGGTGCCCTGGTGGCCACTCTGTCCATAGTAATCACAGCTTAAATGTGAGATAGCATCCATATAGTGTGGACGCTATCTTTCAAAAAAACAGATCGCTTTTTCGATGCGCTTTGACAGTGTGGACTTTTTCTTTCCGAAGAAGATTTATTGGAAGATCTCTTCCAGAAAAGCTTCTTCCGAAACAAGCCTGCAGTCTAGACATAACCTCTAGGTCCCTTCCTGCCCTACATTTCTACAGTTATTCTCATTGGATAGATGGGAACACCCAAGGTGAATTGACTTGCCCAAGGTCACACAGCAGACTAAACACAGAGCCAGGAATAGAACCAGCATTTCTGAGGACCAGCCCACTGCTCTATCCACTAGGGAAGGCTGCACTTTGGGCTAAGCTGTTCCTTATTGAATTCTCCAGCTAGTCCTTAAAAAAATTGAGCACCCCTAATTCTCTGAAACGTGGGACTTTTACCCTGCCAAAACTGTTTTTTTTAGGGTTTAACATTAAAACGCTGAATATTTTTGTTCTCTATATAAATATCCAATTCCTTTTAGAATCTTGATAAATACCTAGGAAGGGAGGGGAGTAGATCATCCCCTGGTGTACATTGTCAGATCTCCCATGAATTCAGTGTAGTCCAGACAAATATCTGCTCTTTGGCTTAGTATCACCCTTTAGCAGAGAGTTCCACAGCCTAATTTATGTGCAAAAAATTTCCTTATATCACATTTGCATTTTTCCCTACTAAAATTGTAGAAGCAGGTGTGAACCAGTGAAGCTATGGATGGTTTGTGGCAACCTTACTCACCTTGAGTAGCAACTGTACATTACAACAATCCCTAAAAGGGAATCGTGTAATCTGGTGCAATAGCGTTATAGCTCAGAAAAATTATTCTAGATTTTTTAACAGTTACAAATGTAGCATTGCCAAATTTTCTGGTATGAAATAATTTCTGTAAATTGATCAGAACTACCATGTTGTGGGTATTGGAGCAGAAATCTCATAAGCGAGACTTTTGCAAGATTTCTATGATGTCCTCATTTGGTCCCTACCAGATATACCAGGAGCCAAGCTGTTCTCCAGATTATATTTGGTGCTTCTGGTTCTGGTCTTTGCCAGATGAACGACAACAGAAACATTGTCTGCAATAATGTAGACAGACAGGGCATGTCTACACTAGGAAATTATTTTGAAATAACACCTGAAATAACTATTTCAAAATAAAGCTTCTTTCCTGAGGAAAGCAGGAGTTCAGATTTTGAAATAACCAGCCTGTTATTTTGAAATAATGGGCTTGGTAGTGTGGACACTCCACTTATTATTTCAAAATAATGGGAGTAATCATGTATATAGTAGCCCAACATCTGTGAGTCTGTAACACGGAAATGCTGGCTGTTCCCTCGGGGCGGTGCTGCTGCTGAAATGCTGGCTGTTCCCTCTGGGAGGCCCGTGCTGCATGGGGAGTGCGGGGCCCAAATGGCCGCTTGCGCCACTTGCTACCCCACGGTGGCCCAGCTGAGCGGCGCAGAAGTCAGCCGAGCACCACGGCGGGAAGCGAAGGGGAGTGGGGTGGTGACGTGCGGCGTGACAGCGGCTCCAGGCCCCGCCCCCTGGCCGTGAACATCACTGCCCCCCTTTGCCTCTCACTGTGGTGCTCGGCTGACTTCTGCACCGCTCAGCCAGGCCGCCGCACGGGAGCAAGTGGCACAAGCGGCCATTTGGGCTCCGCGGTCCCCCGAGTGAGAGGCAGGAGTGGGAGGAGAAGAGAAAGAGAGAGAGAGAGAGAGAGAGAGGCAGGAGGCAGAGGAGAGCTGAGAGAGAGAGAGAGGGGGAGGCAGTAGGAGGACGAGAGAGAGAGAGAGAGACTGGAGGCTCAGGAGAGAAAACTGACGTGGAGGAGAGACCTGAAAATCCCGTCTTATGATGGGCTAATTGGCTAGTTTTGAAATAACTCCCTAGTGTAGGCCAGGCCACAATGACTTAAAGAGTGTGAGTCATGTGAATCTAGGCACTTTTGAAAATTCTATCCAGTGATCCTATAACAGATAGAATTAAGGGAAAAAGTTTCCCGTCGTTCCTAGTTAAAATCTAGTAACGAAGAACACCTAGCTCTTATATAGCCCTTTTCACTCTTAGGTGTCAAAGCACTTTCCAAAGAGGTCAGTATCACTGGAAGCTAGGTCTGAGAAACACAGCAATGATGGATTGCACAGAAGTTTAAAACATGCTGTGCACACTACCAAACTTTGGGATCTGGTTCTCTTTAGAATGCCTTTTGCTGAATCTGTACACACAGAAATGGAGTGTAGAATGGGTACAGGAAGAGAGGGGAGTCCCTGAGGGTATGTCTACACTACAGTTGAGGGCTAGCCTCCCTGTCTGTGTGTACAGTATACAGACTTCTATTCCAGGGCTTCAGATTAGCATGCTAAAAATAGCTGCATACTGACTGTGACATTGGCAGAGGCTCTAATTAGCTACCTTAGCTGAGGCCCAGAGGTGGGGAATGAAGGCTTGAAGGTAGGTAGTTAGCCTGCACCACAACTGGTATCACAAACTGTTTTTAGCATGCTAACACAAACTTGTGTGTAGCCGCCCTGCAGTGCAGACATACCTAAAGTGTGACACTTTTGATTCTTTTCATACATGGAGAAGCACCTGAAAAAGAAAAAGCACAGTCCCTGAATTGGTAGGCTCTGGTGAAGAAAAGAAATGCAGAGGGGGGGCAAAAAGACCTTTTAACATGCATACAAAGCAACCCTTGAAAGAGCCTCCCAGCTCATTTGCTCTCAGGAGGGCATGGGAGAAAAAAACAGTTTTCAGTGAGCGGTTTTATCTTTAGGTTTTTGCTTTATCTCAGTTTCTCCAAGGGTAGGAGTTGACCCCATGAGGGGCATGGAGTCTGATTTATAGCACTGTGGTTAAAGCAACAAAGTTAGCTATTCAAAGCTGGGTTGTGTGAGTTTGTGGTTGCCTGATTCCTCCCCCGTCTCTCCCCCCAGTCCCAGAATATTTGTTTTGCCTCAGGGAACTCTGGAAGTGGAAGGCCAGGCAGTAAAAGTTATCATAGTCATGAAAGGCTGAAGCTGGGCCCCCTGCCATAGTACCTAACTTTTCTGGTACAGCTGCGGCATGAATCTGAATCAGTTCATAGCTCTTTCAATAACACGAGCCTAGGCTGATCATAAGCAGCAGAGCTCAAGATTTTAAAGACTTCAGATAAGCAAAGAAATTGTGAATGCTGTTTGGAACTCCTCAGGAAGGACAGTTGAGTGGTTAGGGAACTGGTTTGGGGAAGGAAGACCTGAGTTAATATCCCTTCTTCGCCATGGACTTCCTGTGTGTGACCTTGGGTGAGTCACTTATCCTCTTGCTTCAGTCCTCCATCTGTAAAATGGGGATAAGAACACAGGGCTATTTATTTCACGTGAGCATAGATGCAGTAAAGACTGAAAAGTGCTTCAAGATCTACTGACGGAAAGCTCTATAAAAGAAGCAAGTGCTATTATAAAATTGAACCCAAGCTTTATACCTTTCTAAAGTTTACCCATCAGGTACCTGAGTGATAGTCTAACTGGGGCAACATACAGGCTTAAATCTAAGTGAACTTAAAGCAACAAGAATGTGGAAAACAAAGTTGCATATAATGTAATATATTATAAAGAAAGGATCAAAAGCTGCATTGCAGTTCACTGCTTAAAGACATCTTAGATTGATAGTTAAGAATCTCTATGAGTAGGAATGAAAAGGCATTACAGAGGGTAGTTACAAATTCTGTGCAATGTAAGAAAACATGTTGTAAGTGCTGGGGTCTGTGAAGAGAAATGAAGAGAAAGACGAACAAAAAGCATGTTTGGTACAATCTTAGTGCAGGTTGAATCCCTCTAGTCCAACACTCTCTGGTCCCACAACATCCATAGTCTGGCATGATTTGAGTTAACTGGATGTCCACTTATCATGGGCGTGGCCAAGTTTCCTGTTGTCCCATAAAGATTGTTTACAGCCACCAGTCCTGGCTCTCAGTGTTTGGTGCTGTTATTTAGCTCTAATGTGCCCCTAAATGTCTTCTAAGAGCCCAGCAAGCAGTGGAAGTGTTGGTAATGCTGCCAGACAATACTTACCTCCCATTGTTTGGCAAATTCTCTGGTTTGGCACCGATCAGGTCCTGGGGGTGCCAGACAAGAGAGATTCAACCTGTACGTGGACTAGAAGCTTTTCAGAAACCTATCTCAAGTATTGATCCAAATGCTGAACCACTAGAAATTATACTTGCTTGGAAATCAATTCAAAGCCTAGTTTTAGGTAGAATTAATAATCAAATAAAATATGTGACTGTAGCATTTGTTTATTGCTGCCACGGTTGTTTATTACATAAGATACGGTTTCATGTATTATATGTTTAATTAGTAGTAGAAATCAATCCCGATAGCTAGTCAACCTCATCATCTCTCAAAATCAGAGATATTAGTCTGATATTATGGTAAGTCTATTAAATTATGCTAATAACGTACTAATTATGTCAGAACATATCATGGTAAGGCACTCTGGATAAGAACATCTGCTTCTGATTAAATAAGTAACAGCATTTCAGTCCGTCACTAGTCATGATGGAAGTTTGTGGTTTCCATGTTGACAGTTAAATCTATTCTTATAAAAGAAAAAAATAATCTTTTTTCAATTTCAATGTAGTTGTGTACTCCAAAATATGAAATGGAGTAATGCAGACTATCCCCTTGCCCTGAAAGTCACTTTGTGCATAGTTATTAAAGTTGTCAAGATCCTTAAGCACATGCCTACCTCTAAGCCTGTCAGCAGCAATGTTCCCGCTAAGCTACATGGCAGCACGGCCACGCAGCTGCTTAATGACCTGCACCCAGGGGCTCAGGGTTGCTGCGCACGGAGCTGCCTGGCTGGGGAAGAGGCACTTCTCCCACTACAGCAGCAGCCCCCTCTGTCCTCAGCTCTGGTCACATTGAAAAAGATGTTGAGGTCATAATGGAGAAGCAGAGTCACTGTTTTCCAAATGACAGTCCATTCTTTTCTAGGCATAGCCTGTATTCTTTGTTTTCAGATTTATGCCCTTGCATTTGGCCATGTTAAAACACCTACTTTTTCAATGGGCTTAACTTACCAAGCAATCCAGATCATGATGTATGACTGTCCTGTCCTCAGAACTATTGTCCACACTGCCAGTCTTTGTACAATACATTAATTTTATCATCATTGATTTTCTATTTACTTCCAGATCATGGATAAAAATACTGAATACTTGTTGGGCCTTGAACAAATTCCTGTGCAATACCACTATAAGTATCCCCATTGAGTGATGATTCCCCTTTGCATCTAATTTTTTTGGGGGGGAGTCCCTCAATTAACCACTTTTAAAACAATTTAACGTGTTCTGTTGAGTATTTTATAGTACAGTGCTTAATTTTTCATCACAATGCCACATGGTACAAAATGAAATATGTTATAAAAGTCTATTGCAGCTACACAATTACCTCTATCAATCAAACTTGTGATCCCAGAAAAAAAATAGAATCAAGTATATTTGACAAGAAAAACTGAGAAGATTCAGAAAAGATCTGATCAACATCATTTTGAATTGCACTGGCATGATATTACTCATATCTGCGATACAGGAGGCCCCCAAGATGCTACCGCCTGAGTTCCGACTTCCCACACTTACAACCATTTTTGTAAGCACAGAAGGGGCCGGAAACCGTCAGCTTATGTCCTTGGCCCACATTTATGACACCGTATGGAGCCTGACTTGCGACGCTTCCTCTGGAATGAATCGCATTGTGAGTCGGAGGCCTCCGTATTTACCTCCATACAGTGAAAAAGGATAGATTGACAATGGTTGCAAAAGTAGGGACATGGAGACAGCTAATGAATGGGGCCAATCTGGTTGATGTTATTAGTCCATGGGCGTTTCTGAGTAAGCCTGTAATCTTACAGGGTGCCTAAATACACTGGGCACTTTGGGCAGATCTGACAACAGGCTAGACAGAGACAAGTGTTGAATTTAGTACACCCACAACAATATAGTCTTTTGATAACTTCAAGGTCCCTTTTGTTTGGCATAGAACTTCTGCATGCATGTGTAACCACCACTAGGCAGATTTGAACCTGGGACCTCTGGAGCAGAGTATAGGAGCCTCTACTCTCTGAGCTAAAAGCCAGCTGCCTGTAACAGTCTCTTGGTCTTAACTGTTGCTGTGGTCTAGGTGCCACTGCATGGTAATCACACTAAGGGTGTGGGTTACATACTTCCCCTAGGTGAGGGGGCACATCCTGAGCTTCAGAGACCCAGTTGAGATCCCAGACGAACCCCCACTTGTAACCACTAGGCAGATTTGAACCTAGGACCTCTAAAGCAGAGTATAGGAGCCTCTACCCTCTGAGCTAAAAGCCAGGTGACTCCCAGCCCATCCTGTAGAGGTCTCTTGGTCTTAATTGTTGCTGTGGTCTAGGTGCCACTGCATGGTAACCACAGTAGGACTATGTCTACACTGGCGGGTTATTGCACAAGAATGGCCGTTCTTCTGGAAGGCATACACACTGCCCACCAGCTCTTGTGCAAGAAGATTTACAGTATGGCATGGTAAGAGAGGGTGTCTTGCGCAAGAGCTATGCTCTTTTTTAACAGGTGTAAGCCCTCTTGCGCAGGAGCTCTTGCGCAAGAGGGCAGTGCGGATGTTCGACAGGGGTTTCTTGCGCAAGAAACCCCTATGGCTAAAATGGCCATGAGCACTTTCTTGCACAAGAGAGCCTCCATACTGCCATGGGCGCTCTTGCGCAAAAGCACAGCTGGCGCATGGCAGTGTGGACTTTTTCTTGTGTAAGACTTCTTGCACAAGAACCCTTGTGCAAGATGTTCTTGCGCAAGAAGCCGCCAGTGTAGACATAGCTTATGTGTGTGGGTTACACATGCATCTACCTTGGTGGTCCCTACCTTGTGTTAAACCAATACTGTGTGCCTTAGTTTGTTGTAGCTCAGGCTACAGTTTACAATTTGCTTAGGCTATTCCTTAGACATCAATGTGATCTGCTTACCATATGCCCAAGTCTACGTTGTCTTGTCTATACCAGAGCTGCAGAAGGTGTTAGTGGGATCTTGTTCATTGGCATGGTTGAACAACACACTTTTAAATTCCAGCCATGGCAGACCCTGTGATGCTTGTGATGGGTTAGATCATAGAAATCCCCTTGGGATTGTCCCCCACCAGTGTGCTAATCAAGCCACTGGGCTCCTCACCCTCCTGTCTTGCTGGGCCAGAAGCTCTGGTCTTCTCTAGACAAGGCACAGAGTTGGGGTTACCGTCCCCCTGCAGAGCAACACAGATGCTGAACCAACTCAGCTCTGGAAGGGCACAGCAATAAAGCCCACTGCCAGCACCCAGGAACCCCACTACTCAAAAGGCACCAGCAACCTGAATAACCTGTATAAAAACTTTACTTTAACTTGATACTAAACAAAGGTGTAAGTTACTAAGTCCAGTGTAAATAATTGTTACATGTTGGGGGGGGGGGGGAGGAGCAAACACTGTCCATCTCTTTCTTTCATATTTTCTCCATGTAAACAAAAGATGCCAGTTAATTCTAATCCCTAAGAAACTGGTTACATGTAATTTCTTACCCTAAATATTTCTGTGGGGTAGCCGTGTTAGTCTCTAAGGTGCTGCAAGATTATTCATTTGTATTTGTTTTTTTCCAGTTACAGACTAACAAAAATGTAGATGGTATCATGAGCTTTTGTGAGTACAAAGTAGTAGAAGTAAATAGTTATTCTTATTTCAGGTAAAATGCTTCAAGTCAGAGTCCATCTTGACTCTGGTCTTGGTCTACAGATTTTCAGAGTTCTTTAGAATTCTTTGTTTTTAGGTTTCTTTTCTTAGGGAGGATGAGGTAGTTTCAAAGGCTAGCTGAAGAAAAAGACCTGATTGCTGCCTATTCCTTCAATAGACTTTCTCCCAGGGCAGGAACCCTTTGTTCTGTCACCCCTATCCCCATAGAAAAATACAAAATTCAAGATGGAGTCTAGTGCCAGGTGGCATGGTCATATGTCTTTCGAGTCCCAAACATAGTTTGGGCTTACAGGAAAAATAATGCATCATTGGTTTGAGCACTGAGCCATTAAGTTCCTAAAGTATCACTAATGGCCCTCATTGGCATATTTAGAATTAAAACCAGATTCACACTTCATATGTCTAATTTCACATACAAGAATGATACATGCATACAGTAGGATAGACAGCTTTAGCAGATTGTACCTTTAAAATGATATGTTCCATTGCCTATTTTGCATACAGTATCTTAGAATTATGCATGTTCATATTCACAAGTCAATTTTCATTAAGCATGCCAGCGCTATTAAAGAATGTTTTGGTCTTCCTGAAAAATGAAGAGCAGTCCAATGACATGAGAGATATCTCCAGCTCCCAGTGAAGCTGGAGGGATGCTCAGAACCTTGCAATATCCAACCCTTAGGGCTAGATCCAGAGCTCACTGAATTCATTGGAAAGAGGCCTGCAGACGTCAACTGGCTTTGAATCAATGCCTTAGGCATGAGTTCAACAAAGCATTAAAGCACACACTTAAGTCCCTCGTTTTTCAGGAAATCACTTAAGGACATATTTAAATCTCAGAGGAATAGCAGTGTTAGTCTGTAACTTTAAAGTGCCACAGAACTACTCGTTGTTTTTAGAGACTAAACCAAATATATACAGTATCATGAGCTTTTGTGAGCAAAACCCATTCATCCGATGTGCACATTTGATGAAGTGGGTTTTGTCTACGAAAGCTCATGATACTATATCTATTTTTGTTTGTCTCTAAGGGCATGTCTACATAGGAAATTATTTTGAAATAACTACATTTGAAATAATAACTCTTAAAATAACTATTTCAAAATAAACTTATTCCCTGAGGAAAGCAGGAGTACAGATTTTGAAATAACGGGCATGGTAGTGAGGATGCTCCACTTATTATTTCGAAATAAAGGGGGTTATTTCAAAATAACTCCCTAGTAGAGACCAGGGCTCAAGTGCCCACAGTATTAGTCGACATATTTAAGGTTAAGTATGTGCTTAATTCCCATCAAAGTCAATCTAAGGGGGTGCATCTACACAGCATCCTTAACTTGAAATAAGCTACGCAATTTGCTCTACGCAAATTGCATAAGTTATTTTGAAGTAATTTTGAAATAGCTTATTTCAAAATTTGACACTGTCTGCACAGCACCAAATTTCAAAATAAAGTGCTATTCCGACAAATACCTTAACCCTTGTGGAATGAGGTTTACAGGAATGCTGGAATAGTGTGCCCGTTATTTCAAAATACATTTTGAAATAATGGACACATTTAAAGATGCAGAATTGTTATTTCGGGATACTTCCAGTATCCCAAAATAGCGCCACTGTCTAGACATAGCCAGGATGTCCTTGCATGCTTGTTGAAGAAGGAAGAGCTATTTTATCTGAACTTTAGGAAGATTTATGGGAAATCATAAAAATGGAGGGACAGATGTAACCTTGAGAAAACACCAAGTCTAGCCTCTTAAACTGAAGCAGGACCAGATACACCAGACCACCCCAACAGGCATTTATCCAACCTGTTGTAAAAAAAAATGCAAAGAACAGATCAGAAACACCTCTCAGGGATGGTCTAGATAGTGGTTAGTCTTGGCTCAGTGGAGGGGACAGACCTACATACTACATCAAGGTCCCTTCCAGTCCTACAGTTTTATGATTTTTAACCTCCCTTGAAAACCAAGGGAAACCTATTCCAAAGTTTAGATACTCTTATATTTAAAAAGGTTTTCATAGCATCTAATCTAAATCTTCCTTGCTTCAGATTACAACCATTACTCCTTGTCTTTCCTTAAATTTAGGATGAACTTAATTTCAGCTGTTGTATTTACTAAATGTTCATGTGACAGGCATAAAAGCAGTTGAATAATGAAAGAAACACACCTCACCCTTTGCTTTCTTCTGTCTACATCATCACACAAGCACAGGAGATAAATAGTGTCCGTTGTTATGCCATCTTTCACTTGTATCCAAAACTTAAGACTCCAAGGTAACAGGGTTTGAGCATCAGTATAATGAGTAATATCTTTTCAGCTTTGTATTCAGTCCTTGCCAAGGACACGGAAACCATCAACAGCAGCTTCAACTTAAAAAAAAAAGATAAATTTGTTAATTTTATTTTCATCATTTCTGACGAAATCAATTCATATGCCCTTAGATTATGATTGCCTTCATATAAGTTGCTCTTGGAAGTTGACAACTTCCATAAACTTGCTGTCAATGAGAAATACCAGTTACGTGTAAAATTTAGTGCTTAATACAGTTTTTATTTTATTGCGAAAGGGTTCTGCATAGCTAAGATGATTTAAGAAGTCAATGAGATTCAAGGAAAACTGCACAGTAAAATGAAGAACAATGCTTTACTCTTCTCTATAGCTTTCAAGTTTGCTAGGGAGAAGTATTTCTTCTCTGTCTGTTTTTGTTTCAGGATCTTTGCTCCTTATAAGTAATGAGAAAACAAAACTCCTATGGGGTTTTTTAAAAACCTTGAAAATGGGGAAAGCTCAGATCCAGATTTTTTTTTCTATTGCATTCTGATATGCACTGAAAATGAGCAATAATCATGAAAATATTTCCATATGTATTTTCATATCCATGGACCTAGTTTAGAGATACACAAGGTATAGGGATCAGTTTTGGGACTGGTTCTGTTCAATGTCTTCATCAATGATTTAGATAATGGCATAGAGAGTATGCTTATAAAGTTTGCAGATGATACCAAACTGGGTGGGTTTGCAATTGTGGTGGAAGGGTCAGAATTCAAAATGATCTGGACAACTGGGGAAATGGTCTGAAAAATAGGATGAAATTCAATAAGGACAAATACTGATTTACATATGAAAAATCAGATTCACACATACAGAATGGGAAGTGACTATCTAGGCAGGAGTACTTCAGAAAGGGATCTCGGGTGCATAGTGGACCCCAAACTAAATATGAGTCAACAGTGTGACACTGTTGCAAAAAACAAACAAACTTTCCGGGGTGCATTAACAGGAGTGTTGTAAGACATGAGAAGATCTTCTGCTCTACTGTGTGCTCAATTGGAGTATCGTGTCCAGTTCTGGGCACCACATTTCAGGAAAGAAATTGGAGAAGGTCCAGAGAAGAGCCACAAAAATGATTAAAGGTCTAGAAAACATGGCCTATGAGGGAAGACTGAAAGAAATGGGTTTGTTTATTTTGGAAAAGAGAAGACTGAGAGGCGGCATAATGATAGCTTTTAAGCATCTAAAAGGGTTTTACAAGGAGGAGGGAGAGAAATTATTTTCCTTAACATCTCATGATAGAAGAAGCAATGGGCTTAAATTGCAGCAAAGGAGGTTTAGGTTTAACGTTAGGAAAAACTTCCAAATTGTTAGGGTGGCTAAGCACTGGAATAAATTGCCTTGAGAGGATGTGGAATCTCCATCACTGGAGATATTTAAGAGCAGGTTAGCTAAACAGTTATCAGGGATGATCTAAATGATGCTTGGTCTTGCTGTGAGTACAAGTGACTGGACTGATGACCTCTCAAGATCCCTTCCCAGGGACTTCTATGATTCCTCTGAAACATCAGATGGAGACAGAACCCCCAATGATCTGGACCAGTGTTCTGAAATGCTATGGAAGGTCCTCTTTCTGGATAGCTTGCTGGAATGCTTTGCTCACAGGCTTTTTACTGATCACCAGTTTGGGAGTTGAGTAAGTTCACCTTACTCATACAATGATTGCCACATGGATATTGATAAGGTTACAACTCTGATTAAATTCAGCTGAGTGTGGCCCATTTATGACAAGGACATCTTGCATTACCCACTTGCTGAGTCAGAAATATCTTTTTAGGCTTCATGCATGTGCTGCATACATGTACGCTCACACATACACACACACACACACACATTGACTGAAGGCAGTACTTTTAAAAGGGTAGACTCCCAATTAAAGAATAACAGCTGCCACCACAACATTACGCAATAGAAAGAGAAGTTTTTGAACAATGGATTTTGACAGCATTGTTTTGTACAGTGCTTAGCATTTTTATAATTCAATAATTCAAATGAATCCGTGAGGAAATAAAACTTTCTTTAGCTCAGAAGATGATCAGAGCTGGATGATGGGTGAAACTCATCTGGATCACTAAATGTAGTTTAATATTAATTCTTGTTAAAGATGGTTTGTACAGAGGGGAAAAAAACAGGAGGGAAAGGTGTGAGGTTGAGTGCCGTGTTTGTTTAAATCTGTAGCTGGAAGCCACATGGAAAAAGCCTAAATAAGTTTCTATGCAGAAGTACTGCAGTGAAGCAAAGAGTGTTGTTATAGGGGTAGTTCAGTGCTCCTTGTGCCTTGTTCTAAATAAAGTTCCTGGTTCAGTATTAGAAGAAAGTGACTTTGTGAGGTTTTACCTCTGTCGCCTGATATGGGGATGCACAAATCTATGTGATATGGAAGATTTCATTAGGGCTCACTTGCAGGGCTGGCCTTGATAGAGTATAATGGCTGTAATTCTTCTAGCAGAATTCCTCGCTGGAAGGTCATGAACATAAGCCAGCTCCAAGCCTTTCTCCTGCTTACTGTCCCAGGATCAGCAGCTCTGACAAAGGGGTGTAAAACTCTGTGTCATCCTCTTAGAAATCCCAAAACTTGAGCCCTGGGAAGGTTTGGGACACCCTGCATTTATAGGAAATGGCTTGTGGGAGAGGAACCCACCTGTGTTTCTGACAAAAAAAATCCAGAGCAAGATGAAACAACTCCAGAAGCCTGATAATAAACCCTGGGGAATATTCTTCCTCCAGCCCAAATCTGGATGGTAAACATTTTTTTCCCATTAGAGCAAGAATCACCACATCTATCGAACCCCAGGTAGGTACCTGCAGTCATTCCACTAAGGGTCCATCTCATTCAGGATCCAATCTTCTGAAAGTGGCTGAGGCCAGATGCTTCTTAGGGAATGATGAAAACAGGGCCACTTTTTAGTGGTCTATCCCTTGTCATCAAGACCCCACTTCTGGCAGTCAGAGGCTTAGGGAGACCCAGAGCATGGGGCTGCATTCTAGACTGTCTTGTCCAACAGCCATTGATGAAGCTATCGTCCATGAACTCATTCAATTCTCTTTTGAACCAGGAAGTGCATGGCTCCAGCAGGACGGCATGTTATGTCATGTGGCCTTTTTTCCTTGAGCACAGATGACACAATTCAACCCCACTTGTACTCAGTTCCTATATAGCATGTTTCCTCAAAAAGTAGATGTAGATCATCCTCCCCATTTTACAGAGAGAGAAGCTGAGGCACAGGGAGTTGAAGTGACTTGCCCAATTCCATCAGGGAGGTCAGTGGCAAAACAGGGAATAGAATCATAGAATACTAGAACTGAAAGGAACCTTGAGAGGTCATTGAATCCAGTCCCTTGCCCTCACGGCAGGACCAAGCACTGTCTACATCATCTCTGATAGATGTCTATCCAACTTGCTCTTGAATATCTCCAGTGATGGAGATTCAACAACCTCCCTAGGCAATTTATTCCAGTGTTTAACCACCCTGACAGTTAGAAAGTTTTTCCTAATGTCCATCCTAAACCTCCCTTGCTGTGATTTAAGCCCATTGCTTCTTGGCCTATCATCAGAGGCCAAGGAGAACAATTTTTCTCCCTCCTCCTTGTAACACCCTTTTAGATCCTTGAAAACCACTATCATGTCCCGTCTCAGTCTTCTCTTTTCTAAACTAAACAATCTCAGTTCTTTCAGTCTTCCCTCATAGCTCATGTTTTCTAAACCCTTAACAGCTCCTATATTTCCTTAGTTCTAGGTCCATGTACTATCCACTACTCCCTATGGCTTCTGCAAATTCATGGATGAATGCCAGCAGGAGAGTTGAACATTGGCCTTCAGCCTCAGAGCCATTTTCACCAGTCTCTGCTTCTCCTCCTCCTTCCCTGATAATTGACCATTCTTTCTTCACCTTCTTTGTATTGATCTCACATCATTTAGTTGGCACAAACAGCAAAAGCAAGGCTTAATAACAAACATTACAATGAATAAATAATTACAGCCACAAATTGTCCTCAACCAACTGATTATTTGTTCAGTGACAACATGACAAGTAATTGGCTTTACATAATTTAAAAGGACTCAGGCAAGTAGCTTTTTTTTTTTTTAGTTTTTTTAATCATTATATATAATATTACCCTGCTTAAAACATCCTTTTAGAGATAGCAAGGACTGGACTTTATAATCAATTTCTGGCATCCTTCTGTGTCATTCAGTAGTGGCCTGGAAACTGGTTACAACTAGTCAGCACTGCCGTTTTCCCTCTAAGCTGTGTGCTCGTGCAGCCACTCAGGAGAGATTGAAATGCCACCCAGCTGATTAGCCAATTTTTTGTTTTTACCAGTGGGCATATTCACATATGCCTCGGTACACATGAAAAAATTATTCTGCACATGGATAGGAACCTTGGTCCCAGGAGAAATGAGTGCCCCAGGGATCTTGCTCAAAGCTTGCCCTTTCGAAGAATTGCTTCCCACGGGATGTGTCTAATAGGCCAACAGGCGCAGGTATTAGGTGAGAGGATGTGACTGTCTAAGGAGGAGCCAGGAGCACAGTTAGTGGAGAGAGAAATCAGGGTAAAGGTGACTCAGATTCAGGGGGAAAACCCCCCTGCAGAAAGCAGGAATTTGCTGGGCAGGGGCCTCTCCTGGGAAGGACTGTGAAGGCCTGTGAGGGCCTGAATGGAGGACTGCCAGGATGGTGGTGTAGAAGTCGGGATTCACTGGTGTGACAGTAACAGGTCTCCTGCTCCACCTATGATGACAACTGTTCAACTGCATGCATTCATGCGTTTGTTCCCCCGTTTGCTGTGTTGACCGTGCACAATTAGCCAATACTGCAGACTCTGACAGAGCCGCAAAAGAACACAAAATCAGACAAGGATTGAAAGCACCAGACCAGGTTTACTGTAGATGAGGCACGGTCCTAGCTTCCCCATACCAAAGGGACTAGGCTAACACATGTATCCCCTTTACAATGCACCAACTCAGTCAATGCCATGGAATTCAACAGTACTCCCTATGCCAGAGAAAGGCCACTCTTTGGGGTGCACTTTTACTCACAGGTACAAACAAGTTACACATCACTCCTGACCTATCAGGTTGCCACCTTCTGTTACTTAGTTACTACCCCCTACCTTGTAAAAGGGCAAGGGGGGGAAGTTTCAATCACTATATATCATTCTGTCAGTTTAGACGCAGTTCTGAACTTGGGTCGGTATGCCTGTTATTTTTGGTGAGGAAGTTGGTAGCAAGATGTTTTTTCATGAGGTATTCTGTTATGACCCCCCTGGAACATGTTCACGGTCTGTGCCCAGTACCTCTTAGGTCTGAGAGTTTCTGTAATATCAGCCCTGTTCTTGCCAATTTCTGTGAGCAGGGCCTGCCTCTTGCTCACAGCTTAATTCTGCTTTATATTAGCAAAGTTTTAACTATTGCTGTCTGGGCCTCAGGCCTCGTACCAGGCCTGCTGAGCCCACAGGAAAGATTGGGAACCATTGGGCACTGGGGGGGGAGCAATTGTTGATTCTGGCAGAGGAAGCTGGGAGATTTCAGCTTTGAGCTAAACCGTTATTTGATGTTCATCAGCCAGACCCCAGAAGGGAAGAGTAATTCAAAAGCACCAGTTGTGGTGCTTTGAGAGGAGGAGAAGGTAAACTGAGGCAGTGGATGGGTATGGCATCAGATTCAACAAGTCCGTGCTACACAAGAGTGGTCCTAGCTGGTCAGGATGGCCTGGTGCCCCCAACCTTACATCTTGGTCTGAGGGGTGGTCTGGAGGAAAAGGGGGAGGGTTTGTACAGCAATCCAGGACTGAGCGGGGGTTTATCCAGCAGCATTAGGATGCCTTGGCCTTGAGAATCAGGGAGCTGGATGTGGCTTCCTAACACTGCCCTCCTGCACCTCACATTACTCAGAGCAGGAGAGACTCCAGCTCAAGAATACACACTCAAACTTGGGTACCTATAGTCAGGCACTTAAATCCATATCCAGTCCCCAAAAGAAAAGGTCAGCCTGTCGTACGGACATGCTAAGGAGCTACACTTCCCACTGAAGTCAAGGGGAATCTTGGTGTTCAGCACCTTCAGAAATCAAGCATCTTTTATCAGGTAGCTTGATATGAGTCCATGGAGATTAACATTAGGAGCAGATACACTTCTCCCACTCCCTTAACACAGGGATCTTTAAACGGCCCATTGACATCCCAAATCTGGCATGTGAAGTTACTTTGAAGTTCTGAATGTCCATGCTGAATTCTGATGTCCCTTGGCACCCATAGGTTTGATGCACTTTTTTCTGTTTCCTTTATTTAATTGACAAGCCTATGGTGGCACAAAAACTTCTGGCACCAACAGCTGTTAAGTTCCCCTTGTTTCTTCAGTCCCTGAGTCACTTCTCTCATTTCAGAATTGTCGTGGGGTGGTATGACTTCGAACAACTCACTAAGGTCTATGGTGGATTCTCCATCACAGACATTTTTTAAATCAAGATTGGGATTTTTTTTCCCTGAAGGATCTGCTGTAGGAATTATTTTGGGGGATGTTCTAAGGCCTGCGGCATACAGGAGGTCAGACTAGAGGGTCCCCTCTGGTCTTGGAATCTATACCGGGAGCAATTCTTTGCCACTCACCTCAGCCCATTGAAATAAGAGGAATGAAGACTGGTTTTGAGCCAAGATTCCCAATGTCAGAGGCAAGAATTCTTTATTCATTAAAGGACCTTCCTTGCAGAAAGCACCATAACTAGATGGCCACATGTCGAATGAGTAATGACCTGAAAATGGCATGATTTACAGTATGAAGTGCTGGCAGAAAGTTTGCTAACACCTCCCAGTTGTGCACTTTCCGGAAACTCACTATACATAAACATAAAGGTCTGCAATCTGTCAGTTAATATTAATGTGGTCATTTGCTGGTGAGTTGAAATAACATGATGCACCTGGGACTTGCTACCCTGACCTTTTGGGTGGTAGTGATTCATTAAATGGTCACTCATTTGGACAGCAGTGCCTATTTGCACAGCTATTAACATTTTAAGAACTTAACTAGGTATTTACTGCTTTCAAATTGAAATTTTCACCAAGGTTAGTGGAAGACCAGATTTTTCATTCTTCAGTGAAAGAAAGAAGTAGAAATTCAAGTGCAGGAATAGGACAAAGACTGTGCTGAATGGCCGAGCCGTTATCTGGCTGATTCTGAGCCTGGGGTACATATCTATTACCACAGGGTTATCCATCCACCTGATTTAAGGAGACATCAGTAGTGAGTCAGGCCCAAGTGGTGCAAACAGTTGATGGTAAAACTCCAAAGTAGGCATTGATATTATTATTTATAACCAGAAGATTTGCCCAGTATTGCTCCAAAAGGCAATTAATTTGGGGGGGGAGTTGTTGGAAAATAAAATCAAAATGCCCATGCTTCATTTGAATCATTGCTCTGGAGTGGGGTTGGGGATGAGCGGTTCAGTAGGCAGGCTACCTCGGAGAGAGAGGACTTACCTCAGTTCTCTCTCACCATAGCAGCTTGGGGCCAGGGGAGAAGCGCATCTCCATGGCCGCTGAAGCTCCAGAGGGCACAGCCCGGGGAGGGGTGCATGTCCTCCGGCTGGGGCAGGGCCAGGTCTGAACCTTCTGAGGGCCTGGAGCCAAATGTTTGTGTGGGACCTCGGAGGGGCAGTGGGGCAGGGCATTGGGATGCCAGTCCCCAGAGCAAGGGTGCAGCTAGAGGCAACGGGGCATGGATGGCAGGGGCAGCCCTACTTTGCCCAGACTAGTGCAAGGGCATAGTTACAAAATGGCCATTCTCAGGTACACAGTGGCCTTTGCTTCAGCCCTGCCCCTTTCCCTTGAGGGCAGGGCTATACCGTGCCCCACAAGCCCCCCAACTCAACATCTCTCCCTGACTCCAAATGGACAGAACCCCCCCACTCCAGCCCTGCCAGAAGCATAGCACCCTGCACAGAGCCTGCTGGGAGATGACTGTGTCTACCAGGCTGAGCCGGCAGCACAGCCAGGGCTGGTCACTCACTAAATGGCAATGTATTTGATCTCATAAGGTGGGGAAAGGCTCCAACTCCTTGGGATTAGCCAAACATGCCTGTCTCCGCCGGGCTCCCTCAAGACACACTTGCCTGGAAGGGCCCTGCCAAGCCCCCATAACATTCACCCCTCCCCCTGAGACTGGCTCAGATTCTGCATCACTCCCAGGCAACTGAACCTTGTAAATACTGTAAATAAAACCTGCACCGCAGTATCAATCTCCTCTCTTTTTCAACCATTCCTCCTGGGGACTCTCAAATATATTTGGCGCCAAGCCCACAAAGTCCTGGATTTCACCAAATGTCTGCTGTTCTGATACAAAACTAAGGGTAAACACGGGATGGACTGAAGCACCATACCACGTGTGCACAACAAAATCTTACTGTGCTCACCGTAACGTACTTCTGTGGTCAAATTTCTGATAGGCAGCAGCGGCAGCAATCACTCTGAGCAACCTGAATCATTGCTGAGTATGAAGACTGCCATTGCCAGGCTACAGACAGGTGAAGTTAGTTCGATCTTTATTCTAGGGATGTCATGAAAGCATGTATGTTCTTTTAATGATGACCTACAAAGCCAGTTTAAGTTTTTGAAAAAGGACTCTTCGGTAAGGCTATGTCTAGACTGCAAGCCTCTTTCAAAAGAGGCTTTTCGAAAGATACTTTCGAAAAAGCCTCTTTCAAAAAAGAACGTCTAGCCTACAACCAGTACTTTCGAAAAAGCACAGTTTGAATTCCATAGCGCCTTTTTTCAAAAGAGTACTTTCGAAAAAAGGTGTTATTCCTCGTAAAATGAGGTTTACCATGATCAAAAAAACTGCCACGTTCTTTCGATTTACTTTTGAAAGAACGCGGCTGCAGTCTAGACGCAGGGGAAGTTTTTTTCGAAAAAAGGCTACTTTTTTCGAAAAAAAAACTGTAGTCTAGACACAGTGTTAGTGACAACACTCAGGTTATATGGCAAACACGTGCAGAACGTTTTTCAGTTGCTCATGGTGGCTGTAATGACATTCCTCAACATCTTCAAACAAAGAAACAAACAAACTGCAAGAGTGCTGAATAAACTAAGTGTGCCCTTCAAAGGGTTTCAGAATTTTTGGTGAAACAAAATACAGATGCTGATCGAATGCATGCAAGTGAGGGACTGTTTGCTTACCATTCTGTGCACCATGACATAGTTTCAGATCTAGCAATTGTACTTCACGGTTGATTAAAAAACGTTACCAACCCACGTTTTCACATGCACGTACAAAATCTGAAGCAATACATTGCAGTGTATAAGCTCTATTATCAACTGAAGAACTCCAGTGTGATTTAGAGAAATGCTCATTTGTCACACTTTGCATTGATGCATCAAATAGAAAGTACCCAAAGCTATTTCCTGTTGTGGTGTGTTATTTTGTTCCAAGTAGTGGGGTAAACCCCCAAATTACAGAATTTTCTTCTCTACCATGTGAAACTTCTGCTGTATAGTGCGAATTTCTATATCAGTTGACTGAGAAACTCTCTCTTCGGGAAAAGCTTGTTGGGCTTTGTGCAGACAATGCCAGTACAAAAGTTGGTGGTGCTAAACGTACTAGGAAAAACAATGTCTGGTGAAAATTGCAATTCAGACTAGGGAAAGAGATTTTTGGTGTTGGTTGTGGTGCTCACATAATTCACAATGGCCTGCAAACAGCAGCTGATTGTCTTCCAATTGATTTGGAGTCCTGTGCCGTGAAAGTTTATAAATACTTTCACATTTACACTGTTCGTGTACGAATTGAAAGACTTCTGCTGATTTGTTGACCTTGAGTATTCTAAATTGCTAGAGCATGGTAGCACACAATTCCTTTCTCTTGAGCCAGCATTAGACAGAATTTTTTTGACTTTTGATGGGCTCAAGGCATATTTTCTCTCTCAAGACAAATGCCCAACACTGTTCAAGAAAGTCTTCAGTGATCCTTGCACGGAACTGTGGCTTGCTTTTGCTAGTAAGCAAACATCCTCCTTTCAGAAGACAGTAGAGGCAATTGAGAAAAACGATTCATCGGTGACAGAAATTACACTGCATATTCTTGTCCTTCAAAATAATTGAGCAGAGAGGCACAGAGGAAGATTTGTCACACCACACACAAAGACCCTGCTGGAGTCTTTGCTTGAGAGTGGGAAAGTTAACGAACAAGAATTTTACAATGCAGTCGAGAATTGTTATTCAACATCTCTGAAGTATTTGGAGCACTGGAAACCTGCTTTTCAGTGGACAGAAAAGCTTGAGTGGGCCCTGTTGAGAAGCAGGCCAGTGTGGGATACTATACAAAGCTGTCTTGCCATTTGCCACACAAGAATTCCCACCCTATGTTTGACAGATGAAACTCATCTTTTTGATGAATGGACAAATGCAAAGCCAATAACATCCTGTCACATGTCTGACCAGAACACTCAGCAAACACCCATTTCTGAAAGGTGGCAGAACGTTTTTCAAGAGATGGCCAATATGGCAGTAGAAGACTCAGATCTGGCAAAGGCACCTGAGTTCGTTTTGTGTTTGCCGGGCACTACAGCACCTGTTGAACATGTCTTTTCAGTAATGAAGGCAGTTTGGTCACCTGAAAAATCATATCTTAGTGTTTTTACCATGAAAGCTATTTTATTGGTTTGAGTGAATTTTGACCTAGACTGGGCTGCGTTTTGTTACAAGTTACTGAAAAACAAGCAGATCCTTTGGAAAATTGCTTCACGGGACAAATACAATCCACAGGAAGCATCACACTGTGGTGGACAGCAAGATGAGGACAAGGTAGGCACTTTTAAAGTGCAAGAACCACTTAATTATAAGTATATATTTTAATGTTTTTACCTATTAGTTATAATAATGCATATGTCATTTTAATGGGCACTCAGTCAACTTAATGTTATTTGGAACATTTATATTGGATAGTTCCGATTGCTCGAATTTAAGCAAGTTCAATGAGAATCAATTTGCCAAATATGAGACACTTGGTAGAGGGACAAATGGTCACCCCATGGATAAGGATGGTTGAATCTCCATCCCTAGAGGTTTTTAAATCTTGGCTTGACAAAGCCCTGGCTGGGATGATTGAGTTGGGGTTGGTCCTGCTTTGGGCAGAAAGCTGGACTCGATGACTCCTCAGATCTCTTTCAGCCCTAGGATTCTAAGGCCGCTGGCAAACTTCTTCTTTTTTTTTTTTCATGTCACTTAGACATAATTTTTTTTCCAAGCCACCCTAAGGGTAAAAGAGAATTCAGTTTCTCTGACTCATTCATTACTTGGACTCTGTGCTGTGGCAAGGCCTAACAGGCTTGGCTGTTTTTTCCCTTTAATTTCAATTCAGACAGACTCTCGAATGTTCCTGAGATGCAGAAGGAAGAGTGTAGAAAATAACCTCCGAGGTGCACCTGTCTTCACCACCAGATCGGTGACTTCAAGCAAAGTGGCATCATTTCAAACGTCTGGGAGCGGTGCCTGCAAGGGTGGTGTGTTCAGCCCCGCTGGATAGCCAATATTAAACATCCCCACAGGAGTGACAAGGTCTGTGCAACTGGCACAGTCAAGCTGGCTGGCGAAGGATGTGGCTTTGCCTCTTGGGGAGCCACCATAGACATGACATTCCCTGCAAACCTCTCTGGTGTCCTTCTCTCTCTCACTCTTTCTCTGGGGTCTCAGTGGCTTGCAAAAAGTGCTTGAGTGGAAGGCAAATGGGCAAAAGTATGGGCGAGGGGTGAGCAGTGGCGTAGTGGGAGGGGCAAGGGGGAGTTGCCCCCGGGTGCCACATTGGGGGGGGTGCCAATTTAGTCCCCCTCCACTCTCCCTGTCATCCCTCGGCTCTTCCTGCTCCTCCTCCACCCACTGCTGGCAGCTGGAGCCTCCTCCCTGCTTCTCCGCCCCCCAGCCCAACCCTCCTCCATCTCCACCGGCGGGTTAGTGAGTGCAGGGGCGCGGCCCCAAATTGGAGGGGGTGAGGGAAGATGCTGGTACAAGCTCCCCCCTCCTCCCAGGGTCAGGCTCAGCCGTGTGCCAGGTTCAGGGCCCCGCCCCACAGCAGCAGCGGGAGAGGGGAGTGGAATTTTTCCTTTGCCCCTGGGTGCATAACACCCTCGTTACACCTCTGGGGATGAGGGAGTAGAACAACCACAAAAAATTGCTATTTAAACTACCCCGAACTCCTCCAAGCCCCACTACACTTTTCAAAAATCAGCAGGTGCAGCCGGTCCAAGCAAGGTGCACATGATACCCATGCTTCTGGGATAGACAGGAAATATGTCTGAATGAGCTACAAACGAGGAGACTGAAAAAAATAATTCTTGTGTTAGCTACAGCTGATTTCATACACCCGCATGACTTTGAGCAAGTCTCTTCTCCTACTGTGCCTCAGTTTCCCATCTGTAAAATGGTGATACTATTTTCCTGTCTCACAGGAGTCTCATGGGCTGGGACACATTCCTATTAAAGGATCACAGGCGTTCAGCTACTGTGATGATTAGGGACATAAAAATACACGGCTCAATAGAGAAACTGTATGGGTACATCTACACTGCAACACTATTTCAAAATAACTTATTCCATGTCTACACAGCAGGCAGTTATTTCGAAATAGTGTCAAAATACTGTCAAGCTGGAGGACTTCTTACTCTGACTCCTGTAACCCTGATTGTACGAGGAGTAAGGGAAGTCGGAGGACGAGAGCTCTATTTCGAAATGCTCCCTATTTCGAAATAAGCTACCCAACTGATGCAGTTCAATTTGCGTAGCTTATTCTGAGTTAAGCCCTGCTGTATAGACACACCCTATGTGACCCTCATGATGATAGTCTTTTCAGAAGTTTGCTGATTAGCTCTATCATCATTATGCCATCCGCAAAAGCCTGCAAATTCATAATCAGGATTTGAGAATTATAAAGATAATTCTTACATTACGCAAAGCTCACTATTTTGGATCCCATCCTTTCCCCAGCACCGTCATCCTTCCTCCGCCTTTCTTGTTTGAACATTTAGCCACATTATTTCATGTGTACTTCACACCGTGTTCAGAATTAATGGCATAATTAGCAGTGGAAAATATTGAGTTGTTGCTGTGTATTTATTTATGTTCTCAGGATCGTGTAAAGTTCTGCTACATTAAAATTTAATTTGAAAGAAAAGAAAAGAGTTTTATTCATTTTTCAGTGTAATGACCATTTCTGCAAAGCGTATATGAATAATAAAATATGGCTTGAACATACTTTTCCATTTGTTTTCTGACATTTATGTAAACTCCTAAAGAAAACATTGTGATGCTTTGTTGGCTGACTACTTGACAGAGAGTTGTAGACGTATATTTTATTCACCACATCCTGTCAGTGAATGTTCACAGCCCTATCCATTATTAAGCAGTTAATTTGTTAATCAATTGATCAATTGGTTTGGAGATATTTGGCTCTGAGATTAACAAACGGGCACACACAAAAATCTTGTCTCTATGGTAAATTCAGGGACACTGCAGCAGAATGTAAAACGCTCTTGTCTTTACAGATCTTGATTGAAGCTGACACAGGAGGGCAAACAACGGAAGAGAAACCTTTGCTTGCAAAAGAAACACGTTGGCCCACATCTTACAGTCTTTACAGAAGGGGTGATTGCCCCATCCATGTTCTAAACTGTGGAAGGATACCCCTGTCTTGAGGGAAAACTGACTTTGCATTAAATTGATCCACTGAGCAGGGTGATATAGAGCTTAGCTGGAAACAGGGATTTCTATCTTGGGTACTTCTGTGGCCCACATTAGCATGGAATCTCAGCACGACACTCTTTATTAAATGTATCCTTACGATTCCCCTGTGAAGTAGGCTGGTGATATTATCAACTGAGGCATAGAGCGGCTAATTGACTTGCCCAAAGTCACACAAAAAAGCAGTGGGAGAACATAAAACCTGAGTTTTCAAGTCTAGACTTTTAGCCATACCACGGGAGTATCCTTCCTCTCTCACTGAAACACCCTTCTATCTCTGGTACCAGACAGTTCTCAACATCCATGTGCATTATGAAGTGTTTACCTAACTTCACTGACACGCAGTGCTTCTGCACTGACTTTGGGGCTTAGCTGGTGTAGATGGAGCCTGGGAGCAGTAGAACAGGTTGAACCTCTCTAATCCGGCACTCTCTGGTCCAGCAACACCTGTGCTCCAGCATGATTTTAGTTGGCTGGATGTTCACTTACCGGGGTTTCCTGTGGTCCCACAAAGTGTGGTCCCACCAGTCCTGGCTCTCAGTGATCTGTGCTGTTATTTGGCTTTAATTTACCCCTAAATGTCTTCTAAGAGCCCAGTAAGCAGTGGAAATGTTGGTAATCCTGCTAGACCAGTGCTGCTAACGGACATAAGAACGGCCATACTGAGTCAGACAAATGGTCCATCCAGCCCAGTATCCTGTCTGCTCACACTGGCCAATACCAGATGCCCCAGTGGGAGGGAACACAACAAGTAATCCTCATGTGATCCCTCTCTATCCTGCACGTGCAGTGTAGAGCACTCCTGTAGAGCGGTTGCTGAATGCTGTGAGTGAGCACAGAGGAAGCATACAGGTTGAACCTTTCTAGTCCGGCACCCACGGGACCTGACCATTGCTGAACCAGAGAATTTGCTGGATCATGGGATGTCATAGAATCATAGAACCATAGAGCTGGAAAAGACCTCAGAAGGTCATCAAGTCCATCCCCCTGCTCTAGGCAGGATCAATCCCAACTAAATCATCCCAGACAGGGCTTTGTCAAGCCGAGACTTAAACACCTCTAGGGATGGAGACTCCACTGCTTCCCAAGGTAACCCATTCCAGTGCTTCACCACCCTCCTGGAATAACATGTCAATATTTTCTAGCACAGTGTGAAGCTAATGGGCCACATCAGTTTATTTAATGGCTCTGGAGCCACAGAGCCTCAGGGTTTGCAGGCGAGGGGAGCCACAAGAAGCCAAAACCCCTTTGCGGCTACTCCCTTATGCCACTGGTCCAATGCACTTGGGGATCTCAGCAACAGCATGTGAGGGGTATTTGTCTGGTGAATGTAGCAGCACTGCATGGGTGCTTTAGGAAGAGCAAAGAGCAACAGAGGTATGAAGTTTGCAAAGGTCTCTTAGCAGAGCTTCAGTTGCAGCCTATTTGGGAAAGCCAGTCTCAGTACAAGTTTCAGAGACATAACTGGGATAGTCTGTTTCAGCAAAAACATCAAGGAGTCCTGTGGCACCTTAAAGGCTAACAAATAAGCTTTTGAGGGCTTAAGCTGGCTTCCTCTGATGCATGGAGAGAAAGAATCAGATGGCGTTAGCTACACATGTCACATTGCACATGGATGTTGGGAATTGTCTGGTACCAGAGGTAGATATATCCCTGCCCTCTGGTTCATTCTCTCCATACATCTGATGAAGTGAGGAGCAGTACAGCTTCTCGCTACCTACCACACTTGACAGCACAGCAAAGAATTCCATCTATTCTCAGAGACGTAGCCGTGGTAGTCTGTAACTTTAAAAACAACGAGTAGTCCTATGGCACCTGAGAGACTAAGGTGTATCACATCACAAGCTTTCATGGGCAAAACCCACTTCATCAGATGAGCTGGAGAGTGATAACAGGAACCAGAAGTGGGTGGAAGTACCTGTCAATTGCAGGCCCCGTGCTAATGAGGCTAATTAAGTGTGATGGACAGGTCCCGTACTTGGATTTTGATGTAAAAAGGAGGTGTTAAATGCAGGGAAGGCTGGCTTTAGGTCCATCTAGGCCAGGGGTTCCCAACCTGGGGTACGTGTACCCCCCAGGGGGTACGAGAAGCTTGTCAAGGGGGTACGGGGAATATCTGGTAAATAACTAGATTATCCTAATTGAAATATTCCAAAAGTAGTAGTGTTAGTGAAAAAAGATGTGGATTCTAGAGTCTAGAATTTATTTCCTTTCATATTGAATAGGGGGTATGGGAAGGTTTACTAAAAACCAAGGGGGTACGGGGACTGAAAAATGTTGGGAACCCTGATCTAGGCCACAGCGACTTGTGCATCCCCTCGAAACTCAGCTGTACAGTGGGTGTATAAAATCTGGCATGTTCAATGTTCAGTGTGAAGAGGGATACCAAGGGCTTGTCTACACTAGGGAGAAGATTAACCCTCTTGAACTGAATACTGAGGGCACCCCCACTGGCATTGTGTACTCCTCATTCTGTGAGAAGTAAAGGCCTCCCACATGATAGACGCTATGGTGGCTTGCTTAAGTAAGCATTTTGCATAGCTGGATTCGGCCTACCTTAAGCTGATGTGCCTGTTGTAGTGTATACCAGGCCCTAACAGATAGGAAATATACGACATTTGCACTCCTCTGCAACCTGGCCACGGATAATAATGCAAAAACCTATTTCTTGCACCATCACTTCTTACAGGATTAATTTGTATGTTCCACATTCCCTTTGTGATCAAATAGTGTGCTTTGTGGGCAAAGGCAGGGGATCTCTTGACAACAAAAGGGAAAAAAAGATGGGGCCAGAATAATATCTGGGCTGAAAACTTTCCATCATGAGCCAAGTTCTCCAATCAGATGCATGTGCAGGACTCCAACTGTCTTAGTGGAGAGTGACATGTAGGCAGCCAGAAGCAGAGTTCCACCTCCTGTGTTTGTATTTTTCAGCAGAACAGGCTGCACATTGAGACTTTTGGAGCATGAACCAGCATCAGGAGGTAATGCAGAGACTAAAGAGGCTGGTGCTAAGTGCACTGACTGAATTACTTCAGAGTGCTCCTGCACATCAGAAGCATGTGCGATTTTTCACCTCAGGTTGAACAGGTTCCAGGATGACCAGATTTACCTTTTGTGTGGGATGTCCATTTCCCCCTGCAGAGTTGCCTGTGGTGGAACAGCACGCGTAACAGGCAGACAAGAATCAAGTGAAAGCAGAAGAGAGGGTGGTGGGAGGGAGAGAACCGTCAACTTGTTTATCAGATTCAAGTTGAACCATCTGTTGTTAATGATTAGATCTTCAGCTTCCAATTTTCATTTGAATGTTATTGCTCATTTCTAGTTGGGTACTGAAACGCCACTTACCACTGCATGCAGGATTCTAAATAAGAGGCGGTTTGGAGAGGAACACTGCTGGAGGAAGAAATTATCTTCTCTATTAGACAGCACCATTTCTTTTTTAACACTGATGCTTTCTGGCGGCCATGTTGTCAGAGTCTCAGGGCGGAAGGCGCTTTCAGAGGTGGTGTAAATTACACAGGCATTGAAGTGGGTGAGTCCTAAGGGTCCAGATGTTGATCTTAGTCACAATGGGGTAAATATTGATTGGAATGAAGTTACACAAGATTTTGTGGTGTGGATGAGAGCAGAGTCTAGCCCAGGCTAGTTAAATTGGTGTAATTTACAGCAAGGCTTTATGATGTGTATGTTAAATGAGAGAAAACCTACTTTAATTGGTACCTTATACTCTCTTATTAGCTGCCTTTTGAGTGACACCCATTCATCCCTCTGTATGTAAATTATACACATTTAGAAGTGCATTCACACCTTTATTTCAATGTACCTTTTTCCCTGAGCTACCCTATACCCACACATACACCTGGCCCCTGCCCTGAGCTTCCTGCACTCCATCCCACATTTAAATTTCTTCCAGGTATTGTCATATTTCATCTCCCTCAACCTCCTGGGTGGGCGTGTGTTGCACTAGGACAGTACCTGGAAGAAATTTAAGTTACTTTCCCCCCTGTTTCTATGGGGGGAAACAGGCACTATGAAGGACTGCAAATGTCTATGTACCACAGACTTATAAAACATTATGTATTAAGCATGGCAAAACTAGTAAGAATATTGTTTTATATTGTTGCATAAATAGGGGGTTGACAGATATCTCTGGCCTCTCACTAAATAAGTTAGTCAGTAACTCTCCAAGTCTAAAAACACAAGTGCACTTTCACAATTACATAACAAAACAAGGGTCTCATATAGCAGCTGGGCTCTCACCTTGTTCTTACAGCCCACTCATGGACCGTTGGTAGATGCCTTACCCCTGGCATTCCGGTGAGGGAATGGCTGACCACGTTCGAGGGCATGTCTGACCACGTTCTAAGGGGTTCGGGGAAAATGTAGTTCTCAGAAAGTCTGCCAGGTTCCATGCGGTGCTCCAAGGGTCCAGAACATTCCAGGAGGTTAGTGGGAAATGAATCTGCATCCAGAATACCTGGAACCGTTTACTTCAAACAGTCTATTTTCCCTTTTGTCACTCACAACAAAAAGAGCACCCTGAGGCTGGTGGTCACCCAGTCCAGCATCCCAGGTGGTCACCTGGGTTTCCTACTGCTAAATCTAGCCCTGGCTGCATCTTGCAATCCATATCTGTTGGGGTCCCTGGAGTATCAGCCCTGCAGACACCCAAGGATAGGGGTTTAGCAGTGGGTGATTGGGACTGCCAAAGTATTGGCCAGGCCAAGCCCAAATGATTGTCTGTGCCTGACACTGGAGGCACCTGATCCCTTGTTCCTGAGCAGGAGGGCCGTGTGAGGTGCGCCAGGCTGCTGGGTGGGTGAATGGAGCTGGGCAGGACTGTCAGTTGTTCAACTCAAGTCACACAATGAGTGACTGAGGAGGAGGATGTAAGTCGGGGCTCACTATGGCTCACGTTGGGCCCATTCACCCTCTTCCTAGACCCGGTCCCTGCTGAGGCAAGGCACTGTGGATGGCCCACAAAACCAGTCTCCCTGATGGATGTGTGTCAACAGTGTAACTTGAGACCATTGCTCCTTGTTCTGCCATCCGTCACTACTGAGAACAGCGTCTCTCCATCCTCTTTGGAACCTCCCTTCAGGAAGTTGAAGGCTGCTATCAAATCCCCCCTCACTCTTCGCTTCTGCAGACTAAACAGACCCAACTCCCTCAGCCTCTCCTCATAGGTCATATGCTCCAGCCCCCTAATCGTTTTCGTTGCCCTCTGCTGACCCTCTCCAATGCGTCCACATCCTTTTTGTAGTGGGGGGCCCAGAACTGGACACAATACTCCAGATGTGGCCTCACCAGAGCCGAATAAAGGGGAATAATGACATCTCTGTATCTGCTGGCAATGCTCCTCTTAATGCATCCTAATATGCCATTAGCCTTCTTGGCTACAAGGGCACACTGTTGACTTATATCCAGCTTCTCATCCACTGTAACCCCCAGGTCCTTTTCTGCAGAACTACTACTTAGCTGGTTGGTCCCCAGCCTGTAACAATGCTTGGGATTCTTCCATCCCAAGTGCAGGACTCCGCACTTGTCCTTGTTGAACCTCATCAGATTTCTTGTGGCCCAATCCTCCAATTTGTCTAAGTCACTCTGGACTCTATCCCTGCCCTCCAGCGTATCTACCTCTCCCTCTAGCTTAGTGTCATCTGCAAACTTGCTGAGGGTGCAATCCATCCCCTCATCCAGGTCATTAATAAAGATATTGAACAAAACCAGTCCCAGAACCAAACCTTGGGGCACTCCGCTAGAAACCGACCACCATCCTGACATTGAGCCGTTGATCACTACCCGCTGGGCCCGGCCTTCTAGCCAGCTTTCTATCCATCTTACCGTCCATATATCCAATCCATATTCCCTTAACTTGCTGTCAAGAATACTGTGGGAGACCATATCAAAAGCCTTGCTAAAGTCAAGGTATATCACATCCACTTGACTATTCCTAATCACTTTCCTCTCCTCCAAGTGCCCCAAAATGGATTCCTTAAGGATCCCTTCCATGATTTTTCCAGGAACCGAGGTAAGACTGACGGCCTGTAGTTTCCTGGATCGTCCTTCTTGCCTTTTTTGAAGATGGGCACTACATTTGCCTTTTTCCAATCATCCGGGATCTCTCCCGATCTCCACAACTTTTCAAAGATAATGGCCAAAGGCTCCTCAATGACATTTGCCAACTCCCTCAGTACCCTCGGATGCATTAAGTCCGGACCCATGGATTTGTGTACGTTTAGCTTTTCTAAATAGTTCCTAACCTGTTCTTTACCCACTAAGGGCTGTCCATCTTCATCCCTTCTTGCATCACTTAGCGCATTAGTCCGGGAGCCCACCTTGTCCGTAGGGGCCTCACACCCTTTCTGATCACCTTCTTCTTGTTACGTGCCTGTAGAAACCTTTCTTGTTATCCTTCACATCCTTAGCCAGTCGCAATTCCATTTGCGCTTTCACCTTCCTGATAACCCCCCGGCATTCTCGAGCTATACATTTAAACCCCTCCCTGGTCATTTGTCCAAGTTTCCACTTTTTGTAAGCTTCCTTTTTGTGCTTAAGTTCACCAAGGATTTCCCCTGTAAGCCAATCTGGTCTCCTACCACGTTTGCCTCTCTTGCTACGCATCGGGATGGTTTCTTTCTGTGCCTTCAATAAGGCTTCTTTAAAATATTGCCAGCTGTCCTGGACTCCTTTTCCCTTCATGTTAGCATCCCAGGGGATTCTGCCCATCAGGTCTCTGAGGGAGTCAAAATCTGCTTTTCTGAAGTCCAAGGTGTGTATTTTACTACTCTCTTTTCTTCCTTTGGTCAGGATCCTGAAATCTACCATCTCATGATCACTGCTTCCCAGGTTGTCACCCACCTCCACTTCCTCTATTAGTTCCTCCCTGTTTGTGAGCAGAAGGTCAAGCTGCGCACGGCCCCTGGTCGGATCCTTCATCACTTGTACCAAGAAGTTATCCCCAACATTCTCCAAAAACTTCCTGGATTGCCTGTGTACTGCTGTAACGGTTTCCCAACAGATGTCAGGGTGATTAAAGTCCCCTACGAGAACCAGGGCCTGCGATCTGGAAGCTTCTCTCAGTTGTCCGAAGAAAGCCTCATCTACCTCATCCACCTGATTCGGTGGCCTATAGTAGACACCAACCACAACATCACTGCTGTTGTTTGCACCTCTAAACTTAACCCATAGACTCTCAACAGGTTTTTCTCCCTCTATATACTGGAGTTCAGAGCAATCATAGTGCTCTCTTACGTATAGTACAACTCCTCCTCCTTTTCTCCCCTGCCTGTTTTTCTGGAACAGCCTATACCCTTCCATGACAGCGCTCCAGTCATGCGAGTCATCCCACCAAGTCTCTGTTATCCCAATGCTTTGTACCACTTTGGGTACAGACTCCAGATTAATGTTTCACCCTTAGCTGAAGACCTGTCAGCTATTCACTCAGAAGGTGGAGTGCTGCTAATGGTGGTGACCCCAGACTCTGTGTTTGATGGCAGAATTCTGAAGTGTTTGAAAGGACGGGGAGACAGACATTCTTACACTCTGAAGTGTCAATGAGGCACATAGCTTAGATTGTGGCCACGCTGTAACGACTGAGAAATCATCCCTGAGAGAAGATTGGAGGGGGGTCACACATTTGTGCTAAAGCACCGAGTTGTAAATGTTGTGGTGGCACCTTATATCCAAATAAATGGAACAGGAACAAAGTGAGGAAGTCCGTAAGAACACCAATAGATTTCCTGCCTATTCTCTTTAGTTAAAAGTTATTCATACTACTAGAAATTCTGTTGACAAGGTTTTAATCCTAGTTACAAGGATTTCTGTGCACATTACCTGTTGGTTTTACTCAGAAACAGTATGCTACACTTTGAAGTGTTGCCGGGACCTATTACCACCACTTTGTATCAGGGTTTTAGATACAGGATCCCTGAGGTGTAAGTCCGTGCAATGCTTTCTGAAAAGTCCTGAAAAGGCAGAACACTATGCTCTGATTCAGTAAAGAGGAAAAGTTCAGGAAGGAAGAGAGTGTTGTCGAGTTATACGCAATAATGCAGCACCATCCAACTCTCCTGTTAGCTACAGATTTCAGCTCTGATGGTAAGATGCCTGAAAGCCCACCCCCACAAAACTCGCAGTGGTTACCATCTTGAGTAACATACCTTTTAGGATCCCTGGAGCTAAAAGCATTAGCAACCACAACTTGATTTTAAAGAGCCATGTCTCTTTGATGTGTGGCAGTGGGCTGCAGGAGTTTGGTCCTATGGGGGTCCAGGTGTTCGGTGGGCGTTAGCCTGGTCACATATAAAGGACCTTCCCCGAGCCTACAGGGAGGATCCAAAGTGCCCTAGACACCCACTGATTCCGGGGGACAAAGAAAAGGAAAACAGGGATGGATGTGAGGGTCAAAGGGCTAAAACGAGGGAACCGGATGGGGACACCGAGCAGAGAACCCCAGACAGCGCCCACTGCCCCTCGAAGGACTCGAGAGAGCCAGCGGACGCCATCCAATGGAACTCTGCCCAGATGTGTGAGTGGATGCAGGAGCAGAAATAGGCCCCACAGTTGCAAGCCCCTCCCTCAGCCAACCTCTTCTCCCTGGTTTTGTAAATTGTCATCTTGGCTCTAGCCAGGCGGAGGTTGACGAGGAGGTCCCGCAACTTTGTGGGGCCACGGATGGAGCATGCGTAAATTAATAAGTGAGGGGAGAAGTGAAGCCAGAACCTCAGCAAGTGGTTCTGGAGGAGCCAAAAGAGGGGCTATAACCTGGCGCACTCAAGATAAACGTGCGCCAGGGTCTCCCTCACGCCACAGAAGGGGCAAGTGTCAGGAACAGGGGTGAACCACGCCAAGTACATGCGTTTGTTCAGAGCACCATGGAGGATTTCCAGATGATGTCCCAGTGGGCCACAGAACCACGGTGGAGTAGAGGCTAGTCCAACTGGGCTCCCCACTCTCTATTTGTGGTAGGAGGTCCCGCCACTTGGTGTCTGGGCGGGACACGAAGGAGGGTCATCACGAGCCTCTGAGGCATACTACTACCTACCAGGAAGCACAGGACACAGGAGGCATGATTGGAGCTCAGCCACTGATGTTACAGATTCACATTCTCTTCAAACTGAGCACGGAGGAGACCTCTGTAATAACCAGGATTTTCATAAGTCGCAGCGCAACGAGGTTCCTGCGTAGCTTCTTGCCTGTTGAGTTTTGTATCTTGGCATCAATCCTTGGGGAGCTCCTAAAGCCTGAAGCTAAGTGCTCTACTCACATGCTTAAAGTTAAGCATAGGCTTAGTTGCTCTACTCCATCGGTACCATGAGCATGAGAAGAGGATTGGATTGCTCAGCAAAGCAAGGACTGAAGTTTGAAGAGTGTGTTTTATGATAGTCTCCAAGCCTTAAAATTACACGTGTGCCCCTGAAAGAAACTTCTTTTACAGGAAGTTAGTACTATTCAATGGATTTCACCCTGTAGGGCAAGACATTCCCTGCAGAAGTGAATGTTAAGTTTCCAGGATTGTAGATGGGTTTAATTACCTGCTTATCTAAATGTTACTGCACCCGTGGACAGTAGATGTATTTTAACTTCATTCTATCTCCAGTATCAAATTAAGTTTGGCAAAAGCCAATTAACTACTGTAAATTATTCTACTTCAATTAAACATTAGGGCCAAACAGAAGCAGCGAAGGACTTTAATACATTAATTTACAATCCATAGGCTTATGAGGAGCCAAAAAAGAAAAGTTGAATGCTTTCAGTAAGAAATGAGAAATTAGCTGAGAGGACTGCAATAAAAAATAAGGATCAGGCTAACTGACATTATCATTTTAACTTAATTTGTCAACACCGTAATATATCTCTAGCTATATTAACTCAGTTGACAAATCAATTAAAGTTATAATGAAACTTTATATGATTTTACTTTTATTTAATTAGGTTCATCAATAGTTTTTTTTTCATTTGCACTGCACATTAATGTAACAACATATAAACGATGGAATAAAGTTAGCTATCAGTCCATGAAACATACGTATTTTCGAGCAAAACATATATATTGTGCAAAATGTTGTAAGTAATGTGAATTACAAAGTGGGTTGGTAAGCTGGCTACAGCCCATTTTCTTAAATAATAAACATAAAATAAATAGTTATTATTATTACCATTGGCTTTGTCATAAGCTATTTTAATTTCACAGACACTTTTCAAGTAATAAATGAGAAGTCTCCCCAGACATTTTTTTCTTTAAATCTTTTTTTTTCTCTAATTTTATTTTCCACAAGGAAATGTAACATAAATGCAAAAATAGGCAGTCTGGGGGAAAAAAAAGTGTTATCCAATTTGCTGGTGCTAAATACATTTGATGAATTTTACATTGAGGAGCAAATGGTAATTTAAGAGAAATTTATCCTACCCATTTTATGTATTTGTCTTTTTTAAAATGCTGTTCCCCAGACACATTGCTGTCATAACTGTAGCATCATATGCCAATTATACTCACTCTCCGCTATAGATTACCTTCTTAAACAGACACAGGGCATTATATTTTTGTTGCCCTGTGCTGAAAGTTCAAAGTACTCTGTAGGACATCTTCCATTCAGTTCCTGAAGTTTCCTGATTTGGGAATAGACTTAAGAACATGCTTAAATACATCACATTTAAGAAAGTACTTAAACACAGGGTTAACTTTAAGAACTGTGCTTAAGTATTTCCCTAGAGAGCGATGAATTTGGGCCTTAGGTAGGAATTTATTGTATCAAATATGTGACAACTTTGGACTGTTACTATGCTAAGCAACATGATCATTTGGAATTTTACACCTACAACTGGAATTCTAATAACGTAAGCCCCTAGCGCTTGAATTAAAAAATTTCAGTAGCTTTTTGCCAGTATAAAGCTAGTGAAACGTTTCTCCCAAGTAACAGACTGCTCGGGTTTTCCTTCTAGTCCTTGCTTTACTCTAGATTTCCTGTTTAACCTTTGTCAAGTCAATTAAGATCTCTGAACAAAAGTTTCTGATTTGCAAGAATGAGGAGGTGGAAGCAATGTTTCCTTGCTTCACAAGAGGTACCTATGTTAAAGTTTGTGAAGCATTTTAAGATTTCTTATGAAAAGTACTGGGTATGAAATACATGCTTGCTAGTTTTTTCTCTCTTCAGATCACTTGAGTTCAGAAGCAGAAGTAATGATATTTGGAGCTCTTGGCCCAGATAAGAGGCAGTGCAGATGCAGACAGTGGTATAAGAAGCAAGAAAAGATAGAATTGGAATTGCATAGACAATATCCTAGCAGTCATCCCTAAGCTGGATACAGTATTTTATCACCCCTGTCTTGCTTTCACAATAAGGTTTAAGATTTAGGAGAATGGCTATCAAAATGTGCTTACTAAATTCACAGCTAGGCATCTGGAATAGGATTTTCAAAATAGCCTATGTGATTTAGGAGCATAGTGGAACTCCAGTGTCACTTAAGTATTTTTGAAAATCCTGCTTTGTGATGGGACTTAATCCCCATAACTGTACGGAAAGGAGAGAACCTAATTAGTTATGCTTGGCACCTGGGATGTGATTAACTAGACAAGGCAGAGCTAGGCTGTGTAAGGAGTGGAGGGAGCTGCGCTGAGGGAAAAACCAGGACGGAGGAGCTAAAAGGGATTTTGCTCTCTGGGAACGGCCTGGTGGAGGGGCCAGTAGTTAAGATTCGCTGTGGCCAGGAGGTTGTTACAGGAGCAGGGTGACTTCTGTAGTGGGTCCTTAGTGTGGAAAGGAGCCCTAAGCTAGGGTCCGAACCAGAGGAACTAGGGAACGAACTAGAGGCCCACGAGGGGCAGAAAGCTAGTTTGAATAATACTTGGCTTGCCAGCAGGGACAAACCTGGGGAAGGGATGGGAGTACCATGATTGGGTGGGCTGAGGGATTGAATTTGAGCTCAGGAGGAGCAAAAGATCTCTTCGGTTGCTTTGTTTGTTGAATCCCAGTAGGAGATGATCAACTGTGACTTGGTGGGGGGGGGGCTGACCCACAGAACACACTGTAAGGCAAGCTGGAAAAGGGATGGGATGCAAGGCTCACCCTCATGAATGAAGAAGTGGCCACCATAGGAAGCCTGAGAGGAAAAGTGCCTTGTAACACCAGTCTGGGTGTGAGGGGGGACCATAGGGGTAAGGATACATGCTCACATACCCCTACATATGGGGCCTGATTGGCATGGGTGGTGGGTTATGTAGGCAAGAGAAGGCATTATCTTCCCAAAACTACCAGTGTTCCCCAGCTGCTCAGGAGTACCAGAGCCATGGTGTGGTAGCCCAGCTGCCTGGCTGCCCAAGGGAGGTGGGGTTGTGGCACAACAACCCTAGCCCTCTGGCTGGCCAGGAATGATCAGGATTAATGGCTGGGGTTGGATGGAGCTTGGCTCCATGGGGGGAGGTTGCTGATTGGGCGGGATCTCGGGCGGAATGGGTGGGGCCTCAGGTGGAAGGGCGGGGCTTATGTTCTTTGCTGGATAGGGCAGAGCGTTCAGCCATTTATAGAATCCAGCCCTGTCCTTCTCTCCTTATAAGGAAGAGTTTGATGTGACCTAAAGTTTGTCTGGAAGATACCAGACCAGATATCACTGTGTTGGTCCACACAGCACTCTCACACCCACTGCGACAATGTGGTATTTCACCTGATATATAGCAGACAATGAAAAATTGTCCTTTTCTCCCAGCTACGCAGTTCTCAGATCTGTTTTTTTTTTTACTGTATCTACAGGCTTTACAAGTTAAAGGCAGCTGGGTGAATGGTCCAAAATTCATGCAGCAATTTCTGCAAAGGGGTTTTCCAACATGTCCAATGCTCTCTTAGTCCCCTTAATTTTCTTGGTTGCTGACAAAGTATTTTAGAAAGTGAATCAAAGACAAAAGAGGGCAAGATTATTCTGCAAAACAGGAAACTGAGCTAGTGAAGTTGCATGGGAGAAGAAGTATGATTTGATGATTGTTCCTTGGTGAACTGCAGTGGACCAGAGAAATCTTGAATAAAACTGCCTTGTTTTTCCTTTTCCTCAGTAAGTTTCCATCATTCATTGAGTTTCATTTTGAAGACACACAATCAAGTTTAAAGCTAATCATATTTTTTTAAAAATGAGTTAAAATTAGTTTCAGCTCATAAGTCCCATTCATTTTCTTATGGGTTTCCCTGGCAGTTTGTGTGGGGGTTCTTTAATCAACTTGCTATTTCTCTTTACATGTTTTCTTTCCTTCATTACTGTGTGTAAGAGCAGCAAAAGTGGCTGCGCCAGACTAAATGATTGTACTTGGGGAAGAGGAGAACAGGAGTATGTGCAAAGTGATAGCAGATGCACAAAAATAAAAAAGACTGAACATATGTCTGATATTTAATCTATATCATACATACTTAAATGGCCATCTTTATTGCAGTAGCTAAGCACTTCACAAATGTTAATATATTTATCCTCACAATGTGCCTGTAAAGTGATGTTAGGTTAGTATCCCCATTTTACAGATGGGAAAACTGAGGTCCACACTGAGTGACTTGCCCAAGACCACACAGAATGTCTGTAGCAGAGCTCAGATTTGAAAATGTCTCTCCCCAGTCCCCATGCCCTAACTGCTGTATTCGAATCCCTTTCAGTTATAGAAAACTTTAAAAGACTGTAGGTTTCTCCCCTCCCCCCAAAGTTACGGCATCCTTTTCATTGGGGGCCTGTTCTTTTTCCCACTGAAGTCAATGGCAAAATTCCTACTGTCCTATTCTACATGTTTCTTATACTGTGTTCCTCACCATAGTCTCCAGGGGTGTGTCTAGACTGCATCCCTCTGTCGGCAGAGGGATGCAGATTAAGCAGGTCAACATTGCAAATGAGGCAGGGATTTAAATATCTGGTGCCTAATTTGCATAAAAATGGCTGCCACGTTTTGCCGACTCAGCACTTTGTCATCAAAAAGCGGCAGTCTAGAGGGGGATCTGTTGAGAAAAAAAGCCTTTTTCAACAGATTCCTTATGCCTCCTGCAAGGAGGTTTACAGGATTTGTCGAAAAAGCCTTTCTTTCTTGACAGATCTCCCCTAGACTGCCGCTTTTTGCCGACAAACTGCTGAGTCAGCAAAACGCGGTGGCCATTTTTATGCAAATTAGGCATGGGATATTTAAATCCCTGCCTCATTTGCAATGTCGACCTGTTTAATCTGCATCCCTCTGCCAACAGAGGGATGCAGTCTAGACATACCCTAGGAGACCTCAGTTGTGCAGGATGAGCAGTTTTGGAGATAAGATATGGGGGAGGGGGATGGTCTGGTTTCACGGGTGACTTCAGTCTCTCTATTCACTATTTACATGGGGATACCTGGACGCACAATTCCTCTCTTCCCCCTTGTCATTAATTTGCCTTGGTGTTCTATAAATAATTAGTTGAAATAAGTATAATGATCTTAATCCACTCCGTAACATTTCTGGTTGCCCTTTAGAATATAACCTCCCACTTTTCCTCATTATCAGCAAGGGCGACAGAGGTGGAGCATGTCCCTGGGGAGACACTGGCCAGTCATTCAGCCTTATTCCCTTTGTATCTCTGCATTCCCCACCGCCTCTCTTTCAAAGGCAGGAGTTTGTCAGGTCTCGTCCTGTACCACTAAATTCAATGAGGTTTCACAGACAGCAGGATCTGGCTCTTAACACAGTGTGCAGTCTGTGTGGCCGAATTGTCAGAGAGACAGTGGGAGACATATCCAATGTGAATATTCACTTAAATGTTAACCAGTCCCTGAGCCAATATTTGGCTAAGTTGCAAACATCATGAATATGGAAGCGTTGGCAAAGCTGTTGCTCTTTTTGTTGCTGCCGGATGACTTGTGTATGACAGCTTTGTATGGAGGTTCCCCGTTTTATTTCCCCTTGGCAGAAAGCATGGTTCTTATTATTGATGACTCACAACCAAAAAACATTTCTTTTTTTCTTTTCTTTTTGGCATTTTTTCTTAGAAAGAAGTGGGGAGCAAAGTTGCAGAGGTGAGATGGGGATTTGAGATGGCAGGTCTTTGATAGAAAATAGAAATAGATACTCTCCCCTGCTTTCAATTTACTGAGCTTCCAAGACAGCCTGCATCCTCCAACATGTCAAATAGGGTGGATGATTTCCTCTCCCCCCTTTTTATTTATAAAACAAAACAAAAAAAAACCCAAACAAAAAAAAACACCCCATTGTTTGGCAATTTATTCTGAAAACAATTGCACTCCGTGATCTTGATGCTCCTTTGCACGTATACCCTTTCAAGTTGAGCAGAACTGGTCAAAAACTTGTACATATCTTCTGTGAAAATTTCTGAATTTTTTACACCTTTTGAACTTTTTGTCTTACATGAAAACCAACTCCTTTTTGATTTCCATTTCCCTTGCCTCCTTTCCTTTCCTCCTACCACCAGCCATACTTCTAGGCATACCTATGCCTAGAAAATGGGGGGGGGGGACTTACAAGCAGAAAAAAGGGGGAAAAGAAGAAAATTGCATATTTTGCCCTTTGGGGGAACAAAAGTATTTCATTTTTAATTTTTGCAGGTACAAAAGGGGAAAATGTCAATAAAATGTGTGAAAAAACAGGACTATGTAGCACTTTAAAGACTAACAAGATGGTTTATTAGGTGATGAGCTTTCGTGGGCCAGACCCACTTCCTCAGATCAAATTGTGGAAGAAAATTGGCATGACCATATATACCAAAGGGATACAATCAAAAAAAAGTGAACACATATAAAAAGGACAAAACAAATTTCAGAACAGAGGGGGGATGGGGGGGGGGAGGTAAATGTCTGTGAGCTAATGATATTAGAGGTGATAATTGGGGAAGCTATCTTTGTAATGGGTAAGGTAATTAGCATCTTTGTTGAGACCCCGGCATAAATTATATTTATAGAACACCACTTGTCATCACCTATAGCCCCCAACTTAAACCCGTCCAACACATTATCAATAAACTACAACCTATACTGGAACAGGATACTACACTCCGAGAGGCTCTGGGAGACAGACCCATAGTCTCCTATAGACAACCACCTAACCACAAGATGATTCTTACCAACAACCACAAGACATACCACACTAAAACCAACCCTGGAACTTTCCCTTGCAACAAACCCCGTTGCCAGCTTTGTCCACACATTTACTCTGCTGACACCATTATTGGACCTAACCAATTCAGTTATAAGATCAAGAACACATATTCCTGCTCATCCAGAAATATAATTTATGCCATCATGTGCCGACAGTGTCCGTCTGCTATGTACATTGGACAAACGTCTCAGACACTTCGCCAAAGAATCAATGCACACAAAACAGATATCAGACAGTATCACAAAGAAAAAACAGTTTCTTGCCATTTCAACCAGAAAGGGCATTGTCTCAACAATTTGATTACCTGCATCCTGCTTCAAAGACATTTTAACACCAGACTTGAAAGAGAAACCTCTGAACTGTCATTCGTGCTTAAATTTGACACTTTACGCTGGGGTCTCAACAAAGATGCTAATTACCTTACCCATTACAAAGATAGCTTCCCCAATTATCACCTCTAATATCATTAGCTCACAGACATTTACCTCCCCTCCCTCCCCCCGCTGTTCTGAAATTTGATTTGTTCACATAACATAAGAACATAAGAACGGCCGTACCGGGTCAGACCAAAGGTCCATCTAGCCCAGTATCCTGTCTGCCGACAGTGGCCAGCACCAGGTGCCCCAGAGGGGGTGGACCGAAGACAATGATCAAGCGCTTTGTCTCCTGCCATCCCTCTCCAGCCTCTGTCAAACAGAGGCCAAGGACACCATTTTATCCCCTGGCTAATAGCCTTTTATGGACCTAACCTCCATGAAATTATCTAGCTTCTCTTTAAACTCTGTTATAGTCCTAGCCTTCACAGCCTCCTCTGGCAAGGAGTTCCACATGCTGACTACACGCTGTGTGAAGAAGAACTTTCGCTTATTAGTTTTAAACCTGCTACCCATTAATTTCATTTGGTGTCCTCTAGTTCTTCTATTTAGGGAACTAATAAATAACTTTTCTTTATCGGCCCTCTCCATACCACTCATGATTTTATACACCTCTATCATATCCCCCCTCAGTCTCCTCTTTTCTAAACTGAAAAGTCCCAGTCGCTTTAACCTCTCCTCATATGGGACCCGTTCCAAACCCCTAATCAATTTAGTTGCCCTTTTCTGAACCCTTTCCAAGGCCAAAATATCTTTTTTGAGGTGAGGAGACCACATCTGTACACAGTATTCAAGATGTGGGCGTACCATAGTTTTATACAGGGGCAGTAAGATATTCCGGGTCTTATTTTCTATCCCTTTCTTAATAATACCTAGCATCCTATTTGCCTTTTTGACCGCCGCTGCACACTGTGTGGAAGTTTTCAGAGAACTGTCCACGATAACTCCAAGATCTCTTTCCTGATTTGTCGTAGCCAAATTAGCCCCCATCATACTGTATGTATAGTTGGGGTTATTTTTCCCAATGTGCATTACTTTACACTTATCCACATTAAATTTGTTCTTTTTATATGTGTTCACTTTTTTTTGATTGTATCCCTTTGGTATATATGGTCATGCCAATTTTCTTCCACAATTTGATCTGAGGAAGTGGGTCTGGCCCACGAAAGCTCATCACCTAATAAACCATCTTGTTAGTCTTTAAAGTGCTGCATAGTCCTGTTTTTGCTTCAGCTAGACTAGACAAACACGGCTACATCTCTATTACTAATAAAATGTGTTGGGGGGGGGCATTTCTGTCAAAATTTAAATAAAAGGCCATTTTTCATGGACAAAATGCTTGGCTGGATATGTTTTAACCAGCCCTAACTGGGGATAGCTTCAGTGAGGTCAATGAAGTGACACTCATGGAAAGCTGATGTAAATCAGGAGAGAATTAGGACCGCTGAAATGAAGTTCATAGATTCTAAAGGCAGAAGGGACTTACTATCCATCATCTGTCTAACACAGGTTAGAGAACTTCCCTGAAATAACTCCTGTTTGAACTACAGCTTTATAAAAAATTGCTTTAAAAATTGTTAACAAGGGAGACTTTACCACAGCACTTGGTAATTTTTTCCCCCTTTCTTAAAGAGCTGGGATTAGCAACCAGGTCTCGTAGGACTTATCTACACTACGTGGAAGATTGATGCTACGTCAATCAATCTTCCAGCGTTCAAATTGACCTTCTAATTCAAACTGAGAGAGTGCCCTATCAGCGCTGGTACTCCTGTTCCTCACGAGGAGTAAGGGAAGTTGATGGGAGTATTTGCTTCCATCCACCTTTCGTTGTGTGGATGGTGCAAAAACACGATTTAAGGTAAGTCAGTTCCAGCTACCTAATTAACGTAGCTGGAGTTGCGCATCTTAAGTCGACCTACCTCTTTAGTGTAGACCAGGCCCTCATTCCCCACTCATGTGCTCTATCCTCATAGACAACACTGCCTTGCAGTACTGTGCCTTTGCAAAGCTTTTGCAGATTTTTTTAAAGTGTGTATGACTATGACACACACGAACCTGGATTCTGAAAGGACTTACAGAGATCTTTAGCTGTACACAAATGAATAGTTTTATGAGTTTCAGTAGTGTTCTCCAGTGCAGTGATGTCAGGGGCCTTGCTCAAATGCACATAAGAATTTACAAAACCTCAGCACGTGAGAGACTTAAAAAAAATTTGTAATAGAAATGAGAGCAGGTATTAGGTTCTTTTTGGCATGGCTACTGAGAAATGTGTTAAGTAGGATTTGACAGTATTTGCAAAAGATGACATGTTCCTGAATCTCTCTTTCAGAATGGCAAATGTTAGCAAGTTGGATAGCTGTCACTACTTTGATAATTGCAACCTGGTGTTTCCCATAACAACAAACTTCCTTTATCGAAATTACATTCTGATTCATAAGTATAGTGTCAGTTGCAGAACAGCATGGGGGAAGTTTGTTCTGGTTTGATGTATTTTCTTGATCATCTGGGGTTCTTGAGAGGAGTTCAGCCTTCAGGCCTATCTGTCTATCAGACCCAATATCACTCCCATTAAAGTCAGTGGTAGCTGGCCCTTACACTGCCCTAGGTAGTATCTAAACTGTCTGTCCAGAACCTTTCTCTAGCTTGGACAGCTAGGAAACCTAAGTGCCACAGAGACCATGGGTCAAGTCATATCCCGCTGACTTCTATAGCAGCTTGTTTCCGGAAAGCTCTGCATTTGACCCAGCTCCTTTTAAAACTATGCAACATGATCTGTATTTCTATTTGTTCCCTCTTATCAGTCATGGTTCTCACCCCCACATCTCCAAAAAACCTCTTCACCTCTGTAATATTTTCAGATTTGGGGGACTCTCCAAAAAGTTTAGCAGGGAAGAACAGCAGCTTTTTTAATTCCCATTAGAATTTCTGAAACGACAATAGCTAAAAGGTTAGGGCAAAACCTATTAGAAAAGAAATGTTGAGGCAGATCAGGTGAGCTCATCGAAGAAAATAGGGAAAGATTGGTTCCCTTTTGGGATTAGCTCTAATTAAGGTGAGCAAGCAGCTGTACCTGTTTGGAATAACAATTGTGCTAGCATGTCACTTTTTTTCTGCTTAGTTGAAATTTATATAGTTTGGGAATGGTGGATGTAAGAAAATTAGAGCTCATTTAGAATCTGTTGAAAGGACACTGTGCCTTCATTATTAGTTTTGCATCTGAATTTTCCTGGGGCTGTCCTCTCACGGTTATAGGTAATGGATTTTTCCCCAGATGTAATTGGATGAGTTTAATTTTTTCTTTCATTACCTGTCTAGAAGCCCTCTGCCCCTATTTCCCTTTGTGTTTTATTAGGACTGTAACCCCTATTTAAATAAAGCCTTTGATTGTGCTTATATATGTTCAATCAGCACTTTCTGATTGAATAGTTCTAGTCGCACAACGCTTTCGCCTAGCATTTTTTACTAATTACATTTTAGCCATGGTTGTGTACTGTTGAATGTGCGATGGTGTTTGTTTTAACTTCTCTGTCTAGAAGTTTGTGTTTTCCATGGGCCCAAACTGTATATACATTCATTGGTGGGTTGCCTCCCATTCAACCATAATATAGTAATTGCCCAACAAAGAGGAAGCTTTAATTGTTTAAGCCATGGCATCCACACTGCAGGAGTCCAACTGGAGCACACATGCTAACCAGCTTCCTTTAATCTTTGCGGAAGGAGGAGTAGTGGACACCAGTTGGGGGTTGCCCTCAGTGTTCGATTTAGGGGTCTACATTAGACCTGCTAAATCGAATGCTAAAAGATCGATCTCTGAAGGGTGGATCTTCTCCTTCGTGGAGGCATGCCTATAGAGTCTAATTCATGACTCACCTAACAAAAGCTGGAATAAAAGGTGTAAAGGGGGGAAAACAACTCATCTCTGGATTCCCTAATTGTTTGAGTTGGGCTTGTAATTTGTGTTCATTACAAGGTGTGTTATCTCCTGCCCAAGAAAAAGTCTATAGATATCAGAGAAAACATTTCAGGCCTTGACTGCTTCTCCACACACCTCTGAAGAGGGTACCTGACTAAGCCCTCATCCTCCTCTTCCCCCAGCTGGAATGCTGGGGGAAGGGAATAAAAATGCCTGGTAAAGAAAAAAAAATCCTCTGCAGCTTGAGCTCCGAGTGTCAAAAACGTTAAGTATAAGCAGTACGCCCCCAGCAATTTTGCTTGGGTTAGCCTTAAAAGACAGATAAAGCTTGCATATTATATCAGCTACTATTATCTTTTGGAACCTAAGGGTATGTCTACACTGCCACCCTAGTTCGAACTAGGGTGGCTAATGTAGGCATTCGAACTTGCAAATGAAGCCTAGGATTTAAATATCCCAGGCTTCATTTGCATGTTCCCGGGCAGGCGCCATTTTTAAATACCCGTAGTTTGAACTACCTGCCCGCGGCTACACGCGGCACGGACTAGGTAGTTTGAATTAAAGCTCCTAATTCGAACTACCGTTAAACCTCCTTGCAGAAGGAATAACGGTAGTTCGAATTAGGAGCTTTAATTTTTTATTTTATTTTATTTTATTTTATTTTATTCCTCCTGCAAGGAGGTTTAACGGTAGTTCAAATTAGGAGCTTTAATTCGAACTACCTAGTGTATGCCGCGTGTAGCCGCGGGCAGGTAGTTCAAACTATGGGCATTTAAAAATGGCACCCACCCGGGAACATGCAAATGAAGCCCGGGATATTTAAATCCCGGGCTTCATTTGTAAGTTCGAATGCCTACATTAGCCACCCTAGTTCGAACTAGGGTGGCAGTGTAGACATATCCTAAGATTGTGTGTCATTTGTGAGTGTATGTTTAATTGCTTTTACCTTGTAATTAACTTGCTGATTTCTTAGTTAATAAATGTTTAGTTAATGATAGGATTGTCTACAAATACTGTCTTTTTTGTGAGATTTGGGGTAAGTAACTGGTCCTTGGGAACCGGTACTAACCTGGGTATTCTGCTCATCTGAAGAAATGGGTTTTGCCCATGGAAGCTCAAGTTACTCTCTCTATATATAAAAGTCTCTAAGTGTACATCTACACTGCAACATGATTTTGAAGTAATTAGCGCTATTCCAAAATAACTTAGTCCGCGTCTACACAGCAGGCAGTTATTTCGAAAAAGTGTCAGAATACTGTCAATCTGGAGGACTTCTTACTCTGATTCCTGTAACTCCCATTATATGAGAAATGAGGGAAGTCGGAGGAAGAGTGTACTATTTCAAAATAAGTGCTGTGTAGATGCTTCCTATTTTAAAATAAGGTAGCTCAATTTGTGTTGCGTATTTGGAGTTAAGCCCTGCAGTGTAGATGCACCGTATGGTACAACAGGACAACTCATTTTTAAGCTGAATATTGTGATGTTTTGTGTAAGGGCCCACCTATCTCAGAGGCAGACTTGTCTGGGTTTCAAGTTAGATAGGAGAGTGTCTATATGTCTGTATTAATGCTCTTATAGTGCTTGAGTTCACACTTGTTACTAGACTGAGGAAATTTCAGAATAGAACACACAACGTAGATTTTTTTCTCTGTTTCTTTTCTGTCCAGGGTCAGGAGGTAATCCAGGCTAAGTGACAGATGTGACTTTCTCTGAAATTCTGCTTGCATTCTTTATGTAGGGTAAGGATGGAAATGCAGGGACTCTGCTACTCATCTAAACTTTTCTAGTGCAATAGGGGAACCAGACTTCTTTTGTCATCAACATTTTGGGGACTGGGATTTGAAGAAGGGTTTTCCCCACTCTGAGAAGGATCTACACCTGTCGTCTTCCCTGTTAGATTACAGAGACACAGGTTCTAGTACAGCATTGTGATGTTTTCAGTGACACAGCTTATTACCATGTCATCTAAATCTCACCCATAGTTAGACTGGATTTAGTAAACAGGGGCAAGAGAAGATCAAGTGGATTAAGCTGTCTATGCAAAAGTAACTTATCCAGAGTCCAATACTGCAGGTTGCTAAGTACTTCCATGTGCCATTGATTGCAAAAGACTATGCAGCCTTCCCTCCCTATTTAGATAGTGCCCATGATCTTGCAGTTTTAGAAATGAATTTTCAAGGGTGTTAAACAGGGACTGTTTCAAGACAGTGGATGAAAACAGAACATCAGTAGGCACCTAGAGCATGGAAATTTCCCCCCATGCATCTGTAGCCTTATGTTGTTATTCACAGATGCAGTTCAAGCAGATCTGTTTGGTATTGAAGCTCTGATGCATTTTCATCCATCTCCTTATTACAAAATGACGAAACAGTGGGTGGTTATAAGAGATCACTATTGGAACAATCTTACAGATAGCTTTTATCACCATCCGCTTGTGCATACAGATAGCTTATATCCCTCCATACATATGTATATATCTTAGATACCTTCAGGATTTTTTTCCCCTTGAATAATTTTAACTCGATAGACAAGCGACTTCAAACCAACAAGTCTCAGGGTAAAATCATCAGAGCCAAAGAAGGCTGTACCTAAAATTAAATACAAAATAAGCATTTAACCTGAAAGCTGGACAGCTTATTGCATTTCCAGGGATGCATTTTGGAATTGTCATCTGGGACAACTGTGCAGAATCGACAGCAGCTGTCTGACCCCTTGGCTTTTGGATTTCGAATGATAAGTTTGCCAGTAAAAGAAATGTTTTCTATAAAACTGAAGGGCTGGTGCTAGATGACCTGTAATTGGAGCTTTGCAAGCTCCTTTAAAGACAAGTTTTAGTTTCATTGCCAGAATCATTAGAAACAGGGACTGGATAAAACACTAAAGAATTTCTTTAGCGATCACGTGCAAGGAGATGATGTAGGTGACCACATGGGAGGTTGGCTCCTACGGACTCTGTTCAAACAAATGTTGTCTCCATCACTTCTAGAATTATTTTAGGCTGTACAGTCCCAAAGGTTGCTTTCTACTGTAATGGTTTCTTGTTTCCAGAAACATGGGGGAGGGGGGTTTCTTTTATAAAAGATGCTCAGCATTCTCCCCTAGTGTGTGTCCTCACTAAAGTCAAATTTAACCAATGACTTCAACTGAGGCACGACTGAGCCAACATGGAGAGCATTTGGAAATCCCACACCATACTGCACTCGTGGATCTTAGATGTTTTTCTGAGCTGTAATATTCCCATGGGAAGAATCACGGCTACTTTATAGCATATCTTATGTGGATAAGTTCTCCTGATGCACACCTTGCATAGATGGGCTTCACAGATGCATGAAAGGAGCTGGACTTGATGACCTCTAGAGAGTCCTTCCAGGCCTATGAGTCAATGATTTTATACTTTTACTGCTTCTGGAAACATGCCAATGTTCCCTTCATCAATATTCATGCTTGCTGATGCTTTTACAAGTGTATAAGTGGGAATCCAAGATGAGGTTTTACCAAAGACAAGCTCATGTTTTGGCAGTGAAAATGATAACTTCATTTAACCCAGGCAAAAATACACCAGTTTCACAATTTGATTTTTTTTCTGCCATTTTCACAATAGCGGCTGCACTGACATCTTTAAAAAATAGCTTTTCTGTTTCTCAAGAAAATTAAGGCCAAAATGCATTGCATTGTTTTATTTATTTTTGCGTCTGCTGTGTCTTTTCTGGAAATCCTAATAAAGTCTTATTTCTCGGCAGTCTTTTCTGAAAGTTATTGTCTTCACATTTCTGTAGCTAGGAGCTTCAAGTCAGTGCATACAAAACAATGACAACTACACATTACTCTGTGCCTTCGGGTATTTATGTTTGTTCTAGTACACTAAATTTGAGTAGACAAAGTTGTACTAATATAATGTTTTTAATGGAAAAAGATGCCAAAGCGCTTCACAAAATGTATTCATTTTACTCATTCGGAGTCACATCGCACTCCTCAGAAATGTAGTCACCTCTGGGGTGTAACGTGCAGCTATTTACACTATCATATTATATAGTTGGTGAAGACGAAGTGAAATTCCACATTCAAGTGATACGTTCTCCCTATATTATTTTTTTCTCAGAAGTAAGTGCTAGATGTAAGCCAACAGAGGGCTTTCTCCCCATTAATATTCATTGACATATGAAAGAAAATTTTATGTGATTCTATTTGTAACCCCTTAGTGATCATTTCCCATAAACATTTGAGGGTTCCCATTTAACTGGCTATAACAATTGCTCTAAATATAATTCATAGAATGATAAATTTGGAAGAGAGCTCAGGAGGTCAAGTCCAACCCCCTACCCAAAGCAGGACCAATCCCAACTAAATCATCCCAACCACGGCTTTGTCCCGCCAAACCTTAAAAACCTCTAGGGATGGAGATTTCACCACCTCCCTAGGTAACTCATTCCAGTGCTTCACTATCCTACCAGTGAAATAGGTTTTCCTACTATCCAACCTAGGCCTAGCTCACCGCAACTTGAGACCATTGCTCCTTGTTCTGCCATCTGTCACCACTGAGAACAGCCTCTCTCCATCCTCTTTGGAACCCCCCTTCAGGTAGTTGAAGGCTGCTATCAAATCCCCCCTCACTCTTCTCTTGTGTAGACTAAATAAACCCAAATCCCTCAGCCTTTCCTCATAAGTCATGTGCTCCAGCCCCCTAATCATTTTTGTTGCCCTCCAGTGGACTTTCCCCTTCCACATGCTTTCTGTAATGGGGGCTCCAGAATTAGATGCAATACTCTAGATGTGACCTCACCAGTACCGAATAAAGGGGAATGATCACTTCTCTAGATCAGATAGCAATGCTCCTATTAATGCACTCCAATATGCCGTTAGCCTTCTTGGCTACAAGGGCTCACTGTTGACTTAGGTCCAGTTTCTCATGCACTGTAATCCCGTTTGCTTAGTTACTGAACCTACATGTTACTTTTGTGTTTTCTGATTGAACAGTTTACGCAGGTAACCAGCACCCCTGGAATTAAGAAATAAGACTGACACAGAAGACATTTTGAAGTGTGCATTCAATTGTAATAGTTACCCAAGTTAGATTCCATGATTAAATTACAGGAGCCAGAGCTGGGATTGCAAATTGTGTGTCAGAAAATCAAATTATCTGCTGCTTGGGACTTTGTTTGCAGAAGTTATTCAGGAGAAATTTTGAATAACAAATTTGAGAATTTCACAGACAACTCATGAAAGGACAAAAATTGTCAAATAATTTCCTTGTTGTTCAGTTTCAATATTTACTCCAGTTGGCAATTTGGCCACTTCATAGTCTCATGTTAACAAATAAGTACCAGAAGTTTTAATAAGAGCAGATGGCCAGAGCCTGTGGTTTTGAATCTCACCTCAAACATAAAACTGAACATCATGCTGGGGTGTTGATTCAATATTAATGTGGCAACCTTACTTTATTCAACATTTATGGCCAAATTCAGCCCTGGTTTTAACCTGTAGAATCTCAATCAGAAGAGGATGTGTCTCTCCCTCAGGATCGGGATACAAAGTTCTGTCTTACCTTCTGTTCTTGGTCATGTTACAGTCACTACCTTGCTGAGAGGGAACATGATGAATGCCTCTGAATGTAAAGACCTCTGCTTTTAGGACGTGCTTGATAAGAGAGGATAGTGCATGTGGAGGAAGGCATGAAGCCTGAGCGTTACACTGACTTGACCCACTCTGCTTCTCCTCTCACAGAGTACAGGTTATATATGTGCATCTCTCCCTTTTGTATACATGCTACCAAAGTGCCAAATTCCTCACTGCAGAAATCTGAACAGTTGCACAGTACAGAAGCATCCTTCATCCAAAACAAATACTTGGCCCTTTTTCACATTGCAATTGTTTTTCCCCCAAACACATAATTAAAAAAAAGAATTGTGACAAATCTGTGGCCTCCTAGAATTTCATGGCTGTCACTCATGCTGCCCAGGTCCACTAAGAACTTCTCAAAAGTCTACACTTCACCTATGCAAGATCCTCCTTAACACTTAGTACTGTACAGTTTGTGACACAGTGGAGAAGTTTTCATCCAGTAGAGGCCAGAGGGGCACATGAACGAGAGCCAGTGTGTACAGGGAGACGCAGACAGATTACTTTCATGTGTCCATAGCTGCATCCAGGAATAGACCTCCAAGGAGTTTCTAGCTTCTAAACTCATAGTCAAACTACTCGACAATGCTGCTTTGTGATGTCACCAACATTTTATGGAAGGAGATGGGTGCAAAACCAAGGCGGTGACAAAACAATCCATAGACGATCGGAAAAGTGATGTGATGGCAGCGTGAAGAAAGGAACAGAGGAACTGGGAAGGGAACTGAAATGCAAATATGAAAGGCTGCTAGTCTGCTTGCAATGGAAGGAGAAGGAAACATGGGAGGGCTTTGCAGAGAAGCCGCCAGGATTAAATAAAGGCATGAACAGGTATGTGTTCATGAGCTCAAGCAGTGAATTAGTGACCATGTAGAGGACACCTTATTATCCAGTGCCAGTTGAGATGATTACATGCAGCCTAAGGAAACATGCACCGAAGAATGATTGGCATGGCTTCTGGCTCATTATTCTGTCACATACTTGCTATGGCAATAAATTGAACATGATACGTGATCAATTTCAAGCTTCCCATCAGCTGATGTGCCAGATCCTCACCTGAGTAATGACTTGGGGACAGTGCTAGCTGCTGATTAATAGTGGGTTTGAGGCAGACCCTTTCTCTGACACAGCTTAGTCACCATATCTCAAATAGAGTAATAAGGGGACTGTGATAAGAAGCAAGGCAGGGCACCTACACTGCAAAATGACCCCCTACAATGTGGACAGTATGCGGAATATGGAATAAAGGTTAAACCTCTCTAGTCCGGCACTCTCTGTCCCTCAATATCCGTGGTCCGGCATGATTTTAGTTAGCCGGATGATTGCTTAGCATGGCTGTGACCAAGTTTCCTTCAGTGTTGCAAAGTTTGTTTACAGCCATCAATCCTGGCTCTCAGTGTTCTGTGCTATTATTTAGCTCTAATTTACCCTAAATGTGTTCTAAAAGCCCAGCAAGAAGTAGACATGTTGGTAGTGCTGCTAAGAGTAAGCATGATTTTTTATCATTTAATCTGCTTATTTCCTTGTACCAATACAGTAAAATCATGTAACATTAACACTTTTTCACTAACACATTGTCATGAGGGCCCTGTGAGGTGTTAATCTTAGAATACTCAAGGAGCTGATAGAGGAGGTATCTGAGCCTTTACTTATCTTTCAAAAGTCATGGATGTCAGGAGAGATACCAGAAGACTAGAAAAGGGCAAATATTGTGCCCATCTATAAAAAAGGTAAATAAGAACAACCCAGGAAACTAGAGACCAGTCAGTTTAACTTCTGTGCCAGGGAAGATAATGGAGCAAGTAATTAACGAATCCATCTGCAAACATCTGGAAGAAAATAAGGTGATAGGTAACAGCCGGCATGGATTTGTAATGAACAAATCATGTCAAACCAATCTGATATCAAGCCTTGTGGATGAGGGAGAAGTGGTGGATGTGATATACCTGGACTTCAGTAAAGCATTTGATATGGTTTCACATCACCTTATCAATAAACTAGGGAAATACAATCTAGATGGTGCTACTCTAAGGTTGGTGCATAACTGGCTGGTTAACCGTTCTCAGAGAGTAGTTATTAGTGGAAGGGCATAACAAGTGGACTTCCGCAGGGGTCTGTTTTGGGACCGGTTCTGTTCAATATCTTCATCAATGATTTAGATGATGCCACAGAGAATATGATTATTAAGCTTGCAGATGATACCAAGCTGGGAGAGGTTGCAAGTGCTTTGGAGGATAGGATCAAAAGACAAAATGATCTGGACAAACTAGAGAAATGGTCTGAGGTTAAAAGGATGAAGTTTAATAAGGACAAATGTAAAGTACTCCACCACACAGAATGGGAAGTGACTGTCTAGGAAGGAGTACTGCAGAAAGGGATCTAGGGGTCATAGTGGACCACAAACTAAATATGAATCAACAGTGTGACACTGTTGCAAAAAAAGCAAACATCATTCTGGGATGCATTCACAGGAGTGTTGTGAGCAAGACACAAGAAGTCGTTCTTCCATTTTACTCTGCAGTGATTAGGCCTCAGTTGGAGCATTGTGTCCAGTTCTGGGCACCACATTTCAAGAAAGATGTGGGGAAAAATTGGAGAAGGTTCAGAGAAGAGCAACAAAAATTATTAAAGGCCTAGAAAATATGAGTTATAAGAGAAGACTGAAAGAATTGGGCTTCTTTAGTTTAGAAAAGAGAAGACTGAGAGAAGACTAAGAGGGGACATGATAGCAGTTTTCAAGTAATGTTTAAAATGTCTTGGGTTGTCATTAGTGTGTATTGTTACAATTTAAAAATGGGTGAAAACTAGTGCAGCAAATTAAGCTAATCAAGTTCCTAAAAGGGTTTTACAAGGAAGAGGGAGAAAAATTGTTCTCCTTGGCCTCTGAGGATAGGACAAAAAGCAATGGGCTTAAATTTTAGCAAGGGAGGTGTATCTTGGACATTAGGAAAAACTTCTTAACTGTCAGGATGGCTAAACACTGGAATAAATTGCCTAGGGAGGTTGTGGACTCTCCATCACTGGAGATATTTAAGATCAGTTTTGTTAGACATCTATAAGGGAAGACCTAGATGGTGCTTGGTCCTGCCATGAGGGCAGGGGACTGGTCTTGATGATTTCTTGAGGTCCCTTCTAGTTCTAGTGCTCTATGATTCTACAGTTCTATGAAGAGAGCTGATAATCCTTTGCTAGACGTTTGCTTGTCGGTTTATCAAGTACTGTTCCATTTATTTGCTTTAGTGACATAAAAATATAAACAGACCCACTTGCTACAATTTTGACCTGTTTTTCAGCAAATTCTTTGATTTACTGCCTGTCAGATCCCCAGGGTGCCTGATTAGAGAGGTTCAATGTGGAGTTGTGTTACTCCCAGGATATTAGAGAAACAAGGCGGGTAAGGTAATATCTTTTATTGAACCAACTTGGTGAGAGAGACAAGCTTCTGAGCCATGCATTGCTCCTCTTCCTGTCTCGGAAAGGTATGAGTGTCTTGCAATTAAACATCCACAGCTGGCCCATGCCAGCTGTCTTGGACTTATGGGACTCAGGCTAAGGGGCTATTTAACTCTGGTTAAGGTATTCTTGCTCCAGCTGGAGCTCAGACTTGAGGACCCTGTGAGGTGATAGGGTACATCTAGACTACGTCCTTTTTTCGAAAGGAGATATGCAAATTCGGTGCTAATTTGCATATCTTCTTCTGATCGCTTGTTCGAAAGTGGTTTTTTTCGAAAGTGAAAGTAATCTTGATATGTTTTTTGGATAAAAAATCTTTTTTGAAAGAACTGCGTAAACGTCCTTTTTTCAGGAAGAATGGGTTTTTTTGAAAAAGCAGGGTTTTTTTCCCTAAAAAACCATGTCTAGACTATTTTCACTTTTGAAAAAAATGTTTTCGAAAAAGCAATCGGAAGAAGATATGCAAATTAGCACTGAATTTGCATATCTCCTTTCGGAAAAAGGACGTTGTCTAGATGTACCCATAATGTCCAGGTACCACCACTCTTAAACAGCTCCTCAGCCCACATCACCTGGCATGGGCCGGCCATGAGTTTTTAATCCCAGGGTAGATAGACCCAAAGTGTCACAGCCAAATATAAGGTGGCACAGATTGTTTAGCATAAGTAATTAACATATTTCCGAGGCCCATTCAAGGTGATGTCATCTATTAGCACTTCTCCAGTCATAGGTGAGACCTACCTGAGGTATTTTTTATAAACTGATCATTTGCCTTAGATGAAAAAACAAATATTTGCAGTGAGATGGTGAAGTGAGGATACTGAAACAGCTTCTCTCTAGCTGGTTCTACTGCTCTCACCACCATGACCTCTACTACAGGAAAGAGCTTCAAGAAGAGATATATGGGGATACAAAGGAACCCTGCAAATAGTATGATAAGTGGCAAGTACTGGAATCTGTGTTTAGAAATGACAGCCTATCGCTTCAAGTGTGGGGCATTTCCTGGTGCTGGTTGTAGACTAGCGGGGCTGTGGGGGAAGTCATACGATCGGGATTAAATGGGGCAGATTGTCGTAAATCAACAGTAAAATGGGAGTGAGTTGTGCCTTTCTGTTTTAGGGAGCAGCCTGTTTTGTGTTTCTCTGTTTTGGGGTTCTAAATTCTAAGAACCAAAGTAGTGTTGCATTGCAACCTTTCAGCAAGAGTATTATATTTTTATCTAATGTCTCTGTGGGTATGTCCACACTAGAAAGCTATTTCAAAATAACTAAAATTGATTTAATAACTCCCAAAATAACAAAATCGAAACAGCGTGTCCAACCTATGGAGAAGCTTTGAAATTAGTCTGAGACAGGCTCTGTTAATGTGAATGTGCTACCTTGACTTAGAGCCCCATGAAGCACTGGGGAGTAGTTAATTCGAATTACTCCGGGGAGTAGTTATTTCGAAATAGTGGCACTGAAGTGTCCACACTACAGCCACTTGGAAAGAACTATTTCAAAATTAGTGTTATTCCCCGAGGAAAGCACGTGTACAGATTTTGAAATAACCTCCCTTAGGTCGAATTCATAAGGGGAATGTCCACACAACCAAATCTGTTATTTCAAAATAACAAGCAGCCTATTTCAAAATAATCCCTCGTATAGACCAGGGCTGCTTGTAGGCAGGGAGCCTGAAAAAAAATTGTACATACTTCTAAAGGCAACATTGATAGGGTTGCAACTGGAGCTCAGGTTGCTTCCCATTTGCACTGTTCACATGAGAGAGAAGATGGTGTCCTAGAGCATGGGTTCCCAAACTGGGGGGCGTGCCCCCTGGGGGGGCATGCAGAAATTCCAAGGGGGGGCACGAGGCGACCCAGCCACACACACCCTCGTCAATCCCACCCCAAGTTTTGCCGCTATTTTTTGGGGGGTGGGGTGTGAGGGTTTCTCAAAAATCAAAAAGGGGGCATGATGCCGAAAGTTTGGGAACCACTGTCCTAGAGGGTAGAGTGCTAGCCTCAGATTCTGTAAGACCAAGCTTTAATTCCCTTCTCTGCTAAAGATTTCTCTCGTGTGACTTTAGAGAAGTCACTGGGTCGCTTTCTACCTCTGTTCCCCATCTACAAATGGGAATCATTGCTCTTCGCTACCTCAGAGGAGTGTTGTGAGAATAAGTACTAAGGTGCTCCAGTAATGGGACCCTATAGAGGGGACCTCTGATGGAGATGGCTGTATCAACAGCATCAGCAATACGGTACGATCTTTGGGTCATAAGTGATGTTCCTGCAATGCACCATTCCATGGAGAAGGATGTATTTCTTTCTTGTGTCTGATGGCCCTTGTCCACTTGTATCCCCCATGCTGTGCATGTTGGAAGTTAAGCATTAATCTATGATGTAGCAATTGCACTCTCCAAACGCAAGGGCCTGTTGTGTTTTCCTGCCCTTTGTAAGATAAAAGTGCATGTATCCCTTCTTGAGAAAAGATGTGGCCACTCCACATAATGTCAAGATCTATTTCCTCTCTTTCTGATTATTATTCTCTAGGAGTCAGATGTGTAAATTGGCATCGCTCCATACAGCTAGTCCCCTTTACACCAGCTGAGATTCTGCCTCAACACTGAGAGGGCAAAATGTTCAGCTACCTTCATTTCCCAATTTGGTGTCTGACTTGCCTGTGGGATTATCATAAGTGAACACAGAGGTCTAACAATTATGTCTAACAATTATGTCTGCACTTCAGTTTTAGAATCCATGCTATCCAGCAGATTTGTGAATAGAAGGTTATTTACTGCATCCCAGTCCAATACCTTCATGACATCTTCATTCTTTTCTTCCTAGTTCTACCATATGCTGAGAAAAAAATGAAGAAAGGTGAAAAATATATAATTGAAATCAAACTTTATGTAGCGAGAGGAGATGAGCTGTTATTAATAAAATGGTCTTGTGGCTAAAGATCGGAAGTCAGGAGATCAGTTTCTTCCTGTAGTCAGTTGTGCCAAGAATTTCCTTGGGGATGTGACATCATCTCTCTGTGCCTCAGTTTCTCTCTCTGCAAAATAGAGAGTAATACTTTTCTACCTCACCAGGACGTTGGAAGAATGAATTCATTAATATTTGCAAGGTACTTTGAGGTTCTTGGAAAATGTTTGGTACAAATTAAGACTGTCAAGTGATTAAAAAATTAATCACGATTAATCACAGGATTAAAAAAATTGAGATTAATCATGTATTTAATTGTGGTTTTAAACAATAATAGAATGTCACTTAAATATTTTGGATGTTTTCTGCAGTTTCAAATATATTGATTTCAAATACAACGCGAATTACAAGGTGTACAGTGCTTGCTTTATAATTATTTTAAATGATAAATATCTGCAGTCGAAGTATACTATTTCTTCTGGTTCTTAAACTCACTTAATGCAAATGCTGCAGTGCAATCTTTTTATCAAGGAAGTTGAACTTACAAATTTAGAATTATGTACAAAAAAACCCTGCATTCAGAAACAAAACAATTTAAACTTTAGAGCCTAGAAGTCTACTCAGCCCATCTTCTTGTTCTGCCAATCACTTGAAAACAAATGTATTTACATTTACAGGAGATAATAGTGCCTATCTCTTATTTCCATTGTCACTTGAAAGAGAGAACAGGTATTTGCATGGCACTTTTGCAGCCAGGATCACAAGGTATTTATGTACAAGATGCAGTAAAGATTTATAAGTCCCTTCATGCTTCAACCAAAATTCCAAAGGATATGTGTCCATGGTGATGATGGGTTTGGCTTGATAAAAATTCCAAGCAGTATGAACTGATATATGTTTATTCTCATCATCTAAGTCAGATGCCACCAGCAGACCATCAGACATTTGGTTTTCTTTTTTGATGGGCTGGATGTTGTAGCTTCCACATCAGAATGTTGCTCTTTCAAAACTTTTGAGACAATACTCCACACCTCATCTCTCAGATTTTGGAAGGCACTTCAGATTCTTAAAGCTTTGGCCAAGTGCTCTAGCAATCTCTAGAAATTTCACATTGGTTTCTTCTTTGTGTTTTGTTAATTCTGCTGCGAATATGTTCTCAGATGAAAAACATGTACTGAGTCCTCACTTGAGACTGCTGTTATATAAAGTATATGGCATGAGGCAGGAAAAACAGAGCAGAGGACACACAATTTTCCCCCAATGAGTTCAACCACAAATTCAATTAATGCATTATTGTTTGAATGGGTCTCATAAGCATGGAAGCATATCCTCTGGAATCACTGTTGGAGTATGAAAGTTTAGCATATCTGAAACATAAATACCTTGTAATGCCCACCACAGAAGTGTCAGTGTGAATGCCTGTCCTCACTTTATGGTGACATTGTAAATAAGAAGCAGTATCTCCCATAAATGAAAACAAACTTGTTTGTTTTACAGACTGGCTGAACAAGAAATAGGACTGAGTGGACTGGTAATAAATTAAGTTTTAAACTCTTTTGGTTCTGAGTGCAGTTATGTAACAAAAAACATTTACATTGGTAAATTTCATAATAAAGAGATTGCACTACAGTCCTTGTATGAGGTGAATTGTATAATGCTGTTTCTTCAGTTTATCATTTTTACAGTTCAAATATTTGTAATAAAAATAATATACAGTGAACACCAAACTTTTTGTTTTGTGTGGCAATGGAAATCAATATATTTTAAAATGTAGAAACACATACAATATATTTAATACATTCCAATTGGTATTCTGTTGTTTAAAAGGGAGATTAAAATGGCAATTAATCCCAATTAATTTTTATCAAGATTAATATTTGAGTTAATCGCTTGAGTTAAATATGATTAATTGACCGCCCTAGTAAAAATGCACAAATTATCTTCTATTGCCATAAGTAACTACTCCCTGGGGTCCATGTTGTCAAGCTGTCCTGTAATGGTTGAGGAGTGCAAGTATCAGCCTCAGGGAAGACTGTTATAAACCAAAGCACAAATCTCAGGCAATCAAGTGTCACATGTAAATACTTCAGGCACAATAACTGCCTAACTATGAACTTCCAGACAGTTCCACTGGGCGCTCTGATCTCTCTTATCCCCTAGGTAAGCTTGCCTCTGTGATAGAGGGTCCCTTATATTACAAAATATAATATTCAGGTTACTCCCAGTTCCAAAGGACCAGTCACTTATCCCATATCAATAAACTAGGCAAATACAACTTAGATGGAGCGACTATAAGGTGGGTGCATAACTGGCTGGATAACCGTACTCAGAGAGTAGTTATTAATGGTTCACAATCCTGCTGGAAAGGTATAACAAGTGGGGTTCCGCAGGGGTCTGTTTTGGGACCGGCTCTCTTCAATATCTTCATCAACGATTTAGATATTGGCATAGAAAGTACGCTTATTAAGTTTGTAGATGATACCAAGCTGGGAGGGGTTGCGACTGCTCTGGAGGATAGGGTCATAATTCAAAATGATCTGGACAAATTGGAGAAATGGTCTGAGGTAAACAGGATGAAGTTTAATAAAGACAAATGCAAAGTGCTCCACTTAGGAAGGAACAATCAGTTTCACACATACAGAATGGGAAGAGACTGTCTAGGAAGGAGTATGGCAGAAAGGGATCTAGGGGTTATAGTGGACCACAAGCTGAATATGAGTCAACAGTGTGATGCTGTTGCAAAAAAAGCAAACATGATTCTGGGATGCATTAACAGGTGTGTTGTGAGCAAGACATGAGAAGTCATTCTTCCACTCTACTCTGCGCTAGTTAGGCCTCAGTTGGAGTATTGTGTCCAGTTCTGGGCACCACATTTCAAGAAGCATGTGGAGAAATTGGAGAGGGTCCAGAGAAGAGCAAGAAGAATGATTAAAGGTCTAGAGAACATGACCTATGAAGGAAGGCTGAAAGAATTGGGTTTGTTTAGTTTAGAAAAGAGAAGACTGAGGGGGGACATGATAGCAGTTTTCAGGTATCTAAAAGGGTGTCATAAGGAGGAGGGAGAAAACTTGTTCATCTTGGCCTCTGAGGATAGAACAAGAAGCAATGGGCTTAAACTGCAACAAGGGAGGTTTAGGTTGGACATTAGGAAAAAGTTCCTAACTGTCAGGGTAGTCAAACACTGGAATAAATTGCCCAGGGAGGTTGTGGAATCTCCATCTCTGGAGATATTTAAGAGTAGGTTAGATAAATGTCTATCAGGGATGGTCTAGACAGTATTTGGTCCTGCCATGAGGGCAGGGGACTGGACTCAATGACCTCTTGAGGTCCTTTCCAGTCCTAGTATTCTATAATTCTATGATTCTATATTAGTTGTACCACACAGCAAAGACAATGCATGTAGCCAGTCCTTTAATAAACTATATACAGATTTATTAATCCGGAAAAGGAAATAAAAGAATTGTTGAAAAGGTTAAAGCAGGTGAACATACACACACAAATGAGTTTGTGTTAAGTTTCAAATGGAATAGATGCTTTTACAAAAAGCAATTTCTATATGTCTCTTGGAGCTAACGCAGGCTAAACACTAAGGACCTGTTGCTTATGCCTAGAAAACCTTGCCCTTGGAAGTCCAAGGGGCAAAGAAATACAGGTTCTCTTTTGTCAGGGATTTTTATTCCTTTCCCCCTTTCTCTGAGCTTCCATCTCAGGTGATGGGACGAACTTACTTGCTCATCTTCTCTTCATGGGGAGGAAGGAGAGGAATCAGCAAAGCCTTTGTCCTCTTTGATGGTCCACAATAGTTCATTTGACATTGATGGGTCTTCTCTGTGGGGCAGGAAATAATGCCTTTTGTGGTAGGCTAACATGTCACGCTACTTACGCTCTTTCTTCTTGGTGATTGACCCAGCTTCAAAATTTTACAATGCAAAGGTTCAACTGTTACCTTACAGTAAAGGATGTGGATATTATAAGTCACCTTAAAGCAGGTAGCAACTTTCAAGCATTCAATAAAGCCTAAACACTAAGCACATTTTTTTATAGTTCCAGTGTCCACTTTGGGAATACTAACACCAGTGAGCCAGACTAAATCCAGCTAGGTATTTGTCGACACGCAGTTGACACAGGTCTTGGTGTGAGCTAGTACCTGGTTTGCCAGTGTCACATATTTTTCCACAGTGTATCCAATCACTGAGCACATGGTATTGAGGCTGCTTCCTGGCAGTGAGCAGATATGCTGAGCCTACAGAAGTGAAAAGGCACTAAAGAGAACATCAAGTTGTTGGGGGAACAAAAGCCCATTTGACACCATCCCTTGTGAGCAGGGTCAGTAGCATATTGGAAAAAGTTCAGAGTGGTAATGAATTTTTCAGTGGAGTCTCTTATATTTGATTAGCGATAGCTTCTCCTGTGAGCATGTTGGCAGTATTCCTTTATATTGTACTAGTATCCATATCATAGCTGAAAACATACATGCATCCAAATGTATTGCTGCAAACACAATGTTACAGTTGTGTCAGATTAGTGACTTTCATAGCAGATTAGTGAAAGCAGATACCTTAAGAATTGAATCAAAATGTCTTATCAGTAAACAGAATTCCACTCTTTCCAAGACACCTGCATCATTGGCCCTAAATATAAACTGATTCTCTCCCCCAATGAAGGAATCCTTTTAGTATCTCAAAAGGACAGCACCACTGGTCTATATCCAATGAAAATCCTTGGTCCACATCCTATGAAATGCTAAGGTCCTTCAAAGAAAATTCACGGGAGTTGAGTGCATTCAGTACTTTCCAGGAACAAATCAATGGCAGTGAAGGAAGTATAACATGTTGAAGAGAAAATTCAGCCCTTTAACAGGCTGTAAATCTGGTCTTTCAAACAGGGTTGGAAAATCCCGACATTTTGGGGGGTGCAGGTGAGGAAATGTCCCCTCAACATAGCAAATGTTCTAAAAAAATTGGTCTCTATATAAACTGGTTGAAAATCTGCAAACATTATTCTGGGAAAAAATCTGCACAACCATTTTATCTGCATTTTGAAAATTTGAATCCAGTATGGCTATTAGAGTCTCCATCACTGGCTGGACTCCAGAACCAAGATTTGTGCATTGACGTGTGTGGCCTTTGGACATCAAGGCAACCACATCAGGAAACAGAATGACCTAAGCCTGAGGTTCTGATGATTTGGGTGTGATTCCTTAGTCTGCCACCATCTTCTCTTAATACAACTCGTCCCTACCAATAAAATGAGCATGAAAATTCCAACTCCCCTCTCAGGGTATGTCTACACTGCCACCCTAGTTCGAACGAGGGTGGCTAATGTAGGCATTCGAACTTGCAAATGAAGCCCAGGATTTAAATATCCCGGGCTTTATTTGCATGTTCCTGGGTGCCGCCGTTTTTAAATGCCCCGTAGTTCGAACTCCCTGCCCGCGGCTACACGCGGCACGGACTAGGTAGTTCGAATTAAAGCTCCTAATTCGAACTACCGTTACTCCTCCTGCAATGAGAGCGGGCAGGGAGTTCGAACTACGGGGCATTTAAAAATGGCGGCACCCGGGAACATGCAAATAAAGCCCAGGATATTTAAATCCCGGGCTTCATTTGCAAGTTCGAATGCCTACATTAGCCACCCTAGTTTGAACTAGGGTGGCAGTGTAGACATACCCTCAGAGATGTTGGGAGGTGCTAACAAACTGTGGTAATGGATGCTGTTTACAAGCCTGTTGAAATAAAAATGAAATCCAAATATTTGGCATGCCCAATGCTTCTCTTCGATGGAAATCACTGACATTTTCCTCCCTTTTGAAGGACTTCAAGGGGAGTCAATCCCATGGGCACAATCTGTTGACAAATCTGTTGATTTGTCTGGCAGTCGGTGACCAAACACTCAGGCTCTGAGAGCTAAAGATGCCCCTAGTCCGGCTACATTTACCTGCAAGGACTACACAAGGCACGACTTTGGCTCTGAGTCAATTCACACCATACTCCTTCTCGTTGCATCACTTGTGTGTGAACATGCAACATTCATAGCCCTTCACCTCTGGATGTAATATTTAGTATTCATAGAAGTTTACAACTTGAAGGGATCTCAGTAGGTCATCTAGTTCGGTTGCCTGCACTCAAGGCAAGATGAAGTAAAGACTCCCTGACAGGGTGCTTAAATATTGGAGGCTTTAGAATCTCCATGTTTGGAAGTTTTTTAATTAGTTAGACAAACCTAACAGTTACAAAGTATTTTATAATGTCCAGCCTAAACCTCCTTTACTGCAATATTAGCTTATGTCAGCCAACCTAGCAGGATATCCACTCAGTTAAAGTAGTTTCCACAGATGCAGTCCTACCACTGCTCCTGATGTAATATGGCATCATCATATTATTGATAATTTCCTGTCAATAGTGCAGCGCCAACAGGCAGATCTGAACCTGGGACCTCGGAAGCTTAGCACATGAGCCTCTACAGCTTGAGCCAAAAGTCAGCTGGGTCTCAGCTAAGGCAGTAGAGCTCACTCATTCTTGCTCTCTGGGTGTGTCTACCCTGCACCGTTATTTCGAGATAACTAGTGTTATTTGGAAATAACAATGTGAGTGTCTACACAGACATTCTGTTAATTTGAAATAATTTCGAAATAACGGACGGCTTATTCCAAAATCTGTAAGCCTCATTCTACAAGGAATAAAGCCTATTCCAAAAGGGCTATTTAGAAATAAGGCGAGTGTAGAAGCTCCACTGCAGCTGTTTCAAAATAGCCCCTCACCAGGGCCATTCTAAGTTATTCCTCCCCAGTGTCTCCCAGGGCTCCAAACTGAGATAGCATGTCTACATTAGGGAAGCCTGCCTTGGACTAATTTTGAGTCTTCCTTGCAGTATAGACGTGCTATTTTGAAATAAAATGTTTTGGAATAAATATTCTGGAATAGCTTATTTTGAAATAAGCATGCAGGGTAGACATACTCTCCGTAAGTGGTCTCAGTGCTGGGACAGTGAACCACACCCAGATGTGTGGGTTACAGTAGCACTAGAAAGAATTGGAGGAGAGGAGAAAATAGGCAGATGTTAGCTGTTTAGGCCTGGATTCTGTGCAAGTGAAGTAAATCGTAAAGCTCCAATTGATTTTAATGATGAAAGAATTGGATTCCAGTTCCTGATTAAAAGTGGAGGTGAGCTGAATTTTGATTCTGAAATATAGGTTCAAAGAAAATGTAGGTGTTTTAGATTTCCAACACTTTATTGTGATTTGTGTGATAAATATTAATATTTATTATTTATTACAACCTCTTTATCTAGCCCCTGTGTATCTTGTGTGGTCCCTTAGGTCGGGTCTACACTACATGAGAAGGTCAAAGTAAGATGCACAACTCCAGTAAAGGTTGAAGTAAGATACACAACTACGTAAATTACGCAGCTGGAGTCAACCTATCTTAAATCCCCATCTACACAGCAGGAGTTCGATGGAAGCAAATTCTCCCGTCGGCTTCCCTTGCTCCTCAAGAGGAGTAGGAGTACTGACACCGACAGTGGTGTTGTTTGAGTTTGATCTAGCCGATCTATGCTACACCCACTAAATCGAACCCCAGAAGATTGACCATGGGAGTGTCGATCTTCCATGTAGTGTAGACGTACCCTTATGTTCTGATCCCGCTCCTACTGAAATCAACAGAAAGGCTCCCATTGACTTCACCAGGAGATAGATCAGACCATAAGTGACCACAAACACATAACCATGCAGAGTCAATGCAAAGCTCCTGTTGTGCGGTGATACACAGATATACAACGTGTAAGGTGGAGGAGAATAAGGATACAAATATACCTCAGATGCAGGAAAGTGACATTTGTACAAAAGAAACTCTGTTAGCATTCATTGTATTTTTAGCTGAAATGAATTTCTCTCATCTTGCTCACCTTAACTAACTCTGTATGCTGGTTAGGCTTGAAAACACACCTACGGGAAGGAAGGAGGGGGGCAGTTTAATTCATGAATATATTCAAAGAAATTATATTCTCTTTCTGATTGCATATATAATAAATCAGTAGTACAATGCTTTTCCATTATTCACCACAAGGCTTTGTAAATGTGTCAATCTGATGTCAAAACACTTTACAGAGTTGCCTACACCCGTAGAGCTATCTGTGTGGTGGAGCATAGCATCCGTTTAACAAGTGATCAGCGTTGCTACAAGATAGGAACTCAGAAAACAGTATATTTAGTTGAAACTAATGAGAAATTTCTCATGCAGTTGCACAATCTGGAATTGGGGAGGGCTACCATGCCCTACCTGTGTGAAAAGTTCCCTACAATCTTCCAAGGACTACCAGTAGTCCATACCTTGGGCCCAATTCTCAGTTCATGGAAATCACCTCAGCTCCACTGAGCTTCAGCAGAAGTAGTCCATCCCTTCTTAGATTTGAGTTTGTCTGCAGATACAGTTGGAGTTCCCCGGTATAAATAGATGTGTACACGCCAGCTCTGATTGAGCTAAGGTGCTAAAGATGGTGTGTCTGTGATGTCATCAGCAGTACCGTGGGCAAGGTGACTGGGTAAAGCCCCATCCATGATCCTAAGCACATATGTCTTGTCTGAGCTGTCACCCATACCTACACGACCACACTACTCTTTTTAGATCATAGGTTTGATCAGAGCTAATGCATGAACATCTACCCATGTGTAAAATTGTGCCTGCTAGCAGCAGTGCAGATATATCCTGAAAGACAGCACTAGCATGGTGCCTCCTAGCATCATAGACAGGTATAGCTTGCATACTGATTCAGAAGGAATCACTGAAGGTACATCTACACTGCAAGTGAAGCTATAATTTTAGCATGAGTAAGTATGCCCATGCTGCATGATAATTAAATTAGCATGCCCATCCCACCTTTTGTCTAGCTAAAAACAAGGTGCATTTTTTTTAGAAAGTGTCCAGTTAGTCCCAAACTTGGAGATATGACTCTTGACAATAATGTAGTTAGCTGGCCTTGGGGGCATGATTCTCGCTTTGAATGTGAGAGATCCTGGACAAGCTCTGTGTCTGCTTTTTGTGCTGATGTACACTATGTCCAGTTCTGGCTGTCCCATTTGAGGAAAGATGTGGACAAATTGTAGAAGTTCCAGAGAGGAGCACACAAGTGATTAAAGGTCTAGAAAACATGACCTATGAGAGAAGACAGAAAGAGCTAGGTTTGTTTAGTCTAGAAAAGAGAAGACCGACAGGGGACATGAAAACAGTTTCAAGTAACTAAAAAGTTGTTGTGAGGAGAAGGAAGATAAATTATTCTCCTTAACCTCTGAGGATCAGACAAGAAGCAATGGGCTTAAATTGCAGCAAGGGAGGTTCAGGTTGGACATTAGGAAAAAACTTCCTAACTGTTAGGGTGGGTAAACACTGGAATACATTTTTCACACCCTAGAGCTGGAAAGTTGCAATGCTATAAATTGCTGGTGTAGACTTAACCTTAGTCTTTTGCACTTTTTTTTCTGATAACATGGAAGACAGCTATGTTTTTTTTCCCCCAAAGCATAGAGTGATAGTGTGGTCCAGTGATTAGGTGAGGGGACTTTGCTTCATCTCATTGTGCAGTCATTGGCAAATCACATCTCTTTTACAGATAATATAAGCACAGACAAGTTATGTAATAATAGTTACTTTAGTCTTTGTTAGTTAAAATTATAAAAAAAAAAAAAAAAGAATCATAGAACTGGAAGGGCCCTCAAGAGGTCATCAAGTCTAGTCCCTTGCCCTCATGGCAGGACCAAGCACTGTCTAGATCATCCCTGACGGGTGTCTGTCTAACCTGCTGTTAAATATCCCCACTGATGGAGATTCCACAACCCCCCTAGGCAATTTATTCCAGTGTTTAACCACTCTGACAGTTAGGAAGTTTTTCCTAATGTCCAACCTCACATGAAGGTCATTATAAGCAAAGCATTTTATTAATAATATAAAATGACCTTTCAAGCTATGTGTAGTTCTTTTTTTCTCCCCTGGACTTTCTTGTTAATTTGAAACTACATCAGGCAAGGGTATTCAGGAGAAAGGAGTATGGTGGATGTAGGGTGAAATTTGAATAGGTGAAGGGAAATGCAAGCAGTGCTTCATTGTGCAGTATAACAGAGCTTCAGTGAACAACAGAATGGAAATGCTGAATATTAGTATGAATAATGGCCTATAAATATTCTACTTGTTCACCATGTTATCAATTCTGTGGTCTCAATGGCTTAAAGTCCTCCCCATTGTATATTTGTATATTATAATTTACATGCATATATTATAATTACTTTTTTGGCTTACTAGTTTAATGTACAAGATATTATTCATTTACCACCAAGATATGTAATCATGAATATTTGATTGGAATTGCAAAGTCCATACTTAGAAACTCTCGTACACTGAACAGTTATTCCACAGCGTAGTAAGGTTAAAGGTGTCATGAGGCAAGGGTTTATAAAGCTGATGGAGGCATCTGGTGCTCAGTGCTGAGTACTGCCCAGGAGATGTATCATTTAGGCATATTTTAATCATAGCTGCTTCACTTCAGCTGCACTGGCTATTTAGTCAGAGGAGTATATGCATGTTTTAGAGCATCTTTGTCTAGTGATCTTTGCATTTGCACTGCATTCAACTGGAATTCAAGAGAGACTGGATTTCCTTGGGGATCTACAGCAAAATAGCTTCTCACGGGCATCATCATAGAGCCAGAAGCTTCACTCCAAAGGGGCTCTCAGACTGTCGGTTTACCAAGTTGTGGCGGGTTCTTTGGATTTAGACACTCATGCCCTCATGCCTCCATTGTCTTAGTGTGTTTATGAACTTCTAAATTGTGTGTCCCGCCTGTTGGCCATTTTAGTTTGAAAGAGAGAGAAAAAGAAGTTACGGTCTTGGAACAGGGCTTAATCATTTCACCTGTAACACTGTCCAGATTTCTCATAGATTTCCATTACTGGCTGCTTTAATAATCTCTCTCCCTCCCTCTTTCTCGTGCAAACTTGCCTTTGGTTCCAGCTATTTCTTTCCTTCTGATAGACTATAGATCTGTTCCTCCAAAGTCATAAATCCTCACTAGTGTGATACACAATAGAGATTTAGGGACTCTGGCTTCTGGGCCCAACAAAGACTTCAGAATCTCTCTTGGTAACATTATCTCCTACCTATTTAATTTTGTAGCAGAAACATTTTCTGTAAAATTGAAATCCTTTATCGTACAGCCATAGATCTTAGCTTTGACCTTGTACCCTTTTAAATATGAATAAGAGCCAGTGCTGAATGTTACTTGTCTTATTTTGCCTGGCCAGCTTGCAGTACCATCTATTATAGTGCATTGCTGGAGAACCAGACCCCCCCTCTGTTTATCCACAGTAGTTAATTTTCTGCCCTCAGGAACTTAAATAAAATTTTCTCTCTTTTTTGAGTTGGGTTATCATGATTATTGGAATTACAGTTTGGATTTGTTTCATGCTTTTTTAGTTAAGATAGTGTTATTGGAGTTATAAATTATTTCTAAAAAAAAAAAGGAGGACTTGGTGTTCTTGTTCCACAACCCTTGTACTATTTAATCAAGGGATCCTCGTTTCAGTCAGTCGGTCTATTTGCATTTATATTGCACTTTTTAAGCAGGTGGCTTAAAAAGCCTTTTTTTCTCCTTTTTTTAAGTGCTAAAATAAACTATTAGCTAAACCGCTGGAGAGAGGACAAGTCAAACTGGACAAGCTTGAAACTACCAGTGTTTGCTTCATGTCATTCATGTCATGAGAGCTGGCATATTTCCATCAAAATGCTGCCCAGAACCAAGATGTATGGTAAGGCTTCAGTTACCACCAAACTGTTGCACATTTTGCAGATGACGTGATGTTTTTTCTAGTCATGCAGAGTCACTTGCATTTTTTCCCAGAGATCATCACTCTAGAGTGAATTTACCCCTGTGAAGTGGGCAGGGTAGAAGGTCTATGCACCAAGTGTATCCCAACTCAGCATTATTTTGAGAAATGAAGTGGGACTGAAGTCATGTTTATGTAATAGATTAAAATGTACTGCTAGAATAAATAATGACGAGGTTCCAGCACCTGCACGATGACCCACGACACAAGTAATGCAAAAGAAGAGATGGACATACTGATCATTCTTAAGGGATGTCCCAAATAATCAGCTACCTAAGCAAGCATTTTTTGCTGACTGCAAGGCAAGAGATTGAGACGCCAAGCTGTTAGTAAATCTGAATATAAAAGCCCTGGATAAACAGCAGAGGACATGAGATGACTGGCCCCATTTGACTTCTGCCTCATGAACCTGACAGGGTGAGAAGAATGAGGATGACATGTAATGGGTGTGGGGCTATCATATTGGTAAACATAGTGGGGTTGAACCAGGGCTCCCCAAAATCAAAGCATGAACCACTACAGAGTGAACTAAAGAAGGACAGTTACGTCTATCCTGGGAAAGTGTGGTGACAAAAGTGCTACCAACATGCAGCAGTCAGCAAAAATGAAAACTGTTTTTTCTGCCTCCCACTGTGGCCATTTCATGGCCACATGCCTAGCACCCTGTCGACAGATAGAGCAAAGCAACATGGGTAAGCATACCACAGTGCAGTGTTGTGGGAAGGCAGAGCTGATCCTTGCCCTTCTTGTAATTCCCTCATAGCTCTGTGAGCTCTTCGTGCTGAGGAATGTCAAAGCAGCACAGCCCTCCCCCTGAAGCAGCAGAATGGGAATATTCCAATGGTTTGGTTTTTGTTTGTTCCCTAAATGGAGCAGCTCACTCAGCTGTCAGACACTTCCCAGAACATTGACAGGGAAGGGGTGCATGCTTGCAGATCAGCAGAGATCACAAAACAATGAGCACAGCCATCAGGGCAGGCATTGTGGGATACTAGCAGACGCCAGTTCTTTTGATAAAAGCAGAGTCCTCACTGGCTCTTTGTCAACAATAAAGGGAGGGGAAACGACAAAAGTCTCTGGCAGGGATAGAAGTTTTGTTGCCAAAACTGGGTGGTTCTCCAGACAAAAGTCACATTGTAGTGTAAACGCTCTCACTATGTTGTCACAAAGGGTGTGTCTAAATTACACCCCTCTGCCGACAGAGGGATGTAGATTAGGCACATTGCTATTGCAAATGCAGCAGGGATTTAAATATCCTGCACTTCATTTGAATAAAAATGGCTGCCACTTTTTGTTGACGTGGCACTTTGCCGGCAAAAAGCAACAGTCTAGATGAGGATCGGTCGACAAGGAAAGCCTTTTCCAACCGATCCCTTATTCCTCATGCAACAAGGTTTACAGAATCGGTCGGAAAAGGCTTTCCTTGTCAACCGATCCCCATCTAGACTGCTGCTTTTTGCCGGCAAAGTGCCGGGTCGGCAAAAAGTGGCAGCCATTTTTATTAAAATGAAGTGCGGGATATTTAAATCCCTGCTTCATTTGCAATAGCGATGTGCCTAATCTACATCCTTCTGTCAGCAGACTCATGCCTTCTGTTCTAACAGACTCATGCCCTCTGATAATCATCACTGAGGGGGACCTGTGACTCATACTTACCAGTGGATTACATGTAGTCATCATGAGTTGGTCCTTTGCAAAAGGATGAATTTACCTGCTACTGAAAGTAGCTGGCATTGCTAAAAGTACATGTTTACACTGGAGCAAAGACAGACTTGTTATCCCTGGAGGGGAAAAAAACAAGCCTCTCTTTAGGGAAGAAGCTATTTTCAGTGAAGTCACTTGGGACCATAGTTTCTTTTAATTTACAGTGGTGTAATCATGTCTCTCTGTGGTATGGCTTTGTAGCAGTGATTCCAGATTTACTCCCAACTTAATCATCTTATACGCAGAAGAAAATGTTACACCCATATTCTGCTCAATTTTTTTTAACAATTTCTCTCTCCTTTTCTTTTTTCCCCCCTGCACAGCTCTATAAAGAAAATCAACACAGTAAGCTATGGAATTTAGGTGTAGAAATCCACATTGTTTCATTGGAAGGAGTCTTTCTGTTGAAAGCAGATAACGGTATTTGCTTGGACATGTCAGGCTTTCAAACCTGAGGGAGTTTGGAGACTACACTGTCTTCTCAATCCTAGACACTGTCTCTCTCGAAGATGCGTGTGTGAGGAGGGTGTCTGCATAGCTTGCAGCCTTTCAGGGGCAAACACTTTTCTATTTTTACAGGGAAAGCTGCTTTTCTGGAATATCACACAAGCAAACATTCAGTAACCAAAGTCCTATCTTTACTTTTAGTAGAGAGTTAAGAGTTCAAAGGGTAACATGTTAACAATCCAGATACAGTTGCAGGAATATATGGCAGGCCCTGGAAAAGGCTCCATGCTCACTGCTGGGGGCAGATATTTCCAGAGAGGTCAGCCCCCATGTCGACATCTATATAAGGTGGCCAATGAACACCCAGCATGTCTCACCGAGAGCTGAAGGTCTGGCTCATGATCATGAGTGGACCTAATTCTCCACGCCCTTGCCCATTGTGCAGTTATTTGTATCTGTGCAAAGTGGAGGCACAATGTTGCCAAATCAGAGCCGTAACAGAAATGGCTAAATAATCTGCAACGCAGTGAAGAAAGCAGACCCATGTTTCAAAAAAGTTGTATAGAGTTGGATTATCAAAGCTATTTAGGTCCTTAAAATTGTAGATGAGCCTTACAAAAATACTTAAGGGAGTTAGGGTCATATCTCTCCCCTAGATGGAGATCTTTAGATGCCCTGTCTGTCTGTCTGTCTGTCTATCTGTGGGTATGTCTAGACTGAATCCCTCTGTCAGCAGAGGGATGCAGATTAGGCAGGTTGACATTGCAAATGAGGCAGGGATTTAAATATCCCATGCCTAATTTGCATAAAAATGGCCACCGCGTTTTGCCGACTCAGCACTTTGTCGGCAAAAAGTGGCAGTCTAGAGGGGGATCTGTCGAGACAGAAAGCCTTTTTTGACAGATCCTGTAAACCTCCTTGCAGGAAGCATAAGGGATCTGTCGAAAAAGGCTTTCTTTCTCAACAGATCCCCCTCTAGACTGCCACTTTTTGCCAACAAAGTGCTGAGTCGGCAAAACGCGGTGGCCATTTTTATGCAAATTAGGCACGGGATATTTAAATCCTTGCCTCATTTGCAGTGTCGACCTGCCTAATCTGCATCCCTCTGCCGACAGAGGGATGCAGTCTAGACCAACCCTGTCTATCTGTCTATCTATCTCCTTTGTCAGTAGGATCAGGCGTGGTAGAAGCAGAGTGCACTAAAGGTTGGACTTCCCTTGGGACCTGACTGGTCCTGGACAAAGGAGTTTTCCAGACCAGGGGAGGTCTGGGTGGGGCACCAGCCTCCCTGCTGAGCTCTTCTCCCTGGCCACCAGGCCTCCTCTCCCCAGCCTCCCAGCCCTGCGAGCTACAGGAGCCCTGTTGGAACTCCTGGCCCCACATGCTTTGCCAGACCTGCTGGAGTTCTCAGCAGTCCCACCAGCTGCCGAACCTGCTGTTCCAAGAGCTCTGCCTCTCCCCGCCAGCTGCGGGCTCCTCTGCCCCATGGGTTCTGCTGCCGCACTGGCCTTGCCAGCCAGCTCCTCTCTGAGCCACCATCAGTTTCTGCTGCTGGGGCTCTTTAATCCCACAACATCCATGGTCCTTCCAGACCATGGATGTTGCTAGACCAAAGAGATTCAACCTGTAGTGCAAGAGCACCCTGATCCTGCAGTCATTAGCCAACCTTTTCATTGATTTCAGGAGTGCAGGTTTGGCCCCTAGGTAGGATTCTTTAGATGCCCTGGTAGCAAGGATTTTAATGGAGTATGGTTTCACTAATTGTTTATGGGCCAGAGTTGCAAAGGTATTTAGGTACCAAACTCATTGATGTCCATGGGCTATAGAAGCCTAAGTATTGTTGTAAATCTGATCTACGATTGTGGAGCTTTAATACCTCTGATAATCTGACTCTATGGAACTTTTGGAAACATTGTGGCCTACTTTCTCTACAATATAGATACAAACAAAAGTAATGAACTTGTCTAAGGCAAAGCATGATGGGTAGGTGGTCCCTGGAAAATGTGGGGTTTTAATAAACCCGAGAGAAATATCACACTTTGTTCTGAGGAAAATTTTTCCATAAAGACAAAGCAAGCAAGGCTGTAGTCCCAGCCTTAAATTCACGTGTATGCTCCTATTCACAGCTTCCTAACTGTCCATTTGCTTGCAATGGTCATTTGTCACAGTGCACTGCATTATACATCCAATGCACGCCTGGTGTTTGAATGCAGATTTTTTCATTCCTGTCTGCACATTGCCCTCTTTTGCATCCAGTATTTATCTTTACAATTATTTCCCCTGCTCTCTGACTCTCCATGCAGCATAATATTTCCCTTTGCCAAGAGGGTATAGCAGACGGGGTACCTTCAAATTTAAATGTTAGGATGAAAGAGAATTTTGCAGGAGACAAGCATTCTGGACTCCTAGGTTCTAATCCCCACTGTAGTACTGAAGGGCTACGTCTAGACTAGCATGATTTTGCACAAATGCTTTTAACGGTAAAGTTTTTCCGTTAAAAGCATTTGCGGAAAAGAGCATCTAGATTGGCACGGACGCTTTTGTGCAAAAGCACTTTTTGCGGAAAAGCATCTGTGCCAATCTAGAAGCGGTTTTGCGCAAGAAAGCCCCGATCACCATTTTCGCGATCGGGGCTTTTTTGCGCAAAACAAATCTGAGCTGTCTACACTGGCCCTTTTGCGCAAAAGCTTTTGCACAAAAGGACTTTTGCCCGAACAGGAGCGTCAAAGTATTTGCGCAAGAAGCACTGATTTCTTACATTAGAACGTCAGTGTTCTTGCGCAAATTCAAGCGGCCAGTGTAGACAGCTGGCAAGTTTTTGCGCAAAAGCGGCTGCTTTTGCGCAAAATTATGCCAGTGTAGACGCAGCCATAGTGCGCAGGCAAATCAGCATGATCTTTTGCAAAATATTTCATCGCACTGCACCAGTGTTCCCTCTAAAAGCTTCTATCCATGTGCAGAATAAATTTTGTTCTGTGCACCAAGGCATATGAAGGCATGCTCTGCCTTAGAAACGCATGCTCTTGGGTGTCAGCGGCTGTGGGCACTCTGCTAATCAGCTGGGCAGCACCTGAGTCTCTCCTGGGCAGTTGTCCAACCGCTCAGCTTACAGGGAACACTGCACGACACCTTGATGTACCTTTCTGTACAACTGGAAAAATCATTCTCCCCTACTCTACAGATTTCTGTGTGGGTAATTCATTGTGATTTGTAATGCTGGTTGATTCATGATTTTGTGTGATTTTTTTTTATTTAGTCTCAAGCTCCCTGTGTGCATTGTCCTTTGAGAAAGCTCAGCAGCACTTTGTTTTGTAAAGTTTCAAAATCAGGGGATAACAACACCAGTGCCTGCTCCTGGTAATTCTGTTTGAAGTGTATGGAACGGGGGAGGACATTCAACAGATTGCAATGCTACTGCTCACTCCAGAACAGGAAAACTAGGCTGTACAGCATGGAAGAGGCGTGAGAACAATCTGGTTCCTGCAGCCCCTTTTCCCGTTTTCACTAGTACCTGACTTTAGCAAGGCACCGGACTTTGAAGGTACTTCCAAGACTCCTTTTGGATGCAGTTGGAAACAACTGCAAAGAGAAGACTTCATTAATAGAAGACAAGAGTAGAGGCTATGGGGTACTTCATAGAAAGCTCAGTCCAGGAGAGAGAGAGGAGAAAGCATGGTGATTTATACCTTAGCTGTGCCTTCCTAATTCGGCCCTGTTCTGGAAGCTGGCTTGGGCCCTTTTGCAAATTAGAATGACCCCAGGGACTGTTGTAATTCATTTCAGCTTCACACAGCTGCTTGTGGGCTGTTCCATAGTCCACGGAAGTCGGAGTGCAAAGTAGCAAATCCATGTTCAGAACCTGTCCCACCCATTCTCATTCCTCGGTTGGTCATGTGTGATATCAGGCATGAATGAGAGAGGTGCATGTGTCTGATGGCCCGCCCCTACACAGCCTCTGCTCTAGAGATACTGGAGATACATGTCCATTCCTTTACAACAAAAGAAATCTGAGGAGGTTCAACAAGGACAAGTGTAGAGTCCTGCACTTGGGACGGAAGAATCCCAAGCATTGTTACAGGCTGGGGACCGAATGGCTAAGTAGTAGGTCTGCAGAAAAGGACCTGGGGGTTACTGTGGATGAGATGCTGGATATGAGTCAACAGTGTGCCCTTGTAGGCAAGAAGGTGAATGGAATATTACGTTGCATTAGGCCAACAGATTGCCAGCAGATCTAGAGAAGTGATTATTCCCCTTTATTCGGCAAATATGTGAGGCCACATCTGGAGTATTGTGTCCAGTTCTGGGCCCCCATTACAAAAAGGATGTGGATGCATTGGAGAGGATCCAGCAGAGGGCAACCAAAATAATTAGGGGGCGGGAGCACATGACCTATAAGGAGTGGCTGAAGGATTTGGGTTTGTTTAGTCTACAGAAGAGAAGAGTGAGGGGGAATTGGAAGCATCCTTCAACTTCCTGAAGGGAAGATCCAAAGAGGATGGAGAGAGGCTGTTTTCAGTAGTGACGGATGGTAGAACAAGGAGCAATGGTCTCAAGTTACAGTGGGAAGGTCTAGGTTGGATATTAGGAAAAACTATTTCACTAGGAAGGTAGTGAAGCACTGGAATGGATTACCTAGAGAGATGGTGGAATCTTCATCCCTAGAGGTTTTTAAGTCTCGGCTTGACAAAGCCCTGGCTGGGATGATTTAGTTGGGGTTGGTCCTGCTTTGGGCAGGGGGCTGGACTCGATGACCTCCTGAGGTCTCTTCTAGCCCTAGGATTCTATGATTCTAACACCAGAGCAGAGTAAGCTGCTTTAACAAGGGCCAAAATATTTGATTGCAGCTCAAGTGTCCATAAAGTATGTCACACAGCAGGTGGGAGCAGGAGGTATGAGGTGCTCTGACTGACCTCAGCAGCCCTTTTTCCTGCTGCCTTTAACTACACCCCACTGGGCTAATGAGCACTTAATTGCTAAGCTCCTCCTCACAAGAAGGTCAAGTAAGGACTACGCGAAGATACCTTGTCACCCAAAGGGCCTTTTAAGGTCTGGGTTGAGGTATATTAGTAGAGTAGCATATGAGGGGAGCTTGACTGTTGTATCTGGAAGATTAGTTCATTTTTGGCTTTTATTGTGTTTAAAATGTCCTGGGTATCATTAGTGTTTATTGTTACAATTAAAAAATGAGTGAAAACTGGTGCAACAAGTTAAGCTAATCAAGTCCTTAAAAGGGTGTTACAAGGAGGAGGGAGAAAAATTGCTCTGCTTGGCCTCTGAGGATAGGACGAGAAGCAATGGGCTTAAATTGAAGCAAGGGAGGTTTAGGTTGGCCATTAGGAAAAACTTCCTAACTGTCAGGGTGGTTAAACGCTGGAATAAGTTGCCTAGGGAGGTTGTGGAATCTCCATCACTGGAGATATTTAAGAGCAGGTTGGATAGACATCTATCAGGGATGATCTTGATAGTGCTAGGTACTGCTGTGAGTGCAGGGGACTGGACTATATGACCTCTCGAGGTCCCTTCCAGTTCTAGTAGTCTGTGATTCTAAGATTATATTCTAAGCTTATTAGTTTGTTGCATTTTTGGGGGGGGGTTACTTTTGGCATGAGAGGACAGAAAAAAGGAAACAGACAAACAAGCATATTGAAAGTAAAAGCACTTGAATCCTGTGGTTTATTTCATGAACTACACATAAACAGTAATAGGCATGATTATGTTTGTGTGTCCATGTGCGTGTTTCATTACACTGCCTTACTTCAACAAACAACCTCACAGTGATACACAGACTAATTTATTAACACAAACACATCTACCTAAAATTATGGGTTGGAGTTTCTTCATCAGGATTTTCTTACCATAATCAGGATTCACAGGTTCTTGAGTGGTCCAAAACACAGCTGGAAAATCATTAAAACCAAAGCTCATGTTTTTAGTGAGAACCAGTAAAACCCCAGAGCTGAAGGACCTTCTTGATCTGTTGTCTGGTTAAACACACGCCAGTCTCCAGAGCTGCCAGTCCAGCAGTGATAAATTAATACACACCATGCTTGAAAAGCATGCTAATTTTTGCTTAGCAGATGTTAGTTTCATGCAAAATGCCTTTAATCCAGGGAAAGGAGCCGCTTTAAATTAATAAATAACAATAGCAGGAACAACATCGGGGTCAAGACAGAGGCTGGCTAATGTGTTCCCTCAGAGCCAGGGACTGCATTCACCCTGACATTTGCTGGGGATTTCTGGGAGTTTAACAATTAAAGGCTGTGGCTCCACATAGAGGAGGGTCCCATCTTTCTCAGCATTACTAACAAAGTCGAGGTCATTCTAACTCTGCCCCACCTTTAGAAAGTTCAAGAGGACATAGCTGTTCATAGCAGAGGCCTTATCACCACTAGCAATGCTGCATCTCCTCCTGAGGGAACATTCTCATGTTCTATTAATTACTGCACTTCTCTGGCATTATTATTCATGGCCCGGCCTCTCAAAATACTTGACTTAGCAGTGGTTCTGGAACTAATACTAATAAGTACAAGGCTGTGCCTTGGATGAAACATGCTTTCTCTCTTACGGGTACAAGTGAAGGCTAATACTTTGATTCATGACTCAGACAGGATTCATTGCATCTATGAGCAGAAGGCACAATTCCAGATGCTGTTTGTGTTATAGTCAGTGGCTACATCTACACTACGAGTTTGTTCTGCAAAAAATATGCAAATGAGGGACTCATTTGCATGAGTTGTGATCTCATTTGCATATTTTCTGCCAAGCCATTTTTTCACTAGGGTTTTTGCGCAAAAACAAGCAGTGTGGATGTTTCCTCCTATTTTGAGGCATAAGGATCTTGTGGGAAAAGGGGGTTTTGTACAGAAAGGAAATGTACACACTGCTTGTTTTTGTGCAAAAACCCAAACAAAAAACGGATCGACAGAAAATATGCAAATGAGATCACAACTCATGCAAATGAGTCCCTCATTTGCATATTTTTTGCTGAGAAAACTCGTAGTGTAGACATAGCCAGTGGGAACATTAGCATTGACTTTGATGACCATGAGAAATATTCTGTTATAAGGCATTGAAATCAAACTGGCTTATTTTGCAATACTATAAGGCTGAGGATGGGGTATTTTCAAATCTGGATGCATAGAGAGATGCTCTAGTTCAAACAGGAATTTGGGGTCGAGGAGTCCTATGGTTGGTGCGCTTTGGGTCACACTAGAAGATCACAATGGTCCCTTCATGACTTGGAGCCTATGAAGCTGTGAAAACCAGACTCTGAAATCCATATTTTAGCACCTAAGTGTATGGTTTGACCATATTTTCAAGAGTGTAGTGCACCGGCGACTCCTACTGGTTTCCTTGGCATTAGTGAGTATTCAGCATTTCTTAAAATTAAGGCAATTTCCTGTGCCTTGATCCAGAATGGAGGGACAGAATTCCAAAGACATAAATATAGACATGCAAAGATACCCCTATGAGGCCAACCATAGGACCCCAGGTAACTATTTGAAAACCTGGGCTTCCTTTTTTCTAAACAGAGTTGGGAGGATTTTTTTTGGGGCGGGGGGCAATTTGGTCCATTATAAAATATATTTGTTCAAGATGCAAACTGGGATCTGAATCCAGCTGAAACTCAGATTTTCCATGATATACAGAGATTTTCCTGATGGCTATCTGACTCTTTCTTTTAAAATTTATTTTTTCTTGTAACAGGAAACTTGCAATCTTATCTGGTGAATATGTCTCATGCATGTAATTAGAGCCCACATTACAAAAAACAAACAAACAAACAATAATCTAACAAGTTTGATAAGTCATTGAAAGAAGATATGGTTAAAACTCTCATTTACTTATGCATTTGTGTTTTTTTGTTTGTTTGTTTGTTTGTTTTTAAACCTGCAGGTTATTTTTAAATTGTAACATAGGCAATAGTTCTGATAGCAAGCAGTCAGCTGGATATAATCCTATTGCAAACTGCATGGCTAGCACAAAACAATTCATTTTTCAGTCTACAGAGATGCAAATTCTGTCTTAAATTACTTAATATATATATACACGCACACACCACACTCTCACACACTCCTTTTGGCAAGCAAACAAAGAAAAAAACCCTACTTTGCTCATGACTGATCTTGGCATTTTCCTTTACTTATTGGATATCAGTGGGAAGAACAGATTGCAATGTTTAACTGTCTAATGTATGCCGTGAAAGATTTCATTGATAGTGTCATGCTGAATAGTTAGCCATTAAAACCCTTTCATATTACATGCATTTCTACACATTGTTACCAGAGATTGCTTTGTGGAAGAATGCTTTGTTAGGATAGGGTAATTTGATGGATGTCAAACAAAAGGGGATAGATCTGTATATATTCTTTCTGTTTAAATTTAACATGAGAAATACACTTTGACATATAATACCACATTTAGCTTTTAAAGGTATATGCCAACTATGAATATGGATTTAAAACAATATATGTGGCTGTAGCTTTAATTATAAAAGTACAATACACTGTAGTTATCATGGAAGGATACATACTGTAATAGTTGTCATTATAAAAATGTACATACTCTGATAGTGGTCACCAGGAACGACGCACTGTGTAATAGATGTCAGCATTGAAACGTAACAATATCCATCATTTTTTCATCATAGTTCTCCAAGGTCTTAAAAGAGTAGACATATAATGCCTCTGAAGCCATGTGGTCCAGTCAGACCTGCCATTGCGGAGGTGGGGGTAAAGGATGCATTTGTCCCAGGACCTGGTGATTCAAAAGGGACCGTGGCTCCGGGCTGCTTCTGCTGCTAGTGAAGCAGCGGTTGGAAACGTGGCCCCTTTAAATTGCTGCTGGAGCCCTGAGGGCTGCCTGGGGTAAGCCTGGTGTGCTTTGGGAGGCACTGAGGCTGCCTGAGGGAAGCTAATTATAGCCCCACCCTTTCCGCCTGAGCCCCCGTCCCTTCCAGGGGAACAGATCCCACCTACTACTGCCTTGCCCAGTGGCCCAGTGAGTCTGTAGGCCCCACTAGGTCCCATGTCTAGGGCACTGGACTTATAGGTAACCTAGGTTTTATTTCCAGCTTTTCTGCTGCATAACCTTGGGCACATCACTTTGCCTCCCTGTGCCTCATTTTCCCCATCTGTAATGGAGGTTATGATGCTGACCTCCTCTGTAAAGCTCTCTAAGATCCGGTGATCAAGAAAGTACCATACAAGAGCCCTGTCATACATAAGTGACAGATGAAAAAACCACAGCCCTGAGAGAAGCAGTGATTTCCCAAGGTCATATCGCAGACCCATGCTGGAGTTGGGAACAGAATGCAGCGTTCCATTCCTCAGCTCTGAACACTGTCTCACCATTGTTTTACAGAAATAATAGTGCTTATAAAGTCAATGGAGACTGTGCTGCAATGGAAGCTGAGGGTCTCCAGCAAGCACCAAGATCTGCTCTACATCTTGCAGTATCGGATCTCAATTTCCCTCAAATTGAGAAAAAAATCCTCACACACGCAATTCACAGCAAGTCATTTATCTGACAAATTAGCCTCTTTCTGCTTGCCAGCAGGTTACAGTTTCCTCAGATTTATTTGCTCCCTGAAATGATTTGACAGTCTTTTCTGCCATTTTTCATTAACCCCCCGTGCCTTTAGCATGGTTTTGGTTAGTCCCGTGCGTTGTTTATTTGTGACTGGTCAGAGAAGTCACATGACGTTCTGTTCTCCCGACTGGTCGAGACAGCAAGCACACCGACTGCAAGTGCTTGCACATTCAAAGCCAGAAATTTGCTTTGCACGATTTTTTTTTCCAGCAGCACAACTCAATCTCTCAAACGTTCGCGGAAAGGGAACACAAGGGAAAAGAAAACTGGAGGACACTAGTTCACGGAGAAGTTTGAATGAACAGGAATAAGTTTTCTGAACACATATTTGTATGTGTGTACAATACCTGGACAGCTCTGCCAACAGGGGGAGGGCAAAAGGGGCAGTTGCCCTGGGTCCTGGTGACACAAAAGGGCTTGGAGCTCCTGGCTCTTGCCGCCGTGACGGTGGCTAGAGCCTTAGGCGCTGTGACGGGGCGCTTGTGCCCTGCACTGCAACCCCCGCCGAGCAGGCGTTGTTCGGCGCCAGGGAGGACACACCCCAGTGGTGCGCCGTTTGCTTTCGCACCGCTCGGGGTTCGGTCGGGCCGGCCGGCGCAGCAGGCGGTGCCGCTGGGGCACGGAGCAGAGAGAGGGGAAGACACGGGGACGTCTCCCCTCCATAAGCCAGGGCAGGGCGGGGACGGCACAACGCTGGGAAAGCGCGGATGCCATAGCCCTGCCCCCTGACGTCGGGAGGAACGTGCTCCGCTCCCCCCCCCCCCGGGAGGGGCGGAAACAGCACTGCGTTTAAAAACGCCGCCGCCATGCCAAAGGGGGAGGACGGGAGAGAGACCCGGGGCACACCAGAAGCGAGGCCTGGGACAGCTCGGGTGGACCGGCGCCGAGGTGGGCAAGACTCCGGCCAGCCACCAGCCCCCCTTGGACAGCCTGTCAGCCAAAGGGAAGGTGAGCCCCAGGGCGGAGAAGAACAGTAGGGGAAAGGAAGCAGCCCAGGGCAGAACCCTGAAGTGTTGGTGGGCTGACGAGTTTCAGCGGGACGCCCCGTCAGCCAGACGGGACCCTAACGGATCCGAGTCCTTAGGACCCTGGGCTAGGGCCTGTGAGTGAGGGTGGGCCCGGGCCCCCCTTTCCCGTCCCCCGTTGCAGAGAGGAACAGGCTAATTCGTTGGCGATGTTGAAGGTGAACCTGGTGTTGAGTGGGTTGGCTAAGGGAACGCGAGAGACCGGAGGCGGCCTCCAGGTGGGTGGGAGGAGGGCAGGTCGAATGATAGTGACCTCCAAGGAGGACGGGGAACAGGACAACTAGGTAGGGTTGTCACAGGCGCCATGCCCCAGGCAGCATCGAGGACTGGGAGGGGGCATGGCCCTCTCCGACCAGCACCGAGGGCTGACTAGCCCCACCTGTGTCCCTTCCACCCTCCTTCTGGAGGGCCCCTCTGCCTTACACAGGAGCCCGTCAAAACTGGCAGCCTTGCTGTACCTAACACAGGGGTCTCAAACTCACAGCCTGTGGGCCAGCTCTGGGCTGGAGCATATTCACAATCCAGCACAGGAGACCCAGTAGCCCAGAGGAGTGTGGGTTGTGCCTATAACCATCTCCCAAGCCCCACCCCTTCCTGCCACCACCTCACCCTCTCCTCACTGTAGCACCCTTCGTCCCCTGAAGGATGCAGCCTTAGGGCTGACTCGGGGAGCCTGGCACGGGGGTGGCAGAAGTCTCCCCCCAGGAGAAAGTGGACGGAGAAGCAAGTATGCACACTGAGTGTGCTTCGCTTCCCTGTGGCTCCCGCCAGTGTGTCAGCCCCCCCCCCCCCCCGCTAATGCCCAAAGCTTTGTCCCTTGGGGGACAGGATGCATTGGAGAGAAGAGAGTGAGGCGGTGGTGGGAAGAGGTGGGCCTTGGGGATGGGGATGAACTCATTGCTGCATTAGCTGGTGTTCATCTAACACACCTCATATAGAAGCCACAGCATGAGAGGCTGGGCCTCTTGAATGGAAGCCAATCAGAGACGCGAGAGCCTGCCCCTCTGGTCTCCATGGCTGCAATCTATTTTTTGCATGCTGGCTCACACGGAGTTAGCACCAGTAGGTCTGCTTGAGCTGGGAGGGGCACTCCCATCCAGAAGTGGAAACGTGCCCACAGGATACACCGATTCTGGAATGAGGTGCAGCTACTTTAGGCAGCATTGCCTGTGCAAAGAGGGCAGGAAGACTGCAGCACAAACCCATCACCCCAACACAGGAGACTCCTCCAGTGGAAAAAAATCGGGGCCACAGATGCTAAGTCCGCCATCTTTCTGTGGGGCCAGCATAAGGGGTGCGGCAGAGAAGAAGGTGGATCGGAAGGTTGATCCAGTGGTTAGAGGAACTGAAGAGACCCGTGTTCATTTCAGTGCTCTTCCACCGGCTTCCTGTCTGACTTGGGCAAGTCACTTAAGCACCTACATCTCTTTGAGGTCGTAGGCCTAACTCCTATGGATTTCAATGGGGGCCAGATATCTTTGAGGCTCTGGGCTTTAGTTTCTCTATGCCTCAGTCCTCTGTCTGTAAAATAGGGATACTTCCTGTTTTACAGGGGGGAGGGGCTTGAAAGATAAACACCCAAAAGACTGGGAGGTTCCGGATATAAGCAGGGCAGATTGAGGGTGGTCACCGGGCCTTCCCCCCCCCCCCCATCCACAGCCAGATGTGTCTCTCAGCTAACAAACCTACTGTTCTACCTGCTGGCTGACAGGGACCCCCCTCCCTGTACCCCAACTCAGCAAGACTCACTCACACACCTGGCAGCCTGTCTCCTCCTGCAACCAGCCCCGCGTCCAAGCCTTTGTCCAACAAAAGGTGTCACCTGGTCACACTCCCCCTCCCAGGCTCAGGTTACAGAAAGCATCAGCCTCACACCGCAATTCCCGTGAGCATGTTGCTATTAGTGCAGTGTCCAGGGAAACTGAGGCACACATACACGGGGATTACTACAGGACAGTAGAAATCACATGCAACATAACAAAATGAGCAGCATGAATACAATGCCCACTTGGTCACAAGGGCTTGGGGGGGTCTTTCTGCACCCCACTGAACCCCAGTCACTGGCATTCAGCTGACCTGAGAGACATTTGCTGTACAAGTGATACTGAGAGACCAAGCTGATGCACTGTTCATCCAAGAATGGGACTTGGTACAAAGGCTGTAATTCCTCTGGCTGGGCTAGTGTTTCAGAAGAAGGGTCGGAGCTTGGCATTGTTAGCTTCGAGCGCTGTGTCTTCTCTACGTGAGCGGACGAGTGAAAGGTGGACAATGACAATCGTATTGCTGTAAACAATGAAAGGGGTGACTCTTGTGAGACTCAGCCACACGTCCTTTTAAAATTAGCATTTAATGTTGCTGGTTTTAATAGTCACCAGAGTTCTCCCCACTTTAACCGCGTGCTTCCCCATCTGAAATCAGGGTCTTGCCAGTGGAATCATCTACAAATGGGCATTTCCGGAATCAGCTGGAAATTTCAGGTCATTATTAAGTATTGTCATTTGGATTACCACAGCATTGCGGAGGCCTACCTGTGTGTGGTCCAGGACCTGGCTTCTCTGGGTGCTGTGCAAACACATAACAAAGAAGCAATTCCTGCCTCAAAGAACCTACACATTTGGGCTACGTTTATACTGCAGCACTATTTCAGGATACCAGCGGTATCCTAAAATAGCTATTCCACATATTTGGAGCGTGCCCGTTATTTTGAAATATAACGGGCTCACTATTCTGACATCCCTGTAAACCTCATTCCTTCAGAAGTAAGGAACATTTCAGAATAGCAGTTTATTTTGAATTAAGTGCTATATAGGCAGTGCCAAATTTCAAAATAAGCTATTTCAAAATTAACTTGAAATAAACTACACAACTTGTGTAGCTCAAATTGCGTAGATTATTTTGAACTCTGGATGCAGTGTAGACACTCCCTTGGATTTACCTTGGCTTTAATGCAGTCATATGGGGGTATCCCTACGCTGGGAAAAAGAAAAAAAAAGACCCAGACCAATGTGTCTTAGAGCACTGATCAACAGATGTGGTCTCATGTTATGTGGCTGCAAATAGTAGTGTAGATGTTCAGTCTCAGGCTGGAACCTGGGCTGAGAAACAGGGTGAAAAGGGGAATCTCAGACTCTCTAGTCCGGCGCTCTCTGGTCCAGCAAAATCCATGGTCCAGCATGATTTTAGTTAGCCAGATGTCTACTTATCATGGGTAAAGCCAACTTTCCCAAGATCCCATGAAGTCTGTTCACAGCCACCAACCCTGGCTCTCAGTGTTCTGTGCTGTTATTTAGCTCTAATTTACCCCTAAATATCTTCTAAGAGTCCAGTAAGCAGTGGAAGTATTGGTAATGCCACTAGACCATTCTGACCTTCCATAGTGCGGCAAATTCTCTGGTTCAGCACCAGTCAGGTCCCGAGGGTGCCAGAATAGAGAGGTTCAACCTGTACCACTAGCACTGTATGTAAGGGAAGTGGCCAGAGGAGACAGATTGCCAAAGTAAATACCCAGACGATCTGCGGAGAGAGATGTACAAGGTCTTCAGCAGCAATTGGCCCATACAATGTTTTCATTTTGGCTTTTAGTGAGACCATCAGGTCCAAATAGCATTACTTTGGCCTCTTCAGTACACACCTTCCTAAGGAAGTTGGGGGAATGGGCTGGCTGACTGCAGAGAGCTTCTCCAAGGGTGCCTTAGACTGTCAAAAAGTTATTTCAACTTTCTCCTCTTCATCTTCACTCATTTAATTGCATTCAAACTTTGTTTTCATTAATGATCATTAAAACCAGGTAATTACACTATCAGTAAGGAGATGGTAACACAAGAGCGGCAGATTACAGTGAGTGATCATTAAATATTACATCAAGGATGAAGGTAAAAGAGTTACATGCATATGCAAATATTAATATTAACTGTAAATTACTAGGAGCTGGATTAAAAGGAGATATGAGAAGAAGGGGACTCACATGCTGCTCATTGATCACCTACTACTACTACTACTACTACTACTACAGAATGTAAGGAATCATACAAAAAAGGGAATAGAGAATAAGGGTGTGTCTAGACTACAGAGGGGGTTTTTTCGAAAAAAGTGGCCTTTCTTTGAAAAAACTTCCCCTGCGTCTAGACTGCTGCCACGTTCTTTCGAAGGTAAATCGAAAGAACACGGCAGTTTTTTCGACCGTGGAAAACCTCGTTTTACGAGGAAGAACGCCTTTTTTCGAAAGTGCTCTTTTGAAAAACGGCGCTATGTAATTCAAACTGTGCTTTTTCGAAAGAGAGCATTCAGACTGCCTGGGTGCCCTCTTTTGAATAAGCAGCTTGCTTTTTCGAAAGTACTGGTTGTAGTCTAGATGCCCTTTTTTGAAAGAGGCTTTTTCGAAAGATGCTACGTCTAGACTGCAAGCCTCTTTTGAAAGAGGCTTTTTCAAAAGTATAAGACAGAAAATATCATATTGCCTCTATATAAATACATGATACACCCATGTAGAACGGGTGCCATATGAAGAGAGATTTAAATGACTGGGACTTTTCACCTTAGAACAGAGAGTAAGGGGGGATATGATAGAGGTCTATAAAATCATGACAGGTGTGGAGAAAGTGAATAAGGAGAATTGATTTACTTGTTCCCATAACGTAAGAACTAGAGGTCACCAAATGAAATTAATAGTTAGCAGATTTAAAACAAACAAAAGGATGTATTTCTTCACTCAGCACACAACCAGTGGAATTCCTTGCCAGATGATGTGGTGAAGGCTAGGACTTTAACAGGGTTCAAAAAAGAGCTAGAAAGCCGTTGAGGGACCTCACCTCCATGATTCTATTAGCCAGGATGGGTAGGAATGGTGTCCCTAGCCTCTGTTTGTTAGAGGATGGAAATGGATGACAGAAGGGGGATCACTTAATGATAACCTGTTTGGTTCACACCCTCTAGTGTTAACGTATAAGATTGTTTAACTCTAGACCTCATGGACCAGATCCTGGACCTCTAGCCAAGGAACACTTGACATGAGTCATTAAGGATGAAGAATGAAACAAGGATTTTGAGCCCTGTTTAATCTCCACTGATACTGGAGTTATTTTGACAGGAGCAAGTGAGAATAGTCTCAATGCTGCATTTGCTTGTAAAGCATCCTGGTCATTATCTAAGCACATCAATTAAGCACAATCTCTGTCAAGCTGTCCTGCAATGGCATAAGGATCCATGTAACCAGTATTACAGAGTAATCCTTTATATGTTTTTCAACCACAAAAAATATCAAAAATTTCCACAGAAAGCTGACACCTTTTGCGAACAAATTTGTTTTGCTGAAAACCCCACTTTGCTCTCGAGAAAGAGTTTGAATGGGGGGTTTTCCACCAGCTCTTCCTACAACACTGTGGGCTCTATGGGTGTGTCTAGATACAGGGTTTTGTCGACAAAAGTCCACTTTTGTTGACAAAACTATACCTCTGTCTACACTACCGCCGAGTTCTGTCGACATAACGTCGACAGAACTCGGCAGTTTTGTCAACGGCGGTAAACCTCATTCTACAAGGAATAACGCCTTTTGTCAACAGAGTTCCGTCGACAGAAGGCGTTATTGCATCTACACTGTCCTTTGCGTCTACACACTCATGTCGACAAAGCGGCTTGCTTTGTCGACAGAACTGGATGGAGTCTAGACGCTCTTTGTTGACAGAAGCTTTGTCAACAGTATCTGTCGACAAAGCATCTGTCGACAAAAGCCTGTAGTCTAGACTTACCCCATCATTAAAAAAAAATATCCTCATCAGAGTGTTGTCGAAATCCTCTGAGGTCAAGACATTTGATTTAGATGCTGCACACAGTTCCTTTTGCATGTGTAACACCCCCAGGCGGAACCATACCTGGGACCTTTCAGGGCTCAGTGCACGATTGGCCACAGCTTGACGTAAAAGTCAGCTAGGTCTCATCAAAGGCTGTAGAGCAGACTCACTCTATTTGTAACACTACATGGGACGGTACACCACACCCAGAAGCTGTGTGGGTTACACATTTCTGGTGGATCCATCTGACACCACACAGAAGAGCTTATCAGACTGGGGCCTTACCTTGCAATAATATCTCTAGGGCAGGAAGTATTGTCACAAAGCTGTGGACACAAATACAGTTGGATGTATGTGGCTTTATTGATGGGATGAAGGGAGTTATTCCTTTAGCAGGAATACAAGTAACAGATAAATGAAACACGTGATGAAGATTTTAAACAGCTGAGTCAATTAAATGCCTGATCAGTGAATTTAAGTATTTATTTTTCTTGGATGCAGTTGACTAGCCTCAAGTGTATTATTAGTCATAGTGTATTTTAATTGTCATATTTTATCTGTTAATACAGTTTAGAGGAACGCTCACTGTGGTTTATTAATTACTATTGTTGTTATAGATGTAAGCACTGACACAGAACCTGTTTTAGTTTCTTATGGAAGGAAAGCAATTTTTGGTGATCTTAAATGAAGATACATGAAGCAGGGAGACGACAGCTGGAGATTCATGAAGTTACAGTAGGCTGAGCATGAGCTGTTTACAGTGGCAAAATAGGTTAGCATTAACCAACAGAGAAATGTGAAACTGGGGTCCTAGAAGGAGAGCAATATGTCACTAGTACAGCAATCCACAACTCACTCTCTTGAAATACAAAGCTGGAGAAATCCGGGCTCCAGGACAGCATTCTAAATGCAGCGCTAACTTCTGTCTTACCTGCTATCTGTTAAAAGATTTGCTTGATAAGAAATGCCTTTTTGAAGGAAAAATAACCAAGACTGGAGTTTACTCATCGAACGTAAGTACATAAGAATGGCCATACTGGGTCAGACCAAAGGTCAGACCCCAAAATAACTCTAAGAACAGAAGAATGGCCACAGAAACTAAGCCACTCCTCACTGGACAGGGAAAGATGGAAAGAAATAGTGAGGGAGGAATCAGACACCAATGGGCGTTGAGCCCATGGTTGTTGATGATGATGATACTGGGTCAGATCAATGGTCCATCTAGCCCAGTGTCCTGTCTGCCGACAGTGGCCAATGCCAGATGCCCTCGAGGGAGTGAACAGAACAAGGAATCATCATGTGATCCCTCTCCGGTCATCAATTTCCAGCTTCTGACAAACAGAGGCTGGGAACATCATTCCTACCCGTCCTGGCCAATAGCTACTGATGGACCTAACCTCCATGAATGTATCTAGTTCCCTGAGCTATGGATAGTGTGCATCATGTGTAAAGCAGCCTTCATAGGCAACACAACTATGACACACTCTTCTTGCAAGATACCACCGATTTGACTGACTTCATGTACTCTCTCTATTCACACATGCATTATACATCATTTGAAAGCTTACATATGTCTCCTTTTAGCTGAGGTATACTGTAGAGCTGGCAAGTGGTGCAATTTCCATGGAAACGAGAATAAACAATGACACCATCAGCCTGTAATAATGATGACTTTGAAATATTTTCACTTCTTTCCGTTAGTTTAATGACGCTGTATTATTTCAACACATAAAAACGGATTTATTTGAGACCTCAAAGCCTCACAACAACAATGTGAAAGATAAAACAAAAAAATCTAAGAATAAATGTGTACAGGTATCAATTAAAGATAATAGCACCAGTGACGTTTCTAGTCATGTCATTATCTCGATCATAATTATGATCTTTGTCAAGAGTATGTGGGTTACCACAGTCTTCTTTGTCTTAGGATGTTCACAGTTCTGTGTAGGGAAGTTTGGATTCTACTGGTAAAGACACAAATAAGGTCTTGTAGACACTCAGGGTATGTCTAGACTACATGCCTCTGCCGACAGAGGCATGTAAATTAGACATACCGACATAGTCAATGAAGCAGGGATTTAAATATCCCCCGCTTCATTAGAATAAAAATGGCCACCACGTTGTGCCAGCTCAACTGTTTGTCGGCACAAAGCGGCAGTCGAGACGGGGATCGGTCAGCAAGGAAAGCCTTTGCCTCTGCCTCCCTCTTGCATCCATTCCCCCTCCCAGATCTGGCACCCCAATCTCCTGCCCCAGAGCACAATCCCCTCCTGCCCTAGGACATATCCCAAATCCCTGCACTGCAGTCCTCTGCACTAGGTCACAACCGCCTCCTTCACCCAAACTCCCTCCCAGACCCCATTCTCCCACCTGCACCCCAATCCCTTACCCCAAGATCCCTCCTGTACCCAACCTCCATCCCAGACCCCACAGCGCCTCCCTTAATATCCTGGAAGAGTGCGGCCCTCAACCACTTTCCAAAATCTTGGAGTGGCCCCCTGTCAAAAATTATTGTCCACCCCTGGGGCAGGGCAAATGGGAGCTTGACATGTGGCATCCTCTAGGCAGCAGGAGCCCCATCAGGAAGGCAGCCACAAAAGCATCAGGAGGCACCAGAGGGGCAGAATCGCTTCCACCCTCAGGTCACCACACGGGACAGCAGTTGGGACTCCCCTGCTAAGCCAGCTTTCCTTCCTCCCAGCCCCCTCAGCACTGGTAGCCCAGGCCCCACTCCCATTAGAAGGAGTGAGCCAAGGAGCCCAAGGGAACTGGTTTCAGCTTGTGCGGGTTGCCCCTCCCACCAATATAGCACTTAGGTATCAGATCACCATAATTTGTTTTACCCATCTACAAAGACCTTGAAACCTTTTTGCACAGTTGTGCTTTTGACACACTCTTCCAAACGGTACGCATGTGGCAGGAACTTGGCTAGAGACTTGTTCTTTTTGTCTATGTCTAGACTACAGGCATCATTCGGAAAAAGCTTTTTTCAGACAAGATCTTCTGAAAAAACTTCTTCCGAAAGAGAGCGTCCACATTTCAAAAGTGCTTCAAAAAAGTGATTTGCTTTTTCGAAAGAGAGCATCTAGACTGAATGGACACTCTCTCGCATTTAAGTTGTGATTGCTATGGATGGAATGGCCACCAGGGAACCTGTGCTTTTTCCTCTTTCATCTTCTTCTGAAAGAACTCCCTCTTTCCCATCCACACACATTCACAAAAAGGCTTCTTCCTCATAGAATGAGGATTACCAATGCTGGAAAAAACCCTCTGTTCTTTCCATTTTCTTGCAGAAGAACACAACTGCAGTGTGGACATTCCTCAAGTTCTGTCAGAAAAACGGCAGTTTTTCTGACAAAACTCTGCAGTGTAGACATACCCTTTGAAAGCTAGATTGAGGCACAAGCAACTCTTTGCATCTCCTTTTCTTTCTTGCTCTGGTCATACAGCACGGCTACCAACTGCCTTGCTGTAGAAGTTGCAGATTGTCCATCAATCTCTTCCAATTTGGCAAGATCTCCGTAACGCTCATCTCCCTTTGTTGTGAGAACACTAAACACAGATTTCCCTCCCCCAATACAAAATAGGAATGTCAGAGGGTCACCTCTTTTGAATGGATGTGTGTTTAACACAGGAAGTATGTTGCACAAGTCAGGAGTAAAAAGTCTCAGCAGAGTAACCATGTTAGTCTATATCTGCCAAAACAACCAGGAGTCCTGTGGCTCCTTAAAGACCTCCCTGGACATCCAGTAATGGAGTGGACAGTAGCCATCCTTGAATACAAAAATTTCAAACCCTGGTTATAAAGGGACACCACTGAACTGGAATTTATTTGCAAATTCAACACTATCAGCTTAGGACTTAATAAGGATCTCAATTAGTTAACACATTACAAAGGCAATTTCCCCTCTCTGGATATTCACGTCTCCACACCAAACACTGTGAATGACCGACTTCCACCCTGACTTGATTAGCCTCATTAACACAAGCAACCTCCTCCTTATATACACCTGGCTTCTGTAACTTTTACCCACAAAAGCTTATGCCCTAATGAATCTATTCGAGCATGTCTACACTACATGGTGAATCAATGCTGTCATTGATCTTCTGGGGTTCGATTTAGCACATGCTGGTACTCCTGCTCCTCATGAGGAGGATGGGAATCGCTCTTGTCATTCTCTTGTTGTGTGGACGGCATGTAAATGCAATGTAAGCTACTGATGATAGACCTTGTTTCTGTGCCACTGAAAAAGCCTTCATCAAGAGGCGTGAGTGTTTGGGGCGCTCCTACACTGAGATTCATTTTGAACCATATAGTCACAGTGGGGAGGTTTTATTTGTGTCGTTGTTCTTGTGATTTGTTTTACAAATGCCTGCGTTTGTCTGCCACATTTAGATTTTTTTCCCTCTATAGAGTCACGGGGGCATCCACCAGTCATGGTGTATTTCTTGCATCTGACTGTAGATCCTGCCTGGGGCTGCCCTTCCACACTTGTCACAGAGTTACAGTTGTCAAAGACGTTGATTACAAAATTATCTTTGTCAAATTATTCTAGGACCTGCCTCAAGTAATCAGCAGGCAACCTCTCCAATCTGTGGAATTTGGGTCCAGTTGTCATTTGTGTGAGAGCTACAGCATCTCTGATGTACACTGTTGTTAACCTGTTGCAAGCTTTTAGGTTAGTGTGAGCTTCTAGCTGATGTCCTAATTCAGATTTGTTGGTTCTTCTCATTGCTCATTAGCATAGAAGAGGGGCATACACACAGATCCTATTGGGTGACTATTTGCCATTGAAACCATCTCTGATTTTTGCTGAGGACTGGATTCTGCAGAAAACACTTTCTGGACCAATAATTGCTGTGATTGCCTTTACCTTGACCAACTTAAATTTGGTCTCTTATCTATGTCAGCAAATGTTTTGATGCCATATTTCTTGACTAGGCTGAAGAAACTATGAGTCCCATCAGAATCTCTTTCACAGATCTTTCCATTTTTTCTCCATTCACCTCTGCTATTTCCAGCAGAAGTGTTTGTACATCTGATGTTACTGGAGTGCACTTAGGCATGTTGATATGCCCTTCTGGATGTGACTCGGGGTCAAATAGCTTGGTTATATGGTTCGCAATGTGGTTGGTAAGAGCTGTCACATGCTGTTCATTTGCAGAGCCAAGCATTTCATTGTGGACTTCACTCCTTTTTAAGCTACTTCTTTCTCTCGGTGTTTGTGTATTCATAATACGAAGCTGTGTATTGTCATCTGTAACTGCTAATACTGACCTGTGCATAAGAGTCACTGAATTAAAAAGCTAATACTGCATGCATGAGCAATTACGAATTAAAAGCTCCTGCCAGGCAATCTAGAGGCTACATTGTGTATATAAAAGATTACAAATGGAGAATCATTACACTAGGAGTTCATGTACATTTATATCTACCCACTATGCAGTAGAAACTAAGGGTACACAATGTACTGCTACTGATGGACAATCTTCCGTGTGAGACGGACCTCGTCAACAAATTCCCATTGAAAATATAGACAACTATTATACCACTAGGAAATGATTTTGTATTTTATATTCTTAGCGGTCAGATCACAAGTGATCATATTTCAAATTGTTGATATTTGCCATTTTGCCTCATGCAAAACAGCTTCTAACAAAATGCCCAACCAAAACCAATACCAACCATTTAATATCAAGTTATTTGGTGGCTTTGGCAATAAATGTCACACTAATGCACTGAAAAGAGCTGAAAAAGCCATAAATTATAGCTCTACCTCAGACCTCATTCAAAAGATAAAATAAGATGTTAAATGATATGTGTTGCTGGGGGAGTAAAGTGGGCTAAGTCCCAAGATATGGACTTTTTTAGAGAGTCATCTCATGCCTATTCTATGTGTGTATGTGTGCTCCTGGCGGGGGAGGGGGAAGGAGTGTTCTCTACTTCACAGGCACAGCTATACTAACCCATGGGATGTTTCCACTCACTGCCCACCCACTGCGGGAAGGAAAGAAGGAAGCAGGTGTGCCATGGGGCATTCAGACCCCATGCTACTCCAGTAACTAAGAGACTAGTTGTCACCTCAACTGAGGTGTACCCCAGAGCATTTATATGGCAGTAACAGGTGGATTTGTCTAACCAATGGTGGTGGCTTCAGAGGGGTAGCCGAGTTAGGGTGTGCCTAGACTACAGGGTTTTGTCGACAAAAGTGGACTTTTGTCAACAAAACTATACCTGCGTGTACACTACCGCCGAGTTTTGTCGACATAACGTTGACAGAACTTGGCAGTTTTGTCGACGGCGGTAAACCTCATTCTACGGGGAATAACGCCTTTTGTCAACAGAGTTCTGTCGACAGAAGACATTATTGCATCTACACTGTCTTTTGCATCTACACTCTCATGTAGACAAAGCGGATTGCTTTATCGACAGAACTGGATGTAGTCTAGACGCTCTTTGTCGACAGAAGCTTTGTCTACAGTATCTGTCGACAAAGCCTCTGTCGACAAAAGCCTGTAGTCTAGACTTACCCTTAGTCTGTAACAGGAAAAACTTAAAAAACAACAAATAGTCTGGTAGCAATTTAAAGACTAACAAAATATATAGATGGCATCATGAGCTTTCGTGGGCACAGCCCACTTCTTCAGATGACTGGAGTGTTGGATGCTCAGAACCAAAATAAATGGGGGGGGGGGCAGAGGGAAAAAAGGGAGCGGGGACAGAAAGAGGCAGAGGGTAGATAAGTATCAAAGAGAAAGCCGAGTATGTATGTAACTGGAAAAACTGGAAAACAAGAGATAGTCTATTAACCCCTAAAAACTAGATAGTTAAAAGAGGCAGATAAGAACCATTAGTTAGCAATTAGAGAGGAAGAGAACTAAAACCAGATTCTACACAGATGTAAAGAACCATTGGCACCTTCATTGTTTGCTTGGCATTGGACCACCATGCATGTTGCATAGTCTTAGCAGTGCAAGGACCGCCAGGATATGACCTTAACAAAGTAGTGGCAGAGGACACAGGCCAACCAGACTCTACTTCATAGGCATGCTAATGCCCCTGCCGAGCACAAACATGGCTGTGGGTGTAGGCCAGTAACTATTTTTGAAGTAGGAGGAGACAAAACAATATCCCTTCCCAGACCAGGCCAGACCATCTACAACCAGTGCTATTAAATCCCTGATGCAACAGAGAGTCTTTAGGAGGTGGGCCTCAATGACCAGCTCCCCCTTTTGGTTAAGAAACTAAGTGAATTCTGGTACCTTAACACTGATTGCAGATGCCTAAATGAGGCCACACCTGTGCTGGACTTATGCAATAGGGTTTGGACCTTGTCATTGGCCCAGGCATCTCAACCGGCCCATAGCAGGGTCCTAAACTCATGGTCACTTGTTGAACCACTGACTTATGTGCTAACAGACCCCAAGGTCTTACGGGACTTGAATTAGTGTCTTACAGGATGCAGGCCTGTAGGTCTCTTCTGTGACTGCTAAATAAAATGCTTATGACGACAGAAGCCAACAACTGGACTTTTGACAGCTGGGGATGCAAGTTACAGATCAGAGGATGGGGAGCTGTCAGAGCGACTGGTGAACAATTGAGAGGGGACTCCTTTAGCAATACAGGGCCAAGAAGCTATCCATGGAGTTGAACTTCCAGAATGAGAGTACAGGCCATCCTCACTGTAAGTCCAAGATATGTTCCAAAAAACACAGATTTACATCGAACAAATTAAAGCGGGGAATTTTTTTTCACGCAGCTGATTTCCATTGTGCAGATGGTTGTGGGGTTGGGTTTTTTTGCACAACTTAAGAGAAGAAAATGGGAGGACTTATAACACATCAGGTCCTACAAGCGTCAATGACTATAGTGCAGTGGACGTATACTGGGGGGACTCATAGCAGGGATGCCCTGTATCAGAATGTGAGTCTGGGAGCAAAGCGCAAATTGCGTGTTTTATTTCGAGTTTAGGGTGCTGTGTAGATGCACCCTAAGTCTCCTTGGCTCTTACCATCTTGGCTTGTTACAGCAAAAATCTATAGAACAACTTTACTAAATAGAAAGAATCTGTCTCCACTGAATTTGCAATAGAATAAGAAAAGAATGTATTAGTATTGCATGGGTATTTCAATTCTCTCTATATTTTTTCTCAAAACACCAAACTCTGCAGTCTTTTATCAGCTCTTTATTTTTAGAAAAATAAAATAACTCACTGGCATCCTTCTCCATTTCCTGACCTGAATGTTTCCATCAGCTATTGGATTTGGATCCCCATCTTTCCCCTCATGTTAGCTTACATTTTGTTAATTTCCTTTCCTGTCTCCTGTATGATATTTATCATTTCAGCTGCACTTATCTGCCATTTAAACCACAGTTCATTATTTGATTTCTTTTTTTATCTTGCCCGTGTTAATTTCCTCTCCTTTCGTCTGTGTCACTAGTCTGCTTTTTTTTCTGGCAAAATTGTCAGGACCAAAATGTTACGGCCATGTTCGGGCAACGGTAGCGTATTTTATGCAACTCTTTCTTCAGTCTTCTCTGTCTTTATCATGCACTGAACAACAGCCCTGCAGACGGAGTGCAAGAAAACACAGCTGTGTGATTGATGTTCCCAAGCCATGTGTTTCTTTTCCTCGTTTATTCACACAGTCCTCCTTTTGAGTTAAGGTACCTCTTGGTACCTGCCATTACTACTAGGAAAACAAGGATAGCCTGCCAAATTCAGCGACTGTTTCCTTGTTCTCATATTGCATTTTCTTATCGGTTGTGACAATATGCCACAATTAATGATAGCAGAAATACCCATTTTTGATACCATATGCATCATACTTAACGGTGATGGATTAGCAATCAAGAAAATTAATTCTGTCTTTGTAAAGTAACATCTGAACTTTGAAGTTAGACAAAAGCATTATAGAGTGGTAGAAATATAAATTCTCCTTCGCACCTGCAGCATCTGTTCTGGAATGATCCCTCAGAGAAGCATCTCTGTTTCCTCACAGATGGCAAAATTCATTTTAGCGCTCCCCCCCCCAATACACATTTGGTGTGTCCCATGCTTCTTTGGCATTTCCATTTAGTATGAAGGACATTTCAGGGGGAAGGGCTTTCAATTGGGAGTCAGAAAAAAAACTGGGTTCAGTGTTTTGCTCAGTCTCTGACTTCCTGTGTGACCTAGATCAAATGGCTTCCCTTACTCTATTCCTCAGTTCCCCACCTGTGAAATGGGTCTAATACTTCACTTCCTTATGGAGGAATTCTGTGGATGTAATCCACGGATTGCATAGTGCTTAGACACCACAGTGATGCAGGCAATGGAAGTTAGACTTCCCCCTCTAGTGTAGACCTGGCCTTTGTGAATTCTGACTAGCATCCACGAGAAGTGACATGCCTGCAAGTAGTAGGTGAAAAGAAGAGTGGAGGGTTCCTTGGAGAAAAAATACTGACTGAAGGTAGAATTTCCATGGCACTCAGATGCCTCTGAGACCCCACTGGACTTGTGGGAGGACACCTCTTTTAGAAGATCATTTCAAATCAGTGCTACATGAAGACCCTTTAACATACCCAGTAGAAATACTGGGGCTTGCATTTTGAGCATTTTAGCAGCTAATATATATAGAAAAGTCATAAACATCTATGGGCCTTTAGTAATCTGAGACTCGGCACTTTTGTGTGGCGATATAAAAGTTTGGTTTATTTTCCCTTCCTGACATATTTATTTAGTCAGAGATTATTTTTATATAGACAGATTATGGTGATTAGAAGTTTCTAAAGGCGTTTGCGTTCACCATAAATTGTGATGGTTTGAGCATATTCAGGAGTTGTTTATAGCCGTTTATTTTCCTAACCAGACTCCATAAGTCTGGCTTTTAGAAACAGCAGGGCTGATAAACCATGAAAGAGCAATTTATGGAAGACCCTGTAACTTGGATTGCTGGGAAGAAGTGGAAGTAAAGAATTTTAAGAAATGACCACTATTGATTGCCTCATACGCTGTATGGCATTTTGCCTTCATCTTCAAGATAATTGGACTGGGGGATTACAAATCCATTGCAATAGAAGGCTTTCCTTACTAGACAGTTAATGCACCATAAATCAGCTGGTAGGAACAGCTCCTATGTTGCAGTCTAAGTATGTTTTCATTCAGCTCATTTGCACTTCAAAGCCGAAGTCAATAATTCAGCTCCAAGAAGGTGCAATTGGGGATATTTCCCTTTTGTAGAATATGAATGCAAGCTGAGAAAATCTCTAAATTCATTTGCACAGGACATTACTGGCCAGAGCCTGCAAGCCAGTGAAGCAGGCTAGTTTCCTATTGTAGTCAAGAGGTATGCCTTCTTACTGCTCATAAATCCCTCCAGGACTGCGTTCTATGGATAAATAATGTTTACTCACTATTGGTGATCAATTGCTTTATTGCTTAAGAGGTAAGCACAGTCTTTGTTTTCTAAATGCTAAATACGCAGCCCACCTTGCATCTTATCTCTGGCAGGATAACTGAAGGTATTTGCCTGCAGAACTGACTCCTGATTTGATCACAACCTCCTTTGTTTATAGTTTAAACCCATGGGCAGTTGGTGAAGCTTCCACTTGGGGAGGTAGTAGCTTCCCAGCCCAGGCCCCACCCTTTTCTCTGTACCAGGCCACACCCACTTCCCACTGTCTCTCTCCTCTCTTCCCTGCACATCGTGTATCCCTGCTCCCTGCGTGCTTGTTCCCTTCCAGCCAAATCCCTAAACCCAAGCAAATTATTTTTGAAAAAAAAAAATCCCTCCACTTTTCTGCAATTTCTTTCTCAACGAAATGGAGCATGTTTTGTACTCTGTGCCAGATATTCAGAAGGTACCTAATTAACAGCACTAAATTTGGGAATAAGTAATGTCAATCACAGTTTTATTAGATACCTTCATAGCCATAGCTGACATGCAGGCAACTTGCAAATGCCCCAGACTTCTCTTATTGATCCTGGGGAACACATAATGGCAAGCACCTGTTAAAGCAAATTGAGAAATCTCTGTCCTTTCTTCATACAATCAAACAAGGTGTCAGGCCTCACCCTGAGCTGGCATTTGCCCCCTGACAGGAAGAAGATGACTAGAATCACACTGAAAAAGTTCCTATTGTAGTTAAGAGGTGTGCCTTCTTACTGCTCATAAATCCCTTTGGGTCTGTGTTCTACGGATAAACTATGTTTTCTCTCTATTGGTGATCAATTGTTTTATTGCTTAAGAGGTAAGCACAGCCTTTGTTTTCTAAATGCTAAATACACAGCCCACCTTGCACCTTATCCATTTTGAAGTACTTGAAAGAGGGGAAAGCGATCAGGAATAGTCAATATGGATTCACCAAGGGCAAGTCATGCCTGACCAATCTGCTTCTATGATGAGGTAACTGGCTCTGTGGATATGGGAAAGTCAGTGGATGTGATATACCTTGACTTTAGCAAAACTTTTGATACGGTCTCTCACAATTATCTTGCCAGAAAGTTAAGGAAGTATGGTTTGCATAAATGAACCGTAAGATGGATAGAAACCTGGCTAGACTATTGGGCCCAACGTGGAGTGATCAATGGCTCAATGTCTGGTTGGCAGTTGGTTTCTAGTGGAGTGCCCCAATGATTGGTTCTAGGGCCAATTTTGTTCAACGTCTTTATTAATGACTTGGATGAGGGAATGGATTGCCCCCTCAGCAAGTTTGTGGATTACACTAAGCTAAGGGGAGAGGTAGATACATTGGAGGGCAGGGATAGGTTCCAGAGTGATCTAAACAGATTAGAGGATTGGGCCAAAACCAAAATCTGATGAGGATCAACAAGGACAACTGTAGAGTCCTGCACTTGGGATGGAAGAATCCCAAGCACTGTTACAGGCTGGGGACCGAATGGCAAAGTAGCAGTTTGGCAGAAAAGGACCTGGGGATTACACTGGATGAAAGCTGGATATGAGTCAACAGTGTGCCCTTGTAGCCAAGAAGACGAATGGAATATTAGGTTGTATTAGGAGGAACATTGCCAGCAGATCTAGAGAGTGATTATTCCCCTTTATTTGGCTCTGGTCAGGCCACATCTGGAGTATTGCGTCCAGTTCTGGGGCCTCCACTACAGAAAGAATGTGGACGCATTGGAGAGGGTTCAGCAAAGGACAACCAAAATGATTAGGGGGCTCGAGCATATGACCTATGAGGAAAGGCTGAGGAATTTGGGGTTATTTAGTCTGCAGAAGAGAAGAGTGAGGGGGGATTTGATAGCAGCCTTTAACTTTCTGAAGGGAGGTTCCAAAGAGGATGGAGAGAAGCTGTTCTCAGTAGTGACAGAAGGAGCAATGGTCTCAGGTTACAGTGGGGGAGGTCTAGGTTGGATATTAAGAACAACTATTTCACTAGGAGGGTGGTGAAGCACTGGGATGGGTTCCCTAGGGAAGTGATGGAATCTCCATCCCTAGCGGTTTCTAAGTCTCATCTTGACAAAGCCCTGGCTGGGATGATTTAGTTGGGATTGGTCCTGCTTTGGGCAGGAGGCTGGACTCGACCTCCTGAGGTCTCTTCCAGCCCTATGGTTCTATGAAAAGTTGCCATCTCATTTTCACTTCTTCATACAAACAAGTTGAGGGCTTCTTATGTTGATTATTATTCATGCAACAATCAATGTAACAAAGCGGGTGCTGAGGGGACAATACAGGCCTGACTCCTGCTCCCCTGCCCCAATTCCTCATCCTCTTTCCTTCTCCACCCCTTCCCTCATTCCCCTCCTGCCCATTCCTTCCCCACGGCCTCTTCCTCCTCCCTCCTCACCCCCTCCCTCCCTCCCTTCTCTTCCTCCCCATTCCTTCCCCACTGCCTCTCCCCCCCCACCTCCTCACCCCCACTTCTCTCATGCCTACCCATCCACACACCCAACCCCACTGCAGGGCACAAGAAACAGGAAGCCTGTGGAGAGAGGGCAGGAAGGGCAGGGGTTCGGGCAGTTATCTCTGCAGGGCTCCTTGGGTTAGGCAGCCCCCCCCCCACACACACACAGACACCACTCCACAAACTAGCAAGCTAGGGGGGACTATGGGGAAAGCATGTGGGGAAAGGGCAAGGGGAGAGGAGCCAGCAGCAGGTTGGGAAAGTTAAACCAAACCCGTCCTCCACTCCTCACACACACTAGCAAAGAGTGCAAAGGAGGAGAAAGGGGGGGGGCAGCAAGGAGGAAGCCTACTTTGCCCAACCCTGGGCCAAGGAGCAGGGGGAGGGGACTGGATAGGGTGAGGGGCAGAGCAGGGAGGGGGATAAGCAAGAGCAGACACCGGCAAACAGAAGAGGCAGCAGCACAGCAAGCTGGGTGGGGTGGGTTGCAGAGCAGGGCTGGCAATTTCCTGGAGCTGGTGAGATGAATGGAATTGAGGTGGCTGCAGCCACTGGGAGAACCCATGTGACTGTAATTGGAGCCTTGTGCCTGTGCCATGTAGGTTCAGGGACAGGCTGCTGAGGGGGGTGCCTGCTTCTCTGCCTTCACCAGCCGCCCTGGAACCTGCCTGAACTGCACTAACCACCCCACAGCAACCCCACATGGCAGCTGGAGGTGGGGCGGGGCCAGCACAGCCCCAGCTTTGGGTAGGCTGTGCCTTGTTTTGCCTTACTGGCGAGACACCCATGTTTAAACCCCCTTGGTTCACAAGAAGTGGGGAGCTGGGCAGAGCATAGATGAGATCTTCCCATAATGAATCCATGGCACCGTAACCTTTAGCTATCAGAGGGAAACCGTCAATGTTCCTCTCCTATTCGTCCATCCAGAATTGACTAGGATCTCCCCCCTCTCTCTCTCTTATGTCTCCATCCCAACAGTCTGAGTTCCCACTGCATTCCTGCCTAAGCACCTGAAGTATATTATGGAAACACTGATGTTTTTCCGGGGTCGTTGTGCAGAGAGTGTGGACAGATTCCTTTTGAGGCTCTCCTTGTCATTCCACAGGGTAAGAATTTGCAGATGATGTTTGTCGTTCTGATGGATAGCCAGTTCCTCTGCTGTGAGAACCACATGCCGAAGCAGCACCAAATCCAGACCTGGCATAAATACAGGCACACCTGTCATGAATTTGAGTGGGAGTTGTGAGTCTGAATTCCTTCCGGTGTGCTTAAAACTGAGTTGCAACTTTTTCCTCCCTTCCCACCATGTTTCATGCTGAAGCTTGACAGCTTGGAACTCAAGCACACAGTCTTTTTGTGCTGGACACAGATCTCGGTACTTTGCAAACTGGTCTTCAGAGAAGTGCAAGGAGAAGTAATGGGAGGAGAACCAAGAAGCAGAAGTGCAGGCAGATCTCTGGGGAAATGGTCCTAAAGCAAGATCTACAGGACTGTGAAATAGCACCATCACATGCACCATTTAAAACAGGAATGGCCCATGCCATACAGAAAAGAGCAATTGCAAGGCATGAAATGCTGTCTCCAGCAGTGATACAGGTATGCCACTCCAAACGAGTACAAAAAACTGGAAAGTCAGGAGATTTGCTTCCCATTAAAAGATTTTGAGGGAGAGTCTCATTAGCACAAAGGAAAATAATAGTCACTGAAAGACAATGGGAACTGGTTGCCCTGTTCCTATTGGTGCCTGTATACATCTTCCCCTCTTTCTGTAACCTTTTCTGTGCCCCAATTTGCTTAGCTAAGGTGGGGCTACTATTAAAACACCTCTCCACCACCAGGGAGTGCTGCGAGGTGTATTTCATTTTTGGTTCCAACATGTTCAGAGATCTTTAGATAGACATTGCAAATCATCAGGGCTCAACAAATTAGTCTATCTACTCGCCCAGGGCGAGTAGATTTTAAGCCAGCACGGCGCCGCAGCGCGATCAGCCCTGCTATCCCTGCAAATCATTATTGCTCATTCTTATTCAGTGTACCCACACTTATGCCCAGTGTTTCCACAACCTGTCTTCTAAGACTAACAACTAATCTGCTCTGATACTGAATGTCTTCTCTTCTCTGAACCTTCCCATAAGAAACTGGAGAGAAACCAACTCATTTCCTGCAACTAGCTGACTGCAGTTACAAGCCATTACGATAGATCTCACTGATCATCATCTAAAAGGTGTTATGCAAACCCAAAATGAATTCGAAAGGATGAATTCCCTGAGGGTTGTACAAATTACAGGCCCAATTTTGCTCACCATTGTACTCAATCTACTGAGTGAAAGGAAATGGGAATGAAGATAAGAGGAGAATTTAGCCTTGCATATAGTGAATATAGGATACTCTTTGTCCACCCCTAAAACTGGGTCATATATGGGGTAGAACATGTGTGGTAATTAACAGAACACAGAAACGCTATATGAGGAAAAAATCCAGCCTGCAGTGAGGAGGAAGTTTTGAGGCAGGATACTGTTTATAGATTAGAACGATGGTCTTGGGTTTAAGTCACTGTCTGAGGGTATGTCTAGACTACATCTCTCTGTCACCAGAGGGATGTAAATTAGACATACTGAAATTGCTAATGAAGCGGGGATTTAAATATCCCGCGCTTCATTAGAACAAAAATGGCCGCCGCTTTTTGCCGACGCGGCAATTTGCCGGCAAAAAGAGGCAGTCTAGACAGGGATCGGTCGACAAGGAAAGCCTTTTCCGACCGATCCTGCAAACCTTGTTGCATGAGGCATAAGGGATCAGTTGGAAAAGGCTTTCCTTGTCGACCGATCCCCGTCTAGACTGCCACTTTTTGTAGGCAAATTGCCATGTCGGCAAAAAACGGCGGCCATTTTTATTCTAATGAAGCACGGGATATTTAAATCCCCGCTTCATTAGCAATTTCAGTATGTCTAATTTACATCCCTCTGGTGACAGAGAGATGTAGTCTAGACATACCCTGAGAGTTGGAAGGTTTTGGTTTAATACAGAATTGGGCAATAGGTGCCCTGTGTGACCTTGGGCAAATGACTTAATCATTCTGCAAAATGGAGGAAATGGTGGGGGTTTTTGTTTGGTTTTAGGTTTTTTGTCAGCTCTGTGTAGAGAAATTGAAAGCTCTTTGGGGCAGTGTCTCTGTCTTTCACTGAAGAAGATTGACCCAGCATTGTTCCGGTCCTTCACTCAATTAATTTTTGTGGGTTTTTCTTGGAAAATAAAATCATGGGGCTGGGGATGAGGGGTTCAGTCTGTAGCCTTCCCCGGAGAGAGAGCACTGCCCCAGCCCTCTCTCACTGCAGCACCTTGGAGCCAGATCATATGCACATCTCCATAGCCGCTGCGGCTCCAGTGGACACAGCCAGGGAGGGGTGCATGTCCCCTGGCTGGCACAGGTTCAGGTTCATCTCAGCCAGAGTGAGAAGTGCAGTGAACTGTGCACTTTCCCCTGAGGGAACAGCTAGCACTATTCCTGTATGAATCGGGGGAGGGGGACGCTTCAGCCTCCCTGCCTTACCTAAAGGGTAAGTGAGGAAGGTTGGGGCTGAGACAGTCCCCGAAGGGGGAGTGTCCTCAGCCAGCCCCTTTCACCTGCCTGGTGATTCTCTCTCTTCTCTGTATAGTTTTTCCCATCCCTGAACCAATAGGGGAGGAGCTCCATTCCTTCCCCCCAGTCCCTAAAGGGTGCCTGGGGGTGAGAGGCTTGGGGCTGGCAAAGCCCTCAGCTAGCCCCTTTTATCTGCCTGGTGATTCTGTCTCTTTTCTGTATGGTTTTATGAGAAGCAATCCCATTCCAGGCACATCCCATTTTTCTGACCCAAGCAAACCCTTACCAGAGTTTTTTAAAAACCAAGAGGGGTAGCTGAGTTAGTCTGTAACTGGAAAAACTTAAAAAGAACAACAAATAGTCTAGTCTTAAAGACTAACAAAGCCTGTAGATGGTATCCTGAGCTTTCGTGGGCACAACCCACTTCTTCAGATGAATGTAGTATTAAAGGTCCAGTTCCAAAATAAATGGTAGGGGATGGGGGGGTGGAGGGAGAAGGAAGGGGAAAAGGGGAAAAAAGTCATTTAGAATGTTTATGTTACATGAAGCTCATAGAGAAAATGCAAATTATTCTTAAGTACCCACTGTTGGTTGTTTTAAGTCATTAGGATGTGGAAGGGTGTGTACTAGCCAGATAAGGTCTTCATTTACAGGTTTGGGACCCACCACAAAGGTGTGAATAAAGTTAAGTTCCAAGGCTTCCCTGTGTATTTGGACTGCGTATTTTCCCCTCCCCATCCCCTACTATTTTTTTTTTGGAACTGAACCTTTAATACTCCAGTGGGTTGTGCCCACAAAAGCTCATGATACCATCTGCATGTTTTGTTAGTCTGTAACTGGAAAAACTTAAAAAGAATAACAAATAGTCTAGCAGGACATTAAAGACTAACTCGGCTACTTGTTAATCTTTAAGGTGTTTCTTGGTTTTTAAGTTTGATAAGAGGAAGCTGTGTACCAAATTTGGTGGTCCTTGTTCTTACCATTTAGGGGGAGTTTTTGAACAAACAGATAGATGCACAGACAGACAAACTCATGTACAGACAAATATTTAGAAGCTTTAGGGGGTAGCCGAGTTAGTCTGTACAGGATAAACTTAAAAAGCAACAAATGGCCTGGTAGCACTTTATAGACTAACAAAACATGTAGATGGTGTCATGAGCTTTCGTAGGCACAGTCCACTTCTTCAGATGACTGGAGTTTTAAGTTTATCTTTCAAATATATACTAGATGTGCAGCCTGACCTCATTTGGGGACATGGGAAGATATTGCAATACATCAACCTGAAATGTACCTGTTTTCACATGTCTTCTCTTGCAATCCTTCCCAATAAAGAATCTTTCATTATCATGACTCGCAAGGACCTCAGTTTAGCATCTTATCCAAAAGATTGTAGCTGTCCTGCATTATGCCTCTGTGGTTGTGGTTATGCCCCAAACTGAACTTGGGCCTTCTACAGCCCAATCTAGTACTCTCAGCCCACTCATGCCCCTTCCCATTTGGTATCAGAGTGAAGATATATCTGAGGGTCTCCCCTTGCAAGAGAAAAAGCAGGGATGCTGTGAAAGCACCGGGCCAAATTCCGTGCTGACATTCCTTGAACAGCATTGACCCACCAGAGGAATTGTCCAGTGGTTATAATGCAAGGAGACAGCAAGCATTCCAGGCTGGGCACGGGAAAAGAATGGGCACCCATCCAGAACTGCTTTGGGATACAATAGCAGGAAAGCCGGGGAAATATAAGCATCATTCACTTTGCTCACCATTGCTGCCAAGGCTCACAAGAGGCATTGTGCATGCTCAGTGCTGCAGGAGACCAGTCACTCAAAATGGCATATGTCTCTGGGGTGGGTGGGTAAGTCATCAAGTACATTATCAGTGAACTAATAAATATGGCAGGCAAACAAATCTGGCGCCATAAGAAATAAAATATTTGCTTTAAACTAAGCCTATCCCACATGAGCTGCAGCAAAAACACCATCATTTCTGGACACTTTGGTACCAGTAGTTTTCAGCCTCATAGTACATTAGCTTGCGTCATTTTGGGCTCAGCCCAGTTGCTGGGTTTTTAAGACAGAGAGCTTACTTCCATAGCTATGTGATTTGTATTACGTAGCTGTAGAATCTGGAAACCCATGGCCTGATTCTCCATTGTACCAGAGTAAATCAGAAATAGATGTAAAATGTAAAACCAATGCGAGTGAGAAGAGATTCAACCCCCAATGTATTTTTTTCTACTTTGCTTATCTTGCACCCAGGAGTTCTGGCCTGTTCCCCCTTGAAGTCATTGGGGGACTTTCTGTTCCCATCGGCGAGCATTTGATCAAGCTTATAAATGCAGTTCCTATAGGACAGAAGAATCCACATCAGGAACATTTCTACAGGTTAAACCTCCTAAATTCAGGACTTTCTGGTCCAGCAACATCCATGGGTTCAAAAGGACCACAAATGTTGCTGGACCAGAGAGCCTCAGCATTGGGGACTGTGCCGGCCAGCAGTCCAGCAGTGGGGAACCCCACCAGTGGGGCCAGCAGCAGCACAGGACCTCATCCCAGGGGAGCCTTGGCCAGGTGGGGAACCAGGGGAACCATCTATCTCTGTCCCTGGGGAGCCCTGGCCAGGCAGGATAGCAGGGGGACCAGTGTGCCCTGTCCTTGGGGATCCCCAGCAGAGCACGGCAGCTGTGAGGCCACTAGCAGCTGGTGAGCACCGTCCCTGGGAGTCCTGGCTAGGTGAGGGGGGCAGCAGTGGGGCTGGCAAGCTGCATCCCTGGGGAGCCCCAGCCAGCCTACTATGCCCAAGCTCAAGCCCAGCAACAGTGGGGCTGCAACCCAGTGGCAGTGAGGCCGGAGCAGAGCCAGCCCCAGGGAAGGTCAGTGGGCTGGCAGGCTGGTTTCAGGGGACCTTCTCAGATCCGGCAAATTCTCTTATTTGGGATGGGTTAGGTCCCGAGGATGCTGGACCAGAGAGGTCCAACCTGTCCTGGCAAGTACCACTTTTGCTGGTAATCTCATCAGAAAGACCAGGGGTTTAGAAGATGTGGAGGCTGATCTACTGGCTTGTTTCTACAATCTGAAACAGAGTGGTGTAGAAAAAACTGACACTGACACTGTCCTGGAGATAAAGAGTGGAATTCAGTGGCCAGAGCTGTTAATCCAGCACTTCTCATGGTCCTACATTCATTTTACAAAATGATTTTTTTTAAATAAAGAAGAATTTCTGCTCAGCCCCAAAGGGAATTGGCCACTCTCTGAAAAGTAATCAGCTCTCCAGTAATTACACAGGCGTAGGACAGATGAGAAATGTAGTCAGTGAACTTCTACTGTAGAGGAAAGAGACACAATCTCCCTGGCTCCTGTGGGGGTTTGTTTGTTTTTCTGGTCCTGCTCATGTTTGGGGGAGAAATCTAGTGAATGGAAAAGCAATCCAGAATTCAACCTGTGCGTGACTTTCCTAGCCGGGCACGCTATTACACATTCTTGCTGTGGCGCACAGTTGATAAGACTTGTATGTCCTGTGCAATTCATGGATGGTTTCTGAGTGACTGATCAACCAGAATTTCAGTAAACAAAGTTGGCTCTTTCGGTGCTTCTCACACTATGTGGCTGGTTGCCCCTGGGGCGATTTCAGCCTTTTCCAGGGGAGTTGCAAGCAAGCACAGGGAAAATGAAACACATCTATAAAAACAGTAGTAATGAAGACTATTTTCTTTTGATCAATCTTTTAAATTGAGATTCGGCAGAATCAGTAACTGCCTGAATACCACGTTAGTCAGCAGGCAGTTCTGCTTTTGCAGCATCCAAATTGGAATGACTCAATGAAGAAAAGACGAAAATGTTGCCCAACTTTGAAGTGGTCTGTTTAGTTCCCAAAATGTATTTGGAAAGGAAGCCATGATTGATGCTAAAAGGGTGTAGCTCAAGGTCCAGTGGACTTCCAGAGCAGCCCTAGGAACTACAAGTTGTGGGCTACAAACTGTGGCATTTTGGGAGAACTTCCCAGTTCCTTCCAGCATATACCCCCTGACCCCCGACAGGGTCTCAGTAAGGAGCACATAGGCTACAAGCAGAGAGGAGGCTGCTGAACTGTAAATCCTGTTCTGTGTTCTATACAAAATAAAGTCTGTACCTGCTGTTTTGTCTGAGCGGGTTTAGTCTGAGATGCAAACACCCTGATTCACAACGCACAGCACAGAAAGGAGTCTCAGGCTCAGTCTCCCAAAGATGTGTAGAAAGTCACAAGGCATCCCCTATTTTGAATAACCTCCCACGGGGCTAATGAACGAAAAGGGCTACAAGTGCCCAATCAATTAACTCTGACAACTTCCTGGGAATAAGTAATTGTTATCCTCTTTTTATATGTAGGGAAACTGAGATACCGAGGGGTTGAGGACAAGACTGTCACAACTAATGAACAACTTTGGAATATTACATAATAAAATCATAGAATCACAGCTTTGGAAGAGACCTCAGGAGGTCATCAAGTCCAGCCCCCTGCCCAAGGCAGGACCAATCCCAACTAAATCAACCCAGCCAGGGCTTTGTCAAGCTGGAACTTAAAAACCTCTAGGGATGGAGATTCCACCACCTCCCTAGGGAACCCATTCCAGTGCTTCACCACCCTCCTCGGGAAATAGTTTATCTTAATCTCGAACCTAGAACTTCCCCACAGCAACTTGAGACCATCGATCCTCATTCTGTGATCTGTTACCATTTAGAAGAGCCTCTCTCCATCCTCTTTGGAAACCCTCTTCAGGCAGTTGAAGGCTGCTATCAAATTCCCTCTCACACTTCTCTTCTGTTGACTAAATATGCCCAAATCCCTCAGCCTCTCCTCATAAGTCATGTGCTCCAGTCCCCTAATCATTTTTATTGCCCTCCCCTGGACTTTCTCCAATGTGTTGGAGCATTGGAGGGTGTTGGAGCATGCCCATTGTTGGACTGTAGAGGGACAGCAGAGCCTGCATAAGGCAAAGAGGGGTTTCTGGCATTGCCCATGGCTTATAGAGTTATAGAGCTGACCTACAATAGGTACAGATAAGGGCTGCCCCATGCTAAAGGCAGGTGGTGGTGTGGTGCTTCAATACCCAGGCACCATCAGAAAGCATTATGTTCTGACAGCTCGTGGTTGATTTCTACCCTCGAGCATGAGGTTTATATTAGAAGTGGTCAGAGAATGTGGAAAAAATTTCAGGAACCAAAAAATCTAAACCTGAGTGGAAACTTTCAGTTGAAAAGCAAACATTTTGATTCAGAAATGCTGCTGCAGTTCATCGTGGGAGTTGTAATTCAGGTGCCTTATCCAGCCATTCTTGTCTGTAGTTCCAGCTGCTTGGCCAGACTACATCTCCCATGATGCACCTTGGTCCCTCCTACAGTGCTGCAACAGCGGAATCCTGGGCCACAGTGGACCATGAAATGCAATTACAATTTACTGACTGTGTTTTGCCCAGCAATGTTTTAAGAGTCTCCAGTTTGAGGGCTTCCTCATTGTCGCTGTAGAAAATACATGTCACAACCATCACAATGTGTTTCCCACTGTTCAAGCTAAATCCTCCCTTTTCTTACTTTCTATTACTTATAATTAAATTCCCCTTTAGCATCAAAATAACGCCTCTTCCTCCTTGTGTACCACATGGCTTCGGTGATCCATCATACATACTGAATAATCAATGACGAATTGCTGGAATAAATACAAGAGGGTCCTGATCTTATCTGAGGCCTCTAGCCACTGCGGTGGTAATTTACTGTATTTATTATAGACTATTGAATAGTCTGTGATAGTGATCCAATATACCTTTATAGTCAGACTTACATGATCTAACGGTCCCTCTTGGCCTTTAAAATCCCTAATAATGAATGCCTCATAACAAACTGGACTGATTTATAAAGGATTTGCAAAGAGAAAAAGAGGCCTAAATTCATAACCCATTTTTATCTAATTTGGTCAACTCTCCCAAGATCATTTTTAATGCTCTTCCTTCCAACATACCGATGGAATCGTTATATTTCCAAACTGTGCCTGGCATTTCCCTCTGCTATCTGTGACAAGCTCTTTTATGTCAATCCCGTTGTGTTCCAGGGAGGTACAACCAGTGTCTCTTTTTGTAGTAAGCATGTTTCTAACTCAGCCTTTGATGTATCCAATGATACTGTCACAAATACTGACACATCATACCGTTTCAGTGGTGGAGACTATGTCAGTCTTTTTCTGTCCAGAGCTTTCAGATGTTTTGCATCTGTGTCAATCTGGTTCTCTTTATTAGAAGTTCCCACCGGAGGCTGTATTTATATTTTGTTTAGACATCAATTGACATCCGTTTTACTCCTTGCACACGTGAAATGGATGAGATGAGGAGTAGGACTTTGTGGCATAACTGAAGATCCAAAATCTGGATTTCTCTGAGAATTCTATTCTCAGGCCCTATCACTGATGACTACAGAAAGACATTTGGGGATTGATTGTCAGAGGGGTTGAGTGCCTGCCCCCTCTCTGAGTACATCTGTGCATTGAGCTGGGAGGAGGGGTTATTCCCACTTTGAGGAGACACCTTTCAAGGATGGTCAAGGTTTGCTTGACCCCACTTTGAGAAGACATCCTGTGTAGTCACTGTGCTAAAGTCCCTTCCAGGCCTACTTTTTTGTGATTCTATACCCACACTAGCTCTGATCCGCAAGGAGGTGGATAGAGTTGAGTGGTGTGGAGTGCAAAAGCAAAGATCAGCTATAGTGAGTGAAAAATATTCCTGGTGAAACTCATATGCTTTAGCTGGAATGTCTGTCTACACTACAATTCCCCTATGGTTCTACAGCTGTGCTGCCCTAGACTGTGTATGAGTTGGGGCTTCCTACATTGACAGAAGGGGTTTTTCCGCTGATGTATGTAAACTGACTCTTGGAGAACTGGCAGCTTGGTCCCTGGAAGAATCCTAGCCATGTCTACACTAGAGGATAGGTTGACCTAAGGGTTGTGCTCTGCTTCTGAAATGTTTCACGCCCCTGAGTGCTACTGATGGGTTGATCTATCTTTGTGTGTTGAGGGACATCACGGGCCTGATTCTCAATGGTGTGAAGGATATTTACCCACTACTCTGGCAACATTAGGGGCCTTAATGTAAGTTTTAATGGCTGCCTCAGAGGGCTGCCTGGGTGGAGACTCTCCCCAGTGACTGAACTGGTCTAAGCAGACCCTGAACTACCAGCTAGTGTGGTCCACTGGTCACTGTGTGTTATATTTCCTCCTCAGTACTGGGACCAAAGACAGTGTGAATGGGTTAAAATCCCCAGCTGCTGAAGCTGGGTCTTTAGCTAAAGCTCGAAGGACATATTTGAGAAACTCTGGAACTTTGCAATTCAAAGCTGGTGTTGAGACACAAGGCAGCTGTGCAACCAGTATCAGGAACATGGCTGGAGTACACCATGCTCCAGCTATTATCTGGGGAAGCGGAAAGATGAAAAATTGGCTGTGTCTACACTAGCTTCCAGCAGCTCAGTGGTACTGTTGTGACTGCTCCATTGTGAGATCAGTTGGGTGGCTGGTCTGTGGTAGTGGAAGGGTACGTCTACACTGCACAGCTATTTCTAAATAAGCTATTCCAGAATAGTTATTCCGAAACAGATTATTTTGAAATAGCACATCTACGTTACAGGGAAGCCTCAAAATTAGTCCGAGGCAGGCTTTGTGGATGTGCTACCTCAATTTAGAGCCCCAGGAGGCACTGGGGAGGAATAACTTAGAGTGTCCCTGGTGAGGGGCTATTTCAAAATAGAAGCAGTGGAGCGTCTACACATGCCTTATGTCGAAATAGCTATTTCGGAATAGGCATTATTCCTTGCAGAATGAGGTTTACAGATTTCGGAATAAGCCGTCCATGATTTCAAAATTATTTCGAAATAACAGATTGGCTGTGTAGACACTCACATTGTCATTTCAAAATAACGCTAGTTATCTTGAAATAACGGTGCAGTGTAGACACACCCGGAGAGAGCTCCCCTATTAACATAATGACACCAGAGTAGTAGCTAGGTCAGGGGAGAACCTCTCTGGCCGATATAGCACTATGCATGCTACCGCTTATGCTGGAGAAAGGTATGCCATTCATGGGTGTGTTCATTCACACCCCTGGCCGACACACATTTTGCCAACACCAGTAATACCGTGTACATGGCCTTAAAATCTCCCTATTTGCCCTGCCCCGGGAGTGGAATGACTAAGCATTAGGTTCTGCATTTAGAAACAGTCTTGCGGATGTAATTTCTGCAGTTCTCCCCGTTCATCCCTTTATTGCTCAGAGCATTTGCATGAAGACAGTATCTTCATTTCCGAAGAGTCCATCTGCTCTGGCGGAGCATTCCCCTCCTGAAGTTAAAAACCTCCATTTGCAGCATCATAAGCCTCTCACCACAGCAACCTGCGGTGAGGTCACAAGTAGAAGGTGGGGAAATGCGCAGCAGGAGCAGATAAACCGTTAAGAAGCAGCGATCCCATTTTCCTTGCAAATGTCCTTCATATGAAAGAATGAAGCCAGGAAAACAGAGCCAAGGCAGGATACTGAAGCAGAGTGTTGTGTTCAGAGAAAGCGCATTCGGTGGCTTTTAAAGAGTTGAACTCTCTCTCGGCACAGCAATATTGTATGATGGAAAAGAATTAGCTTCCTCCTGTTATGCCAAGTTTCCATGCTCAAAATATTCTTGTCCACATCCCTTGCCTTTCTTTTCCTTTATCAACACTTCTAAAGTGAATAGAAAGCCGGAGAAACGTACCAGATGAAAAGCCCTAGAGAACGAAATCTTCCATATTACTCCGAAAGCGATTACAATGCAGCTGGCCAAGTTCTCCCCCATTCTGCCTTGCCAATATGCTTCTACTGTGATCTGGAGAGATTACATCTAGGAGTGGGAGAATGCTGCATTGATACATTCACTGATCCACCTTCAGGAATCAAAACACACTTCAGGTGCGGCAAATGGGTTTGCACACATGCCTGCATATTAAAGATAGGATCCGATGAACAGCATAGCCTGTGAGTTGCCCATTACCCTACATTTATTCAGCGTTAAGGGTGCTTAGCATTAAATAGGGTTGGGCCTAAATGTGTCATCCTGATATGGTTAGCTATGGTCAAATGGAAATATCCTTTTCATGCTGAGAGGAGACCTTTAACATTTCCAAATCCACTGAATTGATTTTATTTCTTTGCTGGATTTACCTTCGAAACAAATGCATTTGGGTATCCAAAACCTGCAGACAGCTTGGAAAACTCCAATCCTCTGTCTACCACACAAATGTTTCTTTACAAGTGTCTCTTTAGATCCACATTCTAATGTGAGTGGCACAGACATAAACGCAGAGTAACTCCATTGACGGGGATGGAGTTGGTTTTTATTGACACTGGAAGTTGACACTAGCCCCTCCCAGACTGAAACTAAGGCAGACATGTTTAACCAAGAAGGTAATTTATCATGGGATCAACTTATCCAGGGCTGTGGGGAATTTTTCGTCATGGAAAATATTGAAAACAAGATTGAATTTTTTTATTCCCGAAAAGATGTTCCTTAATTCAAATGGGAATTATTCTAGGAAAAATGGCTAGGCTGTGATATGCGAGATGAGCAAACCAGGTGATCCGAGGGGTCCCTTCTGGCTTTGGAATCTGTGACTCTACAGTGTAACTGAGAATCACTGCCTCTCTGCTCTGGAATAGAAATCTGCCTGTGGAAAGGGGATCCCTCATGTGAACCAGCTGCCAACAATGAAATTTAAAAAAAAAGTGGCAAGTCCATTAGATTTAAGGCAAGTTATCAAGAGTTGGATGGGAGCCCAAAACCACTCTGGCTCTAAGGTCACAGCTAACTGCTTTTCTATTTTACTACTCAAGGACAAGAAAAGTTGATACATGAGATTCAAGACCCATAAAATGTCCACTGGGATGGTTAGTTCATCCCGTAGTGTTACAAGTTGAAGAGTGAACCCCGCTTGGCAGTGGACTACATTTTAATTTAGTTGCTGGGGGCATTGGGAAGGTTGCAACTGGTGATGCTACACTGAGAATCTTCTTTGCTTCTTGTGCCCTGTGTCAGCTAGGGAAAGAGGGAACCAGGGACTGGCTGATTTCCCCCCCACCCCACCCCTTCATTCTTTTCAATGCAAGATACATTACCTTTGATCAAAAGTCACCCTACCTCTGAGAGTCCCGACATGCTCCCTCACAGGAGAAAGTGACATGGCCGCTTGACATTCAGGGCTAGAAGGTTGCAGGGCTGTAATCACTAGTTACAATTGAATCTTGTACTTTGCAACCTGCCAGCACAGTTAGATGCCTAGTAATTATTTGGATGCTACTGTATGGGATTTTATTTTCCCAGTGGAGAGGAGTAGATGGATTTATAGTTCACTGTTCGGTTCAGATTGGAACAGGATTTTTTTTTTTTTTTTGGTAAAACCTCTCAAAAAAGGTTTTGGGAGGGGTGCAGGTGGGATTTTTATCTCAATCCTTGCCCCAGCCAGGAGCCCAACCGAAGTCAGTGAAAGACTTTTTCTCCACTGTCTAGTGTTCACCTGCCTGCTTGCATGTGGAAAGAAACAGGCAAACTTTACACTATGTCACGTATTGTAGTATCATGAGCAAGGGGAAGACTTTGGACAGATTGACAGAAAAGGTCACATTTACTTAAGCAAACAGGCAAGGGAGAACAATGGAGTTAAACTTTACATTAAAATCGAATGCGTTATTGCAGTACAGGCTATTGTTATCTGTCAATGGGCACACACTATATGCATATAGTGTGTGTATGTGTGTGTGTGTGTGTGCATATGCATGTGTGTGTGTGCGTGTGTGTGTGTGGAGGTAAGGTACCAAGATGGAACACTGATCCGATTTACCTTTCCTATGCCATTAGCTGTTGCATGCTCTGAGGCTCTGGATTTTCACACTGTGACATGCAAGAAATTCCAAAGAGCTTGTATCTGCACCGTGAATGTCCCATATCACCGGCTGTACGTCAATAGCCGAGCCCCGGTGGTTATCAGAAGGGAAAAGTGCCAGCATTTTTTGATGTCAAATCTGAGCCAATCTTGAAAATGGACTTCAAACCATAGAAGGAACAATGGGATGGCTGGGATACAAATTTCAGTGGCCTGGTGACAGACACCTGGGGGCACAGAGTGGGACGGAAGGAGGCCGGTTATGAACATGTGTAAGGGGTGTAAGCACACTGCCCCTCCTGCATGGAATCTGTATGAGCACCAACAGCAGCATTTGGTGATGGAGATTCACCATTAGTTCAAGTGGCATGGAAAAGCACCTGCTTTTGGAGCAGAGTTTTCTCTTTCTGTTGATGTTGGGTGCTCACAGATATACTGATAACAGTAAGGTCTCAAGGCATGGGGACACACATTCTTACAAGGATGGGCAGCATAGCTCTGAAAGGGCGGGGGGGGGGCAGGGATCACTTGATGATTACCTGTTTCTGTTCACTCCCTCTGGAGCATCTGGCATTGGACACTGTGGGAGGACAAGATTCTGGGCTAGATGGACCTCGGGTCTCACCCAGTATGTCCGGACTTATGTTCTTATCGAAAGAAGGCTATTTCTCTCTTGTGCTATTGCCCCTTTGCAATACTTTGGTGACAGAAAGGAGGCAGAAATGACCCTTGTAGAGTATCCCTGGTGACAGGAGACTTCCCTGCCGGCAGAAAGCCGCTCTAGCGACCCTGCAATAGTCTTGTGTGTTAGGGACAAAGAGGCATGATAAGACAACACAGTGTGCCAGCTATTCATATAGTTCATAGGCAGCAGAGTGTAAGTTAGAGCAACCTTGGGACAGTTCTACCTGTCATGTGGGGACCCACAGCTTCCAAAGAGCCCCCCCCAAAATAGGGAGGGCAAAAGTCACTCCACCTGCCACAGATATGCACCATGGAGCTCAGAATCAAGGCGACGGTCTCTCCATCTGAGCAGGCAGCCCAAATGTCCATCCTGGCTTTTTAGGTATTTTCCCTAAGAGATTTTGCAGGGATTTTGCCCAGGATGATGAATTCCATTCCATAGAAAACCCCACAGTGTGGGGCAAAATCATAGGGGGCCGTCTGCTTGCACAAACCTGCCTTGTGATGGCTTTGAAATGTGATGTTGAGTTGCTCTTTTGCAGGTCCAGGAATCTGTCCTTTATTTCCTGACTTTGGCCATTTGTGACAGGAAATATCACACCATGCCACTCATCCAAGGTCTCTCCAAGCCAGCCTGGAAATGCCACCCAACCAGGAAGCCTTTTCTCTCTTAATATATGTACTGCAGTTACATGGGTATTGGCGGTGACATCCGAAATGCTGTATCTCTTCTCCTCAGCTGGCAGTGGGCTTGGATAGCCGTGAAGTAAACTGTTGAAGGAGCTGTAAATTTCTCATTGGCCTTTGAGTCAGAGCACATATATAGTGGAGCCTTCTTTACTGAGAAGGCCTTTCCCCTTCTTGTGCACAGATTTAAAAAACATTATTAAGAGCAAGAAGCTACTATAAGTAGCACAGCTATGTTGCAATGCACTGAAATAATTGCTGGTTTTGTTCTGCTTCACTGTGAGCTTGAGCTACATTTGAGTTCCTTCAAAGGAAATATCTCCCTCTGTTAGGCTATACATACTATGGCTATTGTAAAGAACAAGCCAACTATTCCGGCATGGCTCAAAATGCAATCTGATATTTTCAGGACCTGCCAAGGATAGGGGAGAAGACTAAATGATCTTGGATGTGTCTATACCACCCAATGAAGCAAGCTTTCCAGACTGGGTTGAGAGACTGAGGCAGCATTTAAAATACAACGGGGATCAGTGCTCTGAGATCGATTCACCGGTGGTCGATTTAGCTGGTCTGGTGCAGACTGCCAAATCGACTGCAGATCACTCTCCAGTCGACTTTGTTACTCTACCTTGGCTGAGAAGAATAAGAGAAATAGAAGTGAAAGTTTCTCCTGTCGCACCCCTGTGGTGTAGATCCCCACAGTTACTGGACCGAAGGTATGTCAATTCCGAGGTGCATACCATAGATCAATTTCCTGAGGTAGTGTAGGCATTGGCTCAGACAAGCGGGGTACTGTGTAGATAGCTTTTTGCAATTGCAGTTGGGGCTGCAGTCTGAGCTCTGTCACGTTTGGAGTTGGGGTGGGCTTCAGAGTTCCAGTCAGAGTTGCAACCTCAAAACACTGGCTGCACAGCTATTTGTAGTGCGCTAGTGTGCGCCCACTGCCTTGAGTCTGTTGACCAGGGCTGGGAAGCTGGCTGCCGCAGACTATGTTGACATATCCATATGCACTTCCCTCCCATTGGATTTCAAGTTGGCTACCAAACTGTCTCCTTATCAGCAACTGGAGACTTCAGCAGAACCCGTGTCTGGGCAGCCTAAGGAATGCAGCTGGTCTATTGCAGGCTGTCTGACTGGTAGGAAGAGGAAACAGGCCAGTTCTTCTGTCCACCTGCAGCAAGGTCATGGCTCCTCAAAACTTTCCCTGTGGCTGCAATAGCTTATTTCCAGCTTTGGCCATGCCTTTTTCCAGGCCTACTTCTGCATTGGACCCATACTTGCCCCACTGCAGCTCCCTCAGTTCTGACCCTGAGCTCCTATTTCTTAGTTTGGCTCTGGTATCTGGCCTCTGATTTTGATCCCACACTCCTACTCTTAGCTACCTTCTCCTGCTCTAGCCACTAGGTGTGATTGCTGCTCCAGTCACTGCTCAAATCCTGCTCTCTAGAACCGATGCACTTTTGCAAACCCCCATTGGATGCCTTCTGTATCTTTAAGCACCTAAATACTGCAGCAAATTTGGACCTGTGGGAAGTTGGAAATTCCCCGTTTCATGGTTTAGTTGCTTTTCATTCCTAGCCCTGCAGGGTGAAATGCTGGTCCTTAAATCTGACACAGATTAAGCACCGTCCCTCTTGCACCTCAGACTAATGTGACGCTTGAGGGGAGAATTCCGCATTTTTGTTGCAGAGAAAAAGAAGAGGTAGCATTTTTGTGTGTTTTATTAATGGAGTTTGTTTGTGATTGCTTGGAATGTTAGAAGTAGTTGTGGAGGGATGATGGATTAGTGGGCAAGTGTAGGTGAGGCAGTTAAAAGTGGAGGATAAATGCAGTTTATCGCTTGGTCCTGCAATTTACCTCAGGGGCATCATCATAACCACTTAGGTGGCACTTCTGTCATGGTGACATTTATGTGGTACAGCTGCTTGGTGAAACTGTGTCAGTAGGGTTGAGCTACATACAGTGGCTTCGCTGCTGCTGATTAATGCAGATTTGGTCCATTAACCAATTTTTACCCATCAGCTTTTAATGAGGTCTGTCTGCCCCCATGCAAAGCTCACGGATGTCAATAGAAAGGCTCCAATGAGGCTTCCGAGCAGGCCTTCTACATACGAGTGGGAGTTTCAAAAGTGCCCGGTTTGATATTTTATGGGAGTTGGACTGTTAACTTTGTTGGGCATGCTGCAAAAATCTCACCCTGTGTGGTGGGTCCCTCCAAGCAGAAAGGAAGGGTTAGAGAAGGCCCGTGAGCCCAATCCACCCCAACCTGCTGAGTCTGTCGGGCCTCAAGAGGGAAGAATTTGATGCTAGTGGGACAAGTGCTCTGACCCTAGCAGAGTTAAGGTTCCCCAGCTGGTGCCCTGCTTTTCTAACTGATGCATGTCACAAGAATGCCACCTTCCCAAGCTCTCTGAGGAAAAGATGACCTGGTCTCACATAAGAACGGCCATACTGGGTCAGACCAAAGGTCTATCTAGCCCATTATCTTGTCTTCTGACAGGGGCCGATGCCAGAGGGAATGAACAGAACAGGGCATCATCAAGTGATGTTGCCCATTCTCAACTTCTGACAAATAGAGGCTAAGGACACTGCTCCTGCCCATCCTGGCTAATAGCCATTGATGTACTTATCCTCCATGAATGTATCTAGCTCTTTTTTGAACCCTGTTAAAATCCCGGTCTTCACAAAATCCTCTGACAAGGAGTTCCACAGGTTGACTGTACGCTGCATGAGGAAACACTTCTTTTTGTTTGTTTTAAACCTGCTTCCTATTAATTTCATTTGGTGTCCCTAGTTCTTATGTTATGGGAACAAGTAAATAACTTTTCCTTATTCAATTTCTCCACACAAGTCTTGATTTTATAGACTTCTATGATGTCCTCCCTTTAGTCTCTTCTTTTCTAAGCTGAAAAGTCCCAGTCTTTTTTTTTTAATTCATTATTTTTCTGTTGAAATCTCCTGGTGTTAGCTGTGTGCAGGAGAGCAGGAGGTGAACCTGCCATCAAGGCTTGGAGGACTACTTCCCTCTCTCTTGCCTGTGGAAGAGGGCCTTTTCTTTGTCCCATTTAATATCACCTGGAAGGAGACAGACAACACCCATACCTCACAAGCTGACAGCAGGATTACCCCCGCCCAGCGAATGGAGTATCAGGTAAGGGAGTTGCCTACCTTCACCCCAAACTTGAAGCACGACCTTTGACACAACTCCCCTCCCACACACACACACAACTTTACATGCACAAGACATTGGAAAGCGTGCTGGGTTTCATTAGTAACTCAGAGTCACACATTGCCTGCTCAGAACCTTTTGCTCTGAAATATTTTGATTCTCAGATCATTAGAGCTGCAAGTAAGGGGAAGTGCAGCTTCGCTCCCAAGTGGGTGAAATGCACACAGTGGCATATCTAGAAAGGGGGGTGGTTATTCTTTTCATATGCTGCTTGGTGGGCCTTTGAAGAGCATCAATAGAGTCCTTTGATTCTAGACCAGCAGTGCTAAAATACTCAATAGACGATTGAACAGGGTGGGTTGCAGAGGGAGGTTTGTCAGCCACACGCTTCAAGTGAAATACAAAGATTATACCAGTAGATTTCAATACATTTCCACTTCCTGCCACTAAGTTTTGGGTAGGAGTGTGAATTTGAACCATCTGTTTATCTCATGAATATAACAAGAAAAATCAGCCACTGCTATGGTGCTGCCTCATTCTGCTAGTTTTTCAATTTTTGATCTTCCAAAGCATTTCTCATTCTTGCTGAGAAGTGTCAGATTCAGATCTTGAAACAGCATGTCAATTTTTATTTTTCTTTCCTTCTGGTCAATAACCCTTTTCACCCACCACCTAACACACCTGCACCAGTGTGTAAAATGCTTCTGTTTGTTTGTTGATCAAGAAGATTTTCAACACTGACAAAAAAAACCCTCCTCCTGCCCATTTTAATTTTGGGGAAACAAAAAAGCTTTTCTGACCTTAGAAGACTCCTTGCTTGTTTTGAAAAGGCGTTTTTTTTCCCAGCCTGTTCTACTTAAGCTTCTTTTTAGTTATTTGCAACTTCACAATCCCATTCACAAACTGTTACCATGGTAAATAATTATATCACAGATGAATTGTGTACGCTCCCACTTCATGGCTGTAAGAGAAATTGTAAAAGGAGAGGCGAGAGAGAGACAGAGGGGAAAAAATGCACAATCCTTTAAAATTACAGCAGAGATATTTGAGGAATGATTGTCTCCTCATTAACATAATTAACTCCATGAATTATAAATTGGTATTAGAACTTGTGACAAAAGAAGTAATTATATTTACTCGCGTAAAATTAAACAGTAGTCCCCCTGCAAAAAAAATTGGAACTTACCAAAAGCTCTGTTAATATTATCATAAAATTCCAAGATCCAGATAGCTCAGATTCTGAAGTGATTTAAGCAGCATAAACTTTAAAGCCTCTCAGACTTGCATACTATATGTGTGTGTGTGTGTGTGTGTGTGTGTGTGTGTGTGTGTGTTCCCTCATTAGTTATAATTAACTGTGAATGAAAGAGCACATAAAATGGCTTTTGTTTTTCTTCCTCAACCAATAGACATAGATAGTTGTAGTCTTTCTGGACAGGAGTAGTTCATAGGTAGGTAATTTTTGTTTTTCACAAGGTATTCTTTCTTCTCCCTCTTCTCAATATTACAAGAGAAAACAGTTGGAGGGGTGTGTCCAACTTTTCAAAGCAACCGGAAGAACTTAAATGTCACATTCAGCAGAAAACACAGTGACTCATGTGAGCTTTAGAGGGGTAGCTGTGTTAGTCTGAAACAGAAAAAAAAAATAAAAAAACAACCAATGGTCCTGCAGCACCTTACGGTATGTCTACACTTCAGAATTTTGTTGGAAAAATAGCCATTTTTTCTGACAAAACCTGAGTTACGTCCACACTGCAATTGCTTTCTTCTGAAAGTAAATTGAAAGAACAAAGGGTTTTTTCCAGAGTTGGTAATCCTCTTTCTACAAGAAAGAAGTCTTTTTGTGAAAGAGCTCTTTCAGAAAAAGGCATGCCTGGACGGGGAAGAGGGAGTTCTTTCGAAAGAAGAGGAAAGAGGAATAAGCACAGGTACCCTGTTGGTCATTCTGCCCATAGTAATCACAGTGAAATGTGAGAGAGCGTCCATTCAGTGTGGATGCTATCTTTCAAAAAAGCAGATCGCTTTTTCAATGCGCTTTTGTGCGTGGACGCTGTCTTTTGGAAGAAGTTTTTTTGGAACATCTCTTTGGAAAAAAGCTTCTTCCGAAAGAAGCTTGCAGTCTAGACATAGCCTTAGAGACTAACAAAAAAATATAGATGGTATCATGAGCTTCTGTGGGCACAACCCACTTCTTCAGAGGAATGAATGTGAGCTTGTGAGCTATTAGTATGACATCAGTATTCCTATTGAGCCTGTTTGAATTCCAATTCCCCAGAAATAATTCAGAGTATATTGACTTCATTCATGAAGTACTTTGTTGTGGGTACAGGGCCAGCCTTACCCATATGAAGAATACATAGATGTATAGGGCATTGGGAAATGTGGGGCACCACTGGGCCTTCATGTCCACCCACCTGCCCCTTCCTCTCCCTGTTCTTTGTCTCCGTTTCTTCCGGAGAGAATCTAGTTAACCTGACAGTGAACAAGCCTCCCAGATCTCTTAGCAGAACATTGAACCTGTGAACATAAGAACAAACATAAGAACATGCGAATGACCGTACTGGGTCAGACCAAAGGTCCATCCAGCCCAGTACCCTGTCTGCTGACAGTGGGCAGTCCCAGATGCCCCAGAGTGAGTGAACCGAACAGGTAATGATCAAGCCATCTTTCTCCTGCCATCCATCTCCATCCTCTGACAAACAGAGGCTAGGGACACCATTCCTTACCCATCCTGGCTAATAGCCATTAATGGACTTAACCTCCATGAATTTATCAAGCTCTCTTTTAAAAACCCTGTTATAGTCCTAGCCTTCACCACCTTCTCAGGCAAGGAGTTCCTTGAGCCATTCAAGTGGCAATGATGCTACTGAACAAGCATTTGCCAACCCCGGGTATAGACTGTCCGTTTCTGAATATATTGTGCCCGTCTACAGGACCTTAGTTTAAAATTTGCTTTAAAATAATTCATTAGTGTGTTGCTGAAGATTATGAAATCACATCTCTAAAAATCACCATGTCCCCTGCCCTTTCAGGCTGCCGTTAGGCACCAGTTTAACAATACTTTACAGGGACCCATACATCTTAAGGACATCCCTTGGTGGGTATCATCCTTTGGATGAGGTGGGAAAGTGAAGCACAGAAAGAACATGCGGCGGCGGGGGAGTGGCAATAAGTTTTAAAAATACCCTTCACAGACTGTAGGGGTTAATATGGTACTCTAGCTGATAATCACATTTTTCAATATGAATGTTTTCCATTCATTTGGGCCAGGTCTTCTGTAAGCTAGTACTTAGAGCAGACAGCTGCTGGTTCTGCATTTACAGTTTACATAAGAACATAAGAACGGCCATACTGGGTCAGACCACAGGTCCATGTAGCCCAGAGTCCTGTCTTCCAACAGTGGCCAATGCCAGATGCCCAGAGGGAACAGAACAGGGAATCATCAAGTGATCTATCCCTTATTGCCCATTCCCAGCTTCTGACAAACAGGCTGGGGACCCCATTCTTATCCATCCTGGCTAAGAAGTATTGATGGACCTAACCTCCATGAATGCATCTAGTTCTTTTTTGAACCAAATTAAAGTCCTGGTCTTCACCACATCCTCTGGCAAGCAGTTCCACGCGCTGTGTGCTGAATGAAGAAATACTTTATTTTGTTTGTTTTAAACTTGACACTATTAATTTCATTTGTTCAGTTTGCTAAAGGTTAAAAAGGACTTGGATTTGAAAGGCCACAGGGTCATTTGGACTCTTTTCCTTCCTGTCTCCCACTGCATCCAAGCTTTCACCAAATCTCACAGATTATTGATGTGCACCATTGACAAAATTCAGCAGAACCTGTGGAACTCCTTGCCAGGGGATCTTGTGGCATCCCAAAGAGTATAATGGGGGGGTCAAAAAATAATTAGGCAAGTTCATGAAGGCTAGGTCCACAATGGCTATTGCCCAAGATGGACATTGGTGCTCTGAAGTATCCCTAACCTCTGTTTTCAAGAAGCTGGGATTGGGTGACAGGGGATGGATCACTTGATGATTAACTGTTCTGTTCATTCCTCTGAAGCACTTGACATTGGATACTGTCAGAAGACAGGCTATTAGACTGACTGGACCTTTGATCTGACGCAATAGGGCTGTTTTTTTATGATGACTTTAACACTTGCCCCATACCCTGATTATTTTCTGTTAATCATTGCAATATCCTCTGCGCAGACATCTGTGTTGCTCCCTTGAGCAGGACTTGTCTTTGAATGCTCATGTGCCACTATGATACAATGGGAATATCTTTGGTTAGGGCTTGAATCCAGGATTTCTTGGCCTAGAAGTATAAGCTCTGGCTACTTGCTAAAGGACTCCATTAACTCAAACAGTAGCTGTCTTGAAAACCTCTATATGTGGTTTGCCCAGTAGAGGAAGACACAGAGTCCAAGTGATATCGATGTCAATTGACTACGACCACTCTTCAAAGGCAGGGAATAATAGCTAGACATTACGTCCACATCTTCACTACATGGAAAATTGACGCTGCTACAGTCGATCTCCCAGTGTTCAATTTAGTAGGTATAGTAAAGACCCACTAAATTGAACTCAGAGGGCACCCCATTGCTGCTGGTTCTCCTGCTCCTCACAAGGAGTAAGGAAAGCTGATGGGAGTTGTGTGGATGATATGAAACTGAGATTTAAGATACATCAACTCCAGTTGCATAATTAACATTGCTGGAGTTGCGTATCTCAATTTGACCTTCTGCTGCAGGGTAGATGATGAGGCCTTAGAGTGCTGATTTCCCATACATACACTCAAATCGCTATCTCTTATTCCTTTCTGATAATAAACCCAGCTTGCATATACACATATTCGGCCTAGAGAGTTGATCAGTAGCAGAAACTCTAACAGACAAGTGGGAATGGAGGAGGGGGCAAGAAGGGGCTACATTTAATCTTCAACAGACACTCATATCCCATCTGAAACCCTCACTCTGTCCTGCGACACAAAAAGACGCGAGTAGTCATTTCACTCAAGGCCTGTCTGAATTTATTAGATCACCCCGAGCATCAATTTCAATTTTCATGTTTCTGCACTTTCCCTTCCCCCCCTCTCTCCCTCAACTTTGTATGTGCCAAAAAGCCTTACCTGCCAACTGTTGGGGGGAAAAAAATGTGATTTCTATTGAATACTGCACTTTGGAATGAAAGAAAACATTGTATAAACGAGGCTCAGACACTCATTCACCTATGCCTATATTACTGTGAAATCAATTATGCAGGGCTCTTTCGAAAGTTACTGATTGTAGCAAATTGAATGGCCTCCATTTCAGCATAATTTGGAGAGGTTGATGTAATCAGAGACCTTACACCATGGTGAGATACAAGATTCGTGATATTCAGATGGGAAAAAGGCTACAATGGTTAAGCTTATTCTGTACCTTCCGCTTACCGGCTGTAATGCTTTCATAAGTACAAATGAAATTGTTTTGATGAAGGCGGAGATGGCTCTAAGGGACAGGGGAAAGGGGGAGGAATGCTGTAAGGTTGTTTGAAATCAAGGTACTATACCGCTAAGCGAGGCGGCAGTGGAATCTAATCCTGAACATAATTGGTTGCAAATGAAACACTTTAATATCGCAATCTTGAGCTCTACCCCGGAGCTGCAGTTCAGGTTTGCATGAGCTACGTATAAGCAGAGGTGAAATGTGCCAGTTTTTCCTGTGCAAAGACATGTTCCTCCTCCGCTTGGTGAAAATTTGCGGGGGCCACCTAATCGATCTTCTGATTATTATGAACAATATTTCTGCCTGAAGGAATTTTGCCCTCCTTAGGAAAAGCAAAAGAACTCCCCCAATGAACCTACAGTCTGGTATCTCTGTGACATGCAGATGTCTGTTAAACCTATGCTGTTCTGTCTGATGTAATATTTATTATAGATAATCTTTTGTGCAAGTGCCACACAAAGCTTCCACAGCCAGGAAAACTGATGAAAGGAACAGACATTTTTTTAAGGAACCACATTTCCAGGAGGTGGAATACTGGAGCATTCTATACGAACCTCCCCAAAGACCAGAGAAGTTTGGATACAAAAGTCAGCTCTGATCAGAGTTTTACAGCTTAGTTCAGTCTCTTATAGGGAATTTGGCCTTGCCTCTGAATTCCAACACAGTCCAGGTGAAAAAGAAAGGACAGTCTTGAGGATAAAGTAGAGGGCTAAGAGATGCGGAGTGAGGGGTTACAAATCATGTTTTATTTCAGCTTCCTTGTGTGACCTTCTCTAAGTCACTTGACTATTCCATGTCTTAGTTTCCAATTAGACAAAAGAAGTGTTATCCTTCTTTTACTGTCTTGCCCATTTAGATCATAGCTCTTTGGGTCAAAAGCTATCTCTAACTATATGCATGTGCAGCTTTAAAAACAAGGCCCTGGTCTTTGACATACTCGATAATATCCCTTCAAACCTAGTACAACAGCACTACAACATAAGGGTCTGAGCCGTGTTCACACATCTACATATTCCTTTATATTTTACAGCCTGAATCATTCGATTTTTCAATATAAAACACATGATAATTACGGTGGGATCTGAACCAAATACTCTGATCCAAACCTCTCTGAATTTGGGGTCCCAATTCTGAGGCTCAAACCTTCTTCTGCTTCTAAACTGGTGAATGCATTTGTAAGAGGAACAGCCATGTGCTGAAAAAAGATTAATGATCTGGAAGGAATTCAAGAGAGAGCAACAAAGAACTGGCCAAAGGGCTGGAGAGAATGACTTACAAGTAAAGATTAATTAGATGCATGGCCTTAACTGCTGTGCCTAATGACAAAATAGTGCCTGCCTTTTCAAAACACTATGTGGACATTTCACCCTGAGACGCTGCTGACTTTAATGGGAGTTGTGTGACTAAGTTACCAAGTGCTACTTTGAACATTTAACCCAAGGTGTGAATTAGTGCAATACAGTTCATGCCCTTCCATGTCTTACTGTTTAATTAATGAGATAACATTGACATGACCGAATTGTAAATCTTGGCAAGATCTTTTTATTTTGTTACTTCTTGTTCTTTAAAGTTTAAACTGAGATAATCTAGGTTAAGTTAAATGCTCTGATCATTGGAACAATACATAACACAGATAAAAAAGCAGAATAGAAAAGATGAGAAAATGGCAATAAAATTTCCAAAGATTTCTATGTGAGCAGAGATTAAAAAGATAAGACTATTTATTTCAAAGAAGAGATGAATAAAAGGGCCCATGACTGAAGTATGCAGAATAACAAATAGCATAGATAGTTCTTCAGCAACATTTTTTGTTTTGTTTTGTTTTGTAAATGCTGGTTCATTAAAATGGAAACATTCTGCAGGAAAGGGTTAGTTTAGACACATTTCCCATTTTGAAAAAGTTTCACAATTGTCCAAAACATCCAATTTTGATGTTTTCAAAATTGAAGGAATTTTTTTTCAGCTTCAACTGCCTTTTCATTCAAAAATATGCAATAGAACCTCAGAGGCATTAACACCAGAGTTACAAACAGGCCTAGCAACCACACATCTCATTTGGGACAAGAAGTACAGAATCAGGTAGAATGAGAGGCTCCCACACCCCAAAAAGTAAATATAGTACAACACTGTGCTAAATGTACAGTAGTAAATAAAGAGGGGAAGCAGATTTTTTCTTTTGCCTCATAATATTTCAAAGCTGTATTAAATAAATGTTCAGTTGTAAATTTTTGAATGAACCATCATATTATTTTGTAAAATGACTAACCCTCTGGAATATTTCAGATTTACAAAAAAAAAGTGTCTGAAACTCTGAGGTTCTGCTGTGTATTAAAATACTTTAATTTTATTAAGTCAACATGAAATGTTTTGAAATTATCAAAGCAAAAACATTTAAATCAATCCAGTCTTTGTTGTTTGGTTGGTTGGTGAAAAATGTCCAGACCTTGAGATTATACAGGTTCAGGCCGTATAATTTTCCAAATCTCACAAAGTCTTGTAAGATGACAGAAGGGATCTTTCAAATCTAGCTCTAGTCAATATTGTGATGCTTTTGACTATTCCCCGTCCTAATACAGGTTGAACTTCTCTAGTCTGGCACCCTTGGGACCAGATCGGTTCCGAACCAGTGAATTTTCTAGAATGTGGGAGGTCAATGTTGTCTAGCAGGATTACCAACACTTCCACTGCATGCTGGGCTGCTAGAGGACATTCAAGGATAAATTAGAGCTAAATAACAGCACAGAACACTGAGAGCCAGAACTGGTGTCTGCAAACAATCTTTAGGGGACTATGGAAAACTTGGCCACACACATAAAAAGTGGACATCTGGCTAACTGAAATCATTCCAGATGACAGATGTTTCTGGACCAGAGAGTGCCGGACTAAAGAGATTCAACTAGTACAATAATAAGAGGGTGCCAAGGAAATTTAAAAAGATAACACTTTTAAAGAGGGTAAAAGGAAGGATGTTGTTTTTGTGTCCGTTTATACTGTCACAGAGATTGATGATTACCTGTTCTTTTCATTCCCTCTAGGGCAGCTGACATTGGCCACTGTTGGAAGACAGGATACTGAGCTAGATAGACCTTCAGTCTGACACAGTATGACTGTTCTTATGTTATGTTGGTACTATGGGGGAGGGGGTGAGAAATCTTACATGACAGAGACCTCAGGTTTAATTTCAATTTAAAATAGCCAGGGAAGCATCTAAAGTGAACCTACCAAACTACTGAAGGTTGTAATTCTCCAATGGGCAGGTTGTCAATGCTGTCTCTTGTCTTATAGCTGAATTCACCTGCAGTTTACATGTAACCTTTTGGGGAGGTATTCGGGAGGGAAAGCTGGCATGTAGCTTTTGGTCACAACTGTTGACCAGCCAAGTTCCAGTCCCTACTGGATATCAGAGAAAAGAAAAGGTTATAGCTTAACCCAGCAATTGCATGAAATAAATACAATTGTATGGCAGCTGGACTGCCATTTACAATACAGAATTCCTATTAGCCTTTTCAGCCCATAAACTTGCAGTACTGTGCCGAGCAGGTACGTGGGGAAATATCTGAATCCTCTCTCCCAGTTGGTAGAGAGATTTCTTGGAAATTGTTTCTCATTTGTGTGAATTGTCCTTGGTTACCAAACCAAAGGAAAGAGGAGGGGGGAGGGATAGGAGAAAAAAACTACTGATAAATTTAAAGTTTGAGAGGGGAAAACATAGCTGAAAAATAAGGGGGGAATAGCAATCGAATATAACTCAAAGAGAAGCATGTCTCTTGAAAGTAAATACTCCCTGGCTCATAAACAGCGAGACCACTGGTCATGAATGTACCAGATGTTTATTACCTCATGCACCCTCTGCTACTTTGGGATACTAACTTAAATAACCCCAGTTCCAGTTTGAATTTAAAGTAGCTTCATATTTCCTTTCACGATGATTCCATTAAAAAATCATACAATTAGCCAATTAACCAAAGAAGAGACGTGCTCATGCACACACACAAAACACAGTAGGAAAGCAATACTCCTTAATATTTTCAATTAAGATGTAGTGCCTCCAATAAAAGAGGCTTACATTTTCATTTTATGGGAACCTATGGAGAGCATTATGACACAAATGACTCAGAGCAAAGTAATCGTTTCAAAATATATTGTAGTGGAGGACGGTAAACAGTGCAGTGTGTTAACTTAGATTGGTGGTTCCCAAGCTTTTCGGCATCATGCCCCCTTTTTGATTTTTGAAAAACCCTCACCCCCTTCCCCCCCCCAAAATAGCAGCAAAACTTGTTGAGCAAAAAAAAAAAAAAACCAACACCACACTGACTGGGGCAGCAAATCTTGATGGGGGGGGGCTGGGTCATCTCACACCTCCCCTGGAATTTCTTCACGTGCCCCCCAATTTGGGAACCCATGACTTAGACGGTATGCGATGAAAATATACAGGTTCCAGAAGTGCATTCACTCTTGGTTTAGGTATTTCTTAGGGCACACATTTGAAATGTGTCTCTTTGGCTCTTGCTCATCACAAAGAGAAGTCTTTATACAGAACAAGGGCCAGATAGGTAAAAGCAAGAGGACCAAATTCTTAGAGCTGCATTTCTGTTACTTCTGTTGCTGAGAATTCTGCTCAGCAACAAAAATGATCAGGGGTTAGGAATGGCTGCCAAATGAAGAGAGATTAAAAAGATTGGGACTTTTTAGTTAGGAAACTAGGAGACAGAGGGGGTATATGATAGAGGTCTATAAAACCATGACTGGTGTGGAGACAGTGAATCAGGAAAAATTATTTACTTGTTCCCATAGCATGAGAACTAGGGGTCACCAAATTAAATTAATAGGTAACAGGTTTAAAACAAGCAAAAGGAAGTACTTCACACAACACAGAGTCAACCTGTGGAACTCCTTGCCTTAGGATGTTCTGAAGGCTAGGACTTTAACGGGGTTCAAAAAAGAGCTAGATAAATTTATGGAGAATAGGTCCATCAATGGTTATTAGTCAAGAAGAGTAGGAATGGCATCCCTAGCCTCTGTTTGATCCCCACTGGGGTAGGATCACTTGATGGTTACCTATTCTGTTCAGTTCCTCTGAAGGCACCTTGCATTGGCCACTGACGGAAAACAGGCTACTGGGCTAGATCGACCTTTGATCTGACCCAGTATGGCCATTCTTATGTTCTTAAAGTGCTAAGCTGCAGAAGTCTGCTAGTGGTAAACCCGTCCCTAGAAACATTTGAGTCTGGTCTAGAAAGAGAAAGGATGGGAATAATTCACACACACCAGGAAGCTCAGCTACATTGCCTAATAGGTCTTTTCTATTATTGCTGTCCGTGATTCAAAAGACCAGTGCCTGCTAGCCAGGATGCTAAGCATCCTCCAAACCCAGTGTGCACATTCTCAGTACCTTTGAAAATCAAGTCCCTGGTTTCAAGTCACATAAATGGGCACAAATGATACTGTGAGGTGTGACACTGAGCGGATCAAAAGTGACTACAGGGCTCTGGGAGTATGGGTGAAGGAGTTTGGAGTGCAGGTGGTATTCTCTTCAGTCCTTCCTGTCAAAGGTAGGGGCCCAGGCAGAGACAGATGCATCCTGGAGGTGAATGCCTGGCTGCGAAGATGGTGTCGCCAGGAGGGCTTTGGCTTCCTCGACCACGGGATGCTATTCCAGGAAGGACTGCTGGGCAGAGATGGCGTTCACCTTTCGAGGAGGGGGAAGACCCTATTTGGACACAGACTGGCTAACCTAGTGAGGAGGGCTTTAAACTAGGTTTGACAGGGATAGGTGAGCAAAGCCCACAGGTAAGTGGAGAACATGGAGACCTGGGAGATGGGTCGGAAACAGGAGGGAGCATGGGCTATAATGGCAGAGAGAAAGGAGGATCAGGGCAAAACTGGGAGGCAAGGTCAAATCAGTATCTTAGATGCCTATATACAAATGTGAGAAGTATGGGTAATAAGCAGGAGGAACTGGAAGTGCTAATAACTAAGTACAATTATGACATTGTTGGCATCACAGAAACTTGGTGGGATAATACAAATGATTGGAATGTTTGTATAGAAGGGTACAGCTTGCTCAGGAAGGATAGACAGGGGAAAAGGGAGGAGGTGTTGCCTTATATATTAAAAATGAACACACTTGGAGTGTGGTGGAGATGGACATAGGAGACAGAAGTGTTGAGAGTCTCTGGGTTAGGCTAAAAGGGATTAAAAACAAGGGTGATGTCATGCTAGGAGTCTACTACAGGCCACCTACCCAGGTAGAAGAAGTGGATGAGGCTTGTTTTAAACAACTAACAATATCATCCAAAGCAAAAGATTTGGTGGTGATGGGGGACTTCAACTATCCAGATATATGTTGGGAAAATAACACAGCGGGGCACAGACTATCCAATAAGTTCTTGGACTGCATTGGAGACAACTTTTTATTTCAGAAGGTTGAAAAAGCTACCAGGGGGGAAGCTGTTCTAGATTTGATCCTAACAAATAGGGAGGAACTGGTTGAGAATTTGAAAGTGGAAGGCAGCTTGGGTGAAAGTGATCATGAAATCATAGAGTTCACAATTCTAAGGAAGGGTAGAAGGGAGAACAGCAAAATAGAGACAATGGATTTCAGGAAGGCAGATTTTGGTAAGCTCAGAGAGCTGATAGGTAAGGTTCCATGGGAATCAAGACTGAGGGGAAAAACAGCTGAGGAGAGCTGGCAGTTTTTCAAAGGGACATTGTTAAGGGCCCAAAAGGAAGCTATTCCGCTGTGTCGGAAAGATAGAAAATATGGCAAAAGACTGCCTTGGCTTAACCACGAGATCTTGCATGATCTAAAAATAAAAAAGGAGTCCTATAAAAAATGGAAACTAGGACAAATTACAAAGGATGAATATAGGCAAACAACACAGGAATGCAGGGGCAAGATTAGAAAGGCAAAGGCACAAAATGAGCTCAAACTAGCTACGGGAATAAAGGGAAACAAGAAGACTTTTTATAAATACATTAGAAGCAAGAGGAAGACCAAGGACAGGGTAGGCCCACTGGTCAGTGAGGAGGGAGAAACAGTAACAGGAAACTTGGAAATGGCAGAGATGCTTAATGACTTCTTTGTTTCGGTCTTCACCGAGAAGTCTGAAGGAATGCCTAACATAGGAAATGCTAGTGGGAAAGGGGTAGGTTTAGAAGATAAAATAAAAAAAGAACAAGTTAAAAATCACCTAGAAAAGTTAGATGCCTGCAAGTCACCAGGGCCTGACGAAATGCATCCTAGAATACTCAAGGAGCTGATAGAGGAGGTATCTGAGCCTCTAGCTATCATCTTTGGAAAATCATGGGAGACAGGAGAGATTCCGGAAGACTGGAAAAGGGCAAATATAGTGCCCATTTATAAAAAGGGAAATAAGAACAACCCAGGAAACTACAGACCAGTTAGTTTAACTTCTGTGCCAGGGAAGATAATGGAGCAGGTAATTAAGGAAATCATCTGTAAACACCTGGAAGGTGGCAAGGTGATAGGGAACAGCCAGCATGGATTTGTAAAGAACAAATCGTGTCAAACCAATCTGATAGCTTTCTTTGATAGGATAACGAGTCTTGTGGATAAGGGAGAAGCGGTGGATGTGGTATACCTAGACTTTAGTAAGGCATTTGATACGGTCTCGCATGATATTCTTATCAATAAACTAGGCAAATACAACTTAGATGGGGCTACTATAAGGTGGGTGCATAACTGGTTGGATAACCATTCTCAGAGAGTAGTTATTAATGGTTCACAATCCTGCTGGAAGGATATAACAAGTGGGGTTCCGCAGGGGTCTGTTTTGGGACCGGCTCTCTTCAATATCTTCATCAATGATTTAGATATTGGCATAGAAAGTACGCTTATTAAGTTTGCAGATGCTACCAAGCTGGGAGGGGTTGTGACTAATCTGGAGGATAGGGTCATAATTCAAAATGATCTGGACAAATTGGAGAAATGGTCTGAGGTAAAGAGGATGAAGTTTAATAAAGACAAATGCAAAGTGCTCCACTTAGGAAGGTGTCAGCCGGTGGTCAGGGCAGTGCATGTGTGTATGTTACACCCAAGTCTTCAACTGCTGAGACACAAGGCCCCGTCGCAGTGAGCAGTCTAGGTGAGACTGACGGGCGCCCCGAGGAGTTTAACGTCTGTGTCTTTACCGCTAGGATCGGGATCCTTTCGCGGCGGGCAGCCAACAGGCCGACAGACGCCCCAGAGTTTACAGGGAGAGCTTATTACACCTCAGATTTTGACTGCTAGGATACACGATCCCTTTGCAGCGGGCAGCCTGGGGAGGCTGAGCGATGCCCCAACGGATCTGTCCCCTGGAAGCGACACGATCCAACGCTCAAGCTCTCCCTATATCTGTCCCTTATGACCGGCTGGAGTTCTTTTTAAAATTGTGCTTGGTTCTGTTACAGCAACTGAAGGAGTCAGGTCACAACTTAAACAGTTACTATTTTATTGTTACAGGGTAAACTTAGCTGTTAAATGCTACTACTGTGTTACAGATAACACAGCCACTACAAAGGACAGGACAGAAATTACACTAATAAGTCACTTACAGGTACCATGAAACCCTTTTGGTTCTCTGAGCTCTTATTAAATGCATGCAAAATAGACACCTAGCAGGTATATATTCTCACCCCTGCGTTCCAGACTTGGTGTGGCCAGCGTCTTTCTCTCAATCCCTTGGGAAGAAGTAGGGCGAGGTTGGGTGTCCCACAGACCTCGGGAGACAACCAATAACTGCCAGCAGGTGTAGATGATTGGCGCTCAAATGGGGTGGGCTACTAAACCCCTCTTTATACCCCTTGGGTCACATAGGCTTCTTCCTGGTCTCAAGTGGCCAATTAGGAAAAATGGCTTTGAATGCCAAGTTTCCCACGAAGGGTGCAAAGCATAATTCACACTTGGGAAAATGCAGACAATGGGCACCTCTGGTATGTGATGGGCGAAGATTCCTCTCCTGGGACAGTGCAGGCGTGTCAATTACTGGTGCTAGCCATCAGGGCAGCGGGAGGTCCCCTGGTTGTCAGCTAGCCCATTTACTGTCTGGTTTCTGTTTATTAGAGTCAGGGACAAGCAGCACCCCTGCGTTCCCAGGGCATCAAAGGCTGACTGCCTTTCTCTTGCTCTCTGGGGGAGGGAGGAAACAAGATGGGGTTCATGTCTGGCTACAGAAGGAACAATCAGTTTCACACATACAGAATGGGAAGCGAGTGTCTAGGAAGGAGTAAGGCAGAAAGGGATCTAGGGATTATAGTGGACCACAAGCTGAATATGAGTCAGCAGTGTGATGCTGATGCAAAAAAAGCAAACATGATTCTGGGATGCATTAACAGGTGTGTTGTGAGCAAGACACGAGAAGTCATTCTTCCGCTCTACTCTGCACTAGTTAGGCCTCAATTGGTGTATTGTGTCCAGTTCTGGGCACCGCATTTCAAGAAGCATGTGAAGAAATTGGAGAGGGTCCAGAGAAGAGCAAGAAGAATGATTAAATGTCTAGAGAACATGACCTATGAAGGAAGGCTGAAAGAATTGGGTTTGTTTAGTTTAGAAAAGAGAAGATTGAGAGGGGACATGATAGCAGTTTTCAGGTATCTAAAAGGGTGTCATAAGGAGGAGGGAGAAAACTTGTTCATCTTGGCCTCTGAGGATAGAACAAGAAACAATGTGCTTAAACTGCAACAAGGGAGGTTTAGGTTGGACATTAGGAAAAAGTTCCTAACTGTCAGGGTAGTCAAACGCTGGAATAAATTGCCCAGGGAGGTTGTGGAATCTCCATCTCTGGAGATATTTAAGAGTAGGTTAGATAAATGTCTATCAGGGATGGTCTAGACAGTATTTGGTCCTGCCATGAGGGCAGGGGACTGGACTCGAAGACCTCTCGAGGTCCCTTCCAGTCCTAGTATCCTATGATTCTATGATAAATAAGATTTGGTTTGTTTGCTTTTTTTTTCTTTAATCTGCTGTCATTTCTGGCAGAAGCTACCCACAAGCTACCCACAAGGGCTATACTGGGACTTGACACAACTATGCTTTGAGGACTTTTTCAAAGCTGGGTGCCTAATGTCCGGCTTCTAAAAAAGACGTTTCCGAGAATAATCTTTATCACTCAAGTTTGAAAATTATGGCCCAGGACAATGATAATAGACATTTCTCTCACAGAAATATTCCATGAACCATGTCTGCAGGGCCAACCATGTCTGCAGTACTATTAAACGGGTGCCTCGTGCCTGAGGGCAGCTGAGTGGGGGAGGGCAGTTTTTTAGAGATGTGTTTTTATAATCTCCAGCAACACATAATGCCATATTTTTAAAGCAGATTTTAAATGACGGTCCTGTCGACTAACACAGTAAATTCAGAAACCGACAGCACAGACATGGGGTTGGCAAGTGCCTGTTAAATGGCTTCATTACCATATGAATGGCTCTCTCACAGGTTTGATGGTCTGCTAATTGGTCTGGCAGGTGCATTCACTTTTAAATGAACTAGCTCATGTCTGGAGGAAGCCACAGAACAGGGCTGGGAAAGGGTAAGTGGGTGGACATTAAGGGTACTTCTAGACTACAGGCTTTTGTTGACAGAAGCTTTGTCAACAGATACTGTTGACAAAGCTTCTGTCAACAAAGAGCATCTAGACAACAGCCAGTTCTGTCGACAAAGCAAGCTGCTTTGTCGACATGAGAGTGTAGACGCAAAGGACAATGTAGATGCAATAATGCCTTCTGTCGACAGAACTCTGTTGACAAAAGGCGTTATTCCTCGTAGAATGAGGTTTACAGCCGTCGACAAAACTGCTGAGTTCTGTTCACGTTATGTCGACAGAACTCAGTGGCAGTGTAGACGCAGGTATAGTTTTGTCGACAAAAGACCACTTTTGTCGACAAAACCCTGTAGTCTAGATACACCCTAAGTGGTGGTGCCCTAAATTTTCAGGTGCCCTACACAAATGCATATTCTGATATGAATAAGGACAGCCCTGTGTGACTTTGCTGGCCATGGTGGCTTTGATTTTTTTTTTGTTGTATGCCCGAAAACTAGCCCTCTTTTGAGAATAAATTCATATCGATATTCCAGTCTGTGTCACCGGCCTCACAATTACACAAACAACATAGTTATTTTTTTCTGTCTTCAAAGAAATATGCAGCTCCCCTTACCCCTCCCCCCAATTAAAATTAAACTCTTGGCATTCTCATTAAATTCTCTTCCACATACCCATTGTTTGGAATCCCACAGTGATGCAAGAGGCATGTTCCCTAATCCTTTCTGAGCTTCACAATAGGAAGAAATGCCGGTACTTAATTAATGCTTCAGTACAGCAAACACAGCTCATGTGATCTCCATGTCCTCATGAAATCCTTTTACACTGCAAGCCACAACAAGTGCCAAGCAACTTTATCCTACTTGGAATTCCCCTTTAAGGTAGCTCCAGGCACTGCTCATGTTGCTCTATTTACGAGGACAATTGCCAAAGCATGTAAGAGGCTGATTTTTATTAAAATATTCAAATGACTGCCTTGCGTTACATTGGAAGGGACCTTTGGGAGATTGCAGCTTTCCTCCTTAAGAAGATGAGATTTAGTCACAGGAATATACAACCCACTAAGAATGAGGAGGATGCCAAAGCTGTGATGTAATTCCTAAATAAAGAGCCTGATATAGATAAATGAGGTCAGGGACTGGATCACTATGAAGAATGGTCTATTCTTTCTGCTTCTGCTGATGTGCACAGTATATACAAAGGGCTAACATTTCCAGGATTGTCAACCAAGCACCTCTCATGAGCACTAAAAGGTGACTATTGGAACACTTATGTAATATATTACTGGCTGGCGTCCCTTTGGGCTGCTTATTACCATGCTAGCTCTCCTTCAAAAACAGATTCTGGAAAAGGAATAAGGTCCTTTATAGTAGAATTCTAAATGTGTCCTATGGATCGAAGCTTGATTTTTGGCTGATGCAGCTCACATTAGTTCTTGGCTCCTGTAACAGGATGACTTGTTCCACAAATGGTGTGTCAGGGGCCACGCCAGACCTGATTGAGAGATGAGTACCCCTCCTCCCTGAGACGAGTTAGCTAATTCAACTATAAAAGACAGCAGGAAACTACAGGGGTGATGGGATTGAGAGAAGCTTAGGAAACAGGAGACAGTAGCAGGAGAAGTAGCCACATTGTTCTTCACACAGCGCATGGTCAGCTCGTGGAACTCCTTGCCAGAGGATGTTGTGAAGACTAGAACTTTAACAGAGTTCAAAAAAGTACTAAAGAAATTCATGGAGGTTAGGTCTATCAATACTTATTAGCCAGAATTAGTTGGATCCTCAGCTGGTGTAAACTGTAGTAACTTCCCAGATGTCAGTAGAGCTATGCCAATTTACACAAATTAGTGTAATGGTGTCCCTAGCCTCTGTTTGTCAGGTGTCCCTGGCCTCTGTTTGTCAGAGGCTGGATATGGGTGAAAGAAGAAGAATCACTTGATGATTATCTGTTCTGTTCACTCCCTCTGGGACATCTGGCATTGGCCACTGTTGGAAAACAGGGCACTGGGCTAGATGGACCTTTGGTTTGACTCAGTATGGCCCTTCTTACATTCTTATGCAGGGCCAGAGGGCTGGGCTCCAGCCAGAAAGGGTTGGGAACGGGTGGCAGTCTTGGTTGAAGAACTGAAACTAAATCTGGACTGTTGAATTATTATTTGGGGCTTGGTGTTGAAGACTCTGAGGATTGTTTGGAATGTTTTGCGGTTAAAAGTGCTGATATCTGTTTGAACTTTGATGTTAAGCCAGCCCCAGAAAGGGATGTAAATGCTGTATGAGTGCTTACGTGCCCTGCCAGAGGAGACTAGTTGGAGCAGAGAAGCTGTAAAATTTAACCCCTGGCCATGATGAGACACTCAACAGGGTGCCACACCGCTGCAGTATTCAGAACATAATGATACCCCCTCTTTTTCAGAAATCCGATGAGATAATTTTGCTAAATTAGTCAAATGCACAGCCAACCATTTTTAAACAGCCTGGAGAATGCAGACACCACCACATTTACTTGCCTTTCTACACAATTATTAACTTTTGACTTTAGTGGTACTGCTCATGGAGGAAGGTACCCGGGTAAGAGTTGGCCATAATCATGGTAGAAGAACTTTGTAGTCTGTGCGGAGGGGCAACCTGCAAAGTTTCCTTCCTGTTTACACCACCTGAGGATCCAACTCTAGTTAAGTAAATGAAGTAGGTGGGATTATATTTTGTAATTTGTATGTAAAGGTTACTGTCATGAAATACCCAGCTGAAGTAAAGTGTAGTAACTTCCCAGATGTCAGTAGATCTATGCCAATTTACACAAATTAGTCATTTGGCCCCCTATCTTTCCCCACTCCTTTGCTTGCATTGTTGTGTAGGGTTGCTAGGTATTGGTGTAATGGCTGCCCCGTTCCACCCCAACGTTGCTGCTTTTTGGTGCTTTGGGATTTTTTTCCCCCAAAACATCTGAATCTTGGCAGGACGTCACTCCTCAGGTAGATCCCTGGAGCTAGAAAGATTAAGAATCAAAGGTATGGAATCGATAAAACAGTGGAATAATGCCCCAATATTGTTCCTCAGTTCAATAAAACCTTATCAAATGAGTGATGGTATATTTGATTGTGAAGGAAAAGGTTCAAGAGTGTGAGCGAGCTTGGAGTATCTGTGACAAAGACACATGCCTGTCAAGGGCATAATTCAGAAGCTAGACATAATTACTCAGCGACATATGCATTGTATCAGTACGGGGAATGAAAATAAAGAAGGGACATTAATCAATCAGTGATGCAATAGCGGCAATCTAGCTGTTCTTCGTTAGAACACCTCATGCCCAGGAAAACATCCAGGTAGTCACCATGTTCATACTGATTATATCATGAAAAATGAGAGTAATGATTCAGGTTTGGCAGTCACAGGGTTCCCCTGTACTGAGAAACTAATAAAGGGACACTAAATCTTGATATACTTATCACACTGGGGCTGTCAAAAATGCATATTCTTCTCCACAAAAGTTCCCTCGATGTCTCAGTATAATGTAGCTTACTTTTTCTGCTCCCCCCTGGGGCAGAGTTACTGCAAGCAAACAACCAGAAGCAAAGCTTAGAACGAGACTTAGATTACATTCCTTCCCATGGGAAGAAGAAGATCCATTATCCCTGGTGTGGGCTATTAAGGGCTTTGGGTTTGAGTACAAAGGTGTCAATAGGCACCTGCTGGCACAGTTGCTGAAATGAGTGGGATTTGGGTGAGGAGGAAAAAGATGGGCAGGTTTCTTCTTGTGCGGGGGAGTATGTGACTGATGGTGCCTGCTATATGTCACACAGGTAGTGGTAAGCCCAGGGCCTGTCTAGAAGTACCAGAATAGCCAGTATTCTGGGGATGTGTCAGTGGCCACCCTATCTATACTCAGTCTAATAACTGCAATTTTAAGTTACCGTAAACCTCTTTTCTAAGCAAGCACACTTATTCTTAAGGTGAAAGTCTCACAGAAAGAATAATGAAAGAAAATCTTATGCGAGGTCACCCCGAGCTTCAATCTGGAGCTCTGGTAGATTCTTCAGATCCCCAAACTGGGTTCCCCCATAGTTACCCATTCATCCATCTGAGATCAGAACTAGAATCAATGTTGGGCAGATCAGCCATTTCTTTTTATCGCTTGGGGCTTTGACTTTGCGTGCTGGTTTCCTATTGCAGAAGCCCAAAAGGCCCTCTCCTGAGAACATAGCTTGAAAAGGCTGGGATTTTGAATAACCGGAGTTGAGTCATTTACATTAATCTCTCCCTAAAGATTCTTCAGGAAATCCACTTAATATTTATTGACCAAAAGTCCATACTAGTTTGGTACATTTTAAATATAAACTTTTGAATTCGCAGGTAGGGTTGCTAGGTATTCATATTTGGACCAGAATGCCTGGTCAAAAAGGGACTCTGGCAGGTTTGGTCAGCACCTCCAACTGAGCCATTAAAAGTCTAGTCAGCGGTGCAGTGGGGCTAATGCAGACTGCTCCCAGAAGTAGTAACATGTACGACCTCCAGCTCCTAGGTGTAGGGCAGGTAGGGGTCTCTGCATGCTGCTCCCACTCCAAATGGTGACTCTCATTGGCTGGCAGCTGTGGCCACTGAGAGCTATGGGGGCAGCATCTTTAGATAGGGAACCATGCAGAGATTCCTGGCAATGCTGGGATGTGCCACTACTTCTGGGAGCTGCTTTAGGTGAGTGCTGCCCGGAGCCTGCACCCCTGAGTGCACCCTGAATCTTTACCAACTGCTCTAGCCCTGATTTTTCTCCCTTCCTCTGAACGCCTCAGTTCCAGCCAGGAGCACACTCCTGCATCTCAACCCCCTCACCGTCAGACCCTCCTCAGATTCTGCACCCCCACCCAGAGTCCTCAAACACACACCACACCTCAACCCTCTGTCCAAGCCCAGAGCCCCCTCCTGCACCCTGAACCTCTAATTTCTGGCCCTATGCCAGAACTTGCACCCCCAGCTCAGCGCCTGTACCTCTTCCACAGCCCAAACCCCTACCTTACCCCAGAGCTCCTGTCCATACTCCAAACCTCTCAGCTCCACTGCAGAGCCCGCACCCAGAGCTGGAACCCTCCCTGCTTCTTCAGTCCCAGCCCTCTCCCACACACTTTCTCATTTCGGGTCTCATCCCAGAGTCCGCACCCCCAGCCAGAGAACTCAGCCCTCCGATACGCCAAATCCCTGAGCCAGCCAGGTGAAAATGAGTGAGGGACGGAAAGTGGGGAGAGTGAGAAACAGAGGGAGGGAGGAATGTAGTGAGCAGGGGCAGTACCTCAGAGAGGCAGGGCCTCGGAGGAAGGGCGGGATAGGAAGCAGGGTGGAGTGGGGTGGGGGAGTATTTGATTTTGTGTGAATAGAAAGTTGGCAGCCCTATTCCCAGGTCTTACATCTATCACATCTCCCAGCCTAGAGAAGTTGCATACAATCCTGTCCCACAACAATGCATAAATTAATGCAGTAAGACCTTCCAAAGATATTGCACAAACAGGCCTTACTTGCTATGCTATGATTTGTTGTTGTAACAGATTGGCCGGTAAGAATTATCTCTTGGAGGGATATATCTGAGACACAACTGTTCCATTATCCCACTGCCTCCCTTTCTCAGAGTTCTGCCTAAAGTTACAACTAAGGCCTAAAGAGTTTAAATTTCACCAGAAATGTACTTGCACTATGTGCTCCTAAACTGTGGAGTTGAACATACATGAAACTAGGCTAGGATTGACACTTCACAGTAAAGAAAATGAGAGCCCATAACAGCTTGGCAGATATGAACTTGTGGTTGATTTTTGAAGACAAAGGAGGTTGTGACATCTCAGCACTGTGAGTTAGATTGTGACTTTTGGCGCAGCCTCGAAAAATGATGGAGGGTTTGCAAAATGTAAAGACTCAGGAGCAGTCTTGTCTGAGTTGTGTTTCCTCCACTGCTTCCTTCCTGCTTCTGGAGGATTAATATTTTAAGCCATGTTTTCACTACAGAGGAAGATCGAAGCTGCTGTAGTCAACCTTCTGGGGTTCAATTTGGCAGGTCTAGTGAAGACACGCTAATTCAAAATGAGAGGGCATCCAATTCTGGGCCCCCCACTACAGAAAGGATGTGGATGCATTGGAGAGGGTCCAGCAGAAGGCAACCAAAATGGAGCTGGAGCACATGACCTATGAGGAGAGGCTGAGGGATTTGGGCTTATTTAGTCTGCAAAAGAGAAGAGTGAGGGGGGATTTGATAGAGGCATACAGCTTCCTGAAGGGAGGTTCCAAAGAGGATGGAGAGAGGCTGTTCTCAGTAATGCCGGATGGCAGAGCAAGGAGCTGTGGTCTCAAGTTACAGTGGGGGAGATCTAAGTTTTTCCTGTTATCCAACCATTTCACTAGGAGGGTGGTGAAGCACTGGAATGGGTTACCTAGGGAGTTTGGAGAATCTCCATCCCTAGAGGTTTTCAAGTCTCAGCCTGACAAAGACCAGACTGGGATGATTGAGTTGGGGTTGGTCTGTTTTGGGCAGGGGGTTGTACTCGATAGAATCCTAGGGCTGGAAGAGACCTCAGGAGGTCATGAGTCCCGTTGGAGGCGGTAGTCCCACTCCTCTGAGGAGTAAGAGAAGTTGAAGGGAGAGTGTGCTCCCCTCGACCTCCCGCTATGTGGACGGCACCAAAAATTCGACTTAAAATACTTCGACTCCAGCTACGCAGTTAACATAGCTGCAATTGTGTATCTTAATTCAAACTTATCCCCTAGCGTAGCCCTAGCCTTAGTAACTTATTGCTAATATACTCAATCACTCGTTTTCCCCACTACCACTGGCTCACCTGTTCTGGTGGGAGACAACCAAGATTCCTTCTGCTCCCCAGCCACTCCTTCCCCTTCTGCTCCACAGAGTCAGTAAACAGGCAAGTGGCTCTGCTTATTCTTTCACAGCCAGATCCAAAGTCCATGTAGCTTACATAGAGACAGGAGGGTTTTCACTCTTTAGTCCTTTGCCCAGTCATGTTGTTCCAATCCTTTGTCCAGACATAATTCACTGTATGTCTGAACCCCTTCTAGTCCTTCTTTGCTGTGTATGAAATTGTAGTCTCTTTAGGACACACCCTATATCTTATATGTGTACTGCACATAGCATAAAGACTCTGCTCCTGATTGGGGCCTTTGAACTTTAGTGGAAACAACTGTATTGATTATGAATTTCAAGAGGTGACTTTTAGGAACGATATACTTGCCTTGCAAATCTAATGCAGAGATGGGCCTATGGAATGAGTTAGAATGTGAAACCCCTCGGTACTTGGGTGATTCTGATAAAGGGGAAACCAGTCTAAACCAACTCTGGTTTGCAGTTGGCAAAAAAACAAAGCCCATACAGCTATATTTTGCAAAACCCCAAGCCACTGTCCCGTTGGATCACCTACTTGAATGTGTTTTTATGGGTGAATGCAATTGGACTAATGCAAACATTGAGTGTAACCAAGTATGACTATATGGCAGATTTAATATTGGTATTTGTGACGGTCATGACAGATCTTGAAACTATACTGTTTTCTCTTCTAAAGCAACTTCCATTTTCTCATCTCAAAACACTCCCCAAATATTAATGAATGAAGAGTCACAACATTTGTGAAGTATTCCCATTTTCCACATGGAAAAACCAAGAGGCAGGGAGATTAAATTGTATGCCCAGTGGTGGACACTAGGCATGTACAAACCAAGAACAGAACTCAAATCTTTTGAGGTGCTAACCATTAGTCTATATTTTCTTTATGGCTGCTTTTGTCCTAAGTGTAGACCAAATTCCGTGCATGTATCTTCCCGTAAGGCGGAAACCAGTCCTGCTTTTGAGCATGTGTTTGTGTCTTTCAGGCTAACACTGATAATTTGATGTAACCTGAAAGTCATTGCCATTTAAATTGTCTTTTTTTCCTCTTCAGTGCCTAGCTTTGAGCAATTTTTTTATTTCCCCCTATTTATCAGCCACTTAACTACCTTGCAGGAAAATGAAGCCAACTAATTGTCCATTTGATTCCTTGCTTCGCTTATCTGTTTAAGGATGCCTCTGTAGTAAGATACTCCTCATTATAATGAGGATAAGCTCTTCTTTGTGCACAAGGATGGTATGCTTGGCTCTGAAGCAATGGGCACTTAAACACCAGGAAGTTTTAATAGAGTTGTCCATATCCAGTTTCTTGTTCTTCTCTAAGTACCTGCAGATGATGATCATTTTGTTTCCTGCTGCTTTAAGATGACCAATTAAAGGGAACTCAACCTTGAGCAAGGCGAGAAGTATCTGAGGGGGTCTGAGCTTGATAGAAGATGTTCCATTCTGTGTTGTTGCAACTTTCTATGCCTTCCCTCTTCACCTCTTCCCTCCTTTGGAACATTTTCTTTTTGTGCAAGCAGCTGAAGAGCAATGTGTGCCCTGGGATAAAAGTAAACCCTTAAGAACGATTTGAGTTTGGCCTCAAGTTCACTTTTTCTTCTGAAGAATCCAAACCCGAGACATTTGCTGTCAGGTTGCTCACCTCACCATTGGGAAAGACCTGGTGCACATCCAGAATTTGTGAGGGCTCTTTAATTGTTCATATACCCCTCAATTCTTTTGATCCTTCCTTTTTGCCTGATCCAAAGACTGTTGAAGGCAACAGAAAGGCTCCCATTAAATTTGGTGGGCTTTGGGGCAGATCTTGAGTCATATAGCGCTTGAACCAACCTGACCTCAGCAGAAATTAAACCAGTCACTTTCTATAATCCATCGGTAAGATGTGCCAGATATATATGATGGCCAACTCACTTCTCAGAAATGATATTCATATGGCATTGGCCAATGGCCAGTTTGGCCAATCAAATTTTTCTGCCGGTATGATATGAGGAGTTATGTATTTTATTCATTTTTTGACCCTATTTAAAAATGTCAGCCTGGACTCTAACTTTTCATTAACTGCTCATAAAGTTCAGCAAATTCCTCTCCATCATTTCATGATTAGCTCATTAATGATCTTCAGGTGGTAGAGAGTGGTGGTGAAAGAAGTTTGGATGACTAGTAGACCTTTCTATTGTCACTATGGAGGATTGTTTTACAAAGACTGTGCAATTAAAAATATCCAGACAAATTATCAAAGGAGATGAACTGTAATTGCGAGATGAATTGCAAAGTATTAATGGCTTTCTGGTGTCAAAGTGTCCTTGCATCTTCACTTCAGGCAAGACATGACTGTTCATCCTTGGCAAGCAGTCAGCTGAGAGTCAACCAACCTGCTCAGTTGACACCAACAACAGATACACCGATGCCAACAATGAATTCGCCAGGAATTTAAAATGATGTGTAGTGCAAAAGATGAACTAAAATTATAATAAAAAAGATCAGCCATCTTTCAGGCAAAATTTGAATTCCTGATGAAATATGTCCATTACAATCCCATGACGTAAATACAGCAGCAGGCTTGTCAACTCCAGCATACGTTTTGGCCAGATAAATTCTCCTTGCTTTTTTTTTTCCAAGCAGAGGAGTATAGAATACTATTTTCTGTCCCCTGCTAAATATGATTGGCATTATTGTTCACTGTTGAACATACCTCACCACTGAAACTGCTGTACTTCAGTTGACAAAATAATTTCTATCAAATATACATACACATCTGCTGTCCCTACCTAGGGGTCAGTACTGCAAGATACTCAGGATGCATCTACGCTGCAGGGCTTAAATCAAAATAAGCTACACAAATTGAGTTATGTCAATTGCATAGCTTGTTTTGAAATAGTGTATTTCAAAATACGAACACAGCACTTATTTTGAAATAGAGCACTCTTTCTCCGACTTCCCTTATTCCTCAGACAATAAAGGTTATAGGAATTGGAGGATGTGTTTACACAGCAGGGGTTAACCTGAAATAAGTTACGCAAATTGAGCTACGTCAATTACATACCTTGTTTTGAAATAGGGAGGGTCTACACAGCACTTATTTCAAACTAGAGCACTCTTTCCTCCGACTCCTGTAACCCTCATTGTATGAGAAATAAAGGAAGTCGGAGGAAAAGTCCTCCAGCTTGTCAGTATTTTGACACTATTTCGAAATAACTTTCTGCTGTGTAGATGCAGGCTAAGTTATTTTGGAATAGCGCTAGTTAATTCGAAATAATGTTGCAGGGTAGACGTACCCCTAAGAGAACTCAAGACAAAACCAAATGCTTGTGACAGAACCAGGAGCACAATTTAAGAGTTCTGGATTCTCATGCTCATTCTGTCATGATTACTCCAGGCATGACTGACCCTTCAGTGATGAATGCATAGCTCTTAAAATACTAAGGACATTTTTGGGATAGAAGTCAGCATTTATGTGTACTTATTACTGCCTAGTAGGAGTTGAGTGCACACAACATTTTAAAATAAACTAAGTGAAGGAAGGATGTCTTGCCAACGAACAACAAAGAGAAAGCTGACACCCAAGGGAGAGAGAACCCAGATTATTGTTGTCCTGAAAGCAGAATTCTTCCCTTTGGCAACAGGGTTTGAAGCACATTAACCAGTATGATCCTCCATTCTCAAAACCATTTCAGAGTGACTTGACTTCCTTCCATCCCCATAGTTGTAATTACACATTTATCTGTGAGTTGCCATGCTTGTAGGTTCAACAGGAGAGTAACCATGAGGGGTGTTGAAGGAGTCTTTCCTCAGGTCTCTCTGACATACACAGCACAGGTGACCATCCTGAAAAATGTTAATTGTTTAATTGTTTTCAATATACAAATCACCTCTTTACTGCCGTCAAGTAGCCTACTGTACTTGATACAGTAAGTTATGCTCACATCAGGTTGAACTTTAAGACATATCTAGCAAAAAAAGACTCACAGAACAGTAACTTATGTGGTGTGCCTAACTCCACCTTCAGTGAGCCTCATCTACTTGGCCAATTTTTAGGTCCATACTTAGGATTTTGAGGATCAAGTATGAAAGGCCATGTGGGCTGCACAGGCCTGCTTTGAGTAGCTTTTTTCAGATGGGGAATCTGAAATAACCTAATTTTGGGGGTCAGAGGGAATTATCACATCCTTATGGCAATCTTTCATAAACTTTAAAGTTGACACAGCCCCAATTTCATGGGCTCACAAACAACGCCGCTATCCTCGTAGAGAGGGACCAATCTCCCTATGGTATGTGTTTGTCAGAGGGTGTCCTGCCAGGGTCATGGGCAGCCAAATCTAGTAGTTGCAACCAGAGTCCACAGCCACAAACAAGGAAAGAAGAGTTGGCTGGCTCTGGATACTGTGAATCAGAGGCAGAAGACTATCTGTGGGCCAGGAACTCCAAGTCGGTTCCCAGGGAAGTAGCCTGGGAGTTCAAACAGGGCTGGGTGGACAGGAAATCAAGGTGCAAGTAGCCTACAGTCCAGAACATGGTGGATCCCAGTTGTTCAGACAGCTTTTTCTTGGCTTGCAACTGGCTAAAGTAGGTACCAGTGGACCCACCAGACACTCCAGGACTCTACCAGTGAGGTTGGATGACTCATGGTAGGGCTGGATTTTGTGGCTCCCACCTAAGTTTCTGTCACCAGTCTGCCAGCTGCAGGGCTAGAGCATGGTAGCTACTAGCAACCCTGTGGGCCTTAGTTGGAGACACAGCGAGAGACAGTGTCTCAGGTAGGCCAGAACCTTTAATTATTATTGATGATATGGATGCTCCTTGGTTTTTAAAGTAGGTTTCTAGGTCAGGAGCCAGAGACAATATAGTGGCTTAGGTGCTATGGAATATGGGAAAATTAGGTTCAATTCATTTCTCGCCCACAACCATCCTCTGGGACCTTAACTCACTTGTACTTTCAGTGCCTCAGCAACCCATTTGTAAAATAGGAATAGAAGAACTTCCACAGCTCTGCAATTTGTGAGAATACATGCATTAAAAGGAAATACTTATATTCCTGTTTTACCTATCTGCTCTGCTAGTCTTGCTAGAAAATCAGATTTTTCAACCAGCTTTAATATAAACCTTCATACTCCTGGGCATAAGCTAATCTCTTTAAGGTTTCAGAGGAAACTTCCCTGAAGAACTAGGTTATCCCCTAACTGCCTAGTGCCATTGTTTTTCCTCTGAAGCAAATGGTACCAGGCACTAGATAGTGGTCTAAATGGACCGGTGGTCTGGTTTTGTCTGGCAATTCCCACGTTCCTTGTTTTTATGTCTTGTACAATTCTGGGAATCTTGTCTGCAATTATATTTTAAGCGAGAAGAACTTCCAGCTTGTCAAAATGTGGCTATTATTTCCAAAAGAATTGGTGCTAATTAAGTTAGAGAGATACAGATACAGATTGGAACATTTATGGAGATCCAGACTGGAACATTTATGGAGATCATCTGGCCTTCCATTTTCAGATACTAAAGAGAAAACAAACATCCGATGGACCAATATCCAAGTCCATCAAAAGCTGAGAGGGAAGCATCTTTTTTCTAATATTGTATCTTCAGGGGAACATTACCCTCCTGTGCTCTTACAGAACATTGATTCTATTCTGAACCCATTGAAAAAGATTATAAATCAAAAGAAGGTGCTATTGGCAGAACACTGAATGGTTAGTAAGTTATTTTGTGAATGAAAATGGGACCATTAGAGCTGCCAAGTCGCCTTCTATTTTGTAATATATTTTCCTACTCAGTTTCTTTCCTATTCTAGAGGTTGTGTTGAGTTTATAGCTGTGGTACGTGGAGCAAGTTACTTAGTTGATATCATTAGAACCTGTTTAACTATTCTTAGCCTGGTCATCCTAGGTGGCTGGAAAATTGTAATTCTCTCCAGGCTTCTTATTTGTCTTAGAAATCACTGTCACACTATCTGGAGTGGCTTATTATCATGTGTGCCTACCTCAGGGAAGACTGTCAAAAACACAGCAGACATTCAAAACTGGTGGTCGGTCCTATCATTAGACTCCATGAACCCCAGTGACAAATTTGAACTCCTCAATCACGGTAACGGTCTTACCATGGAATTACCGACAGTCCCCTTAGACTAGCCAGTCTATCTTACCACAAGAGAAGCTGGCTTTAGTGATAAATGGCCACTTTGACTGAAAATCACTAAATACTCAGGTTGCTTCCAGTCCCAAGAGACCAGTCACCACAGATTGATTTGTATCTTATGTCTTATGCCAAAGATAATGCCTGTAGCCAATTCTGTAATTAGCTAAAGCTTTATGAATTAGGAAAAAGAAATAAGAGTTATTTACACGTTAAATTAAGCAAGCATATAACGCAAATGAGTTGCAGTTTAAGTCTATATCTACATTAGAAAGTTTACAGCTGCACAGCTTTATGAATCTACAGTTGTGCTAGTGTAGGAGCTCTCATGTAGCTGCTCTATACCAATGGAAGAGAGCTCTCTCATTGACATAATTAAACCACCCACAACAAGGCAATTGGGGTACACTTATCCCTGCCCCCCTCTCTTTCAATGCCCTCCTCTGTTTTCCCCTTTTTTGATGTTTAATGGCTCCCAGTGGAACTGATTACTGTTTGCTGTCAGTGAAAACGGTCAAACCAGGTAATATGCCCAATCTACACACGACTCCTTTTCTCCTTGTTTGGTCTTCTCATTTTTCTCATCTGATTCCCCAAAGCAAGGCTTGGTTGCCTTGAAAGCCCTCTGGTTCACAGTCCCATAATGCACAAAGCAGAGGTTCGCTGTCTTCTTCAGGTGCTGAAAATCAGGAATCCCCACCACAAAGTAGGCTAATTTGTTTGATTCTTCTATCTAAGAAGATACTATCTAATTATTATCTTCTTGATATTAATTAGGTTAAAAAAAGTCACTTAAAAACTTTTTTACCTAATTAGTATTCTAGAAGGGTATGTTTACACAGCAAAGTTATTTTGAAATAACAGCCGTTATTTTGAAATAACTTTCCTAGCGTTTACACAAGCCAACTGCTATTTCAAAATTAATTCGAAATAGTGGAGGGCTTATTTCGAAATTGGTAAACCTCCTTCCAGGATGAATAGCGCCAATTTCAAAATTGCTATTTCTAAATAAGCGCAATGTAAACGCTTATTTCGAAATAAGGGGCCTCCAGCCCTTCCCAGGGTGTCCTGCTGGCCGCCCTGGCCACAGGGTAAATTCTGACCTGATGCCCTGCCAGAACCAGTTCTGGCTGGCCTTAAATGTGATTCAGAGTCCAATCAGTGTGGACACGCTATTTCAAAATAGCAAAAAAGCTATTTCAAAATGCATTTTGTGTGTAGACATGTTATTTCAAAATAAGATATTTCGAAATAACTTTTGAAATTAGATATTTTGAAATAACACTGTAATGTAGACATACACAAAGAGGCTAGGAGGGGTGGTTTGTTGGGTTTATTTAATTTGGAAAAGAGAAGACTAAGAGGGGACATGATAGCAGTTTTCAAGTATCTAAAAGAATGTTGCAAGGAGGAAGGAGAAAAATTGTTCTCCTTGATCTCTGAGGATACAGAGATCAAGTACAGTTCCATACAGCTCCTACACTGGCAGGAGAAGCTCTCCCCCTGACACAGGATAACCACCACCAGGTGGATTTGACCCTGGGATCTCTGGAGAGGTACTGCTACAGTTTGGTCTGTAAAGCCATCTACTGCTTAGCTTATAGTGTCCTTATTCTTACCTCTCACTGTAAGTGATCTAAGTGCCAGTACCTGGGATAGTGAACTACACCCAATAGGTGTGTGGGTTACATACTTCCCCTAGACAAGGAGCACATCCTGAGCTTCAGAGACCTAGCTGAGTCTCCCAACAAGCCCCTGCTTGGAACTACCACCAACAGGAGTTGAACCTGGGACCTCTGGAGCTTGCTTACCATTTGAGCTATAAAGTCACCTGGCTTTTAATTCAAGCAGTAGAGGCTCCTACACTAAGTTCTAAAGGTTCTGGGTTCAAATATGCCCAGTGGTGATTACAATAGCATTGTCTCTAGGAGGAATGGGTTTTTTTCCTACACCCTGAACAACAAGGCTACGTCTACATTGGCAGCTTCTTGTTCAAGAACAGCTGTTCTTGCACAAAAACTTGCCGGGTGCCTACACTGCATGCGCATTCTTGCGCAAGTAAATTTACAGTCTAGCATCGGAAAACAGGTCTTATTCTGGAAGAGTTATTCCTCTCCCCATGAGGAATAAGAGCTCTTGCTCAAGAGGGCAATGTAGACAGGCAACATGAATTTCTTGCGCAAGAAACCTCGATGGCTAAAATGGCCATCAGAACTTCCTTGCGCAAGAGAGTGTCCGCACTGCCGTAGATGCTCTTCCGCAAAAGCACATGCCAGTGTAGATGTGCTCTTGTAGAAGACTCTTTGTGCAAGAACTTTTCCACAAAACAGTTCTTGTGCAAGAAGCTGCCAGTGCAGACGTAGCCCAAGAGTTTTGCTGAAAAAGTGGTAGTGTGGACATAGCCTAAATCCCAGTCATGACAGTGTGGTGGTAATCTGTCAATTCCAGACTCATCTCTGGCAAACATATGGATAATTCTGGGGGATTTTTTGCTTCAGTAGAGAGTCTCTGAGCGTATTAGAATTTGAATAACAAAATGATGGAAAAATTCAGTTTTACCCTGTTTTCTTTTATATTCAATCTTCCAGTGTGAGATGAACTCTTTTGCATATATTGTTTACAGGGTGTGTTAGCTCCATTCACCAATCTTTTGTGTCTCTATGTTGCTTAATGGCAACATGTTAGCTGCTCCCTAAGGCAGCCGCCTCAAGAGAGACACCTTCCAAGTTATCCAGACTGAGAAGCGGTTGGATTTGCATGGATCTCAGGAGAGTTCACTTACCTTAAACTCCATGGCCTCAATGTGTCACACACCAAACAGCTACTCTGCATTGACATGTGCACTTTGGTTTGGCAGAGTGGCTCTGCATGGACATTCCAAACTTGAATGCCTTTCTGTGTCAATAACTTTCTGGAACAGGCAGAGAAGGGAGGCTACCCCTCAGATAGCGATTCTCTGAGCCAACTGAGGCAAATGCCCTCAAAAGCACCCAAGGAAGATGGCCCTCATTTCAACTGGAAACCTGAGGAGATCTGAGGAGATCCATTTTCTTCAGAAAGGATGTTGTATGGCACCATGACTGGATGAAATCCTAACAGACCCTCAAAGAATTGAACATCACTCCTGCTAAACATAGCAATGGAGACCAGAATAAAGAAAAAAGAAACAATAGAAATGGATTTTAATGTTGCAGTTCAATCCTCAGTTCTGATCTCTGATGCTGTCTATCTTGGGTAAGGAGAAGTACACCCCTAGAAATAGAGCAAAGAGGGGATTGTGACTCAAAGTAGGGAAATAAATTGCTATTGGTCTATACCTATATCAGGTTCCTTCATGTGCGGCTCTCTCTCAGCTGTAACTAGAGATGGGACACAGTTATAAGATGGGGCACGGTTAATGGTCCATCCATTGCCCATCCTCTGCTTTCAGAGTAGGCCTGTGGCTTGTCATGAGAGAGGGACCTCACAACTCCAAAGCTAGTTTTAAGGCCATCGAAGTACAGCATACCAGGAAGGTGGAGTCAGTTGCTGGTGCAGTTTTGAGCAATCGAAGCAGCAAGCTCCAAAAGAACCTCAACACTGAAGGGAAACGATTAGGCCAGTGGTTCCTATCACACCAAAAATCAGTGACATAAATAAACCACGGTGGGCAGAAAACAGCCTTCCTTTCAACCAAAGCCTGACTGGAAATTTTTAGGTTGAAACTTTTTTTTAACATGAAAAATGATGTGGGATGGGGTTTGTTTGTTGGTTTACTTGGGAAAAAATGTCAAATGGTTGAGTTTTTGGCAAAAAAGAATGACAATGTATTGTTTTGGTTGACAGAATGCCAGCATTGGGGGAGTAGGGTGGGCTTTCGTTTTTCTGGGGGAGCAATCCCAGAACAAATTCAAATAGTACTTTTCAGGAAAACAAAACAATTTTGGGTTTGTCAACTGGTTTTGCAGGGAAAGAACGATATTCCATGGCAGTGCAGTTAATAGTGTTGAAGAAAACCGTTACTAGAAAGAACCACTCCAGGACGCTTTGGATCTGAAGGGAAAGTGGGCAAATCTATCCAGCTCTTCTCCTTCCTTAAGCATAGTGTGACTGAGTCTCTGCCCACACTGGCCTAAGAAGGGTTAAAACCAGCCCTGTGAGAGGGCTGGAGCTGAGGAGCAAGCAGCTGTGGCAGATAGCAGCCAATTAGGGCCCAGCTGAGGGCTATATAAGTGAGACCTCTTGAACGTGAAGAAAAAGACACTTTTACTTCAGCTGTGGAGCAGGAGGGACCTAGCTGCCAGGGAAGCTAGAGACTTTCTGAGACAGAGAAGGGCTGCAGGAAAGCAGACAGGGCTGGGAAGGTCTGGCCAGGCAAGCTCCCAGGCTGCAGGACCTGAGACAAGGCCTGAGAGTATGAGGGCTGCACGAAAGTAGCTAGGGTAGCGGAAGGCAGCAGGTCCATACCCCCTTGCTGACGGTGTGTGGCCATTTCATACAGCAGTTTGCCCCTGAGATAAGGGGCTAGCTGATGACTGGAGTAGGGTCACTGAGGCAAGGTGGGCATAGGAAGTTGGGGTTCCCTGAGAGAGAAGCCCCCACTGTGTGGGGGCACTGTGGCAGGGCAGTACGCAGAGGGGAGGGTTCCACAGTCTGGGAGGGATGCGTGTCCTGATGTAAGGTGTCAGAACCATTAACACCTAAACAGGTAATAATAGGTGAGACACTGGCCAGAAGGGGACGCTCCTGTGCTGAGTGGAGCTACCGTACTTCCAGCAGGAGGTGCAGTGACATTGGCACACCGTGTTACACATAGTCACAAAAGCTGAAACGTCTGGGCTATTTAACAGCCAGTCAAAAGCCCACACAGCCAGCTTTGTTCCTTCACAGCAATTTCTTTTCTTTTCTAAGTTGCCCTAATTTTAACTCTCTAGCGCCCTATTAATATGAAGGACTCGGGGATGCTTTTCCTGGTGAGCGGAGGAGACCATAGAAAAGCATGTTTATTGCATAGTATAATGTTTCCAGCTAGCCAACTGTTGCATCATTTTCCAATCAATGAGCACTTGAGTGTTAGCAGATTGCCCGCAGGTTGAGTGCACAAATGCTGGAGGTGCTTTTTGTAGCTCATTGAAGGAAACATAACTGACACTGACACTATCTGAAGCTAAGGCCACATTAAAGAAGTGAGACAGATGCACACTGGGTCAGTCCATGGGGGGAAAAGGAGTGGGGTGTGAGAGCTGGTTATAGGTTATTTAATTTTCTCTTCCCCATGGGACCCAATTCTGTTCTTGGGTACTCGTGCAGAATTCCCAAAGGCTTCATTGGGAGTTGTTTTTGTGGGTTGAATTTGTCTCTCACTCTCTGTAAATCTTTCTGGCTTGAAAGGAAATGCCAGTCCAAGGGGTTTATGGTTATTTTACTGTTAATATTTATTCTTAGTATTCAGGGGCCCAAAGGAGCCATAGAATGTCTCTGCTCAACTCCCTCAGGGAACACAGACACCCCTTTTCCTATGAGCAAACTTATCTGCAGCAGAATTCTCCCTTTTCCTTAGGGCCCTAACTAGCTCAGGGAAACTGGGCACAGGGGAGGTCACGAACATACCCTGTAGACAGTTCCACAAAGTGCAGCCTTCCCCCTCAATCTTAGTGATGGAACTGGAAGGGGAAAAAACCCTTTCTTTTTAGCCTTGTCTTATAGGTTTTTCTTGTAGTAAATGTTGAGGGGGAGGTTACTGCTGTTGTGGAAAAAGCCAAACAATTGATTATGGTGGAGAACAATCCCACTAAAAAATCACATAAAAAGGAAGTCAGAGAGACAAGGCAACAAGAGGCCATGAACACCTTGCCAGTCAAGGAAAGAGATTACAATAAATGGAGTGAGGCTGTGTTAATCCTTAACCTACTGATTGCCATGTAACAAAAGGAGGGGGACATGCATATCATCCAAACAACTCAAGGTTCCAGGCGAAGCCTCGGTGGAGTTTCACAAAACAAAACTACAAAAGACAAACATAGTATCAAGAGACACTCAAAGGGCTGACCTTTTTGTGAAATGGGGTCTCCATTATCGAACTAAGGAAGCTGATGTTGTGGTAGAAGGAGGCTAAGGAGAAGCAGAGAGCCAGCTCTCACCGCTCCTCTGCATTAAATGGTTCAGAAGTGAAAATGGCTCATCTAGTTTACCACGTGCATTTCTGTCTGTTTGGGTAATTAAAGAAAACACCACCAGGACTGACAACATGAGCAGTGAAATACCATGGTTTGGGACCAAAAATAATTGCAAGATCTAGAAATCAAGAGCGTTTCAAATTGAAATATTCTATTCTTGTTCTCTAGTTTCTGGGCCTCTAAAATGTATAGATTCAAACATCAGAAGGGACCATTGTTATCGTCTAGTCTGACTTGTTATATACCACAGGCCATAACTTCCCCAAAATAGTTCCTAGAAAAGACCATTTAGAAAAAAAAGTTCTTGATTTTAAAAATTGTCAGTGTAGAGAATAACCCACAACCCTGTACAAATTCACTACTCTGCCTCACAGACGAGTCTTTTGTGTCTTTTTAAACAAAAATGTCATTTTCATCTACTATGTCATGCTTTTGTGAACATGTAATTTTGGATTAAATATCATGGAGAAAAAAAGTACACCCCCTCCCAATAAAAAGCATTTCAGCAATGCTGCTGTGCCTTTTTAAATGAAATTCCTTTTTTACATTAAAAAAGGTTATTTAAAAAAGATTGAAATGGGAACTAAATACCTGGAATTAAAAAATACCATAAGACATTTTTTAAAGTTTCAATACAAAATTGTTAGAAATCAATTTCAAAATGGAAAAATTGGAAATCAGAGAGCTTCCTAAAAATAGAAAGTCTGAGTCCTGCCTAGATCTGCTGCTTTTTTTTTTAATAAGATGATTGTTGAAAATAGATTTTTGGCAAAAAAAAAAAAATCCATATTCTGTTGAGAAAAAGTTTTGCTGGAAAATGTTAGACCAGTTCAAGTAAAAAAAAGATTCATGATTACAGTGGAGTATAGTTGTCATGAGAGAGAGGGATGATTTCTCATGTAGGCAGGACCAATTCCTTTCAGGACCAGTGTTCCCTGTAAACTATGCACTTTGGCTGCCACCCCAGAAAGATTCAAAGCTCATGTGATAGGACTCAGTGTACAAAACTATTGGGTATGGTCTTTGTCATGGAGGAGGTCAGAAAGCATGAACACAAGAGTCAGCTTTCTGGTCCAAATGAGCTCCTTAAAACCTCTAGCTCAGACATATTCATAAATATAGACCTGTACCACATGTTCTAGTACAGTAAAAGCTGTGTTATCCGGCACGCTCAGGGATTAGGGTGTTCCAATAATCTAAAAATTCCCATAAAACCTAGGAAAAAACAATGGACAATAATAGTAAAACTCAAGTTTTTAATATTGGCAGTTTTGTAGTGTGAGGCAGTTGGTCTCTCATTTCTATTTTGAGTTAAAGATGATTAGTACTTCTTAAATAAAAGAATGTTAAGTCAATCATGGTAAACCAAGCTAGGCCTGTGCACCTCAAGACGTGATAGTATTGTGGCTGGGGGCAATGCTGGTTAACAAAGTTTTCTGGTTAACAGAGTGCTGGATAACAAAGGTTTCACTGTAGTAAACTCTATATATTTCTCTGATATATTTCAGAAGGAGGTGGATGGCCAGAAGTTCATTCTACCAACTGACAATCTATATGACTATCACCTTGTCCCAAATCTCCCTTTGCTGAGCCAGTTCATGGAGGCAGTAGAGAAAATCAGCACAGGATATCTGCTGCTATCCTGAGCTCCTTACAGCCAAGGTGGGAATTCATTGGGTTTTAGTGCTCGTTTTTGGGGAATGAACACCCAACAACTCTGAGACAGAGCCTGCCTATGCACACCGTGTTGGCATTTATATTATTCACGGTGGTAGCACTCTTCCCCATAAGGTTATTCTCCTCTTTCCCCACTCCTGCCCCTGACCCCTGCCAGGACAGTTAATGTGCCCAGGTTGACTGTGGAGCAGAGAAAAGAAGCATCAATTAGTAGGGGTGAAATTCACCTTAGCACAGAGGATCAGCTCAAAATGGAAGGTTTAAATGGGCAGCTTCATTCTTTCTCCTTTACTGCCTCTCAGACTTGCAACGTACTTCCCATAAACTGCCACAAAACTCATTACCATAAATCTCTCCCCTTTAAACTCTTTGCCATGAAGTCTACTAAAACACGGACAATGGTCAGGCTGCTGTTATAATTAAACACTCACAATATTCCCCCCACACTCTTTCCTTGTACAGCCCATCAGACTAAAGCCACCTCAATTCTCCCTTATCCTATCCTTAGAGTGTATAGATTCTGTAGGGTATGTCTACGCTACAGAATGTTGTCAGAAAAGCGGCCATTTTTCCAACAAAACTTGAGGAAAGTCCACACTGCAATCGCATTCTTCCACAAGAAAATCGAAAGAATAGAGGGTTTTTTCTGGCATTGGTAATCCTCATTCTACAAGGAAGAAGCCTTTTTGTGAAAGAGCTCTTTCTCAAAAAGGCATGTGAGGATGGGGAAGAGGGAGTTCTTTCAGAAGAAAAAGGAAAGAAGAAAAACACAGGTGCCCTGGTGGCCACTCCATCCATAGTAATCACAGCTTACATGCGAGAGAGTGTCCATTCAGCGTGGATGCTTTCTTTCAAAAAAGCAGATTGCTTTTTCGATGCACTTTTACAGTGTGGATGCTTTCTTTTGGAAGAAGTTTTCTCGGAAGCTCTCTTCCAGAAAAAGCTTCTTCCGAAAGAAGCCTGTAGCCTAGATGAAGCCTATTAGAGGTAGGCCAGTTTTTGTTGTATTTACATAGTGCCAAGCACCCTGGGTCCTGGGCTTGTAGATCTGTGATAGGATGAATAATTAATAATAATGAAGTGGGAGATAAGTGGCAAATTGACCTTTGCCTGACTATCTGCACAGGGCTGAAATTCAAGCAACAGTTTGGGTTTAATGAGTGTGTTTGTTTTGTATGTCAGTCTTTGGGGAAAGTGTAATATTACTATTCTTTGCTCTCATTTACTGTTACATGTGGATGAGTGGAGGGATAGCAAACAATATATTACACTGCTTAGAGATGTAGGCTAAGGGTTTTTGTTGGCTGTGTCAATAAAGGACCCTCATAACCTCAGCTTCCCATTACATACATCATTCCGACTCCTATATTACTCAGTATAATGGGAAAAGGGGCCAGTGAAATCTGAAATGAAAGGAAAACCAGCCAAGAGCAGCTGGGGCAGAAGCAGCTGCGACAATGAAATACTTAGTGCCCTTGAAAAACAAAGAGCTAATGGCGCCCAGTGTTGTGTGTAGGAAAGCCGCAAAGCAGATGGGGCTCCATGGGATTGGAAGAGACCCACATCTCACCCTCTTCCCTTTCCTAATGTGTTTGCTTTATTTAAAGGTAATGAATCCATGAGTGAAACACAACCCCAGCCATCCTTTCTGACGGGTCTTTCCAGAAGCTTTTACAGTATATTACGGGACTCATTCTGCTACCCATACTCTCTGTGATTCTTCATCTCTGACAATCTTTACATCGAGACTGGAGGTTCCTCTAAAAGATCTGCTTGAGGAGTTACTTGGGGCAAGTTCTCTGGCCTGGGCTGTCAGACCAGATGACCACAATCATCTGTGGTGGCTTTAGAATCTATGCACGAGTAACACCAGGCCTGCCATTCGTCCCATAGGGCTAAATTTGGGTGTTACCACAGCAGCTATGTATGGAGCAACATAGGGATGAGAGTCATGATTTCCCCTCTGTTCCCATAATGATCCAAGAGACAGTGTGCTGGTGGTTCAAAATGCAAGCAAAACACTTCCCTCTACGTGCTGGTTAAGTTCTGTAGCCCCTCCGTGCTTGAGGAACAAAGCTATAGCTTTTTCCCATTCCCTGCCCACCGTAACCTACTAAGATACATCTTTCCTATCCTATCCTTTTCTTGGTATATTTTAATAGCATGCCAGTAATACAAGGCCTACAGGTCTTAATTTATCCTATATGAATTAGCTTTAGCAATAGCAATAGCATTGTGATAAAGTATAAGGTTCAATCATTTTTCTATTTTTCTTGTTATTTTTAAACGATGTATTGTGTATGAATTACGAAAGAACTTTGCGGTGAAACTTTCAGTTGGGCCTTTGGACACAGATGGGCTATGACTCAATATCGCGTGAGTATAGATAAGTCCAGAGCCCAGCAAAACTCAAGAGAACAGATTTCCTGGTACCTAACTGTCAGATTTCCCACCCTTTCCTGGTTCTGGGAATTGGTCCAAGGAGGCATCAAGTGGTTCTCCTATACATATCCATAGACCCCCCCGCCCCCAATATCTTCTCCAATCAGCTGCAGGTAACCACAGAAATCTCAGGGTGCAAAGTCCAACTTTAGTTAGAAGGTTGGACATCTTGGTGCCAGAAAGGGGATAAAGGCCTAGAAGTTAAAGAAGTCAGGGCTGCTGCTGCTTAAGCCCACTCCAGAGTGCCCACAGTTTTCTCTCAAGGTTAGAGAACAAGCTCTATTCTCTTTTCAGTCTTTATATCTCTGTCTTGCTTCATTTATTCTGTCTAAGTCTTGCTTCTAAGTTTTCCATACTCCACCTGCACCGAGGTCCCTCAGGTGGAGGGAGGCTGATCCTTCCATGCTCAGCCTTTGGAAAGCAGATTCTGTGCGTATGAAATCCTGTTGGGCAATTAGATCTGTATACTTAGATAAGTCCAATTCATAACACAAATTTTGTTAATGTTATCCACAGAGGAGAGTGAATGCATCTGTATACTCGGTGCTATATGCGTTGTTGTGTTTGCCACCTTAATACCGGTAATAATAAAACTTGTTTTCATTGGATATCCTGACTATAAGTGTGGCTGTTGTTCTGGACCCTCAGATCCTCCAGACAGTTCTACCCACTTATAACCTGGGCTTCCTGGGCTACACTCACATATTCCAGGGTGGAAAGGGTCTGAGTACAGCAGGTGCCCAATGCCAGCTTACTCCGTGTGCTTGGAACCATGGCTTGTGGAGAAGCGACGTGGAGGGGATAACAGTACTTGTGCCCCTCACCGAATAAGGTGGTATGTTGACTGAGTAAATATGAAACAATCTAGCCTGCAGTGAGGCAGTGGTAGGGAAATGAAACATAAGTCTTAGAGAAAATTAAGTGCTGGATCTATCTGAAAGAGACAGTGCCTTGTTCTACAGTGAATCTGAGCATCCTCAGAGCATTTACTTTAAGCTAATGATGATGAGGGGGAAAAACAGAATTAAATTACCTATCAGCTCTCTCTCAGAAGCATAATTGTGAGAGCTTTGCATTTACAGTAACCTACCAACACAGAGGGCTATATAAAGCTATGTCTAGACTACTTAATCTTCTCTGTTCAGCCAATGTTGCCCAGCGGAAGGACCACCTGTGGTGAAGTTTATTGTTACTAACATGACACGAGCACCCGAAGCTTCTAAGCAAGATCATTGTCCTCTTGTGTCAGGTGCTGTACAATAGCATAGTAAGGAACAGTGCCTGCATGTGGAGAGCTCACCACCTAGGAAGAAGAGGCAAAGGGTGGGGAAAAGGAAAGATGATCCTCCCCATTTTACAGAAGGCACAGAGACATTAAATGACTTGCCCAAGGCCATACAGTAAGTCTGTGGCAGGACTAGGTATGGAGTTGACTGCCTGAATCCAACATATCTTCTTTCCTCATAGCTTCAGAAGATGGATAGAGCCCTGTGTGGTTACAAATTTATATCCACAGATACACATCATTATCTGTGGAACCGCAGGGCACTCCTGGGAACCACAGCCAGAAAAAGAGCAGAACATGAAGCCATCTCTCCCAGGAACCAGTGCCCTATGCACGCAGCTCCTCCAGTTTGGCTGTACTGCCCCCAGCCCTATGCACTGGGGTGAGCACCAGGCTCATCAGCACGTCCCTGGACAGGAGACACAGAGAGCTGCCTGGAAGATACGGGGTCAGAGCTGGAGGTGGTAAAGCCATGCCTCACGAGCTGTCCAGCATAAAGCGCTGACTCCTGAAAGTGGTGGTTGCACGTTCTGCTCCTTTTGCTGCTGCAATTCCTGGGAGAACTCTGCAGGTCCACAGATATCGATTTATACCCTCAAGTATCTGCCTCCACAGGTCGACATTTATATCCGTGCAGGGCTCTACGGGTGGAGTGCCAGCCTCATCTCCCACTCAAAACCTGCGAAGCAAAATTCAGGCTCAGTGTTTGTAAACCATGGGGCTAGGGTGAGGGGCGGGATTCAGATCTGTTTCTGAACTAATACTACTAAAAACTGGAAGGTCTCCTCTGTGAGTTCATAACTGTTTTGGAAGAATTTATAGTGATTGCATAATAGCCCATTAAAGGAACGGTTGATTACTTCAGTCAATTGGGCATACATTTCAGCTATTATTTTTGACTAAGAAGAAGGAGTCTAAACAACACGGTTGAATTTACCATGCCCACATAGCAAATGAGTTACCCAAAGAGAAGGCTGGTTTCTTTCTTTCTCAACCATAATGCGTCCGATGGTAGGAAACAATCTAAAAACAAATCTAATTAACGCTTTTAAGTGAATTTTTTTTCTGTTCTCAGGTCAGTGGCATTTTTGTTAAGAGGGGGATTTTTTTTAACATGGACAAAGTAGTTCATCAAGGTCTTTGGGAAGGAGTTTTGAATATTTTCATTACCTTCATCTGCTGCTAGACTCTTTAGATCAAGATTGGATGTCTCCCTGGGCTTGTGTACACTATGGAAAAGTTCAACACTGCTACAGTCGATCTTCTGGGCTTTGAATTAGCGAGTGTAGTGAAGACCCGATAATTCAAACTGAGAGGGTGCTCCTGCCAGTGCCTCCTGCCAGTGCCGCCTGCCCCCCGCCTCCTCCCCCGCCCCCCGCGCCATGCAGCATGTCCCGTTCTCAGCCGGAGGAATAGACCCCACCCCCCCAGCCATGTGGCATGTCCCATTCCCGGCCACCAGAGCAGATTCCCCCATGCCATGTGGTAGGACCCACCCCACCAGAACAGACCCTGCCTCCCACCCACGTGGAAGCCCCACTCACCAGAGCAGACTCCCCCATGCCATGTGGTAGGCCCCATTCCCAGCCCCACCCCACCAGAACAGACCCCATCTCCCCATCTACATTGCATGAGGAGTAACGGTTAATTCGAGGGAAGGGTTTCCAATCGAACCACCACGTCTACACACGGAAAGTTAAATCGGGCAACCGGCATTTTAAAATGGCGACCGGCCGCGATTATGCTAATCAAGCACGGGATATTTAAATCCCGTGCTTGATTTGCAACTTTGGTATGCTTCATTTGCCTCCCTAGTTCAAACTAGGGGGCAAGTGTAGACATATCCTGTCTCTTAAGATCCCACTCTCCCCCAGACGGCCATGTTTTTGGAGGGCTCTGAGGTTTTGTTGAACTTCTTTAGTTCTTTAGGGACAGGCTGTCAGGATCTGAACCCCCTGACACGGGACACTTGCGAGCTTTTGGAGTGGCTGTAAGGGAAAATGAAAAACAGGCAGGGGAGTGGAGCCAGGGGACCTGTCACATGCATATGAGAATCCTTCATGTTCCTTGCATGCAGCCCTTGTCTTTGCACGCTAGGAATGTGGAGGTACCTCTGTAGCTATGAAGCAGCTCTGGCATCTCAATAGGACATAAGGAAGAGGATTTTGTTTTTATTCCCAAACCACATTATGTTGTCCATTCTTACCTCTCTTTGCTCCCGCTTCCCCTTCTTCTTTTTCTCCCCCAAGGCATCTCATCCATCTCTTATCGTCCCTCCACTCCTCTCTTATTCTTTCTCTCCCCGCCCCTGCCACGAATCCTTCCCCCTTCTCCTTGTCCGTACAATAGAGCTCTCAGAGTTTATGTAGTTAGTGTATGTTGCTCGCTCTGAGTGAACAAGGGACAGGGAGAGTAGTGACTAATATCAGAATCATGAGAGAAGATATGTTTTATTCATAAATCTCGCTCCTCCAGTGAAATTAAAAGCAAAGCAAAGGGTCAAAGCTCTGAACCTTCTTTCCTGAAGCCTGTAAACCAATAAAGGCTTTATATTAGCTATCGATATCTATCTCTGACTTGGCTTAATAACATCTTATTCCCTGTTTTCAGCAGCCATCAATAATATTTCTGCCTGCCCGCTCAGGCCCTCATCTCTGGGTGCAATTGCATTATAAGGGTCTATAAGCCCAATTTGCTTCACATTCTTATTTTTGGAAAAGGCTGGCTGGCTTTTGTAATGAGAGCAGCTGCCAAGAAGGTCTGAAAGAATTTGTGGCCCATCTGGCTTATAATCTTCATTCAATATCACAGGAGCCTAAACTCCCAGACCAGCTGATAAGCCAGAGCATATAGGCAAGCGATGTCAGTAATCTTCTTTGTGATTTCTCATTAAGGACAAGGCCATCTCTGTGACTCTCTCATATCCTGGATATTGCTTATAATTTCTTTCTTATTTTCTAATAAGCCCCAAGCTGTTATACCTCTAAAAATGTGATGATAAAAGAAACACAGAACATTCAAGCATGTGAGTTCCCTTGCATCATTGTTGGGAAACTAGGAAATCAGGGTCCAATACCATGGAAATCAATGGCTGTTTTGTCCTTGTCTTCAGGGGCAGAAAGTGTGCAGATCCTATGGTGATCAGAGTTTTATATGTACATATCTGGAGGAATAGATAAGGATTATGCACTAATAACAGTGTAACCTGAAAGCCCTAATAAATGTAACAATGAAACACATGGTTCATAGAATCATAGAACACTAGAACTGGAAGGGACCTCGAGAGATCGTCAAGTCCAGTCCCCTGCCCTCACAGCAGGGCCAAGCACCATTTAGATCATCCCTGATAGATGTCTATCCAACCTGCTCTTAAATATCTCTAAGGGTATGTCTAGACTACCTGGCTCCATCGACGGAGCCGTGTAGATGAGTTTACTAGACATAGGAAAACGAAGCGGTGATTTAAGTAATCGCTGCTTCATTTACATCAAAATGGCCACCATGCTGTGCCAATCAGCTGTTTGGCGGCACAGCGGGGCAGTCTGGACGCGCCGCGGTCGACCAGGGAAGCCTTTGTCGACTGCTCCGTTATGCCTCGTGAAATGAGGTTTACCGGAGCGGTCGACAAAGGCTTCCCTTGTCAACCGCAGTGCATCCAGACTGCCCCGCTGTGCCGCCAAACAGCTGATCGGCATAGCGCGGCGGCCATTTTGATGTAAATGAAGCGGCGATTATTTAAATCGCCACTTCATTTTCCTATGTCTAATAAACTCATCTACATCGCTCCATCAATGGAGCCATGTAGTCTAGACATACCCTAAGAGATCATGCCTCTCACAACATTGTTCTTAATCTTGTGGCTCAAACTTCAGCTAAGAGGATTTTTGGTTGTATGGTCACATGGGTTGAAATTCCATTTAAATCTAGAGGAGGTATTTAGATAAGTTTTGAGAATGTTTTGTTTGTGTTTGTTTTTTGACGTTGGGGTCCATGCTCTGTTCTGACAACAGTGAAAGCAACAATTTATTCTTGTGAGATTTGGGGCTAAAAATGTCTATGGATCCTATGCAATTTCCACCATTTTGTATGATGGAGCTTTCCTTGAACTAGCTATTGTCACAAGATCTTTTGCCATGTTGGACCATGTGGAAACCATTCTGAAAGAGTGAGGCTCCTTCAACCTTTGTTTCTGACGTGGAATCAAGATCCTGATATTGAGCATAGATCCTGTTCCCTTCACTCAAAACACACAGCAAAATTTAGTTTGGGATTTCAATTGTGAGGATTGACTTAAAACCTCTCTCTTTCCATTATTTACAAATCACATCCCAGAGGCTGTTGTATGTGTGTTTGGGGTTTTTTGGAAACACTAGGAAAGTAATAACAGTAATCACAAAAGCACCACAGTTGGCAGAAACTCACCCCTTTATTGTTAGTCTCAGTGCGTGGTCCAAGATGACAAAAATCTCATGAGAACTGCTGCATTACAGAGAGCTCCATGATCTAAAAGGTGAACTTTCATGGGATATTTGGCTGAAAAACTCAGGAAAACAAATTACTGGTTGTATTGATGGGAGAGCCATCGCCTTAACCACTAGACCATACTTACTCTCTTACCAAATATATTTAATACCAACAAAATAGACCTCACCCTCAACTCTCTTCTTATCTTGGGTGTTCCTAAGGTTTTATCTTCATATCTCCACCTATTTCTATCTGCTTCAGAGAGACAGTCAGATCCTACATGAGCTTAGTTGGAACACATCAAGTTCTGATTTCAGGGAAAGCTCACAAAGGAGCTCTGCATTTCTCGGCACAGTCCTAGAACCTGACATCTGGTTACACATATTTTAGTACTAAACTATGAGACCCTTGAATGGCTCATAAGAGATAACCAGTATCAGGAACTGCAAAAAAGCAATAAAGCTAAGTGCTGTAGTAAAATGCATATCCAGAACAATTTTAAAAATTCCTTCAGCAAGATAGGTTCATATGAAGCAAAATGACTATTTCAGATGCTGAGATTGTGGAGCAATGAAGCGCCCAAAACCTCTTAGGCTCTTAGGTGTCAGATATACCACAATTTGGAGGCAAGTACTACAGGCGTTCCAGCAGGTAAGCCCGGTGGGCCATATCTGTGGTGGGTTACAATAATCACTCAGACACATGGCTAGAGCAATTATATTTTACTAGGGCTGGCAAGAAAGTAAGTGAGGGCAGTTCTTGTTCGGGTCCCTGGGACAGGCCAATCAAGGGACAGGCTCTCAGGCCTAGTGCATAGGGTGCAGGCTCTGATCAACAAATAAGAGCGTGTGGGTTTCTTAGCCAGCTCAGTTAGTACCTCTCATTGGGTCCCCATTGCCTCCCACACTGCTCAGACACTGCTCCCACATAAGTCCCATACAAACTAGGAATTTAATAGTGTAGTCAACTAACCGATAAGCAAAAGCTTATAGGTTAATACTATAGACATACGCATTTCCCTCCCCCCTTGTCAGTAAATTTTTTAGCAGGCTGGCCAGCAGCCCAGCTCAGTCCTGGCTTGCGACGGGTGTGGGACCTAAACCCTGCTGCGTCTCTTCATTTAAAATGTATTAGGAGGCAGGCAGCCAGCCAGCCTGGCTCAGGCAGGGTCCGGGACCTACCCCCTTTGGAGTTCTGCATTTAAAGTATATTAGGAGCTGGGTGGGCAGACAGCCTGGCTTACTTTCAGCTCACGCTGTGTCCCGTGAGGGGAGCTGGGTTTTAAACTGGCTCCCCTCGCAAACCAGCTCTTGCCCAGTACCTTCGCTGCTGCCTCTATATAGAAGACAGCAGCATGGAGTTGTAGGGGCCTCCTCTGGAGTGGGGCCAGAGCACACTGGCTGCCAGCCACGCCCCCGGGGATTATAGAATAGTCGACTAACAGATAAGAATTCATGAGGTTACTCTGCTATTCAATGAACCGATATTTAACATCCCTCATACAAACCTGTACCCATATGTAACATCTGTCCAGGGGCGGATATAGGGCAGGGTGAGCGGGGCAGCCGCCATGGGCCCCGCACTTCAAAAAGCCCCGCGCAGGCGCCATGGTAAAGGGGGGCGCCCGCAAAATTGTGCTGCTCTGGGCCCCGCAAAATGGTCATCTGTTCCTGCATCTGTCCCACATGTGTCTCTATATACAGAGGAATTATTTCTGCCTCTTGGTTCAGGACTTTATTTCCCTAGCCAAGGTGAAGGGGATGAGAACTGGGGAGCATTTCCCCACCCCTGCACTCGGCTTGTCTGTTTAGAAAGGAAGTATTATTATCCATGGTTTAGAGATGGAGAACTGGAACTCAGACACAGACTCTGTGGCAGAGATGGGAACCAAACCCAGGCTCTCTCTAGTCCTAGGTTTGAGCCCTTGTCAAGAAGACCGTCCTTCAGCACTAGAGCAGCCATCCCCTGAGCAAAGCCCCATTACCCTGGTGCTTGTCTTACAGTGGTGTAAATATGGAGTCACTCTTTTTCTTTTCACCAGTCTGTGCCTGACTTGGCTCTCCCATATGCCACTGTTGTAATACCCTGCACATCAGTGGAATCCCTCTTGGTTTGCTTTGGTGTGAGAATAGAATGAAGATTTCACAGATTAATAGACCAGAAGGGACACTTGTGATAATCTAATCTGACCCGCTGTGTAACACAGATCAGAGAACTTCCCTGGAATAATTCCTACTGAAGAGTTTTTAGGGGAAAAAAAATCTTGATTTAAAAATTGTCAGTGATGGACCACTGTTGGTATATTGCTAATTGTTAATTACATTCACCATATTAAAAATGATCCCTTATTTCTAGACTGAATTGGCTTCCAGACTTTGAATGTCCAGACAATGACTTGCGTTATACTTTTCAGTACTAGATGGAAGAGACCATTATTACATTTTTGTTCCCAACACAGCTGCTTAGGGCATGTTTACACTAGGAAATTATTTAGAAATAACTACATTTGAAATAATAACTTCCAAAATAACTTTTTTGAAATAAGCTTATTCCCCAAGGAAAGCAGGAGTTCAAAATAACCATCCTGTTATTTTCAAAATAATGAACTTGGTAGTGTGAACGCTCCACTTATTATTTTGAAATAAGGGGGGTTATTTTGAAATAACTCCCTAGTGTAGATCAGGACTAAGAGACTGTAACCAAGTCTCTCTATGAGTCTGTCATTTTCTGTCTGTCTGGCTCTTCTCTGAACCCTCTCCAATTTATCAACATCTTTCCTGAATTGTACTCACCAGACACAACATTTGAGTGGTAATCAAATCAGTGTCAAATATACAGGTGAAAGAATCTTGCTGCTCTGCTTGAGATTCCTCTGTTTATACGTCCCAGGGTATCATTAGTTGTTTGGTCCACACTGGGAATTCATGTTTTGTCAGAGGAAGCTGTGAAGACCAAGACTTTAACATGGTTGAAAAAAGACCTAGATACATTCATGGAGAAAAGGTCCATCAAGGCTTATTAGCCAGGATGATAGGAATGGTGTCCCTAGCTTTTGTTTATTAGAGGCTGGGAATGGGTGACAGGTTCTGTTCATTCCCTCTGGCAATGGTCAGAAGACAGGATACAGGGCTACATGGACCTTTGGACTGACCCAATATGGACATTCTTATGTTCTTATGTCTAATTGACTATCCACCATGACCCGCCAATCTAAGTCCAGACTCTCTCCTGACTGAGCGCCGAGGAGTTACATCCCGTACCTGATAGTGGAATTGGCATTTCTATGCTTTGGGGTGGGGCACTGAGCCTTATTTCACATGTATTTCAGTATTTGGGAATATTTTCTGGCCTCTCTGTGGCTTATATGAGTTAGCTACACTGAAGGGGGAAAATATATGTATCCAGGAATTCGGGGTGAGAAGGGTTGGAAGAAGGCGGATGAAGGAGAAGCAAAAATGACACCAAATTAAAAGTAAATACAAATATTAACAATCATTCCCCTCACGGCCAATAGTCTACATGCCTAACAGTATAAAGAACACAGAGAGATATTTGGAGGGGAAAAAGGGACGTGGGAAGTGGGAAGAAACAACTTTCTGCTTCATTAATAAGGAACACTGCAAGAGGTCAGAGATGGAGTATCTCAAAAAGAGCAGTCCACATTGACAGGACTGGGAAAAGACTTCCTGACCTGATAGAAGAACAGAATTTGTAGCTTTCTTCACTTGTCTATTTAAAAGCTTGGGGAGGAGGGGAGGGAGGGATTTGTGCAGGGAGAAGGAATAGCCTGTTCTCTGATGCCTTGGGGCTTTTCTGTTACACACTTTAAAAAAAAATATTCCTTGGTATGGTGGGAGGAAAGGGAAAAAACAAAATACAATTCATACCTGCAGATAAACCACTGAGATTAAATATACTGTTACAACTGTACAATAGTTTCATGTCAGTGTATTCCCTCTTCTAAGTCTATGGGCATCTTACCCTTCCTAGACATTACAATTCATAACACATGAAAATGAAGAACTCGTGGAAACAGTTTCTTCCTCTATCAGAACAAATTTTCAGTGCCTACATCCAGTATTTAAAGGAGGCCATCCAGGTAATTAAAATATCTAGAAATGAAATGCCAACATTATTTATTTATTTTTAAAGTCATAATGGTTAGGAAAAGCAAAACCTTTATTCAGCAATAATATGTTTTACTTATCTGTGTCTTTGCGAGAGCGCGAAATAATTAAGGTTTGCCAAATAGAACGGGTCTACGGGTCTAGCTGTTTCTCTGCTCAGCAAGTAACTGAGTAAATAAGTTATGAATGTTAAGTTTTGTTTTGTGTTAAGTCTTAAATACTGTCATTATTTTAAAACATGATGCCTGTCACAGTGGTTTTAGCTAGAAGTCCAATGTACAAGGAAACAATTAATCATGTATAGATAAGAAAAAATAAAAAATAATTCAGTATTTGGCAGCACTCAGATTCCATTACATGATTTTTTTTTTTGTCATTTTCCTCTGGTTGCTGGAACTGTTTGAAACAGGGAAATAAATTGTTTGCAATTAAAATAGGGAAATAGCTGAAAGGATTGTTTCGATGATTATGTTAAAAAAATGTGTTCTGTCTGGAGAATTTTGACGTGAACCCAGCTCCCTAGTTTGTCATCTCTTGACATTGTTGCCTGAATTTTAATTGAAGCCTTCATTGTGGCTGCCTTCTCTGAGATCTAGCTCACATTTGCACTCTGCAGTGAAAAGGAACTTCTCAGATAAAAGATCTTCTCAGATAAAAAAACAGAAACGCAGAGACTAGAGGCCTCTCAGGTGTTCAGATACAATGGAGATGAGCACGGTGTAAGAGCCTATATGGAATAAAGTCAAATACAGTCCTACTCAGCAATAACTCTGAGGGGGCAGAAAATTGACTTTGCATGAGCAGAGGCTGGTGGCAGAGAGTAGGTCTCAAGTACAGTTCGATGGAAAATAAGGGACTTTTACCATTCATCATGGGGTGTGTTATGTGTCCTTTGCCAAGGGGCATCATGGGAGTTGTAGTCCAGCCTGAGGCTACGTCTAGACTGCATTCCTCTCTCGAAAGAGGAATGCAAATGAAGGACATTGAAAATGCAAATGAAGCGTGAATTTACAAATCTCATGCTTCATTTGCATAATCACATCCGAGTGCTTTTTTTGAAAAAGGGTTCTTTGAAACCCCCCCCCTTGCAGTCTAGAAAGGGTTCTTTCAAAAAAAAAACCCCTTTTTCGAAAGAACCCTTACTCCTGAAAAAATGAGGTTTAAAGGTTCTTTCAAAAAATGTTTTTTTTTTTAAAGAACCCCATCTGGACTGCATTTTTTTTAAAAACCCTTTTTCGAAAAAGTGCTCAGACGCGATTATGCAAATGAAGCATGAGATTTGTAAATTCACACTTCATTTGCATTTTCAATGTCCTTCATTTGCATTCCTCTTTCGAGAGAGGAATGCAGTCTAGACAAAGTGAGAGTCCAGCCTGTAGAAGAGAATGGAAGTATAAGACAAATGAAATGCTTCCAATGGGCTCCATAACACCATTTTGTCTGATCCAGGAAGCCTATACATAGACATTGAAAGAAATGAGGACAGGGATCATACCGCCCTTTAGATGCCCTTAGACCAGGAGCTGCAGAGGCTGTGTTTTTTGAGGGGAGAAAGTATCCTTTAAAAACTTTCTTGGATTCATTACATACGAGTCACAGGACTGTTTCCAAGAGTAAACGAGCTGTCTGTTGGCAGCACTGCACTGTGGATAGCACTGAAAGAAGTCAGAGTAATTGCACCTGACCATACACAGGGTGGGATTTTCAAGGCCATCAGGGGAGATTTGGTGGCCTAATTCTGAAGAAAAAAAAATAGGAATTGGACGTACAAGCCCCAACTTTTGGAATTGCAGCCATTAGTATGGAAGGGGGACAGTGACTCTTAGCTGCACGCTTGACTTCCTGTGTGAGCTTAGCCAAGTCACTTAGTCATTCTGTGCTTCAATTCCCCTTCTGTGGAATGGGGGAAGCAGTATAGCCCTACATCTTAGTAGTGTTGTGAGGATACATCTATTAATGTTTGTGATGTGGTGATAGATGCCATCCAAATGCTCAGGATTCATAAATAAACAAAGCAAAATAAAACATTCTGATCAAATCAGTGGGGCCGCCTTTTGCCCTCACCTTGAACTATGCAGCCCAGAAGCTCTGGTTTAGCTTGAAGATTTTTGGTCATGAGGTAACGTTATTAGGTACTAAGAAATGATCACCTCAGCTGCCTGAACATTTTAAACACCATACTTTATTTTTCTCATAGGGAAATTTGGCAAAAAGGCACCGGGCTTTCATGGAATTCTTTTTTCTTCATGCAGCACACAGTCAACATGTGGAACTCCATGCCAGAGGATGTTGTGAAGACCAGGACTTTAACAGGGTTCAAAAAAGAGCTAGATCAATTTATGCAGGTTAGGTCCATCTATGGCTATTAGCAAGGATGGGTATAAAAGGTGTCTCTAGCCTCTGTTTGTCTGGAAATGAATGACAAGAGAGGGACGATGTGATGATTACCTGTTGTGTTCACTCCCTCTGGGGCATCTGGCATTGGCCACTGTTGGCAGACAGGGTACTGGGCTAAATGGACCTTTGGTCTGACCCAGTATGGCCGTTCTTAGGGTCTTATGAAGTGATGAGCAATGATAAGAGTGCAGCATTTTCCTTATGTAAGAAAAGGTGCTGTGGAAACAGCACTAAAATATTATCTGGGTAATAAAATATGGTAATGTGTAAAGGGATTATGGTTCTGGGCAGAAAAGATTTGGAATTCACCATTTCTGATGGAGAAGGTCAGTATCTCAAAAGGATCCTTCCCCTCGTCTAGGTGGACAGTAGAGATGTTGACTGATAAAACCAGCCCCTTCCTTCCTCATGAATGGAGTGGGAGGTTTCACCACCACAGGTATTATCATTTCCTAGACGTCTCATGTCCCACTTAGGGCAGTCCAGCTCTTCCTCCTTGTTATAGTGCTGGGGCACTAAGAATGCTGGGTGTGGAGGAGATAGAAGATATGTGTGCCCTCCTGCTCTAAAAGCTCACATTTCTGGTTATGCAATACTTGCTGAAACACTACAGTAGCTCTATATCTGAACTTCGCACAGTTGATATATCACAAAATCTTAATTCCTGAAAATTGTGATGCTTATGAATAAATGTACATAAGCCAAGAAAGAGCTAGTGGACTTTATATTAAGGGTGATGATAAATGACAGTCTACTGAATGATGGGAAGACATCTAATGACATTCCTCAAGGACCAATGTTGGGCCCCGCTTTATTTGCACTTATGATTTGTAATCAAGAGCCAGTAGCACAGTTATTAAATTAATGGATGCTACTAAATTGGGAGGTGTTGCAAAAACTAGCAGAGTGAGTGGAATAATAGAAAAAGGATCTTTGTAACATCGGGATGACAAGAACTGAGATTCAAATTTGTACCATGAGCTAAAAATTAACTTGAACACTGATGTACAATGGGGAGGAGATATCCCTACATCATTTCCTTTTCTACTACTACTTCCTGGAAAACACTTCACAGATTAGACACAAGTTTGTAACACAATGTGAGATAGTAGCAAAATAGGTTGGTGCAATTTTGTTCACATAGACAAAGATATGGCAGAAGAATGGAACTGTCCCCATGTATAGCACTGTTAGGCGACTCAGAGGGGTAGGCATGTTAGTCTGTAACATTAAAAACGGGTAGTCCCGTGGCACCTTAGAGACTATCAAAAAATATACATAGTATCACGAGTTTTTGTGGGCAAATCCCACTTCTTCAGATGAGCTGGAAAGTGGGTTTTGCCCATGGAAGCTCATGATACTATATATATTTTTAAACTTAAAAAACAAGAAATGGCCTGGTAGCACTTTAAACAAAACATGGTGATGGTATCATGAGCTTTCGTGGGCACAGCCCACTTCTTCAGATGACCGGTCATCTGAAGAAGTGGGCTCTGTAGACTAACAAAACATGTAGATGGTATCATGAGCTTTTGTAGACAAAGTGCTACCAGACCATTTCTTGTTTTTTAAGTTTATCCTGTACAGACTAACTCGGTTACCCCCTGAAGCTTCCATATATATTTTTAGTAGTCTCTGAGGGTGCGTCTACACAGCAGGGCTTACCTTAAAATAAGCTATGAAAATTGTCAATTGTATAGCTTATTTCAAAATGGAGAGTGTCTACACAGCACTGATCTTGAGATAGAGCACTCTTCCTCCGACTTCCCTTACTCCTCGTACAATGAGGGTTACAGGAGTCGGAGTAAGAAGTCTACCAGCTTGACATTATTTCAACATTATTTTGAAATAACTGTCTGCTGTGTAGACGCAGACTAAGGGTATGTCTACACTACAGTGTTATTTCGAAATATCTAATTTCAAAATAGTTATTTCGAAACACCTTATTTCGAAATAACGCGTCTACACACAAAATGCATTTTGAAATAGCATTTTGCTATTTCAAAAGAGTGCGTCCACATTGATTGGATGCTGAATCACATTTAAGGCCAGCTGAAACCGGTTCCAGCAAAGCATCAGGTCAGGAGTTACTTTGTGTGGCTGCTGCTTGAGGCTATCTGAGGCCTGTGCTTAAAGGGACCTCCCTGGACAGCCGGTTCTCAGGTTTTCCTACTTGCTTGCCTGCCTCGCTGAGGGACAGCAAAGCATTTTTTTCTCTGCGTGCTCTGATTGCCCTCACTCAGGACACCACAGCACTCTGCACCATGGAGGCGGAGCTGCCCCTGGGCACTCTGGTGCTTCTTTTGGATGTGTTGCTGCAAGCTTGGCAGCACTTTCTGGAGGCTGCCTCGCAGCATCTGCTGCAGCCCAATGCCCAAGCTGTCATCCGGACCCGCCTGGGGTATGTGGAGGAGCAGCTGCAGCTCCTGGATGCCAGCATGCCCTGCCGCATCTGGCATCTGGACACCAGCAGTGACTGGTGGGACCACAACGTCCTGGAGCGCTAGGGAGACCAACAATGGACCCAGAACTTCAGGATGAAGAAGGACACCTTCATGGAGCTCTGTGAGTGGCTCGCCCCTGCTCTGCAGTGACAGGACATGCACATGAGGCCCACCATTCCCTTCCAGAAGTATGTGACCATCGCCCTTTGGAAGCTCTCCACACCGGATAGCTACCGATCCGTGGGGAACCAGTTCGATGTGGGGAAATCCACCGTCGGAGCGGTGCTCATGCAGGTATGGCAGTCTCTGGCCACTGTGCCAGGAGAGGGGGTGCAAGTAGAGGATGGGCTGCCCTAGGAAAAAGCGGGGGAGGTGGTGCAAGTCCCCTCCATGGGAGGGTTTGTTCTGTCCTGCCCACACTGTGGACTGCCTGCGGTGGCCAGAATTTCAGGGAGGGTTGCTCCTGAGGAGTGGGGGCGCGGGGCAGTGGCGGGGAAGGAGCACACTCAGCCACCCTGGCACCTCAGTGACTCGGTTTTGTGTGTCCCTCTGCAGGTGGTCAAGGCCATCAATAGAGTGCTGCTCCGCAGAGTCATCCGCCTTGCCAATGTCTACGCAGTCATCGAGGGGTTTGGCGCCCTGGGCTTCCCCAACTGCGGGGAGGGCTATCGATGGGACACACATCCCCCATCCGTGCCCCGGACCACCAACCCTCCCTCCATATCAACCACAAGGGATACTTTTCCTTTATCCTGCAGGCTGTGTCTGACCACCAGGGCCACTTTGTGGAGATCAGTGTGGGCTGGTCCGGCAAAGCACACAACGCATGTGTGTACCGCAACTCCTCCGTTTGCCAGAGGCTGCATGCCAGGACTTTCTTCCCCAACCGCCACATCAGTGTCAGGGATGTGGACATGCCTGTGTGCCTGATGGCGGATGTGGGCTATCCCCTACAATCCTGGCTCATGAAGTCCTACATGGGACACCTCAACCTTCCCCAACAGGCATTTAATGCCAGGCTTGGCAGGGCCCACATTGTGGTGGAGGGGGTCTTTGGCCGGCTGAAGGCCCATTTTAGATGCCTTCTCACAGGGTGGCAGCATGCTGTGTGATGCACAATTTGTGCAAGAGGAAGGGGGAGGCTTTCCTGCCAGTCTGGATGGCAGTGGCCATGCTCTTGGCTGGCCTGTACATGCAGCCCTGCACAGCTGCCAGCTGGGAGGCCCATCAGGGGGCTGTCCATATCCGGGAGGCCCTGCGGGAGAGCTTCCACCTGGAGGAGGACTAAAGTCTCACTGGTCTGCCCCACTGGGGGCTTGTGCCTCATTCCAGCCTCACATCCTTCCACTTACCCCTCCCTAACCCCCCTTCCTGATGTACAATAAAGACACATGTGCTGAAGAAAACAAACTCTCTTTATTGAACAAAACTGGGATGGGGGGGGAATGAAGGTGGGAGAGGGGCGGGGTAAACCTGGGAGGAGGGAGCTGGAAGGGGGAGGCAAGGGGAGGAAGGGGGAGGAGAAGCTCAGGGTTGGGGGTCTTGCCGGCCCACTGTCTCCAGCGCTGTGGGTGCGAGGCCTCGGTGTCCCTGCTGGGGGGGGGGCGGGAAGGATAGGGAGGACGGGGAGGAAGAAGTGGGAGAGGGAGCAGGCATGGGAGGAGGAGTGGTAGCTGGGGAGGCAGCAAGGGCTGGAGCAGCAGGAGGCAGCAATCTCTGCACCAGGGTTTGCAGATGGTCGCAGATGGCACGGCCCTGGGCAAGCAGCTCCCACCCGCTCTCCCACCAGAGCTGCAGGTCTTTGTGCACCCAGTAGTCCAGGGTGCGGTGCAGACCTCGCAGTATTCGCAGGTGCTGCCGCTGGTACTCCTCCTGCTTACGGGTCAGCCTGCTGAGTGCCCAGGTGAGGGAGGAAGCCCTGGGTGGGGTGGTGCACCCTGCACTCACAGCTGGTACGGCTGTGAACAAACAAGAGAGGTGGTCAGTTATCCTTGGGGACACAGTGGGTGAAGCCCAGCCCCCCTGAGCAAGGCGAGGATGACAGTTCTCCGCACCATCAGAGCCGATGTGCAAGCACAGAGGCCATGTTTGGGATGTCCTGCTATCCCTGGGAGTGGGAGCTGGCCTGGGAGTGCACCCATGAGTGCACCACCCATGTGGTATGGTTCTGTGGGGGGTGGGGAGAGATGTCCCCTGCCTCTGTGTAGAGGGGGCTTGTGGAGGGAGGGCGTCCTGCTGTGTCCCACCCCAGGGTCAGGAGCACGTCATGTGCCTTCATACATACACGTGTGTGGGTAACAGGCCACAGCCCCTGTGTGGCAGCCAGCTGAGGACACGTGCCCAGGGGTGGCATGGCACACGCACAGGTTGCTGCGTGAACTGTGGCCAGCAAGGCCCATGCAAGCGGTCCCTGGTCTCCCTCCCGCCCCCGCCCCCGCCCCCGCCCCTGCATAAGGGGACAGTGAAGGCACTCACATGTTGTTTCCTCCCCGCCTTGGACGACACCGGCGACAGGCTCGCTGGGACGGCTCAGGGGCCCTGGCTGTGTGGCATGCTCCCTCCAGGCTCCTGGGGCTCCTGGCCATCCTCTTCCTCCTCCTCCTCCGTGCCCTGGTCAGGGCCCTCTGCCCCAGAGCCGATGACCAACTGGAGGGCACAGACATCCCGCCCCCCGGATGCGGTCCAGGGCATCAAAATAGGGGCAGGTGTCTGGGTCTGCCCCTGTTTGGGAGCTGTTCCCTGTGGCCCTGTTGGTTTTCATCTGAACCTGCTCCTGGGTTCGGATGTGGCCTTCGGTGGCCCAGCTGTCAGCCATGCGGCTGTAGACATCCACGTTCCTCCATCTAGTGGAGATCACGGACATTGCAGGCCTCCCTCCAAACCTCAGTGAGGTCCCTGATCTCCACACTGGACCAGGAAGGCACCCACCTTCTCTGGCTCCTGGCAGGCTTCTGGGAGTTCGCAGACTGGTCCTGGGGAGCGGTGGAGGGCTGGCTGCCAGTGGCTTGCTGGCTCATGCTGCGGCCTGGCTCAGGGTCAGCAGCAGAGTGGCTCTGGTCTAGCAGGCCTCGTGTTAGCCACAAAAGACCGTAGCCAGACTCTACCCCTTTAAGGGCTCTGGGAGGGGGAGGGAGGAGCAGAGTTTTCCTGTTTGTGCCCAGAGTGGCCACCAGGGCACCCTGGAAGGAGCAGGAGGCCCCCTATTTCGAAATAAGCATCTACACAGAGCTTATTTCGAAATAGCAATTTCAAAATAGGCGCTATTCCTCGTGGAATGAGGTTTGCCAATTTTGAAATAAGCCCTCCGCTATTTTGAATTAATTTCAAAATAGCAGTTGGCTCGTGTAGATGCTAGTACAGTTATTTCAAAATAACGTCTCTTATTTTGAAATAACTTTGCTGTGTAGACATACCCTGAGGTGCCACAGGACTATTCTTTTTTTTTCTGTTAAGGAGAGACATGGAATGCTACAGGAAAGACATGTCACATCACTATCAGGAAGATACTGTTTAAGTAGGGATGAATTCACCCCCCTACGGAGATAACTCCAAAGCTGCATCAATGAGACAAACGTAAGTTCCACATTGCAGGTCTAATCCTCTGAGGAATCAAAACTGATTTTGCATGGCATTTAGGCACCTAAAGATGCAAATAGGTGCCTACTGGGATTTTTAAAAGTATCCAACCTGAACTTCTAGGTTCCCACCCTGCTTAGCAGCTTTTGAATTTCCCAATAGACATCTACCCTCCATCCTTAGCCACTTCTGAAGATTTTAGTCTTCAGAGTCTCATTGACAGTGATTGACATTTGGGCTCTTAAGTACCTAAATCATTTTTGAAATTGAGATTTAGGCATCGAATTCACATATGTTTTATGTGGCTAGGGAATTGGTTTGTTTTCTGTGCAGAGTATCTTTAAATGGCTACATCTTCTTCAGGAGAAGCTGAACTTTTGTGAGGTAGATTCAATAGAGCATATTGAGGAGTAAACGCACATTATGCTGTCTCATTGAGACTGGACATGTATCCTTTCTTGTCTGCCTTTTTCCTCAATCTGAAGAAAGAGCCATTCAAGCTAAAAATTTGTGCTTTTCCTTTCTGTATTAAAAACCTACTGGGAACTTTATGATGTTTCAGTGAGGGGAGAAAGATAGTCTTATGGTAAAGGGTTGACTGGTTTGGCTATGTCTATACTACAAAGATCAGTCGGAAAAAGAAACGCAATTTGTGATACGCAAATTGCTTATCTGTTTCCGATTTACTTCCGAAAGAGGCTTTTCTGAAATTTGTCCCGTCTACACGGGGCTAAATTTTTGGAAAAAAAACCCTCTTTTGGAACATCTCTTCCTCCTCGTGAAACTAGGCTTACAGGGATGCCAAAAAAAGCGCCCGCTTTTCCAACATTTTTTTCAGAAAAGCGGACACATTCCTTGGTGTCCCGGAAAAGCTCTGCACTCCAGATATAGGCAAAATGTTTGTATTTAATTCCTGGCTCTCTCACTCACACGCTATGACCTAGGGTAAGTTCTAGCGGGTTAGCTTCTTGACCCCACTGAAGTCAGTGGGAGTTTTGCCATTATCTTTAACGAAGCAAGCATTTCACCCATTATCTCGGGGGTGGGGTTGGGGGAGAAATTTCAAACAGTAGATAAGTGACCATCTACCATTTAAATTCAAATATGCCTTTGAAAATCTCCATCTCTCTTTCTCAGCTCCCCAGCATGCAGATAATTTCATGAAAATTGGTGATGCTGTGGCAAGGGGGGCCGGATTAATCCTGAGTGCAGAAGAGACAAAGAATCCCAAGAAGGGGAGTCAGAGTGAGTCAGGGAGCTTGTTCCAAATATGAGGAAATGCAGAGGAGAAGATTCTTAAACCAGCAATGGTGCAATATTTCGTGGGGATGAAGAAGGAGGTGTGAAAAATGAGTGGAAGGTACAAAGCAGAAAGCAGAGAGGGGTGTGTGGGTATCATTTAATACAAGCAATAACTATCCCTCAAATATCAAGTGTTTACCTACGATCTATTGAATAAAACCCTACGCAGGTGATGTCCTTTCTGCACTCATCTTTTTGTAGTTTTTTTTTATTTCATTTTATTTTTAAGTTACTTCTTAATGAAATTAGAAATGTTCTATTCCTCTTTATTTCCATTGTAATGAACTGTAAAAGAATTGGGAGAAAATCTTGTTAGGCACGCCCCACTTTATATTATGGAGAAAGCAAATCCATGCTGTGTAATGCACCTCAGGTTCAGCTTATCCCCCAGGAATCCGGGCAAAACAGAGCCTTGTTCCCACATGAGAACTGAACTTCTAGATAGCGTTTGTGCAAGGGAGGGACACTTGTGTGACTGAAAGGTAACCGTGCTAGAGTGGTGCTATCGCAGGAGCGGGCAATAAGTTTTGAAGGGGGCCACTTTACGAATTTTGGAAGTGGTCGCAGGCCACCAGGAAGGGGAGGGGCTTTGGGTGGAAGTAGACTTTGCATGCTCCCCCGCCCACAGACCCTGACTGGCCGGGGGTGGGGGAGCCGGTGAAGTCTTTGTCTCCCACACCTGCCTTGCCAGGAGCGTGCAGTGCCTAAAGAGAACCATCAGCTGTTTTGAATAGCTGGCAGTTTCCTCTAGATGCTGCATGCCCCTGGCAGCAGGAGGAGACTTTGCGTGCTCCTCCAGGCCAATCAGGTCTTGGAGGTGGGGAAGCACGCAAAGTCTCTCACCTCCTGCCCTGTCCTACCAGGGGTGCATGGTGCCAAGAGGGAACCACCAGCTATTTTGAACAACTGGCAGTTCCCTGTGGTGCCGTGTGCTCCTGGTGGGGGGAGGAGACTTTGTGTTCCCCCATCCCCAGGTCTTGATTGGCCTGGGGGCAGGGGAATGGCAGGGCAGCTGCAGGCCAGATCAAAAGGCTTGGCAGACTGAATTAAGTCCATGGATGCTGTCTTGCCCACCCCTTTGCTATGGGCTAGTACACTAGCAAGCCTAATAGCAACAGGAGTATTTTTTTCTACAGGAACTCCTTACAGAGGGCCTTTTATGCTTAGACAAAAAAATCTATACTAAATTCTTTTAAAATCTTGCTGCTTTGTTATTGTTCTTTATATCTGTGTCCAGAGGGAGATGCAGCAACTGTGGTTTATGGAACACAGCAGAGATGTGATTCAATTAGTCCACTTTCGACAACAACATCAAGAAAAGTTGTCAAGTTTAGAAAGGCCTTCAACTCGGCTACTGAGGGATTTTAAATGCATACTTAAAATGTAACAATTGGAATTTTTAATCATCCTTAGTGCTTCTCAACTTTGCTAGCCAAACATCTCCAAGAGTTTTACTTAGAAGAATATTGTCACATTATCCCCATTTTGCAGATGACGATATGGAGGCACAGAGAGATTGAGAATGTTACTTATGGTCACACAGCAAGGCTATGTCTACACTGCAGGGAAAAGTCGGAAAAAGATACTGCAAATTGCCAATCTTTTTTTCCACTTTTCTTCCGAAAGAGGCTTTTCCAACATTTCGCCCTGGGGCTGTCATCCCCTATTGATGGGCCTAATAGACTACTAATTTACATTCAAACAGCTGTGCATCTTCCAATAGAGCATCCCAAACAATGAGACACACACGACGCCCTCACGTGTAACTGTTATTATTCACCATTTTACAGATTGGTAAACAGAGGCATCTATCATTTTTAGCTTTTGTAAATATAAATGTGAATAGGTATTGGTAGAGTCCTGGATTGGGGGTAAGGGGGTTACATTTCAACAACATTTAACATGTAGCAATTTATCTAGGTTAGATAAATGTCTATCAGGCATGGTCTAGACAGTGTTTGGTCCTGCCATGAGGGCAGGGGACTGGACTCGATGACCTCTCGAGGTCCCTTCCAGTCCTAGTATTCTATGAGTCTATGAACATAACATTGCAAATTATTTGATTAGTTACATTTTGAATGTGCACCTGAAGTTATGAATGTGCATGTTATAAAGAAATATAAACCACTTGACAGCTCTCAGATATGAACAGCTTTCATCTGTTATTTAACTGAGTTCATATGTGACATAGATGTGAAACTTTCATAGCGCGTTGCTCGCTCTTCAGCAAACCAGTCTTCTAATAATGTATCTCTATTTATATCTATATCAGGAACAAGAATCTAAGGGTATGTCTAGACGACGGAGCCATGTAGATGCGTTCACTAGACATAGGAGAATGAAGCAGTGATTTAAATAATCTCTGCTTCATTTACATCGAAATGGCCGCAGCGCTGTGCTGATCAGCTGTTTGGCGGCACAGCGCGATAGTCTGGACGCGCTGTGGTCGACAAGGGAAGCCTTTGTCAACCGCTCCAGTAAACCTCATTTCACGAGGCATAACGGAGCGGTCCCTTGTCGACCGTACTGCCTCCAGACTACCGTGCTGTGCCGTCGATGGAGCCATGTAGTCTAGACATACCCTAAGGGCCCTACCTTTCAGTCCTCCACATTATCTGATGTGTAAATAAGACAGTGCAGTTAGATATATGCAAAATTTCCCAATTGGCATATACAAAATAGATTGTAAATAACATTGTTGAATGACTGAACCTTAGTGAGTCTGTCCTATAAAATGCAATCAATAACAATACATGTTCTGCTGTGTTTCTTAAGCATCTTACACAATTCTGTCACAGGGTTCAAACTATCTATGGAAATGTTTCTCATTCTCTGTTGAATTCCATGAAGTTTTAGAGCAATTTATGTAACATCATCTCTCTGGAAACACATTCATTTAACCCCCATTAAATTCTATAGGACTTTTCCATAAGGGCATGCTTTTATAGTACTTTGCATTTAGGGAACCACTTTCATTAGAGAGTTTTCATATGCTTTTATATGCTTGCAAAACATTCATTGTCATGAGTAAATGTTATATGAGTAGTTCAATTCAGATGAGTTGACTTTCAGTGCTTAAGAATTAAAGGGACAACTTAACTGCCACTCTTCTGTCACAACACATATTCCCTATTGTTGTAGTTAACTGCTAAGATTAGTATTAGTGAGATCAGATTTTATTGCCTTTATGTTTGTGCACATTTAGCAGCACGATGAGTATAATCCCAATTTCTCTTGGCTAGTCAGTTGTATCTTTGGCTCTTTCCAGTAGTAAAAAGAAAGGAAAAAAAAGTTGTGAATAGAAAATCCATGAAAACAGCAGGACACTTTGGGTACATCGACACTGATATCTAAAGTCGTGTTAAGATATGCACATTCATCTACATTAATTGCATAGCTGAAGTCAAAGTACCTTAACTTGGCTTTTGGCGCTGTCCACACAACAGGAAGTTTAAGGAAGAATAATCTCCCTTTGACATCCCTTGCTCCTTCTGAAATGAGGGTTGGCATAGGAAGCCCGTTACTTTGAAATTATTTCAAAATAGCGGGCTTGCTGTGTAGACACAGACTTTGTTATTTCGAAATAATTGTGCTGTGTATACATAGCCTTGGCGGCAGATGTAATTCCTGAAACTACATGAAACTGTTTTGCGGAGGGGATTGTTGTACTGGACTTCAAGTTGGCATTGTACTTGAAGCCACACAATGCCTTTATGTCCACAATTGTGTAGAAAGGATGAATGCAGAACAGAAATTGTAAGGACCTGATTGTCGAGACCAGTGTTTCTCAAAGTGGGTCACAGATCCGCTTTGGGAAAGCTGCTAGCAGGCCTACTCTGCTTTGTTTACCTAAAGGGTCCATAGCCATGGAACCTGGTGGCTCCCAGGCCCCACCACTTCCCTCAGGTTCCCTTGGCTGTAGACAGCGAACCTGAGTCAATGGAAACCACAAGGTTCCGTAGCTACAGACTCTATGGGCACACATAATGGTGTGGGTCCATCATCCGCTTTCCCAAACTGGGCCCACAGCCCACTTTGAGGAATACTGGTCCAGGGCACTGAACAGCAGCTCCCATTGATTTCAGCTGGAGTCTCAGGCACCCATTACCTTTGAAAACCACACCCCAAATGACTTGGCTAGAGCAAAACCACAACCACCAGGATCCCCTGGCATGCTGTATTGGGCTGTAACCAATTGTGTGAAATAAGGAAAAGGAGCCATTGGAAGTCAGAGTTGATTGAGAATTTTCCAGCAAAGGGCTGGATTTACAAAAGGTTTTAGGTGCGTAAAGGCCACATTAGGCACCTAAATCCCAGAATCAGGCCTTGGCAGGATGCCCCAAACTCTGGCACAGCTGCCAAGTTCACTTGGCAGCTACATTTTCTGCAATTAAATTTCCTTATGTGCCCACATTTCTGCCTCTGAGCACATGCATTGCTTCCCCAGACACCTAAGCCTCAGAGCAATGCATGCACCAGGTGTTTGGCCACCTATCCCACCCAAGGGGGCAAACCAGATAAGGTCCCTATAGGTGAGCTTACACAAAGCAACTGGGGGACAAGGATGAGTTCCCCCCCTACTCACTGGAGATGAGAGAGAACTTTGGCTCAAATCTCCCATCTGCCTGAGGGAGGAGAAGAGATTTGAACTAGGATCTTGCACTTTTGAAAATCCCAAATCTTGCAATGGGTAAGAGGGTGAGACTAGATGACCTTTGAGGTTCCTTCTAACTCCATGTTTGTATGGTTCTCAAAGGAGCACCATACCCATTGTGCTAGGTCTGCTGCTAGGGAGAGATTTCTTTTGTCTCTTCTGTTTAAGCAATTCCAAGGTGGTGAAAAAATTAAAAAATCATTGGAACAGTAGGACTGATTCCTGGGTCACCCATCTCCCATGTGAGTACTCTAACCACTAGGTTATGTAATCCTTTGGACCAACCAGACCAGGTAGGTAGCACACTGAGCTGGAAAGTAGTGGATGACTTTAATTTTACAATTATTTGTTTGTGAGCCACACCCCAGAGGTGTGTTCTACAGAGAAAAGCAGGATTACTTTTGTAATTAAATGATTTTGGGGGGGCGGGAAAGAGTCAGATTTGACACATTTCAAATCAATGTGTTTTAATTGAAGTTGTGCAAATGTTTCCTATTGGCATTTCTGCAAAAAATCCAGTTTCCCTGTTTCCAAATGGAAGGTAGTGGTATTTAATTAAAACCAAGTAGCCAATATTTGTATTGACTCAAAGAGGGTTTTTTATGATTTATTTTCAGTTTGTGGAAACTAAACCTGAGATTTTATTTGTCCACTTACTAACACGTCTTTTTTACAGTGTCTAGCATCATGAGATCCAACTTCTTCATTGCATTTCGAAAGTGATTGGAAGGCAATGGAATTTGTTTTCTGAAATCATTTTGGTGCTTTTGCAAATCTCACTCAACGATATTATTTTTTTATGATTAATAGTTAATCTCACACTCATTTGATTCAAAAGGAAGACTGCCATTTAATTTAATAGATCCTGGATTATGCCCTTCATGAAAAACCAAAATCAAGTGTTTAGTTCAGGATCCAACCCCTACTGAAACAAGTAATTGTCTTTCCAGTGACTTCTGTGGGTTTTCAACCAAGCCCTAAAGTCCTGATACAGTAAAACTCTTAAGCCAATGCTTAAAATTAAGCACATTCTGAAATTCTTTTCCATTTTGGGGCCTAAAATTCAGCACAGATAATAGATGGAACAGCTCCCTAGTTTCCCTCTACAGCTCCTCTTTTATTGAAAGGGATTGTGCTGTGATTCAAGTGGAAAGCAGGAGCCAAATTTGTATAAATGAAAGTTACTTTCCCATCCCTTTCCTAGGGGAAGGAACATGGGCTAGAGTTATGGGTCTACAAATTTGCAAAAGAATACTATGAAATATTTGGTTAGGCAAAATGGAATTACATTTGATTTATCTTTACAAGCCCTGAATTATTGTGTCTTTGCAAAGATTGCAGAAGTATATTACATGGCACTGAGGGAAAAAAGCCCTCAAGAACTTTGTACAAGTTGTAAGAGAAGATAGCCAAAAGGAAGCTTTAGATTTCAGTTACAATAGAGCTGCTATTGCTGACAGATGACAAACTAGGGATTGTGAACAATGTTAGAATCTTCTAATGTTATAGATTTTAACATCATTATCAATGCATTCATTTCAGCTATATGCCATTTTAATTGTATGCAGCTTATTTCTATGTTTTATAGAGCTATCTCTGCAACAAGAAAATGAAAACAACAAAATGAAAATGAAAGAATTATGCTAAGGAATCTTCTGAATCAGTTTTTCTACTTTATGCATGATTCATTTTTTCTGTGGTGCTTTTATATGGCTGGTTATTGCACGTCAACAGCTTGTCTTTGTTATTCCAGTTATAAACAGAAGACCCACAATCTGAAGATTGCCAACTCCAAGCATTTAACACTCATGAGTCAAACCCCCAACAATCTAAAAACATACTTGTAATCATTAGGGGTTTTTTTTTTAAATAAGAGTTGGGTTCTTGTTCTTTGGCTTCTTGTTCTGTAGAATATCCTTGGGTTATTTTATCTCTGTAACTGCAAGGGCTAAAAACTTACATTTTTATTAATGAGAGCAGAGATTCCCAGATTATCACATGCCCCCTGGAACTGAGCCTTTAGGAAAAACACAAACTATTGTGAGACTTATGATAAATTCTCATGCTTCAGGGCTTCAGCTGTATACTTTACAAGGATCAGGAAGTATTTTTTTTAAATAGGATCCTCAGATGGCACATAGAATCCTCTGTTTTCAATGCTTAGCTCAGTATGTGTCTTGTTTACATGCTCACAATTCAACTGATCCTTAGATTTCAGATCAGGAAGGAATTTACATTGGGAAGGAATTTGGGTGGTTTTTTTTTTTCAATCTTCTGGAGCATGAGGATTGGCACACCTGCTAGGAACATCTGAGCATGTATCATCAAATCCATTCCTTGCCATATCAAGGGTTTGCATATATGTAGCACACAACAGTTTAGTCCCCTCAGGACAGAAATGCTTTAGTCTAACACAGGTTATTGGACTCAGCTCATTGGTAACCAGGTGAAATGTAAAGGCCCAAGATATACATGAGGTATGGAGCTAATGTCCGTAATGACTTTAAATTACAGTTGGCAACACTGCATTCTGAATGCATTTGTTCACATGTGGGGGATTTCTGGATTTTGTGCCTGATGCTTTATGCCTTGATCTTGCATATATAAAACTCTTAAACCTGTTCTCTGGGAGTGATCACCCTGAAGTTGCTCCATTGACTTCAGTGCCATCTAGAGAAGAGTGAGACCCTCTCTTTCCATAGAAACAGGCTCTTCATCCTCCTGAAGAGAATTCGCATTTGAACTAGGAAACAAATCCACCGGCTCCAATAAGGATCACAAAAAGCCACAAATTTAACAAAATCAATGGAAATCACAGGAGTTGGAAATTACGGGCAAGTACTGGGAATTGACACCCATTGGCTTTAATGGAGCAGTGTTCCAAGACATGTCCAGCCATCCGCAATGGGCAATATTCAGGCTGGAATAAAGTGGGGAATTCTACATTCTATTATATTCATGATAATAGATCAGCACCATCTCTGAGTGCATTACATCACGTGACTCATATCTGCCATATTTTTTGGGGGGGGAGTCTTCAGCCTCTCTCCATGGGGAAAATTGTGTATGCAATGGAGTGCTTTGCTTTTGTAGCTTTTTCTCTTCTGTGTGCATGCTGCTCTGTGTTTAGACTGGGGGAAAAAAGGTCTAAGAAGTGCACTTTGAACTTTAGAGTGAAAGGTGATGAGGTTTGTGATGGACCTTCATCCTTGGGGAAGTTGTTCCAGTCTTGGGATAGCCCTTCTCCCCCCAAGAAAGCTCTGCTATCTGCACAGATCAGCTTTCCCCTTCTTGCTCGCCACTCTGCCAGAGGTGGAGAGGTGTTGACCATGGTATTCATCTCAGAGCTTTAAGTGATCTTTTAGATATCCTGGGACGAGGCCATCGAATGCCTTGAAGATAGTGACTGAGATGTTGAATTTCTCTCAGTGGTCACAGGACTAAGTGTACAGATGGAGACATGGCGGAGCCAGGAGGAAAGAATTCTATTTCCTTCCCACTTCTGAACCCCAAGACTGCCCTGCCAGGGCTGGCCCACAACATTTTGGCACCTGAGGTGGGGCGCTCAAATGATGCTCTCATGCCCCCTCACTTGGACCAAAACTTTGAAAGGTCTCAATTCTCTGGGTCCTAGTGGTGCCCCTCCTCGCCTCCCCCAACACAGTCTGGCACCTGAGGCGGCTGCCTCAATTCGCCTCATGGTAAGGCCAACCCTGTGCCCTGCGCATAGTTCATTAAACACGGGAGGAATCTGACCCTGCAGGAGTGCTTGTGTCTTACCACAGACATGTCTCCCTACCATGTTCCATCATTGTCCTCCTCCTAAGGAGTATTTTGCAGATCAACTTGCTGCATGTGCATTTAAAGCTGAGTTTGTTGCCTCCTTGGCTGGATATGCACCAAGAGGCCTATTTGATTGGAATTGTGCATCCTATCTCAGCCACCTTAACACCCAAGAAGGTTCATTGTGATAAGTGTTATTACAGAGGTCACTACTGACATTAATAATCATTAGCTATTAATAATGATTGCCACACGCAGCCAGAAATACAAACAGACCACCCGCTTTCCCCTTCACAATTCATTTCTTTCTTTGTTCTTCATCGTACAACGAAATAATTGTCTACCACTTGTGAGAGTCTTTCCTCCTGGGTGGAGTGCTTCACTGTATGCTTAACCAGTAGCTAAACCAAGAGACTAGAAGAGGTTTTAATAGTGCTTACACTAGACTCTCAAGGATGGAGTGTGGCCCCAAGTAAATAAGACAGAGCCGTAGAACTTAGAGTATATTCTATGTTTTTCACTATAATGAAAAACCCACTGCTGGTCCATGCCAGCTGAATTGGGCTCAGGAGAGAGGGCTGCAGTCGAATCTCTGGGACCTTCCCACCTCACAGGGTCCTAGAACCTGGGATGTGGCCCAAGCCTAAACATTTATGCCATACTTACACAGCCCTATGACCCCAAATCAGCTGACATGAGCTAGCTGTAGGTTTTTAACTGCAGTAGAGACATACCGCAAGAGCTATGACAGTGTCTTCTCTACCAACAGTGGTAGGACCTCCGTTCTTTCCCTGGCTCTGCTACTATCTGTCCATGGACAAGTTGCTTCCTGTTTCTCTTCTCTGCCACACTTTGTTTAGATTGGAAGTTTCATCGGGCACAAAGTGTCCCATATTATGTGACTGTGCAGTCCTCCACACAATGGGGCTATGATCTTGCCTGATGTCTTCCAGGCTGTACGATACAAATGCTAATAGTCAATTGCAGGGGCTTTATTAGTGTTATCTTAGATCTACATGATTGGAATTGAGATCAGAATTTAGGCCTCTGTTTATATAATTTCACTATTCAAACACACACACACACATGAACTCTCACCAACTGCACAGAAGAAAAATAGGAGGGTTAGGAAATGTCTTGCAGATAAGCATTTCTTTTTAAATGTTAATTTTTCACCCTCTTATTTCACGTATATCAGACAGTAAACTTCATCTTTTAAACTCCCCCCGCCCCATTATCATCACCATACATTGAGCGCATGCAGGCAGAACATCGGTTCAGTGTGACCTTTCTGATATCATAAGCAATTCTTTCTCTTTGTCACAGCAATAATAGAATGGATCAGATACTTCCTGAAGACATTATAATAGAGTTCAACTGTCTAAGCGGTGCACTAATGAAAAATGGAAAATCTCTTTCTTCTCTACAGTGGCCCTCAGTAGAACAGAGTTGCTGCCTTGCGGAAAGTTTTTCGTAAGGTGGTTGAGCTCTGTAATATTTCTTGCTCTTTGGGGTAGATTGCCGTATGAACATGCTTCCCCACCTCCCTTCTATGCACTGCTTCTGTAAAGATATGACTGTATTAACTAATACATTTTTATCTACCCTTTTCCATTTTTTCCTCGCTCCCATTGTAGTTGCCACTACAAATTTATTTTGTGTTTCAACTCGAAATACGATGGAGGGATCTAATAAATGCTTAACCCTTCATCTGACATATAGATCCAGCTCCTCTAATGGTATAAATCAGCATCAGTCCGTTTATTTCAAAACAGCTTCATTGATATATACAAACTCACTCAATATCTTGCCTGTATTGTGTAAACAGATCTGAGACTTTAATTCGATATTTTTTTCCTTTCCTTACAAAAAGAAATGATTTAAACATTCCTGGAGGTGACTTTAGTGCAATTGAAAAGGGAAGGACAGAGCTCTGGAAACCGAAGTCCTGTCTTTATCCACAGCATGGTTCCTGCATGGATTAATAGAGGAGGTTGAAATTTTTAGACTGAAAACTGGTTCCTGTGAAACTGAAATTTTTCCACAGAAAAGTGATTTTTTTTGTTTTGCTTTGAGCTGTGAATTGAAAATGAAACATTTTCTTTTGAGTTGACATTTCTAAAGGACACAAATATTGACATTTTTTAAATGAAATGTTTCATTTTCATGAAAATAACCTCCATCTTGTATTTTCCTCTGACCTTGAATACATTTTTCGGCCGTGAAGAACTCTATACAAGTTCAACAGCTTGTCTCACTAACCAGCCAAAGCTGGTCCGACAAAAGATACTAGAGTTCCCTCTTTCTCTCTCTAGTAGCCGTGGACCAACATGGCTACAGAACCATTCTACAATTATTTTCATTGACATTTCTGAATAGAAATTATTCAGAACCTTCTAGTCTGTGAAATTTTCCACATTTTCAACTGTTTATTCTGTTCCATCACAGAAAGAGGTGCTAAAATACCAGAATTTCCCACAATCAGAAATTCCATTTTGTGAATAGCTCCAACAGCAGTAGGGTTATGTCTACACTACAGCACTATTTCAGTTTTTGGGAGGAAACCAGAAATAGCTATTCCATGTCTTTTGAGTGTGCCCGTTATTTTGAAATATAACGAGCTCGCTATTCTGATGTCACTGTAAACCTCGTTCCATGAGGAGTAAGGAATATTTTGGAATAGTGATTTATTTCTAAATAAGTGCTATGTAGATAATGCCGAATTTCGAAATAAGCTATTTCAAAATTGACTCGAAATAAGCCACATTATTTTCATAGCTCAGATTGCATAGCTTATTTTGAGCTACTGGTGCAGTGTAGACGCACCCTTGAAGAGTAAAGGATTCCTCCATGCCACTTTGTGCATCAGTGCAAAAACCTCACCAGAAGGACTAGTGAGCATAGATTATTTTCAGATACTCAGTCAGTGCTTGGCCTCTCTATTCAGACTGCCAGCAAGAACTATACTTAACATAGTTGGTCAAAAAACACAAGCTGTCCTATGATAAATTTGACATTTTGAGAGGGGCAAACAAGTCATTCTAGATTGGGTTAAAGAGCTGAAATTTTGGGGTTTTTTTTTTTTTTTGGTATAATGACCTTGTGGAAAAACAAGTTTGAATCTATTAGTGCTTTATTTCAATACATTCAAATGGTTTCATTTCAACTGGCCATTTCCCCATTTTTTTCTGTATATTACATTTTGAAAGAGTTGTTTCAAATGCAGAAATCAAAACTTTCCATTTCAAAGTGTTGAAACACAATTTTGAGATTTGCAGAATGATTTTTCCATGTATAAAAATGTAGTTAGTCAATATAATTTTTGCTCAAATCACCCTTTTTGTCAAAGGACCCCTTTTTGGCCAAAAAGACCCCAACAACCCTGCTTTGACCATGTGTTTGTTTGTTTTTGCCTATTAGTTAGTGCCAGTTTTGGTGTTGATTTTTTTTTGTAACAAGGACACTGTCACACTGTGTCCTGAAAGACAAGGATTTTGTTTGTTTGTTTGTTTCTGGTTGTTGGGGTTTTTTTGCGGGCGGGGGGTAATTTTCAGTTCTAGCAATCTCTCTATACAAGAATACTTACTATCCTAGCTTGCACATATGTAGGAAACAGTCTGACCCTGTGTATGGCCACTTGGGTAGGACTCTGATATCTGAGTTCTATTCCCAGCACAGCCAGTGAGCTCCTGTTGGACTTTGGGCAAAGTCACTTCATCCCCATTTCCCCTATCACGCATCCTTTATCTTGTTGATTTAGATTGTCAGATCTCCCGGGCAGGGCCTCTCATTTACTTCATGCATATGCAGCACTTAGCACAAGTGGGTTCTGCTTTTCACTGGGGCCTCTGGTTAAGTTGTTAGTGTTTATTATGTGCTATATAATATGTCATGCTTGCGTAAGTGCTCGCCATACCCCATGTGCTCCTCTAACAGGGTGGCATGCACCTCTCACACGTATGTTCTGGTCAGGTGTGCCTGCAGTCTTTACATAGTCCTGGCCCTGATGATAGGCAGTACTCCAAGGCTTTTTCATTGGAGGTAATGGATTTGCCCTCTTTGTTTGGTCCTAACTCTCCAGCTGGGCTCTGACTAGTTCCCCTCCAGGTGTTTATTACTATCCAATTGTAGGCCACTTCACCCAGTGACCTATGGTAGGGGACCCCAGTCCACACACTCTATTTGGGTTCTAACCCAGGGACTCTAAGAACAGCAGACACGTGCGATTGGGTACCTTTAACAAAACCACCTCCAGTTGCCTTGGCTACTTCCCCACAAGCTCAGCCTTCAGTGATGCTTCACCCTAACTATAGGGTCTTTTATGTCTAGGCCCAGGAACCAGACAGTTCTTCCTCCCAGCCCATCAGCCCTGAGCTGTCCATGGTTCTGCAGTCCTCTTTGGCCAGCCAGGAGTGCTAAGTGCACTCCTGCAGCTCTGGGCAGGAAATGACAGTTTTCTGCTTAGCAACTAATTTTTATATGTTCTCCTGGGCTCTGATTGGCTAACCCTCTGCATCCTTCCCCTGACTGGCTTCTTCCTGTCCAATTGTTGTGGGCTGCTTAGAGCAGTGTTTCTCACCCAGTGGTACGAGTACCCTTAGAGGTACTTGAGAGAAGTCTGGGGGAGGGAGGGTACGTGAACACAACTGAAATTTGGAGAAAACTGAATTTTTGTTTTAAGTTTTACAGTGTTTTATTATTTCTGTACTTTTTACACGCAAGAATTTCATCACCCACCCAGCTACTATTAAGTTGTTTAAACAAATGTGTTGGAATGGTAGAAAATTTTTTGTGTGTGTCTGAAAACTGTAGGTACTGGGGGTACTAACAACTTTTTTTTAAAAAGGGGTACTTTGTAAAAAAAAAAGGTTGAGAAACACTGGGTTAGAGGACTTAGCTTCACTGCTTCATCCCTGGGAGGGTGTGACCCTAAGGCCTTACAGCAAGGGATTATGGGGCCCAGTCTGCCCCATCACAGAAAGCAGATCCTCCAACACCAACCTAGAGTGATCAAAATGTGCCACTTGGAGAGGAATGAATCAAGGCACAGTTCTAAGAGGAGCAGGGGGAAGAACAGTTTGTGTCTCTCTGTTCCCTTAAGGCACAGCAGAAATCCATTTGCTTGTTTGATTTCCATTTCCCCTTCCTTTTTCAGTAAATAATTTACACAGGATTGCATTAGCTCAATTTGCAGAAATTGAGCAAACAGTGCAATTTTCTGCAATTAAGCCAGAGCAAGACGCAAGAAAAGTCTAGCTGGGAGTGAGAGCAATTTTTATCTGAACTGAAAGGATGATTTTGTGGAAATGGAGCACAAGAAGCAAATGAAGAGTTGCTCACATTGACTCTGGCCAAAGTAAAGGAATAGAGCACGTTTCTGCTAGCAGTGCTTAGGAAGGGAAAACAGGGTGTTCTTGTTGCTGCTTGAGATTCATCATATCTATGCACAGTTCTTGTAGCCCAAATAAAAAAATCCCTCTGTTGTATATTTCAAGTCATGTGCTTGCTGTTTAAAAATAATGACAATTTTATAGGACCAAATGCTGGAGTCACACCTCAGTCAGTGGCAAAACTCCCATGGAGTAGAATATATCTGTAATTTGCCCATTATTCTGCAGCATAAACTCCTGTAGAATTGCAATCCTCCTTTGAGCCTTTGGAAAGCTACAGAGACGTACATATCCATGCATCTGACAGCCAGGAAAATGCTAATTGTCAAAGAGCAACAAGGGCTTGTTTGGACTAGTGAACTGGTGATCAAATGCGCTGAAGGAACATCAGAGCAATTTGTTGATTCTGAAATCCTGAATAACAGCAGCTGATATTTTTGTTGTGTGGGTTCAAGCAGCAAAACCCGTGTGTGGTTTTGAACACAGTCGCAAGAATTAAATTTGAAAGCCATCCAAGATGTTCTGAGCATTGGCCAGCAAATTTCGGAGTGGCAAAATACATATCTTTTAATATGCTTCTTGATATACCTAAAATGCACCACACTAAAGTCAGTGATGTAGACATAGCTGTGACTATTATTTATGTAGCATGGTGCTATAACACTAGATTCCTGTGTTCACCTACAGTGATGACCTTCAGGTACCGTTACATCTCAGATAATGTTCAGTTGGCATTAGATATTGAGTAGTTAACTAACCCTAAACCTACAGTGGAATAGCTGTGGCATGGGTGCTTTCTAGTTTCTATTTTCTTTTAACCTTGAAACTCTCAGCATTTCCTTCTAGAGAGAAAAAAAGTGACTGAGGATGAGACTATATTACTTTTATTTATTCCTTCAGTTTTGTTTCTTTCCCCCCTTAAAATGTAGAAAATGGAAACCATAGCAAGTGATCTTTCATACTGTAAAAACAAAACAAAAAAATCCAATTCGGAGTTCTGCACATAGAAGGAAGAAATAAATTCTCTCTTGCTCTGAGAAAAGGATGTTTCTTCAGTCTTCTTGGCCAAACTCCATCTTTCTCTCTGACTATAAATGCAGGGGGATAAATGATAAATAAGCTTGGCACTATTTACAGCACAAGGGTTGGGACAAGGGTAGGGGGAACACACAAGCTTCCACAGAAAGGGAGGTTGGTTGAAATTATGAATGTTTCTCAGAAAAATGCAAGAGAAAAAGCTGTCACTGCTTGAGCTCAAGACTTTCAGATCAACTAGCAGTCAATAAAGCGAGGAAAGGAAGGATGGTCTCATGATTAGAACCAGTGCCCTTCTTTGCTACAGGCTTCCTGCTTTAACCTCTCTTTGGGTATGAGAGCTCCTGGGTTCAAATCCCCCACAAGCCTGGGCCCTGCTTCCTGTGCTGCTATACTTTGAATTTAGAAGCTTTGTCTTTCTTTCAAGTGCCCAAAAAGGTGTTACAAGGAAAAGGGAGAACAATTATTCTCCTTAAACTCCAATGACAGGACGAGAAGCAATGGACTTAAATTGCAGCAAGGGAGGGTTAGGTTGGACATTCAGGAAAACTTCCTATCTGTCAGGCTGGTTAAACAGTAGAATAAATTGCCTAACGTGGTTGTGGAATCTCCATCATTGGAGATATTTAAGAGTAGGACTGATAAACATCTGTGAGGGATGGTCTAGATGGTGCTTGGACCTGCCGTGAGTGCAAGGGACTGGACTTGATGACCTCTCAAGGTTCCTTCCAGGTCTCTGATTCTATGTTGTTGCTAACTATGGGGCCTCAAATGAGATCAGGGCCTTGGTTGTGCAAACACTTAGAAAAAGACATTTCTTGCCCCCCCCCAGAAGTTTCAAATACATACAAAGAGTGGAAGAAGAGCCCAAAATACCTTCCTCAAGGTCACAAAACAGATAAGCTGGGAATAAATGTGAACTGTTAAAATATCACTGAAACTGAAAGCATAATAGACTCTGGATAAAAATTTCCCTTCAAAGACGAATAAGACTCAAAGACAAAGGAGCTGTGATATGGATGTTTGTCTTCCTGCTCTGTTGCAACAGACACCCAATCCGTGTAGCATGCAGTTCTGCAGGTGCCTGTAGTATAATACAAGTTGAACCTCCCTAGTCTGGCACCGTGGTGACCTGACTGGTCCCAGACCAGGGAATGTGCCGGAAAAGGGGAGGTCAATGCACCTCTGCATTTCCTTCTTAGATGCTCCAGTGCTGTCCCCGCAGGGCTCTGCTCTCCCCACGATGTGTGTGTGTGTGTGGGGCGAATTCTGCATTCCCCCCCATGGCTCTGCTGACATTTGGGGTCTGTTTTTTCTCTGTGGCTCTGCTGCCACATGGGAGGCCTCTGAGCTCCCCTCAGCAGCTCCTGCTACCACCTGGGGCTCCGGCCTCTCCCTGGGAGCTCCACTACCACCCAGGGTTCTTGATTCCCTAGTCTGGCAACATGCCTGGCCCCATGGTGGCACCTGTATGATGCCAGACCAGGGGTGTTGCCGGACTAGGGAAACCCAGATTATGGAGTTTCAACCTGTACACAGACTAAACATTGATGGAGCATGTGGATTTTTATTGAGCTTCAGTATAGAAGCCACAGGTCTGGAATGACACCAATCAGTGTATGAATCATGGCTTTAAACATGGACACGGATGTTGTACTTCAAAAGAAACAATCAGGTGCTTGTCCAGCTTCAAGACTTTCACGGTCTTCATGGGACTCTGGATTAGGCCCTTGCTTGGTTTTTTTTTTATCACAAACTCCCTTTCTCTGCTGCCACTGCTAGAACTGAGGCTCATTAGCTGATCTGTGAAAGAAGTTGTCTTTTTTTTTTAAATAGGAGCCACTGCATTGTGCTCCCTTAATTATACCATGTCTTGCCACATTGCAATGTAAAATGACACGGTGTAACACTTTGTGACATGCAATAACTATGATGAATTACATCCTGAACAAAGACCTGCTTTGAAAGGATATATCTGATCTGGGGGAGAGCAGGTATTTCAAGCACTCCATGGATATTTTGGATTAACGGATAATTCCCCCATCACATATCACAAATGTTTAATAATAAGATTATGAACATGCTGGCAGAGGATTTTTCCTGACTTTTATCCTAACATATCATTTTTATTTACTGTAGCAAATTAATAATGTCTATGCTTACAGTAAAAATATGGAAAGCTAGCTACTTTCAGAGAGATTAGCTTCCTGTTTGATTTCTTGGAATAATCATATTAAGTGGTGAAATTAATGTCAGAGGGGTATTCACCTTAGCAGCAGTGGTTCCATAATCTGTTTCTCTCCTTCTTTCCCTCTCTCACCACACCATCACACCAGTAAGAACACCAATAATGTTATCAGCCATTGTAGAAAGTTTAAGAGTGAAAACTCTTAAGAAGAAATTTTAAACTTAAGAAAAATGACTTAAATGTCATTTTTAGATTTGTATGGTGGCCTCCAGATCCAATATGCTTGACTCATGTCAAAAGGTGATTTTTTTCCCTCTGACTGCCAACCCTGCAAACTCACCAAAAGATATGATAACCAAGCTGTGCTCTTTTGTCTTTTGCACCATCACAAGGAATAGACAACCTATTGCATAATAGGTTGCATAACCTACTTGCAGACAATGTGGTTGATGGTGCAAGAGACAGACTAGAATCTAGCTTTCTCTTCCAGAGTTGTATTGACTCTGAAAAGTTCACAAGAAAGTTGTGTCAATAGCCTTGGCAGATACAACTCAGAGGTTCACAGGGATCTGAGCTGATGCATAAGTTGCTGCCATTTTTACATAGAGAATTATTTGACTACAATGGGCAAAGATTTCTTCTTGAAAGTCATCCAATAAAGAGAGGATTTCAAGTAGGCTGCTTTTTTTTTTAAGAGCTCTATGAACCTCTGTCTCAATGTTTAAAATCTTATCCGTTCAAGGTAAAAGTAATCTGGTAAAGTTTTCCTTTGAACATGTGAGAGTTTGTGAGTGATGTGACATCCAGACATACTTATCTATAGAAAGTGGTTTGACCATTTTGGCCGAAGGTAAATATAGTATCTATGAAAAAGAAAATAAGGATAAGTGAGGTAATTGTGTACTAGTCATCAACACCCAAAAGGATAATGGAGCAAATAATAATAAAAATGATCAATTTGTAAGTACCTAGAAGATAAGAAGGTAAGAAAAAGTCAAAATGGATTTCCAAGAACAAATCATGCCAAACCAAATTAATACTGCATTTGCCAAGCACAAATCATGTCAAACCAACTTAATACCATTCTTTAGCAAAGCAGCAAGCTTTGTGGTTAGGGTGAAAGGAGTAGCTATGATGTATCTTGATGTTAATCAGTCTTAAGATACTATGTCACATGACCTTCACATAAGCATACTAGGGAAATACAGCCTAGGCAAATCTACTATAAAGTGGATTCAAAACTTTTAGGAAAAATCTACTCAGAGCAGTTTCAGCTGTGCCTCATATTAGTCTGTAACTTTAAAAACAATGGGCAGTCCTGTGGCACCTTAGGGTATGTCTACACTTGCTCCCTGGTTCGAGCTAGGGATGTAAATGTAGGCGACCGAAATTGCTAATGAAGCGCGGGATTTAAATATCCCGCGCTTCATTAGCATGATCTTGCCAGCGCGTTACTCCACTCAACAGCTGATTCCAACCAGGAAGTGCGCGCCGGGATGCGTTAGTTTGAACCTAACCCCTTGGATTTGAAATAAGTTACACAATTTGCATAGCACGTGTTGCGTATCTTATTTGAAGTTTAGGGTGCTGTGTAGATGCACCCTTAGAGACTAAAAAAAAGATGTAGATGGTATCAGAGCTTTCATGGGCACAACCCACTTCTTCAGATGAATGGTTGCTCTACACCAGTCAGGATTGTATAGAACTCCATCATGTCCCATAGTCTTACATAAGAACATAAAAAACAGCCATACTGGGTCAGACCAAAGGTCCATCTAGCCCAGTATCCTGTCTGCCAACAGATGCCCCAGAGGGAGGGAACACAACAGGTAACCCTCTCATGATCCCTCCCCTGTCACCCACCTCCACACAAACAGAGCCTAGGGACACCATTCCTACCCATGCTGGCTAATAGCCATTGATGGACCTAACCTCCATGATGCAGAGTTAGAGTACCCTCTTGTAATCCGGTCCTCCCATGAGCAGTTTTTTATCTTATTACTACTCTCCTAAAAATGTATTTATATGTAAGGCTGTGCCTCATCCTGTCCTTATATGCCAATGAAGTGGGGCTGTATAAAAGACAGACTACAAAAATGGATTTATTCCATGTGCAATAACTTTTACAAATATTTGCTTATAGAGATGGGGAGAAGAAATTAAGAGGCACCTTAAGGAATTGGAAATATATACTGTCCCATCAAAAGAGGTAAAATAATTTTGCCACTAATATTATTAGTCTTAGCAGAGCATCAAGTTTGCAAGATCTTAGTAATGTTAAGTAATTTGTCTTTTCCTCCCTACCCCAGAAAATTCCTAGCTGTACCTTTTAATATTTCATCATTAGAAAACTGAGCGACGGTTGGAAATGGGGGTGGGGTGAGAAATAGCAGGCTGAGGCACAATATTAGAGCTGTGAAAATCATTGCATGCTCTAAACGAGATAGGGCACTTGACCAGAAAGGATATTGCAAGATGCAAAAGAGAGATATGAAATACCGTTCCTGAGAAGTTCATTTCTTGCTCTTATTACATCAGTTCAGCAGAAAACACCGCATTCAGGAAACTGTGGCCGTGACAGCAATGCATTGTTGTTTCTCTAAGACTCTCCAAAGATTTGCATGAGAGTTCAGCAGCGATATGCCCAAGGATTTTGCTTTACCAATAGTTCAGATCCAAGGTCCATGGCGATGCAGTTCTTAAGGGACAACAATATGTTGCCCCCACCTACTGCTCTTTATTACAAATGTAGTTTAACTATAACATTGGTGGGTCAGGCAACCTTGTTTTTCCACCACTGTCTCCTTGTGAAGTCACTTCACTTCACCTTACTGTTTTTCTCTTTCCGCTCTCTAACATGGTGATAATTTTGGAGTATTTTAGGGCCTAAGAGGTAAAGAACTCTCCACGTACGTCATGCTGCTAATACTAATTTTCATTAGAGTTTGTTTGTGTTTAGGATTGCCCACCACTAGCTTCCCTATACAATAGAAGAACCATAAGGAGTAGAGGAGACCAGAATATTCCTTTCATTGTGATCGCCGCCATCTTGGTCAGCTTATGAGGACTGAATTTGGGACCTGAGAAGTTAAAACAATGAGCTATGCCAAACCCTTCAGTTGGTGCAATCACAGACACATACCTGAGTTGGAGCACCACAGATGGAGACCTGTGAGATGCACTCACAAAGGGGGTTACACCGACCTTTGGACTAGTCTTGTTCACTTGTTCACTGGAATGGGTGCCCCCAACCATTCCCTTAGGATTGCCACCCACATTACAGCAAGAGATCAGCCACACTGAGCGTGCTCACTTCCCACTTGCCCATATGGGTGAGGAGTGCCGAAGTGATGGCCAGCAAAGCTGAGCCACGTACAGGGTGGACACAGATAACTTCCCCCACCCCAGATTGGGGGAAACCAAACCTAAGATTATGAGCCAGGAGTTGCAGTCTTGTTCTTGACCTGCTCAACAATGCACCCCCCTGTCTGTGGGGTCCCTCACCCAGCCACAGTCTAGCTCTCTAAGAATATCTGAAAGTAAAAATGGACACTCCAATAAAGTAGCAGCTCTTGGAAAAATTGAAAAAGCTGTCCGCTGTAGGCTTCAGACTGCAGAGTGAAACCAAGCATGTAACGAGAGAAGCGAGAATCCGTTCTATAAAGAATCCTACCGTGCATCTGGAGCTATTAACGGGATAGAAGGGACGGAAGAAGCACTCGTTGTTTTAAAAGAAAAATCGATATTGATGAAAAGGAGCAAAGAGTTGGTCCCTGTCATTGCTCTGATCACCGAATCACTGTTGTTAACCCCATCGCTGCAATGCGCTCCAGATGCCTGCTGGCTGCAAGGACTCACAGGAAGTGCTCCCTGCATCACGACAAACAGCAACAACTGCAATGGGAGGACATGGTCAGTGCTGCTCATCTAATGGACTCCAATAATTACCACCCAAAGGAGCGTGAACAAAGTTAATGTAGGTCACTCTATCCCACCTTTTCCTCCCTCGCCCCAGTAAGATTGATGATGAGGAATTATTATTATTATTTTATTAATTATTTCTTTTATTTATTATTTTATTATTACAGTGAATTGAAATATAGCAAACATAATAATGGTTTAAAATGCTTGTCACAACACATAACATACTTATTTCCTTTTTGTATCTGAACATAATACTGGAGATTAGCTCCCAGGGAAATAACAGCGGCTTATCCTAAGAGATAAGCAGGGCTTAGCGCTGGTATACCCTGGTGAGATATATCAAAATAACCCCCCTTATTTTGAAATAATAAGCAGAGTGTTCACACTACCAAGCCTTTTACTTCGAAATAACCGGCTGGCTATTTCAAAATCTGTACCCCTGCTTTTCTCAGGGAATAACGCTAAATTTGAAATAGTTATTTTGAAATAACAGTAGTGTGGATACTCCACTGCTGCTATTTCAAAATAACTACTCCCCAGAATAATTTGAAGTAATTACTCCCCCGTGTTTCCCGGGGCTCTAAGTCAAGGTAACGGAGCCTGCCTCGGACTAATCTCGAGTCTCCCCTATAGTGGGGACATGCTAATTTGATTTTGTTATTTCAGGAGTTATTATGTCGAATTTAGTTATTTCAAAATAATTTCCTAGCGTCGACTTGCCCTTGTTGTCCCCTCTTCACAGAATGGAAAGGAAATTGTAAAGGGTTCTGAAAAACACTGCAAGAAGTCAAAGTATGGAAAACATGCCTTCGAGTGAATGACTATAAAACCCCTTAATCAAAGAGAAGGTTAAGAGGGAACATGACCACAGTCCATAAATGGGACAAACATTTCTGAAAGGTAATAGAGATGTAACCGTGTTAGTCTGGTCTAGCTGAAACAAAAAACAGGACTATGTAGCACTTTAAAGACTAACAAGATGGTTTATTAGGTGATGAGCTTTCGTGGGCCAGACCCACTTCCTCAGATCATGAAAGCTCATCACCTAATAAACCATCCTGTTAGTCTTTAAAGAGCCACATAGTCCTGTTTTTTGTTTCATTTCTGAAAGGCACTTTCATCTCATAGACAAAGCATAATGAATGCTAATGGCTGGTAGGTCCCCCAATCTCTCTCCATTTTGCTGCCTAGGATAGTAGCTGTCACAGTTGGGTTCCAGGAATTTCATTTGGACTGTGACTATTCAACCACACATTCAACTTGGTTTCCATATCTGAAGTCCTCTAGCCCTCAAGTTGGTGGTTTTGCTTTAGATCCAGATCTAAAAATAAATAACAAAGAATTGAATATAGCTACATTTCACAGAGCTCGCACCTCCAAACGTCCTTCTATACATACATGCATACAAATTGCAGCCCAGAAGTTTACTAAACCATATACGCCAAAAGGAATAACTGTGAGAGATGCGGAAAGAACACAAACACTGTTAGTTTTCACAGCAGACTAACTCCTTGTTCTTTAGCACAGGTTTTCTGAAGTTGGGAAAGAGACAGTGGGAAAGATCACAATGGCCTTTGAATTCTCCCGGCCAGCTTTGTGATGGGGTCACCTGAACTGTTAGTATATCGCATATGGAAGCCTGTAGTATAAAAAACATAGGGATTGTGGCTGACTTAGGACCTTCTTTAAGAACAGGTTTGTTTCCAATGCTGCTAGTGCATTGCTTGTCTTTACAAGTCTGTGTCTTTGTCCAGGCCTGTATGGGTATGTCTACATTGCATTCCTCCTTCGAGAGAGGAATGCAAATGCAAACAAACAAAATTGCAAATGAAGTGCGGATTTGAATTTCCCATGCTTCATCTGCATAATCGCGGCTGGCCGCTTTTCCGAAATACCATATTTCAAGAAAAAAACAGGGTTATTTTGAAAAGAAACCCTTCCTTCGAAATAACCCTTACTCCTTAAAAAATGAGGTTTAAGGGTTATTTCGAATGAAGGGTTTCTTTCCGTGTGGACCACATATTTTTTCTCAAAATACGATATTTCGGAAAAGCGGCCAGCCACGATTATGCAAATGAAGCATGGGAAATTCAAATCCGTGCTTCATTTGCAATTTCGTTTGTCTGCATTTGCATTCCTCTCTCGAAGGAGGAATGCAATGTAGACATACCCTACATGCACAGTCTGACCTAATGATCAGAGTGCAGGTGTCGTGCCCAGGGTCAAACCAGGGTCGATAACAAGAGTTAGGGTGAGAGAGAGGGAAGAAGGTGAAATACAAGGAACAAAGAGCAGGAACCGGAGAGAGTGGCAGGGTCAAGCCAGCAGGGGGCCTACCAACTGGTTATTCAGACAAAGGGTGTGGCAGGAGCAGGATGTTCTGTGGTAGGAGGTGACCAATCAGCAGACTGCTGCTAGTCAGTTGAGACAACTGAGTCAGCAGCGGTAGCTTTTGTGGGTGGGGGTATCAAGGCAGTTTCCCCAGTCAACTTTGCACCATGGGGGTGCAGCAGGGAAGGTTCTTCATTCCAAGTCCGGGGTTTGAGACCAGTGTTCCCTTGAAGATTTTCCATCCATGAGTGCTGTGAGTTTTGTCTTGTGTGCCAACAATGATGTCGTGTGTGCTTGTTCGGATGTGTGCCACTGTGGCACCCACCCATAGGATAATTCCCCCGCCAAAGGAATGGCTCTGTGCTTCCCATTTCTTGCAGCTCTGAGCAAGGGGGTGTGAGGGCGTGAAGTTGAGGGCAGAGATGGTGTGGCTATACCTTTGGTGATGTGGCGATGGGGAGGAAACCCATAGCTTCACCTACCAAGGTGAGATTCAGAACTTAAGGTAGCAGATAACTGTTTCCCCTTTGCACTGGCAGTCTCATGCCACATTACCCACATTAAATGAACAAGGCATCCCAAACCTTCTGTGATGCTTTTGAGGCTCAGCATCCTCATGTTATAGACAGGGAAACTGAGGCACAGAGTAGTCAATGAATTGCCTGAAGTCACCCAGGAAGTCACCAGCAGAGCTGGGCACAGATTAAAAACAAACTGCAATATGGTCTTGCAGTGAAGGCAGGGGACTGGATCTGATGACCTTTCAAGGCCCCTTTCAGCTCTATGAGATAGGTATGTCTCCATATATTATTATAATACCCCCTACACTTCAAGGATTCATTCATTCAGCATGTACAGCAAGAGGGCTTAACATCCAGGATCTGTTCTCAACTGATAATTTCATTTTTTGGGGTACTTTTCCCTTCTCTGTTTTACTAATAGGAATGAACTTTGCTATGTTGTTCTCCTCCTTCTCCCACTCCAAAGTCCCTTGCTCCACTGTCTTTGTTTAAAATCCCTGCCCTTGAAGGTGGGGAAAGAATTGCCTGGGAAGGCCACCCAGCCTGGTCTATATAGTTCCCCAGATTGTGGGGCGGAGGGTGCTAAAGCAGATGTTATTTGAATGATTAGAAGAAAGCCCCATAAAATCAAACCAAGCACATTGATCTGATGGTAACACCTTGCCAAAAAGTAACCAGAGGACTGATGGAGCATCAGAAAGAGCAGCTGAGGCCCATGTTGGACAAATTGGAGGATTGGGCCAAAAGAAATCTGATGAGGTTCAACAAGGACAAGTGCAGAGTCCTGCCCTTGGGACAGAAGAATCCCAAGCACTGTTACAGGCTGGGGACCGAATGGCTACGTAGCAGTTTGGCAGAAAAGGACCTGGGGATTATAGTGGATGAGAAGCTGGATATGAGCCAACAGCATGTCCTTGTAGCCAAGAAGGCTAATGGCATATTAGGGTACATTAAGAGAAGCATTTCTAGCAGTTCTAAAGAAGTGATTATTCCCCTTTATTCAGCACTGGTGAGGCCACATTTGGAGTATTGTGTCCAGTTTTGACCCCCACCCCACTCCATAGAAAGGATGTAGATGCATTGGAGAGGGTCCAGTGGAGGACAACCAAAATGATTAGGGGCTGGAGCACATGACCTCTGAGGACAGGCTGAGGGATTTGGGCTTATTTAGTCTGCAGAAGCGAAGAGTGAGGGCGGATTTGATAGCAGCCTTCAACTTCCTGAAGGGAGGCTGGAGAGAGGCTGTTCACAGTAGTGACAGATGGCAGAACAAGGAGCAGTGGTCTCAAGTTACAGTGGGGGAGGTCTAGGTTGGATATTAGGAAAAACTGTTTTCCTAGGAGGATGGTGAGAAGTACTGCTATGGGTTACCTAGGCAGATGGTGGAATCTCCATCCCTAGAGGTTTTTAAGTCCCAGATTGAGAAAGAGCTGGCTAGGATGATTGAGTTGGGGTTGGTCCTGCTTTGGACAGGGGGTTGGACTCGATGACCTCCTGAGGTTTCTTCCAGCCCTGGGATTCTATGAGTCTATGTTAGAGCAAATCAGAGAGCGCTGGCACAATGTTATGAGGAGTCGTGAGGATGACAGAACATGGGGGAGGAAGAGAAGGAGGCCCAGACCCCCTGCAATGGAAATGTTATGATGTCCTCCACCCCTATGTGTACTCATGCATGCCCAGGGAGGTGGAAGTGACAGCGGGATTAATGGGGGCTGAAGATATTCCTGGGGGCTCTGGGATGAGGCTATAGACCATCAAGCAGGACATGGAGATGCTAGAGTATATGCCCAAGTGACTTCTGGCACCCTCCTTCCCAGCCTGGCATAAGCTGTGTCACCCCTGCATGTCGGTGCCTTCCTCACTCCTTCTCCTACCCCTTTACCCCTCCATTTTCAAGGAGCTTCTATCCCCTATGTGGAAAAGCAGGGCAAGACTGTGCCAGTCGCAACACAGAGAGAATAATGGGCTTCAGCAAAGACGACGCTCGGAGGTGTCCTTGGAAAGCAGTTTCTGACCCCACTGATTCTCAGCTCTCCAAGAGAAGCAGGCAGGGGCCTGGAGCATGGCTCCAGTCCTTTTCCCATTAGCTAGCAGGTTGCAGTCCCGTACAGAGTTGCAGTCCCGTACAGAGGCACTGTGGCCTCCCTAGGCATTCCTCAGAGCTCCAGGAAGCTTTGTACCCGAAGTAGGCACAGATGCAATTCCTGCGAGGCTGGTGTGGCCGAACGCCCTCTCCGCCCAGCACTGGCGCTGTGACTACGTGCCACAACTGAGCCACAGCAGGGCTTGCAACGCGCAACAAACAGCAATGTCTGGTGTTGCTGACTGTGTCTCCATGCAGCGCCTCTGCTCCTGCCCAGTTACCTGTGGATTTCGATTCTGAGTCTCTTGCCCCACTCATGAAAATCCCTCAGGTTGGGTGCAGAGCTCAATGTTTTCCCCTTGGTGCACTATGGCTGGTATGCAGCAAACATTTCACTCCTGCAAAACACAACCTTGGATGGAATCCTGCTTTTGCTGGAAGGAGTTAAGTGATGCGCCGCATAGAAACAACACTAGACAACTGGGAGAATGCAGCTCTTGGTTTGAAAGCACTCAGATGAATAGCTGGAGATTACAGATATGTATCCACTTGAGGGCATTGTTATGGCCTAGTTAAACTGAAATAAATTGCGCACTTTTAGACTTGCAAGTTTTCTAGTGGGAATACTTCACTGTGGAAACACGTTCTAAATATTGGACTAAATGCTAAAGTAGGACCCTCGTGGAAACCATTCAACTTGGGAATGAAATGTTGTTCTTTAAATACGAGTCGTTTTACAAATGAGAATTCAGCAATATGGAGATTATTATTATTATTGTTGTTGTATTATTTTATTATCAAAAGCCTTCTGAATATAAGAAGTGGAGAACACTCCATTCTGACCTGCAAATTCAGCTGCAAGGTGTAAAACAAGGAATGGAGAACATGTCATTTATTTAAACTGGCACTGCTTTGCGTGTGTGTAATATTAGTAATACTAGGATTTATACCACAGATATTAATTTGGACCAATCGTGTTGCTAGGAGAAGCCCAGCCTCCACCTATCCTGCATTAAGGAATTCCCTATTTTACTGACACTCAGAAATATCCAAAGGGATTTGTTCTGCAAGACTGTAAATCTCTCTAGAACAGCAGGAATTTTGAAGAGCACAGCTGTTCATGCACTTGCATTAAGACTCTCACATGCCCTTATGCAGTAGAGCAGTGTTATCCCTCTTTTTACAATGGGGTAGATGATGAATCAATGGAGAAGTGAAATGTCTCATAATGAATCAGCAGCAAAGTGGGGACTAGATCGCTGAAATTTTGTATCCTGTCTCCATTCACCAGCTACCAGACCATATAATTCATTTCCTTGCTCCTGGGGAAAACCTGCTGGTAACTGGTTAATACCAGAGCATTGTACCACACTGGCGATGAAATTGCCTTTCCTTTTTGAGCTCCCACCAGACAGCCTGCAGTTCAGCTGATGTAATGCTTTTTGGCTACTCTTTAACTCTCTTCTTAGTGCTGTGTGTGTGTGTGTGTGTATATATATATATATATATACGAATTCACTTTATTACTAAGGAGAAAGATAACCCATTTCCAATCCATCTATCCCAATCCCACAAGAAGCCAGGGCAATAACAATTATCTCTATCCTTACATTTTCTCCCTTCTCTGGATAGCTCTTGTACAGTAATGAATTGTAACAGCTCCTTCGCACAGACTTCTCTCCCATATAATTAATGTCCTAAGATATTCTATTTACCGGTGAAGCAGTTTGAATCAAGAAGTGATTACTTTTGGAGTCAACAGAGCTGCTAACCACATTACACAAACAAAGAAGACAGCAGTTTTCCTTTAAAAAATGGAGAAACAGCCTCCTTGCATTTGGGTTTTCTTACTTCTTATACATGTCTATATAAAATGGATGTATTGCTACCAAAAGTAACCAGACAAATAGCCCTGGAAACCAAAGTCCTCTTATCTCCGAACAGTGACATTATAAGCATCAGCAATGCAAACTTGATTATAGGGGTCATTTCTGGGAAAGGGTTGTTCAATTTACAAGCCAGTTTTGCTCAATGGCTCCCATTCTGAGGTTCCCCAGTAAGGAGCTAATGAATGCAAAGTAGATAATAGAAGTGGGTGTGCCACTGAGAACTGAACACTCAACACTCATTTCACATAGACCACCCCACAGTACATAATCTAGTCATTCAGGCACAAACACCTTTGAGTTTTAGCTTCACTGAGTTACCTACCTTACATATTCTGAATGGTCATATTTGACCACCTCACAGTCTTTAACATATTCTATCCTAACAACATCCTGTCAGGTAGGGAAGTGTTTTTATCTCAAGTGCAATGACATTGATGGGAAACTGAGTCACTGGAGGGCTAAGTTCACACAGGAGGCTAGAGCAGAATCCTGAGTCTCCCGACACTAGGCTGGACACCTCCTTCCTCTGTTTTGAACGTTTGGGTTAACTTAAACTGTGGGTGTTCTGAGAAGCAGCGTTGTAGGGTAAAGCTTCAGGCAACCATGCGCCTGAGTGGATTGCTCCAGAGAACAATGGCTGCCTACTAGGGATCCCTATAAAATTGGATTTCCTATTGCAAAGTGGGCAGCTAATACAAACAGAGGATGAATTTTCTTTCCACCATGATTTTTGATGGGATCATAGGGAAGAACAAAACCTCACACCCAAAATGTCATCTCTGTGCCCCCATGTGCTCCATCCATTTGGCCAACCTTCTATGTCCCTGGCGAGGAATGCCACCGTACACACAGTCAAAGCATTCTGTCTTCCCCCAGGCTTCCACGGGGAGATATCCATGGGATGGTACCTACAGCCCCGCTGAACCAGGATTGAGAAGGACCAAGTCATGAGCCAGCCGTTCAAACACTGACAACAGCAGTCTATTTCAGAAACCCTGTCTTAAATAATTTTTTGACAGCAGGCAGGTGATCATCAGGCCAAACACCAGTGATGCCCCTCTACATGTTGGTCAATTTGCCCAGCTATCTCAACACCAAGAGGAAGTCTGTCAGTGTAGGCCTCTTTTGGATAATCAACTGGGAAACACTCCCTCAGTTATTCGAAAGGTACTGGTGAAAAACAATGCAGGACAGGCCAAGAGATGCTAGGGAATAACTATAGTTTGGAACAAGAAAACTTTTTTTCCCCTAAGAATTGTCTTAGATGCAAATCAAGTCATGGAAACATGCACGAGAGCCTACGAGAGTCATCAGTAAAGAGAGATCCAGGTGTCTTTATAGCTAAGGATCTGAGTTCTGTAGCTTATGCTAAATGTCCAACTATCCCAGGTGCATGTTGTAGCAGACTCATACCTTTTCTAGATCAAGCACAGACAGGAATACATAGTACATACCGAAGAATGCATTGGAAGATAAGTTGATGATAGGAAAGTTCTACAGGTTGAACCTCTCTAGTCCAGAATTCTCTGGTCCAGAAACATCTGTCATCTGGAATGATTTTAGTTAGCCAGAAATCCACTTTTCATGGGTGTGGCCAAGACACCCGTGACCCCACAAAAAGTTTTTTGAAGCCACCAGTCCTGGCTCTCAGTGTTCTGTGCTATTATTTAGCTCTAATTTACCCTAAATGTCCTCTATCATCCCAATAAGCAGTGGAATATTGGTAATGCTGCAGGACAATATTGACCTTCTGTGGTCCGGAAAATTCTCTGGTTTGGAACCAGTCATGTCCCACGGGTGCTGAACTAGAGAAGTTCAACCAATACTATTTTTTCCCAAAATGTTGAGAGAATATTTGTAAAATTCCAAAGCCAAATCTCAGTCTTAGTCTAAATCTAGTCTTTATCGAAATATAAATACTAATTGGATCCCTTGTTTAATTAAGAAGAAAAAAAATCTACCTTTCTTTCAGTATACCACACCAATCACATGTGTGTTTTCTTTTGCAGGATCCTGATTGTTTAGACATTTAGTTGCCTAATATCTCAAGTGCTATCTCTCCAACAGAAATACAGATCTCAACTGTGTTGAGTTCCACTTTTTAAAATGCAAGAGAAGCTCAGGTGTGTAGCTGAGTTTCAATTATGTTGTGTTTAACACGTTTGCACTGATAAGATTTACGAACACAATAAAAAAGCCTCTTATACTTTTGCCATGTCACACATTTGTATGAGGCTTTTTCTATTAGCACAGCATGCAAATGTGTATTAATTTAATAATTTATAATTGTCATTATTTCAGATTGAAAGACATTCTCCAGACAAAGGCATTGTCGACAGCTTTGTAGGCGTGGGTCTCTACTGCAGCTGGCGCCTTTCAGAAATTATGAATTGTACAAATGGCTACAAAGCCACATCTGATATGCAGTCATTGCCATGTATAGATCTTGCCTGAGCACTGCTCTTACTATCACTGATATTCATGAACCACAGGGCAGAATGGTTCACTGCCTATTCCAATTGCTTCTAAAGTGTTTGGTTCACCAAATGTAAGCGTGGGTGAAAAAAAAATCCTTTTTAAAATATTGCAACATTCAGCTCCTGTGCCTTATTACTAATTTTCAAGTCCGTTGTATTTGTTTTGTTCTTCCTAACATGAGGATTGAGACTCTCCTGGAAATTGGAAAGCTGGGTGGTTCATGAGAATAGCATCTGTAGAGGTATCTTTCTGAGAGTGACAAGGTATAAATGAATAAGAAATGTGACTTCTGGAGCCCTTTGAATTCAGACCCAGAGGGCACGATTTTCTGTTGGCTGCTTAGTTAATATAGATTTATTTTGTCTTTTCAGATGTGACAAAGTGGGGATTTTCTGTAATATTTTTAAAGAAGCCTCTGTGTTTCACAGAATCATAGAATCATAGAACACTGGAACTGGAAGGGACCTTGAGAGGTCGTTGGCAGGACCAAGCACCATCTAGAGTCTAGACCAACCCTGATAGATGTCTATCTAACCTGCTCTTAAATATCTCCAGAGATAGAGATTCCACAACCTTCCTTGGCAATTTATTCCAGTGCTTAACCACCCAGACGGTTAGGAAGTTTTTCCTAATATCCAACCTAAACCTCCCTTGCTGCAGTTCAAGCCCATTGCTTCTTGTCCTATCCTCAGAGGCCGAGGAGAACAATTTTTCTCCCTCCTCCTTGTGACACCTTTTTAGATACTTGAAAACTGCGATCATGTCCTCTCTCAGTTGTCTCCTTTCCAAACTAAACAAGCCCAATTCTTCCCTCATAGCTCATGTTCTATAGACCTTTCATCATTCTTGTTGCTCTTCTCTGGACCTTCTCCAATTTCTCCACATCCTTCTTGAAATGTGGTGCCCAGAACTGGACACAATAGTCCAACTGTGTTTGCCTCAATTTATCTCTGGGCTTTGCATTGCTGTACAGTGGTTTCAAAGGAGATAAGTACAGAACACACAGGGGTGTGCATGTGCCCTTGCTGTGTGGGTAGAACGAATAGCTTGTTAAAAACGGGTGGCAAGTGACTTAGATCAACCCGGGGACCAACAGAACAATGGGAAACCCCAGTGCTTCAGCAATCCATGCTCAATAGTGGGAAACTCTGACAGGTGGGGATGTGAACTTAGCGTGGTCTAGAACCAAAAGGAGCAGGAAGTGGCCAGCAAGAGATGAAGTGTGGGCTTCTGAAAGAAGTGGATTGCTCTTACCAGAGACAAACTAAGGAATTAGGAAGAGAGAATCTAAGATGGAATCCACAACAGCATGGCTGGTTGAATATGCTATGTAGTATGTTTTAACCATCCTTTTTCTATGCTAACCCAAGCATTACCATTGCTGTTTTCAAAACAGAGTAGCAATTTGCTGGAAAACACTGCTCACTGTCACAGCCAATACTTTCCAGGGTGCATAAGTCCCTGAAGAGTATCCAGTCAGGTGGTGACAAAGACACAACTCACTGAGGCCAGATCATCATGATGGCATTTTTGGCCAGCCCAGGGTGGTAGAAAACTTGAGGTGCATACATTTTTATGTGAAAGCTTAGCATCAGGGAGGAATCCAGAACCACTCCTACATCAAATTAAAAAGATTAAAGAGATTAAAAAGACTTGAACGTTTCAGCTTAGAAAAGAGGAGACTAAGGGGGGGTATGATAAAGGTCTATTAAATCATGACTGCTGTGGAAGAAAGCGAATAAGGAAAAGTTATTTACTTATTCCCACAATATTAGAACCAGGAGTCACCAAATGAAATTAACAGGTGGCAGGTTTAAAAAAAACAGAAGGAAGTGTTTCTTCACTCAGCTCACAGTCAACCTGTGGAACTCCTTGCCAAAGGATGTGGTGAAGGCTAGGACTTTAACAGGTTTCCAAAAAGAGCTAGATAGATTCATGGAGCTTAGGTCCATCAATAGGTATTAGTCAGGATAGGTAGGAATGGTGTCCCTAGCCTCTGTTTGTCTGGATATGGGTGACAGGAGAGGTATCACATGAGGATTACCTGTTGTGTTCCCTCCCTCTGGGGCATCTGGTATTGGCCACTGTTGGCAGACAGGATACTGGGCTAGGTGGACCATTGGTTTGACGCAGTATGGCCGTTCTTGTGTCCTTATCACACAGTGAATTGGCCCACTGAGATGTATAATCCACACTCCTATTGCATGTGGTTCATTGTCTCAGGTAGTGGCACTTAGACCACTTACAGAGAGCAAGAATGAGTTTGCTCTACAGCCTTAGCTGAGAGCCAGCTGGCTTTTAGCTCAAGCAGTAGAGGCTCATGCACTAAGCTCCAGAGGTCCGAAATTCGGTTCCATTACAAGTGGAGGCTCATTCAGGTTTTCACCTGGGTCTGTGAAGCTCGGGACACACTTTCTCAACTCGGGGAAGTATATAACTCACACATCTACTGGGTTTGGTCCAATGTCCCATGTAATGGCACTTAAATCACTTAGGGTACATCTACACTGCGGTGCTATTTTGGGATACTTCCGGTATCCCAAAATAGCGTACTCCGCATCTTGACAGTGCGCCTGTTATTTCAAAATGTTTTTCAAAATAACGGGCTCGGTTTTCCATTGTCACTGTAAACCTCATTCTGTGAGGATTAAGGGATGTTTCAGAATAGCAGTTTATTTAGAAATGTGGCGACAAAATATGCTATTTTGAAATACTCTCAAAATAAGCTACGCAATTTTTGCCTAGCTCAAATTATGTGGCTTATTTCGAGTTATGGGTGCAGTGTTGATGCATCCTTACAGAGAGAAAGACTGAGTTTCCTCTACAGCCTTAGCTGAGAGCCCGCTGGATGTTAGCTCCAGTGGTAGAGGCTCTTGCACCCAAAATAGTGCCGCAGTGTAGACGCACCCTGAGAGGCCATGCCTAAAGCAAGCCAGTATTCTCAGGCTGTGAGAAGGCTGACAGCATGTGTCCAGTAGGATCGATCCTCATGGAATATCCTGTAGGTTTTCTACAGTGGATTCTCCTCCCTCAGTGCTAGTAGAACCAATCCCTCAATACCTGCATTGCATGCGAGCTAGAGGCACAGTGCATTTTGCATATTCCCGTTTTATACCTTAGATTAGGTCTTCTTTTAGCAACTGGTGGCCAGGCCCTGAAACACATTCATCCAATTAGCAAAGTCGCTGCCCATTGGCTTGATTCACCGGATAGAAGATTGAAATGCTCAGTCAATAGATGCTTTACCAGTAGTTTAAACAGAGGTACCGACGGACACAGACACAACACATTCTGCACATGGTAGCTGCCGAACTTTTGACTCAGATCCCTTTCATTTGGCAGGGATCTTCTGTCTGTGCCAAATGTGAGTGCCTCTCCAGCAGAGCCTGTAGGAGCCGTGCTGAGTTTGTCTCAGCTGGAAGGTACCCGCATCATCCATTACAAATGGCAGCTGTGTTAATAATGTTTGGTGACTCCTTTGTTTCCCATTTGAAGCCGAAATGTGCAATCTGCCCAGGACGCAGGCTTATTTCTAAATCCCAGCAGATGAATGTTCTGTATCTTAATAAATTATTTGTGGAATGTAAAACCTTCCTGCAAATGAGGGCCCCTATTCCGATATGACTGCATCTGAGATAATGCGGACGCATGCTGGAGAGCTCAGCTAGTTTCTCTGCTGCTGCACGGTATTTATTGCTGCCTTCCTCCAAATTGCACAGCTCAAAATGGCACGTCTGGTCATGGATGTCCTAAAAGTGCCCTCCACACCTCTTGGCATGGGGAAGAGAACAAGAGCATGTGACTTCTAAAGAGAATCTCCTTTAAACTGTATCTGCACTAGGTACAATAGAGAGCTACAAATGTCCCTCTAGTTTCTTGAATCCATGGCTAAAATGAAGTCATTCCAAGGGGTATAGCTAGCAGCAGTGCAATTAAGCAAAGGAAAATGTACAATCAGTGGCCTAATTCCTGAGGGCCTGATCCAAATGTAACCTTCATCCTTGAATTGATTTCAGTGGCTTTGGCTCATAATCTAAATTAAGGCCTCGGGATTCTGGCCTACTATTACTAACAAAAAATGCAGTAGCTCAAGGGAAGTGGTGGGAAGCCAATCACATAAGTCATTACAGAATGGGACAGAGAAGTGTGTTCACTATTCATGCCCTGAACGAAGCAGTCTGTTGCTGTAATGGGTCCACCCACTGGTGAGTGCCCTGTTGTGGCCACGTGGGGCTGTGCAAGATCCTTGCCTGGTTGTCCGGTTGCCCTGTGTCCACGGTGCTAGTGAGTCTCTGCTTGTGGATGTTTTTTTGGCCACTGAGTCTGGGTTTTACCCTGATCTAGGTTCAGCTCACACTGGGAGCTAGCTGTAGTGCTGATCCCCCCGTCAGGGTATAGACCTGGCTGGGTAGAGCTCCTGAAGGCAGGCTCCAGCCCTGCAGCTTCTTTTATACCCCTCTGCTGGGTCCTGATTGGCTGCCGCAGAGACAGCCACTCTGTAGTGTCTGGAGGACCTCTTCTTCGCTCCTCCTGCTGGGATAGGGGGCGGCAAAGCCTCTAGCCTCCTGTAGGGGGCGTTGGGGCCTAGTGCAGCCCATCACAGTTGCCCTGAAGGCTGTGTTCACATTTCTATTAGAGCACAGAGTGAAGAACAAAATTCATCTTCAAAGTGGGACCTCAAACACCCCCGACTTCGTAACTGTTCATATTGGGAAAGGGAACTTGGATGAGAAGAGAACATCAAAAAGAGGGCTGTGAAATTGGAATACAGATTGGGATATAGGCCTGGGTTAAGATTTTGATTCCCTTTAAAAATATCCATGATTTTATATCAACAGTCTTGTTTTTGTCCCCTAGCTGTGAGAATCAAAGGTAAAATCTGTATCTGTAGTTTCCCAAGTATTTGAAATGGATTTGGCTCACTCTCTGACTCAGATGAGAACCAATTCCTCCTGAAGCCAGTTAGAGTTTTGTCACTGCACTCAGTGGGAACAGTACTGAGACCATGTTGATAGCTTTTAATTCAATGAGCACCCTGACAGAAGAATATTCCAAAATCTCAGTGTGAAAATTAAGGTACAGCTTGACATCCTTCACGTTTTGGATGCAAAAATCAGGAGGAAAGTTTCCTAGTTTTTTTGTTGTTTCTGATCTTAGATGGACATAAAATATTTTGGGCTGGTCAACAATTTTCCATTTAACCTGTTTTTGCCCCCAAAAATGGGGGAGGGGATTTCAAAAGAAGAAAATTTCAGCCTGCCCATCACTGCTCTCTCTAAGGTCCTTCTCTGAGAATGAATCCTGCACCCTCCCTGGTCAGACTCCAACTTCCCACTGCTCTTTTGAGTAGCTCCTTATATACAGGGGTACCCCAGCAAGCTGCCTTTTGACTGGCTCCTTCTAAGCTGCTCCCTGATTGGCCAAAGACTATCTGACATTTTATGTCTTATTATCTATCCCTTTCTTATCCCTTTCTTTAGGCTTCCCAACATTCTACTCTGAGTCTTTTTGTTTGCTTGTTTGCTTTTTTTTACTGGTGCTGCACATTGAGTGGATGTTTCCAGAGAACTATGCACAATGACTCTAATGTCTCTCTCTCTCTCGAGTGGTAACAGCTAATTTAGACCATATCATTTTATATGCATAGTTGTGATTATATTTTCCAATGTGCATAGATCAATATTGAATTTCATCTGCCATTTTGCTGCCCAGTCACCCAGTTTTGTGACATCCTTTTGTAGCTCTTCATAGCCTACCTCTGAGGTAACTATCTGGAGTTGTTCTGTATAATCTTCAAATTTTGTCACCTTTCTCTTTACCCCCTTTTCCAGTTCATTTTGGAATGTGTTGAATAGGATTGGACCCAGTACAGAGTCCTGGGGACAACACTATTTGCCTTTCTCCATTCTGAAAACTGCCCATTTATTATCCTCTTGGTTTCCATTCTTTTACACAAGCTACTAATCCATGAGAGGACCTGATCCCATGACAACTCACTTCGCCTAAGAACATTTGGTGAGGGACCTTGTCAAAGGTTTTCTGAAAATCTAAGTACACTATATCCACTGGATCCCCCTTGTTCCCATGCTTGCTGGTCCCCTCAAATAATTCTAGCAGATTGGTAAGGAAAGATCCTCAGCCATGAAGACTGATGCAAAGAATTCATTTAATTACTTTGCAATAGCCTTATCATCCTTGAGTGCCCCTTTAAAATCTCAATCGTCCAAAGGACCCACTGGTTGTTTAGAAGGTTCCCTGCTTCTGGTATACTTAATTTTTTCCCTTGCTCTTACTTTTTGAGTCTATGAGACAAAAACGGACTATTTTGGCTTGGATATCCTGCAATAGTGTCTTAGGAATGTTAGATTGGTTTTCTCATGTACCTGCATTGTCTGAGCTCCCAAATCAGACTACATTTCCCATGATGCACCATGGCCAAGGTCTCCTGTGATCAAAAGTCTGTTACCATGAGTGGATAACATGGGGCCTCATAGAGATGTAGACTTCCTGGGAAGATTGAACTATACATAGAGAGGGCAAGTTTAGGACATGAGGCATCCAAACTATTATTCCTGGCAAACCAAATTCCATGGCAGCACTTCCATGCCAAAATATTTCCTTTCCCTTTTTTCCTGTGGAAAATTTGGGTGAAAATCATTTTTTGTTGCTTCCATTGCAATTGTTGGTGGAAAAAATGTCTATTTTCTGAGCAGCTGTAATGTGAAGCACAATCTTCTTCACAATATTTGGGAGTTTCTAAGTTTTGTCCTGTTTAGAAGCTCTAAGTGCAAACACTATTCAGTAAAAATGGAGAGGAAACAATAACATGGCTAATAGAGCAAGCTTTTCAGACTATTGAAATGAGATGTTCATAGTGCAGTTTTATATGCAAATTTCCTTATTGGCAGCAAAAATACAACATCTGACCAGTCTCAACAACCTATATTTAGGCTTTGAATCTGCCCACATTCTGTTGTTTACAAGTACAAGTAGAAACATTGCTATAAATATTGAGCAGCATCTAAGTTTTCAAAGAAGAAAATAAAAAGCTCAAGGGGATCTTTAACTTTTCTTATTGTGTTGGAAAGAAGACAGCTTGATCAATAAAACTAGAGGTAAAAATGAAGAGTTAGCAGTAAGAAACCCTTCGGCCGTGCCCCGGTTCTAGTCAATAGGCCAACCCTAGGGAAACATCCACTAGCGGTAGGTGAATCTCAGTAGGTTCCGACGACAGGTTTAATACATTGCTTAGGCCTAGTCTACACTAGGAAATTAGGCTGATGTAATTACATTGCTCAGAGGTATGAAAAATTCGTATCCCCGAGAGATTCTGTTAAACTGACCTAACCCCTGAGATAGTCAGTGCTAGGCTAATGGAAGAATTCTTCTGTTGACCTATCTACCACCTCTGAGGGAGGTGAAATACTCATATTGAGGGAAGAACACCTGGGCCACTGTAGATTTTTAGCTCTTTGCTACACCAACCTTCTCTTCCTGTGCGTATGGACAGTGCCTAGTGCCTTTTGGGTGTTCCAAGAAAACAAGTGATAAATAATAACTAGAACGGGATAAACAATAACAACAACAAAGTTTTAGAAACTTTCTGGGGAAAATGAGTGAAAATACTTGCAAACCTTCCTCCCATTTTTCACGCAGCCCTATTCATACTTCACAAGTGCAGATGCTGAGCAGACATATTCAAGCCTCTTGGGTCTGTGTAACTGAAAGGAGAATCCTCTGATGAGAGGATTAGCTGTTTGGTGGATTATTGCAATCTGAATATTACAGAAGCCTCCAAAGTTATGTTTCAAGATTGGCTATAAATATGAATAATGGTATGGGAGGCAGCGATTCCTAGTCTGTCAGAAAGGATTAATTTAGCCCTAGTTTTGATCCATCTCCGATGCAATAGATCTGTGTATTTATTGTAAATGGATAGATAATATCCTTTCGCAGGGGTGGGGAACCTTATCTGGATCCAGCCCCCCCACCCCTGCCAGGTTCTAGTGTGAGAAGAGAATATGGGACGTGGGGAGAGTCTTTCTCCTCAGTTGGGGTTTTATTTATTTCTTTGCTTCTCACTTAAGTGTTATTTTTCTGCCCCCACCCAAAAAAGGATTCCCCACCTCTATACTATGGCATGGCCATACCCGAACAAAAATACCCGAAATCCAGAGACGCAAACAATTCAATGTTTATTGGGGTTAGCTTCCAACAAGCATAAATCCAGTTAATAAATCCAGTTTCCTTTCCTTTTTTCTCCTTGTTTTTTTCCCCCAGCTCACTTCCTGTTTGTTCCTAATATATATAGTAATATTTTTGGGTATACCTTAGCCAATCATTCTACTGAAATTAACTAACCGATGCTAACATATTGTAACATCTACCCAATTATATCCCACCACCTTAGTTGGTTTACACACAGCAAAATTAATTATACAGGAGATGGAAACAAGCAAAGAACCAGACAGATTAAAAATAGAGAGATGGGGAAGGAGTCCTTGCTAGACAGAGAGTTATCAACCTAAGTGGTCTGGAATGTTCTTCTTTACTGGTTTGGTTTTGCTCTTATATAGGCCTTTATAGGAAGACCTGAATATCTATATCCTAACAGGATAGACGAGTTATCACATGCACACACACACACACACACAAATCTATATTCAAGTGTTGCAGTTCTACAGAGGTGATTCAATCAGATGACCAGAATGATGAAATACATGGAGAAAATGTCATGTGAACAGAACTGATTTTACTTTAGATAACAGAGGGATATGGGCATAAAGAAGTACATTCAGTTTGGCTGAAAAGCAGCAGAGTGAAAACTGATTAAAAGAAATACACACAGAGTGCACACTTATTGGTGCCTTGTGTGGATGAGTTCCACAGGATAAGTCCAAGAGTTCAGAAGCATTCAAGAAGCGTTGGACGTTTATTATAGGGATTATGAGAACATCCAGGGTTACAATAGCAAGAATTTTAAAAGAATCAAACAAGATACATGACAGTCACTGAGGAGACTAACATGAGATTTTTGTACACAGGAAGGTTGTTTCACAACTGCTTACTACAGATCTTTGTGGACTTTTCTCTGAAGCACCCGGGATCTGACATGCTAAGACACAAGAGCCTGTGCTAGACAGACCATTGGTCTAATCTGGCATTGCTATTCCAACATCCCTATCTCTATAACATAATCCCAGAACAATTCATGAGTTTCACATCCCACACACTTTTGTTCAAAATAAATTGTGCATTTTATACACTTGGGGCACAAGTGTGTTGTTCAATGCTATTTCCCCGATTTCTGAAGGATACAGCCTTTCATTTTAAATCCAGTTTCTTTATCTTTATTACTGTCTGTGCATTTGCCTGTTTACCTCCTGCAGCCTGCCAAAAAATCTGTATCATTTTTTTCTTTCTCTGCTCCCCGGAAGAAATAAAATTAGGTCTAAAAGTAAAGTGTTTTATAGGCAAAATAAATTACAAGTGAGTTTTGTGGATAGTTGCTAGGTAAATTGATTTCTCTGTACAAAATGGCTTTTCCTTGATTTGTTGATAAAATTTTAATGTTATACATGTTAGAACTGTTAAACACATCATCAAGACATGGAGAATTTATTCCTGTAACAGTTTTTCTTGTTATCACTTTTTTTAGAACAGTGTCTTGCATAATGTTGGAAATTGTGCAGATCAGGTGCATAGGAAACAGAAAATTTAACAATTATAAAAGGTACATTATGGCATAGTACACATTTTCCACATGTGGGCCCTTGCATGCATGGATCTTAAATTATTTTCTAATCAGGAGGAAAGAAAAAATAAAAACTAAAATTAGTGCATCGGAAAAAATAATTGGGAAAAAACCCCCCACAGTCCTTAGTGTCATTTTGAAACTGCTGAATAAAAAAGAAATTAACTCTTAAATTTGGATTTTAAAGAGACCCAACAGATGGAATGTATTCAGATAGGAGAATGTGTGTGGAAATGTGTGTGAATACTCACAGGCACACACACACAAAGGTAGAATAGAGATTCAAGATGATGTGCCAGCATGAGAAATGGAAAATTTTCAATAAGGACCAGCTAAATTTTGCTAAAAAAAAGGAAATAAAGAGACAGATTCCATTTCATTCCATGGATTCCAATTGCCTAGAGAGGTTGTGGAATCTCCATCACTGGAAATATTTAAGAGCAGGTTGGATAGGCATCTATCAGGGATGATTTAGATTGTGCTTGGTCCTGCCATGAAGGCAGGGGACTGGATTTGATTATATCTTGAGGTCCCTTCCAGTTCTAGTACTCTGTGGTTCTATGAATCTCTGGGTATGTCTATACAGCGGCGTTATTTTGGAATAGCATCTGTTATTCCGAAGTAACATTGTGCACATCTACGCTACAAGCCTTTATTTCAAAATAATGTCAAGCTGGAGGACTTCTTACTCTGACTCCTGTAACCCTCATTTCATAAGGAGTAAAGGAAGTCGAAGTAAGAGTGTTCTTCCTTCTATTTCCTGCTGTGTAGACAGTGCCAAAAGCTGAATTAAACTATTTCGACTTCAGCTACGCAATTGACATAGCTGAAGTTGTGGAGCTAAATTTGACTTTGGCCCTGCAGTGGAGACGTGTCCAATGATTCTATCAAAGGAATAATCAGCAAGAATAAAGAATACCCATGCAAATAAGGTTTTGTGTTTCAGTGAGCTAGGGTGAGTCTACACTACACTGTAAACTGAAATAAAAAATGCAATTTCAGCTATGCAAATTATGTATCTTATTTCAATGCTATTTTGAAATGTCTTATTTTGTCATTGATGGCACCAAATTTTGAAATAAAGTGCGATTCCAAAATGTCCCTACTCATAGAATGAGGTTTACAGGGTCATTGGAATATCAAGCCCAAAATAATGGTCTTTCTGAGAAGACGCGGGATAGCTATTTCGGGAAACTCTGGTATCGCGAAATAGTGTTGCAGTGTAGACGTACCCCTAGGGAATGAGCCTTCAAGAGAAGGACTGGATCTTTCTTATTTATTTATATTATTTGTATTACAGAAGTGTCTAGGAATTCAAGCCAAGATCAAAGCCCCATTGTTCTCAGCAATGTACATGGACATTGCGAAAATAGCCACAAAGAGTTTAGAATCAACATGAACAAAGCATGAGGGTGGGGAAAGATCAGCATCAGCATTTCACTCAGGAGGAACTACAGGATTAAGTGGCTTGTACAAGGTCATTGAGGGGGTCTGTGACAGAAACAGTGAAGGTATTAGAGCAAAAACAACTGATGGACTAGCATCCTCGACAGGTGGCCTGGTGAGGTCAGATGAAGACCCTACACCAAAACCCTTTGAGAGCAATGGATTGGAATGAGGAATGCAGGAAGCAGAGATATTCATCTGGAAATAATCGGGTGAATTATCTGGTTAGATTGAGCTGTTGGGGGGGTAGGTGAAAAAGTGACAGAGGCAGAAGCAGAGAAGAAAACAAGAAAAGGACCAGAAAGTCCAGGAAATTAAAAATGTAAAAGTTCAGTTTGGTGAGGTCTTTCCTCCAGGGCTTGTCTGGGGCCTACAGCTGATGCGCCAAAGTTTTTATAGAGTCTTGTTTTAAATTTCTCAAGCAGTGGGCCTTTCACTACTTCCCTTGCTCAATTTCCTCCTATTATTCTTAATTATACTCCCTTGGATCATGCTAAACAATTCCTCTCCCTCTTTGCTATTTATATCCTTCAAATCCATTTGGCCATGTGTCATATCCCCCTCCCTCCATCCCTTGGTCCTTGTTAAGTTAGGCTATGCATATTTAGCACTTTATATTGGATACCTGGTTAAAATTATGCCTGGATGAGATTGGAGGGGACAGCAACACTCTAGAATTGTTTCATTCGAAGATCAAGGTTAAAACTATATTTCTGGTTGAGTATCCTATTTTATTAACAGTGCTTAATTGATCATGGTGGAAAGGCTGTTATAGTCAAGTGGAGGAGGGTGTTACCTACCAGAACATTTTCCAGCAAATTTACTTAATTGTTTCTGTTTACTGCCTACCCATTAATGCTCTATCATGCATTAAAAGCAATGGGCAAGATTAATACCAGCCTGCTCACCCCCAAAATATCAGAGGTACTTTCTGTATTTATGGCAAGTGACTCATTAGTTTAAGCTATAATTTTCATCACATCTCTATCTTTCAAAAAAAGGAGATAAATTTCAAAAAACCCGTAAAGTTTTACTTATTTATAAAGAGAAGACACCAAGTACGTGTTAGAGCCTGCCTTTCAATCCCAAGGAATGAAAGATACATGATTAAACAGATCATTATATCAGATGGCCCTAAACAGTCTGGGAATGTGGCTTAGAACCATCTCTAATCCTAAAGAAAGATTGTCCTTCCATACCAGAACACTCAAGGATCCTGGGCATTACTTCCTGGAATGAAAATTCTTCCTGATGTTTAAATGTGGTGATCATGTTAACACTGTGCTGGTGAAAAAGAATTACAGTCAATGACTGAGCATATCATCCCATTGCTGCACTATGTAGGGCTGGCCAAAAGCAGAAATAGAAGAAACTTCTCCTTGGTACCCCACATGGGCCATGGAGTGCTTGGGACAGCCCTGTTTCTCCCTCTGTCACCGAGTCAGAAACCCCCCCCCCCCCATAAAACTGAGCTCCTACATTTCTCCTCCAAAAAATGTAGTGTTTAGGGGCTCCCATTTTGCTTGAGATAACTTTTGCCTGGGATTTGATGGCTAATCTTGCCAAGGCTCTCACTAGAATCCACAAAGCTGAGTGGGTTTTGCTGTATCAGTCCAGGGTAAGTTTATTTGTGTGAATGGGGGATATTCTATTTTTATCAGGATGTAATTTGAGATCAGACTCTGGTGCCATCTGAGTTTATCTCTCTTAATCAACTCCTTGTTATTCATAGAGCTTGGAAGGGACTTCAAGAAGTCATCACATCTAGCTTCCTCTTCTGAGGCTGCACCAAGTAAACATAGACCATCCGTGACAGGTGTTTGTCCATCCTGTTCTTAAGAAAAACTCTAGTCATGGGGATCTCACGTCCTTCCTTGGCAACCTATTGCCCAGATTAACTACCCTTATAGTTAGAAAGCCCTTCCCCTCCCCCGCCACTAGCTAACATACCTTACTTCTAAATTTCAGGTATTTGAGGCAGTGGTGACATTTCTATCCTACCTGTTTTCTGCCGGCGGTGTCCCCTTCAGGGTGTTGATCTTGGTATGCAGGGGCTGGGTGGACCTGGTGGCCTGTGGTACTGGAAGTCCCTTCTGGACTTAAGCTCTGTGACTCTCTCTGCAAATGCTATAAAACTGTGGCAGATGCTGATAGACTCAGTGATTTGCTTCATCGTGCAAAGCTTTCGATATAAAAGCACAACTCAAAACCTGCTTGTTCAGCTGTTCTTTCTCCCTATCAGCACTATGTCTCTGTCCTTAATGCAACACCACACAGTATATTTTTGCTCAGTGGAAGCAGTAAGTTTCTATTTATTATCTGGTTAAGTCAGATAAGATCCTCCTTCTGTACATATTTCTCCTTTATCTGGAGATTCTTTCTGCCTCACATTTTTTTCTTTCATTTTAATGACTTTATTTTCTGCTTTGTTTTCTTTCTTAGTATCTCTCTTAGTTCCAGGATCTTTGGGAAATCTTTACTCCTTTGAAACCCAGCTGATTAATTTTTAGATGCGTATTTAGACAGACATGCTCTGGAATGATTTCTGTGGGGCTTGCTTGGTGATATTTTATGCTGTAAATAATGCTAATAATAGAAATGGCAAGAATAACCCTAGAATAATAATGTCTCTCAGGGCTCTGCTCAGCATCATAAAAATATTCCCAGTGATTTGAATAGGTGTTGTAGCAGGGGTTTAGGCATCTAAAAGATGAAATGTCTTTTGCTGCTGAACTCATGCCAAATGTTCAAATCCAGATGCCAGTCTTGCAGCTGTTTACAACTGATTTATAATGAGATTATGCCACTCATAACAGTAGTAAGTGTCTGTAAAATGGATCTTGGAGCCTTTGAAATTGCCTGTGTGAATTTAGGTTCAGATTACCAAAAGGGTTCTCTATCTTTGGGCACATAAAAATTGTGCTTCCAGACTGTACTCCTAAAGTAAGCAGGTCCCCTCTGATTTATCATAAAACTTTTCACACCCTGCTGTTGCTTCCTTTTTTAGGCAACTCCATTGAAAAGTGCCTATTTACATTGGCCGACTCCTCTCCATTTGGGGTCAAATTTGTCCACAAACTAGGTGTTCAGAGATTACACTGAAATCCCAGCTATCTGTATATTTTAAAATAGCTGAGCTCAGTTATTCTTGCCTTGCCTGGGGATATCTGTTCACTTCAAACTCCAAACCTCACTTTCTTGTTTTTCCACATAGGCCTCAGCACTCCCCCCACCCCATAGATGCGTTTCACCTCTCCCCTCACCCTGCCCCCCACACTCATACTAACATCTCGTCAGGGTTTGTCAATCCCTCAGTAGTATACTTGGTAATAGAATGACAATGACTGCAGTGGTTTTTTTAACCCCAGATCCTTAGGAGGAACTTTCAGAATCACTCTTTACTTCACCAGTCTGCTCTGAGAATGTGACAAGCACTTGAAAATGAGACTTTCTAACATAATCTGGGTTGCTACGTAAACTATAGCATTTCTTAATATAAACTCTAGACTGTATTTTAACCAGTGAACTGAGTTCATATTAGTGGGATAGATCTGTAACATGAGACCATAAGGATGGCCATATTGGGTAACACCAAAAGTCCATCTAGCCCAGCATGCTGTCTTCCAATAGCGGCCACTGCCAGGTGCCCCAGAAGGAATGAACAAAACAGGCAATCATCAAGTGATCCATCACTGTCACCCATTCCCAGCTTCTGACAAACAGAGGCTAGGGACACTATTCCTGCCCATCCTGGCTAATAGCCATTGATGGACCTATCCTTCATGAATTGATCTAGCTCTTTTTTAACCCTGTTTTAGTCTTGGATTTCACAGCATCCTTTGGAAAGGAGTTCCACAGGTTGACTGTAGATTGCTATCATGTCACAAGGAGATACCCAAACTAAGTTGCATGGACCTCCTGTGAGCCGGGCAATTCTTACTGGTGATTTCTTTAGAACTCCAATGGTGTACCTTATCAAATAGGAATGGTGATTTTAGGTCAGACTCCCCATCTCCAAAAAATCATAACACCAGCATAGGATATTTACATATATATTTGAACTTCTTGGGTGCACCTGGAGCAGGCTGTTCTTAGCAAACATTGACCTAGAATATTTTTAACAGAAATTGTGATCGTCAGGTAGTTACTCATTACCAGGAGATGGCACTTTTTACAAAACAGTAAATAGTGTAAGAACTGCAATAAAAATCACAAGAGTTGGCATCAATGTTCTATCTGCTGTTTTCCAAACATGCGTGGGTTATTTCATCCAGGTGCAGAACAAATTGTTTATGCACATCAAGGAATGTGCATGTGCACCAATAGGAAAAAAATTAGCTGTGGGTGCTCTCCTAATCAGCTGGGTGGCATTTAAATTTCTCCCGAGTGGCCAAAGAAGCCCCAGCTTACAGTGCACACGGGTTGGCATGCTAATTGTGTGTGTGTGTGTGTGTATGTGTGTGTGTAGAGTCTATACTGCGGCCACTGTTCTGTAGGCCAACTTCCCTATTCCTACTCTGAGAAACATTAAAAGGGCCAGATTTTCCAAGTATGGGGGTATGTCTAGACTTCATGTCTCCGTCGACGGAGCCATGTAAACTAGTTTACCCGGCATAGGCAAAGAAGCGGGGATTTAAATAATCCCCGCTTCATTAAAATAAACATGGCCACCGCGCTGTGCTGACGATCAGCTGATCCGGCACAGCGTGGCAGTCTAGACGCAGATCTGTTGGCTGGGGAAGCCTTTGCCAACTGATCCGTTTCACAAGGCATAAGGGATCGGTCGGCAAAGGCTTCCCCAGCTGACAGATCCGTGTCTAGACTGCTGCGCTGTGCTGGATCAGCTGATCGTCGGCAGAGCGCGGTGGCCATGTTTATTTTAATGAAGTGGGGATTATTTAAATCCCTGCTTCTTTGCCTATGCCGGGCAAACTAGTTTACATGGCTCCGTCAATGGAGACATGTAGTCTAGATATACCCCCGTGTTTAGCACTTCTGAAAATCAGTCTTCTTTATGGTGCCTTATGTCTAGTACCCAGATACCAAACATCACTGGTCAGTTTTGATATTTGGCCCTTTTGTTTATTGCTTGATACCTGTGAATATAGTTTTCCCTATCTGCATTGGCTGTAATGCATTCAAAGGACTTATGAGAAGGAGTGATACTGATTCTGGCTTGCCTATATAAAGTTTTCTGGTCAGGAGTATTTATCTTTCTCTGTATCAGACTTGTTCTGACCTTTGATACTCTTGCTCCAAATAATAACAAGGGTGTCCTTCCATCCCATCCCATATTTAAAAATAAAATACTAAGGTTTATTCATTTTCTAAAGGCTAAGGCTACTTTTCTGGAGGAGGCCCAGAGCAGAAGGATCCAAGAGATATTGATTTTTCTTCTTCATGACTATTTAATTGGTTAAAGTGTGCACCTCTAGCATGAGCCAGACAGTTGATGCCGGTTACATTTTAATAAATGTACTCTTCTGCCGATCAATACTTCCCTGGGAAAAAAAAAAGTACTGCTGTATCATATGTTAATGGGAAGAAAATCTTTTTACTTTAGTCAGTCAGCATGACAAACAAGAATATGAAAAGTGTTAATGAAATGACTGGCTGTCTATAAAATGAAAGCCTCGCAAGACAATCTCCTTTCTTCCTTTAATTCAATGAAACAAAATGGAAAGTTATCCTGGAGCTTGTTGAGCAGGAGGTAATGTTAACAAGGAGAAATCAAATACTCAAACAATGGACAAGCAGAAATATTTATGCCTCTGAGCCGGAGTGTGGGATTCATCGTACAGGAGCTGACATACGATTATACCCCATTATTCCCATTTACACAGCACGGGGCAGAATCTGAAATTCTTTCTCACTATGCATAGCACAGGTTGGACCTCCCTGCTCTGGCACCCTCAAGACCTGACTTGTCCCAGATGAGGGATTTTTCTGGACTAGGGCAGTTCATTTCTGGCCCTCCTGGTGCCAACCCTGCCATCCTGTCCCCCTCCCTTGGGCTTCCTGGTTCCCCCACAGCCCAGCTGAGCCGTGTGATGGCTCCCAGACCCCGCAGCCCAGCTGAGCTGCACACCAGATCCCCCCTCCACCATAGCCCAGCTGGGCTCCCATCCCCTCTACCCTTCTCAGTGCACCAGGACTCTCTGATCCTGAAACATCTGTGGTCCAGAGAGCTCCCGTTTATGGAGGTACAACTGTACCTTACATTGTCAGTAGTCCTAACTGAGTCAGTGGGACTACTTGAGGTCTGAGGTCCTACTGAATGTGCATGATAGTCTGTCCCTAAACTAAATGGAACAATGATTACATCTTTTATTGAATAATAATAATAAATATGTATGGACAGATATTCCAATGCACTGTTGTACACATGTGAAACACACAGTACGTAAGTGAAAGTCAAGGTTGACTTGCACTGTGTTGTGCAATGGGAAGTCCAACCTTCAGGGTCATTATGGGGTCTTTCAAGACCTGCCATTACATCTTGCAACAATGCATGTATCTGTTTTGCCTTGGGGAATGAATTTTGTTCAAAGCGACAATTGCCCTTCCTTTTCATCCCACATCTTCTGTCATCAATGTGTGTATAGTGTCCTCTGCCCAATATTATCTATGTATGGCACTTCTTCATCATAGAACTCATTCCTTCATCTTCCTTCTCTGTGCCCCAGCTTTCTGGATTCCAGCTAGTAGAAAATGCTCATTTTTTGCCTTCATTTCTCCAACATATAAAGACGTGCAAACATGTCAACCCCATCTCTGAACAAAACTTATCACGGTTTTCAAGATCCAGTTAAAAATTTTTCTCTTGGGCATTGTCTACACTACAGACATGACTGAAACAGCTGCAATCAATCTTCTGGGGTTTGAATTAGCGGGTCTAGTGAAGACACACTAATTTGAACTGAGAGGGTGTTCAGTCCTACTTCTATGAGGAGTAAGGGAAGTCGGAGGGAGAGCGTCCTCCTTCCAACTTCCTGTAGTGTGGATGGTGCTAAAATTCGAGTTAAGATACTTCAACTTAAGCTACTTAATTAACGTAGCTGAAGTTGTGTATGTTAATTCAAATGTATCCCCTAGTGTAGACCAGGGGTTAGTATTTTAATTCCTCAGTGGATTTGCTTAAAACGTAAGACATAAGACTTTCCTTTCTCCGTTCTGCTTTCTAACGTACCTGTGTGACACCAAACTTATTCTGGTATCTTCGCACATATATGCTGCCTCCATCTATGCATTTACTGACAAGTGGAATGGCTTTCTACTACACTCCATCTGATTTGAAACTTCAGCTAAAAACAGACCTTGTTTCGTTTGTCTGTGCCTCTTGGCTGGTGGCCTCCCTCTTTGTAGTCTTTTATTTATTGTAACTATTTAAGTTTGTGACAAGTTCTGAGATTGTCTTTGTATGAAAGGTGATAAGCAAAATAACGTTGGAGAGCAGGATATTCAAAAGAGGGCAGCACTGACAAACTATGCTCCCATTGAAATCTGCAAATTCCCACGGGCTTCAGTGGGAGCAGAGATAGACCTATAATTGCTGAGTTAAAAATCTGAATATGATCATTGCAGAAAAGGCTAATATTAATACAGTAAATGTACACCAGGAATGGCTAATAGCCTTTGCATTCTTTTTGAAGGAAACCAAAATATATGGCATTAGAAAAGTAGCTAGCATTAGAAAATGGGTAATGTTAGGGCTAGCTGGGGTTTGCTGACCTTTTTCCTTAGGAAGCTGCCAATTAATTGAAGCTGCAACTCTTCATGGAATGTCTGGGGACTGATGAAAAATTCATGGGGAAGGATTCTGAGGTCCAGGATGGAATTTCTGGGGGGTGAGAGGAGAAAGGAGAACCACCCCAGAGTAGCTAGAGTGGGTAGTGAGAGCAATCATCTGAGCATGTGGAAAACCCAAGTGATTATCCCCTGCTCTGAATCAGGCCTATCCCTGGCACATGTGTTAGCCCATAGCTATAGGGCTAGAAAGCTAGTTTCTTCCTTTATTGTTTATTTTGTTTTTCACAAAAAAAGTGTTTTCATTGCGATGTGAAATGAAAACAAATGTCAAAACCTTGGGGGGTTTTGTGATTTTTTGTTCTGGCCAGGTCTTAGTGGTTTCTGACAATCGCTTTCTTCTACAGGTAGTGTCCAATGGCTGTGCTACTGTGGGTGCACTTGCATCTTTGCACGGATTGGAGATTGGTTGCAGTGTCCATTTGGCACATATACACATTTCCCCTCTCGTGCCCTGCGACAAGGCTAACCAGCATGCTTCTTAGTTCCTTTTAGTTCCTTCTCAACTGCCTCTGGCTAGAGATGGGCCCATTAGAAGTCCATTTCCAGATCATTATTTGTACTCTCTTTCCTTATCTCTTAGTTGTCAATTTTTTCTTTAATTTCTGCCCCATGCCTTCCGAAAAGAGAGAGAAAGAGAGAGAGAGAGAGAGACTTTTAGTTTCTTCTTCGTCAGGGGCCCTTCCCCCAGCATGAGGTATGTCCAACTCACTAGCCTTCAAGAAGGGCTTCTCATGTGCAGACGCCACCCCCATGGTGGATAAATGTCCCAGTTGTATCCACTGTCTTGAGCAAAGCCCTGTTCCACCTCCAAAGTGTGATCTTTGTCAACAAGTCAAACCCAGGTCTCAGAAGGACACGGAGCTGAGACAAAAACTTCTCCTGATGGCATAGGCCTTCAGCCTCCCCAGGGCCCATGCCCAGAATAACCCAGAAGACATGAATTTTCCCCCACAGCCTTTCATAGAATACTAGAATACTAGGACTGGAAGGGACCTCGAGAGGTCATCAAGTCCAGTCCCCTGCCCTCATGGCAGGACCAAATACTGTCTAGACCATCCCTGATAGACATTTATCTAACCTACTCTTAAATATCTCCAGAGATGGGGATTCCACAACCTCCCTGGGAAATTTATTCCTAGTGTTTGACTACCCTTACAGTTAGGAACTTTTTCCTAATGTCCAACCTAAACCTCCCTTGCTGCAGTTTAAGCCCATTGCTTCTTGTTCTATCCTCAGAGGCCAAGATGAACAAGTTTTCTCCTTCCTCCTTATGACACCCTTTTAGATACCTGAAAACTGCTATCATGTCCCCCTTCAATCTTCTCTTTTCTAAACTAAACAAACCCAATTCTTTCAGCCTTCCTTCATAGGTCATGTTCTCTAGACCTTTAATCATTCTTCTTGCTCTTCTCTGGACCCTCTCCAATTTCTCCACATGCTTCTTGAAATGCGGTGCCCAGAACTGGACACAATACTCCAACTGAGGCCTAACTAGCGCAGAGTAGAGCAGAAGAATGACTTCTCATGTCTTGCTCACAACATACCTGATAATGCATCCCAGAATCATGTTTGCTTTTTTTGCAACAGCATCACACTGCTGACTCATATTCAGCTTGTGGTCCACTATGACCCTAGATCCCTTTCTGCCATACTCCTTCCTAGACAGTCTCTTCCCATTCTGTATGTGTGAAACTGATTGTTCCTTCCTAAGTGGAGCACTTTGCATTTGTCTTTATTAAACTTCATCCTCTTTACCTCAGACCATTTCTCCAATTTGTCCAGATCATTTTGAATTATGACCCTATTCTCCAGATTAGTCGCAACCCCTCCCAGCTTGGTATCATCTACAAACTTAATAAGTGTACTTTCTATGCCAATATCTAAATCGTTGATGAAGATATTGAAGAGAGCCGGTCCCAAAACAGACCCCTGTGGAACCCAACTTGTTATACCTTTCCAGCAGGATTGTGAACCATTAATAACTACTCTCTGAGTATGGTTATCCAGCCAGTTATGCACCCACCTTATAATAGCCCCATCTAAGTTGTATTTGCCTAGTGTATTGATAAGAATATCATGCAAGATCGTTTCCAACGCCTTACTAGAGTCTAGGTATACCACATCCACCGCTTCTCCCTTATCCACAGACTCGTTATCCTATCAAAGAATAGGACATTTAAGAACGTTGTACAATGGGACAGGAGCCTTTCCCTATGCCTTTTCTTCATTTCTTTTGCAGTCAAAAGTCCTTTTAAAAATAAAAAGTGAAGGTGCATATGTCATAATGATTGCTTCTACCTGGCAAAAGAAAACATGGTACCATTACTTGGCACAATTGGCAGATCTCAAAGAACCACCATTACTGCACAAGTTGAGTAACTTCCTCTTTTGCCACCATTTTATTGCTTGACAAATGAGTACACTCATAGCCCAGTAGTTTGACTCCTTACTCCTCTCTGGGTGCATCTACGCTGCACCCTTAGCTTGAAATAAGTTATGCAATTTGAGCTACACAAACTGTGTAACTTATTTCAAGTTAATTTCAAAATAGCTTATTTTGAAATTTGGTGCTGTCACACAGCACCAAATTTAAAATAAAGCGCTATTCCGAAACTTCCCTTAATCCTCATGGAACCAGGTTTACAGGGATGTTGGAATAGCACACCCATTTTTTTGAAAGCTATTTCAAAATAATGGGTGCACTATCAAGATGTGGAAAATGCTATTTCGGGATACTAGAAGTATCCTGAAATAGTGCCGCTGACTAGACGCACCCTCTGCCTGTCTGCCTCAGTGCATCAATATTGTTCATAACTTTCAAACACAACACTACACTTGAGACGTACACATATCTTGGGCAAAGCCTGTTCCACCTCTAAACTGTGATCTCTGTCAACAAATCAAACCCAGGTCTCGGAAGGAGAGGGAACTGAAAAAAAACCTTTTCCTGATGGCATAGGCCTTCAGCCTTCCCAGGACCCATGCCAAGAATAACCCAGAAGTTGTGAATTTTCCCCCATAGCCTTTGACATGTATATATCAAAGTTCTTTCAGAGCCTGATCCACTTCCCATTGAAGTCAGGTGTGAGTCTTTGCATTGATTTCAATGCGATTTGGATGAAGCATGGATTCACAAAGGGCAAGTTGTGCCTGGTCAATCTGATTAGCTACTATGATGAGGCTCTGTGGATATGGGAAAGTCAGTGGATGTGATATACCTTGACTTTAGCAAAGCTTTTGATACGGTCTCCCACAATATTCTTGCCAGCAAGTTAAGGGAGTATGGATTGGATAAATGGATGGTAAGATGGATAGAAAGCCCGACAAGTAGTGATCAATGGCTCGATGTCAGATTGGTGGTTGGTTTGTAGCAGAGTGCCCCAAGGATCAGTTCTTGGACCAGTTTTGTTCAACATCTTTATTAATGACCTGGAGGAGGGGATGGATTGCACCCTCAGCAAGTTTGCAGATGACACTGAGCTAGGGGAAGAGGTAGATACGCTGGAGGGCAGGGATAGGGTCCAGAGTGACCTGGACAGATTAGAGAATTGGGCCAAAATAAATCTGATGAGGTTCAACAAGGACAAGTGCAGAGTTCTGCACTTGGGATGGAAGAATCCCAAGCATTGTTACAGCTGGGGACTGAATGGCTAAGTAGCAGTTCAGCAGAAAAGGACCTGAGGAATACAGAGGATGAGAAGCTGGATATGAGTTAACAGGGTGCCCTTGTAGCCAAGAAGGCTAATGGCATATTAGGGTGCATTAGGAGGAGCATTGCCAGCAGATCCAGAGAAGTGATTACTCCCCTTTATTCGGCTCTGGTGAGGCCACATCTGGAGTACTGTGTCCAGTTCTGGGGCCCCCACTATAGAAAGAATGTGGGCACATTGGGGAGGGTCCACTGGAGGGCGACCAAAATGATTAGGGGGATGGAGCGCATGACCTATGAAGAGAGACTGAGGGATTTGGGTTTGTTTAATCTGCAGAAGAGAAGAGTGAGGGGGGATTTGATAGCAGCCTTTAACTTCCTTAAGGGAGGTTCCAAAGAGGATGGAGAGAGGCTGTTCTCAGTTGTGATGGATGGCAGAACAAGGAGCAATGGTCTCAAGTTACAGTGGGGGAGGTCCAGGTTGGATATTCAGGAAAACTATTTCACTAGGAGAGTAGTGAAGCACTGGGATGGGTTCCCTAGGGAGGTGGTGGAATCTCCCTCCCTAGAGGTTTTTAAGTCCCGGCTTGACAAAGCCCTGGCTGGGTTGATTTAGTTGGGATTGGTCCTGCCATGGGACTTGATGACCTCCTGAGGTCTCTTCCAACTCTAGGATTCTATGGTTCTATGATAAGCTTTCATATTGAGGCACATCAGACGCTTCACTACTTTTAAATACGTCTGCGACACAGGGTCTGTCTGTAGCTTGTATTTCATTGTCAGAGAACATGGGTCAGATGGATCTCTACTGAGGGGTCTGGGAGGATGAACATTCTGCCTAATTGCAAACTATGCAAACAGGATCCAACCAGGTGGAGTGTTAAGGGGCGCCACCTGAGGCTCACAGACCCTCACCCCGCTACCCGTCCTGGGCCTGAAACCCCGTGCTCCGTGATCCCAGTCACCTACCCTGCCCCGAGTCTGGCAGGGCTGGTCTGTTTCGAGTCATCTACTCCGGTGCGGTGGCGGGCTGGCGAGGAGGGGTAGGGGGGCTCGGGCCCGCCCTCACTCCGAGCCCCAACCCAGGGCTCATGGCCCCAGTTCTGGTTGGTGGGGGGTAAAGCTCTGCCCCGCAATACACCAGCCCCCGCCCCCCGGGCTCAATACCTTGCCCTGGGTCGCTTCCTACCTCCCCCGCCGAGTCGCGGGGCCGGCCTTGTCCGGGGTCCCCCTAAGGGACGGCCCGTGCCACCTCCGCCAGGCCTCCTGTCGGTTGTATCTCTCCTGCTCCGCCACTCTCTGCTCCTCGGGGTCCGTGCCTCCGTCCCGGCCAGCCCTCCTGGGCTCCCTGCCCGTCGGCCTCTCTCTCTCCTCTCTGGCGGTGGCGCTCCTCTTAAGCGTCCCACCGCTGCCACATCTGGTGCGTCGGGGGCGGGGACTGCCCCAGCTCCTCCTGACATCACCCGCCTTTGCTCGCTCCGCCCCCTCCGAGCGTGCGCAGGCACCGCCCCGTACCGCAGCGGTCCGCTGGCTCTGCGGCTTCCCTGCCCCTGCCGGGGCCAGGGTTGATCGGACACTCCCTGCCCCCGCCCCCCCCGCACATGCCAGAGCAAGCTGGGCAGGGCCGGCGCGGGGCCGCCGCTTCTCCCCAACATGCCGGGGACGGTGCCGCACTCGTGCGGGGCGCGGGCGCTGCCCCGTCACATGGATCATGTGAGCATCTATAGCAAGAACAATGAACATGCAAAGCAGCCTTCAGTCATCTTGGCTGGTGGATAGGGCGAAGGGCAAGAGTTACACACTTGCCTGTATAATCTACTAGGGTATGTCTGCACTAGCCCCCTAGTTTGAGCTAGGGAGGCTAATGTAGGCATTCGAAGTTGCAAATGAAGCCCAGGATTTAAATATCCCGGGCTTTATTTGCATCTTCCCGGGCGGGCGCCATTTTTAAATGCCCCGTAGTTCGAACTACCTGCTCGCAGCTACATGCAGCATGGACTAGGTAGTTCGAATTAAAGCTCCTAATTCGATCTACCGTTATTCCTCCTGCAAGGAGGTTTAATGGTAGTTCAAATTAGGAGCTTTAATTCGAACTACCTAGTCTGTGCCACGTGTAGCCGCGAGCAGGTAGTTCGAACTACGGGGCATTTAAAAATGGCGGCACCCGGGAACATGCAAATGAAGCCCGGGATATTTAAATCCCAGGCTTCATTTGCAACTTCGAATGCCTACATTAGCCACCCTAGTTCGAACTAGGGTGGCAGTGTAGACATACCCCTATGGAGTCACAAAAAGACGTGGCTGGTGGTACAGTATGTTGTCAGAATCAGAGGGAAAACATAATGCATGGGGATCCTAATAGAACTGATGGAACAATATGGCTGGGTTTAGATTTTTGATGGAAAATGGCTTTTAAGTCAAAATAGACATTTCTATGGCAAATGTCCATTTCTGAAGAATTGGCTTGGGTTTTCCATGGAAAACTGAAAACCTCCGAATTGTTCAGGATTTTTATTGATTTGGTTGTTGACATAAATCCAAAAAAGGGGCATGGAAATCAATAAAAGTGGGGAAAAAAACCCACAATATTTTGGAGAATGTTCACAGGGGAAAAATCCCATTAAATTTTAAACAAACACAAATAAAACCCCTAGATAAATTAACATTTTAACCCCCAAAAGACAAATTGCCAGAGTCTCCATAAAGTCCATGGGATCTTTGCTATGGATATTTATTTTACATAGAAGATACTCAGATACTATGGGGATGGGCCTCAGTATAAAACTCTCCAATAGATTACTAGATCCAAGGCTTTCACATTTCATCCAGTTCTGCAATGATCATATACTACGTTGTGGAAATACTCATGTACCTTCACCTTGATATGACACTAAACTGTAATACCAGAAAGCTGAGCTAGATAAAGGAACGTGATGAGCAGGATCGGGGAGAGAAGAAACTAGGTTCAGGGAATAATGTTCTGTATATTGAAAAATGTCAGCTCAAGCATAAAATATTTTGACTAAGAAACTAAACATTTTTGTTTTCATCCAAAACTTCAATTGGCCCTTGTTGAATTAAAAACAAAACAAAAACAAGCAAACAAACAAAAAACAGGTTTTTGGTAAAAAAAAAATAAACTTTTTAGTTATGTTTTGATGGAGATGTTTTGCTTTCATAATTTTATCTTTCTCCACAGGAGCACAAAAATAAAAGAATAAAAGAAAAAAGAAAGCTCCAAACCCAGCTTTCATTCTGAGAGTTTATAAAGTTCCTAAGATAAAAGTGGCCATAGAAAATGCAAAGTGTTATTATTACTTAATAAATAATCAGAGTATAGAAGAAATCGTCTATTCTGCCAATTAGATTGTTTTACCCATCTGCCCTCTTGTTTACTTGTGGGGGGATAGTTTATCAAACCTGCCCTGCAGCTTCTAAGCACCTTATAATAAGTATTTTAGCTGAATGAATCTTTGCCCTGTGTTATAAATAATTCCAGCTATGTAAATAAGTTAAAACCCATTTTTGAAAGATGAATGTATTTACATTTATTCTTTCCCAACATATCAGTGGAAACAGTTTCATTTGATTTGAGAAGCAAAGACCAGGCTATCTGCAGAAAAAAAAATAACACGTACAGTAGAACTTCTATAAAAAGCTATATTTTTCACAAATACTTGTGCATTTGAGGAAGCACACTGTACAGCCGGGAAATGTCACTGCAGATGAATTTTAAATAAAGTGTTCATATTTCTTTGGAGACTTTCAGATCAGAAAAAGAAATGGAATATTTACAATTTGGTGCATAATTCATTTTCTGTGGATAAATTCCATTTGTCCCCCAACCCCAGCCTGGATAGGACTGAAATCCAAATAAAAAGAGAGATAATGCATTATTAAGAAACAGAAAGATTTATCATAATTTACTGTTATTATTAAAGTAGGCTGCATGAAGTGGAAAGAATAACTATAAGTTTCTGCAGGAAATAATCTTTTACTACCTGCATTTTTGCTTGAGTATAAAATGAGCCTAAATTAAAATACTGGACCAAACTCCCTCAAATTTTGGAAATGGATTAGGACTATCAAGCAATTAAAAATTAATTGTGATCTATTGTGTGATTAATCATGCTCCTAAACAATCATATTTAAATATTTTGATGTTTTCTATGTTTTCAGTTGTAGTGATTTCAATTAAACAGAATACAAAGTGTACAATGCTCACTTTGTTTTTACAGTGCAAATATATGTAATAATATAAACATAAAAGAAATAGTATTTTTCAATTCACCTAACACAGTAGTTCAATCTCTTTATCATGAAAGTTGAACTTACAAAGGTAGAATTATGTACAAAAATAACTTCATTCAAAAATAAAACAATGCAAAACTTTAAATACTACAAGTCCACTCAGTCCTACTTCTTTTCCAGCCAATCTCTTGGACAAAAATGTTTTGTTTGTTTGTTTGTTAATTTTTGCATTTGCAGGTGATAATGCTGCCTGCTTCTCATTTACATTGTCATCACTTGAAGTATGCCCATTCATGCTTCTAGCACTGTTCCAGAGGACATGCATTCATGCTGATGAAGGATTCTGCTTAATAATGATCCAAAGTAGTGCAAAAGCTTCAGAGGGGTAGCCAAGTTAGTCTGTAACTAGAAAAACGGAAAAAACAACAAATAGTCTTGCAGCACCTTAAAGACTACAAAACATGTAGATGGTATCCTGAGCTTTCCCGGGCACAACCATCTTCTTCAGATGAGACCAACATAGGTTCATTTTCATTGTTTGAGTCAGATGCCATCAGCAGACGGTTGATTTTGGAGGGAGGGGTGTTATGCTTATAAGAAGCACAGGGGACCTTTTTCAGGGGAAAAGGCAATACACCACGTTTATTGAGACTACAGGAGAAAAGCAGTTAGCACATGCTTCATAAAAACAAGCACATACATATATACACACACACACAGAGGACCTATGGATGGTGTATAGTTACCATCCATCATGGCTGAAGTCTGTCTTGCTGACCGGGCAAGGCTGACTGGGGCTAGGTCTACACTGCTGCTTTTATTCTGAAAAGGCACTCCACATTTTGCGAAGCTTTTTCTGATTCTTTTGTCAGAAGAGGCTTTTGACTGGGCCAAATGTCGGAAAAAAACCCTCTTTTGGAAGCCCCCTTATTCCTCGTGGAACGAGGAATACAGGAGCTTCCAAAAGAGTGCGGAAGAGCAAACACGTTCTCTGTCCAGCCCACGCTGCTTCCCACAGCTCCCCTTGGCCACAAAGGATGAAACAGAGCTAATGGGAGCCGCGAGGCTCCATGGCCATGGTGCCAGTAAATAAACAAATCGGGACGGCCAGTTAATGTGTTTCTGAGAGTGATTTCGCAGAACACTTCCAGAAACACTGGTCTAGACATAGCCTGCGTGAGGATTCGGGATGGCTCTGAGACTCCTCTGGGCTTGGGTTGCAGGACTAAACCCAAAGTCTTACTGGCCAGAGCTTCTCTTCTTATACATGTAAAATGCCATAGGAGTCTATGCGTATTGCAGTGTCATGCTGCAGTCCTTGATATGTTAATCTCAGGGTTTTCAGTTATTCTTTGATGGCTATTGTTAAGCTTCCCTATCCTTTGTTTATGGATGCACCTTCAGGAGTGTCTGTCTGTCTGCAGGGCTCAGCTATGTGGTTAATTTCTTCAGCCCTCATCCAGCCTCAGGCACCAGGTAGGTTCTCTCATCATCTTCAAGTGTCTCAACTCTTCTTGACCATCTGGACTTTCCTGATGGCTTTCCCACACATTCTCCACTCACACCACACAATTGACAGAGCACTCCAGATAAGGATTTACAGAGTTCCTAGAAGACACAACTTTACAATGCAGACATGAGGTACAACTTAATTTGTAATGCTACAGGAAGCAAGTTCTTATGGCAAACATTATCTAATCGTGAGAGACAGGGTGAAATAGAAGCTTGCAGAACTTATAAGCAAGCCATTGTACATCAAATCATTATGGATCATACTTATATTCTTATAACCAATACTAAAATATACATTTTGGTTACAGGGGCTTGGGTTCTGTATTTTCTGCATCATAGTGGTATTCTTTTAAAACTTCTGACAGCATGTTCTGCACCTCTCACATTCTGGAAAACACTTCAGATTCTTACACTTTGGCTCCAGTGCTGTAGTTATCGTTAGCAATCGCATATTGATACCCTTGCATTTTTTTTTCAAATCTGCAAACTTAAGTGTTATTTAAATGAACAACGTAAGCTGGGTCATCACCCATGACTGCTATAACATGAAATATATGGCAAAACGTGGGTAAAACAGAGCAAGAGACATACAATTCTCCCCCAAAGACTTAACTGACAAATTTAACCAAGATATTATTTATTTAACAAGCATCATCAGCATGGAAGCAGGCCCTCCTGAATGGTGGCTAAGGCACATACAGACATGTGAATGTCTAGCAAATGTGTCATGTAAATACCTTGTTTTTGGGTGACATTGTAAATAAGAATTGGGCAGCATAATCTCCCATAAATGTAAACAAGTTTGTCTTAGTGCGTGGGTGAACAAGAAGTAGGACTGAGTGGACTTTTTGAAGACTCTAAGATTTTACACTGTTGACTGCAGTTGTGTAACAAAAAAACTCTACATTTGTAAATTGTACTTTCAGGATAAAGAGTTTATACAACATTATTTCTATAAGGTGAATTGAAAATTACTATTTCTTTTATAATCTTTCCAGTGCAAATATTTGTTTTATAAATGATAACTAAGGGCATGTCTACACTGGGGAGTAATTTCGAAATCACTCCTCTTATTTTGAAATAACAAGGCAAGAGTCCACACTATCACGGCTGTTATTTCGAAATAGGCTGGTTATTTTAAAATCTGTACTCCTGCTTTCCTGGTGGGAATAAACTTATTTTGAAATGGTAATTTTGGGAGTTATTATTTTGAAATAACTTATTTCAAAATAATTTAGCAAGGTAGACACAGTCAAATGAGCACTTTGTATTTGATTTTTGTAATTGAAATGATTATATTTGAAAATATAGAAAAACATCCGGAATATTTAATAAATTTCAATTGATAGTCTATCATCTAATGAGGCAATTATTGCAATTAAGTAAAAAATTAATCATGAGTTTAACGGCAATTAATCAACAGCCCGAACCCTAATAGAGATCTAAATTGTGCAGTTAGTAGGTATGAGCCAAGGTGGGACCTCATCTTAGAGCAGGACTGGTGGAACAAATTTTATAGTGGGAGTGCTGATAATGGAGGCCATGGGAACCAGGTCTTTATTTTATGTTATTACTATGTTAAACCAGTGTCCCAAAAATCTCTACCATTGACTTACAACACTGGTCTAAATACAACCAACTTCAACAGTTACTCCAGATTTACATTGATGTAACCGATAGCAGAATTTGTCCCGGTAGCTGCATTCCACTGGTGCCACTGAATTTTGACACCAACTAGAAAGGTCTTTATGCCATTTGTTTGTTCAATGCTTAATGCAACAGGACCTTAATTTCTGTTCAGGGTCCTTACCATGACCATGATAATGACAATAATAATTAATTACTTTGATGTTAATGCAGTGTTTTAAGATTCTCTGATGAAGGGAATTAAATGTAAGTACGATTAATATATTACGTGTTCCTCTGGAGGAAAAAAATCTAGCAAAGGTCGTCTCGTCGCACTGCTAACCTGATATACAGCAGATAAAAAGTTTCACTCTGATTTCATGCCTGTCACAGCCCCTATATCACTCTGCGTCTATGGAATATTTCAAAGTTGCGTTCATTTCCACCTCAGTCAGATCTCTGGGAGGACTTTGCACTTGATAAAGGAATGAGGCTGCCAAGTTTCTTATAAAAGTGGAAATGGCAGGAGCACATTCCACCGATTTTGAACATATTGTACTGGCTGGCAGTCAAATATTATATTGATTTTCGCATTGCTCACCTTGTAATATGTTACATGGTCCTTGTCCAGCATGTCTCATTGACCTTTCCTCTGCCCTGTGTTCCAGGCCATTCTTTTAGATTTACTGAAGCATGAGCCTTCCTTGTTCTAACGGTACAATAGGCCTGGTCCGTCTCCAGATACAACACAGTAAGGGGCATCTTTTTAGACCAATTTATGTGAGTCTCCACTGTTATCTGAAACAGGGGTCTAAATCATTATAGGACCTAAATTTAGATCATGTAAGTGTCTCAGTAACTGTTTGGAAGCTATCAGTAGTTAAACACCAAGGGGCAGGGAACTATTCTGGTTTACCCCGGCTGAGATTTGGCCCATAGGCAGGGGAACTGACAGCATTGCTGGACCTCTAGTTGGGTGGGGGGCTTGGCTCTGTGCTCCTGGAAGGGGCGGAGCCTCAGGAGAAGCCAGCCCTCAGCATTACCTGCAGCACATTGTGCCAGCCCCAATTTTAGCACCTTCCAGCACTCCGGATTTCAAAAGCCCATGGCTCCAGCTGCCACTGCCACAGTAGCAATTCCCCCTTTGCCTCCTCCCGCCATCGGTGGGCCTTTCCATAGGATCTAATTTTAAAAGTAGCGGTTGCCTTTATTCTGTGTGTCCAACATTAAAAACCATCCTGGCCCTGAACGCTCAGAACTCCAGTAGAAGTCAATAGACTCTAATGACCAAACTTTTGGTTGGAAATTGTGGACAGCACAAAATAAGATTGTAAAGTTTCATAGGACACATTCCTGTAGATTTCATCACATGGCTTTGTCTTTATCTAAAGATTAATCTTTAATGCCTGGAGATTTAAGGGCAATCTGGGGAAGGGGACATTTCACTTCCCTAGCACAAAATTGTGCCCACATTGTTTTGCACCAAGAACTTCAGGGTATAAAAGTAGAGGCTGAGCTTTCAGGATGTGGTACTGCAACAAGGGTGAAAAGTCCAACCTGTTTTAAGATTCACTCATGCAAGCTTTTATTACTGGGCTGTTCTAGCTTTTGTTGTATCCTTCGGACCAGATCCATCAAGGCACCTTAAAAACATGGTGAATTTTAAGCATTCTGATTATCTCATTGAAGTCAATGGGATCACCTGAATGCTAACAAATAAACACATGCTTAAATGCCTTGCGTGATCCGGTTGTTAATTTCTAGATCAAATTTGAAGAAGTTGTTTAAAAATAGATTTTACTATTTATTAAATTGATGCCAGTGTAAGGTAGTGTAGTCAAGTGACCAATGGGGGGCACTGTTGGGTACAACCCAAGGGAAAATTAAAATCCAAGTATAACTCCAAGAAGAGTTCAAGAACTTTGCTTGTGTACAGTTATAGACTATTCTATGCTGGAAAATATTCCAGCCCCTCTATTGCCATGTTGTATGGATTTACCTGAATTAAATGCGAGACTGGCTAGTTTACCGCATGTCTTTTGTAGCTCTAATTTCTTCCCTTCTATGGTGACGTATTGCTCGGAGACAGTTCAGAACCAGAAGCACTAACTCAGTTAATCAGTGGAATTGCTATGATGTGGGGAACACGAAAAGGGTTCCTCCATTTACACTTACCCACAACAGTTGTTGCATGTCTTCACTAATCAGATTGCTTCACTAGTCCAAACTTTCTGATCGGACAGTTCTAGTTGTATTACATATGAGTAAATTAAGTGACAGAAATCAATATTGATTTTCTTCACTATTTCATATGCAATTAAAAAGGTTTAAATTTGGAAATATCTATATCAGATGTTCTTGTATTTTACTACTGATACTGCTTCTCCTTGGACCTGTCTATGGCTGACCCAATTAATTCAATTATAAGGCTGCTTTCTGATGACTGTTGTGGTGCCCTCCATTTTCAAACTGTGATACTTTTTGGTTTTGGGGGGCTACACCTTTGTGCATGAAATATAGCGGTCATCTTTGTCCAATTTAAAAAAAACCACACTGAAAACAAGAAAGAACAAAAGCAAAGTCTTCATGAAACGTTCACAGCACAGATATCTTTGCAGGAGTCTACACAGAATTCTGAGAACAATTACAGTTATGCCAATTGAAAGTATCTGGCTCACTGTATGTGGGAAAGCATAACAAGCATTATCTGGTGCTCCCCAGTACTTCTTGACCCTTGGTTCTCCCCAGAGCATGGAAGAGTCTCTGATACTGAAACAGTTCAGTAGCTGCAATAATTATCAGAGAAGAGGGGCCTGGGAGATCATTTTGAAAGAAAAATTATAGCCCCCACTCCCAGTTTGCTATGATTGGATTGAGAATAGACGCTATGAAGTGTGGCTCCTTTCACTTTAAATCAAGGGTTTGCATTGGCTTGCAAATGTGAGATCATAGTCAAGGTGCTTGATATTTGCTTCTTGTCTTAGTGCCTTTTTTTTTTTTTAATGTGCTGAGCACTTTTAAGTGCAGGCCCTTTAATGGGAATAAGGTTTGGCACATAGCAGGGACAGCTGTAGGAGGAATCCCTAGGTACATTCCTTCAGCAAAGCACTCAATATATGTTTCCCTTTAATCATGCCCTTGAACCCATTTCCGCTTGGCAAAGCACCTAAGCATGGAGCTGTGACCTCAGTGAGACTTAAACTAGTGCTTAGGTGCTTTGCTGAATCGAGGCCAGAATGTTTATAGCTGCACATACTTCGTCTGTATTAATATCATCCTCTCCATAGAACCAGCTCCATTTATATTTATGATGTTTAATACACTATCAATTCACATGAAATATATCCGCAGGTTATTGTTATTATTTTCCCCACAAATGGTTTGCCTCTGAAAGGCTACATCAAATAGCTATCCAAAATAATGCAGGCATTTGTTTATCTTACCCAAAGAAGAAATAAAAGACACATTATACACACTCAGAGACACACACACATGTGCTAAAGGAATGAAATGGTGCCGTCATTGCAAATGACAAAGAAAGCAAGCAGATTGCTAGAAGCAATATAGCCTCTGTTGCTTCCACAAGGGAAAATGGCCTTTGGTAACATAGCTCTCTGGAAAGAACTTTATTACTTTTTTCCACCCCTACTTTCCCTTGCTTTCTCTCAACTCATCTCTCTCTCTCTCTCTTGTTTTAGTTCATCAATTCATCAAATAGCAAACACAATGTCTCCTCCATAGATCTCCCTTTCAGATTTCATTGACCTATGACCTGTAATGTGCCAATTTGCTTCAAGTACTTTTATTTATGCCATTCCTTGGACCTATACATTTTGATCAAAGAAACAGTATTCTCTGCTTGGTGCCTATGGAGAACACTTTGCAGGTACCATCAGTTCAGAAAAAGCAGTCACCCAATATATGAGATTGTGACAAGGTATAATGTAATGGTAGTTATGTGAACCTCCAATAAACTACTGGTACTTCACAGATTACTTGGAGAGAAAGTCTTTTAGCGTGCTTGAAGAAGTATGAAATGAATTTCATTTCCTTCTCATTTACCTTGCTTTTGAAAGGTTTCATGCAAGATATGTGACCAACTATTATAGTACTAATCCATCCATGACAGAGCTCAATTTTCCCTGAGAATTTACTTCTGAATGGGCTTCAGAAGAAATGTGAAAGCTCAGAATTAAAGTACACTGAACAGAGCAGCCACTGAGCTGTGGGCAACTGTCTGTCAAGAAAACCAGTTGGAACAAAAATATAAATTAGGTTTTATTTTATTTTTGAAAGCGGTCATCGGTGGTAAAGTTTTAAGGCCCCAGGTGCAAGCAAGAATTAGAGGAGGTAACTAGCCATCTTTGTTGTGAGCTGTTCTCATTAGTGGAAATGAAAATGAGACCACAGACTATTGACATTTTAAAACAGAGCATAACTATAGAACTCTACTTAGCTTCCTGTTATAAGGGGAGTTAAAGGCCTGTCAAGGCAAATAGTGTGTGGCAAGCCGAGGCGTAAATCTGCCCCACCTTAGCCTGTCACACACTAAGGCCTGGTCTACACTAGAGCAGAAGGTCAAAATAAGATACACAACTCCAGCTAAGTTTTAACGAGCAGCAGTGTGGTCAACATGACATATTTATCTCTCTCCTCCACATATTGCTGCAAAATCAGTGGTTGTGTAGACAACCTTAAATAATAGCAGGATGCTGCAGGGTTGTTTTTTTTCATCTTGAACTCACTAATTCCAAATTGACCTAATCCACTCGGTGCAGTTCTTTGCCATCTGATGGCCCTGTGGGCAGTCAAGGTGAACTGAGCTGATCGTCTCAGGGTTACAAAACATGGTTTTTCTTTGCTAACAAGGCTGAGGTGAGTTTGTTATTGTTTGCGGGGTCCTGTTATTTGTTGGTCATGAGCAGCTGCCAGAGGGAAGGACAGGACCTGAACGTAGCACACTGTAACGATATTGGGCTCTTGGAACCCTCGTTACTGTTTTCATATCTGCTACAGGCTTGTTTGGTTTCAAATGTTGCAAAGGTCAAAGAAAACAAGTAGGGACCTTTGCCACTTTTTCCACCTTCTCCACATCAGCACACACCCTTCTTTGTATAGTCACCCCCACACTAGAAAACAGATATACATGATGTTACACTAAACATTTACCACCTCTCTTACAACCATCACAACACAAGACTTTCTGTCTTCACAAGCAATTCAGATTTGAACTACAGTAAAAACCCTCTGGTTTGGCCACGACAAGAGCTGTTTCGGTGGTGTCTATGTTTACATTCCACCTCTGCCCCAGAGGAAAATTATAAACATTTGTGAATTTGCTTCAAGCAAACAGTTACCCTTGTCCAAATTATATGTCATTTTCGAGGTATGATTATCTCTGCCCTGGAGAACATAAAGGTGAGATTGAAGAATGTTTGGTGAAACCATAACCATTTGATTTCCTCCTGCCCGCTCCACTCCCCATCAGTTTCAGCAACTAAGGCATCAGTCAATGGAGCAGTGATAATTTACACCAGCTGAGAACCTCTTCTGAAGACTATTTCTTCATCTATTTTGTACAAAATGATAGAAGTTAGGGTACGTCTACACTAGCCCCCAGCTCGATCTAGGGAGGCCAATGAGGGCGACCTAAATTGCAAATCAAGCCCGGGATTTAAATATCCCACGTTTGATTTGCATGTTCCCGGCCGGTCGCCATTTTAGAAATTGACTAGCCCGAAGTAACTGACTGCGTCTACACGCGACAGTGAAATGGGATTCTGATTTAAAGCCCCTAAATCGAATTAGCTGGTAAACCTCATTGCAGGAGGAACACTAGCTAATTTGAGTTAGGGCTTTAAATCGGAATCTCGTTTTACTGCCACGTATAGACGCGGGCAGTTACTTCGGGCTAGTCAACTTCTAAAATGGTGACCAGCTGGGAACATGCAAATCAAGTGTGGGATATTTAAATCCCGGGCTTGATTTGCAATTTCGGTCACCCTCATTAGCCTCCCTAGATCAATCAAGGGGCCAGTGTAGACGTACCCTTAGAGCTGTAAAATACATTAAAAACACTAGGTCCAGGACAATGCAGGACTCTTCCATACAACATTGCTCAATATTTAGTCAAGTATTCAGTTCTCCAAGCCTTGCTGTGAATTTCAACAGTATTGGGTAGAGGAAAAGCCTATAGCAATGATGGAAAATTGCCCTAAGACAGAGAAAGTACTACAGGGAAACCATAAGAAAGAACAAGTTATTTGTGGGGATACTCCATGGTTTTGGATGTCTCAGACTTGTCCTTGTTCTACAGAGGAATCAAGCTTCACCATCTTGATGGGATACCACTTACTGAGTTTTACCAAGCTTTTTTGTGAGTTATTCCTAATTAGTGAATTAGCTAATCCACTGTCACATTTGTTTTCTTTTCCTTATTTCTTCCTTTTATTCATCCAAGAGGTCAAATTTAACCATGGAATAAGTGGGTACAATTCAAATTGACCGCCACTGTAATGTTATTCAACTACACTGTTTGGTCTACGGCATCATTTTTAACTCTGGAAGAGAGAATTCCAGCTACACATTTTGGTTGGCTGATGGCATTTGCCTTAACTACAGTCATGTAAAGAAATGATTTTTTTTCCAGTTAGCTAGCTATACTACTACTACTACTACTACTACTACTACTACTAATTAGCATTGATCCAAAGCTAATTTTTTCCAACATTTTTTGGTAAACTGAAATGTAAAGCACACACATATGTGAACACACATAAACAAACTTGGGGCCAATTGAATCATTTAGTTTAATTAAATCCTTCATTTCAGTCCTGAGCTTTTTTTTAGCTATTAAAAAATTGAAGTCAGTTTCAAAATGAAAAGTTGTATCAAATAGAAATAGCCAAATTAAACAGTTTGATTTTTTATTCTTTTTTTTCTTTTTTCCCAACCAGAATAATTGAGCAAATTCAACATGAATTTGTCAAATGTCTTCATCAAGGGTTATCTGTATGCTTCTATTTTTGTTTTCCCAAAGCTGTGTATGGGTAACAGGGGTTTGATCACTTGCTGATTTTCCATTCTGTTCATTCCCACTGAAGCACCTGACATTGGCCACTAGAGGTACGTCTACACAGCAGGGCTAAGCTTGCAAATTGCGTAGCTTTTGGCGCGGTCTACACAGCAGTAATTTCAAGAGAGAGAGCCGTCAGTCTGACTCCTGTAACCCTCAATGTACCAGGAGTAGGGGAAAAGAACATTATTTTGACATTATGTTGAAATAACTGCTTGTGTGTAGATGTGCACTATTATTTCAGAATAACAGAAGTTACTCTGAAATAGCACTGCTATGTAAACATAGCCTATGAGAAGACAGGATGCTGGGCTAGATGGACCTTTTGGCTGACACAGTATACTTTGGTCTGACTCAGTACAGATATTCTTATTTTCAGGGAGAAAAGGGGTTTAGGTGACAGATTTCTTGAATGAAATAAGTTCGAACTAGAACTGAAGCTGGGTGAAATTTATTTCAATCAAACAAAGGATAAAACACAGTAAAAAAGTTGAGCACAAATATTTTCCTCCATCAAATATGTATTTTCATTCCAGGGACATAGTATTTTCTTGCATTCAAATGATACACCCTGTCACAGAAAGTCTTAATATTGTATTGAAAGTTATCTGTAGTAAAGCAGAGGTTAAACACATTTATTTATAAGACTCTGGGGCCCTGGAAAGGTTTTCTTTCTCTTCTTGCCTGCAGACTGTTACTATCATTGGGAAATGAAGAATCCACATTATATGACAAGGCACAGTGGTATTAAAAACAAACAGAGATGTCTGAATCAAAGAACCTCTCTACTCTCAAGTAAAGTGTTTATTCTAATTGAAGAGAAATTGTGTCCAAGTACTGATGCTTTTTTCCAGTATGCTTTGCATTTAGTTTCAGCAATGAGAATTGACTTCATTGCATGTGAATACTCTGTCACTCAGACAGCGGTTTTCCAACATTTTTTTCCTCATGAGACAGTTGAAGAAAATTGTTGGTGCTTGTGACCCAATATAATTTGACTGGAGTGTGGGGTCCTGGGTGGGACTGATGACGAAGCTTTGGGGTGTAGGAGGGGGCTCCGGCTTTTGGAGGGGGGGGGGTCAAGGCTGTGGCAGGAGCTGCTCCCGGTCAGCGATGCAGCAGGGGTGCTAAGGCCGGTTTCCTGCCTCTCCTGGCACCTCAGACCATGCTGCACCCAGGAACAGCCAGCAGCAGGTTCCCAGCCAATGGGAGTATAAAATTAGTGTTTGGGGGAGAGGCAGTGCATGGAGCCCTGTGCGCTCCCTCCCCCACTTATGAGCTGGGCCTGTTGCCAGCTGCTTCTGGGGCACAATACAGTCTGTGGTGTTAGGACATGCAGGCAGTTTCTTTAGCAACCCCCGCCCCACTGGTCACCTGATCCCCCTGCAGCAACCAGACCCAGGGTATGTCTACACTGCCACCCTAGTTCGAACTAGGGCGGCTAATGTGTCATTTGAACTTGCAAATGAAGCCCGGGATTAAAATATCCCGGGCTTTATTTTCATGTTCCCGGGCGCCGCCATTTTTAAATGCCCCGTAGTTCGAACTCCCTGCCCGCAGCTACACGCGGCACGGGCTAGGTAATTTGAACGACAGTCCCTAATTCAGACTAGCGTTACTCCTCCTGCAATTTTAACCCTGGGCTTCATTTGCAAGTTTGAATGACTACATTAGCCACCCTAGTTCGAACTAGGGTGGCTAGTGTAGACATACCCCCAGTACCTGACATTCCACCTCCCAGTACTGGGTCACAACCCGTCGTTTGAAGCCACTGTCCTAAGACACCTGGATGAGTAGCCTGAGGTTTTGCAATGAAAGCTGGTACGTAGGATCAGAAGGATATAGGAACTGCCACACTGGGTCAAAGCTGTGCCTCATCTAGTCTTGTGGCCTGTCTAAAATAGTGGTCTTTGCCAGGCACTGCACAGGATGTTGCAAGAAACTCTTTGGTGAGCATTTATGGAACAATTGGCTTACAGCAAATATCTCTTCCTAGCCCTCTTAGTTAGAGATTAGTACTTGTGCATAGTGAAAAAAAAAATCTCTCTTTTGTGTATTGGTAGAAGGATAGATTTTAAGACCAGAAAAGATGTATTGTGCATCATCTCATGACCTCTTGCAAAGCACAGGATGTAGAGTTTCACCCGCAATACCTCCATCTAGACCAGTAATCAGTGTCTGTGCTAGAGAGCACTTTTAAGAATTAAACATCCAATCTTAAATTGTGGTATGCAGGCCTCAAACACAAGCAATCGAAGGAATGAAAGAAGAAGGAAAATAAGTGTCATCTAGGGCAAGTCCCGTAGTGTCTGGTGGTCAAAGATATGTAGGCATCTGAAGATGCAGATGGGCTTTTCATAAGTGGCTAAAAAAATGATAAAATGTAAGGATAGCTGTGATGAGTTATTCTGGCCTTTTAAGAGTAAAGGGGGCCAGAAAACCCCAGTAATGGGAGTTGGAATGAACAAAGGCACAAGAAATGGCCTACAGTGGAAGTGAGGAAGTAGGTTTCAAACAAACAAAAGGAAGTATTTCTTCACATAATGCACAGTCAACCTGTGGAACTCCTTGTCAGAGGATATTGAGAAGACGAGGACTTTAACAGTTAAAAAAAGAGCTAGATAAATTAATAGGCTATTAGCCAGGATGGGCAGGAATGCTCTGCCCAGCCTCTCTTTCTCAGAAGCTGGCAATGGGTGACAAAGGAGGGATCACCTGACGATTCCCTGTTCTATTCATTCCCTCTGGGGCATCTGGCATTAGCCCCTGTTGGAAGACAGGAACCTGGGCTAGATGGACCTTTGGTCTGACCCAGTCTGGCCATTCTTATGTTCTTTGAGGAAGCAACCCCTGGGAATTAGGAATTGGACGGAGAAGCAACTAAGGACAATGTTCCTTTATAGGCCCTACAGTGTAAGTGGGGCAGGACTCCTCTATCTTACAGCCCATCAGGAAGAGCTCTCTGGAGGAGGGTAATATATAACTTGCCTTCTCTCTCAGAAAAGGGCAGACACTGGGCAGAAGGAGGCAGCCAGGGCCAACACTTCATTCAGAAAGGTGTGGGACTGGTGGCTTTGGGCGGAGTAGCTTAGGACAAAGAAAAAGATCTGGCTGTGGCAGAAAAGTCAGGGCTGGTTATGAACTTCGGAGTTATCATTTAGAACTTCACTTTGGGGACTCTGAATATTGACCCATTTTATGATTAAATACTCTGAGGATTGTTTGAACCTCTTCTTTTATTTAACCAGCCCAGCGAGGGTGCTGTTAGCCACAAGACAGACCACGTGGAGTGCTTCAGGGGCTAGCACGAGGGGGTTAACATGGGCCAGATGCCTGATAAGTGACCCCGGACCACAAGGGAGTGTGGAGTAAGTAACCATCCTAGGGGACACTGACTATGCAAGAGCTGTACAAGATTTGAGGCTCCTCAGGATAAAGGAGTGTTTACCATACCGTCCTAGCTCCAAGCACTGGTCTACTCTAGGGAGTTATTTCAAAATAACTTTTTCTTCTCCTTCTTAAACCCTTGTACTCTGAGTGGAGCATAGGTCATCTACAAGTCTCCTCCACTCCACTCTGTCTTGAGACAAAACTTCTAGCTGGCTCCAGGAGTACCCCGGTTGTTGTCCTTCAATCTCAGTAGATCTTCTCCACATTGTCCAAGGTCTTCCCCTTTTGTGTTTCAAAATAACTCCCTCCCCTTATTGCAAAATAATAAGTGGGGGTGTCCATACTACCAAGCCCATTATTTTGAAATAATGGGCTGGTTCTTCTGAAAACTGTACTCTTGCTTTCTTTGGGGAATAACTCCAATTTCAAAACTGTTTTTCAAAAGAGCGGTTGTGTGGGTGCTCCGGTGCTGCTATTTTGAAATAATTACTCCTTAGAGTCATTCACAGTAATTACTCCCCTGTGCTTCTTGGGGCTCTAAGTTGAGGTTGCGTGTCCGCAATAATGGAGCCTGCCTCGGACTCATTTCGAGACTTCCCCATAGTGAGGATGACAAGCTATTTCGATGTTTGTTATTTCAGGAGCTATTAAATCGATTTTAGTTATTTTGAAATAATTCCCTAGTGTGGACATGCCCTTTGATACCCCTGCATTGGGGGCCATGTAAGCACATACCATATAGTCTATGGTTGTAATAAAATACACACCAATCCTGATGGAACAACATTGGTGAAATCCTACGTCCTATTGTATTTTGAATGCTTTGTCTTTAACTGAGCCAGCATTTCACCCTTTGTATTGCACCAGAAAATGTGTGTTAAGATGGGCTAAGGAAGACTAATAACTAAAAAGGAAAGGATGGCATAATAAAAAAAATCATACAATGGATAACATGGATAAAGAGTCTTGAATGCAAGTAGCTCCTGGGAGCTCATGCAAGGCCTCAGCAATAGCAGGAGGAATCTGGAAAACAAACACAGACATAAACTGTGCATTCAGTATGTGCCTTTAAGCCACTGGCATTAATTAAGATTCTATGGCTTACAAACAATTATGACATAATTAAAGCAAGTTTCTTTCTACAGTAAAACAATAAGAAATGACTTCTAGAAAACCGTGGGAACTATTAAAACGGCACATCAGTACCAAAATGAGCAATATTTACTAGTATTAGCACTATTAAAATGCCTTTTGAAGACAAACTTAGGCAATTATTACTCAGAATAAAGCTCACATTTGGAGATGTAGAACAACGATAATTAAATCCCTCTCTCTATATATCTCCGTTTTTGGTGTTTGACAGAATGGAGTCTTTAAGAGAATCTATTTTAATGGTCTTGAATTAGCAAGACTTTCAAACAGAGAGAGAATGCACTTAGCAGGAGGTTGATCGGTACTGAAAGAGCTTTATTAGTGGTATGGTAAAGGTCAGGGAACTGCATTTAAGGTCTCCTGCGCAAAGATACATTTTTGTGTGTGTTTTGTAATGTGCTGTAATCTTTCTGAGGCATGGACACTGTGCACTTCGGCCCTAGTTCCTGCTTATTATGAGACTGACTGGCAAGCCACCTGAAGCAACCACTATTATTTATACTACAATAGTACTTTGAGGCCTTAACCCAGACCAGACCCCCTTGTCCTAAGCCCTATACATGCATGCAGTAAGAGGCAATGCCTGCATCAAAAAGCTCACGGTCTACACAGACGTCTAGACATTAAGGCAAACGGGATCATCACAATCATCTAGTCTGATTTCCAGCTTGACACAGGCTACAGAACCTCACCCACCTACACTGGCAGTAGGCCCACAACCTCTGCCTGAGTTACTGAGGTCCACACATTTGATTTAAAGACTTCCAGGCACAGAGATCCCACCTGTTTCTCAAGATCAAACCAACAAAATATCTGGACCACATAAACCATAGGCCCCTCCCCCCATAGGGTATAAGGCCCCACAGGCTAGAATCCAGACCTGTGGTGCTACCAGGTAGTTAACTGCACCCGACTGCCACCTAGCAGGAGCTATAGCTAACTTCCACTCCACTTCCCATGACCTGCTGTGGATCATAAGGAAGTTCCACCTCAGATGTTTGACAGGCAGCAGCCCCAGGGCTCCTGATTGGTTCCCTGTCCTATATAAAGCCAAGAGACCTGCAAGGAAACATTCAGGAAGCTTTGTGGGTCTTTGGTAGCTGGCATGATTGTTTCTATTCTGTGCTCTTAACCTTGGCTTGTTTTGGATTTTGATTCTTTGATTTAGGGCTGCCTATAATCTCCTTGGATACGCCTCGCTTCAAGTTAGCCTCTGCTTTGACTTGTGATCATGACAACCATGAGACACAGTCTGTCTGTCAGTCTGATTTGGGGGAAAATTCCTTCCAGACCCCAAATAGGATGGTCAGTTATGCCCTAAGCATGTGCGTGAGACTCATCAGCCACACAACGGGGAAACAATTTTCTGTAGTACCTCAGCTTCCTTCACAGCTCTGCCTGTTGCAGATAGTTGCTAATAGCAGCCACAGATGGGACATATGACAGATAAATTCTGGGCAACAAAAAACAAAGGCACAGAGAGGGGAAATGTTTCAGCCAACATTGCAAAGCAGGTCACTGGTTGAGACAGAAATAGGACCTAAATCTCCCCATCTGCAGCGCAGAGCTTTGTTTTCTACCAGGTCATGTTGCTCAGTAGTCTCTAGGCCAGGGGTGGGCAATAACCAGCATTTATCCCTGCTCTGTGCTGAAATAGAAGCTGCAGAGCCTCTGCAAGGCTCTCCCAGCAGGGCAGCGGCAGAGTACTCCCAAATACCTTTTCTGGGCTGGGCAATGGCGTAAAGACTTCAGCAATAAACAATGGAGGAGGGGCTGACCGGTTGGCTCAGTGGTTTATATGGAGCCTTGGAACACCTGTTTGGATCTGGCACAGCTCAGGAGTGCCTGACTGTGGCTGATCTTCATGAGTTTGAGAAGTCTCCTGCCAATTACCTGTGCTGAGAATTCCAAACCACAAAATTGTTGTTCCCCTCTTGGGAAGGACAAAGATTACCTGGTGGGTGCTGTTGACTCACAGAAAAAATCAATTGGGGGCTGCACACAAGTGAGAAGCAAACAAACCACAAACAAACAAACCCCCCAAGTCCCCCCCAAAACAACAACAATAAAACCCCACAAACCAAATAAACCAAAAATCAAAAAATGTTAAACCCTCACTGAGAAGCAAAGGGGTTGGTAAGGGAGCTGGAGTGCTGGAGCAGGTTCTCCAATGCTTGAGAGGTGGATCCAGAGAAGCTGGGGGCCACTTCCGGCCCCTAGGCCTTAGGTTCCCCACCCCTGCTCTGCCTGCTAGTAATGATCCTTCTTTGGCAGATAAGGTTCATATTGCAGGAGTGGAACCAGGGAAGTTTACCCATGGTAGACAGGATCTGTAGATAAACAGATAATGTCATTTGTCAGGTCATCTGTTTAGCAGTCAGTTCACTGATTTCTTAAAAAAACAAAGTAACCCACCTCTCCACAAGCACAGTGCAGTCAGGGTTTAGAAAAGCAAGAAATGTTGTTCACTGTTCATGCTGCAGTGAGTCACGCTTCCTCTCTCCTATAGGAGAGCAACTTAGATTGCACGGGGGAAACCAGCACACCATGTTTTGTTTGAGCAACACCATTGCTCAGTTCCCTAGAGCAGCTCTAAAAGGACAGACTGAAGCAAAGGGGTGGTCTGTAGCTGGGATCATCAGCAGGCATTAGGGAACATTCCCATAAGGATTTAGTTTAAGTCTGAGGCACATCCCCCGGTAATAAAGCCGAATGTGCATTTTCCATCGGAATATTTTTCCTATGGCAAAGTTGGTTTTCAAAACATCAGAACTTCCCCTTAGAAAAATCCCTATGTCATCCTGAATCAAAACTCTTGCTTTGTCAAACAGATTAATACCTTAAATAACCCCTTCAATTCTGTTTACACCGCAGTTGCTGGGGGAACTTGTGGGACCTATAGTATGTGCCTTACACCCACATTCTTCCCTGACTCCCTGAACAGACTACATTTCCCATGATGCACTTTGGTCCCCTTAGTGAACCACTGCAGTGCTCCATGGATGTCTTGTGACTGTGGTGCATCATGGGAGATTCCGTGCAGCTGGGGAGCTGGTGCCTAGAGGAGAATAGTACCACGAAGCACCCAAACGACAACTCCCATGAGGTACCACAGCAGCTGAAGCAGATGGAGGTTAAAACTGAACAGAGGCAAAACAAAACATTTTGACATTCCTGAATCTAACTATTACAGAATTATCATTCTTAAAAAAAAAAAATCAGTATTTTTATTTTCCCCCAAATCAGGATAAGAGAAATATTGACATATCGAAATTTTTTTGTGGGATGGAAAATGCTGATTTTCAATCAACTCTGTAATGTACTGTTGTAGCAATTCAAGTATCCAAAACACATAAAAGTCCAGAAAAGCATCCTGAAGTGTGGGTGTTTGATGATCACCATTTTGGTTGATGCATCAGTGAGTGAACAATGACCCCTGAAGCATGAGTCTACAGAACAAGATAGTGTGTTACAGCATTTTCCTGGGCAGGTTACTTCTGACACTTTCTGAACTGAGGCCAGAGGGGTTACATGACACACATTGACTTGCAAGCTATAGATGCTTCTGCAAATCTTAAACGACATACAAGGGCCATGCCCACTCAGCTTAGTTCTTAGTCAGCCCCCCCCCCCCATGATGCTAAGATCAGACCCTTCCTCACCTGTTCCAATCTCCCACCTCCAACATCCTGTAGAGCACTTCCCAGAGGATACTAAGGAAACCATGAAAGCCAATCAGGCATTTTTCACCAAAAAGTGTCCTCATGGTGGGAAATGCTGACTCATCAAAAATGAAACATTTCATGAAAATGGGTTGGTTTCAATGGCAAATTTCAGTTAAAAGGTTTCTCGGGTCCAGTATGGAATTTCTAGTCAAAACCCAAGGGTATGTCTAGACTACATGCCTCTGCCGACAGAGGCATGTAAATTAGACTACTCAACATAGTCAATGAAGTGGGGGATTTAAATATCCCCGGCTTCATTAAAATAAAAATGGCCGTTGCTCTGTGCGGCTCAGCTGATCGTCAGCACAGCGTGGCAGTCAAGATGCAGATCGGTCGACAGGGAACACCTTTGTCCACCGCTCCCTTATGCCGCGTGAAATGAGGTTTACAGGAGCAGTTGACAAAGGAGTTCCCTGTCGACTGATCCGCATCTTGACTGCCACACTGTGCTGATGATCAGCTGAGCCAGCACAGTGCGGCGGCCATTTTTATTTTAATGAAGCAGGGGATATTTAAATCCCCACTTCATTGACTATGTCGGGTAGTCTAATTTACATGCCTCTGTCGGCAGAGGCATGTCGTCTAGACATACCCCGAGAGAGAGAGAAATAAAGAGGGAGAGAGAGAGAGACAAAGAGAGAGAGAGAGAGAGCTACATACAGCAGAATTACCAGTAGGTCAGTGGTGAGGGCATGGTAGGCAAAATGCAACCCATATTAGGCCCATTGGGCTTCTATGTGTGGCCCATAAGACATTTTGTTTACCATTGCCCATGCACAGGGTTGCCAGATTCCGCTGGTTTCCATCTACATAAGGTCCCCCCCCCCAGTATTACTAAAGTGACACACACTTAAAGCCAAGGCACATGAAGTGAGATGCGTACTGATTGCACACAACGTTGACTGTGAGAGCCTCTGCATCCAATTAAAGTGCTACTATGGTTCACTCGGCACCCCCCGCAAACTCTAGGTTCACAAGCAGAGTTAGCAAAACTTCCCTATCCTGGCAGACCATCTTGATTGTGACAATCTTGTGACTCGCTGAGATGGAGGAGGTCTGCTCTAGCGGCCCACTCACTGGCATAGGTTGTACATTGTTGCGTTAGGGCAGTCACCTAGGATGTGGGAAATGCTGTGAAACAGACAGAGGAGGGACTTGAACCTAGGTTTTCCACGTCTTGAAGGGTACATTGAGCTATTGACGGTGGGGAGGAGTGCTCTTTCTCTTTTTTTTCTTCTTTACAAAAAATGAACCCCTGCCCCCAAAGGTCTAGTTTTTATTCATCTATTTCTTTGTCAGCCAGCCCTAAAAATCGTACCCTCAACACCATTGAATTTGGGTGTCTAGCTCACATAGGGTCTTTTGAAAATGTTCACCCTCTTCTACCGTTGTGTGGTCCTACCCCAATTTTGAAATAAGTGATCATTTATTGGGAGCAAGAGCAGACCTCAAGACAAATAATACCAACTTCAACAGGGTGTTCCATGGGTATAAAAAATAGATTCTTTTTGGCTGTTGCCTTTATTTTATTTTGTTGTTGTGCTTTATCCTTGTGCTGTTATATTTAAAACATTTTATTTTTAATTAACAAAATCAATAGAAATGTAATTACTAAAAGAATCAAATTATCTCTAAAGAGAAGTTGCTTTAAAAAAAACAACAACCAAAAGCGTGATTCACAATGAAACATTCATCATATATCAGCACAGTGACTGCGGGTAGTCTCAGTGTATTACAATGACTTGCACATCCAAAAATGGTACCTTTTTGTGCACTAGCAACTTTAGTTGATAGCAATCTAAGAAAGAATAAGCACCGGGCCTGTGACATTTACAGCACATTGCAAAATAACTTATTTCTGGCAAACCTTTTCTCTAGTGTTTTCTGCTCTTAATATCTATCCAAGATCCGCTTGCCAAGTTGATGAGACCTCGTTAGGAATGTCCCAGTTGGTATTCCAGCCAAATAACAATGAAAACAAACTATGTTGTAACTCTGCTTTCTTCTCCCACTTTATTTTGTATCCAAAAGTGGATGTGCCTGAGTTTGTCTGGTCTGGGCTTCTCAGCTTCTGTTCAGCGCTTAACACATACAGATCAGAAAAGTATGGGGTTTTTTGGGGGGGGGGATTGGTGTTCATGGCTGCTCGTTTCTTTTGGAGCAAAGTGCTGAGGAGGTGGTATCAAAGCTGAAAAATGAACCCCATAAATATTAAAAAGTAAATATGGTGACCTGGAGGATTAATCGTAATTCCCATAATTAGAAAGTCTGAACTGTAAGTTACTTGATTTTTTTCGTGATACATCCTAAAACCTTAGTTTCAGCCACTTTCATAGCTAATATTTTGTGTTCTGTAATAAAAGGAATTCCCCCCCCACACACGCACAGCCTGGTTTAAAAAATAAAATGGATCATGAAATTGGTAAGGGAATATAAGGTCTTTGGGTCAAATCTCTTCTCACAGTGGGACAGGTCTGAAAGGGTACATCTACACTATAATGCTATTTCAGGACACTGGAGCATCCCAAAATAGCTATCCCATGTCTAGACAGCAAGCCCGTTATTTCGGTCTCGCTATTCCAATATCCCTGTAAACCTCATTCTGCGAGGAGTAAGGGACGTTTTGGAATAGTGCTTTATTTTGAAATTTGGTGCTGTGTAGATAGCGCCAAATAACGAAATAAGCTATTTCAAAATAGAATCAAAATAAGATATGCAATTTTCTTATTTCGAGTTACTGTGCTGGGTAGATGCACCCAAACAGCCCCACTGGAAGTAGAGAGTTGAGACCACCAGTTGACTGGAGCAGTGTTTGTTGCACTTGAGATGTGGCTGGCTGGAACTAATTGGCTTTCTGACACTTTATCTCCACATTTCATGATACCGGGGCTCACAGATCCTGGCTCATCCCCCAGCATGAGTTATAGCCTACTCAGGGCTGCTCTAAGTTGCAGTGATTCTTACGCTCCCCAGCCTGTAACAGTGTTTGGGAATCTTCTTGGGATTAATACTAGCATAAATGAAACTTTGTAGTCACAGACTTCATTAAAAAAACATAAAAAAAGAATGGTCCTGTAGCACCCTAGACCATATAAAGTATCATGAACTTTTGTGTGCACAACTCACTTCTTCAGATGAGTGGAGCAAAATGCACAGAAACTGCAAAATTTAAAGCAGAAAAAGAGGGGAGAGGGGAAGAAGAAACAAAAAAAAACCCTGTCAATTTTAGCGTCCATGCTAAATGAGGCTAATAGAGCAGGCCTCGTAGTGAGAGCCGCCCCATGGCCCAGCTCCAGCTCTGGGCAACGGGGCTAGCCAAAAGAGCCATATTTATCTTGCGAGCCATAGGTTGCCAACCCCTGATCTAATAATTAGTATCTCTTTAGCATGAATATCTATCTTTGTCCAGCTTCAACTTATCCATCCTTCCACAAACACAGGTCGATGTCACACCATAATGTACATCAACTAACAATGGCTAGTGAATGTCCTTAATGAAACACATTTTTGTTCAACCTGGTGGCTAGTAGGCATGTCTCCGTGTTATGAATAAATGCCACCACAATATTTACTGGTTGCTAACCTCATACACAAGGGGTTAGAGCCTATGCCAGCTGAAATCAGAGAGCACCTTTGGATGGATGTCATTGGGTACTGGATCAAGTCACATCTCAATAGAGAAGTCAAGAAGGAGCAACTCATGGGGACTGAACTACCTTCTCTCCTTCAGAGTGCTTCCATCCTAAACTCAAGCCTTCTACTCTCAAGGTCTAAGAAGCTGTCCACCACAATTAAATTTCCACTTAGAATACAAAAATGTGGCTTTAGTTTAGCAATAGAGTTGTGGATAGTATATAAAAGATTAATGCACTGGTTCCTACTCTTCAGAAAATACAGCCTATTCAAGTCTTTCTGTGCCAAACAAATACAATAGCCTCTACACCGCAGCTCTGAGCAGAGAAGTTGACCATGGGGCAGCTATATATATAATGTATTTCAGCAGAATGCACAGTAGTCAGCATCCTTTGGAGGAATCGGGGGAGGGGAAGATGGAAAGCATATCAGCATCTAATTGCACCTGTCATACTGAAAGAAATGAGTCTCTCCAGATCAGGAGAGAAATTTGTTGCTGGAATAATGTCAAAGGCCACTTCTCCCCAGCTGTACCAGGGAACAAGAAGCTTAACATTTCAAGACCATTCATTCATCAGTTCTACAGATCTAGCAATATAGAACAGCACACACCCAAAGGCAAAAAGGAAAAGAAAACTAGAAAGTAGATACTCAGCCAGTTGTAGTCACGTCTCACTGTGACAGGTCTGAAAAAAGTAAGCACACAGAAATCAAGTAAAGAAACAAAAGATCTATAACTAGAAAAAGTGCAAGGAACCTGATCTGTATTGGTTGGAGGTCCAGGTCACATGGAGTATATCTGTTCCCTGTTTGGATGAGATTTCCATTTTTTAATCAGGCTAAATTCATTACGATTCTCCAACATCTGCCTCCAATTCATAAGAACATAAGAACGGCCATACTGGGTCAGTCCAAAGGTCTATCCAGCCCAGTGTCCTGTCTTCCAACAGTGGCCAATGACAGGTGCCCCAGAGGGAATGAACAGAACTGATACTCATCAAGTGATCCCTTCCCTGTCACCCATTCACAGCTTCTGACAAACAGAGGTTAGGGACACCATTCCTACTCATCCTGCCTAATAGCTATCGATGGACCTAACTTCCATGTGTTTATCTAGTTCTTATTTTGAACTGTGTTAAAGTCCTGGTCTTCGCAACATCCTCTGGCAAGGGGTTCCACAGGTTGACTGTGCATTGTGAGAAGAACTACTTACTTTTATTTGTTTTAAACCTGCTACGCATTAATTCATTCTGCAACTAAGGCAAAGTACCACAACTTTTTTTTTAAGCTTCTATTAGTCCATATAACAACAGGATCCATTGTCAGTAACATCAACCACTGAGGTACATATAATTCTGGTTCTCCCTATCCTGTACTGCCTCACCGTAGAATGCCAGGTATAATTAAAGGAGTCTAGTTTTTTATCTTTGTCACACTAGAACAACTCCACTGAAGCCAGTCTAAATGCAGCTGGCATTTCTGTTCATTTTTATCTCCCTGCATGGATCTGGCACAAGACAGTATCTCTCTCTTTCTGCCTCTGGCTATCCCTCCGAAGTTATGATCATCAAAAACCAAGAACCTGTTTGCATCATGGGTGAAGTTCATAATAACAGAAGGTGAGACTCTGGCATCGACAAAGTCAACTAACTGTGGAAGGAGTTAGAAATAGCCATCAAGCTAAGGCCACTAAGGGCTACCTTTTGATTAAAATTACCTGCAGAATGGGATGCATGTTACTGCCATGCCTTTGGGAAAACATGAAGGGTGAACGGGGCGGACTGGCCCGGTGGGATACCGGGAATTTCCTGGTGGGCCGTCCCCCTAAGGGCTGGCTGGCGGCTGCTGGAGGAGGAGGGGGATTTGTGACGGGGCGCCACAGCCCCACACTTTAAATTCCCTGGCGCTGCACGCTGGCCATGTACAGCGCACTGTGGGGCTGAGGGAGCAGCATGCGCGGCGTGCTCAAACGCCGCGCAACAGGTGAGAGGGGAGACGCTCAGGCATGGCGTGACATCACGGCTCGGGACTTTAAAACTGCCCAGCCCAGCGTTGCACCACGTGGCCCAGCTCCAGGTCCGGCATGTGGTCTGGTCTAGAGCCCTGGAAGGAGCTGGGGCCCAACTGCAGACTCCAGCCCCGCAAATTGGAAGGCAGAAGCCAGGTAGGGGAGGGGAAGGGGGAAAATAGGGGGAACAGGTGGGAGAGGAAGGGGCTTGCACGAGGAGATGAAAATGCCCCGGGGTTTGGGCTCCCCCTAGAGCGCGTGCCCCATCCCCCGGGAAGCTGCACAAGCTTTGTTTGTGCACACATCCCTAGCAAGCCGCGCAAGCTGCATTTGCGTGTTCACCCTCCCCAGACAAAAAAGGGGAGGGATTTTTTGCTTGGGGCAGCAGAAAACCTAAAGCTGGTCCTGGATACAGGGAAAAGGGGAGGGGCACGCAGGGGTGATGTCATCGGGAGGGCCGTTCTCTACTCGTTTCCCAGGCCTATTTTAATTGCCAGTCCGCTCCTGAGGGTGACTGGTATGTGGAGAGTCATAATTACAGTTGTAGTCCATTGTTGGTTGTGTCTGTGAGCCATGTGTCTGCATGCTGCATTGGTTCTGGCTAGATAACCCAGTCAGCAAAATACAATCAAACTTGGTTCCTATAGCAAAGACACTTGGCCAGGTTTATTGTCCGTGAAGCATGGTCCAGGTTCAATGGTTAGAGATACACTAACACGTGAAAGGTCATCAATATTGACTCATCTCTGTAAGGGTACGTCTACACAGCAGTGTTAATTCAGAATAACCGATATATGTCAAAATAACTGCTTGTAGTGTAGGCACAGACTATGTTATTTTGGAATAATTTCAAAATAATGTCGAGCTGAAGGACATGATTCTTTCTTAGAGTGCACATGGTCCTGGGTTCAAATCCCAGACAAATGCTGGCCTTGCTTTCTGGGATGTTGTACTTTGAATTGTGGGAACGGGTAACAAAGGAAAGGTCACTTGATGATTACCTGTTCTGTTCATTCCTTCTGGGGGCACCTAGCATTGGCCACTGTCAGAAGACAGGATCCTGGGCTAGACAGACCTTTGATCTCACTCAGTATGGCCATGCTTATGTTCTGATTGAAATCATAGTTTTAAAGGAAATTTTGAAACAAATTTTAAAAAGAGGTGTTTTGTTCAAATAAATTCTGTGAAAAGTTTTGGATCGAACTCGTGTGGTGAAACAGTCATAAAAATGCTAAATGTTTTGGTGTCACCAAAAGTGCTTTTTTTTTTAAGTTTGTCAAAAATTTTCATGCAGATCTAGCATAATCGCCTTCCAAATTTAATTGCCTTTCTAGGGAGTCAGTAAACTGCACTGGTCTATGTCCATGCAGTGTACATTACCTAATATGCTTGTTCAACTAGGCAGCTAAGCATATAGCTTCTGTGCCTTGATCCATCATCTCCTGCCTACTTGTGCAAGGACAAGGGAGTATGAATATGGTGGCACTGCAAAGTTTGCTTCTTTTCAATGGCTGCAGGTATCCTTTACCTCTCAAGGTGTGTCTAGACTACAGGGTTTTTTTGAAAAAAGTGGCCTTCCCCTGCATCTAGACTGCTGCTGCATTCTTTCAAAAGTAAATCAAAAGAACATGGCAGTTTTTTCGACCGTGGAAAACCTCGTTTTACGAGGAATAACATCTTTTTTCAAAGGTGCTCTTTTGAAAAAAAGTGCTATGTAATGCAAACTGTGCTTTTTCGAAAGAGAGCATCCAGGCTGCCTGGGTGCTCTCTTTTGAAAAAGCAGCTTCCTTTTTCAAAAGTACTGGTTGTAGTCTAGATGCTCTTTTTCAAAAGAGGCTTGCAGTCTAGACATAGCCTCAGTGTCATTGGGCTTATTTAAGCCATAATTTGGTGCTCAGGTGTTTTTTGATTATTATTTAGCTTTCCCATAGTTGATGTGACCCATTTGATCAAAATATGTTTTAATAAATCCAAATGCAAGGTAATTCACTTAGTAATAAAGGTAGCCAGTCTGTAGGTAGGGCCTGCTTTCTTTATCTTTGAAAGAAGTTCCCTTGAAGAAGATTTAGAGGTTGCAGTGAACAAGCAACTCAACACAAGCTCCCAGTGTGACATTGCTACTCAAAGGGCCAGTGTGATCTTGGGATGTATAAACAGGGGGGTAGTAAATAGATATAGAGGGGTGATTTTACCTCTGTGTTTGACACTGGTAAGACCAATATTGGAAAATTGAATTAGTTCCAGTATCCACATTTTAAAAGTATTGAAAAAAAAGTGGAGAGGAGGCAAAAAAAGAGCCATAAAAATTAGCTGAGTCTAGCGAATTTTTTTATTTTATTTTTAAGAATATAAGAACGGCCATACTGGGACAGACCAAAGGTCTATCCAGCCCAGTATTCTGTGTGCTGGTAGTGGCCAATGCCAGGTGCCCCAGAGGGAGCGAACCGAACAAGCCATCTCTCTCCTACCATCCATCTCCACCCTCTGACAAACAGAGGCTGGGGACACCATTCCTTACACATCCTGTCTAATAGCTATTAATGGACTTAACCTCCATGAATGTAACTGGTTCTCTTTTAAACCTTGTTATAGTCCTAGCCTTCACAACCTCCTCAGGCAAGGAGTTCCACAGGTTGAATGTGTGCTGTGTGAAGAAGAACTCCTTAAATGTCTTAGGGGGTCTTAAAGACCTCAATCTGTTTGCAATCAAACATCTTTTTGACAAGCTAAAGTATGAGTACCTTCAGAAAACAAAAAGAGCCAGCTGTGAAAAGTCTCTTTAATTTATTGGAAAAAGGCAGACCTAAAACCAATGTCTGGAAGTGAAATTAGAAATTTCAAATTAGAAATAAGACACATTTTTAACAGTGAGGGTACTTAACTAGTGGAACATATTACCAGAGGAAGTTGGAGGATTCTCCTCCTCCATATCTTCAGATTAAAGTTGGATGCCTTTCTGGACGATGTGGTTCAGTCAAGCACTAGTTATTGGGGTCAATAAAGCTGTGAATTCTCTGGCCAGTGATACACAGAATGTCAGATTACATAATCTAATGATCCCTTCTGGCTTTAAAAAAAAATCTATAAATCTCTTCACTAAAAACAATATGAGGGAGGAAGAGGATGAAAAAAGAGGTAAATGGCAAGAGAAAAAAAATGGGTCCAATTGCTTGAGGGGAGTGGCTAGGGAGGGGAAAGTTCCCATCAGAAAGTTCTCCAACAGAATAGTGGTGGACAATATTATGAGAATGTAATTATGAGCAGGATTGGTAATGCCTCCTAATGTTAAGATTACTTGATATTTCCGATTGTAAAACTCTATTATGTAGGCAACTTTAATTCTAACATTTCCCAACTTTTTTAAGAGCTTGACGTTGCAGCCTTAATGGCATTCTTTTAACACTAGAACTGTCTAAATTATGTACAAAGTTTCTCTGAAAGGGGGCTAAAATAGTTTTGTTACTGAATCTTATTTAGACCATGTTATTATATTACCATGATTTCATGGCATTTTAATTTATACTACATTATTGGACTATTAACTCACTTACACTACTCAATTAAGCTGGTTATATTGTTTCACTCCTAACTTGCTTTTCAACAGATTATAATGATTAGAAGGCTCTTTATATTTTCCCAGTGTCTATGTTTTGTTCTAGTAAGTAAGATTCCTTTGAGTCTCCATCATATTTTCAGACTGCAGCAGGAGGGAAATGGTATCTTTGTATGTTTATAATATGACTTAATTAGCATGTGACTTAGTAGAAACAGACGTGTTTGTCTCTGTGCAAATAAAAAACAAGGTCAGGAAGGAGAGATCATTGAAAAAAAACATATTGGACACTGATTTGGAATCTTTCATTATTTGAATAGTATATCTGCTTACATTTATGCACAGGATGATCTAATTACTCTATGATTCATATATTCTGTATATTTAATATGAGAGCTCTGAGAATGACGAATGTTTTTGGTTTGCTAGCAATACTGAGAAATCTGGGGGGAAAAGTTATTTTGAGGCAACCTGAAATCAGTTTTTTTGCAAAATAGTCAACAAATGGAAAATGTAACTTCATTGTAACCGCGTACCCAATGTTTAGTTTCCTGCATGTTAAATATGCTCAAAATCAAACTAAAGAACCTTTGAAATTCAATTAACTTCAAATCAATTTATCCCACAGAAATCAAAACTTTTTTTAACATTTTGAGCTGTTTTTCTTTGTCTTCATCTGAAACAATTTGGAGACACAGAAGAGAACTCATTAAATGTTTCAGCCTCCAGCTACAGTTGGATGTGTGACCCAGCACATGTGAACATATTGATGTGCACTCTCCTTGAGCTATCATAACAAAAAATGTAATGTAGCTGCAGTAGCATGGGCAGTGGCTGCATGAGCTAGTTATCCCAAGAACAAATCCACCCAGCCCCCCTGAGCAGATCTCCTTGGTAGGAAGTCCGTACTACCGCTGCTGCTGCCCATACTACTGTGGCTACATAATTGCTTTGAACATGCCAGCTTTATGAGCATGTTTATTTGAGCTTGGAATCTCATTCCCAGCTCCAGGTGTAGACTTAGCTTCAGTCTGACTGAATGTGCATTTTGTGCTGAAAAAGAAACATTTTGTGCTGTGTGCTCTTCTTAGTACATAATACACATCGTTCCTTTTTAATGCTTTTTTCTTGGGCCCAAGTATTGCAATGGGAACCTTTATTATAGACGATGACACCTATATGGGACTTCACTGATTTGACCGAGGCCAGGTCTACACTAGAACCAGCAGCTTGGCTTCAGGTATGCAACTCCAGCTACATAGAATACAAAGCTGGAGTCAGTTTACCTTAAGCTGATCTTGGTGGCATCCCCACAGTGGGTTGCCCGTGGAAACAAACTCTCCAGTCGGCTTCCCTTACTCCTCACAAAAGGAGTACCAGATGTCAGCAGGGGTGCCCTCTGAGATGGATTTAGCAAGTCTTAACTAGACTCACTAAATCAAACTCTGGAAGATTGATTGTGGCAGCAGCAATCTTCCTTTTCTCATTGACAAGGCCTGAGACTCACATTAAGAACAAAGTTTTGTGCTAAGAAAACTGGTTGCAGGCTCCAACCAAAAAGACTTGATGAGGCATAAATGCCATTGATTTGCCTTTCGTAAGGAGTTATTCATTATGACCATCATCCAGTGCCCAGGTAAGTCAATGGAATCTCATCATTGGCTTCACTGGGCTTTGGCTTAAGGTTTGTTATTTTCCTTTAAAATGAAAAATATCATATTATCAGAAGATTCAATGAGGTTGCCAGGCAATTAAAAAGATAGTAGAGTTTACACCATGAGTTATAATCAGAGATCTTCTGCTTTCATGCAAACTCCCCTGGGATATTATAAAGAGAACTAGCTAACACATTTAGCTGTACCACATAACAAATTGTTTCAGTGCTCTGATACTGAGATCATACAGAACTTTAAATAAGAAAAGCTGACAATTACTATGATTGCAAAGCTCATATGGTGTCTTTGATTCAGTGATGTCACACAGCTTCTGTAACCATTTGTCCTTCAGTCTTCAGTCCCTCCTTTGTGGTATTTTCCCAGTCTCAATCCCACTGACTTCTGCAAAATTCCAGGAAACTGTACCGAAATCCCATCTGCAGATTCAGGCTGGGTTATGCCAACTGTGACATCTTCTCTTCCAGAGATGGATCTGGTGACCAAAATGTCTGCCAATTTTCTACCCCTGTATTGATTGACTCTTCAGGAATGTCCAGCTTCTCACAGAGTGTGTGGACATCCAGGAACGTCTTCTCTTAACAAAGTCTTCCACACTGCCTTCAAAACACGTGCAGAGCAGGGGTGCAACTTTTTGCATCCCCTCTTATGTGCTGAAATTGCTACTACTTGTTTAGAGTCACTCAAGAATCTATAATGCAACCTCACATAGGAATGTGACCATATCAATTCAGAGCAAATTGAAGCAGCACTTGTAATTATCCCACTGCCTTTTTGGGAGAACACAGAAAAGAAAAGAAAAGAAAAGAAAAGAAAAGAAAAGAAAAGAAAAAAGAAAAGAGGGGTACACAAGCAACCTTGTAGTGGGGCAGTTATAGCATAACCTGCTTAATTTCATCCTAACCCTCTTAGTTAGAGATTGGCTTATTTTTGAAGCATGGTTTAGAATCATAGAAAGCTAGGGCTGGAAGAGACCTCAGGAGGCCATCGAGTCCAGCCCCCTGCCCAAAACAGGACCAACCCCCAGTATCTTTCTGGTAATGAAGAGGAAGAATGAAGGGGGGGAGGGAACATCACTCCCAAAATAGTTGGATAAAGTCAATAGCAGTGGTCTTCCCATTACTATCAGCAGAAACAGGTCTAAGGTAGCATGCTCAGATTCCACAGTCAAGGGGGTGAAGGGGTGCTTAATAACCCAAATCGAATGGAAAGATGCTTCAAATTTATGTCTGTCCCAGTGCTGGACAGACATTCCTCTTGCATGGCCACCATTTTTATTCAGAGAACACTTCGCTTCACAAATAGAGACATCTTCTGCAGTCGATCCCCTGCTCTCTCCTGCCATCTCTCTCAGATACTAATCAGCAAGGACGTGCCAGGGGGCACTTTTGGAAAAGTAGAGAAAAATGAGCAGTAGATGAAGAACACTGTACAACAAGGGGGTAAGTCAAAGGAAAGCTGTCCTTGGCTCAAAGATGAATATTTTTCAGCTTTGCAGTACTTCTTCTCAACCCTGTTCCCTGGCTGTCAATAAAAAGTTTCCTCTTCTTCCTTGCTAAGCATCTCTGACAAGCATTGGACAATCTTATCGGTGAGAATTTGCTTGTTGTATTTTATGTCTGTTTCAGACTCTGAGGGTACGTTTACACAGCGCTGCTATTTTGGGATAACGTCCGTTATTCCGAAAGAACATTCTGTGCCTCTTAACAGCATGCCTGTTATTTCAAAACACATTCAAAATAATGGGCTTCTTATTCCGGCTTCCTGTTAACCTCATTGCACGAGGATTAAGGAAGACGCCGAAATAGCAATTTATTTCAAAATTAGCACTGTGTAGACAGTGCCAAAATTCGACATAAGCTATTTCAAAATAAGGTATGCATAGCTCAAATTGCATAGCGTATTTCGAGGTATGTGCTACTGTGTAGAGCAGTGGTCACCAATCAGGGATCTATAGGTAGATCTCGGAGCCCCTGACAGGGGATCCTGTCTGGTTTGGCCAGGAAGCTACCAAGTGCTGGCACTTGAGTTGCCCTTCCACCCACTGTCATGCTGCTCCTGCCCTCTGCCTTGGAGCTGCACCCCTGAGAGCCTCCTACTTGCTGTGCTGTGCAGTGCATGGGAGGGAGAAGGTGGGGTGCTGATGTCAGGGTGTCCCTCCTCCCCCCACTTCTGTACCCTATCTCCACACAGAAAGAAAGGGATGGAGGAAGCTTGGCAATGAAAATCTCTGTCACAGTCACACACTGTGTGTGTCTGTCATTTTCACACACACACCCTGTCCTTCACTCTCATCTCCCAAAACAACACGTATGTGGGTTGTTGTTGTTGTTACTTCTTTTACTGCTTGCAAAGTGTGTTAGTTGGGGTTTTTGACTGGTCTGTGCATTTCATCATTTTTATTTTCCTCTTACAGTTACATTTAATTCTTTGAGTAGTGAGCTCTAAAATGCCTAACCTGCCATGGCTGGAGTCATAATCCCTGTGGTAACTGCTGTTCCTGGAAGTGACTGGCATGTCCCTGCAGCCCCAGAGAAAGGCAGAGCAGGCGGTGTCCACATGCTGTCCTTGCCTGCAGACACCACTCGTGTAGCTCCCATTGAACAATAACAGGGAACCGTGGCCAGTACAAGCTGTGGGCTCAGTGCCTGTAGATGAAAGGCAGCCCATGGCACCATGGAGCCATTGCTGTACATGCCAGCTGCTTTCAGGAGTGGTGCAGGGCCAGGGCAGGAGTAAGCATGCCTTAACCCCATTGCTCCACCACCCAGAAGCTCTGTCAGTTAAATGGTGCCCAGCCAGAGCCTGCATCCTGAACCTCTGTCCCAGCCCTGAATCTCCTCCCACACTCAACCTCCTGCCCCAGACATGAGTCCCCCTGCACCCAAACTCCTCCGCAGAGCTTTCCCCCTGAAACCTCTCCTGGACCCCAATCCCCCACCCTAGGCTACTCCCAGAGCCCTTCCCACACTCCAGACCCCTTGGTCCAAGACCAGAGCCTGCACCTGTAGCACAGCCTGGTGCAAGTGAGTGAGCATGGTGGAAGAAGGGGTATGGAGTGAGCAGGATGAGGCCTTGGAGAAGGGGTGGATCAGGGGCAGGGCCTTAAAGAAGGGGCAGGAAGGAAGCCAGGCCAGGGTATTTGGGTTTGAGGTAGATCTTACATTGCACTGAAATAGAAAAAGTTATCTTGTGGTTAAAAACTTTGGAGACCACTGGTGTAAACATACCCTGAGAGAAAAGTGGACAACCTGGGATCTGAATTTTTTTAAAAGACCCAATATGCAGCTCATAGTGGATTAAAAAAAAGACACTTCAGGAGGAGTAGGGCAGGATAGACTTCTCTTAGTAAAATCAAGAAGTTCTCTCACATTTTCCAACAGAAGGTGGGTGTTTCAGCGACATGCCTTTCTGACAAGAGTTCTCACTCGCATTCTGTAAACTGCTGGACCAAATTCTCCAGTTGGATTTTAATGGGGCTGACTGAGAGGATAAGTTGGCTCCATGTTAATATATGGATGGTTGCGTATCTGGGAGAGGGCCGAGGGAAAGGCTGTTAATTAAATCTGAAGACGAGATTCTGCGCTTTGCAGCTGAATTAAAAATGAAATAGCAATTGAAGTTTAATTAGTGTCTTTGCTTACTTGTGCATTCAGACTTGAAAGATGGCTTAACACTTGGTCGTAAGCTCCTGTGGCTCAGAAATGATTATGGAGTGCCACAAAGTGTTATCAAAGACTCCGCACTACAGTGAAGGCATTTATGCTGTCGACAACATAAGCATCAAGTGAAATGTCTGGGCCAGATGTAGAAGTGATACAAGTTACTGTGTGAGTATGCAGGTAGAAAGAGGAGCTGTTCCAGGACTCTAGGGCTGGCTGGAAAACAACAATTCTGTTTCGTGAAAAAAAAAAAGGATCTTGTTCAATTGTAGAACAGGAGACACCAGAATACCCTAATGGTTAGAACACCTAGGCTGTGTCTAGACTGGCAAGTTTTCCGCAAAAGCGGCTGCTTTTGTGGAAAAACTTGCCAGCTGTCTAGACTGGCCACTTGAATTTGCGCAAGAACACTGACGATCTAATGTATGATTGTCAGTGTTCTTGCGCAAATACAATGACTCTCCCATTCGGGAAAAGCCCTCTTGCGCAAATGGTTTTGCGCAAGAGGGCCAGTGTAGACAGCTGAGAACCGTTTTGTGCAAAAAAGCCCCGATGGCGAAAATGGCGATCGGGGCTTTCTTGCGCAAAACCGTGTCTAGAGTGGCACGGACGCTTTTCCGCTTTTGCGCAGAAGCGTCCATGCCAATCTAGACGCTCTTTTCCGCAAATGCTCTTAACGGAAAAACTTTTCCGTTAAAAGCTTTTGCGGAAAATCATGCCAGTCTAGACTCAGCCCTAGCGTTCCAGGTCTGTGGTCTGAATCTCCCTCATCTTCCACAACTTGGGTGACAGCCCCAATCTCTGGGCCATTGTGGGGTTTTCCACTGCCCAGAAATACATCCATTGAAACAAATACATTTTGGCTCTGTCTACGCTACTTGTTTTGCCACAAGAGCCTATGCAAATGAAGCGCAGATTAGCATTTTCTCGCGCTTGATTTGCATACTCTCTTCTGATCCGTTTTTGCGCTAGGGATTTTTGCACAAAAACAAGCAGTGTGGATGTTTCCTTTTTGCGCAAAACCCCCTTTTTGCACAAGATCGGTATACCTCTGTTTTTGAGGCATAAGGATCTTGTGCAAAAAGGGGGTTTTGAGCAAAAAGGAAACATCCACACTGCTTGTTTTTGCGCAAAAACCCCTAGCGAAAAAACAGTATGCAAATCAAGCATGAGAAAATGCTAATCCATTATTCATTTGCATAGATTCTTGTGGCAAAACTCATAGTGTAGACGTACCCTTCCACAAATGGGCATTTTTTTCAACCAAAACAAAGTTCATCCATTGTTTTCCCCAGCTGTGCCTAGAACCTTCCATTGGTTTCAGCAGAACTAATGATTGGTCATTAACCACTAGCAGTTACTCATGGCTGGTTAATTATGAAATAACTATGCATATCCTGAACTGGGCTAAAAAAAAGAGCCCAAGGAACCTCAATGGGACTAAATGAGACAAAAGCTATAAAGGCCAGGAGGTATGGACCGCTTTGGCCATCAGTCTGGGTTCCTTTAGGGTTGTGGCACCTTACCCAATCAGAGGCTGTGGCAAAGCTAGAGGTGAGTGAGTATAATTTTTGTCTTATTTACACCATTGTGATAATTACGTTCCTTGCTGTCCTCCAGTTTTCCACCTCAAAATACCAAGGTTTCTGACACCTCCTACTCCGATGGCTCTGGAAGCAGTCTTACTCATTTCAGCTATGCTTGGAGTAAGATTGGGATTAAGGCCTATGAGGGTTTAAGTGCCTAAAGCCTGTTGGAAAACAAAGGGATTTGGACACCAAATTCCTTTTGGACCCCCTTTGAAAATTCCATCCTACGAGGCTGTTCTGTGTGAGCAAGGATGTCAGACTCTGGCCCATTGATTCCTTTACACTCACTTGTCCTTTCCCTCTCCCCCTCCTGGCCAATGTTGGCAAGTCAGTCCAAAGCCCACAGAAACGTAGGTAATTCTGAAGAGACACTACTAATTACTTTTGCACTAACAAAGACAATATCAATAATGGAGAGGTTTTTAGCTTGTTTGTTTTGCTTTTGTGTACAGACTACGGATACATCTTTACGCAATCACAGTCCTAGAATGGAACTGATGGAAGAGGTCAGGGCTGGCCTTATCATGAGGTGAACTGAGGCAGCCTCCTCGGTGCCAGACTGTGGGAGGGTGCCACTAGGACCCAGAGTGTAAAATTGGGTCTCCTGCTGGTGCATATGTAGTTAGCAGAGCAGTGCCATGAGAGGAGTAGAACAGGAAGAAGGCAGAATTGAGACCTTTCAAAGTTTTGGCCCAAGCGAGGGAGCATGGGGGTGTCATTTGAGCTCCCCGCCTCAGGGGCCAAAATGTTGTGGGCCGGCCCTGGAAGAGGTAAGCTGAAGAAACTGTGGGATATTTCCCCTCTTCTAAAACTAGATCCCTATTTTCAATGCTAAATCATCAGGGCTACTCTTTTTGTGCATAAGCCAGGGACTATAAATCAGCACCAACCCTCTTAGCAGGCCTTTTGGGTAGACTAGTATGTGGTCAAAGAATAGCACCACTAAATGTTTTTTCTCTTATGAATACCATTTAATGGCATCTTTATTTATGCTCTTTTCCTGCTGCTGCTTCTGTCTGTTGTTGATCCAAGAAATGTTGCCTGCAAGCTGAATGATATGGCAAATTCATATGTATGGACTCTTGCCCCTCTATGGAGTCCTATTTGCTTCAAACAAACTGCCTAACCCAGACAGTTTCATGCAATAGGGTTCTGTTCCTAGCCTGTCTCCTGGTTTAGTCTGTGACCACAAGCAAGTCACTTCAATCTAGATTTTCAAAGATAGTTAGCCCCTAACTCCTATTTATTTCAATAGAAATAAAATATCTAAATACATTTGCAAGTCTGCATCTTCTCCTCTCAGTTCCTCTGTTTGTTCTCCCACCTTTTGTGTATTTTAATTGGAAACTCTCAGGGGCAGAGACTGTCTCTAGCCACCTGTGTGTAGAGGATGCACAAGTGACATCCAGCTTCTGGCTGCTTTAGAAACACTGGTACTGTAATTGCAAAGGAATACTGATCAAGGGGCAACATATAAGTACAGTCTTCCAGGCGATTGTTGGCCTGAAATATAACACTTCAATAACTCATTGGTTTGGTTTATTAGATAAAATAAACAGATTATCCTGAGATGCCCACATTAATCTGATATTGTCAAACTAATTGCCATCATTCATTTCTGTCTTTCCATCAAGGGGTTAATGTTAGAGTCAGGAAGGATAATGCAAAAGAAAACTTCAGCAGTTATGTATATGCAGAGCAAACTTAACATACACAATGTAAAACTGTAGCAATTGTTTTTGGTCAGTTTCTCGCAATCTGCAAGGTAATTTTTTGCAATTTATTTGGAATTAGTCAAGTGCACTGTTGAAAAGGCAGAGTGAATTGATGTTAAATAGTTTTTGGAAGATGTAATTGTCTGATGATTTGTAAATAGCCAAGCTTATCAAAAAAGTAATTTAAATGTTATGCTGACAATTTTGTTCACTTTGGTGTACTCTGTAAACTTGTGAATCCAATTTTTAGCCCTCATTAGCATCAGAATTCTCTTTGCGCTGCTAAATCATTTAAGGCACAGAGTGTAACCACCGCATCGAGCGCTGAACTTTTACTGATCCTTTGCCCAGCACACTTAAGTTATATTCAAGAATCAAAATTGCTTTTGTTTTCCAAAGCCTGCAGTGAGTCAGGGAGTCGGATAACATTTTAGTAGGAATCCTGTACGAACAGGAGTAGGAAAGAAGGTAGAATTTTCTAGTGTGGAATGCATGTATACAGTATTGTCATCTCTAGTCATTTAAAAATCACGAGCCAGGCTCTAATACTATGAGATGTCCTTAAAAGTAATGAGATTTTAAGAACAAATAACAAATGATGGGTTCCTTTATTTGATCTTTGATTCTTGAGCCTGTGGGGGTCACTTCTGTGGCCTATTAGAGTAGGCCCCAACTTATGGTGGATAGATAATGAATAAAATCTCATATCACAGCACCAAAAAAGCTTCTCAGGTGGATAACCTTTCCAGAGGACCCTCTGCCATTTCCTGGCTAGAGTGACCCTGAGGCACGCTAACTCTGATGATGGGGATATGTGTGTGTGTGTGTGTTGGTACATGCATGTTTCCTTGTCCTGGGTGTTGGCCAGAGTTGAGCACACGCTGAGAAGGCACAGCAGCCTGGCACAAAGGGAAGGAGTGAAAGGCCTGTCTACACGAGAGCTGTACCTCAGAGCTTCCCTTCCACACTGCTATGGAGACTGAACACAACCCTTCTCCCTGGCGCTGTGTAAGGCAGTGCCCAGGCTTTGGAACCATGCAGCAAAATGGGGGGAGAGGGGGTGAATGCCCAGGCTTGGGTGATGGATTTGGGTGGGCCTGGATGCCATCTGGGTGGGCCTAGGTACAGTTATGGCCTTGAGTCATCTTTTCATGTTTTTCTCTGCAACCATGAGACACTTTCCTTTCTTACAAAGGAATGTTCAGATTCACCTGTAATCAGAAGATCGCAGGAGTGGAAAGTTTAAGAAAAATACCAAATAGCAGGAGGCAAAGTGACAAGAGTTGGCAACACTGTTAAGTGCTAATTGCCTTGTGCAATTATGGGAACTGAAGCTTCACCTGCAGAATTGCTCACTTATTCTTACAATTGTTCCTCATTCATACAGTTAAGTATTAGAGATAATCACCTAGATAGCACATTGCTCTTGTAAGGCTAGTTTGTTCCCTGTGGGATACTATGCAGTTGGGATGCCCAGTCTTAGCTTAGGCATTCTTTTGGGAAATCATTCACAGGCTACTAGAGGTCATGGTAAGAAAGCTAACCCTGATATTCAGATGGACGTTTCTTCACCTCAGTTTCATCTTATTCTTATATTATTCCTCTGCAAACATAACATTTTTTTATCCCAGAGGGTTTTTTTGGGGGGGAGAGCAGGGGCAAAGTTGGCCACCAGTCACCGACAAGTTAGCAAATGAAAGATCCCTGTGCAACTTTCAGTCAGCCCTGATGTGTCTGTCCATCAGGTCTTTAATCACATGACCACAGAATCAACTCTGAACACATTTGCCAAAGCTCTTAGGAAGAACCGCACCAGTGGAGATTGCCAAATGAAATGTAAAATGAGATGAAATTAGGAAAAATTTTTAAAAAATCCTAGGTTGAATATCATTCACATTAAAAAGTCCTCAACGAGTTCTCAGAGGAAACAGTGGAAGCCCTTTTTTCTTGGAACTTTGAAAACAAGATGGGAACAAAACACTAGAAAATGTACTCCGGGGAATCATCCTGTTCTGTAATATCTTACTCACTTCCCGTTCATTTGTTACTCAGATAAAACTCCCCCTGAAGGAGTTGGATGATAGATTTTAACTTTAGGTCGAGCCCTCAGCCAGAAGTGGTTCTGGCTGATTTTTTTTTTTTGTTCATAACCCTTTTTTAATGCTAAAATTGCTCCCCCCCGCCCCAAAAAAATAGACATGTTTTAGTTTTAAGAGTTTTCGGGGTTTTTTTCCAAAAATTAGGGAAATTGGTATTTTTTTAAAATGAAATTTAAACTGACACAATTGTAATATCCCTGTGACAACTCATCTGCACTGGCCAGAGAACGAAAGGGATGGACCAAAGCTGTGGCCATGCAGAATCTGTGTAGTTTCTTGCAAAGAAGATTAAAAGGCGACTCAATGATGTTATGTAAATACTGCCACTGGGAGAAAATACTGGTTACAAATGGACACTTCCTTGTAGTGGATAAAGGAATAACAAGAATCAACATCTGGAAACCAGATGAATTCAAATAAGAAAGAAGGCACATTTTTGAACAGTGAGAGAGATGAGCCATAGGAATGAACTACCAGTGTCTATGGTAGCTTCCCCATCTCTTGCTATCTTTAGATCAAGACTGGTACCTTTCTGGAAAGTATACCTGAGTTAAAAACAAGTTACTGGACTCATTTCCAGGATAAGTGCGTGAAATCATCTGTCCTATATCACAAAGGATATCAGAGTGGATGATCTAATGGTCCTTTCTGTTGTTAAAAATTTCTGTGTGTGTTCCCTGCTTTTCTCTCTCCATTCCCTGCCTATTTGATCTGGCAAGGGAGAAAGCTGGCCTACAGTCCCCATTTACTCCTGAAGCCTTGGAACCAAGGTCTGAGTAGTCCACATAGATCTATAAGGGAGTTTCTTCTTGCCTCTTACTCTCTGGCTGAGGCTTGTTATTTCTAGCGACTTAGCCCTCTCAGTTTAAATCATATATAAATAGATTGTTGTTATGACTTCAGAGCATGAGGCTCATGACAGACCACTTTCAGCTTTTCCACCAACATTGTAATAGATAGAACTACACGGTGTGTCTAGACTATAGGGTTGTTTTCGAAAAAAGTAGCCTTTTTTCAAAAAAACTTCCCCTGCGTCTAGACTGCTGCCGCGTTCTTTCAAAAGTAAATCAAAAGAACGCGGCAGTTTTTTTGACCACAGAAAACCTCGTTTTACGAGGAAGAACGTCTTTTTTCAAAAGTGCTCTTTCGAAAAAAGGCTCTATGTAATGCAAACTGTGCTTTTTCGAAAGAGAGCATCCAGACTGCCTGGGTGCTCTCTTTCGAAAAATCAGCTTGCTTTTTCAAAAATACTGGTTGTAGTCTAGATGCTCTTTTTCAAAAGTATCTTTCGAAAAAGCCTCTTTTGAAAGAGACTTGCAGTCTAGACATAGCCACAGATACCAACCACCCTCTCTTCTTTATTTTTATTTTTTTTAACTTTGTTCATTTTAGTTAGTTGGCTGCATCTTCCCTTTCTGCGTTTCTATTATTTATTTATTTGCCAGACTAGAAATGCAATGGGAGGAAACCTCACGAACCCTTGGCACACTGCAGGCATCAATGCTCGGCTGTGCTGTTCTCCTGCATTGAAGAAAATGAATCTTTTTGAACAGGTGAATTCTCCAGCTGAAATGGGACCAAACAGATTCAGTTCATTGAATAGAAAATGTAATGGTGATCTAAACCTATTACCTTCAAAGGAGTCTGTGACATTTTCTTCAAGAATATTGATCTGCTAGAGAGACAGCAAAGTGGGGGACCAAAGGGAAAAGAGGAACTTTTTTTTTAAACTTGTTGTGCTGTATCAGTCATTGTAATGCTAGGCACAATGTATAAAAGATTCCATGAATCACAGGGTTTTTTGAAGAAGCCACAATAAATGATTTAACATGGCAGAATTAAGAGGCTGTTTATAATCAATTTTGAATAAATTTTGAAATTACGAAAAAAAAATCTAGTTTTCCCAGTTTCTTTCCTGACTTTCTAACTTGAATACTAACCAAACTGATATCAACCTGCAAACCTATCACTTGTCTGGTAGGGGGAGTGTATTTTTTCTTTGCAATCTGCAGTAGCTTTCAGTTTGTTAATCACATTTTCCCCATGCATATCTCTTTCTACTAGGCTGTTGATAGCAGCTGAGCTAATTTCAAGTCTTATTTAACCTAATTTGGATTAGCAACATGTCCAGAAGAGAGTGGGGTGACTGAGAACATCAGCCTGTTTCTCGTGTGTTTCCTAGTTTTCATTGTAGAATCATGTCTCTAGAGATTAGCAAAGCTACAGAGAGTTCTGCCTCATTATAGAAATGCCTCTTGTGCTGTTGTACTTAAGGATATGTCCATGTTTCTATAATAATAGAGAGCCCCTCTATTTTACTGAGTACAATTTCCTCTTATTTGAAAATTTGTAGTTAGAATGTCACACAATTTAAGTTTTGTTCCCTTCCTTTAAGGGAGCAGAGATGCATAGATCGATTCTGGCATATGCTGCATATATTTTTGCATTTAGAGGCTGTTAGTAAAACATTCAAAGTAACACTTTGCAAGCCACATTACCAATATAGGTAGAAGATGCATTAAAACCCGTTGGTAGGATAACAGAGCTAGTAAAGTTCTTTTTTATTAACATAATATTGAGTCCATTTATTTTGGCATTATCTTAATTTGATCCATTTTCCTTCTTGTCCATTGAATATATAGGTCTTAGGGGTTTTTTTTCTCTGTGTCAGTGCATAAAACTAGCACATTTTGTTGTAATCTGAATTTTATAATCTTGCCTATTACTTACAAGCAATCTGTTGCTGCAGTTGTTCCTAGGTGTTTTTATAAACTAATTTAACATCTGTTTGTACTATATAATTGTATCAGCTTACAAATTGCCAATAGAATTTAGCATTGCTGAGAATTACCATGCAGATAAATGGAGTTACATTAGTAATTGTAAAAAAAATCAATAAAAATACCTTCAGTATTACTTGATAAGGTGGTAAGTAAGTTCTGTTTTCATGATGTTTCTATTTTCTGTAGGGCTTCTCCACTGAGTTATTAACAAGAAAGGATAAGGCAGGTCCTGTTTTAAAATGAATTAAATGATCGTTGAATTGAGCTAAAAATAACAATTCTTTATCCATAATGTGATGCCAGGATCTGGAGAGGTAAAATACATGTTGGGAAGTGAGCAAATTAAAGGGAAGCAGAAAAATTACTCTGAATCATTAGAAATGCTGAATTATAATCCCAAAATGCTAGACGTACATGGACATCACCAAGAACAGTATTTAGACCAAAATGCAGAAGCCCAAAGCATTGGATGTATGTGTAACAGGCATCTCCAGTAAGACTTCTTTACATGTGGCTGCATATTTAATAGCAAAAACGTAATGAAACGGGTATAGAATTGTACATTTGCTCAGTGCCTGACTGTATTATGGTCTCTAAACCAGTGGTGGGTAATCTTCAGCCCGTGGGCCACATGTAGCCCATTGGGGTTCTATGTGTAGCCCACAAGACATTTTGTTTACCATTGCCCATGTGCAGGGTTGCTAGGTTCTTCTGGTTTCCATCTATGTAGGGTTTTTTTTCCTCCTGTTGGTACTACTGAAGTGTGGTGCTTGCTGATTGAACCATAACAGCACTTAGAGGGGCTTCAGAGGAAGCGCATGGCTCTCACACTCAGTGCTGTGTGCAATCGGCACAACCCCACAAATTCTAGGTACACAAGTGCATTTACCAACACTACCCTGTCCTGGGGGACTGTCTTGATTATGACAATCTTGTTGCCCATTGAGAATAAAAAGAGTAAAGAAGGCCCACTCTTTATTAATAATGCAGCCCACTCACTAGCCTAGGTTGTCCCTCGTTGTTCTAAATATTTGACAGCTATTCCAGATATAAAATTCTTGAGAATTATATTATTAATAGCAATAAGTTGTAGTTCCAAGGATCGCAACCAAGATTTTGATCCCATTTTCTAGGTTTTGTACATACTGTAATAGTAAGTCCCTGCCCCAAAGAGCTTAGACGCTAATTAGACAAGACAGACAATGAATAGCAGAGAAACCAAAACATTAATATTCCGTTTTGACAAATGGAAATGGAGGTAAAGAGAGAATGAGTAACTTGCCCAAGGTCAGATAGGAACTCCATGATCTAACTAGGGATTGAGCCCTAAAACCCCGAGTCTTAGGCTAGTGTCTTAACCAGAAGATGCTCTGTCCTTTCACTAAAAATAATGAGTACTCCTGTAGCACCTCTTCTTCAGACGAAAGTCCTCATTAAGCAAGCAGATTGTGACCATCTTAAGGATAATCAGGTTGGATAGACATCTATCTGGGATGATCTAGATGGTGCTGTGATCATTTCAAGGATAATCAGGTTGGATAGACATCTATCAGGGATGATCTAGATGGTGCTTGGTCCTGCTGTGAGGGCAGGGAACTGGACTCGATGACCTATTGAGGTCCCTTCCAGTTCTAGTGTTCTATGATTCAATAATTCCACAGTATCAACTAAGAATAGGAACCTATTCCATGGCTGTCTTCCTTGCTCAATTTCTTCCTCAATTTCTTGGTTGCTGGTTATGGCCAAATAGGAAGTAAGGTGGCCAGGAAGTACAAGACTTTTTCACTAACTTGGCCACTGAATTACCATATTGAGAGATTGCAGGCTCCATGGGATTAGAAAGATGAAGGAAGGTTGTTTTTGTTGTTTTATTTTTTGAAGCTGAGTAGAGAATGTTGTTGAGCTGGCAGGAAGAAACCAGTGCAGGGAAAAGAGAGAAAATAATTAATATTTGTTGGATTCTGTCCTTTTACTTGTAATGCTAAGGGTGATGAGGCCATGCTTGTTAATCTTATACAAATTAGTCTTTGTGAGGGGGTGAAATCATGAGAATCCCTTAGGATTGTTCCCTCGTGTGCTGATCATGCCACTGACACCCACCTTCCTGCTCTCTCAGGCTCTCCACTAACCTGTCCTTCTGGGCCAGATCCTCTTGTGTCCTCCATTCAAGGTACAGAGTTGAGATTGCTGCCCTCTTGCAGAGCACCACAAACACAGAAACAGTTCAGCTCTGGGAGGGCTCAGTTCTAAGGGCCTAGCATGCAGGAAACTAACCCCCAAATGGGACCCAAAGCCCACGTAAATCCATCTTACCCTGTGTAAAAGCTTTACACAGAGAAAGCTCAGAAGGTTAGTTCCCATTATCAATACAAGAGAGATGTGAGACTGTGGTTGCTTCCTCCCAGGAAAGAATTATTTACAGTAGGCTTAATAATAAACAAAAGTGTTTTATTAAGTACAAAAAGTAGGATTTAAGCGGTTGCAAGGGAAAACAGTTTGAGTTACTAAATTAAAATGAATATAAAATGCATAGCAAATTCTAATCCACTAAGAAACTCATTACATGGCAATATTTACCCTAAAAAGCTTTTCTTATTTCAGGTAAAAGCTTCAAATCAGAGTTGACCTTCTACTCTGACTTGGGTCTACAGCTTCTTCAAAGTTCTTTTGTATCCTCTTAGGGTGTGTTAGGCAGTTTTGGAAAACTAGCTGAAGACACAAGCCAATAGCTTTCCATTGCTTATACTTAAATAGATTGTTGCCCTGGATGGGAACCCTTTGGGAACCCCCCCATTCCTCTGGGAAAATATCACGTTCAAAATGAATTCCAGTACCGGGTGGCTTGGTCACATGTTTTTCTAGGACCAAACACTGTTTGGGCTTCTAGAATAAACAAAGCTAGTTACAGTCATTGAGTTGATCATAAAGCCGTTAGGTTTTTGGGGTATCGGTAATGGCCCTCGTCTCCACATTCAGAATTAAAAAGAGATCCCTGTATCCATATTTCTAACTTCACACACAAGAATGATACATACACAAAAATTGGATATACACATTCAGCAGTAACTGTAACTGTAAAATCAATATGTTACATGGCCTGTTTTGCACAAAGCATCTTTGAGTTATGCACAATCATATTCATAAGCCAATTCTTATAAAGCATGGGGCAGGGGGGAGGAACTGCGACATTCTCCGCTGCTGAAATTCAGTGAAAAGACATAAATGAAGGAGCCACGATTCCATTCCTGTTGGTGTTTTTTGTAGAGTTAAGTGACACCATGAATGTGAATACTGTTGGGCTCTTCAGCATGACAGGTGATCTTTATACGGTTGGGCAGCATAAAGAAGTTCTGGGAAATCCATGTTGAGAAGGGACAGCAAGAGAAGTGATCCTCTCTCTCTCTGTCAGTCTTATTGCACTAGAGTTCTGAAGTATCTCTGTTTGTGTATTCCTCCCCTTCCTTCCTACTGTTGAGCATGTAAGAGCCACAATGTGTCAAATGTTCTACCAATCCAGTCCATTATTGATGAACCCAATAGCATGATCTTTTCCGGAAAAGACATGTGACCATGTAGCACAGGGTCAAGTAGTTCACAAACCAAATCTTATGAATGGATTCATAGAACCAGGCATACAGAAGGATCAGGAAAAAAATGGCCCAATTTAAGCTCATCACAGGCAGCTAGAGCTGGCTGAAAGTTTTCCATTTGAAAAAATCAATTTTGTGGAATTGAAATGCTTCACAGCAACATGTTGATTACAACAAAATTTCCAATGGTAAATAATCTACATGAAATCATTCCAACTTTCTTGTTTCATTTGGGTACTGATATGTTTCATTTCAATGAGGCAAACACATTCTGTTTCAATTTTGCATTTGGTTAGATTCAGTTAAACTTCTAAATTATTTTCATGTGATGTACAGATATATACATCATATAGAATATAAAATCAAAACGAAATAATTAAAAAAAAAAAATTCAACTTCACTGCTTTAATATAAGTGATATGGCATTATCAAAAGGAAATATTGTAATGATCTTGAATTTTTTAAAAATAGACGATTGCTTTCACAGGGAATTTTGGGTTTTCTTTCTGACGCAGAACAAAAAACAAAACAAAAGAAATTTCAATATGTTGGAATTTCCCCTGAAACGGAAAACTGACATTTCTATCATGTCTATTGACAACTTGTCAGGAGTTCAAATGTCATTAATAAGAAAGGCAAGGGATTATTCTAGGAAACAGGAAGAGATAATGTTGATGGACCACTCCTCTTATTAGAAGTTATTAATAACTTCAAGTTTCATTACATAATTGCATATATTACGCATGTTTCATACTTGGTCAAATTACCTACACAGGGATATTTTTAATGAATGTGTGGTAGGCTGTGAGCACCTAGATCACCTAGCACCTAGATTCTGTGAGCACCTGGTTGCCCTAAGTGGTCCTTATACATTTACTATCTGTTATTTTTGAGGTGCCAAGTACTCAGCCCTATATGTATAAGGAGCCTGCCATGATACCTATGAATAAAATATGTATGAACTGTCCTAGCAGAAATGACGTAAGGACCACTCCTTGCTGATTCACAGGGCTCAGATTCAATAGCTGTAGGGCTGTGCAGTGGCATTTCTCATATGCTACAGTAATATTCTTGAGAATCTACAATTTCATTTTAGTATGTGACCCCAGTATCACTGAGGCAGCTACTTCCCTGTGCAGGTCCTGACAACCACAGCTGATGGGGAATGTTCTGACAAAACATATTTCATCAGAAATTGCCAGTTTGCCAAAATTCAACCTGTTGGAAGGTTCAGGGTCTATTTTGACTAATTTTTCAACTGGAAAGAAAACTGAAGAAAACTTTCAGATTTGTCATAGCATTTAATTTGTAAAGCTGAAGGACCATGGTCATTGGCAGGTGGGATTGAACCTGTGACTTCAGGGGCTAAACTGGGGATGGGGAATAAAATGGTGGTGGTTCACAAGGGCCAGCCCCTGACGAGCCGCTGCAGTTGTATTTACCTTATCCATCCAAAAGTGGTTGTTCCCCATAGCGTAGACATAGCTGGAGCTGCACTTTTTTTTTTTTTTTTTTTTTGCGGAAGAACAGATGTGCTCTTTTGGAAACTTTGCCTTCCTCTTCTCACGAGGAAGAAGGGCTCTTCTGAAAGAGGAGGCTTTTCCGAAATTTGGCCCAGTGTAGACAGGGCAAATTTTGGAAAAACCTCTTCTCAAAAAACTATCGGAAAAAGGTACTCAAATTGCGGAGTAGTGTAGACATTGCTGCTCCCATTGGCGCAGATTGCCATTCCACAGCCCAATGGCAGGCTATCACCCATACCAGTGAAGGCACAGGTAAATATAGTGGTTGGAGTCCTAGTGTACCGGATCCAACACATGGGTCGGTATTTGCCCACCTCTGGGTTAAAGCCAAGAACCCCTGCCATATGAGCTACATGTCAGCTGGCTTGCAACTAAGGCTGTAGAGCAGACTTCCCTCTCCCTTGTCCCTTGTTTTCTTGTTCAAAAAAGACTTTACTACAATGAGCTCAAATGTTTACATGCAAAGTAAAATTAAAATAAATATGAACAGAGAAAATTGAAATAAAACCTGTCAGAATTGTTGTTTTTTTTTTTATAAACTGAACCCATTTCTTTAGGAAGAGGGATTTTCAGTTCGTGAAAAAAGAGATGTTGGCTTTTGTGCTGATTCAGGATGGGAAAAATCTGTTGATAGCTCAGCAATGTTTATGAATTGGGAATTGTGCTACTAGCCCAGCTCTCTGGATCAGTGGTTGTGATCAGCTTCATTCCCAGCAACAAGGGCCAGTTTAGATGCCCAGACAATACATCATATGTCAACTTAGTTAATTCACTACCCATCAGACAGCTTAAGAAAGGAGAGGGCAGATCATATTATGAAGATCTGCATTACCTACTGTAATTTCAGGGTACTGACTAGGACACTTGGGAGAACACTGGCATCTTTTTCTACTCCTAATTAAGAAGAAGCCAAGACCACAGGGTCTATGGGAATCCAACAAGTCATCTAAGCTCTTTCAAGGAACACGTAATTTCAGTGGGATATAAAGAACCTCAAAGGAGGAGAAACCAAGCCAGATGAACCCAACAGAATCAATGGGCATATTCAGACCTCAGTGTGGGGAGTTGAGCCCAAGGACCACAGAATGTAGCTAGGTCTACACTACAGTTGTTGCACAAAAATGGCTGGTTTTTTTGCAAAAACTCACGGAGTGTCCACATCTCACGCGTGTTTTTGCACAAGTAAAACGAAAGAACAGCAGTGCAGGTATTCCTCTTTCTACGAGGAATAACTCCTTTTTGTGCAAGAGATCTTGCACAAAAAGGTGCGTGTGGATGGGGAACAGGGGTTTTTTGTGCAAAAAAAAGGCAATCGAAAAAAGCCCAGGTGCCCTGGTGGCCATTCTGTGAATAGCAATCAGAGTGTCCTTTCGAGGGAGCATCCATGCAGCCTGGATGCTCTCTTTCGCAAAAGCGCATCATTTTTTCAATGCACTTTTGCAATGTGGACGCTGTCTTGTGCAAGAAGATTTTGCAGAAGATCTCTTATGCAAAAAGCTTCTTGCGCAAGAAGCCTGTAGTGCAGACATAGCCTGTCTCTGTGGTCATATTACTGAGAACTTACACTATGTACTGTGAGTGCTGTCTCATGGTTGGAGCTTATTTCGGGGGGCTTTAGCTTTACTTGTCCAGTTGGACCACTGCTGATAGCAGTAGCCCCAAAGAGTAAAAACCAAATCCTGCAGCCTAACTGAGGGCCCAGCCATACACATTTTACTGATACAAGTTTCTCCTGGACTTCAGTAGGACTGCTTACAAAGTAAGGGTTGTAGGATCAGACCCAGATTTCTACCTCCATTCTCACAGCTCAATGGGCCTGAATCTCCCCTAATATTACCAAGTGTAAATCAGGAGTTATAATTGTGTAAAACATAAGCCAGGCTAGGGAATCCATCCCAAGGGAACTATCTTTATGAAAAAGAACTAGTGGTTGGAGCTTTATGTAGTGATGGGTCTGAGTGGCTCAATTAACATCTGTGCCCCCAATAGGACTGCTGGTCACATCCAGGATTTTTATTTGTGTCTGTCACAGAAACAGAGGCCAGCTTTGAAGGTCACATCCGGAATCTGACCCAAATGACAGTAGCATGTGTGGGATGCTTGAATCCAAAGTGCTCGGTTCATGCCCACTTCTAATTAGAAGCGATGCTTGATTTTTTAGTGTAGCATCAGCACCTCTATCCCAAATTAAAGCAGATGAGTTGAAAAGCTGTGGGGAAAGCTTCATTGACTCAGATGTGTGCAGTTTGATTCTGAAAGAAGCGGGATTCAAAGCTTGGGGGATTAGCAGAAAGAATAATTGAAGTGGCACTGACTGAATACAACATGTTTGAAGCCATAAACAACAGTGTTATTAGCAAATATAAAGCCTGCACTAAACAATGCCAGGATGTTCCATTCACCCTAATAGGCAAGAGTGGATAATTGGGGACAAATAAAGTATTGAAAACTGTCTCTAACCACCTTTCTGAGCTCTTCCCACTACAAGCAAAATGGGTCCTGGCATGCAGCAGAATTCAGCAGTAGCTTTGGAAAACAGCTTTTGTGTTTCCCTGAAAGAATATGTTCCCGTTGCTAATGGAAAACAACAGAAGCTAAAGACAAGCACTTGAATTGTCAGATCTTTCTGTCTTCCTTTTTTTTTTAAGTGGTAATGAGTAGACAAGGAGACAATTTCTCAAGTCATCAAAGGCTTTGCATAGCTCTTTGTAATTCATTACCTATTGAGGCCCCAAACACTTCTAGCTATGGGGACATTTAAACCAAAACTTTAAAAGTTATTTATTTTATCTAACATTTTTTTCTCCCTTTACAACGGTTTTGTCCAGGGGATGGGTTTTCTCTCAGACTCCCTCTGCTTTCCTCTCTCCTTCCTTTTTCTATGCTTTCTTCCATCATAATCTGGGACGTGGCTTGACACATGCTCTGCACAAAGCATGGCAAATGCTGGAGTTGTTCTAGTGCCTTTGTATTTACGTTTTCCTCAAACAGCAGGGGGCTTTGTCATATTGGCCACATTTTTAAAATATGACAACATAAATCTCCTCACTGAATCACAATTACTCCTTACCTGGGGTGTGATGTAGCCAGAATTGCCACTTGCTGCTGTGAGCAGCAATATACGCCCTGGTAGAGCATTAAAGGCAAAGAAAAAAATGGGCTTTGGCAATTTGCTAACAGCTTTTTATATGGTCTCCACATTAGATGCCAGCCTAGATTTCTGTAAACTGTACATATGGAAATACTGCAACTGTCAATCTGGTGCTCTTACAATACTGGCTTGCTTGCGAAACAAAGGGGTATTCTCTAACTTGTAAATGAAAGGAACTTTTTCTTTTGCCACTGTCAGGACTTCGATCAAATGAAAGGATAGTACTGAACAACAAATCTGCACTTCCAAGAGGTGGATTGCTACATAGTAACAGGTTTCAGAGGTAGCCACGTTAATCTATTTCAGCACAAAACAACAAGGAATCTTGTTGCACCTTGAAGACTAACGAATGTATTAGGGCATAAACTTTCATGAGATACAACTCACTTCCTCAGATGCTGAAGAGAGAGAGAAAAAAGGAAGGGATACAGAGATGGGCATGTGGCATCAGTGCTAATCCACTCTGATTTAATTAGTACTGGCATCACACTCCCATCTCTGTTTCCTTTCCTTTTCTGTTCAGTGTCTGAGGAAGTGAGTTGTATCTCACAAAATCATAGAATCATAGAACACGAGAACTGGAAGGGACCTTGAGAGGTCATCGAGTCCAGTCCCCTGCGCTCATCGCAGGACCCAGCACTGTCTAGACCGTCCCTGATAGACATTTGTCTAACCTGCTCTTAAATATCTCCAGAGATGGAGATTCCACAACTTCCTTAGGCAACTTATTCCAGTTTCACCAACCTGACAGTTTGGAAGTTTTTCCTAATGTCCCTCATAAACCTTCCTTGCAGCAGTTTAAGACCATTGCTTCTTGTCCTATCTCCCAGGCTAAGGAGAACAATTTTTCTCCCTCCTCCTTGAGACACCCTTTTAGATACCTGAAAACTGCTATCATGTCCCCTCTCAGTCTTCTCCTTTCCAAACTAAACAAGCCCAATTCTTCCCTCATAGCTCATGTTCTATAGACCTTTCATCATTCTTGTTGCTCTTCTCTGAACCTTTTCCAATTTCTCCACATTTTTCTTGAAATATGGTGCCCAGAACTGGACAAATACTCCAGCTGAAGCCTAATCAGCACAGAGTAGAGTGGAAGAATGACTTCAAACCCTTTAGTTCAGTGCCACCGGACTCCTTGTTGTTTTTACATAATAATTATACGTGCACTTTCAAATTCTATAGGATCTTCTATTCCAGTACTTTTCAAGCATTTCACTAATGAAACGCACAACATCACTATTGGGTAGGAAATAGTATAATTGTTCAGGTGGGTAAATTGAACCTCAAAGATGTTAAGTAGCAATAGCAGGAGGAGGGGAAGGATGGCTCAGTTCATAGGGCATTAGCCTGACACTTAAAAGAGCTGGCTTCAAGTCCTTACTCCTCTACAAGGTTCCCTGTGTAATCTTGGACAAGTCATTTACACTCTTTGTACCTCCGTCCCCAGGCTGTAAATAGGGTTAACAACACTGCCCTACCTTACAGGGGTACAGAGAGGAGAAATGCTCTAACACTCACGAGATGCTCTGTTAGGGAGCACCTACGCTGCACCCTTAGCTCAAAATAAGCTACGGAAATTGCATAGCTTACTTTGAGTTAATTTTGAAATAGTGCCAAATTACAAAATAAGCTATCTACACAGTGCCAAATTTAAAAAAACCCACTATTCCAAGACATCCCTTAATCCTCGTGCAATGGGGTTTACAGGGATGTCAGAATAGCGAGCCCGTTATATTTCGAAATAATGGGCTTGTTTCAAAGACACGGAATAGTTATTTTGGGATACTGGAAGTATCCCAAAATAGCACTACAGTGGAGACATACCCATACTGTATTAGAAGTAACTTTGTGGATGGTCATACAATCAGAAATAGGCAACAGAAGTTTAGATTCTCAGTTGACTGCTCTATTTAGCTTACCAACATCCTTCCCATACTAAGTGTCTTCTGGTTCTCTCTGGTATGCTTTCATTTATTTAAACATGAAGACTTGTTAAAAATGTATTAGCCTATATGGAATGGCAGGGTCAGGCTTTTGGTAATGAATAGAGTGTTTCGTGTGAAGAGCACTAGCAGATACACCTAGTTTTTTAATTAACTCAATTTAAAAAAATAAAAGGAAAATGTACATGCTTTATTGAAATGACTGCATTTTTCAAAAATTCAGTGTTATTTTTATGAAGTTAATGTTAGTAATTTTTTAAAATGAGAATTCCACAAAGTGTATTTTTTTCTTCATCTCTATAAATTTTTATCATTCGCTATGTTTTAACAAAAAAGGGCAATAGTCAATTTGGTTTCCAATAACATTGTCTTCTAGTTTTCACACCCTAAGCATTGATTTAGCTGGGCCAAAATAGACCTCTATTCAAATTTCTCTGTTTTATCTCTTTTCTGCAAGGTTTATTGAGAAACAATCCCATTCCAAGTTCATCCTGTTTTTCAGTCTCTTTCAACATTCACTCTAAGGGTACATCTAGACTACAGGCTTTTGTCGACAGAGGCTTTGTCGACAGATTCTGTTGACAAAGCTTCTGTCGACAAAGAGCATCTAGACTACATCCAGTTCTGTCGACAAAGCAAGCCGCTTTGTCGACATGAGAGTGTAGATGCAAAGGACAGTGTAGATGCAATAATGCCTTCTGTCAACAGAACTCTGTCGACAAAAAGTGTTATTCCTCATAGAATGAGGTTTACCGCCGTCGACAAAACTGCCGAGTTCTGTCGACGTTATGTCGACAGAACTCGGAGGTAGTGTAGACGCAGGTATAGTTTTGTCGACAAAAGTGGACTTTTGTCGACAAAACCCTGTAGTCTAGACATACCCTCTGTCAAGTCAATTTTGAGGACTGTACTTGCTCTGGTGATTATCACTTTTCTGTTTGGTTTTATGAGAAGCAGTCCCATTTGAGGCACACCCCCATTTTCCTGGCACAACCAAACACTTACCTTGTTTTTAGTTTTGATAAGGGGAAGTGATGTACCAAATTTGGTGGTCCTAGATTGTAAAGTATAGCGGGAATTCTTGATCAGACAAACCCCATAAAATACATAGGAGACTACACTGAATCCTGTCCCAGATTGGTTAGGAGTGTAAATCATTACCATCTGAAGCTATTCAGTAGCCATCTGCATATGAATTTGTAACCTGGGTGCTCTTCCTGTTGCCTGCATTATGTAACTTATTGTCTCAATGACAAGGTGCACTAGTTACTCGTTACTAGAGGCAACCTCTCCCAGTCATTGGTGAAGAACTTAGATGAGAAAGTGTGTAGAAAGCACTTTTTATTTTATTTGCACTGACTTTTTAATCCCACTGTATTCTGGTAGGAAGCATAAGCTGTCAGTTCTATTCATGGGTGGCATGTATGCTAGGCAGGGGAAGGCACAGCCTTCCCAAACCACCAGACTGGCCCCACCTATACTCCACTTCAAGAGCACCTACTGTAGGCATATTGGGGGTGGAGTGTTGCTGTCCTCAAGTACTCACCCTCCCTGTGCTGCAGGGCCGGGGAGGCTGGGGTCACGTGCCTTCTGCCACCCCATGTTTGGGGGCCGTGGAGGCTGGGTCCAAATACTCTCCTCCGTTTCCATGCTCTGGGGCCACCCCGTGCTCTTGGGCTCTGTGTTCTGGAGTTGGGGAGGCTTGGTCTCCATGCCACCCCACCTCCCCATGATGGGGGCAGAGCTTGGGCAGAAAGGGCAGGGCTGGGGGCAGGGCTGGGAGCTTGCCCTCCCCCAGCCCTACCTTCACCCACCCAAGAGAGATGGTTCTATCTCTTCCATTAATATTTTATTTTACAGAGGCAGAAAAGAAGATGGGGAGAAGGGAGGGAAAAATGTAGAATATCGACCAGTCTTGTCTAATGCTCTGGAAAAATGACTACTATACATAAGTGAAAGAGGCCAGGAATTTACATTATATGTGTCCAACCTGGAAAAAAAAGAGGGGAAGCGATGTTAATATTTGTTGATATGGTATAAGATTTATACATTTTATCTGTGATTGAGAAAGAAAACACATTGAGTAGATTCATAGTGGTAATAGATTTCAGGCTAGTTTGCTTTACATGAGAAACCAAAGTCTGAGAGGAAATCCTCAGTTGGTTTAACTTGGTTCCAATGGAGTTACGACAACGTACACCAATTGAGGATCTGCTTCCTGCAGTGTAAGCACATGAGGAAAACAGAAGTCTGAACACAAAGTACTTGTCCTTGGTGTGGACCTGGCTTGTGTTAATCTCTGATTAGTAATGAAAACCAAACCAAGGTGTAAGACTTAGGCAAGTTTCCTTTGTTTTGGAACATGACAAATTTTTTCATCCAAGCGTAGTAATGTCTCAATGATTTCTGCTGTGCTGTTATTTCTGACCAAGCCAGGAAATGGAAATACAGGAGATTAAATTCTGCTTTCACATCTGGTATTGGCCACTGTCAGCAGACAGGATACTGGGCTGGATGGACATACTCCCAGTATGGCAGTTCTTATGTTCTTATGTTCATAATTTAGAGCAGCTTCAAAATAGAGATGGTCAAAACATTGTTAATGGGAAAAAAAATCCATCAGAAAAAGTATTGTCAAAGATCAAAACATTCCAAAGGAACATGTCAATGTCAAGAACATTTCATTTTGAAAAGATACTGAAGTGAAGTGTTTTAATCAATTTCACCTTATTGCAATGATCTATTTAGATTTTTCATTTCTTAATGATTTCTCACTTAGAAAGAAAATCATTTGGATCAAACCTCATCTAGATGAGATTTCATTCCAATTTTGGCTTTTAATTTTTTATATTACATCATAAAATAAAATGTTCTAAGTGGAAAATTAAAATTCTGAACATAAACAAATATTGAAATGATGAAATTTCTCACAGAACTGTACTTCAACGTATCCCGGACATGATTATTATGCTTCTTGTAGTTGCTGGTGTGCAGAAATAGTGTGTAATACCAGCTGTGAATGGTAGCTAATCACTTTGTATAGGTGTGAATGATAGATTTTTGTTTCCTGATTGAGACACAGTAATTGCGGGGACAGGGTAAGTCCTGAGAATTATTGGAAGTGGCAAATCTAACATGCCTGCATTTACGGGGTCTCTCATATTGAATTTTTGCTGTGAATTTTCTCCCCCCAGTGTTTCCAGCACACACAGAACTCCTGGTTCATGGGGATTTATTTGTTTCAAAAAAGAAAGGGTAAAGCTTCATGCTCCTGAATTTGACTAAAAAGTAAAACTCTGCCAGAATCTTTATGTTGTGCATGAAAAGCCCCTGGTTTTCTTTTCGCGGCTCCAGAACTTCCAATTTGATCCAGAAGTTACTGGCCCCCTCTTCCCAGCTGTGTCCCTCATCTTTTCAAAGTTTGCCACACGTTTCCTGAGACACTGTAGCAGATGGACAACTGCAACCCTTTGGCATTGAAATGTATGCCCCGTTGTATTACCGTAACCGTCTCTCTTCCATTCTTTTTTCTATTCCATCAAAACTCCAAAAGCACAGAGTTACATTTCATTCATAAATTGGATGAGATGTGGAATTACTGTGATGGCAGCTGAGCCACTGGGGGTTGCTATGCGTGTCTCAGTCAATATAAAATGCCACTTTCTCTAACACACATATACGCTACTTACAATTCACAGGAGAACAGAGGAATGAAAACCAATAGCCACATACATATCTTATGAGTGGTTACTGATGAAAAAGCTCTAAGGCTATTCCGCAGCAACACAGATGTTGTAACTCTGTTATTTATAGTCAACAATCTGATATAGCACCATGATGAACTAAGCAAAATAAATTACCCAGAACACAGTTAAAACAAAGTTTATGACTTTTTTTTTGTGAACAAAATTCAAAAGGTGCATCCTAACATGGGTAACACATTCCGTTTTGCAAAATATAAAACAACCTAACCATTGCATTTTCCGCTGACGGATTTGACGCTTGTTCTGATGTGCTCTTGTTTTGCTTTCCTACCTGCAAATAACGATAGCAATTAATACTAAATTATTCATCATTTTATTCAAAATCACAGCCTGTCCTGATGTGAGCCTTGAGTTTGATTTCACGTTCACTTGTGTTCCACCACTTTAATTTCAGTGATCTGATGGAGTTGGGCATGATTTACACCAGTGCAAAAGAGAGCAGGATCAGGCCTTGTTATGCTTAAAGAGATACCGTCAAGCAATTTAGCCCATAAACTCCTTTATTTAAGGGCTCTGGTTTAGCAAAGCATTAAATATTTGCTTAATTATAAGCTCATGTCTAAAGACTTCTCCTCAGGAAGTCATTACTTTGAATGACTCTGGGCAGTAGTTTTTTTTAAAATAGCAGTAGTGGAGCATCCACACTACCGCAATTTCAAAATAACTATTGCAAAATAAGCATCATTCCTTGTGGAAAGCTGGAGTTATTATTTTGAAATAACCAGTCCCTTATTTTGAAATGGTAGTGTGGATGCTCCACTTGTTATTTCCAAATAAGGGGTGGGGCTTATTTCAAAATAACTCCCTAGTGTAGACCAGGGCCTAGAGACTTTACATTAGTTCTTTTTTGTGGCTGCATTCCTTAATCTAAACCAGAAACAACTTAAGGTTGAACAAACATGTTTATGTAGAAATGGAAGAAGCTTTTACGTATACATCCCCACTGCAACATTGTGCTTGTGTTAGTGTATGTGAAAGAGGGTCCTTCCTCCCATTGCTGGTGCCCTATGCATCCTAGCACCAGTACTTCCTTTGGGGGGGATGATGAAGCTAAGGGGGAAAGCGGTTGCAACTCTCCCAGACCGGATCGAGGGGGTGCCATTTTCTGTAGTGATGTCCAGTCCAGGAGAGTTGGCCATCTGGAGCAGAGCCAGGATGGAGGTCAGGGTCGGAGGTGCAGCAGGGGCCCACACAGCTGGCCAAAGAGAAAGTGGCACTTTTAAGCAGAAAAAGCTGCTTTTCTCTAGCTACCAGCTCTGCCCCTCCCCCCTTGCTCATTCCTTCAGGCCGTGAGGACTGCTTCCCCCAGCCAGGTGAGCAGGGGCTGGGTCCTGACCACAGGGGAGTAACCAGGGGATGGGGTAAGTGGCTGCTGGACTGACACTGAGCTAGTGGTGGGTGGCCTGGGTTTGAGGTGGGGCGGGAGGAATCCATAGGCATCAACACAGCTGCATAGGGCACCGTGAAATTTGGGGCAATTTGGTGCCCCACATTTCATGGTGCCTTACCCGGCCGCATGTCTTGCATATTGGTAGGGATGGCCCTGATGTGAAACATTCTTCATTCATTTATTTCAAAGGCATTCACACAATGAACTGCAAAGCAGTGACTTTTTCATGAAATGTTCACTCTTCTGGGCATAGTTTCCACTCCCAAAATGATCTTAAAGGATCCCTCCTTTGAGCATATTTTTTTAATCCTATCAGAGATCTGTAAAGTCTCATTTTTCACCTGTTTGGGAATGGCCATGACGAGTGGTCTGCCATCCTGTCCATGCATGCTCAGCTGAAGTCCCATGGGAAAAGTGTATACTGGTTTTGTTGTCATTGAACTTTGCTGCTAAGACTTTATGGGCTTGAAGACTGTTTCTGAAGTTGTCAGGAAAGTCTATTCACTTTTGGTGACTCCATTTTTTGGGTTCCCAGGGACAGACAAGCAGTGTCTGCCACTTGCAGTGAAACTAATGGAAACTGTAGGCACTGCCATCTCCGGTTATCAGGTCTTAGGTGGGCACCAGAAATGAATGTTGCAATCAGTAACATTAAAATGGATGCTTTTAGACCAATGAGGGACAATCTAGGTAAGTGAATGGGGTGCGTGAGTGGCTCTCCTCTATCTCAGTGGACCGTAAGATTGTTGCAACCAAGATGGTCTCCCAGGAGGGTTGGTTTTGCTAACTGCACTTCTGTGTGTGGTGTGCCAATTGAACCATAGCAGCACTCTGATTGCATGCTGACAGCCGTGTACTCTTCCTGCAGCCACCTCACTTTATGTGCCTTTGCTTTAAGTGTGTGCCACTTTTGTGATACTGGTAGGAAAAAAACAGTGTGGATGAAAACGAGCGGAATCTGGCACCTCTGTATGTGGGCAACAAAATGTCTTATGGGCCACACATAGAACCCAATGGGCTGTAGGTTGTCCACCAGTGTTTGTATTCAGAATGGCCTGGGAAGGGAAGGACATTATGGATGCAAAAGCAAAAGTACTGTTATGAATGGAAGGGTCTGCAAAAGGATAAACAGCATGATTCATAACTGCCCAGTGCAGGTAATGGGCTCAGACTTTCACAGATTTAGGGTAAAACTTCTTTTTCCATGGATAACTATGTCCAGGGGGATTACACCAACACATGTCAAACCTTTTGGCTTTGAAAGGGAGAGAGAGAATCTCAAAGTCAGGATAAATCAATGCTCTGACAGACAATATGGCTTACGAAAGGAGACAGCAGGAAAGTCTTTCCTTGTAGGCGACCTGTTCGAGGTCACAGCTGCAAGAAACGTAGGGACTCCCTGACCAGCTATCAAATGCCTATCAGAGTAACTACAGCAAGAGAGGATGTTCCAGTTCTTTCCTCATTCAGCCCTGCACAGCTGGATATTAACTAGGATGCCAGGGCAGAAGTGAGTTCAGTATTTGGCTCAAAGGGTTGATTACAATGGGACAATCAGGCAGGGCTGGATTAAGGGGGGGCTAGCCGGGCAGCTGTCCGGGGCACCAACCTATGGGGGGCGCCTGATTGAAGTGGTAAGGGGCACCGCATCAGGCGCCCCCCATAAGTTGCCACCCGGGGGCAGGGCTGTGCATGCACCACACGCCCGGGGGCGCAGTGCCCCGTACACGTCAATCAGGTGCCGCACACCCAGGGCGGGGCTGCCCGGGGCGCAAGAATGGCTCGGGCCGGCCCTGAACTCAGGTTATGTCTACACTACAGGCTTCTTTCATAAGAAGCTTTTTTTGGAAGAGATCTTCTGAAAAAATTTCTTCTGAAAGAGAGAGTCCAAACTGCAAAAGTGCATCGAAAAAGCAATCTGCTTTTTCAAAAGCGAGCGTCCAGACTGAATGGACGCTTTCTCACATATAAGCTGTGATTGCTATGGATGGAATGGCCACCAGGGCACCTGTGATTTTCCTCTTTCCTCTTCTTCTGAAAGAACTCCCTCTTCCCCGTCCACACACACCTTTTTGCAAAAGAGCTCTTTCAGAAAAAGGTTTCTTCCTCATAGAATGAGGATTACCAATACCAGAAAAACCCCTCTGTTCTTTCGATTTTATTGCGGAAGAACGCAATTACCAGGGCTCGACAATTAAGGCAATCTACTCGCCCGTGGCAAGTAGATTTTAGCCCGGTGCGGCCGCGCAGCGCGGTCTGCGCATGCGCAGCGTGTGGTTCTGCGCGGCTGGCGAGTGGGCTCGCCGCCGCTTGGTGAGCCCTGGCAATTACCATGTGGAAATTCCTGAAGTTTTGTTGGGAAAATGGCTGTTTTTCCTACAAAACTCTGTAGTGTAGATATACCCTCAGAGTTTTGTTTTCAGTGAATGCCAACTGTGGCTCTTGCAGAGCAATGGTCTAACAGGTGGCAGAAGAGACTAGGTGGGAAAACTTGTGAGTTTTAATCTTGTCACTGATTTGATGAGTAACAGACTAGTTTATTCTTAAGCTTGGTGTGCCTGAGTTTACCCATCTCCTAAATAACTACAATGCTCCTTTCCAGGGAGTTGGGAGACTAGCCTCAGTTTGTTGTTGTTGTTGTTGTTTGTAAAGAGCTTTCATATTTTTCTACTTGTAATAATATTAAATGCATCATGAATGCATTTCACTAATCACTGAAGAAATGTGAATACTAATACATTCATGGTTTCTAATGCCAGAAGGGAACCCTATGATCATCATATCTGACCTCCAAAACTCAGGCCATAACGTTTGCTGAAATAATTCCTGTTTTTATTAGAACAGGTCTGTTTTAAAATCAAGATGAGATTGTACTTCTAATTGCCAGCGATGGAGAATCCACCACAACACTTGGTAAATTGTCCCATTGGTTAATTACCCTAATAATGATTCGAGATGGTCCAGTTACTCATTGTAAGTGATGCTTCTAATTAATTTTGGCCCTTTTTTTTCTGCTTGCAAATAGCTTATGAACTGATCCTGATTCCTGTTAATATGTTTATTATTCCTAAATCTCTGCTGAATAGCTTCTGCAAACACAGTTCAGCCTGTGAGTTGTTGATTAACTAATTGCTGACATTTTTGCTTTGAGCATTCAGTGTCATGGATTGGTTATTTATCGTGTGTGATGGGAACCTAAGTGATGTATTATTGATTCTGAAGGATTGTTCAGATTTCTACACACTAGAGAACAAGAATCACATTTTATACCCCTTTTCCTCCTGCCCAGTACTCCAGCTATCCCTGAACTACAAGTCCCAGAATTCTTTTAATCAGGGAGGCAAATAGGCTGGGGCTTGTTCGGAACTGTCTTTTGTCTACATTGTAATTAGACATCTGTGGCCTGCACAGGTGACTTTGGCTCATGGGGCTTGGGCTAATTGCAACCTCTGAGATGCTAGACTATGGGCTCCAGCCCTAACCCAAACCTCTCCAACACAATTAACAGACCTTTAACCTTAGCAATGCAATCCTGAGTCAGGTAGCCCAGGTTAGGCACAGGTTTTTAATTGCAGTGTAGACAAACCAATAAAGACCCAGATCAGCATGTGGCATGGCATTTCTCCAATGCTGTTCCTGAACATTACTTCAGTGCTGACTCAAATGAAAAAATTGTCATCTTCTGGATCAACCTCCCCGCCTCCCTGAGCAGAAGGTATTTTTCTGGAGGCCTGCTAGTCCAGTACTGACTAGGGAAAACCTCGTTTAGCATGTGACATCTGACAGGACCACACCACAAAATCATGTTGTATTTAAGGAAGAGCATGATGATTCTTCATTAGTTTCAACAGAGCAAATTTTATAACTGCTGAGTCTTAGTTCTGCAAACGAGGCATCTAGACCAGAGTGGCAGTCACAGTGTAAAAATGTGGCTTAGTCTAGTCTACTCAGTGGCTACGTCTAGACTACATCCCTTTTTCGGAAAAGGGATGTAAATTAGACGTATCGCAATTGCTAATGAAGCAGGGATTTAATCTCCCCCACTTCATTAGCATAAAAATGGCTGCCGCTTTTTTCCGCACGGAGCTTTGCGAAAAAGCGCCATCTAGATGATGATCTTGCGGAAAATAAAGCCTTTTCCGAAAGATCCCTTATTTCATAGAGGGATAAGGGATCTTTCGGAAAAGGCTTTATTTTCTGCAAGATCAGCATCTAGACTGGCGCTTTTTTCCGGCAAAGCTCCGTGCGGAAAAAAAGCGGCAGCCATTTTTATGCTAATGAAGCGGGGGAGATTTAAATCCCCGCTTCATTAGCAATTGCAATACGTCTAATTTACATCCCTTTTCTGAAAAAGGGATGTAGTCTAGACGTAGCCAGTGTGAATATGGCCCAGCAATTCAGATAGTTCCACCCTTCTATCTTCTAACTGTACTTTTGACTTAGTAACCTGTTGTCCTCAATGATGCAACAGTTAGATGGCTGAACAATCGAGATATCAACTTGTGAATCAAAGTTTTCCTAGATTCACCTTTCATTTATTTCAAATTATAGTCTGAAAAATAAAGATAGAAAAAAATGGGGTGATTATAAATGAGCTCTGCAAAGAAAAAGGAAGAAATATATAATGTAGATAATTATGCAAACAAGATTTTCATCCTGTAAATTTTAATAAAATTAGGTTTAACAAAGATCTCCAGGGATGTAGCCCTGAGAAGTTTATCAAGATGAGCTTTGGACTGAGGAAAATTGAGTGTACAGCTAAATTGATTTAAGAGGGAAGAACTTAGACTATCAGCTCTATTGGACAAAAATATGATACAAATATGCATTTTCCATTTATTTTAAAAAAAATTGTTCTAAAATATTAAACGTGGGTGAAGAACTATGAAAATTGAAGGAAGAGGAGGGAAAAATGTGTTTCCCAATCAATTTGCAAATATGATTCTTAGGTTGCAGACATTCACTGGAATCCACTAAGTTGTAGGTGAAAACATGAAGTGACTTGACCAGATTCCCATAGGAAGTCTCATTTTTAGTAAGACTTAAGAACATAAATATGTCCACACTGGGTCGCACACATAAATTCACAATGAATAAGCTGAAGCTTGAAATGAAGCAAAGTATTCTAACCAGTGGAGTAGTGAAATTCGTGTTGTCTCCTGCAAAGAATGTTAATTGATTGGTGAGGCACAATTTCCCTGGACAAAAGCTCTGTTCACTCTTCCCGGATATATTATCTTCATCTACATGTCAAATAATTGTATTCTCTAATATTGTTTCAGCCAATTTACCTGGTATTGCTAGGATTGCCTCTGGATCCTTTTTGAAAAATCAGTGTTAAATTAGCTACCCTTTAGTCATGGAATACAAAGGCAGATATTGTAATAATGCAATTTCATAACTGAGTTCTTTTAGTATTCTTGGGTGAATACCATCTGGTCCTGGTTATCTATTACTGTGAGGCTTATCAATTTGTTCCAAAACCTCCTTTATTGACATATCAGTCTGGGACAGCTACACAGCTTTGTTCGCTAAAAAGGATGGTTCTGGGGTAGGGATCTTCCTCACATCCTCTGCAGTGAAGAACAATGCAAAGAATTCATCTAGCATCTACACAATGGACTTGTCTTCTCTGTGTCCTTTTTTAGCACCTTGATCATTCATTGGTCTCACTGATTTTTTTGGCAGGCTTCATGCTTTTGATTACATACAAAAAGTTGCTGTCCGTTTGTGTGTCTTTTGCTAGTTGCTCGTCATATTCTTTTTTTGGCCTGCCTTATTATATTTTTACAATCGTCCCCCAAATTGTATGTTCTCTTCTATTTTTCTCACTCAGATGTGACTTCCAATCTTTAAAGATGCATTTTTGCCTTTGACCATCCCTTTTACTTGCTCTGTAATCATAGTGGCTTTTTTTGACCTCTTGCTGCTTTTGATTTTCCTTTTATTTGGGGAAGATATTTAGTTTGAGCCTCTATTCTGGTGTGTTTAAATAGTTTCTATGGCACTTGCAGGCATTTCATCCTTTTTTTGAAGTTAAATGCATTGGTGGTGAGTTTCTCTGGTATTTCACCCCTACAAGGATGTTAAATTTAATCTTACGGTTGCTATCCCTCAACAGTTCAGCTTTCTTTGCCTCTTGGACTAAATCTTCTGCTCCATTTAGGACTAAATCAAGAATTGACTCTCCCCATGTGTGTTCCAGGGTAGCTACATGAACCATGGCTCCTCCCCAACATTGCACACTAGTCTGTCTAGGTGTATCATGAAATCTGCAGTCCATTCACCATGCAGCTCTCAAAGCCATTAAACCCAACTGTCTGGATTTGTAATAATGAAATCCATCATTATTATTACCTGGCCTCTTCCTCTGTGTGAGAGGAGTCCATGACGTCATCTGGAAGGAGTCTACCACCAAGGTTTCCTCTAAGTTGTGCCGCAACACAGCCTGCAGCTACTTAATGAGCCTCACCCAGCCCGGGGTTCAGGACTCACACTGCCTGGCTGGGGAGAGGGGCACTTCTCCCTCAGTGACAGCAGCAGATCCCTGCTGAGGACAGAGCAGTGAGTCTCTCCCGGCAGGGAAGGAAGGGATGTGTTTCTTCCAGTTGGGAGACACTCGCTGCCTTCTTGAGTGGCATTGACCCCGTGCCTAAGTAGTACTTCCTTACCAGTTGCAGACACTCCCAGAATACAACACTCTAGAAGTGTCTTTCATTCAAGGGATTTGAGTCCAGGCTTTCTGGATGTTTCTGGGGATAAGGCTGAGTCTTAGCATAGAATTGAACTCTCTGTTGTATAATTTAGAGATATTTACTTGCCCGTGGTCTCTGGACAGCTTCCATTCTAGAGATACATCATGCCTGTTCATGGGCCAATAATTGTACTAGGGAACAGAATTTAGCACTCATTTACCCTGTGACATCTTCAAAGTACTTTGCAAATATTAACTACTTCTCCCAACTTCCTCATGAGGTGGCTCAGTATTTTAATTCTCATTTCATGCCATGGCAAATGGAAGAAGAGAATGGTGGTGACTTAATCATAGCAACACAGAGGGAATCACGGTCATAACCACAAATACAAGCCAAGGAGTTCCTTATTGCTAATTTGTGTTTACACCAGTAGGTCACCCCTGTAGACACAATTACAGTACTGTCATGTGGGGCCCAGGTCAACCTTCAATGCAGAAGCTGAGTGGAGAATAGCTCCCTGTGCCATCCCTATACACAGGGATCAATTTAACCCAGAATATCTTCTTCCCCACTGCCATTGGTTAATATAAGCCAGGGTGGGCAACTTGTGGCCCACAGTCCACATGTGGCCCATCGGGGTTTTGTGTACGGCCCACAAGATATTTTGTTTATTGTTCTCCATGTGTTGGGTTGCCAGATTGCACTGGTTTCCATTCATGTAGATTTTTTCCTCTTGGTATTGCATGTGAAGCAAGGGCATGTGAAGTGAGTTGTGTGCTGATTGCACTCAACATTGATTGGATGCAGAGGGAGCGTATGGCTCTCACGGTCAAAGTGGCAAGCAGCTGGCATGTTGGACACCACAGGGGTGTTATGCAGAGTTCCTCTTCCTATCTGTCATGAAGAGATCTTCATGATATTTTCTGGCCTGAAATGTCTACGATTTAAGGCCAGGGACATTTTTAAGCAAGGCTAGAGACTTGCCTTTCTAGAGCTGCCTATAATTCATGGGATATTTTTATGCATTTCTATTTATATATTCTTCACTGAGTGATTTTTTTCTTTATTACACAGTACAGTATTGTGTAAACCAAAAGCATGAACTTCCTGGCTTCTGTGATTCTTTGACAGGAATGGCATATTGATATTTACATTAAAGTGTCATTTCTTTTCTTTATACTGAATCAACCATGAAAGAGAAAATAAAATAGTTTTCTATAGATTCACATGTTGCTAAGCCAGAAGGGACCATTATGGTGATATGTCAGATGTCCTGGATAATACAGGCCATTAGAATTTCATCCAATAATTTCTGCATCAAGCCCACAACATGTGGTTATTATCAAGCAGGATTGTGCTTAGACAAGAACCCTTTTCCTCTGGATGTCTATGAAGTATAATCTACCCTTGCTCACTAGTGATGCAGAGTCATTACCATCTGATGATGGTTTGAAGGCTATAGAGTGGCCTCTACCAGCAATGGGCAAACTAGGTGAGTGAGCAGGCTACATGACTGGCCCTCCTTCATCTCAGTGGGCCGCAAGATGGTTGTAATCAAGACAGTCTCCCGGGATAAGATAGTTTTGCTAACTGTGCTTGCGTACCTAGAATTTGCAGGATGTGCTTGTTGAACCATAGCAGTACTTTGACCGTGAGAGCCGTGCACTCCCTCTGCATCCAATCAATGTTGAGTGCCGGTTGAGTGTGGCTAGTTCACTAGAGCGGTGGCTACTGATTCAGAATTTGTTAGAGTGGTTGGACTTCAGACTGGTTGGACATCATGTCATAGAGCATCGACTTCACCCACTGATTCCAGCCTCTGTGCTGGTGCAGCTGAGCTCCATATCCAGATGCACGAGGAGAGCCAGATTCCATGTCACCTTGCCCCTTGCATTGTCATTTACACCAGTGCAAAGTGAGGGCCCGCTGCTATTAGATCAGGATGGCAGTGTTCTACATGGGAACGATGGTGACACAAAGCATAGGGCAGTGGAGAATTGGGCCTTGGAAGTGAAATAATCAAGAATGACTTTTAAAAACAGATGAGAAGACACAAACTGAATGTTGGAGGCTTGAAGGGGTAAGTCGTACATTGTACAGTCTCAGACACCTGAGCAGGGCTCATCACAATCTTCCATCTAAGTCACAGGAGGGAACATATGGAGACCCCTCCCACTTGAATCACTGTGCAGGAGCCAACCAGAGGAATACAAAATTGACTGGCTTCAGAAGGGCACACTCTGTACCCCCGCTGAAATCCAAATGCTTTCCCCACCATAGCCCAAGGAGATCACTCCCCTGGCCAGTTACTGGGGGAACCCGTGCTTCTGCTTGTTCCAACTGGTGCCTGCCCTAAAGCCAAACCAGTCAGGATAGCAAGCACTTGTACTGTGGAAGGCTTGCATTGACTCTCCTGATGAGGGCATGGAGAGGCACGTAACAGGTCAAGCCATAGCCTGGCTCTTGATTCCACTCAACACCAGTGAAGGGGGATGACTGATGAGTATGCACTGCATCATATCAGCTCCTAAATCCCTACCTCTCTGGGGTGCTCCTCCTGCACTCTTGGAGGAATTCCAGTGAAGCTAGACCAAATCTGTATATTCTTTGGCCTCTCCCAGTGCAGCCAGTGGATTAGAGATGGGTGTACCTGGACTTTACTGCTCCCTACCAGGGGCTTTGGATCCCTACCGCACCTCAACCCAGGAAGTAGTGAGGTGGGAGGAAAAGAACAGACAAGCAGATCCTCCACACCTTCCTTAATGGAGCAGTCAACTTAGAAGCTAAAGAGACCTGGTCTTTCAAGGGCTATCAAGGTGAGTGACCTCCAATCAGAGTCTGACAGGCTCAGATAAAAGGCACTGCAAGGCCTTACCAGGTCAGTTCCAGGCCAGGAAATGAGGGGCAATGTTGAGTGTGCCTTGCTGGCCACAAGAACTTGCGAGGGAGCCAGAAAGCCTAAATCCCTTCGTCTATCAGGGAGACTTAACTTCCTCAGAACATGGTGCAGATACCATGAATGATTTCTTCTTGGAACAGCTTGTCCTGAAAACCATAAGGGTGGAGTCAATTCTTGATTTAGTCCCATGTGGCATACAGGAGCAGGCCAAAGTGGCAGATACAGCTGAACTGCATCCAGAAGCAGACAGAGTTAACTTCCGTGTGGGGGAAGGGAAATGCCAAAGGAACCCATCAAACTAGCATTTCACAAGACCAGGAGACCCCCACAAAAATGAGGAAGCTGGTAAAACAGAAATCGAAAGGAATAATCTCAAGAGCAAAATGCCTGCAAGATGAATGGGAAGTATTGAAAGCATCCTCACAGAGGTTCAAACTAAATGTATACCCCAAATAATTTTAGAGACAACCTGGGTAGTCCTCTGAAAATATCCATTCAATGTGAAATAGGAGTCCAAGAAAGGTAACAGACCATTAGAAAAGCGACAGATAAAACAGAAAACATCAGAAACAGGGGAGAAAAAAATGCTTCTATACAAATTCATGGTATGGCCCCACTTTGAATAGTTTGTGAAGCTGCAGTTGACCCATCTCAAAGAAAGAATATGATAATTGGAAAAAGTGCAGAGAAGGCCAGTAAAAACGATTAAGGGTATGGAACTGCTTCCATATAAGGAGAGATTTAAAAGACTTGGACTGTTCAGCTTACAAAAGAGACTACCAAAAGGAGATATGACAAAGATCTATAACATTGTGAATGGTGTGAAGAAATGGTAAGTGTTATCTACCCCTTCATATAGTGCAAAAACTAGGGGTCGCCCACAAAATTAATAGTTAGCAGATTTAAATCTAAAATAAGTCAGTAGTTCTTTGGACAACATGCAGTCAACATCTGGAATTCATTGTGAGGGAATGGTGTGAAAGCCAGAACTATAAGTGGGTTCAGAAATGAATCTGATAAGTTCATGATTTACTTGGGATTTCCTGTGTGACCTTGGGCAAGTCAATTAGCCTCAGTTTTTCATCCACAAAATGGGCGTAATAGCACTTACCTTTGCAACACCCCTAGTGAAGGCGAGAAGTGCCATTCAAGTGTGTAGGGTGCTTTTTACTGTAGTAATACAAGCTATGCAATACCAAAAATGTTATAAATTCATCTCTCCTCTGTCTGGCTATGTCTACACTAGAGGCTTCTTGCGCAAGAAGCTTTTTGCAGAAGAGATCTTCCGCAAAAGCTTCTTACGCAAGAGAGCATCCACTCTGCAAAAGCGCATCGAAAAAACGATGCGCTTTTGTGCAAGAGAGTGTCCACACTGCATGGAGGCTCTCTCGAAAGAAAGTGCTGATAGCTATCCACAGAATGGCCTCCAGGGCACCTGTGCTTTTTCCTCTTTCCTGTTTTTGTGCCAAAAATCCCTATTGCCCATCCCCACACACCTTTTTTGCTCAAGAAGTCTTGTGCAAAAAGGAGTTATTCCTCATAGGAGGAGGCATACCTACACCGGAAAAAAACCTCTGTTCTTTCGTTTTACTTGTGCCAAAATGCATTTGATGTGTGCATGTTCCGTGAGTTTTTGCGCAAAAGTTCTGTAGTGTAGACCTAGCCTCCAGTTGGAATCTACCTTCCTTCTCTATTGGCACCTTAGAATTTCCATCATATGAGATATTTCCATCCCTAATATATGGGATCCCTCAGAAACAATTACCGGCATCCTGGTTCCCCTGTGGCTTCTCCTGCCTGATTTCAAGCACTAATATTTGGTTTATTATCCTTAGCTGTACTATTTTGACTCACTTTTAATGCCTTCTGTTGCATGTAGCTAAGCTATTTTCAGCTCAAAACTAATAGCTTTTTTATATTTGCAAGCTTAGCTTGCTTGTCAAGTATATTTTTTCATCAAGTTCTTACACCTCTGTGGAAACCACAGATGTTTTTGGAGGTTGGGTGAATGCTGAACAACCATGCTGAAGATTGGCTAGGACCAGTGACCAGAAGACACATATATTTTGAGAGGGGAGGGGAGAAGAGGATAATGGGTGTACAGTAGTGATTCAAGTGAGAAGCATGAATGGTATCAACAAATTAAAGATCCCACAGAAATTCACACATTTCCCTTTGTGTCTCATGGCCATTCATCTCTTATCCCCACTTCTCCAGGAATTTTCCATTTCTAGAAATACAATGATGGCTAGGCTACTGGTGTGGTAGGACCAGTGTCAGTCATGTTGACCTGTATCCCACATCTTGCACCCTGGTCTCTATTCATTTGTTGTCTTCTGTCTTTTAGTGGGGTGGGCAATAAAACAGCGGTGGTTCATTCACCAGGGTTAGTCCCTGGTGGGCCACTACCACTATATTGACCCGCAGCTATGGGCGATCGCAACTCTCATTGGCCAGGAATGGTGATCTGTGGCCAGTGGTAGCTGTAATCCCCTGTAATTGCAGGTAAATATGGTGGTGTGGGGGCCTGCCAGGGGCTAACCCTGATGGATCGGATCCAGCCCATGGGTTGGTATTTGCCCACCCCTGTCTCATATCAACATTGTAAGCTCCTTGAAAAGGGCTGGCTTTTTGTTCTGTGTTTGGACAGCACCCGGCATAATGAAATTTGAGTTCATGGTTATATATCCTGGGTGTTATAGATTTCTGAAAACACTTAGGTAATTATAATTAATAATTAATAATCATTTAAGGTGTATGTAGAAGAGAAGAGATGGGTGACTTCTCAGAGAAGGTAAGATACCAATAATAAGGTTTGCATAATGTCTGCCATGGCTTTTCCATTCACATACTACTTTGGAGAGAAAGTCATTACTATGTCTTGTTAGCTTTAGGCTACCTAAGGGCAGCTATGAACTAGGCAAGCATGTTGGTTCTAGAACTGGAGGTACAAGGTAGATGGCGTCATATCTTTCTTTGGACCAACTTCTGTGGGTGAGCAAGACAAGCTTTTGAGACACACATCACTCTACAGACCCAAAGAAAAGCTCTGTGTGGTGCAAAAGCTTATCTCTGTTACTAACAAGTTGGTCCAATAAAAGATATTATCTCCCCATCTTGTCTCACTAACATCCGGGACAGACTCCTCTCTAAGTACATGAATACAACAATAGTTCTAGAATTTATATTTGGGCAGCCACTTACTTGTTTGTATTTGCATTTGCATTTGTAATCACAGGCTATTTAGATAAACCAGGAGCCGTATTATGTGGCTGAAATAACAAATTATTTGGCCTTATTTTGTTTCAGTTTGCGAAGGGTGGGAAACCCACAAAAAGACTAGCCTTCCTGCTATCTCAGCTACAGAAATTGCTACCAGAGGCAAAAAGAAAAGCCTGTGAAAAATATAAACACAGATACAAAGGCTGAGTTGCTGAAGTTTGTTTGGGTTCCCGTGGAACTTGAATACTTAGCTGTGATGTAAGGGCAGAACAAAAAATGGGTCTCGTACGTGAGCTGAATGATTCTCCTCTGCCTTCCAGTTCACAATGAAGGGTCTTTAACAGCGTGTATTTAAGTCACTTTTTGTTGCATTTTAATCTGGTAATTAGTTTTTCCATGAATCAAATACTGTTTAAGGAGATCAAACCAAAATAGCATTTAACTTAATTCTGATGAGGAGGAAGCTCTGCTTCATTTGACCAAGGGTGTTTAAGAGTTGAACAATAATGTATAATATAGAAAGTCTTTAGCAGCAACCTTTTCCTTTCTAACTAGTGCATAATATTGGTTTTGCAATCATTTAGTAATTATATCAGGAGGACATATTTATTACGAATTATTGATTTTATAATTACTGCTGCTGGTGTTCACATTATTACACAATGAAAATCTTTTAATATACAATGTTCTTCACCCTCAGCTGGCAAGCAGATAGCGCAATGCAATTTAGTGGGTAGCCAAGAGTAGATTTTTATCGGCACTTTTTTTGCCAGCTACCTAAGTGGTTTGCTTTCTGGAAAAAAAAATATATTGCTAATGGCAGTTAAACCCAGAAGAATGCCCAGTCTCTCAAGGTCATTCTTGGGAGATGATTACAGTCAGGCAACAAAGGGAAATCTCCCATTTAGTTGTTAAGTTATTTTACTGCTAATATCACTATAAAGTTACAGCTTTAAATTTGCTGTAAGCTAAATAGACATGAAAGGGCACTATCATACACTGGATCATGACACATGAAGATATATCTCGTATGAAATTGATTTTTCCACATGTTGAGGCTTACTGCTCAGAACATCTACTCTCCCAAAGAACTGCAGTGAAAAGTTATATTAACAGTTATTCGCTAGCCCTGAATATGTTTTATATTCCAGAGTGAGGGATTTTTCTTTAATACGTGTGTAACAGAGATTATCCTAGTTTATAATTTGATTGGCTCTGCAGCTGCTCACTAATAGATTTTCCTGTGAAGCTGTCACCCAAACTAAGAGGGATTTGTAAGCATCAGAAAAATTTGGAAATAGGACTCTTCAGGATTTTCCTAAGAATATAACATTCCTGCTGCAGGATTTTACCCTGAAAGAGGCTGAAACTCATATTAGATGTTTCATTAATAAGAATGTGTTCAGTGTTTCATAAAATATGATTGCTGGATGCTGCATGTATTGTTTTCACTCTACAACATCCAATGTTATAATGAAAGAGCAAAGATTTGCATTATCTATACCCCTATAATTAAGTAACCCATTACATTGAAAGAAGATGCCTGTAATGCAAAGGAAGGATTATTGCAGGCAAGAGCTAATTCCTGTGTATTTCAAATCAAAGTGATCATCATTATTTGTGATGATCAGAGATGAAAGACTGTAAATGCATTCCTCCCTCCGTCATTAAAGGAAGATCCCAGGTGGGTAGCCTAACTGTGAGAAGAGTCTATAAGTATGGACACAAAGAAATGTCATCGTCTCCGGTTTGTCTGGATTTAAAGGCTATGTCTACACTGCAATGCTATTTTGGGATACCGGAGTATCCCGAAATAGCTATCCCGTGTTATTTCAGGCTCGCTATTCTGACGTCCCTGTAAATCTCATCGTGTGAGGACTAAGGGACGTTTCAGAATAGCGCTTTATTTCAAAATTTGGCAACGTGTAGACCACGTCAAATGACGAAATAAGCTATTTAGAAATAGTATCGAAATAAGATATACAATTTGCATAGCTCAAATTGCATATCTTATTTCAAGTTATGGTGCAGTGTAGACGCACCCTAAGAGGGCAGAATAACTGAACAACAAGACAGAGATCCCCAGAGTTACTCTGAGTAACCCTAGAAAACTTTTAGGAGACTACATCGCTGCCACCATTTACAATTATAGACTGCCACTAACCTGTCATTTTCTCTGCTTTTGCCTCTCAATAACTCTTATTTACTTTTTTGGACTAATAAATCTTTGGTTAGTTTACTATCAAATTGATTCTCAGTGTTGTCTTTGCTGGCAAAATCTAAAATAGCCTAATATGGGAGTCACAGACCTAGATCTCACACCAAAGTGCCAAATGTGAACTCCTTACATGCTAATTACAGAACATACTACCCATTTTCAGTATCTGCCTTACTTTTGACAATCTGTCATGAGGCAGGAACTCACTGTTGTGAACTACTCCAGACAGTGTGACAACTGGCATACTTGTCATCAGATTCACATGCCACTGGTTGATGGGGTTAATAGATCATAACCCCAGTGTGGCTAAAAGCATTGTAGGCTAATGTTTAGTGACAATGAGAAAATCACATATGAAGATCTTGGGACAAAAGACTGAGCATTTTTGGTCATAAAGGGGATTATCCTTGAAGAAGAAAACCTCATAGCAGGAACTGAGAGTTTTGCTAGAGGCTGGATAGTCCCATGGTTTGGATGGTTTAGACTCAGCAAATCTTGCCTCTTGGTAGGGGGCTAAAGTACATGAACTTTGTGGTCCCTTCTAACCCTGTGATTCTATGATTTTATACACTACAACCAGGCATCCAAAGAGCCAGCAGGCCAGGACCCTGCAGGGGAACTGGCCCAACTGCAATGCCTGAAAGCCCAGAAAGAATGTGAGCCTCATACACTCTGTCCTTATTCAAGCAAAATCCCGACATCACCCTTGACTCATTCTCCTAGGAGAGAGGCAACTCCATGGTCTGTAGAGATGCCACAACTCCACGTTTATCCAGTACAGGCTCTTTTTTTTTTTAAAACCAAAGCTGCCTTGCTATCCTCTCAGGGTCCCAGAGTGCACCCACTGAGGTAACAAAGACATCCTTATTGTGGTTAGCATGCTGGCTGTGGAACAGTTGCCACTGCTACCACCTTAGAGGCAGAAAGGGCATGCAGAGAGTACAAAGAGATTCTCTAACCCATGGGACATGTCTATCTAAACTAGGCAATGGAAAAGCCAAACCTTTGCAAGTCCCTGATAGGCAGAGGTGAGAGGTTTGGATCCCATTATGGAAAGAGTCACGCAGCTGTCCCATGGTCCCCATGGGAAGCAAAGCGCATGACCCCAAAACATTCTTGGGAGGGGCAAATCCCTGGAAATTTTACTCTAGGGAGCCTTGTGTTTGTGGGAAGGCACCTGACGTGTTTTTCCTGTCCCCAATTTGTTTGATTCTTGCAGCAAGTTCAGTGCTTTGTTTTTGTGAAATCTCTTGGATTTTGCCTACGTCTACACTGCAGTGTTTTTGCGCAAGAAGTCTTTTGCGGAAGAGTTCTTGCGCAAAAACTTCTTGCACAAAAGTGCATCCACACCTCTACACTGCATGGATGCTCTTGAGCAAGAAAGCTCTGACTGAATGGATGCTCTGTGCTTTTTCGGGTAGGCTTTTTTTGTGCAAGAAACCTCTGTGGAGTGTCCACACGTGCCTTTTAGCACAAGAGCTAGAGCACAAAAAGGAGTTATTCCTCGTAGAAGGAGATTTACCTACACTGCAAAAAGCCCTCTGTTCTGTCAATTGACTGTAGATTTTCTTGTGCAAAACAGGCTCGAGGTGTGGACGCTCCATGGGTTTTTGTGCCAAAACCTTGTAATGTGGACGTAGCCATAGATGGGGCTGAGTTGCTCTTGCTGAGCTCTTTCATGATAACTTACAGAACGGACGACCCAGAAGAAAACTTCCTCTGTGTCAATAGGCAGCCAAGCTGTGAATAGGTTCCCCTTTCCCATCTTAGATATCCGAGGCCACAACCTCAGTGCCTGCAAATCAACATAGCTCCAACATCTTCTAGAGAACTACGGCTGCTTGAACCAACTGAGGAGTTGCCTCTGTTATTTTAGCGCATTACAGGCAATTGTCCCCCGGACACTCTATGTGGCCTAGAGTACATTTCACAGTTTGATATGTTGCCTCATGACCAAACCCACCAGACAATACACTATAGGGACCTATTTTCCCTGCACAAGAATGAGCTAGATGGCCTAATAAGTCTTTTCTGTCTTTTATGGGGAATGAAGAAAAATCAATGCAGAAAATCAAATCAGTGATTTAAAATACGTTGCGGTATTTATAGCTTGAGGTTTGAAACTTTAGAAGATCCTTGAGCCATGAAACAAACAAAAAAAAATTAACCTTGAATGCTAACATCTCAGATCTTTCTTTTCTTCTAAAACAGCATAGCTGGGAGGCATATCTTTTGACCTATGCATAGGTTCACTGTACCACTCCAACTTTTTCAAGTACCTAGGTTTGAACCAATGTAAAAGTGACTAATTGGAAACCTAGCATAACCTTCAATGAAAGAGGCATTTGATCTTTCCTGTAAAAGACAGGGCTTAATGAGCATGATAGCTCAGTGCAGAGATGTCTTCTATTAGTGCAACAATTTAGAGTTGTGGAAAAAAGAGTTTGATGCAGAGCTTAAGATTTACATGACTCTAGTTTAAACAGTCCTTATTGTGAGCGGATTTTGTTGCTGATTTTGCTTTCTGTGGTAGTATTGCATGATTTGGGGAAGCCAGCAATTGGAACCACATCCTATAGTTTAAAAAAATATAAATCCACTCTTTAGTTATTATGATGTCCTCAATCTGCAGATAAATATCTACTTAGTCTTTCGGGGCTCATCTACACAGCAGGACAAAAGTCAGACTAAGCTATGCAACTTGAGTTACATCAGTTGCATAGCAGAAGTCAAAATAGCTTAATTCAGCTTTTGGCACTGTCTACACTACAGGAAATTGAAAGAAGAAAACTCTTCCTCTGGTTTCTCTTGCTCCTTGTAAAATGAGAGTTACAGGAGTCAGAGTAAGAAGTCCTCCAGCTCACCATTATTTCGAAATAATGGCTTGAAGTGTAGACACACTCTTTGTTATTTTGGCATAACATCAATTATTCAAAAATAATACTGCAGTGTAGACATAGCCTCAAAGACCATCCACATGCCAGTGCTCAATACGATGTGAAAATTGAATATAACATAAGAACATAAGAATGGCCACAATGGATCAGATCAAAGATCTATCTAGCCCAGTATCTTGTCTTCTAACATTGGACAATGCTAGGTGCCCCCCAGAGGGAATGAACAGAATGGGTGATCATCAATTGATCCCTCCCCTGTTACCCATTCACAGCTTCTGACAAACAGAGGCTATGGGCACCATTCCTACCTATCCTGGCTAATAGGCATTGATGGATCTCTCCTCCATGAATTTATCTAGCTCTTTTTTGAACTCTGTTAAAGTCCTGGTCTTCACAGCCTGGCTGAAATTTTCAATAGTAACTAGTGAGTTGGGATGTTCCTCCATGTTTTGCAGTGTCCAGCTTGAGTTATTACATAGAGGCCTGGTTTTCAGAAGTGTTGGCTCACCATCTGGTAAATATCAGGACTCGTTAAAAGGGTCTCAATCTGGGCATCTAAATGAGGCCATCAAAATCACTTTTGGTCTGTGTGTTATGAATTCTTAATTGTATAGTGGTAGAGTCCGTTGTGCCAACCACTGCACAAACACACAAGGGAACAGTTGAGGGTAAACCTGGACAGAGTTCATTCCCTTCTCATTTAACATTTATTCATTTCCACTTGCCTATGATAAGCATGACTACCTCCTGACTTCATGACTACCCCAAGTGTCATGTGGGCAATCTACCAATACACTGCACACAGTAACTGTCGAAACTGTGGCCTATAAAAATCTGCATTGAACCATCCAGTGCTACTGCATGTATGGATTGGCTCAATACATATTGCTTACTATTAAAAACATGCCACGCTTATTTTGACAACTTTACATATTTTACTAGCTTATACCCAATTCAAAACACAGGCCTCTCTGAACACCTTTCAGGCATGTCTGCACTAGGAAATTATTTCAAAATAACTAAATTTGAAATAATAACTCCCAAAATAACAACATTGAAATAGTGTCCCCCCACTATGGGGGAGTGTCAAGGGGCAAGCCTCCTTGATGGTCTGGAAGTCCCCAAAGTTTGTGTCCTGGCCCCCTTTTTCCAGGGCAAACACAGCCCGTAGACTCAGCTCATGGCAAATTGCCCTCTATCAGAGTATACGTGGGCTGGAAGGCCTAGTTCAATGCTCAGTTCCCTCTATCAGGGTATATACAGCCTGGAGGCCTGGTTCAAAGCATAGTTCCCTTTATCAAGCTAAATACGGCCTGATGACCTACTCCAAAGGGAAGCCTCCCAACTACTAGAGAGCTGGCCTGTTGGGGGGTGGGGAGGTAGGGGGACCCGGGCCCTCCTGCTCCATGGGGTCCCAGCCCAAGCCCCTGTTGGCAGTGGAGGATTCCGCTGCCTGCTCAGTGGGGGCTCTTACCGAAATGCACTGAGCTCCTGGAGGACAATCCTCTCTTCCAAGCTACTTCCTACCATCTCCGACGCGCTGCTCAGCTCTCACTGTGTAGTTGCAGACTAAGTTATTTCGAAATAATGTTGCTGTATAGACGTACCCTTACAGACTAACACGGCTTCGCCCTCTGAAACATAAATACAGGTGACACCCACGTGTCCATCTTGCCCCTGAGATGTGCCTCATATTATTCAGTAGCCCACTGGACAGTACTAGCTCATAAATTAGCTCACCATTCCAACAAAGGATAATCAGTGTGTGTTATGCTTTTAAACAGCCCCTTTGACTTGAGTAGAAATTGTCCAAATCCTTCAAACACACACATTGGTTTAGACAATAGAGTAAAACAAGTCTGTTAACTAGAGAAAGTTAGGTTTTAAGTGGTTATATGTGATAAGACAGATAAGTCAGATTTAGTTATAAAAGAAATTCAAAGATAATCACACAAGCTAATAGCTAAACTTTACTAAGGCTAATCAGACCCCCCAAAAGTGGGTTTATTTCACCCAAAAGCTCACAGCAGAGTGTACTAGCTAGAAACCCTTCCAGCTGGAACTCCTTCACCTGGTTCCAAAAGCTTCCTTTGCTCTTTCAAACACTATAGGTGCCGTGAGCAGAAACGAGGTGGGGAAGGTGATACATCAGTCACCATCTTTCATTTTTAGACTCTGATTACCCAGCAAACACTCTTCCAGTACAAAGAATCAGAGTCAGGCAGTTCCATAACATACCTGAGCTGCCATCTGCTCTTCAAGTTAATGTCTTGCTTACAACCCCTTTGCTAGTGAATCTTTGATTAAGCTACTAAGGGCCTTCAAGCACCTATCTGGCATGCTATTGTACCATTGTCTTAACAATGGCTTGAGGGTGTCACCCAGAACTGCGGCATATTTCAGTAACTATCATATAGTGCACTCTCATAGCTCCATATACAATGTTGACACACATATTTTTGGCAAAATAAGATACCATAATCTGCAGAATAATCAATGGGTCACAGTCATACGAAGGTACAAAACATCTCAGAAGGACAGAACAGGTCATGCTGGTGGGGGAGTGGCACTACATGTAAAAGAAAGCATAGAATTAAATGAAGTAAAAATCTTAAATGGATCAAAACATTTGGAACATAGAATCTTTATGGATAGTAATTCCATGCTCTAATCATATGAATATAGCAGTAGGGATATATTGCCGACCACCTGATCAGGATAGTGATAGTGACTGTGAAATGTTCAGGGAGATTAGAGTGTCTATAAAAATAATAATAATAATGAAATAATAGGGGATTTCAACTATCCCCATATTGACTGAGTACATATCACCGCAGGACAGGATGCAGAGAGAAAGTTTTTTGACACCTTAAATAACTGCTTCTTAGAGCAGCTGGTTCTGGAACCTACAAAAGGAGAGGCAATTCCTGATTTAGTCCTAAGTGGAGCAAAAGATCTGATCTAAGAGGTGACTATAGTTGGACTGCTTGGAAATAGTGACCATAATATAATTAATTAAACATCCCTGTGGTGGGAAAAACAGCAGCCTAACATTGTGGCATTTAATTTCAGAAGGGGGAATTACACAAAAATGAGGAGGTGTATGTCTGCACAGCAGCCTTATTTCAGAATAATGGGCATTATTCTGAAATAACAAAGTGTGCATCTACACTGCAAGCCATTATTTCTTACTCCAATTCCTGTAACCCTCATTTCACAAGGAGTAAGGAAGTCAAAGGAAGTGTGTTCTTCCTTTGACTTCCTGCTGTGAAGAGAGCACCAAAAGCCTAATTAAGCTATTTCGACTTCAGCTTACACAACTGACATAGCTCAAGTTGCATAGCTTAATTTGCATTTTGCCCTGCTGTGTAGATGTGCCCGAGGTTAGTTAAACAGAAATTAAAAGGTAGAGTGCCAAAAGTAAAATTCCTTCAAGCTGCATGGAAACTTTACAAAGACATCATAATAGAAACTCAACAAAAAATGTATACCCCCAATTAAAAAACACAGTAAGAGAACCAAAAACAGTGCCATTGTGGCTTAATAACAAAGAAAAAGAAGCAGTGAGTGATAAAAAGGCATTGTTTAAAAACTGGAAGCTGCATCCTACTGAGGAATATACAAAGGAGCATAAACTTTGTCAAATGAAGAGTAAAAATATAATTAAGAAGACTAAAAAAGAATTTGAAGAACAGCTGCCCCCAAATTTAAAAAGTAATAACAAAGCAGTGTTTAAGAACATCAGAAGCAGTAAGCCAGCTAAACATCGGTACCGGCCACTGGACAGTTGAGATGCTAAAGTAGCATTCAAAGACAATAAGGTCATCTAGGAGAAATTAAATGAATTCTCTGCATCGGTTTATACAACTGAAGATATTAGGGAGAATCTACAACTGGAGCCATTCTTTTTAGGTGACAAGTCTGAGGAATTGTCCCAGATTGACGCTATATTAGAGGAAGTTCTGGAGCAAATTGATAAACTAAATAGTAACAAGTCACCAGAACCAGATGGGATTCTCCCAAGAGTTCTGAAAGAACTCAAATGTGAACTTGTGGCACTATTATCCTTTAAATCAGCTACCGTACCAAATGACTGGAAGATAGCTAATATAACACCAATTTTCAAAAAGAGCTTTAGATGTGATCCTGACAATTAGAGACCAGTAAATCTAACTTCAGTACTGGGCAAATTGGTTGAAACTATGAGTAAAGAATAAAATTGTCAGACATAGATTAACATAATTTGCCAGGCAAATGTCAACATGATTTCTGTAAAGGGAAATCATCCCTCATTAATCTACTAGAATTTTTGAGGGGCTCAATAACCATGTGGACTAGGGGAATCTAGTGCATACAGTGTTTTAAATTTCCAGAAAGCCTAAGACAAGATCCCTCACCATGGGCTGTAAAGCAAAGTAAGCTGTCATGCAATAAAAGGGAAGATCCTCTCATGGACTGATAACTGGTTAAAAGATAGGAAACAAAGGGTTGGAATAAAGAGTCAATTTTCAGAACGTAGAGAGGTAGCTAGTGGTGTCCCACAGGGGTCACACCCTAGTCAACATATTCATAAATGAACTGGAGAAGGGGTAAACAGTGAGGTGGCAAAATTTGCAAATGATACAAAACTGTTCAAGATATTAAGTCCAAAGCAGATTGATAAGAGCTTCAAAAGAATCTTATGAAACTAGTTGGGCAACAAAATGGCAAATGAATTTTAACATTGATAAATGCAAATTAATGCACGTGGAAAACATAATCCCAACTATATGTATAAATTAATGGAGAGTAAATTAGCTATAACCTCCCAAGAGAGAGATCTTGGAGCCATTGTTCTCTGAAAACATTCTGTTTGCTTGTTTGGCTTCTGCCACACGTTGAGAAGTGTTTTCAGAGAACGTTAGGAATCATTAAACAGGGGATAGATAGTAAGACAGAGAATAACTTATTACCTCTCTATAAATCCATGGTACGCCCACATCTTGAATACTGAGTACAGATGTGTTCGCCTCATCTCAAAAAAGATATCTTGGCTTTGGAGAAAGTTCAGAAAAGGGCAAAAAAAAATGATTAGGCATTTGAAATGGCTGCCATATGAGAAGAGATTAATAAAAGTGGGACTTTTCATTTTAGAAAAGAGGAGACTAAGGGAAGATATGATAGAGGTCTATAAAATCATGACTGGTGTGGAGAAAGTAGATCAGGAAATGTTATTTACTTGCTCCCATAACAAGAACTAGGGGTCAACAAATGAAATTAATAGGTAGCAGATTTAAAATGAACAAAAGAAAATATTTCTTCACACACAACACACAGTCTACTTGTGGAACTCCCTGCCTGAGGATGTTGTGAAAACCAAGCTTTAACAGTGTTCAAAAAAGAACTAGATAAATTCATGGAAGATAGGTCCATCAATGACTATTAGTCAGGATGGTGATGAATGGTGTCTCTATCTTCTGTTAGTCAGAAGCTGGGAATGCATGAAAGTGGTATGGATCACTTGATGATTACCTGTTCTGTTCACTCCCTCTGGGGCATCTGGCATTGGCCACTGTCGGAAGACAGGATACTGGGCTAGATGGACCATTGATCTGACCCAGTATCATCATCATCATCAACAACCATGGGTTCAACGCCCCTTTGGTGTCCAACGCCTCCCTCACTATTTCTTTCCATCTTTTCCTGTCCAGTGAGGAGTGGGTTAGTTTCTGTGGCCGTTCTTATGTTCTTAGAGTTACTTTTTCTTTTCTCTTAGCAAGCTACATGTATGTACTAAGTTCTCTCAAAAATCAGTTCTTAGAAAATTGTCCAGCACCTTCGGTAATACTCACAATATGAGATACAGAGTTTGCCCAAACGGAATTTAATCTTTATTCCTGGAGCTGGGTTTTGAGTAATTTCCTGTAACATCCCTGCAAAAAAAAAAATGTGTGGATTGAGATGGGGTGATAATGCACCCTGGTTTAACACCATCTGTAGTGCCAATAAGCTCAGCTCATTGCATCTTTACAGTCTCATTCAATCATGCCACAGTGGTGTTGTCCCCCACTGTCAATCCCATTCTGTGTCTAATACTTTTTACAAATGTGGCAGTTACATGGACGCTGTGGTGTTTTCTATCCAGAATTACTACTGGGGCTGCTTCATTCTCAGTTGTGCCTTTAATAGTTAATTTAGCCATCTGAGGAGATTCTCATATTGGCTCTTAATGGCTTCTGAGCTAGTTCCTGCTGCAATAGAATTGTTTTGTTGCTGTCTAAGGGCATTGGAGAGGAAAGATGTACACACACAACCTCCGTGGGGGATGGCCAAGGACTGTTTGCCAGAGCACCCTTTGTTAACCAGCCAAGGAGCGGTAACTCTGCCATCAGCATCCATGCCTCGAAAAAACATACTTATGCGGCTCCTGAGGCCCCAACTGACATTTATAAGCCTCACTGGGAAGAACATTTGTAGGGAACATAGAACACGCTTGCCAAGACAAGAGTGGAAAATTCATTGGGTTCATTAATTAGGATTTGTGAGGTGGTAGGAAGTGTGTTTCTGTGGGGTTGAAGCTGGGCAGCAATTTCAGTGGCTGACGGAGGCATAGTCCAGTATTAGAACTACAAAACTAGCCTTCCTAAGAGGTCTGGTTTGAGTGCCAGATTTTAGCCCACAATCTTACTGTGTGACCATGGGCAAGTCACTTCTCCTGTCTCTGCCTTCCTTGCTCACCAGTAAAATCGGGATAACTTTCTTCACTTTGGCTACGTCTAGACTGCAAAGGTAAGTCAGAAAAAGATACGTAAATTGGTAAATGTAATTTGCATATCTTTTTACACGTCACTATCAAAAGAGGCTTTTCCAAAATTTGGCACGTCTACATGGTACCATATTTCGGGAAATCTTCCTCTTTCGACACATCCCTTCTTCCTTGTAAAACAAGGTTTACAGGGATGGCGAAAGTGCCTGTCCACTTTTTCAAATTTTTTTCCAAAAAAATAGACATGTTCATTGGATGTAGCATTGCTTTTCCCGGAAAAGCACTGCCATCTAGACGTAGCCTTTATCTGACTTGTCCATTTAGCTCTTGTCCACCAGCTCTTCAGCATAGAGTCTGGCTCTTATTAAGTACGTGGGCATCACACTGCAGTATCTGATGGTGCAAATAAAGGAGAAACAGTGGGGATACTACCTAGTTTCCTGTTTTTATTTTGAGCTGCCTTATGGTCCTCAGACTTGACATAGTTAGGTGAGTTGACAGTGCTAGATGGGCCAGAATCATCCAGAACTTGGGCATGGCAGATTCTAAGCCTGCTAATTTGCTGCTTGGAACTACTTGACTGATTTCCATTGTGGAGTAGTCTGGCAGGGTACACCCAGAGTTACTCCCTGAAAGCGGAAGTATCTAGATTCTATTCAAAAGCAAATAATAATGCAGTATTAGAATAATTACACTGTATTAGAAAAAAAAACAGGTAGCTAATACTGTGCCCATTTTTGAGTTTCAAACCATGCTTCTTCCACCACACACATTCATACCCCACCTTTAACCTTTCCCCCCAAAGAGAAGCTTGGGAAACACTGAATTCAAATCAATTCCATCTGAACTTCATGACTTGGGCCCACACCTGAAAAAGCAACAGTGGTGTTGTCACCAACAGCTGCAATTCCAAAAAGGGACATTACTGGAAAGAGGTGATGTGGATGGAGCAGGGCAGGCCATGGAAGGTGTAGCCAGAGACAGGTCGTTCCGAGGCCAAAGAACTGGTCCACCGGGGTGTTGAAAATGAAGATCCCAGCAATGCAAAACTCCAATACCAGGAATCAGTAATGCGGTGAGCGCAACTACTGACAGTTGAGTATTGTATATTTATTTGTCTTTACAGGTTAGACTAGATAAAGAAGAGCTCCTGTTAGCCAGGAGGATACTAAATCATGTTTATATCCACAAGGGGCAGACTCTTTCTGAGTTACAACAGGACCAAGATGCAGTAAGACAGAGAGCTAAGAGGCTAATTCCAGATAAGGGATAAAATGGAGAGTCTGAATCCTTGAGTCACTTAACAAATCAGACTAGTGGCAAGACTGGTTTCTGCTCCCAGTTGTACCACAGTCAATTCAGAGTAAATCAGTCACATAATTCCAGATTCATGCTAGTGTAACAGAGTAGAAATTTAGGCCGTATGTTTTTCACAGCAGGATCCAAAGCAACCTCCTACTTGAGTATCTATGTTCTGCAACAAGACTGCAGGCTGGCAGTGCAATTGATCACAGTGTGAAAACTTTGTTTTACAATGTGTGTGTATCTATCATTTTTAACATTCACACATATTCTATTGGGGATTCCAAAAGGCTTTTTTTTTTTTTTTTTTTGAAAAATGAACATGGAACATTTTGGTTCAATGCAAAGTGGCAGAGGTTGGAATCTTTTCAGCATTTGCTATTGTGTCAATTATTTTCTCAGTCTTCGTCTTCACAGCAGCACCATTTACCTTGAACGGCATTGCATAAAGATTTCCTGCTTTTCACGTTACAGAAACTCTCTCTCTCTCAAGTGTTTCTTTATGTGGGAACTATTAGTATTAATCCTGCATTCCACACAAATGTGCTTTAATGAATACACTAGCTTAAAGCATACATCTCTGTCCGATTCTGCCTTTGTGAACAAGGCTGTATACTGGGGAGGGAGGCAGTAGGGGCCAATTACATAAAAGAGTTCTGGACATAGCTGTGCAAAATCACATTTTTTGATCCATGAACTTTCACATGATTATTATAGTTACTATTTAATATTTATATTCCCATAACACCCAGCAATCTTAGCCATAGACCAGGTCCCCATTGACTTAGAGTGTGAGTTCTTTGGGCAGGAGACAGCATTGTCCTTTCTTTATTCAGCATCTAAGAATAAAAGAAAATAAAACAGATGGATATAGTAAGTTGAGGGTCAGTAACATGGAGTAAGTAGGCCTAAATAGAGGCCTGTAACATGAAAACAGCAACAGGCCTGCAATCTAGTGAGCAAGACTTTGGTTCAGTAACACAGGAGCCAAGAAAGAGGCCCTACTGATAACTGTGTAATTGTGTAAGTTAGGTGAAGCATGGAAGGACACAGGGAAGCACCAAGTACAGACTGCACCAGGACATTCCTTAAGATGTTCTGTTACTCCCTTTTGGCTTACAAAGACTCCTTAAAAACTAATGCACATACTGACCTAGGTTCAGGACCAGGTCGGAATTGACAGCATGAAGGATAGTAAGTAAGCCCCCCTTCCGTAAGATGTGGTAACTAGGCAACAGAGGGTGGCAACCTGGTACGTAAAGAAATGATGTAAATTGTTTGTACCTGTCTATAAAAGGACACTGCAAAAGGTGCACTCCGGCCGACCTTGGGGGGGGTGCACTAGGTGCCTGAACGGCAGGTGTCATTGCCTGAACTTACAGAATGCACAGTAGCTTAACTTTGACTAACTGCTGTTAATATCTGTTATATGGCAATAGGCCTGCCCGGTGTTAGTACCTTGTCAACACTGGCCATAGTGCCCAATGGTGTAACATTGTACTGATCTCTGTTACCAACTGGTAGAGCTTCGCATTTGACAATAAACCTGCTCGATTGATTTCAAACCTTGCCAGCATCTGTTGTTTCCTGGGCGTCTCAGAGATCTCCTGTGTTGACCCAAGTGCACGGGGTCTAACACTCTAGATAAAGGGAGTACCGATTGTTACGCACACAGACAAAAGTTTATCATCACTGACGGAGTAGAGGTCCTGTCAGGAGCGCGCCAGGACGACCCTGACCAGACGACGCTGACACTGACAGTTCAGACCGCCAAAGGTACCGAGGTACAAGACAGCGAGGTACGACACTAGAGAATACAAGGAAACAATGAGACAGAACTGACCAGCATGAGATGACAGGCAGTGCTCTTAATAGAACAGTACCCTAAGAACATAAGAATGGCATACTGGGTCAGACCAAAGGTCCATCGGCGTTTTTTCCAGAAAAACGCTGCAGTGTAGATGCACCCCCAGAGACTTATGTGACCCTTTCCACTTCAGTCTTGGTGCAGTGAGGCTGGAGCTGTCAACCAGCTCTCCAGTGCCACAGAGATTGGGTCCCCCAGCAACTCCCTGCCACCTGCCCCTGAGCTCGAAGCTAAGGTGGGGATCCCACGCAGCTTCCGGCCTCCATGGACAGAGGGGAGGGGAAGAGCTCCTGGCTATTGAAGGCCACCAGTGTTCTCTTCCAGCTGCCAGCCCTGAAACTCCAAGTCACTTCAGGGGCCCGGGCTGCAGACAGCTGAGGGACCCTGGATTGCCAAGGTGCCACAGGCACCTGGGGGAACCTCTGGGCCACAGCAGCAAGGGGTGCTGGACCTCCCTTCTCTCTATACTGTCACAGTTATTTTTAGTGAACATTAGGGACAGGTCACAGGGTTCCATGACTTTTTTTCCATGACCTGTGGAGAATTTCAAAGAGAGTGGGGCCATGGACAAAGTGAAAGGCTGGGAAAATTAACTTTGTGGTAGCATTCTGCGAGAGGTGGGCAAGATGGGCCCCAGTTTGAGTTTGGAACAGCCTCAAAGTATTTTTGTATTTGATTTGGTGCAAAATTCACCCTCATACTAAGGTCCAGTATAAGGCATGACTTCAGTCTTACGTATGGCCATAAAACTGGCTTAAGTGGGACTTAAGTGGAGCACAGGCCTCGAGTTAGTTCTCTGCTCTGGGATCCATTTCACTCTTATTTAATAAGCTCCAGTTCAAAAATGGCCTCGATTCAGGTTCAAATTCCCCAAACGTTTGGAGCCGATTGAATCCTAAGTTTTGGATCAGATAAACCTATAATTTCATTATGAATGCAGTGTAATTCTCTGGGTGATTGTGAGCAAGTCACTCCCTGGCTCATTGCCTCAGTTTACCCATGGGTAGAAAGAAGAAAATTATATAGGCCCCTCTTTTAAAAATGCTACCCCATGGAAAGGGCTATACATAAGCTACACATTACTAATTGTTAATATTATTATTGAGGAGCAAAACCTTGACGATATGGAATTCAAATTCCTGTTGTCTCACCTTTGATCTGCTAGCTGATCACTTCTTGCCACCTTCATTAATGAAAGCCATGTAAGCCCTTTAAATCAGGCAGGTATTTTCAGAGAAAGTATAAGCAATTCGTTCCCTTCAACTCCTTTGAAAATTGCAATCTGACTTAACTGTAAATCAACTGAATCAGAGCAGGGTTCAGCCACGTGAAACTCATAAAGCACTTTTCTGCTTAACAAGGGGGATAACACAAGTTACAGGATGTTCCTGCTTAGCTGTAGTTGATTTCCATAAGTAGATTTTCCCCCATACAATACAACCAGCACAGTGGTAAATGATTAGTTAGTCATGTGTCTGCCACAGCATACAACCCAGATAAACTGGGCCAGGATTTCTTAGGATGATTGGCAGATAACTTTTGTTCAGTGTCAGGCTTTTAATTCACACCTGGTTGTATCTAAATTGGATTGCTCTTCTACGTGGAATTTCAATGACCCACTTTCTCTTCCTAGTGCATTTATTTAGAATGCAGATTATTATCCAAATTCTATCTACAGAAGTTTCATAGTTTTATATTTGAGACAAAGTTCAGGACACTAGAACAGGGGTTTGTAAACTCTGGGTTGTGGTTTATAAGAGCAAGCCGCTAGCTGGCCATGAGATGCTTTGTTTACCCATGCCTCCCAAAGGTATGGCTAATTGCAGCTCCCGTTGGCTGCGGATCGCCATTCCCAGCCAATGGAAGCTGCAGGGAGTGTTGTGGACTGAGACATTGCTTCCCACACCTCCCTTTGGCTGAGAATGGTGATCCATGCCCAACGAGAGCTGTGACCACCTGTACCTGCAGAGGCAAAGGTAAACTAAGCGTTTTGCAGCTAGCTGGTGGCTAGGCCTTATCAGCACTGACCCACAGTTTAAAAAACCCCTGCATTAGATCATCTAGTATGACTTCTTAGATATCACAGGCCAATACAATTCACTCAATTAGCTCTTATTGAGCTCAAAACTTGGGTCAGGCTCAAGAATTTTAACTCTTAGGATACCATTGTGTACAACAGGCAGAGACCAGCATGGACTGAGGTATTGCCAATGGAACCAGTCATAAACACCCTTCATTACCATAGCATACAAGTGCCTTACAGTCTTTAACATATTTACCCTCACCGCAACCTTATGAAGCAGAAATGTGATCTTATATACCTTTGAGGATCTGGGTGTTAATTTCTCTATCTGTAAAATGGGGATAAGTTCCTACTTTCCCATAAAATCAAGCAAAGTTAGAAGCCTAAGCATCTTTGTGGATCTGTCTCTCAGCGGGTTGCCCATGGTCTGACCTGCACTAATAACCATAAAAAAATGCAGTATGCTGTATGTTGTTATTAATGCAATATATTAATGCAGCAGGATATTATTATTTCAATATCCACCTGCATAAATGCAGCTTTCGCCCTTAATAATACTGCTTTCCCCCCAAAAAAAATCAAGTGGAAAGAGGATGCATCTGTATCCTTTAATGCTGAAAGTGGCCCTAAGTCATTCAGTCAGCTGTTTTATTTCTTGTCTGTAAGTCTGATGAGTGCAAACCAGCTGTGCATCACTGAATTCTCAATAAAGGGCCACTGCTTGTCCTGTTGAATAATAAGATCTGCTAATGACACCAATTAAGAGCTGTAAATGTCATCTACACTTGTTTGTTATTTTTCAAGTCAATAAGGCTATAGAAGGCAGACAAGCCTGAGATCATTTAGATTGGGCCACATTGAAGGGACATTTTAATTGAAATATTACTTAGAGTAATGGAGACAATGGAGCAATTACATTTGTGAGTCCATCAGCGGCAGGAAAGACAGCTGCTGCATTTTTAAATATCTTGAGATATAAAGAAGTCTATTCCTGAAAGGAAACAAAAGCTAGTGACAAATTATAACAGATTACAGGTGATCTGTAGCTTCTGGGTGAGCAAGATTAGATCTTTTTAAAAAAGGCATCCAGTTCTGACTAGGATTTGAGGGAATCCACATGTAGAAAGGAAATGATTTATTAATTTAGATGGAATAGAATCCTAGAATCCTAGAACTGGAAGGGACCTTGAGAGGTCATCAAGTCCAGTCCCATTCCCTCATGGCAGGACCAAGCCTCATCTAGATCATCCCTGATAGATGCCTATCTAACCTGTTCTTAAATATCTCCACTGTTGGAGATTCTACAACCTCCCTAGGCAATTTATTCCACTGTTTAAACAACCTGACAGGTAGGAAGCTTTTCCAAATGTCCAATCTAAACCTCCCTTGCTGCAATTTAAGCCCATTGCTTCTTGTCCTATCATCAGAGGTTAAGGAGAATAATTTTTCCTCCCTCCTCCTTGTAACACCCTTTTAGGTACTTGAAAACTGCTGTCATGTCCCTTCTCAATCTTCTCTTTTCCAGACTAAACCAACCCAATTCTTTCAGTCTTTCAGAATAAATATGGGCCAAATGTGATAACATAACCCAGACACTGTGTCACTTTCAACAGTGCAAAACAAGATTTGGGGTTTGGTATACAAACATCTGAGCCTACTTAGCACCTACACAATGCACCATTATAAATTGTCTTAACGTCTTATTACTGATACAGAAAAGATAGTATGTGAAGTATTAAGCAAGGCTTTTATGTTAACATTCTGTGATCCCTTTCCCTGTAGCTGGAGAAGTTTTAAAAGAAAAAGAAAAAAAAAAACCCACCTCTGTCTGAGTCTCTTCAAGGGTGTAAAAATGGTACTAACTGTCTTTTGGGGGTCAAGAGAAGAAGCTGGTTGTGATGGGATAGAGCTGGTGTTGCTCTTGAATTATCATCCCAGACTGTGTTTGGAATTCAGCTGGAAGTAGAAGGAGTGATGATGTCATCTGGATCCCCTCCTCGGGCCTGGTCTGGTCAGGAAATATGTCAGGATCAGGGTGAAGACAGACTAGAGTCCCAGGAAACACTGAGGGCGGCAGCCATGATGGTGAAGTAGCTTTTGTCTCTTTTTGCCCTTTCCCTCCCCACACACATGCCCCTAAACACTTTCTTCTAGGACCCCAAAAAGGCATGGTGGGTGGAATAGCCCGTCCCATCATTATTTTGGGCTAGTTTCTATCACACCAATTTTTCATCATTAATTTCCTGACCCATATTTTCTTGCTTAACAAGCATAATCTCAACATAGTCCTTGAGCTGTTTCAGTCGATTTTTTGCTTGGAACAATTCTGTTTTTCTCTCTGTTTTTTTTTTTTTTTTGCACTTCTTGCCATCAACATTTGTTATTACAGGTTATTGTGACATTTTATGAACTTATACTCACTTTTTACACTTGAGCTCACAGTTAATGTACATTTTTTTAGGGCTAAAAACCTAGACAGAATACAACAAAAGAGACTGTGTAACTAAAGAACTCTTCTCTTCACAGCAGATACCCAGGCGGACTATATTTCCAATCACTTCAGCTAGAGTACTATGACCTACTTTTTCATAGGTGATTATAGAGATTTTGTGTGCCTCAATTTTCAAGTCCCCAAACTGGGATGCCTTAAAAGGAACCTGATTTCAAGAGGATGAGTGCTCTGCATTTGTGAAAATCAGGTCTCCCAAGTTGGACATCCAGAAACTGAGGCTTTCAATCATAAAAATGCAGGGCTGTGTAGAACTTTTAGTGGCTTTCTAGTACAGCCCATGTGTTGAGGCAGGACCAAGTGTATACCTACACCATCCCTCCCGGGTGTTAATCTAACCTGTTCTTAAATATTTCTATGGACAAGGATTCCAAATCTCTCTTGGAAGTCTATTCCAGAGCTTAATTTCTTTTCTGAATATAAAGCTTTACCCAATATCTAATCTGAATCTCCCATGCTAACAATTAAGCTGACTGGTTCTTGTCCTACTTTCAGTAGCCATGAAGAATGATTGATCACCATCTTCCTAATAAAGCCCATAACATATTTGAAGAATGTTTCAGATCCCGCCCTCCCCCAGTCTTTTTCTCCCAGGACCAAACAGAGCTAACCTTTCATCACAGGTTAAGTTTTCTAAACTTTTTTTAATGTTATTGTTCTTCTTTGGACTCTCTCCAATTTGTCTGTCTTTCCTAAAGTGTGGTACCCTGCTGGTGCTGAGTAGATTTGGATAATTATCTCCTTATCTTATATATAAAATACCCCCAGAATGATATTCGCCATTTTCACAGTTCCGTCACACTTCTGGCTCATATCCAGTCTGTGGTTGACTCTAATCTCCAGATTCTCTTCAGCAGTGCTACTGCCTAGTCAGTTATTCCCCATTGCATACTTATGCATTTGATTTTTCCTTCCTAAGTGTAGTGCTTTGCACTTCTCTTTATTGAATTTCATCTTGTTGATTTCAGTCCATTTCTCCAATTGATGAAGGCCATTTTGAATTCTCATCCTGTCCTCCAAAGTGTTTCCAACCTTGTTGTCCAAACACAGCCTCCATCCCATTCCAAGTAATTACTGTAAATGTAAATGTCCTGTAAATGTAAGTAAATAGCACTGGACTCAGAACAACTCCTTTGTGACCTCATGAAATGGGCCCGCTCAATCTGATAGGGAGTCATTGAAAACCGCTCTTTGAGTCTGGTGTTCCAACCAGGGTTGCACCCATTTTACAAGTAATTTAATCCTGCTCGCATTTCCCTAGCTTATTAATGAGAATGTCATTTGGGACTGAATCAAGAGCCTTACTGAAATCAAGATGTATCAGCTACTGATTTCCCCCATTCACTAGTCAAGTAACCCTGTCAGAGGAGGAAATTAGGTTGATTTGGCATGATTGGTCCATGATAAATCTATATATTACTCATTATCCCATTATCTGCTATGTGGTTGCAAACTGACCAACTGAGCTATTGGCATTTTTTCCACAGGAGGAGGGCCACACCCCACCACATCAATCACTTCATCACTTTTGGTTTCCTGATATCTTTATTTTCTGTCTTCTTCCTTCCTTTTTTAAGTGGATTCTTCCTTCACCTTTCCCTTCCCCTGGCGCTGGTTCTCTCCGACACTGATGCAAAACAAACAAGAAAGCAAGAACATTGCTTCAAATGAAAACACAAAACTTCAGCAACCCACCGTGTTAACTATTATTCACCGGTTTCAGGCTCAGTGGTGTTCATCTGTTTGCTTTGAGTGTAAGGCCATGTAATAAGTACCAGCTGGGTGACCCCAGAGGATGAAATTCTATTTTCAATCCCCAGAAGAACTAGGTAGGGACATTCAGACCTGTTGTTCCCCCCTTCAGCAGTTCCCCTTCTACAAATATATATTCACTGTAATCTGGAGGACCCCCCTCTAAGGCTGTTATTTATTGTGTGCATTTACAGTAGCATTTACAGGCCCTCACATGAGTTGAGGGTCCCATTCTGTTAGTGTTTCCTGGGGTTCCTCCAACCTAAAGCTCTTGTTAACTGTACTCTCTATGAGGTGGTGTCAGGAAATAAATCCAAGGAGACATGGCCCTTCAATGGCTAAACCACTAGAACACAAGAGTGCTTTCACTTAAAGCTAAGCTTTAGTTACTCTCAAGCATTTACACACTTCTGCAACAGGTTAGCAACCCCCGAGCCATCAAAAATTACCAAAACTGGGTGTGGCTCCTCACTGACACAGTGACAGTCTTCCGATGGCTCATCTTTTGTCTGCTGGTGGGCACCACAAGATGTGTCTAGGGGTGTGACTAAACTATACCCCTCTGCCAACAGAGAGATGTAGATTAGGCACATCACTATTGCAAATGAAGCAGGGATTTAAATATCCTGTGCTTCATTTGAATAAAAATGGCCACCGCTTTTTGCCGACGTGGCACTTTGCCGGCAAAAAGCGGCAGTCTAGACGGGAATCGGTCGACAAGGAAAGCCTTTTCCGACCGATCCCTTATGCTTTGTGCAACGAGGTTTACAGAATTGTTTGGAAAAGGCTTTCCTTGTCGACCAATCCCCATCTAGACTGCAGCTTTTTGCCGGCAAAGCGCCGCTTCGGCAAAAAGCAGTGGCCATTTCTATTCAAACTAGCCAATTAACCCATCATAAGATGGGATTTTCAGGTCTCTCCTCCACGTTGGTCTTCTCCCCTGAGCCTCTGGTCTCTCGCTCCCTGTCTCTCTCTCTCTTTCTCTCTCTCTCCTCCTTCTCCTACTGCCTCTCCCTCTCTCTCTCAGCTCTCCTCCACCTCCTGCTGCTCTTGCCTTCTGCCTCTCTCTCCAACTCTTTCTTTCTCTTCTCCCAACTCCTGCCTCTCACTCTCCCTTTCTCTTCTCCTCCTCCTTCTGCCTCTCTCTCCGCTCCGTCTCTCCCCGCCTCCTTCCCCTCCCGGCGTGGCGCTCGGCTGAGTGCTGCGCACTCAGCCGGGCCGCAGCGGGGGAAGGGTGGTGACGTACAGGGCCAGGGGTGGGGCTGTGTACGTCACTGCCCCGCCCCCTTCCCCTCCCGCCATGGCGCTCGGCTGAGTGCTGCGCAGGAGCCCAAATGGCCGCTTGCCCAGCTGAGCACCACGGCGAGAGGCAAGAGCCCCCCAGAGGCGAGTCTGTAATGCTACAGCATTACAGACTCACAGACGTTGGGCTACTATATATATGATGAAGCGTGGGATATTTAAATTCCCGCTTCATTTGCAATAGCGATGTGCCTAATCTACATCCCTCTGTCAGCAGAGGGGTGTAGTTTAGACATATCCTAGAGGGAGAGTCCCTGAAGAGTCCTACTCCCCCAAACTTTCTTCTCTTGTTTATTCATTAGCAAGACAATAAAACATCAATCAAAGAAAACTTATAAAGGAAGCAATTTCAGAGGTTAAGCAAGAGGTTTTCTTCTTATCCTCAATTAGCCAGATGTATTTTATTCAGAGTCTGCATGGCCTGAGGCCCTGGCAGGTACATTCCTGAGGGCTCATCTAGCCAAGTGTCCTGTTTTCTAAATGCATATCTCAGCAATAGTCCATAGCGATCTTAAATGCCACCTTATGCTCCTTTCCAGAGACCACTAAATAGCTTTGTTCGCCACTTGACCCTGTTCCTTTTCTGTCCATCTCTCTCTCACTTGATAAGAGCTTCCACTGCCGTCTGGTGACCATGCAGACCTCACTCAGTGTGACATACAGGGCATTGGATATCTGGCTTGGCCTGAAGCACCAGTTCCATGGCAAATAATGCACTACAAATCTGAAGGTACATAAAGCATGCGAAACGTGTGTTTGTGTGTGTGTGTGTGTGTAATGTTTTAATGACAAACATGATCCTAATGGAAAAAATACACTTAGGTAGAAAGGTTTTTTTTCCCCACCAGTTCCCTGTAGCCTCTGAAATGTATCATAAGGCTGCAGAAATCAATGGCCTTAAAACGGCATGAGGAAAAAAATAGTTATTTTGATTTAAAAAGAAATAAATTGTGGAGCATTTCTTGATCTGGATTAAAAGCAACGGGAACAGCTCAGTATAAATTGGAGAGGCTTAGCAACTCACAGAATAAGGACCTTCAAGAACAAGTTGCCCATTACTAGTGTTATCTGTTTTACCGTAGTGCCGCAGCGCTCCATCACATATGTTGCGATATAAGTACATGTAGTGAGAGACAGCCTGTAAGGGCTTACCATCTGAATAGACAAGACAGAACACAAGTATGTCTCTAGACTGCAGTGTGCAGGCCTAAATCAAAGTAAACATGTCCCAGAGTCAGGGCTGACTTTACCATGAGGCGAACTGAGGCGACCGCCTCAGATGCCAGACTGTGGGGGGGCACTACTAGGACCCAGAATGTAGAAAATTGTGTTTGCTGCTGGTGCATATGTAGGTAGCAGAGCAGTACCATGAGAGGAGTAGAACAGGAAGGCAGAATTGAGACTTTTCAAAGTTTTGGCCCAAGCGAGGGGGCATGGGGGCATTATTTGAGCTCCCCGTTTCAGGTGCCAAAATGTAGTGGGCTGCCCTGCACAGAGTCCCTATTGCCCCTACCCAATGAGGCTGCACTTCCCTTGGGACTGTAGTGCACTGTGGGAAAACTAGTTTGCTCTCCATTGCAAATGCAGGAGGAGAGTGTGCTTGCAAAGCAGCAATGAGAAAAGAATCAATTAATGCTGACCTAAACTGCTGCCCTTTGCAACTGGGGAGTGGGGATCACTACCATTTTCTAAGGACTAAGGAAATTGTCCTGTGGAACTGTGGGGTGCTTCTGGCTGATTCCTGGATCCTGAGCCAAGCAGAGCTGATTCTACTCTGCAAGCCAATAGGCTCGGAATCTGGGTCCCCCCTTAATTCTGTAGGGCCCTAGGTCCAAGCCTGGGTTAGCATAATTGCAGTGTGAATGCAAGGGGGATTAGGCTTGATCATGGGGTGAACACAAGTTTACAATGTAGTGTAGACATAGTCAAAGGGTGTGAGAAAGTGATAGAAAAAGACAAGGAGAAAATTAGGAAAGCTGGCACAGAAGGTATTATCTAAATCCCCTTGATTTTTAATAAGATTTAGGAATCTAAATCTCTTAGGTTCACATTTTTAGATATTTAGGCACCTAAACATGCAGTGGGATTTTCAAAACAATAAGCAAGCTAGGCATCTAACTGCCACTGACTTCACTTAGGTGTTTTTCATAATTCCAGGAGGCACGTAGCAGATGATACAAAACTACTTAAGATTGTAGCTCTTTGCAATCTGCTATGGACTTGACTAAGAGATTTTAAAAAAGTGGGCCAGTGGGCAACAAAAAGGCTCATGCAATTCAATGCAAAGTAATGCACATTGGAAAATATAATTCTACCCATACATATAAAATGACGGGGGTCTGAATTAGCTGTTACAACTCAAAAACAGATCTGGGAGTCACTATCTCTGAAAACAACCTCTCAATATGCAGTGATGTCATTAGGAAAGGGATAGATAACAACAGAAAATAGCATCTTACCTCTATCTACATCCATGGAACGTCTGCATCTTGAACGCTACATGCAGCTGTGGCCACCCCCATCTCAAAAAAGATGTTTTGGCCCTGGAAAAGGTACAGAAAAGGACACAAAAAGGTTAGGGGCATGAAACAGCTTTCACATGATGAGCGATTAATAAGATTACTGTGATTCAGCTGGGAGAAGGGACAGCTAAGGGGGAATATGACAGCGGTCTATAAAATCATGATGGGTGTGGAGAAAGTAAATAAGGAAGCGTTATTTACTCCTTCTCATAACAGAAAAATTAGTGGTCACCAAATGAAATGAATAGGCAGCAGGTTAAAGACAAATAAATGAAATATTTCTTCAGACAACACAGAGTCAATCTGTGGAACACATTGGGAGGTGATGTAATGAAGGCCAAGACTGCATCAGAATTAAAAAATAACTCTAGATAAATTCATGGAGGATAGCCCCAAAAAGAGCTATTAGCCAGGATGAGCAGGGATGTTGTCCATAGCCTTTATTAGCCAGGAGCAGGGAATGGGCAACAGGGGATGGATCACTTGATGATTATCTGTTCTGATCATTCCCTCTAAAGTATGTGGCCACTGTTGGAAGACTGAATACTGGCCTAGGTGGGTCATTGGTCTGACCCAGACTGGCTGTCCTTATGTTTGTAAAATCTGGCCCAGATACTCAGATCCCCCAAGGTATTTCAGTTGAAATCTATGGGAGTTAGGCCCAGGTCCTACAAAGTACTGAGGCACCTAAGTGGCTTAAGTTTGGTCCTGCAGAATGTGTGTGGTGGAGTCAAGAACTGAACGCAGATCTACTACGCTTTACTTGGAAAGCCTGTACTGTGTATTTCAACCCACTGGCTTTCAGAACATTACGCGACTTTTCAAAACAAACAAAACATCCGAAAAAAATCCACGCTTAATGCTCCTACCTTTGCAGGCTAGCATCCCATCTACATCTGTCTTGCTGTACTCATCAACTAGCAGTTATTAAGTGCCTTTCGATTGGCATTTATGACTGCCACTAATGGCTTGCTAGTAGAAAAGGCTTGCATTGCCTAACTAAATATTCAGTGATTTTTCCTTATTCTAAAATCCTTAATTAGATTTATGAACTCTTTACTATGCTTTATGTTGATGAGGGATGGAGAATAAAAATCCTGAAATGCTCACTTTAATAAAATAGCACAGCTAACCAACTTGTGCTTGTGCATGTGTTATTTCAGTGAATAATGAGCTTTAAATAATGTGCTGAATATGTTACTGAGGATGGACTAAAGAAATATAGACTGATCTTTTACAATACATTAATAAAGGCACTATTACATAAAGCACTCTTCCCGTGAAAAGCAATAGATCACTGTATAAGAACAGTTTACAGGGCTGCTGTTTTTGTTTTTGTTTTTTGAAGGCTTGTATATCAAAGAGACATTCAATCCATAAATAATTCATTACTCATCATTTTTTGCACTTTTCTTAGTTTACTTAAGTCTTTCGAATTTGGAGTGAATCACTGAATGATCATTTTATTATAACTAATTAACTTCCTTTCCTACATTAGATAATGGTGATGGTGAAGCAGACTAAACTTTGGTGGCTGTCAACCAATAGCATCCTAATCAAATTGGCATACAACTTGCTAGGAAGGTGGAAGAATCACAGTTACAGGACATCTTATTGCATACGCATTGTGCATGTACAGGCACCAACATGATCTGTCTGTACTATTAAAGAGTGTCAGTTATTTGAGTACTGGGCCTTTAATTCAGAATGTAGGTTGACTGGGTTGGGTGTTACATGGAAGAGGGAGAAAAAATGTTCTCCTTGACCTCTGATGATAGGACAAGAAGCAATGGGCTTAAATTGCAGCAAGGGAGTTTTAGGTTGGACATTAACTACCCCGACAATAGGTTTTTTCCTAAACACTGGAATAAATTGCCTGGGGAGGTTGTGGAATCTCCATCAGTGGAGATATTTAAGAACAGGTTGGATAGACATCTATCAGGGGAGATCTAGATGATGCTTGGTCCTACTGTGAGGGCAGGAGACTGGACTTGATGACCTCTCGAGGTCCCTTTCAGTTCTAATATCTATGATTCTATCATTCTATGCCTTCTTTTCATAGGCTCTACCCCTTTGTTTAGGGACTATGAGCTAGACCCAAATGTGATGCACATGAATATAGTTACTTTGACTTCAAAGGAGTTACTCTTTAATCATGTGAGGTGCTGGTCCTTCATGTCTCAACCCAGGAAATTCAAATCAGTTGTCTGTTACTCAGCTGTAAATCCAGCCTATTGTGATAGAAGTCGCTATTGATTTGCATTGGTGAACATGTAGGCAGCTGGTGTGCTGACATTGCTACTTGTGCTGTTGCACCTTTTTGACCCAAGTGGATAGTCAAAGTTTTGGACTCTAAGGATGTCCCAGTTGGAAGCAGAAATTGACAGAGTCTGCTTTTTTAATCCATCTAGCTTATTTATAATGTAAAAAGTCTCTGTGTTTCTGTACTCAGAAAGAACTGAGAACCAAAGGAGTGGCTTCTTAGCATACAGCCCCCATGATTCTTTAGCCACACCAGACCTACAAGTTCTAACATCATCTTTTTCGAGGGCCATGACATGGTTACAGGCTCCTGCTCGGCTTCCATGCCTCTCTCTGTCCAACTGTTCTTGTATGTTCTCAGTTCCTGTGTGATCTCTCTTCCCTCTCCCCACCACACCTGCCCTAAACAATATTCAGCCAAAAGCTCAGGTTGGTTTCACATGCAACTTTTGTCTTACAGTTATGTTAATTGCAGGATGATTTGACACCTATCAGTCTCAATGGGACTTCAGCTCAGCCCATAGCATGGTTTCTCTCAGCTCATAATAGTACCATACACAGTACAATTCATGCACGTATTCCCTCCCCCCACCCCGCCCCTTCGTCTTTGGTTTACTCAGCCACTGTCTCATCATTGAATCTTTCCATTAATTTCAGTAGGTTTCAGATCAGTCCCCAAAATTGCAAGATCTCTGGGAAGAGTACTGCCTCTCTGTAGCATGTGTGCATAGTGTTTAGTACCATGGGGCCCTGTTGTTAACTTAAGACTCTAGATGCTATGTGAAAAAAAATAAACAGAAAATAACAAACAGAATTGTCTCATGGCACATAAATTACCTATAATAATGACAGAAAAAGTCCTCTAGTTTTATGTTGAAGAGTGATGTTAGGTTTTATAGATACAGTTTTATATCATATCTATTTTGTTTATATGTAGTTTTATTGTATATACAAATGTCCTATAATTTCAAACAGCATCAGTAACTTAAAAAAACTCTCGGAAATGATTTGTCTCTGTCTATACATCAAAATCCTTAAAAGATAGGGATGTCGTGTCTGTGTGTGGGGAGGGGGTGTATTTTTGTGTTTGTCCTAAAGTACATAGACAGGCAGAGGTTGCTATATGTAAATAAGATGGGCAGGACCTCACTTATGCTAACAAATACACTTGACAACTGGTATTTCCCAATTTTCGGGTGCCCCAGATTAAGACACTTTAAAGGACCTGATTTTCAGAGGGTGCCATGAGGCAGAGTTCTGAAAGGAAGACTTTGTATCCTCCTAATCTACACTGCAATGCTATTTTGGGATACCGGAGTATCCCAAAATAGCTATCTCGCGTCTTAACAGCAATATTTCAGGCTTGCTATTCCGATGTCCCTGTAAACCTCATTCCACGAGGAGTAAGGGAGGTTTCAGAATGGTGGGTTATTTCAAAATTTGGCGCTGTATAGACACTGTCACTGTGTAGCTCATTGTCAGAAGAGTTCACCTTCAACAATTCAGGTCTGCAGCATGAGTCTCTAGACAATAATAGTGGCTGGAGTGTGACCACTCTGGCTGCAAGAGGAGGTCCCTAATTATTCTTCTATGGTAATGATGATTGGGCCTCATAGGTCTAAATGGGACCATGGCAATTTCTGCTGCACCTCTGAGCTCTAAATGTGGAGCTGATGTTCAGATATCATGACAATCAGTATATAATCTTATAGTCATAGCCGGTGAATCAATATTTATAAATTAATGTTAATCTTTTATAGCAGACCCCAAACCGGAATTTATAGTGCAGTAAAAAAATAGGCCAAAGCTACTGTATGTGCTAATCTCTTATAGTTCCCAGCTGATTCACTCTACACCACAGGTCTGTTGCTGCAACTTGTACAAATACCCAGAAACAATATATGTTTTTTTCCCCCTGTTTACTTTTCCTTAGGATAAACAGTGAAACAGTAAAAAAGAGGTTAAGGCACTACAGGGGATGCAAAATAGAGAAGCTGCAATAGACTCCATGGGAAGATATTACAGAATTACAGTTGTTGCTGAAATAGCTACCAGCCGTGCATCTGGAATGAGCTGGTTTGGAAACCGTGAGTTTAATACAGAAAGAACTTTTCCTGAGACACTTTCTGTCTCCCTGCAAGTTTCAGAGGCTTTTTCTTTCAATGTCTTGAGAAAGAAGGGTCTTGATGGATTAGAAGTTCTACATTTATTTAAACTACTTTGCATTAAACCAAGAGGAAGCACAACAGAAACTGTATAGCTCAGTATTCCAGGCCACTTCATTTGGCTACTAAAGGTTATTTGAATCTGCCTGCTTTGTTCTTCCCTTGGAATAAAAGCATACAAACGTCCATGCTGGATCAGACCAATAGTCCATCTAGCCCACCAATGTGTTTTCCAACAGGACCAATGCCAATTGCTGCAATGGGAATGAAGAGAACAGGGCAATTTCAAGTGATCCATCACCTGTCGTCCAGTCCCAGATTATGGCTCTTGGAGGTTTAGGAGCACCCAGAGCATAACACGGTGGCCTGACCATATTAACTAATAGCCACTGAGGGACCTATCCTGTTCATGGACCAATGGATGGGAGACAAAGACTTGTTTAGCTCTTTGAGGGCCACGTTCTGGGATCCAAATTTGGTACAATCACAGACCTTTGGTGGGATCACAAGCAAGTCATTGAACCTCTACAGCCCATCTGTAAAATAATCCTTTCCTCACAGGATTGTGGTGAGGACATAGGCCTTAGTTACACAAGCCTGTCTGTGGTGCACAGCAGAGAATGCAAGGTTGTTCAGTGGAGACGATGAAGGAAGCATTCAGGGCATCTATGCCAACGCTGAGGGATTGCTTGGAGACACAAGAGGAGCCCAAGTCTGAGACATAGGTGAGGATGGAATTAAGAAGGGCTTTGAAGGCAAAGATAAGACATATACTTTAAGGGCACTAAGGGGAAGATCGACATAGGCAACTCCAGTTTTGTTAATTAAATCACCATCCACGCACTCCCATTGGCTTCCTTTACTCCTCGTGAGGAGCAGGAGTCGCAGTGCCGACGAGGCACACCTCAGTTCGAATTAGCAGGTCTTTCACTAGACTAGAACCCCAGAAGATCGACCGCGGCAGCACTGATCTTCTGAGTAGCATAGAATGGACTAATTGTGTCCTGTGAGAGTGAGTAAGAATTCCAAAAAGAATCGGATGTGATCAGATTGGAGGCAGTGTACAGGTGGAATGGACAATTCTTTGCCCTTTCTCCCATGTTGCCTCTCACCCAGGGGAAACATTCCCTGGACACAATGAATATGCGCAGTACCTTACCCTCTCTCAAGCTCGGCCTTAAGATGCAGCCCTGCCGTGAGACCTACAGAAACCTGCCTGCTGATCCTGACAAGGCAGGTGACTGGCTGTGACCTGTGCACAGATGACCATCATTCTGGCAAAGCTGGGGGCTGGACTTTGTGGCGATGGTGCTCTGTCAATGTATTTGTGTGTGGCGTTCGCTAGGTTTTTCTTAAAACAAAAAACAAAAAAAACAAGTTCCATGTCATAGTAACTTACTAACACGGATATGGTTTCTCTTCAGGACTGGAACATTCCATACCTCCAAACTCACCTCCACAGCTTGAGCGAACAGAGCAACTGAGAACAATAGAGTGTTGGCATTCGTGTGGGACAGCCACAAAGGGGAACGACACATACGCTTTGTTTCTGGGTTTTGCTGACTGCAGAGGAATGGTGAGAGGAAGGGTGAGTATCAAAAATTCTGGGTTCCAATCCAGACTCTGTTCTGTAGTAGAGACAGACCTTAGTGTCCATGTCCCTCAAGCTTAATGCTTTCTGTCCAGTCTCCTCTGATTTGTCCCACTCCATCCCTGACTCATTTTATAATCCCATTCTCTTTGCCTAATTGTTCCCCATCTCCAGTCCTTAGTCTCCTCGTCCCTCCAGTGGTAGCCTCACACCTTTGGGACCCCCATCTCAGACCCAATCTCCCAGCCATCTTCCTGAGTCAATTCCAGTCTTGCCCTCCACTTGCTCCAATACCCAGTTTTTCTCTCCTCACTCCTTGTCCCAATCTGCTCCTCTTCTGTTACTTTCAGTGACACTCTTGTTCCTTCTGCATTTTAATCTGGTACCTTCCTCTTCCATGTTGCCTGGACACCAGCAGGGTTCATCACTGATAGCACAGAAGAGAGAGTCTCCCTGCTTTCATTTCTAGTGCCTGGCCTCATCACAGCCCACAGCAGGGAGGAGCAACAGTGTGAAGGGAAAAGACCGGTTTGAGTCTTGGCATCCCTGACCTGGGTCATATTCTGATGCTCTATGGGGATGGTGCAGGGGTAGTCCGGCCACATGGAGGAGCTGTGAGAAGCTCAAAGGAACTAGGATGCAGAATTTTGGGGAACTGCATCCTTTGAGAAGTGGAGACAAAGTAAATGCTGTAGAAGACTTTCCCAATCTCTTATTCTTCTGTCATGCCTTAAAGCTACTCTTCCAAACAGAAGCTTCACATTATTTCTTCAATTCTAACTGGGCTTGGAGAGGTAGGGTCAGCGCTCCCTGTAAGGGGTGTATTCATGTGGCCTCCTCAGGAGAGATTCAAATGTTACCCAGCTGGTTAGCAGGGAGCCCACACCTAGGTTCTGTGTTTCTAGTAGTGGTGCACATTTGCACATGACTCATAAAAATTTCTCCCGCACATGGATGGAAAAGATTACAGAGAATATTGGCTAGGCTCTCTTCGTTTAACAATGGTTTCCTCCTCTTATTTTTATTCCACAGGCTATGGATTCTACCTTTTCTATCTGCTCTGGTAAAATAGGAATCCCGCTTCAGAGGAATTCCTTTTTTCTCTTTCCCCCTCCCTCTCTTGCTTTTTAATAACTTGGACAGCTCCTTACCCAGATAATCATCTAGCATTCACCAGCACTTCTTTCTGCAATGGGAAGATCAGCTGGCTGTATAGTTTCCTTCAGTATATACTGCCAGCTAATGGCAACTTTATTAGGTATCCGCGGTGAGATGATGGGTCACAGGGGGGTGTTAACACCTGGATTTACAGTCACAACGGTAGAGCATATTGAAGTTCATCACTACACTGAATTACTCAATAATAGCCTTTGGAAACATAAATAATCAAGAAGCATCATTTTTGAAGATAAGAGCCAGGAACATGTCTGGCTAATTGACCATGATGGAGTTATAATAGTGATATACAGCACACTCTCGGAGTAAAGTTCTCTATTGGGCTGCTATAGCTAAAGCATGGGGGCTTCTCAACTCCACAGAAGTTTATTGATAGTGACTCCTTTTCAAACTCACCCTGACAATCAGAAACATGAGAGATTTTTATACTGGTGTGATCGCTTGCCATGAGCCATTGGCACAGGGCTACCAGATGTTCTGATTTTATAGGGATCATCCTGATACTTGGGACTTTGTCTTATTTAGGTGCTTCTCATCCACATACACACACCACGGCTATGTCTACACTGCAGGCTTCTTGCGCAAGTGTGTGTGTGGCTCATTTTTGCAACTTCCACAAAACATGTTATGGGGAAATTATATCTACTATATATTTGAGGGAGTTTGTCCTCGCTTTTACTGTTAAGGAGGATTTTTTGAACAAACACACGGATGGACAGACTCGCTCACTCACAGACAATCAAACTTGGTATGCAGCTTCCTCTTATCATAACGTAAGTCAAGGTAAGGGTTTGGTTGTGCCAGGACAATGGGATGTGCTTGGAATGTGATTGTTTTTAATAACACAGAAAGGAAGGTGACTGTTAGCAGGGACAGTTATACTATGAAATGACCACAGGAGGCAGCAAGGTGCCAGAGATGGGGACTAGGACAGCTTCCCACCTGCCCCCAGGGCCAGCACAGCCCCCACCTCGGCCAGCCTCAGGGAGTCCACGGCCTGTGCAGCTCAGCCCCTGCCACAGCCAACCCCGGGATCCACTCATCCAGGCAATGTGGACCCTGCTGCAATCCAACCCACATAATCCAACACCAGGAAATATAGGGTGACAACTACTTGCAAACAGAAACCTGAATATTTCACACAATAGTTCTAGAAATGAATACCAGTAGTAGAGCCATGCAGACTGCCCCAGAACCAAGGGCCAGTACCCTTTTATGGAATATTTCAAGCTACTTTTAGTTTTCATTTGGAATGAGAATGAAATCAGATTCCTAAACATTGACCTCTTCTAAGAAAAGAAAGCTGGAACAGTTGGAACAGTGCCAAGAGTCCTGGTATTCACATTTTGAGGCTGTGAAACACTCGTGGCCACCACCAGGTATGTCTTGGTCCTAATCAACTGTGATGCAGACAATCCATAGAACTTCCCATGTCCTGTGGCCGTGGTAGAAATGACCCTGAAGATCATACAGTCCTTTTCTCTGGTTGTAAATGCAGGAGCTAAAATATGGATTGCCAGCTGTGCGCTTGAGGGATCAAGCCAGCAGAAGAATTTGTGAGTACGTCTCTCACAGGAAGTGCAAGCAGGGATGCATAGGCCCAGAGCCCATGGAAGTGGCAGATTTGTGAGAAAGGAAGCTGTGTGCTGCTTGTTCCTACTCTGTTTAGGGAAAACAGTGCTCTGCATGCTCTTTTTGGTGAACAACCTAGGGAGGTTGTGGAATCTCCATCTCTGAAGATATTTAAGAGCAGGTTAGATAGACATCTTTCTGGGATGGTCTAGATGGTACTGGGTCCTGCCATGAAGCCAGGGGATTGGACTCAATGACCTCTTGAGGTCCCTTCCACTTCTAGCATTCTATGATTTTATGAAATAAAATTACCTCAAGTAATCAACCTGATTTGTTGGGTCATTTTTTCTGTCCTGACAGAAATCCTGCAAGGCTCCAGAATGTTGATTACCTGCTTAGACAATAGTATGAACAGATTCATCTGAGCAGTTAGATTAAGCTAGTGAGAGGAAAAATTACCACGAGGAGTAATAAACTAAAAGGCATTAGGGATCAGGTCTATAAGATCAGGTGCCATATCTTCCTTCTGCCATTCAGCTCTCAGCCAGTCAGATAAGAATTTGCCTAGACAAAAGGCATCCTAATGCAGGCTCGAGGGATCTCAGTGTCTATAGGAATCAAGGCAATCTAAAAACAGCTCTGTTCTGCTTCAGAAAGGTAAATGAACCTTCTATGGAAAGCAGAGGTGTGAAAGGTTCAAAAGAAACCCATTACAAGCTTCAGCAGACACTTAGTGACAAGAATTGCGGCTCTCCATTCGCAGTACACTGCCTTCCCCAGGGATTCCAAACTAACATGTGAAGTTGAAGCATCACATTCATTTCAGCACTATAACTTTTTCCCTTAGATGCCAGTGCAATTGTTTCCAGCAATCTCATTCCACATACAGATGAGAAGTCTCTACTCTTGTTTGGGGGCAGGGAGTGGAGGTTTATTTACAGAGTCGGACAGAACATATTCAACAGAATGACTCATCCAAAGCTGCTGATACATTGCAGCTGGATTGGTTTGCAGAGAGATTGTTGGAAAGGTTTTTATTTTTGGTCTTGTGTTCGCTGGCTGCTTCTGACTGAGCAGAATGGAAAACTTGCGTGCTTTTGATCCAGAAATGGGACATTTTTCAACTGCATTCCAAAGGAGTTTTGATTTGGGTTTGTTTCAGTTCAGAATGAAAATAATTTTTATAACTTTGAAAGTCTCAGGGGGTAGCTGTGTTAATCTATAACTTTAAAAACAAGTAGTCCTGGATGTGACACCTTAGAGACTACCAAAAATAGATAAAGCATCATGAGCTTTTGTGGGCAAAAACCACTTCTTCAGATGAGCTTCAGTGGAGAAAAAAAAAGGGGGGTGGGTATTTTTGTTAGCCTCTAAGGTGCCAAAGGACTACTTGACATTTTTAAAACTTTAAAAGCTGGCATGCAATGGCATCGTTATCCTCCCCACAGGTGTGGTTATTCAGTGGTTTTTGCTTGACATTTAGTGGTAGCTTTGAGCACCTCGACTGGATTGAGTCTTTTTGAGACATTTTGTGTCGGCATTCTCAATCCTCTTCTTCTCTCTTTCATTGTCACTTTATTTAACCTACTAACCTATAGCCAATGGTGCACAGTCTTATCTGCCAGTAGAGGGCACTCTTTTTATTACCTGACATATATACAGGCGTGCCTCTTTGTATAGAGCTGTTCTGTCAGAAGGAAGCATTGCTGGCCTCCAAGGCATAACACATTGAAATTACAGGAGTAGTTGCTGGGCCCAAACCCAAAACATTAAGGATGGAGACTGAGATTTGCAGGAAGATCTTGGTCCAGTTGTTCCTGAACTATGCTTTCTTCTTCCTGAGGGACATGGCACCACAAATTTCCAGCCCTTTTTGCACAGCGAGGGTGGAAGGGACCAGAGACTTTCAGGTTTCGAGTACCATAACACCCTAGTCAGCTCAGTGTCTTCAACTTAGTGTGACCTTGTGTTGAGCACTTAAGCCTTGACCTCCAAGACTTCGTGCCCATATGTCTTCAACCAAAATCAGCCCCCCAAAGTCTTTGTGAATGGAAACCACTACACACAGTGCTTGCTGTTAACATGGTGTTTGACTGTTCTTTGTGCTCCACCCTGCAAAAAGTTTGGAATATGTGCTGAATGCTAACAAGAAGGTGCTGCGGTTGTGTTGTATCACTTCATGCACATTCCACGATTGCTGGCCCTAGGGTTCTGTCTTCACAATTTGTCTGCCCCAGACAGGAGCTCACTTTGCTCAGAGGGACACTTCCACCCCAGATGTAATTAGTCACCTGTTTCTGCCACAGGGAGTCAGCAGCTTCTCCTAGCATGGTACCGATAAACGAGTAGTCCTGTAACCCACTTCCTCACAACACTCCAGTCATCTGAAGAAGTGGGCTGTGCCCACGAAAGCTCATGATACCCTCTACATATTTTGTTAGTCTGTACAGGATAAACTTAAAAAACAACAAATGGTCTGGTAGCACTTTATAGACTAACTCAACTACCCCTCTGAAGCTTTTCCTCAGATGAGTCATACTACCAATGGAGTTACATTCACAGAGAATGTGGCCCATTAGCCTCCCCCCAGAGTTGGCTGGGACCAGATGCTTTGAATTAAAAACACAGCAAAGGACTCACAGCTCAAGGCCCCACAACTACCACATTGCCTGGCAGCTGCCCAGGGTAGCTCCTGGTCCTGGCGCGACCCTCAGTGGCGGCCCGTCAATACAGGCAAACTAGGCGGTCGCCTAGGGCACCAAGATAAATGGCCGTTGAGGGCTTTGAGGCGGGGGTGCCGATCGTGCGTTTCGCCTAGGGCACCAGTTCCGGCAGCTCATCTAGAGCCGCTCCTGGCTACCCTGGCAGGGGCCAGAATCACTAGCCCTGCTGCCAGGCAACATGGTAGTGGCAGGCCCATGGGCGGTGAGCCCTTTAAATTGCTGCTATTTAAATGGTTCGCACCTCCCGTGTTGCCTGGCAACTGCCAGGAGTTGCTACAGCTATTTAAATGGCTCATGGCTCCAGCCCCCTGCCAGGATACCACCATGAACAAAAGCCATGAGCCATTTAAATAGGATCCTGCTCCTTGAGCCACCACCTGGAAATTTGGGGACATGGGCAGCAGGATATAAATAGAGAGCGGCCATATGCAGTCTGCAGGCTGGGTCAAAGTGTTAGGCAGGCTGGTTCTGGCCTCTAGGCTGCATCTTGCCCAGCCCTGTACTAGGTGCAACCATTTGCAGGTACCCAGTGGGCATCCATGGATTAGGTGCTTAAATTTGAACCTAAATCTACTCCAGCTGATGAAAGAAAGATCGAAGGGACTAGTTTTTTTCAATTTTCAAAGCTCCAAGAGGAGTTCCAGGGAGCCATTGAAACCAGTTCCTGAAATAGATCTGCATGTATTCTTTTTCCCAGTACAAATTTAATTTAACACAAAGGCAGACCAACTGGCTGTGTAAACAGAGATTCTGGCCTAGACATTTTGCCTACTTCACATTCTAAAATACCAAACAACAGAACTCTCAGGGGTTTCTTTTTAGCCATTGAGTACTCTTTCTGAATTAGTTGTAGGCTGATGTCTGTCCCTCAGGCACATCTGTCTAGACTTGCATTCACTTTCGCATTTGCATATCTTCTTCCAATTGCTTTTTCGAAAGAGGTTCTTTCGAAAAAGAAAGTAGTCTAGACGCGGTTCTTTTGAGAAAAAAACCCTTCTTTGAAAGATCTGTGTAAAGGTCATTTTTTTAGGATATCATTTTTTACAGGATATCTTTTCCTCTGTATATACTTTCTTTCAGCTGGGCTTATTTTTACTGGTTCTCTAGATGAGAGTAGCATCTACAGAATGTCTGAACAGGAGACTTCACATCTTGAGACTAGAAACATTCTAGCAAACCCCCCCCCCCCCACATTTTTCACTTAAAAAGAGATAAGTAAAATTAGTAAAATTTCTCACTGATTTCAACATAGATGTCATAGAACAGTCATCTTATCTCTATGAAGCTTAAGCAATAAAAGAGACTGGCAAGAAGTGGTCACAATAAGACAAGGTGGTTCAAATGGGGGGGGGCAAAGAAAGGAAATGGTTAGTTCTGGAAGTTAAAACAGGCCTGCTAAGACAACTTCACTCTTCAAAAAGCATAGAGAACAGATATGATTAGCCTGCCACCCCGGATCTACTAGCTCTGAAAACTCTGAATCTATTACACCTTTTGGAGCCACAGTGCTTTGCACTGCAAATTATCTGCTTCAAAAGCCCCTCAAAACTTCGAAACTTTTGTCACAATGATCGTTGTGCTGCTGAGTTGAATGCAGTGTCCATTTTTGTCCATGAACTTTGTCTGCAACTATAAAAAAAAGTATTAATCTGTGCAGCATGTATTGTGTGTATACTTTTGCTCTTTGGATCAAGCCAAGGCTAAGAAATTCATTTAACCTTTTAGTGTCAAGTTTGATGGACCTGAGGTGACACTGCACTTTTTCATAGTGCACTAGAGTTTATGATTGCAATAAACCTGGAGGGAAAAAAATTGATGTTGACAAAGATTGTGTGTGTCTGTGTATAGATGTACTTCCCCTCTTGGTAAGACAGAAAAGTGACAAATGTCACTTTTAAAAAGCAGTAGCCTCTCACATATGATATATGGACTGGAGTAGTCATCAATCATGTCTTTTCATGAGTCTTCACTGATGAGTTTGACTTTGGACCTGAAGTCTTTCAGTCATAGATCCTTTCTTTCACAGATTTGGAGGCCAGAAGGGACAATTATGATCATCTCGTATGACTGCCTGCATAACTGACACAAGTCAGTGCATTGCATCTCAAAAACCAAGAGGCCAAACACAAACTCAGCATCAGTTGGCTTGGGGTAAATATACTTATCCATAAGACCCATATATAGGAGTTCACCAGGCATTTAACCACACATTCTCTTAAAGCCATACCAAGAAAACTAAAGCCAACATTAGCATATGAAGCAACATTCTCTGTAAGCTGGTTATATTGCTGCAGAATGTAGAGTCACTCTGTGATCTACAGCAGGGTCTTTTTGCTAAAACTGCTGACTACACTAATGCAATGTGGGCACTTTACAGCGCTTTACAGGATGCCTTGAGTCTACCCACATTGACAGTTTCTACATCTTGCAAGTACCTGTATTGCTCTGCTAGCAACTTTCCAGTATATTTGCAGGAAGAGTTGAATGGCCAAGGAATTGCACAATGTGAAGACATCTGCTATAGGATAGAACACCAATGCTGATCCACTGGAGTCCTAATAAAGTTATCTTGCCACCGATAAATCCCTCATACTGTCACCCAAAGAGAAAAGAGCTCAGATATGACAAACGAGGATGTAGAATGACCCTGTGGCCTATGCACTCCAGGTAAGAGCACCCTAGTGCAGACCTCCAGGGACTATGTAGCGTTGTCTTAATCAATTTTGCACTGGAGTTCAAGAGATGTGATGATCAAGTGGGGCCACATCACTGGCCCCAGGGGTCATGACTTTGGTAGAAAGACTCCAGATGTGAAATGTCTCCTGTGATGCCAGCTGCTTGAGTGTAAATGCTTTTTCTAGTGAGCTTGTGAAGTGCAACGACTGGGCAATGAAATGTGGCAGGAATTAGTGTGAGGACACAAGAAGAAGACCCTCGTGCATGTCACAGACCACAGGCTCAAGAGAATTTACACCCCGATCCTCAACCTTACTCACAAATGCTTTCGCAGTGGGTCTCACACTGGTCATTCTCAGGTGCTCACCTAATGGTCTCTGATTTCTAGACTGTGTCTAGCAGCATCCTAAGCTCCCTTTCTGCTTACTGATGAGTAGGCTTTGCCAAGTTTGCCATACAGTTTTGTAATTTTGATGGATACAAATCTAAAAAAAAAGGTATAAAATAAACATCAATATTATCTATTTAAATTGTCAGCTTCATGAAATTATGGACATGTCAGACAATAATTATTTACTGACCACACACATTGAGTTTCACGTTACAGCTTTATGAACATTAAAAAAAAGTCAAGATCACATGTCATACTATACAAAGTGAAAGTCTTTAAATTAAACTCTAATAATTGCAGTTTACAGAGAGGCAAAGTAAGAAAAAATGTAGCTTGAGAATTTCTCATCCATAGAACTATTTTTTCTTAATTTCATCCTGTACACACGAACTAAACCTTTACCACCATTTACCGTAGAAATGTAATCCTTCCAAGCTTCCTTCAGAGGCCCCCTTATTATCTTTCTTTCCTAGAACATCCTAAACATAGATCTCTTAGTCCTTTTATTGATGTGGTGGGAAGATCAAAATGGGCAGTCGTTCCAAGTCTCCCACATAATGTATTTCGTATAATAGAACACATTAAGGGAAAGTGTCCTTGCTGACCCCAAATGGCATTCAGCTAATGTCTTGAAACATGAATATTTATTGCGTAGCATGTCCCGGGTCCATTTCTATTCAGATCCGTGTCTAACCCTTTTTCAAGCCTCTCTCAGCCCTAGTTCTATTTATCTCATCATTCTCTTATGTCCGTCTCTCTCGCTTTCTTGTCTCTCTATCGGCTTCATAAAAGTTTAAACACAAAAGGACTTCTAAGTTCACCGGTAAAATAAATTGTCAACGTGCGCCTAGTAACAGTGCATAGCCCCTCCGCCCTGCGTACAAAAATTAATGGGATACACCACTATGCCATTGTGTCCTTGACATGTAATTTGTTATAAATAATAATACAAATGATTACAGGGAAAGCCACAACTGCTGGGAACACATCAGTTTGTGAGCACCCGGATAAATAAGACAGCTCTCTCGGTGGGTGACTCTGTCATCACATTTTAGACCGATGCTGCCCAGCAGGCTTAGCAACATGAGTCCTGTCACAGCCAGTCTCAAAGTTCCTTCAGAGAGAAGCTGGAGGGCTTAAACCCTTTTAAAGTGAAATGATGAAGAAGAGTTAAAAAAAAATAAGTGGTTCTCTGATGGGCCTTTGTGGTGGATGCATTTAATTGCCCACAAGCCGCACATCCTTCCTCCCTCGGATTAGTGCACAAACCTGCTGCATTTCTACAGGAGAGCCGTTACTCAGGTTTTATCTTCCACCGAGACAAGCTGTAATTTCTTTTATGGGGAGGAAAAGACTCATAATAGAGAAAGCAATTACAAAAGCAACAGTCAGAGCCAGAGCCAGAGGAAAAATGGGCTTGTGGTTACGGCCCAAAACCTGGGCCTCAGAAGGCCTGAGGTCTGCCATTGGCTCTGCCTGCATTTGGACCTGGGGATGTGATTCCTACACACGTGGTCCAGATCTCCTCTAAGCTAGTGCTGAAGAAAGTGGTTGTCTAGTCATGGTAGCCCAGTGAGCAGCAGCAGGGGCTGACCTCCCATCGTACATACCCATGGGGTCCAAACAGGTTTGTATTGAGTGAGGCTGGTCCATGATGTTATTTCCCAGGTCGACACTATTATTGTTCGTGCGTGAGCTCCTAGAAGAGCTACCAAGGGTGTGTCGGTGTGAGCTGGGAATTACACCCGCAGCTCCAAGTGTAAATGTAGCCACAGTGTGAACTTGGGTAATTCACTTATAGCCAGACGTATGCTGTTGAGTGTTTTTTTTGGGGGGGGTACCCCTTGATAAGGTTCTCCTACCCTAGTAGGAGAGGTATTTGGAGGAACTGATGGCTACATGATTAGTCTTAAGCATTTGCATTGCGATAGTGTAACCCAGTGGTGCTCAACCTTTTTTAATTTGTGAAAAAAAAATTGTTGAGCAAAAAAGAAAAAAAAAGCACCAGGAACATTTTGTTGCAGCCCCTTTAATTAAGCGACGGTCCACTCCCCTGCCACTCCCCCCCCATCCTCCGCCCTCCTCTGTGTGTATGTCGGGTGCTGAGCCAGGAAAACAAAATGGTGGCCAGCCTGGATCAAAGCACTGCGACCCCCCCCCCCAGGAAGACAGCCACAGCCCGCAAGTTGCACACCGCTGGTTGCGCACCGCTGGTGTAACCCACACATCTTCTGGGTGTGGTGCACTGCCCTGAGCACAGTTACAGAGAGAATAATGAGTCTGCTCTACAGCCTTAGTGCATGAGTTAAAAGCCAGCTGGCTCCCAGCTAAGCTCCAGAGGTCACATGTTTGATTATGCCTGTTGGTGTTACTGTAGCACGTAGGTGCTTCAGCTAGGCTCAGACCTTATTGTGCTAGGTGATGGAGGCTGCTATATCACCAGGATATTCTGTCTGAATGATTTTTTTAAAATTGCAATTTTCTGTGGAATAGTACTAATGAAAATGGTGGGCATGAGGCAATGAGATTAAATTCAGAACATGCATGCACACAGTGGCCAAAAGTACAAAATACGATTGAAAATTAAAAGTTGCACGGGGAGTGGTTTTGACTTTCTAAATATGAGGATTTGGTGAGCATGTTTCACCAATATTTTTGAAAGTTGAGTGTCTCAAGATAGGCTGGGTGGAATTTTTCATGTAAAATTCTTTTTCACTGCAAACTGCAGTTTCAGGTTAGTTGAAAAAATTTGCCTTTTGGGTCAAGTTTACCAAATGGTTTTGAGCCAGAAAAATAAATGGAAATGACACAACAATTTGTTTTGACATTTCATCTTAGATTCTTCCTACTTTTTTTCTATTTTTAAAAGGTTTTGAAGATGACACTGCCTTTGAAATTTTTTCCAACATTTCATATGCCAAAATTTTTGAAACATTTTTATTTCAGGACAACCCAAAACATTTTTTTATATATATAAACATATCTCCACTTAGCCACTAAGAAACACATTCTGTTCTATGCACAGCTCCACTCCTAAACCCATAGCTTGGCTGCTAAACTATAAGGGGACTGATTTTCAGACGTTGTGCTGAGTATTGCAAATTCACATAGCCATCATTGCAAGCACTTCAGAAAATTGCATACTCAATTTTAAGAGTCTAAAAATGTATTTAGATATTTCACTTTAGGTGCTCAGATTGAAAAACCTTGGCTTAAATCCATGTGTAATGTTTTTATTTGTTTATATATTAACTTTTAATTTGATGCGGAGGCGAGCAAACAAAAACGCTGGAATCCTGGACAAGGTGGGGCGGGGTTTCGGGTGGAAGGGGCGGAGCCAGAGCAGCCCTGTAAGTGCTGCCCAGATACTGTGCCCTACCAGCAACGTCTGGACTGTGCTGTCCAGAGCTTTGCAGTGCATCACACAGTGCTGCAGTGGCAATTCATAGGTCCTGGGGTTTCAGACGTCACCTCACCTTTGAATTTCCAGGTTCTGGGTGTGCAAATGAATCTGAAAGAAACGCTGCACTGGATTAGCAAGCTGTACTTCAGCAGTTTGGTTTGCTTGCAGCATTCAAAGCAAGCCAAGCCGGTCTGTATTGGAGAATTGCATTCAGCAGAGGATTGCATTTCAATGTTGTATCTCACATAGGGAAACAAAAGGTATGTCTACACTAGCCCCCTAGTTCGAACTAGGGTGGCTAATGTTGGCATTCGAACATGCAAATGAAGCCCAGGGTTTAAACATCCCGGGCTTCATTTGCATGTTCCCGGGCGGGCGCCATTTTTAAATGCCCCGTAGTTCAAATTGACTGCCCGCGGCTACACGCGGCAGTCAGAAGTTAATCCGAACTAAGTCCTTAGTTCGGATTAACTGTTACACCTCATTACACCTTGTGCTTGGGCCCCAAATTCAAGGGGCCCCCAGAATGTCTGTAACTGGGGTTATAATAGAGGGGAACTATGATGTACTGGAGTTCCAAATTTCTCTCCAGAGGGCTGCCCATGAGCACCCTAATCGCTGGGCTAATATTTACCTGGAGTCACCACTATCCTTCCCTCCTCCTCTTCAGCTTGGTAATATGAAATGTGTTTTGACTAAAACATTTTTTCCTGACTTCTTTTCAACTGGCCCAAGCTACTTTAAAGCTGTCATTTTTGCTTGAGTTTGAGACACTTTTACATTTTGTTTTTAAAAACTGCCAGAGCACTGAAAAATCCATTATTTGTCCAGCTCTGGTTGGGGATGGCGTCTTCTTATCTGTGTCCCGTCCCAGGACTGCGATGGGCTGTAAAAATTAGAAGTTCATAAGTGCATGGCCAGATGCGGCAATTACTTCGACTGGCCCCAATCCAGGAAACTCTTAAATATATGCTGGAACCAGAGCATGTAAACAGCTCCATTTTGAAGTCAATGGCACCACTCACGTGCTTTGAATTAAACATGTGCTTCAGTGCTTGGCTGGAGCAGGGCCACTGGTTTCAAAGACATTCTCTACCTGGCCTTGATTAAATCAAGGGCAAATTGGTCACCGATGTCAGGGAGACCAGGGTTTCACCAGTCCATAGCATTCATCCTGGGTCACTGTGCAAAGATGACACAGTGTTAGTTTTCCCACTGTTACTTATTTGCAAGCTGAAGAAAGGTACAATCAGAAAACCTATCTCAGATAGGTTCAAAACAAATGCATGAACTGCATGGATAGACCCACACAGGCCCACCGATGGGAGGATGGGGAGCAAAGAGGGAAGTTGCCCTGGGGACCAGTGATTCAAAAGAGCATGGGGCTCCCAGCCATCACCACTGCTACCACAGGAGTGGCAGCCATTGGAGGCCCAGGCCCTTTAAATCACCACTGGAGTGCCATGCAGCATGCTCCAGGTAACTCTGAGGGCTGGCGGGGGTGGTGACCCACGGTGTGGCATGCTCCAGGCAGTGCAAAGGGCTGGCTCTGCCCAGCCTTGCCCCTCTGGGAGTGCAGAGCTGCCCCTCACACCTTGCCCAGGGGCCCAGCAAGTCTGTCAGTGCCCCTCGACCCACAAAGTGATAATATGGTGCAATCCTGCTCCCAATTACTGTAAATTAGCACATAGAACCCGCGCATGAGTATAATCCATGGTTTTCCCTCAATGAGTAAAAAAAGCCTTGTGTACCCTGTGCACGTGTATAGCCCATGGGGTATACAAGACTTGGTTTTAACTTGTATTTTAAACTGTGCCGGGGGGGAGGACTTCTAGGGGCTGGGGGGAGGGGGGGGAATTAGCCAAACGTCCCACCGCCAAACATGAGCCTGCAGGAGGGGAACCGCACTCACCCCCAGGTCCCACACAGCAGCAGCAGGGCCCAACCTCCAGGCAGGGGAACAGAAAGCCCAGAGCAGGCATGCTGGCTGGCCTGTGGGAGGGGAGCCACACTCACCCCCAGGTGAGTAAAAATAAATGTGTATACCCCGCGGACAACTATACCCCGTGGGGGGGGGATTGTAAAAACGTATATAACCCATGGGTTATATGCGCTAATTTATGGTACATATCCTATCAATTTCAAGATTCTCTTTTCACTTCCCCCATGTCTCATCTGATGAAGTGGGTCCTACTCACTGAAGCTCATATATATTATATATTATATTTGTTAATCTAAGGTGCCAGTGGACTACTCATTGTTTTTAAAGTTATAGACTAATACAGCTACCCATCTGCTTATTTTGTCAGTGTTTCTCAGGTGAACCATGAGGGAAGTCTCAAAGGAAAAAAGCCGTTCTCTCTAACTAGGCAAATCACTCAGCCTCTTTCTGTGCTCCCACATTTCTGTTAGTCTTTTTCCCTCTATTTAATGAAATGGACCATGTTGTCACTGGCCTCAAAACAGGCTTCCTGATTTGCTCATTTGAAAAACAAAAAAACACAAAATGGAACCTAATTCTTGCTGTTGAAGAGGAATGGAAAATGCCTTGCTGAAAACATGCTGATTTTCCGATCAGATTGTCTTTTGGTCAGAAGGAGAGAAGGCATCTGAAAACAAAACAAAACAAAACAAAAAAAAAGGCATTTGGGCAGTAACAGCTTTGACAAAGCTCTCTACACGGTGGCTGCTGTCGCTGTGAAATATCGGGCTTTGAAGGGTAATACTAATTCAAGTAGCATCGCACAGCATACAGGTAAGAGGGCCAAAGTCCTTGAATGTTGAAAAGAACGACAGATCTTCAAAGTCACACATACAAACCAAAAAAGGTGGCCATGTAATGGAGACCTGAATAATGTAAAAGCTTTTGTCTGCCAGGGGGAGGAGAAGAAGAAAAAAAGTGTGTGAGAGAGAGAGGGAGGGAGAGATGGAATGTGAGTTTTAACCATTCTACAGTGAAACCTTTCTTATCCAGCACTCCATTACCCAGAAAACTTAGTATTGTGGCTGGGGGAACTGCCGGTTAACAGTCACATCTTCAGGCGCACAGGCCTGGCTTGGTTTACCATGATTGGTGTAACAATTTTTTATTTAAGAAGTGCTAATCATCTTTAACTCCAAATAGAAATGTGAGGCCAAGTGCCTCACACTACAAACCTTCCAATATTAAACACTTGAGTTTTTCTATTAGTGTCCATTGGTTTTTCCTAGATTGATGGGACCCTCAGATAACTGGAATTTTTAGATAACCGGAACACCCTAATCCCTGAGCGTGCCGGATAACACAAGTTTTACTGTAGCTGGGAGATGCAAGTTGGCAAATCTCTGATTCCATAAATGGTAATATCCAAATTTACTTAATGAGTGGGTGAAGGTCAGTGCCAGTGTGCACAAGGCAGTGAGATGATTGTGTTGAAACTTTTCCCTCTCACAGAAACCCTTTTGGGATTAGAGTGGCTGGATTAAACATCTAGACTCAAATAGATGGGCATAGAAAAGGGATGATGGGAGATATTGTTGGACAGTGCATGAACAGGAATGGTGGGAGCAAAGGTGGGAGATGCTGTTGGAAAGTGCATGGTACAGACTTTGAAAAGGATAAAAAAGATATTTGAAATGTAAGGAATTAATCATGCAGCTGTTTTACCTCACGGGACAAAGGCAATGATACAAAGAGTTCTGAAATGCACTGGCCTCCTGTCTTTGAGCTGTTTCTGACCATTGCTTGACATGATCGCCTGCCTGCCTGCCTGAAAGAAAACCAAAGGCCCATGGGTGGGACAAGAAATTGAGACAGCAAATTTATCAAACACAATGATAATTCTGATTCTGCTCCCATGGAAGCAAATGACATGACTCCTATCAATTTCAAGGCCCTTTATTCTTCACTTCTCATTTGCTTCATTTGAGGAACATTAGAGTAGCAACAACAACCACAATTAGGTCATATATAGGATCTCTCATCTGTAGCTCTCAAAGTGCTTTACAAAGCAAATCAGTAATGCTATTCTAATCTTACATATGGGGAAATTGAGGTGATGATAAGGGAAGTGACAGGCTTAAGTTCACCCTGGTGGAGTCAGGACTAGAACCGAGGTCACAAGACCAGTGCTCTAGCCACTGGGAAATATTGCCTCCATTTAATTTACCCACCCCTTTGAACTAGATAAGGACTGTACTTTAGGGCCAATGGCCACACTTTCAAGCTCAAGATGAGCAGATGAGAGTGCCCCTTCCTTTTTTCAGCCTATTAAATCAAGTCAGAGTTTGTCTAGCTTCGACTACCAGCCATTGGATCATGTTTACTTTTATCTGCTAAATTGAAGAGCCCATTATTAAATATTTGTTCCTCTTGTCTATACTAACAATTTGTGACCAAGTCACCCTTTAATGTGCTCTTCATTAAGTTAAATAGATTGAACTCTTGGAGTCTATTACAGGTTGTACCTCCCTTAACCGGGATTCTGAGGTCCAGTAACATTGGACCACATATGTTCCTGGACCACAGAGCCCAGGTATAGGGAGGTCAAGCTGTGGGGCAGGAGTGGCAGTGGGGGGCAGCAACTCAGCCAGGAGCCCCATGGCGGGGAAGGGAGAGAGGAAGAGGCAGCAGGGAATTCCAGTCCTTGTGGCTGGACAGTAGCAAGGGGCCAGCAGCAGCAGTCACAAAGCTCCGGCCCCAGCCACAGAGCTCGGGGGCTGGCAGTGACAGCCATGGAGTGCTGGTCTGGCTGTGGAACTTGGGGGTGGTGGTAATAGCGGCAAAGCTCCAGCCCTGGCCATGGAGCTTGGGGGCCAGCAGCAGCAGCCGCGAAGCTCTGGTCCCGGCCGTGGAGCTCGGGGGCAGTGGCAGTAGCCATGGAGCTCCAGCCTAGGGAGTCATGGCCAGGCAGGCAGCAGATGAGATGGGTTGGTGCCCTAGCCGGGGGGCAGCAAAGCAGCATGGGCCATGTTGGGAAGGACCTCCCCTGGTCCGGCTAATCCCCTTGTTCAGGTGTTGGGTAAGGGAGGTACAACCTGTACTATAAAGTATGTTTTCTAATCCATTAATCTTTCTTGTGGCTCTTCTATGAAATCTCTCCAATTTATCCTACTTCTTTTGCCAGGTATTCATGTATACTTGTTTCTTACAGGAACACCGTCTCTCTATATGACAGCCTCAATCTCAGGCTTTTCCTGACTCTTGGCTTGCTGTGAAGACGGGGGATAGCTATTTTGGGATACCCCAGTATCCCGGAATAGCATGGGAAAAGAAAAGCCACATTTTCTCTTGTGTGCTTTCTACATGGGATATGCTGCAAAAGAACTGAGAAAGAGGAGCCTAGGGAAAGGGAACACACTGACCTCATGGGAAACACAAAGACACCAACGCAGGTTCACAAGCTAGTAGCAAATCTCAAAGCAGAGCCATTTTAGCTTGATCAGTATGGCAACCAAGTCTTCTCACAAAACTGCCCATCCTGATTGCTTTTTTTAGTCCATTTTCAAGCACTCGTCGGCATCTCATTCCCATTGTTAGGACAATATCATCTTGTAGCTTCTACGCGGTTTGCTCTTTATAAATCATCCGTGGAACTTTTATATCACCAGCTGCCAAAAGAAAATATACACCCATGCATCATCCATAAATAAAAACTTCACAAATGCTACCCAAATAATTACTGAGGTGTTGGTTTGTAAATTATATCCATTTGGGGATTTTCACACCTGTTTTATTCACGTATAGGAAGTAGGCTTTAAAAAATAAAATATATGATGTTGCTATATCTTCGGTGCACTCGCTGGGAGCTAAACTGCCTCTGATGTATTATTTTTCCTGGCACAGTATGGTGCAGTATCGAGTCCGTACTTGAGGCAGTGTATAAGGCTGTAACAGGGTGGCACTCACTTCTCGTGAGCGCCCCCGTTTGGCCGAGTGCATTTGCTTGCACTGCCCTCAGTCTTTTCAGCTACTCAGCCCTCCATCCAAGTCACACAGCACTGGGTGAAATCACAACCCCTCCCGGTGTATACACCTAATAGGGGCCCATCCCGGTGCCCTCTGCTAGTGTCCCTTTTCTCTCAGTTTGGTACCGTCACTCAGGAGCAATTGGTGCCTCCAAGGCCTCTCTTCTGGGAGACAGTTTCTTGCCCCTAGCTCAAGGCTCAGTTTAGCTCCCAGTGGAGAGTGGTTGAGAATGATATCACTAGTTCTGCCAGCCAGCTCTGACCTTCTCCCTTCCAGGTCTGGGCTGCAACTGAGCTGCCTCTTGTCCTGAAGCTGCTTATATAGTCCCTCCAGGCCCCTGATTTGCTGCTTTCTTCTTAGCCACTCTAGCTGCCTGGAAGACTTCTCTATGGGCCTTTCTGGGCTCAGGGACTTCTCCACCCTGTCACAAAGGTATTGGCTAAGGGTCTCAGGATCTACAAGCAGCTATTCTATCTGTGTTATGGGCTTCCTTGTGCAAATAATCGACTTTTCCATGCCTGATTTGTATACCTTAAAAAAGGGATAATAATCCTCAAAATTCCTGTGATGTAGGGATGTAATTCTCTAAGGTAGGATGGCATCTAAGTATCTAAATGGCAGGCAGTATTGCCAGCTCCAGGTATTCGAAACTCATGAGATTGGCACAAAACTAAGGGTGTTCTTTTTTTTTTTTTTTTTTTTTTTTAACAAATTATAGGATTCAAGGGCTTTTTTTTGTTTGTTTGCCACCTGATCTTCTGTTAGAGAGTGCACGTAGGTCATATTGTATAACTATTCTGTACAACCAGGAGGTCTCAAAACTTTAAAAAAAATGAAAATTGAGATTTTCATCATCACACAAACCAAGGAGCTAGAAATATAAGAAATATAATATGCATTGCAACATTTATGATAAAAATCACAAGATTTGGCATCTTCCAGTGTTGAAAACAAAAAACCAAACCAAAAACTAACATTGAACTTCAATAAAATAAATCTACTTTTAGTTCAATCCGCAATTCCAGTGACAACTGCCCTTCTGCCATATACATTGGCCAAACCGGACAGTCTCTGCAACAAAAGATAAATGGACACAAATCAAACATCAGGAAGAGTAACACACATAAACCTGTAGGGGAACATTTTAACCTCCCTGGTCACTCAGTCGTAGATTTAAAAGTAGCCATTCTTCCACAAAGGAATTTCACCAGCCAGTAACAGAGAGAGACTGCAGAAATGGAATTCATCTACAAATTTGACATTGTCACCTTAGGCTTGAACAAAGACATTAACTGGTTAATGTACTACAAAGCCAATTTTTCCTGCTTATGACATTCACCTTTTCACATAAAAAAAAAGCTATGAATGGTACACATTCATCCCAGTTAATTAGCTTCATTAGCACAGTTCCTACAATTGACAAGTACTTCTTTTGCTGTTGTATTCTGTTTTATATATATATATATATATATATATATATATATACACACACACATTGTATTCTGTTATTTCCTCTCCAACTCATCCGATGAAGTGTGTCTTACCCCCGAAAGCTAATGATTCTATGTATTTTGTTAGTCTCTAAGGTGCCACAGGATTACTCATTGTCTTTAGATATCAAACATCCATGAGGTGCAGTTACTCCTGTGTGCTTAAGTATATAGAGCACATACTCATAATGAATATTCATGAGCATGGGATGAGGTTCGTGGACACAAAATGTTGATACATATTATGAATGGGTGGGATACTGAGTGCCCTATTATACTGAACTTCTGCAAGAATGGGTTATGTCCACATTGGTCCTGGAAGGTAATTTCTATCTTAAGGAGCCATACCTATGCTAGCTGTGATTAAGGATGCTAAAACAGAAGCCTAAGTATTGTGGTGCAAGAAGCTAGCCCTGTGAGTATGTATTTAGGGTCTCAGATAGGATTGTACTTGGGGTGGCAGACCCCTCCTGCTTTTTGGGCCACTATGACCACACCTCTGTTTTTAGTATGCTATCTGAATTAGGGATAATGTGGGTGTAGCTCCTCAGAGTGTAAATGACCCCTTACAACTCCAGTGAAGACATACCTGAGAAGGTTAAGGAGGAATCAACACTTCTATATCTCTTAGGAGAGCATGCCTCCAACTTCCTAATTTTGTTTGGGTTAAGATGGCCCTTCTGTGATGGCAGCACCAGCATTTGGGACTAAAATTGTGGATACCCTTTTGAAGAGAGATATTTGAGAGGCGAGGCTCTCATCCCAGCTCTGGAATATACTTTCTCTTCAACAGTGACATCTCACCTAAATTCTCTGTTTCGGTGTCTCCGTACATAATATAGGATAATAATACCTCTAAATGGCAAAGGCAGGGCAAGGATTAGTTTGCTCTTGTTTACCGAACTAAGTCTGCAGATGAAAAAGTATGTATACAAGCGAAGACTTCTTATTTGCCTTTTCATTGCCCTTTGGACACCCAACTGATGTTTCTGTTAGAACCATGACAACTCAATGGCTTGTTTACCAGCTTAATAAAAACTTGCATTAGGTGTCAAACTCAAGGAAGTTCTACATGGTAGCCTTATTGTAATACATCATCACAGGCTGGAACTTAATAAAACTTTTATCCATGAGAGTCAGGAATGAAGGCAAAGGGTATGCAATATGAAGAAAGCGTATCTGCAATGCATTTCTCAACACCCAAAGCCTATAGATTACTTTGACATAAAGGCAATATCCCCCCTTGCACCAAACCTGACCATGGCTATTCTTGTTAAATTTATTAGCTTATCACAGAGAAAGTTAAGGAGAGACTTGATTACAGTCAATAAGTACCTATCGGGGGGGGGGGTGGACGGGGGAGGAGGGAGATTTGATAGCAGACTTTGGAACCTTCCTTTAGGTAGTTAAAGAGGATGGAGAGAGGCTATTGTCAGTGGTGACAGATGGTAGAACAAGGAGCAATGGTCTCAAGTTACAGTGGGGGAGGTCTAGGTTGGATATTAGAAAAAACTATTTCACTAGGAGGGTGGTGAAGCACTGGAATGGGTTACCGAGGGTGGTGGTAGAATCTCCATCACTAGAGGTTTTTAAGACCCGGCTTGACAAAATCCTGGCTGGGATGATTTAGTTAGGGCTGGTCCTGCTTTGGGCAGAGGGCTGGACTCGACCTCCTGAGGTCTCTTCCAACCCTAGGATGCTATGATCTGGAGACAAATATTTAATAATAGGCTCTTCAATCCAGCAGAGAAAAGTTGAAGCTAGACAAATTCAGACGGGAAATAAAATGTAAATTTGTAAATTAGCTAGTGGAATAATTTACCAAGGGTCATGCTGGATTCTCCCTCACTGGCAATCTTTAATCAAAATGTGATTTTTCTTCCTACAAGATTCTGCTCTAGAAATTATTTGGGGGAAGTTCTCTAGCCTGTGTTACACAGGAAACCCGACTAGATGATCACAATAGTCCTGTCTAGCCTAGAAATCTGTCAGTCTGGAACCTATGAAGCTACGAAATGAACAACTTTCTCTTTTCCGCTTCTTTCTCTTCCGAGGCCTTCACTGAGGTGACAATAGTGCTGCTCTAGCATACAGAGGTGAAAGATCAGAGCTGGCTTCCCATGTATTCATGTGAGAAGACATCTGAGCAATAGTGCTATTGTGCATCACTAAAATAGATGCAATATAAAAGGAGGACAAAGTGAATTAAGATAAGGACCATGCCTTTGGAGGACCATTAATATTCTTTTGTTCTTCTGGGTAGCCTCCCATTATCTGGATCTAATATGTTTCTAGACTGTGGGCCCAAACATTGACTTCAACGGCTGAGGAGTGGGACGTTTGTGCCCTGATGTATAACTAATTAGAGAGGCTTGGTTTTGACAGGTATGTGCTAAGAAATCTTATCTGGATCCATGCAATTTTTAAGCATGGGATTCTGGAGAGAAAAGTGGGATGTGTAGGAGGTTACGGGCTAATACACTGGAAGCAAAGCCCAAGAATTGTTGACAGGACAGAGGTCTGATCTTTGGCCTACGCCATTCCAAAAAATACCTGTAAAATCAAGTATAAACTCTTAGCCATGAAGCAAATTCAATTAAGGGTGTGGTATCTGTGGAGAACTCCGTGCACATTACAGATCGATTAGACATATATATCAGATACATGAAAGGCATAGAGATGTCATTGGATGGTGAACTGCTCCAGGCAGACCATCCTACAGGTGCGAGAGTACTGCCGTTACAACAACTACGATGAATTACAGCAATCCAGCTGAGATGTAATAAAGGTATGAATTATTGACTTGGCATCATCCCGAGACAGCTTTGGTCACAGCATTGCTGTACTTGGGCGATGATAGAATGAGATTTGTGTGATCTAAAATTCTAATCAAAGAGAGTTCAAGATGAAAGATGACCGCCAAGGTTATGAACCGTAGCAGGAGGCTTCACGCTCCCATTAAAAAGAAACTGCAAGGGAGAAAGTATCGATCATTTGGTTGCAGGAAGCCAACCCAACTGCCCAGCTATGTTCAGAATTTAACTTCTTTAGGATTTCAGATTGCCAAAAAGTCGATGTCACGGAGGGAGTGAATTTAATCAAAGTCAGTAGGGATGGGAAAACTGAAACCTGTGCAGCCTAACAAGAGTTGTTCATGTTTTACCTGTGCAGTACTGATTAATGGAAAATCAGAGAAACAGAACATGAAGCAAGGGGGAGAGAAAAGTCTGTATCCACCTCTGAAGCTCATCAGGTCTTGAATAGGAAGATATTTGTCATGTGGAACAGAGAGATAGTAAGATAAACGTTGTGTGCTTCCCAAAACTAGATCTGAAACCAGCTTGAGGAGACTTATCCATGCGCTATTAAACCTTCTGAAGTAAGTGGCTGTAGGACAGTTCTGTTGCACACCACAGGAAGGTGAAATTTGATGGAAGTAAAGAGCATTTCCATGGCTGGAGAATCTTGTACATGTTGCTGAACAGCCTGAGAAAGGGCAATTTTTGTGCCTAGCAGGGATGATGATGCATAGATAAAGTAACCCTGAAGGATCAGTGATGTTACGCTACTAATGTAACTCAGTTATTTCAAAATAGTGCTGAAGTGTAGTCACAGCCTTATATACACTTTCCTCTGTAGTGTAGATCTGCCCATGCTGCTTCTGTTTTCAGCCTTCTTTGGGACTTATGACACCCTATTTCATCACATTCATCCTTTTCTGTGCACCTGCCCATTCCCTCCACCCTGAGTATGTCTCCACCACATCATCTCATCATTTGTCAACCCCTCCTCGACTCTCCATCTGTTCCAAAACACTCAGCTCCAAACATTTTGCTGTATATACATCTTGCCCGTACATATTAATTTTTCTCCATCTTGATTACTGAAAGCTTCAGTTGTTTCATCAATACAATACTTTACAGGACTGTTTTCTGAAAATCTGAAATATTTACCCATCAAGATCTAAAATTATACAATATCGAAAAGTGGGTGAAATGCTGGCCCCATTGGAGCTAGTGTCAAAAGTTCCATTGTTCTCAAAGGGGCAATAATTTCATAAATTCCCAGAGAGTAGTCAAGGAAACCCTATGGCTGGGCTCTAAAAATAGGAAAGGTATTGGGGCATGTGGAAATGGTTCATGCCTTTTCAACTCATATGGCCCCAGATCCCAATTCAAAGATTCCAGATTTTCACAAGACAAAATCTCTTCTCGTGTTTGGTTTAGCAGGTCTAGTTAAGACCCGCTAAATCAAATGCTGAGGGTGGCTCTGGTTGGTGCCAGTATACTGCACAGTTGCGAGGAATAAGGGAAGCTGATGGAAGCATTTGCTCCCATTGGTCTCCCACTGTGAAGACGGCACCAAAGTGGGCTTAAGGAAAGCCAACTCCAGCTGTGTATTTTATGTAGCTGGAGTTGCATACCTTAACCCGACTTCCCAGGTCTAGTGTAGTCCTGGCCTGAGTCTGATAGGGTCAGTCTCCCAGAGCCGTGGAGCAAAACGACCATCAGCTGCAGCCTCAATGGTTTCTACTCCTCCTTTTCTTGCTTACCTTCTTCTTCATAAGAACATAAGGATGGCCTTACTGGGTCAGACCAAAGGTCCATCTAGCCCAGTAGCCTGTCTGCCAACAGTGGCCAGTGCCAGGTGCCCCAGAGGGGGTGGACCGAAGACAATGATCAAGTGATTTGTCTCGTGCCATTCATCTCCAGCCTCGGACAAAAAGAGGCCAGGGACACCATTTCTATCCCCTGGCTAATAGCCTTTTATGGACCTAACCTCTATGAAATTATCTAGCTTCTCTTTAAACTCTGTTATAGTCCCAGCCTTCACAGCCTCCTCCGGCAAGGAGTTCCACAGGTTGACTACACGCTGTGTCAAGAAGAACTTTCTTTTATTAGTTTTAAACCTGCTACCCATTAATTTCATTTGGTGTCCTCTAGTTCTTCTATTATGGGAACTAATAAATAACTTTTCTTTTATTCACCCTCTTCACACCACTCATGATTTTATATACCTCTATCATATCCCCCCTTAGTCTCCTCTTTTCTAAACTGAAAAGTCCCAGTCGCTTTAGCCTCTCCTCATATGGGACCCGTTCCAAACCCCTAATCATTTTAGTTGCCCTTTTCTGAACCCTTTCCAAGGCCAAAATATCTTTTTTTGAGGTGAGGAGACCACATCTGTACACCGTATTCAAGATGTGGGCGTACCATAGTTTTATACAGGGACAGTAAGATATTCTGTGTCTTATTTTCTATCCCTTTCTTAATAATTCCTAACATCCTATTTGCCTTTTTGATCGCTGCTGCACGCTGTGTGGAAGTTTTCAGAGAACTATCCACGATAACTCCAAGATCTCTTTCCTGATTTGTCATAGACAAATTAGCCCCCATCATACTGTACGTATAGTTGGGGTTATTTTTTCCAATGTACATTACTTTACACTTTTCCACATTAAATTTCATTTGCCATTTTGTTGCCCAATCACTCAGTTGTCCATTCCTAGGACAAGGATGGGCATTCCTGCCCCAGCAATCAGGTAGAGTCTGTCCTTTCAAGGCAATCCCAAAAATGCTATACAAAATAAGGCCAATCCTAAATGCCTTTATTACCAAGAATTATGTTCGTAAGTACTCTACTGAGTAATAAATAGATCTGGATGAAATATGGTCATGATTTTGCATGGAAGGCTTTGAAATAATTTGTGTTTTACAAGTTTTCAAAAGGAACAAGTTTTAAAGGATTGAGAATTTTTCACCAAAATTTTTGAAAAAGATTGATTGCAAAAATAGGAGGCTTAGAAAAATTTTGGGAGCATAATATATAGAATTTTTGTTTTTGATCTCCCCGAACTCCACTTTTTTATTGAAAATGGCAGGAGTTTGTGTGTAAGAGCAGGGTGCACTAAAGCTGGCAAACTGAAAAAAATATCAACCATTTTCATGTTTTGTGAAGAAAATGAGGGAAGTAAACATTTTTCACAAGTATTTTTATTTTCCATCAAAAGCAAGTTTTCAGTGAAAAAATATTAAAATATCAGCCTGATTTCAGCCTTTCTACTGTCTTGTCTTACATCCCTCCTGCTCTTAACAGGTCTCCGAAATGATACCCTTTGCATTTCCTCCTCACTGGTCTTACTTATCTGTGCAAAGGGGGTAGAAACACAAGTCAGTTTCTCACCTGAAAACAAAAAAACTTCCTTAAAAGGGTTCATTAAACTGATGTCTCTAATTTGAGTATTCTATCCTCAACAGAGTCCTTTATTTTTTACTACTAATTGGGAGTTTTATGGACATTTTTTTCCTTTTTTTTCTTTGTTAGTTAGTCCCACCCGTTCTTAAAGGAATAAAAGCTCAACAGCCACAATGCAAAATCTCACTTCATGAACGATGAAGACAATGACACCTTAGAGTGTTGCCTATGAGTCAACTTCAGTAGCTACTCAAGACCTTGGGGTAAAATTTTCCATTCACCCTGCTTGATCATACTTGTGCTTTAATTTAATGTAATGAAACAATAAGTCATATATGTACACCAAGCCTTAAGACATTTTATGTCTTTACATAACTTCAAATTACGTATGAATAATACAGTAACTCAAATTAATGCATTTCCCACTCCTGATCAACATTGTATTTTCTGTCCATTAAATTATAGCTCAGTAGCATCAATAAGAAAGGAAATACAATACATTTCCTTATTAAGATATTTTGGGGAGGGTGCAATAACTGAACATTGTAATCTTCAAATTTGCTTTCTTTTAAAAACTGGTTTCATTGTTCTTCTGTTGCATAATAAAAGAACAGACTGTGTTGACAAAATTAATTCTAGAAAAAATTTGGTTGTTGTTCATCATTTATTTTCCATTAAACCACACTGTCTGGCTGCAATATGAAAAAGAATGGTTTCATAAAAATAAATTATTATATGTTCCAAAAAAAAAGAAAGAAATTGATTTTAAAATGCTGCCTTGTCTATTTTTTACATATAAATATTGATTTGAAGATATTTAAATTATTGCAAGTATTTTTCTCTGATTTGATTTTGAAGAACTATTTGCAAATATTTGCAGAATGGAAGCATTCTACATGTGTGTATGTGTGTAAGTGCATGCTTGATACATATTACTTTTCACAAGAAACTTCTCATCTTTCCTCTCCACTTACAGAACAAAGTCTTTTACCTTCAAAACTTTTTTTTCCTTCCCTGCTGGTATACAGACTGGGAGAGACAGAAAACTTACTTTGTCTGGAAGGGGATAAATTAGCCTGTAGAACTTCTTTTATGACGTCTAAGAGATTTTTTGCTGACCTTTGACTGAATGAGGAAGCTGATGTTTGTGTGGCTGAGACACATCAATAATTCTACAGTTCTTTTGTTGTAGGCCTTTGAAATCAGACTCAGTCTGGTCCTAGAACTTGTCTGGGTCACTACGTCACCTAATAAGGAGACTTTGAAAGCAGCTTGACATAGCACACTGACTAGTTCCAAATTCTCTTGGTGAAGTTTGAGAAAATAGTGTGGGCAGGTGAGCGAGGAGGAATAAAATAACATGTCTTTTATCTTTGATATCTTTGGTTTGCTAATCTTAAGCAGGCAGATGGCCTGTAGTGAGTCATTAATATTTCTTATTTATTTGTTCACTTATTTAAGGGTAGCTGGAAAACTCTGTGAAATACAAATTTGATCAAGGCTAGTCTATATTGCCTTGTATTCTAATATTTATTCTTGTCTCTTTTCCGATCTATGCTCCCACCTGTCTATTGTGCCTTGTTTTAACTTAGGCCTCAATCTCACAAGTGCCTATGCAGAAAATAATTCAGGACACTGAAGGATAGCTCTGGACTGGGACTCAGTTACACAGGAAATCTGTGTTGGAACCAAGAAACAATCTAAGACATATTTCTAAGGCCAGGTCTACACCAAAGGGGAAAGTCAATTTCAGATACACAACTCCAGCGACATTAATTACGTGGCTGTAGTCGACATATCTTAAATTGTTTTTTTGGGCTGTGCACACAGTGGGAGGTCACTAGGAACAAACACTCCCATTGGTTTCCATTACTCCTCATGAGGAGCAGGACTACCAGTGCTGGGGTGGGGGGGAGGTGCCCTCTTAGATCGAATTAGTGAGTCTTCCCTAGACCCGCTAATGCAAACTTCGGAAGATTGACTGTGGCAACGTCGATCTTCCACGTAGTGTAGACACAGCCAAAGATACTTATCCAGTGTCTATCACCATTGTCTCTGATAATCTTTAATGTATTGATTTCAATGGAAGTTTGGAGCCTAAATACCTTAGAGCAGGGTTACTCAACTTTGGAAGCCCCAGGGGCCACAATGATACTCACGGCACATGCTGAGGGCTGCAACTTAAGTGTGGTTGCATATGTCAGGGTGGTTAAACACTGGAATAAATTGCCCAGGGAGGTTGTGGAATCTCCATCTGTGGAGATATTTAAGAGGAGGTTAGATAAATGTCTAGGGATTGTTTAGACAGTACTTGGTCCAGCCATGAGGGAGGGGGACTGAACTCGATGGCCTTTCAAGGTCCCTTCCAGTCCTAGTATTCTATGATTCTATGATTCAAATATATGCAAATAGCTTCTTTCACACTGACAGGCATGAATACAAAGATTAAGCCTTAAACCATGGCGCCAGACCCAAATGTGGCCTGGTTGAGCCAGTCAGCACCTCTCAGACTGTGCCCACAAGGCTAAGATGCCAGCACTTCCCACAATGCCCCAGTGCTCCCAGCACCACCTCCCTGGGGGTTAGAAATGCCGACACCCTGTACCCGTCTGTTCCAGCCAGCCCATCCATGTGCATCTTTCAATGCTCACCTGCCTAGGAGATTCCTCACCGTTGTGGAGCATGTTTCTAGTGGAGACCATGTTCAAAGGTGGCTGCGTGTTGAGCCCCGCATAAACACAAACCACTCCGCCGGCTGTGTGTTGAGTAGCCCTGATCAAGATCATCCCTGACTGGTATCTGTCCAACCTGCTCTTAAATGTCTCAAAAGATGGAGATTCCACAATGTTCCTAGGCAATTTATTCCAGTGCTTAACCACCCTGACAAGTAGGAAGTTTTTCCTAATGTCCAACCTAAACCTCCTTTGCTGTAATTTTAGCCCTATCCTCAGAGGTTAAGGAGAACATTTTTTCCCCATGCAGGGGTCAGGAATCCACAGGAAGTCAGGAGCCAGGACAAGGTAAGACAGTGGGGTTCAGGAGTCAGGCAAAAAGGCAGTGTCTGGTAGAACAGCCAGCTAGGAACTCATCCACTCACATGGACAACTTCCTGTGTCTCTTTCTGATTTAAATGGCACAGCAGGCCCAACGAGTGTATCTGGGTACTCCTCCAATCAAGAGTCCGGTGGGCAGTGTCTCTGGTGGGGCTTGAGTTTCATTCTAAGGATCTCACCCCACGTAAACCCAAACTGCACCACAAATGGGCTGCAAACAAATGGGCTGTGGGCCACATGTTGAGTAGCCCTGCCTTAGAGGATCTGGGCTGAAGTGGATTGCCAATTGTTACCCAGAACACTTCTATCTGAGAAGAAACTGATTGCAGCTGTCTCACAACTCAGATTAGAACTTTATCCACTAGAGCATTTTCCCCCACTTTGGGCCTAACCCAGGAGCTTCAATTCCTCATCGTAGAACTGAGAGGAAACACATTTCTTCTCTATTTTAATTGTAAACTCTTCAGGGCAGAGTCTGTTTCTTCCTATGTATTTGTATAATGACAAACAGAGTGGGATCCGATCTCAGTTGAGGTCTCTAGGTTATGGAGCCGTACAGGTATAGAAGTGGTGATAACCTGACATCACTGGTCCCTTCCAAGAACAAAGTTATACAGGTGTAACACCAACAGGAGAAACAAAAACCTGGGACCTCTGGAGCTTCATGCATAAGCCTCTACCGCTTGAACTAAAAGCGATCTGGATCTCAGCTAAGCCTGTAAAACAAAGACATTCTCTTTCTCTTTAAGTGGTCTAAGGGTATGTCTAGACTGCATCCCTCTGTCGGCAGAGGGATGCAGATTAGGCAGGTCGACATTGCAAATGAGGCAGGGATTTAAATATCCCGTGCCTAATTTGCATAAAAATGGCCACCGCGTTTTGCCAACTCAGATCCCCCTCTAGACTGCCACTTTTTGCTGACAAAGTGCTGTCAAGAAAGAAAGCCTTTTTCGACAGATCTCTTATGCCTCCTGCAAGGTTTACAGGATCTGTCGAAAAAGGCTTTCTTTCTTGACAGATCCCCCTCTAGACTGCCACTTTTTGCTGACAAAGTGCTGAGTCGGCAAAACATGGCGGCCACTTTTACGCAAATTAGGCACGGGATATTTAAATCCCTGCTTCGTTTGCAATGTCAACCTGCCTAATCTGCATCCCTCTGCCGACAGAGGGATGCAGTCTAGACATACCCTAAGTGTCACTACATGGGATGGTGACCCATGCACTCAAGCTATGCAACATCAGGGACCTGCCTTCGAATTTCTTCAGGGTAGGGTCTCTCCTTTAGTGTTTGTACAATGTCCACTGCTCCAGGCACGGCCATTAGGCAAATGGTACATATAATCCTAGCAACCTTGAAACTTTGATTATGGGTGGATCCTTTGGTTCTCTGTAAAAACAAACAAATAAAGTCCTGGGTAGGCCTAGCACAGCAGCAAGAACACTCTGCATGGAATCCTTGTTTTGCTGACGTCAATGGCAAAACAAAAAATAGGTTTTGAGGGACCAGGATTTCCCTTTTAGGTCCCAATTCTGAAAGTTCTTGCTGCTCTGCTGTGTTTCTTCCTGAATCAATGCTTTTGTGAGTAAGCGCAAGGGCTGCTTGTGGTAGTAGACAGAACTCGATGACCCAGCAGGGCTCTTCCAGTCCTACGGCCCTGACCTTCAAAGTTATTTAGACACCTAAGTCTCATTTTAATTCAGCAATACTTACGCACCTAAATATTTTGGGGGATCTTGACTTATGTTCCCATGAGTATGGTAGGTGTGTAACTATTAAGTCAATCTTTAGCTTAAGTCAGCAAGACTCCTGTGTCAGCCTGAAAAGATTCTAAAAAGATTTAATGATGTGAAGTGTCACTGGACAATTGACCCTTAACTCTATCAGCATCAAGCTAGCAAGCAGCTGTATGATTCAATCAATTTCTCCCCCTGTTGTCCTTATCTTGCAAACACGTCGAATGATGGGAAGACAAGGCAACAGCATTTGGGAAAGCTAATTTTTCATTCAATCCATTTGACAAAAAGCAGAGCTAGAGTTATCATTATGGATTGCCTTTTATTGTACTTTTGGAGCCAGCACGACATTAGCCTAATTAAAACCTCAGTGTGACGATTCTACTGATCTCATTGCAAATATTTGAGAAATCTCTCCAGCCATTGAAAACATGTTTTGACTCTGCAACAAACCCATTGGTCCTGGTCAAAAATCAGACACTGGGGACGACTTTGTTTTGCAAGAAAGGGCGAACATCCATTGCATATTTATGTTAAAACATACTGAAAATCCCAGTCACATGACATTTTATGTATCTGGGAGCCCCTAAACATTTTGATAGTGAGCACTGACAGGCCCAGAAGAGTGATCATAGCAATGCTTATTATTTCCATTTCATCTTCTCTTTAACAGTCTCCAGGTATTTTACATTAACAGCTTAAACCTAACATCTTAAACCTGGCAAAGTAGACCACCATTCTTCTACCCAAACAGAAGTTGCCAGTCAATTCCTTCTTTCATCTTGGTTCTCCATAGAAGGACTTGTGTGGAAAGAACTTTTGTCATGCTGTGAGACAGTTTGGCAATAGACTCATTTCCATTTAAGCCTTTGTGTTGTTATAAGAATTTAAGAATGGCCATACTGGGTCAGACCAAAGGTCCATCTAGCCCAGTGTCCTGTCTTCCAACAGTGGCCAATGCCAGATGCCCCAGATGCCCTATTTTTTCTCCATGCTATGTCCCATCCATGCAGAATGATGCAAAGTCACTTCACCTCATGTCAACATCCATGATAACATTCAACCACCAAAATTAGTGAGAGCTCCATCCTACTGTGATCTGATTTGACCACTGCTTGTGGGCCTTTAGTATGTGTTGAAGAACCCAGATCTTCTGCAGATGCAATCAACTGGTGATTTTATGTTGTCAGTTCCTTTTGTGCCTGACCTGTGGAGGCTATAGATCCATAACTGTGCTAGTTAATGAGAATTCACTTTTTTAGTTCAAGCTATGCCAGCTCATTCTTTTGATTCTGGAGGTGTCTGGTTCAATCTCTGGTGTCCCAAACCAAGATGGGCCCCATCATATTAGTTGTCAAAATTAGCATTTCCCATTTGGGATAGTATTTCTTTTGCCTACTCATTCTTACTCATCCTGGATTAATGGCTACATTTTCAGTTCCACCTTTCTAAATAAGTCTTGTATATTAAAAACCCATGCACTCATGCGAATTTTGCATGGCAGCTTTTCTTTTCAGTGATTGTGTTGAACTGGTTTTAAAATATGAATGATAATAAGTGCCGAAAGATGGAAAAAGTTCAAATAATGAAAAGGGCTAGATGTAACATTTTTATGCAGAGGTTTATGAGGTTCAGTTCTTGGATATTTTAACTTGTAATAATTGTCCTTTTTTATTTGAGCACTTTCTCGTCATCTGTTTTATTCAACTGTTATTTTATGACCCATTTATCACCCTAAATGTCATTTAAACAGTTAAAATGAGTTGTTCATGCACCAGCTACGGGTTCTTCCCAAGTTATAGCTTTGTGCTGTGACTTGCAGTGCTACATAACTACTGTTATAGCTCATTCCCGAGAAGATTTTCCTTCCTGAAGATGCAACCAAACCCAGGTCCAGGATGTCAAAATGCCTACAAAAGATTCAATCTCAGGTGAAGAACTACTGGCTTAAATGCAACAGGGCAAGGTTGGAGGGATACTGATCAGAAGGAGAAGCTGTTTAGGTGAACAACGCCCAAGGTCGTACTCCCTTTCCAGTGAAAACATTCCATCCTCCCCAACCTCACCCCATTCATCCAACTGCTTCATGGTTTCAAAGTGCTGTTTGACTTAACCATTGAGACCCAATGATAAGTTGCAACAAGACCAAGCACATCTCCTTTCACTTGGGATCATAGGCTGGCTCAGGAGGGAGGTAGAGCCCTTCAGTAATCAGAAACTATAGGTTAAAGGCCACAGATTTGGAATGGGTTATGGAGATAAGGCCAAAATGTGTGAGAGCTGGAGCTACAAGACTGAGAGCGGGGCTGGAAAGCAACCTGATGCTAGCAAGGGAGCCTCAACAGATGGATATTCAAGATCAGCTGGGGGGGAAAAGGTGCTGTCTGATTGGGTTTGAGCAAGCTGGTGGACACGTGGTAGGGCTCCAGTGATGGGACTGTATGGTTTTCTATTGAGGAGATGGGACACACAATAAGGCTGGATGGGTTGGAACCCTGATGTATCTTGTGTTTCTCATCTTTCATACGGAACTTTGAAGCTCCCGTTATCTGGGAGCCATGGTGTTCTTCCAAGGGCTTGAGCCAGAGAAGCCTAGTGTTTCCCATACTTGCCCCAAGTGTGGTACAGTCACAATATTGCTGGCCACCTAGGAGGTGGGTATCCCTGCTCTCCCAGCGTCACCCAGCTGTGGTTTGCTGACAGCCTGGGAAACTCTCTGCCCCTTTCTCCCATAGGAGAATCTGACCACAGGGTATCTTGCATTTGTTAGCCTTGAATACTGCACTTACTATATCATTTCAGATAATGTGCACATGCAGTGTCCCTCTGTGGTCCAGCATGGAATTCACTGGTGGTCCACAGCCATCACCTCTCTTTGCTGGAGAATTCGCTCAGTGGGCAGGGAACTGTGCTGAGAGAGAAAGAGAGAGAGAGAGAGAGAGAGAGAGAGATGCCCATCTCCAGCAAAGTCAGACTTCCTAAGATGGCTTTGCTTTTACCTACAGAGACAGTATACAGTGTCATTGCCGCAGCTATGTTCCCACACGGATCCTTCTCAGAAAACTTATTTAAAAGACACAGGTACCACAGAGCAAACATAACAAAAACAATAGAAGAACCTACATGAAGGTTAACAAGCTTACTAGCGAACAGTCCTTCAAACCACACCCAGGGCGTTTCCTGTGGTCTCAAGTTGACAAAGGTCCACTCCCTCGGGCAGCAATGGGCAATCACAGCTCAGTGAGTGGGCCACATGAGTGGCCCTCCTTCATCTGAATGGGCTGCAAGATTGTTGTAACCAAGACAGTCTCCTGGGATAGGGTGGCTTTGCTAGCTGAGCTTGTGTATCTAGAATTTGTGGGGGGTGCCAAGTGAAACATAGCAGTGTTTGATTGACTCTGAGAGCCAGGCGCTCCCTCTGCAGCCAATGTTGTGTGCTATCAGCACACACCTGTAAAGCAAGGGCATGCAAAATGAAGTATGCCACTCTAGTAATACCAGTAGGGAGGGAAAAAGCCCTGTATGGATAGAAACCAGCAGAATCTTATGTATGGGCCACAAATAGAACCCTGATGGGCAATGTGGGCCAATGTGTTGTGGGCCACAGATAGAACCCTAATAGGCAACGTGCAGCCGAGGGGGTGCAGGTTGCCCACCACTGCCCAAGAGTAAAGCTTTATAAGATCAGGTCTGGAGATGGGCTTTTGCATTCCCTTCCTCCCAAGTATTTCCTAGGAAACCTCGTCAGCTTTGGTGCTCGCAAACAGTAGCAGCAAACGGGAGATTTGTAAAGGACTTTTCCAAATGGAGGGGTAACAGGCATTTCGACTGAGATTCTCAAAGTTTTTAGATATCTAACTTTCATTTGAATCAGTCACCCTTATAGTCTAAGCAGGATTGCCACCTCATTAGTGTTTGACCAACCTGGCTGGATTATTTTTATGGATTTGCTGGTGGCCAAAAAAAAAAAAATTAATCTGACAGGATTTTGTTTTTCCATTATGATCAGAAAACATTGAGATACCTATTGTTCACAGTTCTGTGTCATGCTAAAGATGCTGCAGAGTTCCCACTTCTGCAGCTTAAGAGATAGCAGATGAAAATGACTGAAATTACAGCAGCTGTCTGCCCTCCAGTGGGCAAGATCTCCACTCCATGACACTCATGGAGTCATGCAGGAGTGAGGAGACAGGAAATGTTTTCAGAGACTCACAGAGGATTAGGGTTGGGAGAGACCTGAGGAGGTCATCTAGACCAACTTCTTGCTCAAAGCAGGACCAATCCCAACAAACTCATCCCAGTCAGGGCTTTGTCAAGCCTGGCCTTAAAAAACTTTAAGGATGGAGATTCCATCATCTCCATAAGTAACCCATTCCAGTGCTTCACTGCCCTCCCAGTTACACAGATTTTTTTCATAATATTTAATCTAAACTGCTTCCATTGCAACTTGAGACCATTGCTTATTGTTCTGTCATCAGCCACCACTGAGAATAGCCTGGCTCAAATCCTCTTTGGAACCGCTATTCAGGTAGTTGAAGGCTGCCGTCACATCCTCCCTCATTCTTCTCTTGTGCAGATTAAATGAGCCCAGTTCCCTCAGCTTCCCCTCACAAGTCATGTGCCCCAGCCCCCTAATAAATTTTGTCGCCCTCTGCTGGACTCTCTCCAATTTGTACACATGCATGGGCAGTGGGTGAATGCCCCCCTGGGTAAGGCAAGGCCCAGGTCTGCCCCTTCCACCTGAGGCACCACTCCTTCTGCAACCTCCCTCTTCGTGGAGCCAAGCCCCACCCCTTCAACACGTTACTATCTTCAACCCCTGAATATGCCCAGGCCCCTTCATCTCCCCATCCCAGTGGGTGACATGGCTCCACCCTTCCTGGGTGGTTGGAATGTCTGACAACTGCAGAACTGGGCAGCTGTACCACATCCCAATCCTTCCTGGCCTTCCTTCCTCCCTGGCAGCCAGAGATCCAGGCAACCGCACTATGGCCCCTGCTCTCCCAGGTGCCCAAAGAGGTGGGAAGCTGCACTCTGGCCCCTGCCCTCTGGGGCAGCCAGACTGTAGGCAGTTTTGGGAAAGCAATGAATTCCCTTGCCTACGTTACCTGCCCCCTATGTCCACATTCTTTCTGGAGTGGGGGGCCCAAAAATGGATGCTGTACTCCAGATGTGGCTTCCCCAGTGCTGAATAGAGGGGGATAATCACTTCCCTCAATCTGCTGGCAACGGTCCTCTTAATGCAGCCCCATATGTGGGTAGCCTTCTTGGTAACAAGGGCACACTGTTGAATCACATCCAGCTTCTCATCCTCTGTAATCCCCAGCTCTTTTTCTCCAGACCTACCCCCTTACCTAATCAGTCTGCAACTGTACCAATGGGTTGGGATTCTTCCATCCTAAATGCCAGAAACTGCCCTTGTCCTTGCTGAACCTCATCAGATTTCTTTTGGCCCAGTTCTCCAGTTTGTCTGTCCACCTTATCTAAATGTGTAATCTCTCAGGATGTGATATCTGGCTGTGAGGGGGAAGATTGTAGAGTTGCTGTGTGGTGGGGGTTGCAGCAGGCTCCCTTTTGGTGGGTGGCTTGCTGTTAGGGCTACCACCTTTGAAATGGAAAAACAAGTCTAAATCACACTGTGTGTCCCATCTTGGATTAGCAGGTAAGAACATGCAGTGTTCTTCAGAGATATACATGGTGCAGGGCGGCTAGCAACTGGAACCCTGGAAAGTTTGGGGGGGAGCAGAGTTCTGTGATCTTACTGCCATAACGAAGTACTGGCCAGTAAGATGTGTAGGAAGGATGCTTTGCACTATACGGAGCAAGGAAGGAATAGGGAATTGTGAGACTCTCATGAGGACAGCCGTTGTCATTCAAGCTGCTAGATTGACATGGGGAAAATAAGAATGTTGCCCTCAAGTTGTAACATTCATAGATTCCTAGGCCAGAAGGAACTGATGTGGTCATCTCATGTGACCTACTCTATAACACAAACCCTAAGACTTCCCCGAATTGATTTGTGTTTTAGCTACAGCATACCTTACAGGGGGAAAATACCACAAAACTCAAGGTTGGGTCTTGCTGAAGAATGGCCAGTGATGGAGCATCTAACTCAGCTCTTGCTGAGTTGGTCCAGTGGTGAGTTACTCACTTTGGTGGCACACAAAACAGAATCCAGGCACCTCTGTATCCGCTCACCTCTAGGGCGTGGGTTAGAGATGGAACTCTCAGGAGGATTTGGTCCGTCATGTCTAACTTCAGTAAAACCATCTGCATATAAATTGAGATGGCCCAGGCCTGGTCCACACTAAAAGAGAAAGTCAACTTAAGATACGCAACGCCAGCCACGTTAATTACGTAACTGGAGTCGATGTCTCTTAAATCAAGTTTTTGGGCCGTTGACACAACGGGAGGTCAACAGGAGCAAACGCTGCCATCAACTTCCCTTACTCCTCACAAGGAGCAGGACTACCAGAGCTGATGGGGGCGCCCTCTCAGTCTGAGTTAGTGAGTCTTCACTAGACCCGCTAATTCGAACCCTGGTAGACTGAGTGCAGCAGCGTCGATCTTCTGCGTAGTGTAGATATGGCCCCAGACAGCCACGTTCAGGATCCAAGATGTAGTTGATAAGATAGACCCTCCATCACTGCTGGAATGCTGTATTGGATATTTGGAGGGAAAACTATGGGAAACCCAAGCATATATAGTTTACTTTCTGGATATTTCAGTTAGTATCCAGATAGCATAATGGCTCATAAACACCCACAAGTGCTTCATCAAATCATGACATATCATCTTTATGGAGGTCAGAGTAACTTTCCTTCCACAGTTATGCATGCACTATCATTCCCTAGCTGAAATCCACAATGGCTGACCCCATTAAGACTATGGTTAAACTCATGTTGACTTCAAAAATGGCAGGATTTCACTCTAATTATTTCTTTTCTGTATCCTTCAGGATTAGAATTTCCTTATTAAGAAAATTGGGAACAAAATATCCACATGTATAATCTTATTTTGTTTTTAAATCAGACAACATTCAGAGAAAAAGAGAGTTTCAATCCAGACTCCTGCCATCTCTCTCTTTCTCTAATGGATTTCGATGTGTGTTTTATTTTCCTGAATGCATCTTCACAGTGACTTAAGCTTTGGAGATTTTGCAAGTTTGCTGAGGGCTTTTTTTTTTTTTTTTTAAAGCAAGCTGGCCTTTGGACTAAATTCTTGCATCTTCAGCTACTCCCTTTCTTCACCCCCCCACCCCTTGCAGCTTCAACTACTCACCTTTCTTCACCCGCACCCCTAATTCTTTATTTCAGGATCACTGGAGTCTACTATGTTAAAAAAAGAAAAAAATAGAACCCATAAACCTAAATTATAGCCAATCAGATGGTACTCACAGCTGAACTACTAGACAAATTGCAACTCATGAAATTTGCCATGGGTCAGAAGATTGAGTAATTTCATTTTAATCAGTCTTATTTGAGGCAGAGAAGCTACTGCAGCAAAAGCTTTGCAGCAACCAAAACCTGGCAGAGAGAATACATCCAGGGATATAAAGTCGTCATCTTTTTATTATTATTATTATTATTATTATTATATAGTGAACAGTTTCAGTACCCAGGCTAAGAATTTGAAATATTAGCAAAGATCTTGGAATTTTCATCTAGCTTGAAATGAAACAGCATTTGGAGCTTGAAATTTGCCAAAGCTCTTTATTACATAGAAAGTTAAGCTGCCTCTGGTAATACATTTTACCTGGTGATGCCCAAACTGAGTCACTGTCTCTTCACTTAAAAAACACAAAGGCTTCAACCATGCATGGGGATTTCTGATACAAAGTCAGTTGTCATTTGTGGTCTTGCCGTATGCTCCTTAGGCAGGATTTCAGTATATCACCATCTTACAGCTGCACAAACAACGAGAGAAAACCAATAAGGACCTTCTCTAAGCCTTTAACGAGTAACCAGCGTTACCAATGTAAATTACATTAAGATTTTCCCCAAAATTGCTTGTCTTTGTAATCAGAATTCTGCATGTTGATTAGCTTATAGCTGTAGGAGGGAATTATTCTTAACATATGAGAAATTACAGTGCCTAAAAAGAGGACATTTATTTTTAAGAAGTTCAATGTTCATTTTTCAGAGGAACTTTAAAAATCTCAGTGTGCGACTGTGAATATGTGCAAAGCCTCATTATTTTTATCCTTCTTCTAAAGTCTCTCAACCAAACAACAAAGAAACCAGAAATCTGTGCTCCCCGCCCCCGGTCTAGAACACAGAATAAAACATGCATATATATATGTCAAAATGCTGGTTAAGGATTAAAAATAACAATCTGAAATATTACTGTGTGTTTGTCCTGTGGGCCAAGTCAAAGCAGAGAGAAAACTGGCTTGGGTTTTCTCTCAAGTGTAGTGCTCTCAGTCTTATATTTGCCACACTCTAGTACAGAACTGGATTCAGAATGATCAAGACAGTTACTTGTGGACTCTGAGCACTAGGATTACATGATTGGAAAAAAATGTGCATCCTTGAGGAGCAAAGTATAATGATCAGTTTCCTATCAGAAGAAAGAAACTATTTCTTACAGCCCATACCTTACATGTGGTGTACACAGAGCACGGTACATGTGAATAGCATGTACTGGTGATATAAATACAGAAAACAAGGGTGTGTCTAGACTACAGGGCTGCGTCTATACTGGCATGAATTTGCGCAAATGCTTTTAACGGAAAAGTTTTCCGTTAAAAGTATTTGCGCAAGAGAGCATCTAGATTGGCACGGACGCTTTTGCGCTAAAGCACTTTTTAGCCATCGGGGCTTTTTTGCGCAAAACAAAACTGAGCTGTCTACACTGGCCCTTTTGCACAAAAGGTTTTGCGCAAAAGGACTTTTGCCCGAATGGGAGCGTCAAAGTATTTGCGCAAGAAGCACTGATTTCTTACATTAGAACGTCAGTGCTCTTGCGCAAATTCAAGCAGCCAGTGTAGACAGCTGGCTAGTTTTTGCGCAAAAGCGCCTGCTTTTGCAGAAAAACTGGCCAGTCTAGACACAGCCCAGCGTTTTTTCGAAAAAAGTGGCCTTTTTTGGAAAAAACTTCCCTTGCATCTAGACTGTTGCCACTTTCTTTCAAAAGTAAATTGAAAGAATGCGACAGTTTTTTTGACCACGGAAAACCTTGTTTTACGAGGAAGAATGCCTTTTTTTTGAAAGTGCTCTTTTGAACAAAGGCGCTATGTAATGCAAACTGTGCTTTTTCAAAAGAGAGCATCCAGACTGCCTGGGTGCTCTCTTTTGAAAAAGCGGCGTGTTTTTTCGAAAGTACTGGTTGTAGTCTAGACGCTCTTTTTCGAAAGAGGCTTGCAGTCTAGACATAGCCTCATTGTGAGCCCCCAGGCTTTTATCTGTTGAGTTTCCTCATGTTTTTAATAGGAACAGCACATGTTATTGCTTTCTTTTTATGACTCGTGTGTTATTTATTTTACTAGTCGAGATATGATGATTATTATTTATATTGCAGTCGCACCTAAACCACAAAGAAAATTGGAGTTTGTGTGTACCGTGTCAGGCATTGCCAAAGTAAGTACACAAAATGATGACCATAAACAGCTTGCAAGCTAGTTGAGAGATTCGAAGAGGAAACGGAGGCTCAATTTCACACACTGGCCTAGCTGAGAAGGGATCCCAAGTGCCTTGATTCCAAATCCAGGGCTTGTTCCACCATGCTAAGCTGTCTCCTGTAATTATTGGTCCTCCAGCCCTAAAGTCCTCTTAGGGTTTTCTTGGCCTGTGAGAGAAGTTCCTCTCCCAAAAGATCCAACAGTGTCAGAAGGATAAGATCAAGCCTCCTTGGCACAGGTGGAGTTCTACAGTGTTATTCACTGAGTACTGTCCAAAGGGAAGGCCAATTCTCTGACTCCTGAAGCAAGAACTCATCTTAAGTAAAGGGAGCAGAGTTTGCCTAACACAGTTCTTTGTCCTGGGCGTTGCCCTAGAGAAGGGAGCCTACGCACGTGGATCTCAGTAGTTGAGTTTAGCATGTGGATGGTGAATAGTTCTGGGGATGAGTGAGATACAGGAGATCAGACTAGATACTCAGGTGGATACTTCTGGCCTCAAATTCTGAGTCTAATTCCTAAATCTTTCAAGTATGAGGGCAGCACCCACCTTCCTGTATTTATTTCATTGCTTAGTTTTGTGTGATGCTGTTGCCCTGTTCAGTTGCTCCCCAGTGGGTTTTCATGATGAAAGAGCTTGGGAAATCATGGGGCCTGGGAGTGTTTGGAGCCAGCAGCTTGATGTGACTTGTGCTCTGAATCAAACATCCACACTGTTGTGTTCCCATGAAAGACTACTTCCAGAATTGGTCTTCACTAGAAAACCCACATTTATCTGAGTGTTTGAAGGTGACTTGCAGACCTAGCAGTTCAAAGGCACAGCAGGTCATTTGGGCTATGTCTACGCTGCAGCATTATTTCAGCATAACTGATGTTATTTTGAAATAATAACTGCTTGTGTAGATGTTGACATAGGGTCCAGCCAGAGGACTTCTTCTGCCAACTCCTGTAACCCTCAGGCTATGTCTACACTAGGTTTTTTTTTTGTGGAAGAGGAAATGCAAATGAAGTGCTCATTAGCATTGTCTCATGCTTCATTTGCATAATCTCTTCCAATGCTTTTTGCGCAAGAGGTTTTTGCACAAAAAATTGGCAGTGTAGAATGATGGATCCATTTTGCACAAAACCCCCCTTTTGCAGAAGATCCTTATGCCTCAAAAAAGGAGGTATACAGATCTCACACAAAAGGGGTTTTTTTGCACAAAACAGATCTGTCTACACTGCTAGTTTATACACAAAAACCTCTTGTGCAAAAAGCATTGGAAGAGATTATGCAAATGAAGTGTGAGAAAATGCTAATGAGCACTTCATTTGCCTTGCCTCTTCCATAAAAAAAACCTAGTGTAGACATAGCCTCAGTGTATGAGGAGTAAGGGAAGTCGGGGAAAGAGTGCAATTAATGTAGCTCAAATTGTGTAGCTTATTTCAAGTGTAGACATGCCCTTGATGAACTTCTCCCATTGAAAACCAATGAGAGTAGAGAACCTATGTCCCAATTGTGCCTTCTGAAAACCTTTCCCTTGGCTTAGTGTTACCAGAAAAAAATGAGAGGAAAACAAATGTTTCTGGTTTTGTTTTGGTTTGTTCGCTTGGATATTGTACAAAGCAATATCCGCAGGATATTGTACAAAGCTGATCACAATGTTTTTGGCAGTAGGTGCATATTTGTCAAAATTTTAAAGGGGTGCAGGAACATGTCACTGCCAATGGAATTTGGCAGGAGAAAATCAAAATGGATTGTTTCAACTTGTATCATTGAGAAGACATCAAATGTTTTTGTACTGAAACGGTAAATTGCTTTCTTCTGAACTTTGATTCATTTGACGGTTATATTTTAAATACATTAATATGTTGCACTGAAATGTTTTGGGATTATAGGATTGAAATGAAATAATTAGGTGCCAAATCAAGATTCTTCTGAATTTTCACGAGGGCGGAGATTGTAAAACTGCATCTTTTTATTCTGATTTGAAAAGAAAACAGTTTTCAAAACATCAGGATTTCCCGTGAAATGGAAATTCCATGATCTGAACAACTCCAGTACAGTCCCCAGGTGCAAGGAGTTGCAATAACATTTCCCTTCTCCCTGCCTTTGTCTGTCCTGTCTATTATATGGCATGTCTCTTAGTACATGTTTATACTGTACCTATCATAATGGGCCCCGGGGTTGGTTTGGAACCTCTGGAGCAGTGGTGAGGAACTTGTGGCCTGTGGACTACATGTAGTATGTGTGGCCCATGAGACATTTTGTTTACCATTGCCCATGTGTAGGGTAGACAGACCCTTGTGGAATCTGGCAATGTAGTTTTTTTTCCCCCTGATGGGATTACTAAAGTGCTACACACATAAACAACATAAGAACAGCCATACTTGGTCAGGCCAAAGATACATCTAGCCCAGAATCCTGTCTGTCTTCTGACAGCGGCCAATGTCAGATGCCCCAGAGGAAGTGAACAGAACAAGTAAACATCAAGTGATCCCTCTCTTGTCATCCATTCCCAGCCTCTGACAAACAGAGGCTAGGGATACCATTCCTATCCATCCTGGCTAATAAGTATTGATGGACCTAACATCCAGGAATGCATCTAGTTCCTTTTTGAACCCTGTTAAAGTCTTCACAACATCGTCTGGCAAGGAGTTCCACAGGTTGGAAGTTTTTCTTCATGCAGTGCTCAGTCAAACTTCCTTTTGTTTGTTTTAAACCTGTTACCTATTAATTTCATTTGATGACCCCCTAGGTCTTAAATGCAAAGCACATGAAGTGAGGTGTGTGCTGATTGAACACAACATTGACTGTGAGAGCTTTGCACTTAGTCTGCATCCAATGAAAGTACTGCTGCATTTCAATTGCCTTATCCTAGGAGATCATCCTGGTTACAATAATCTTGCAGCCCACTGAAATAGAAGGCCTCTCATGTGTCCCATTCACTAGTCTTGGTTGCTCATCGCTGCTTTTGAGAGTATCATAATATAAAAGACTAACAATTTGCAATGGTCAATTTCACTATTTTCCCCTTTTTTTTTCCTTACACAACATCGAGTGGAGGAAAATATTTATTAAAAATCAGAAAAAAATGTGAGTGCAAAAGCACACAAACTGTTGAGGGGGATATAGAGAAACGTTAGGACCTTAAACTAGGTTCTCACATTTTCTTTTCGTAGTTGATTCTTGTATCCTTGTAATCTCTTCATCCGTTAGTTTTTCAATCTGTAAAAAGGGAATAATCATTACTACCAACCTTGCACAAGTGAAGTGAAGCTGAATTAATGCTTGCATATCGCTGTGAAGAGGTAAAACATTATATAAGTAAATGATTAGTGGAATTAAATAATCCTTATTTCTAACTAGTGATCTTGTTATTGGTTTCTGAGGTACACAAAGTATGGGTAAGATGAAATATTAGTCTTTGAGGATGGCTAAATTAAGGGAAGATGTCAGAAATGTCTGTCTTGCTAAAGCTCATGAATTAAACCCTGAAAGTAGCAAAATGTGTAGGCTGCCTATTTAATCATGACCTACCAGTCCCAGCGGGAAGTGCCCATCAAAACAACATAGGGCGGCTTATATGTTATATTCCGAAGCCAAAGTGCCTGTAATGGGACACAGCTGGTGATCTGAGGCTTTCCCCAATGATTAACCCAGAAGCAGCATTTGAAAGCAGGAGTGGTTTATGGAGTAAATCTTAAGGAGTTCTGCTTGAATATTTCAGCAGCTGGTGTCCTGTCATGGCTATTGCATTGTCTTGAAGTTTTCATGTCTGTAATTCTTTCTTCTAAAGAACTTCTGGCCCGCTCTTCTTAACCTAGAGCAGGGTGGCTCTCCTTGAATCAGAAACTTGTTTCAGCCCAGACTGCCTTCCACTTCCCTGAATTTCCATAGCCCAGGTCACATTGCAGAATCTCCTCGAGCAAGGAGGGTTTCTGTACCTCTCACGATTCTAGGTGCATGCTGTTGTACACTGGGGCTATGTCTACACTGCAGGCTTCTTGCTCAAGAACTTTTTGCGCAAGAGTTCTTGCGTAAAAGTTCTTGCACAAGAGTGTATGCACACTGCCATGTCTTTTTGTGCAAGAGATGTGCTTTTGCGCAAGAGCATCCATGGCAGTATGGATGCGCTCTTGCGCAAGAAAGCTCTGATGGCCATTTTAGCCATAGGGTTTTCTTGTGCAAAAAAACCCTGTTCCTGTCACACTGCCTTTTTGCGCAAGAGCTCATGCGCAAAAAGACTTATTCCTCATGGGGAGAGGAATAACTCTTGCGCAAAAAGCCCTCTCTTCTGACAATCTACTGTAAACGTTCTTGCGCAAGAACGGGCTTGTAGTGTGGACGCTCTGCAAGCTTTTGCGCAAGAATGGTCGTTCTTGCGCAAGAAGCCTACAGTGTAGACATAGCCTAAAGGTGGAACATCCCAAATCCAGGACTCTCTGGTCCAGCAACACCCATGGTCCGGCACGGGACCACCAGAGGCTGGAGAGCCCCCCACCCTGGTCAGGGAACCTGGCATTAGCAGTGCCAGGCAGCGGCCAGGAGACTCCCACCCCTGTTGGGGAACCTGCTGTGGCAGCGGGGCCAGGTTGGCCTGCGACCCCGGCCAAGGAATCACCAGGAGCAGCAGGGCTGGAAGCAGGGACAACCCCAGCCAGGGAACACCAGGGAATCCCTGGCAGTGGGGCCAGTGGTGGCCAGGTGGCTGAGACTGCGAAACCCCCAGTGGTGACAGTGCTGGAGAAGCTGGGCAGCCCCAACAGGCGAACCCAGGGTAACACTCTGCAGCAGTGGGGCTGGCAGTGGCCAAGTGGTCCCAGCCAGGAACCCTGGGTGAACCTGGCTTCAGCGTGTGGCCAGAGCAGGGCAGGGAGCTCCTGCTGGGCCAGCATTAGCGAGGCAATCAGCAGGGCAGGAATCCCCAGGGAGAGGAGCTTGGGAGCTGGGGAAACAGTGGGGGAGCACTGACCTCCCCTGGTCTGTCAAAGTTCCTTGTTTGGGACAGCTCAGGTCCCAGGGTGCCGAACCAGGAAGGTCCACCCTGTAGTAGAATGTAGTCTTACATTACCCCCTGAATTCAGCCTGAAGAAGCTCAGGGAGGAAACCTGGAGTAGATTCTGTGTCACATATAGTAAAAAGGAACCCGGAAATGGAAAATGCTGGTTGGGAAAACTCAGGTCTAAGCGGATCATGCTTTTGGGTGGTGAATTGTTATACGCCAGATGGCCAGGGGAAACCCTTTCACAGTCAGCAGCATTGCCCAATGATTAGAGCATTGTGATAGGACTCAGGAGATGGAGGGTTTCGTTCCTGATTTGCTCCTGAGCTGCAGTCCTTGCTCATGGGTCTGGAGCAATTCCCAGTTTTGCCATCTGAGAAAAGATAGTGTCACAGGTGTCCTTGCTCCCTTCTAGGCCAGGGGTTTTCAAACAACAGGTCACGACCCAGGGCTGGGTGGTGGAATGTCGGGAGCTGGGTCTCGTTGCTGCAGGGAGATCTGGTGACCAGTGGGGGTGCTAAGGCAGCTTCCTGCCTGTCCTGGCACCACAAATTCTATTGTGGCCTAGAAGCAGCTGGCAGCATTCCCAGGTCCTAAGTGGGTGGTGGGGGGGAAAGAAAGCGCACAGGGCTCTGCCCCCTGGCCCTGCCCTGAGCACTAGCTCCGCACTCCCATTGGCTAGAACCTACTTCTGGCTGCTTCTGGGGCACAGCATGGTCTGCAGTGCCAGGAGAGGCAGGAAGCTGCCTTAGCACCCCCACTGCACCACAGCCTGGGAGCTGCTCAGGGTAAGCCGCTCCTGTCCCAGCTGAGACACCCCCCCCCAAAAGCTGGAGTCTCCTTCTATACCCCAAAGCTCTCATCCTCAGCCCTACCCTGGAGCCCACGCTCTAGTCAAATTATGTTGGGTTGAGGATAGCAACAGTTTTCTTCAAGTGGTTCATGAGAAAAAAAGTTTGAAAACTACTGCTCTAGGAGATGGACCACATAGCTGTAAGTCAGTAGCGGACTATGGTTCTCTAACGAATAGACAGTTAACTTTTAGCTCAGGTAATAGAAAGCCATGCTCCAAGAGCCAGGGATTAAGCAATCACGCCCTTCCACTGGCAACTCATCCGGGGCATTTGGTGAAATGACAGAATTTTTCTTATTTTTTTGTTGTAACATGTTTTGGGATCCACACGTGAAAACAACTATGGGGCAGCAATGCCATTTTTATATACTCCTGGCCTCTTCATTGCCACCTGGTGACAATGTGCGGCATTTTCATAGCTATTGTGGATCAATTTGGGGCAGCAGAAAACTTCAGCGAATGAGCAGTGTTTTCCCTTCGAAAATGGGCTGAGTCACATCAGGTTTCCATTAGTCATGTCACTTTCTGTGATGTTCCATGACACACAGTGCAAAAGCAGAGAGAAAAAGACACTCAGAATGTTCCTTTTTCTCTTAATCTCCAATCACCTGCCAGGATGTGCTATCCTCTGGAGAACTGACGGAACAAGTTTCTTTAAAAACATGATAAAAAACCCCGCACAGAATGTCAAGGAGTAAAAGAAAGGGCTAGAACACTTGCTGCTAATCATAATCTTCAATGAAATCATTAAAACTTGATTATCAATGACACAGTGAAACTGCATAACATATTGCTCTTCTATACTTTGTAAGGTATGGAATTGGTAAAAATAATTTTAAGTGTTTAAAGGACAAGGCCCTGGCTGGGATGATTGAGTTGGGGTTGGTCTTGTTTTGGGCAGGGGGCTGGACTTGATGACCTCCTGAGGTCTCTTCCAGCCCTAGGATTCTATGATTCTATGGTGTTTTCAACATGGCTTGCCCTATTTTTATTTTATTTCATTATTTTATTTGTACTTGTAATGAATCTTTGATCTTTGCTTTAAAGGGATGGGTATCTATAATTGTTCCCATCCCGCTCCCCAAAGTTTTACAGAAATAATCTTTTCTATCTGAAGAGATTCTTAGGGGGGAGGGGGCAGGGCAAGGAACAAGTACATTTTATACCAGTGTAGCTACTTGCGGTTTAGCCTATAAACCTTAACTGTGGTTGACCTTTCTACACACATTAAGGTCTACACTGAACACTTATTTCGAAATAAGCTATTCCGGAATACGCTGCAGGAAAGTCTCAAAATTAGACTGAGGCAGGCTTCCCTAATGTAGATGTGCTAGAGCCCTAGGAGGCACTGGGGAGGAATAACTTAGAATGGCCCTGGCGAGGTGCTATTTCAAAATAGCATCAGTGGAGCTTCTACACACACCTTATTTTGAAATAGCTATTTTGGAATAAGCCGTCCTTTATTTTGAAATTATTTCCAAATAATAGAATGGCTGTATATACGCTCACATTGTTATTTCAAAATAATGATATCTCAAAATAGTGGGGCAGTGTAGATGCACCCTAAGGCTTGTCTAGACTACACCGCAGTTCTGAAAGAGGCGTTTTTTTCGTTACCCCCCTCCCCTTTATTTTTTGAAAAGCCGCATAAACCTCATTTTTTGAGGAAAAGCGGCTTTTGGAAAAACGGGGAGGTAGCCAAGAAAAACGCATTCCAACTACTTTCACTTTTGAAAGTGAGATCGGAAGAAGATATGCAAATTCCCACAGAATTTGCATGTCCTCTTTCAGAACTTCAGCATAGTCTAAACATAGCGAAAGGCAGAAATGACAGGGTCTTGTCTCCACTACGGTTTTTCATGGCAATAGCTAATTCAGTATAGAAAACCTGCTTTTTGCAGTGAAGACGGATCCAGAGAAACAGAGTGAAAAGGAGTTACTTAGTATGGTCTCAAAATAAATAGGTGGGAAATATGGGAACTGATTTCTGGTTTTCTTCCTTCCACTCTTATGTTTTAAGCACAAGCTGACCAGCCCTTCCAACAGGCACAGATACATGTATTGAACATTCATACGTATAAAAAGTCTGATAACTATGGGTGAAGTGTAAGAGAGAGCGGTTTGATTCAGCATCAAACTTTTGGATGAACCCAAAACCTTCTAGGGCTGCACATTGGATCTGCAAATTCTCCTTGATAACAGACGTTCATACAACAGCTTCAGTACAGCACTACTGGAGAGCATTTTGCATTTTGGAACTTGCCTGTGTGTTTTCAGAAATATGCTAAGTGTGTGACAATTAGAAATATTTTTTCAAGTGTAAACTCTGGTCTCTCTCATGTCTAAATCTGGTCCCAAATTGAGCATTCAGAAATGGAGGAATCCCAAATCGCTTTTCTCTTTTGAAAATTCAAGCCACTTCAAAAAAGAGAGAGATGACGTATGAAACTGAGTCACAAGGGCAGAATGAGAGGCAAGGTGAACTAGTGGTTAAATGGCTAGTCTGAGAATTAACACACCCATATTCAATTCTTTCGTGTACTGCAGAGCTCTTGAAGCACCTTCAGCAAATTGCTTATGATATGTCTCCACAGGAATTGGAAGGTGTAAATTACAACTTCAGGATACAAAACCATGTAAATGTGAATTGGACTTGTACACTACATCTAGATGTAACAGAAGGGGCTAGATGTCCTAAGTATGGGGACTGTACATGGGGTCACTATCGACACTTCTGCTTTCAGCACACAAGCACAATTAGAGCAAAAATGGGTACACCTTCCTGCGCAGTCTGGACAGGCCCTTAGTCTCCCTCTGTCTCTGTTCACCATCTGCAGAGTGGAGAGGGAGAGTGTATGCATTCACTGAGGATAAATGTGTGAAACATGGGGAGCTGTTAGACACATACCTCCCATTATTGAACATCATAAGGACTGCAGATCACATCGCTGATTTCCATCACTGAAGAATACTGGATTATTTTCTTTGCAATCTACATGCAAAGCAATGGAATCTCTGCAAAGGGACTGGTCTCCAGAGATGGGAATGGCAACCAAAATACTAAATCCGTACACGTTTCATTTCTTGGGCAAGATGTGGAGCTTGAATTCATCAGATCAGTTTGGAGCCACCACCACATGTGCACGGCAGGTTTCCCAGGAGTTGCTCCACTGGTGCACACAAAAGACACACAAGTATTCATAAAATAACCGTGGCATGAGCAGACAGTAAAAACCGAACTGCAATAGGCAGTTAAATGATAAAGAGCGGCTGCAGTGAGGAACTTGCTTAGGTAAGAACTTTCTGCCCAGTGCTGCTCCATTATGATTAATGTGCGCACACGTGAACTTTAAGAAAAAGATAATGAATTGATTGTGTTCCTAAACGATGCCATTTTAGACCTGTTTGGATTCCTGCCCTCCCTGGGGAGACCAGATGACCACATTGTGTTAGTTTAAACAAATGAACACTTAATAGTTGCCTCTCTGCCAGCCAAGTGGAGAAAGAGATACATTTATCAATGGAAAGGAGACAAAAATGATCATGTTGCTCACTCTGGTGGGAGGTAGGTGCTGCAAAAGAGGTTTCAGAGAAGGAGAATGGTAACAGTTATAACTGTAGCAGTTTTCCCAAGTGCTCATTAAAAGACAGAGCTAAAAGAACCTGCGACTAGGGCATTTTTCTACGTTGTTTCCTATAATATACAAGACCAGAGAGTTTAGCTTAATTACTTACCCACGTGAAGCGTATGGATGGTAACATTCTGCAACATTTTCCTATGTGGCAATGCAATACATACAGTATGCTAAAGAAGTAAAGAACCCAACTCTGTAACCCTGAATGAATTTGAATGGCATTTGGGTTGCACGTCCCAGCCTCAGACTTGCAGTGCATCAATTTTCTCATTTGTAAAACAGTAGCTTGAAGACAGGTCGTGACTTGGCCAGCCGGGGAAAGGAGCTACATGGTCCAGCAAGCACTTCAAGGTGCTATTAGGGTTATCGGTTTCAGTGGAAAAGTGGTTTTCATTTGAGTTAGTGTCCTCAGCCCAGTTCCTGCTGGACAAAGTCCCTGATGATAAAACCCTGGCACATTGAAAATTGTGTTTCAAAGTATAAGCTAGCACTTTAAATGTCTAATGGGTTTCCTGGTGCCATGTGTAGGCCCCAGCACACTGCAGACAAGTGTGCAATCAGCCTCTGGATGCAGCCAGCCTCCCACCTCCCTAGAGTAAAATGGGTTGTGTTGTGCATCTCTTTGAGGAAACAGTTAGCTTTATGTTTCTCTGTTGTGAGGGGTTCTTGTGTGCTCTCTTTCTGGAGTCTGAAAAATAAATGAGTGTTGTATTGCCAACTTCCACCAAGGATATTTATGTTCACAGAACCATAGGGTCAGAAGAGACCCCAAGGGTCATCTATCAGACCTTGTGTGTGCCCTGTAAAGATAACACAAACATCATTGTTGTTTTTTGAATGTACTCCCATGATGTTTATTTGTGGCTAACAGAACCAGCCTGGCTTTTCAGGCTGGTTAAGGTGGTTTAACAAACCAAAAATGGACTCCACATGTCTGTCAGCTCCTAGTTTTCCTGCCAAAAAACACAGCTTGCTTTTCCCCAAAGATAAAGGATCACAACACTTTGGGAAACCCTGAATCCCCAGGCTTGCAGTTCTCCTGTATTCTATTTTGTACAGGATCTGTGAAAAACTCCTCAGCACATTGACAGTTTGGATTTAACCTTCTTTGCAGCCTTCATGGTGGGTAAGGATGAGTTCACAGCCAGTTTACGCATGCTTCCATTTCCAGGACCTCCTTGCTATGACTTCACCACAGGGTCTCATTATATCTATATACAAGGTGTCACGAGCCTGACCCCCTCATGCTTTATGAAAATTGGCTTATGAGTATGAGAATGCATAACTCAGGCTATGTCTCCACTACAGAGTTTTTGCATCTGAATATGAACTCTTCCAAAGTTAAGACCAGATTTTTTGGCTCAGACTCATCTCTGGCTGCCAGAGATCTTAACCTATAACAACGAAGAACGTCTCCATGCAGTGCTGCATATTCTCTCCTGCTTCAAGTGTCTGTTTTTATAATCAACCTATTAGAAGCTGTGCCACTCCAGTTAGCAACAGCACCAAATGCTTTGCCCATTCCCTTTGAATAACTGCATTTTCCCCTCTGCAAATTATAGACATGCTCACCTATTTACATCAGAACTCAGGTGGCTGGTGAACCATGCATCTGCCAACTCCTCAGATAAAGAAGATCCACTTACTCATTGGCTCTATTGCTATCTGTGTGCTAAATTTGGATTGACTGCCCACTGTCTAGACTGAGAGCAGGGGCTCTGACGGAAAAAAAAAATTCTTTTGTGCCATATCCAAAGGGGGGAAAAAAGATGGATAATAGGTTTGTTGCACTGAGCATGCTAAGCTGATGTGACATGATGTAAGATGACCTGCCATGGCACGTCAGAAATTAAAAAGAAAATATTCTTTCAGATTGGAATTCCATGCATGATTTTTATTTCCTCAGGCTTGTAGCAGATTGAGGATTGAATTGCTCAACTGCAGTCCGTGGATAATTTAATACCTGGAACATTCCTTTGAGTGTGAATTTCAGCCACATTTGACTTGTTCAACAAGGTCCTGCGCATATTGTCTCAGGCCTTATCTATTTCACAGGACTCGTGTAAATATCGATTGATGAAATCCCAAAGAAATTGTGTTTTAGAAACATGGTGGGGTTTTTTAAATACATTGTTAAGGAAGAGATTTGTCTTTCTTTCTATCCACCCACTGCACAGGCACAGTAAGGAACTCTGAGACTACAAGCAAGGTCCCTCAGCTGATGCAGGACCTTTACCGGATGTTCCTAAAGCTGTAATATCCATGTGGGGAAGTGAAGAAATTGATGGATAGAACCAGGTGGGTACATAGAAGTCACCTACTACAGAACAGACCCAACAAAGAAAGCAATAGAATATCTCTGGCCATTACCTACACCCCCCCCAGCTAAATTCTTTACCATACATCACTGAGGATCTACAACCTACCCGAGAAGATGATCCCTCGCTCTCACAGATGTTGGGAGGCAGACCACTCCTCGCTTACAGACAGCCCCCCCCAACCCGAAACACATATTCACCACCAACCATACACCCCACAACAGAAACACCAATCCAGGAACCAATCCCTGCAACACACCCTGTTGCCAGCTCTGTCCACACATCTACTCTAATTACACCATCATCGCACCCAACCACACCAGCTATACCATCTGTGGCTCATTCACCTACATATCTGCTAATGTGATATGTGCCATTATGTGCCAGCAATGTCCCTCTGCCGTGTACATTGGACAAACTGGACTTGGATTGTCTCTATGAAACAGAATAAATGGACACAAATCAGATGCCAGGAATGCTAACATACAAAAACCCCGGGTAGAACATTTTAACCTCCCTGGACACATAGTTACAGACTTTAAAGTTGCCCTCCCCAAGAAAAAATAAAACCCTAATAGGCTGCAATGTGAAACTCCTGATCTGGAATTCACATGCAAATTTGATACCATCAGAATGGGTCTGAATAGGGACTGGAAATGGCTCTCTCTTCACAATAAGTGATCTTCCATTTTAGTTATTCTCATGTTCTTATCCACATCCACCTTGACTGAGGTAACACTCCCCTCTCTATAGCCCTACTGTCTGTTTTTTTTTCTTTCACTTCATGCCTCAGACCAAGTGTGCTGCAAAACAGGAAAGCTGATGCCATAATACAATTGTTAGTCTTTAAGGTACCGCCTGACTCCTTGTCATTTTTGCTGGAACAGACCAACACAGCTACCTCAGAAACAATGACTTCAAAGAAATGCTGTCACTTGCTGAAGATCTGTTCTCCTTTCCCCCATGGAAGTTAGAGGCAGTTTTCTAACTCATACTATGGTACAGCTGGACCAGGAAGCAGTGGGAGAGTGCTAAGTGGGAGGTATATAAACCCTATAGGCTAATTAAGGCATGATTTCCTGTAAGCCAGTCCAAGCATCTGTCGCCACTTAAGGCCCTGACAGGAACCTAATAAAAAAACCTGGCTTCAGGCAGACAGGGTGGAGTGAGGAAGGAGAGAGGATTGGAGTTTGGAGTTGCGTTGCTGAGAATTTAATGAACAGAGAACTGGAAAGAAGGGAGACCCTCTCCCAGTAGATCAGGGAGGCTCCCTTCCCCAGCATCAAGGACTGAGGTGACTTCTGTTTCTCTACCTTTGCAGCAACAGCACCTCTCCCAATCCTAGTGGGGCCAGATGGGGGACGGGACTCAGGCTTGATGGGGGCTGAGGGCCAGGACACCAGATGGGGATAGAGACCAAGGCCAGTTTGCCAGGGCCAGATGGGAACTGTGGCTGGATGTGGCAGGGGTAGGGCTGGAATTGGTGAAGGGGATATGCTAGCTTCTCACATCTCAGAAAGAAAGGGTACCTTATCTATACATTTCCTATTTTGCTCAAAATATTTCCTGATAAATCTATTTCTCATTAAATAAATTTTATGTGTGAGTCTGTGTGTGAATTGTTTTGTTATTGTTTTTTCCCTACCCCCTCTCTTTATTTTTATTTCTTTTTGTCTCACTGGAAAGGAAAAGTTAATGAACACTTTCCATGTATGTATTTATTCCATGAACTATACTCATCTTTTCTCATTTGCTGTACTGGCATCATTAATTTTTTGGTTTGTTAAAGTTAAACTAGTTGAGTAAACACCATTGGGGGGAGTGGGAGGGGGAAGAGGAGACATGAAGAAAGGGACCCATGTTGTGATTGTGATTAACTTAAAGTCACAGACAGTCAAACAAACACACAAACAAAAAAAGGATGAAAACCTTGGGAAGGACATAGAAACTGTGGATTTATAGCTGTGACTCATGCATCTGGAAATGGTGCACTCTATAAAATAGCATTACATCACTTGTGCTTTTGCAAAAATCAATGAGTGATTGATTTCTAGTTCCTTGGAATGAAGTCATACCAGAATAGCACAGCACATTTTCAGTTGTGAATCTGAAGAGACGAAAACCAGTGTAATATTTTATTTTGTACTTTTCATGTATGAAACTGCCCCAGTTTGGCAATACTTAATTTGTGTGTGTGTGTCTGAGGGGGGGAGTTGCCAGTACTCAGCATTTTTCTACCTGCAAACTACCAATCCACCAGGGGCTCCTTGCTAACACTCCACTCCTATACATTTTTAGGACTGGCCTCCTAGAAAGAAACAAGCTGGTTTTTGAATGGGAACAGTGGTTTTTCTAATGATATTTTCTTTTCTTTTTTAGCTTCCCACATGACTGCACTCACGAACCGCAACAGGCTTGCACCAATGAAATCAAACTTATTTACCTTAGTCTGGTCCCATCAGCAGAATGATGCTTTGGTAGTGGCATTTATCTAGGATGCTGTGGGTCAGTAGAATGCAATCAGCCAATGAATGAATGAATGAATGAATGAAACCAGTTTTAAATGTCCACAGATATCTTGATTTAAAGTGAATATGATATTGGTTCGTCCATATTTGGACTGAGAACAGTATTCTCTCTCAGACACTATTCTGGGAGCTATCTGACTGCTTATCTGTCAAGATCTTTAGCACCATCTGTGCAAAAGTATGCAAAGATTGAGCTAAGGGTTTTATCTTCCACGTTCAGTGTACAGAAATTTCAAAATTGGGGGTGAATCTACACCACAAGGCTTAACTCGAAGGAAGCTACGCAAACTGAGCTACTTCAATTGCATATCTTATTTTGAAATAGCTTATTTTGAAATAGGGAGCATCTACATAGCACTTATTTTGAAACAGAGCTCTCTTCTTCCGACTTCCCTTAGTCCTTGTCTACACTGCAGGCAGTTATTTCGAAATAGTGTCAAAATACTATCAAGCTGGAGGATTTTTTACTCCGACTCCTGTAACCCCCATTGTACGAGGAATAAGTTATTTCTGAATAGTGCTAGTTATTTTGAAATAGTGTTGCAGTGTAGACGTACCTGGGATGTGTGGCTGACAATATGCATAATCACTAACAAGCATATATTTGTTTCAAAACTAAAAAAAGAATTTCAGTTCTGTTGCATTCAGGGGCAGGAGGCAATCCAGATGATGATGAATATTAAATATTGCTCTTCAGCACACACGTTTCTAATGTTGATGAACTGTTTAGGTCCGTGGTCACCAACCCGTCGATCGCGATCGACAGGTCGATCGCGAGGCCTCGACCAGTCGATCACGAGGTGTTCGGGCACCCCCACCCTCCATTTTCCCCCCACCCCTGAGAAGCCCCACTACTTACCTCTAGTGTAGTGCTGGCTTCCTGTGGGGTGGATGGAAATCCTGGGTGAAGCCCGTGTCACTTCCGGGGGCTCCGGAAGTGCACTGGCTGCTCCTCACCCACAGCTCTGTCATGTGCTGGGGGAGCGGGCATCAGCCTTGGAGGAGGAGTGTGGTGGCTTCCCTGGGAGGGGTGAATTGAGCGCAGGGATTTCCCTGTGCCGCGGGAGTGGGGGTCAGCCATGGGGTTTGGCCTGGGGAGGCTCCCACGGGGGTTTGTCTGCACGGTGGGAGGGGGGTTTGGCCCTGCTGCAGGAGACGCGGCTTGGCCCCGGGGCAGGCTCCTGCGGGGGTTTGTCCCCACCGCAGGAGGGGGTTTGGCCCTGGGGCAGGTGCCTGTGGAAGTTTGGCCCCGCCACGGGAGGGGGGTTTGGCCCCGGGGCAGGTTCCCGCATGGGTTTGGCTCCGCCACAGGAGGGGGGCTTGGCCCTGGGGCAGGTTCCCGCATGGGTTTGGCTCCGCCACAGGAGGGGGGTTTGGCCCTGGGGCAGGCACCTGTGGAGGTTTGGCTGCACTGCAGGAGGCACGCGCCGGCTTCCATTGGGGGGTGGGGGGGGGAGAATCCTGGGAGGAGACGATAGCAGGGGACTCTCTGCCCCCACTCCCTGCTGTCCCCTCTCCCCAGCCCCCTGTTCCCTCTCCCCACTCCCCAGCCTCAGAAACCTGTCCCCACTGGCACCCTGTCTCCTGTCCTCCTGGTACCCTGTCCCCTCTCCCGTCCCCAGCCGCAGAAACCTGTCCCCACTGGCACCCTGTCCAAACAGGTTCCCTGCCCTTCTCAGAAATAATGACAATGCAGAAACTTTTTGTGTTTGACATAGTATTTTATTTGAAAATGAAGCCTGGCCAACAAACCCCCAAATGGGGCCAAGCCCCCATCTGGCCACAGCATCATGACACTCCTGTACTCCTCTTTCCACCAGACCCTAGATCTCAGCCTATCATACACTGGAACCCCCTGCCCTGAGCCCCTCACATACCCCAACCCAAATTCCTGAACCCTCACATCCAGAAGTCTGTGGCTTACTTAATACCCTAACCCTACATCTGACCCCAACACCGCCCGGCCTGGAACTCCCTCCACAAGCCAGCGTTCCCTTATCCACTTTCTCCTGCATCCAGATTTCCTCCCAGAGCTTGCACCTCTCACTTCTTCCCGCACCCAAATCCCTCATTCCCACCCCGGAGCCTACACATCCTGTCTCAATCCAGCGAGGGTATGTCTAGACTGCAGGAGTTTTTCAGGATTCCGGAGATACCCCCAGAAAAACTCTTCTGCATCCAGAGATGTGTTTGTTCTTCCACTTCTTTTAGTGGAAGAGCAAACATGATCTTTTGGTCACCCCTATATTCCTCTTTCCATGAGGAATAAGGGGGCTTCCAAAAGAAGGGGGTTTTCTGATATTTGGTCAAGTCTAGACAGGCCAAATGTTGGAAAAACTTCTTCCTACAGAAGAATTGGGGGGGAAAAAGCATCAGTGTAAGGGTTGGGGATAGCAAGTGATGGAGAGGAGGCGAACAGAGAGGGCAGGGCTTCAAGGAAGGGGCGGGGCTTCAAGGAAGGGGCGGGGCAGTAGATGTTGGCTTGTTCTGTCATTTAAAAACTGATCTTGGGTGTAAAAAGGTTGGAGACCACTGGTTTAGGTTGCCCTTAGAGATTTTTGAAGAGATGTAAAATGACACCAGACTGCATTTTGTCCAAATCAGTTGATTATCTGAGACACTGAGGCCACTGAGATCTTCCAGGACAAACAAAGAGATTGGGTTTCATCTAAACTTCTAAATTTTGTAATAAAAAGATGGACAAGATGCCATCGAGTTTGACAAAAACCTCATGTAAACTATCTGGATATAGTTTATGCAATAGTCTTGGTAGTGAGGATTTTAGTTGTTCAATAGAGATGAGAAATCGAAGTATCAGTTCATAACTGTTAGCCTTTACATAACTTCAGCCTGTCCTGAATTACCAACTTTTGGGTCTGTCCATCACACAGGAAAGCAAACTCATTGGGTTTGAAGACCTTTTGTTAAAGTGGATGATAAACAATTACAGTGGCCAATGTGCTGCATTGAACACTATTATAATTAAAACTTAAATATTAACTTGTATAGGGCTTGTTGGACCTGCTTTCAGGCTAGGGTATACTGTGGAGAATTACACTGGAGTGGGTCTGTCAGGCTAGGTCTACACTACAGAGTTTTTGCGCAAAAACTCTCAGAGTGTCCACACCTCAAGTGCATTTTTGTGCAAGTAAAACGAAAGAACAGAGGGTTTTTTCCGGTATAGGTATTCCTCTTTTTATGAGGAATAACTCCTTTTTGCACTAGAGCTCCTGTGCAAAAAAGTGTGTGTGGACGGGGAACAGGGGGGGTTTTGCGCAAAAAGAGGCGATCAAAAAAAGCCCAGGCGCCCTGGTGGCCATTCTGTAAATAGCAATCAGAGTTTCCTTTCAAGAGAGCATCCATGCAGTCTGGACACTCTCTTTCGCAAAAGCACATTGCTTTTTCAATGCGCTTTTGCAGTGTGGACGCTTTCTTGCGCAAGAAGCCTGTAGTGTAGACATAGCCTCAGAGTCAGCCTACAAAGAGGTGGGTGAGTTGTACTTCTCTGCCTTAAGGAGTAGCCTGCTTTGTCTATCACTGGTTTTGATTCTGTTAGGGTTCCTGAATTCTAGGCAATAAAGTAGTGTTACTCTTGCTGGAAGATGGCAGGGTATGTTAATGTTCATACAAAGAAATTATATACAAACATAGTTCTATATTCTCAGTTGAAGTAGACAGAACCATTAGGGTGCGTCTACACAGCACCTTAAACTCGAAATAAGATATGCAATTTGCACTACACAAATTGCGTATCTTATCTCGAATCTATTTCAAAATAGCTTATTTTAAAATTTGGCGCATCTACACACAGATTTTGAAAGAACACACTATTTCAAGCCATCCCATAACCCTTGTGCAATGAGGTTTACCAGGGTGGCAAAATACCAAGCTCGTTATTTCAAAAAATATTTTGAAATCGTGGGCAGTTTGTGTAGATGCGGGGTAGCTATTTCAGAATACCTCTGGTGTCCCAAAATAGCCGTGCAGTGTAGACGTACCCAAAATTTTGAAATAACTCACTATTCCGAAATTCCCCTTAATCCTCTTGGAACAAGGGTTACCAGGATGTTGGAATAAGTCACCCATTATTTCAAAATATATTCAAAATAACGGGCTGATTCAGTACATGCAGAATAGCTATTTTGGGATACTTCTGGTATCCCAAAATAATTCTGCCGTGTAGATGTACCCTTAGGGATTATGCTTCATTTGGTGACACTCTTGTTACCTGAAGAATTAAGAGGATTTAGACCTCATTTTTAGATCAAGAAATGAAGAAATTTTTTGAAGATTACTGATAATATTCAATACGTTTCATCAGTTTCTCGATCCATTCTTACATGGGGAAGATGAATGTTTTGTTAAAATTTTGTAAACTGATAAGAAAACTGTCAGAGACACAGGCTTATCTTCATTACTCCATCATTCAGACTAGGGAGGTGTGAATACTTGTGTACATTACCTGAGTTTGGACTATAGGGGTATGAATAGCAATCCACGCCACAGTGCTGCTATGTCACTCACCAATGTGTGGTCTGTGGGCACAAATCGAAAGGTGTCTAGTTCTCACTAACATTGTGCTCTTCAGAGAGGACAAGATTTGTGCAAACTTGGGATTATTCAAATTCACGTCCAACACATGTGAGTTGCAACATGACATGATTATGATGTGCACTGCGATTCACACCCCTGTAGTCCAAGCTATGGTCAGTGTACACAATCCCAAAGATTAAAATGCTCACGTACCAAAATGGAAGGTATGAATCTTCACATCAGTAAGCTCTTGTGAAAGCAGCTAAATGGATAGAAGCTGGAGAACTAATGTTAATCATAGAACTCTAGAACTGGAAGGGACCTCGAGAGGTCATCGAGTCCCATCACCTGCCCTCACAGTAGGACCCAGCACCATCTACACCATTTCTGATAGATGTCTATCTAGCCTGCTCTTAAATATCTCCAGAGATGGAGATTCCACAACCTCCATAGGCAACTTATTAATCACACAAAAACTTCCTAACTCTCAAGGAGGTTAAACACTGGAATGTGTGATTGTAAGCCTGAAATATCACTTTGGTTCAGTGCTGCTAGTTGGGGCCTCGGTGGTGGTGAGAAACCAATGTAAGGATGGAAAATTTAAGACATGCAGCATCTTACTCTCCTTCATCTCCCAATCCGATTTCAGCAAAAATATCAGCCAAATCAGAAACTGTGTCTGGAGTCTGTGGCTGAGTTAGAGTCCAACTACTTTATCTGTCATTACCTAGAACAGACACCTCCAGGATATTTATTTTGTCAACAGAACTGGCAGAATATTGGCACCTTGAAGAACAGGAGTGTCACATTCTAGGCTATATTCTGATTGCATACCAAAAACCTTAAACACCTCTTTGCTGGTCAATGTGCCTTTCACCGGGAAGAGCTCCTGGGAGTTGGTATGTCACTGGTCCCAACACAGCTATCTAGCAATCCATTTAGATACAGATATTTTCAGCCGCACCTTGAATCCAATGAGGCCATTTCTGCCCATAACCCCCCACCTATAAAATGAGTAACAAACATGGAGCCTGTGACTTCCACTACACTGAAGGCAGAGAGGAAAGGGAATGCAGAGAGGTCTTGTGGGAAAGATCTTACTCTTTCTTACTACTACCCTCTGTCTCAGTTGCCCATGAATATCAAGGGGGTTTTACCTCACACAGATTCCATTCAGCAATTATGAGGCGTTTCCAATTATAGTGATGAGGGCCATATAAGTATTTAGATAACACTGACACTATCTGTCCTATGGATAGGTTATTACTACAGGTTGGACCTCCCTGGTCCAGAACTCCAGAGACCTGTGAAGTCCTGAATCAGGGAGCTTTTGGATGAGGGGAGGTCAAGGCTCCCCTCCTAGCCATCAGCCCTGATCCTGGGCATCAGCCCCGATCCTGGGCATCAGCCCCAGCCACTGGGCTCTGCTCCCTGCCCTAGCTGGAGCTGCATTCCCTGCTGCCAGCTCTGCTGCTGCCAGCCCTGGCCGCGGCTGCAAACTCAGCTGCACCAGCTCTGCTGTTGCCAGCTCAGACCAGGGCTGTGCTCCCTGGCCGGACTGTGCTTCTGTCCCTGGCTGTCCCCTCTCCGAGCTGGGCTTTTTGTTCCAGCAACACCCATAGTTCTACTGGACCACTGATGTTGCCAGGCCAGAGAGTACCAGATTTTAGAGTTTGAATCTGTATTCCGCCCCTCCCCTCGCGTTTATGTCTTTAAATGCCTACATTGTTCATAGGTTGGGCTTCCATTGACAACAATACCATATTGCTCTGATGCCAGCTAGGGTTGCCAGGTGTCCGGTTTTCACCCAGACAGTCTGGTAATCATGTCTTCTGTCCAGTAAAAAAAAACCCACAGAAAATACCACATGAACAAGTTTTGGTCTCCCTTTTTTTTTTCCTCAACAAGCTTGATCACCCGTTGTTGTTTTCTTTTTCTCGACCATTTTTTTCCCCCGCCATGTGAAAGTATCTGGCAACCCTAATGCCAACTCATATGACCCTCTGTGCATTGTAAATTGAACGTCTGAAAATGCTAAAAGGCTGTGGGAGAGCAACTACTCTGGCCCTTACCTGCAGGCGGTGTTTAGAATTCATTAGGATGCCCTGTGTTTATGGGAAATGCCTGTTTGACCATTGCTGTACCTGCTAGTATTTTGCAAGTGTGGTCTTAGAGAAAAGATGTTTTGGCATTTGGCATCAATCAATTATTAAGAAAAAACATTGTATATATTCTGCACTGGATGAATTATGCAACCATTTTAATGTAGAGAAGAAATAAGGGTTTTCTATTCTACTGCACATCTGAACCGTGTAGGCACATTCGGAAATGTTGGTCCCAATATTTAATGCATCAGCATCTCTCATGTTTTCTTTATAAACTGCAGAGAATCAGCTTACTGAAGAGTAAGTTGCCTATTCATTTTTAAAGAAACCAAAATTAAAACAATGTGATTTGACCAGACTTTTATTCTTTTCCCCCCTCCTTTCTATTGTGGAGTCAATTGATGTGTATACAGTCAAATTTAATTTACAGACTCCAATTACTCAGGCAGAGAGGGGGAAAGCAGTTAAATTAATGCCTCTATTTCCTCTTTCCTCATTAGGCACAAACTTTTGCTTATTTTTGAGAAGCAAACTAAAATTACGCTTCATTTCAGAGATGCGGAAAAAATGTAGTGCACATATTAATTTTTACAGTGCTGTTACTGCTGCCAGCTTCCTTTTCGCAAAGGATATATTTACAGGGAAGGGGTAGACACAACAAAGGGTTAAGACAGAAATGTTGACAAATAAGGCTTGGTCCAAAGTGCAGAGGGACTTCAGTAAGCTTTGGATGAGGCCCATTGGGCATTGGGGCATTGATACAACACGGTATTGAGCAGATCCTGTATGAGGTTGAGAGCCCTCAATTACCGTGACACCACTAGTAGCTAAAGGGGCTGAAAAAACGATGTGTAAACAAAGGTACCATGTTTCATTTAAAGTTTGTGACTAGTCCCATTGCAGTCAATCAACGCTTGTCTACACTGCAGAGACCCTCCAGAGGTCAATCTTCTAGCATTCAATTTAGTGGCTCTAACACGAGGGCAGCCCTTCACTGGCATTGTATACTCCTCATTCTGTGAGCAGTAAGGGAAGCCGAGGGAGTATGTGCTCCCCTCAGTCTCCTGCAGTGTAAGAAAGTTAGTTTTTGATCAGGACTGGATGTGGAAAACAATGCAAGAGATGCTATGAAGGCGCTTCTCTGAGTGAGAAAGCGAGACATATGGAAATCTCATAACTGAGTTGCTCACAACATTTCCAGTCAATTTGCAAACCATCTCAAGAGCAGATGTAGTAGTAAAAGCGTACAAAAACAAAAATAGCGTATTTGTCCTTTGCAAATACTGTCAGGAATAATAGCATGCAATTCAGCTTACAGGGTGACATTCATTAATGGCAAATATTTGAGGTTCCATCAAAATATTTGGGAATCCCTAAAGCATAATTTCATTGCGAATGCCTATGTTTTTTCATTAAATTCTCACGGGATTGTAAGAACTTTGGGGAGGGCTATATGGATACAAATTTCAAAAGTATCTGCAACTTAGTATCTGCAACTAAGTCACGTTGACCACTGATGGGACGTGGACTCTTAGGGCACTTAGAAGTTTTTGCAAGTTGTATTGTGTGTCAATATATATGAGTGAACAGCAACAACATTAATTGGGGCATTTGGGACACTACCGTAATAATCTTAATTAATGATAGCATCTGTTGATTACCCTATTATTTCTTCTCCAGTTATTAAATGAGGGATCAGAAACAGCAACATATGTCTTAGGTGATCCATCACTAAGAATAACTCACTAAGTTGCTTTTGAGGATCTGAGTCTAATATCTGTCTTTGACGAGCTGAACCTATTAGGTGAGCAGGTAATAGACTAAAAAATCTTCATCCAAAATATTTGGCAAATGAGATCAAAAGTGCCTTTAAGCAACTGGTTCAATCATGGCTCAAACACACGTTTCAATGGTTTCTTGAGTAGAGGTATGCTTCTGAATCTGGGCCTTTTATGTAATTAGTAGTACTGTGCAGTTCATCCCGTTTTTCTCAGGTGGTTCAGATACTTCTGATGAGGTTTGAGAAAGGGTCTCAAGTTGTGGATACTCCTCCAAACCCAGATTTTAAAATGTTTTCAGTTAGTTCTTCCCATGTTTTTGCATACTATGGAGCCATCTTTCCCATCATCCAGTGAGAGTGAAGCTGTAGCCAAACTGTGAAGAAGCAAAACACCTTCCGAAGATTATCTTTCGAAAAGAGGGCCCATTCGGTGTGCCATTTGGTTGTCCATCATGCTTCATGAAACCAGCCCTCAGTTCAACACCTAATTCTATTTCTGCTACTTCTTGAATATCCATTTTGTGTGGACATGGTGAAGTATAAGAGAAATTGGATAGGGAGCCCATAATGACTTCTCTATTGGCATCCATTCTTGGTGTGTAAAGGAACCTCTGTTTTCTTCATTTTTCAATATACATAAATATTTTGCGCCCCCTCCTTTCTCCCATGTTATGTTAGTTCAAAACTTTCATCTTCCAAGGAAAGATCATTACAGAACACATCTGTGATATCCATGTGATTAATACCACAGTCTAAAAGGCGCTCTGAGACTTATGGAGTACAACTAAAATGCTTGAATACACCAATGATCTCTTCGCCTTGCTCACCTTCTTACTAAATAATTCATCAGCTTAATGATAATGACATTCAAATATCATAATTACAGCCAGCTCTTTAAAAACATCAATTTTGAGGCTGAAAATGTAATGGTTTCACCCCCCTCCTTCTTCCCACCATTAGCTATTAATGCCAAAATATGATCTTTATTCATTCCACTGACATAATATAAAACCAACGTAGATTTCCCATTTTTCATAAAATTTTCATCCGCACTATTAGTTTCACTGATAGCAGGCTGGGAAATGTTGTTAGGATACAAGATGGACGACACAGCAAAACCTCAGCATGTTAAGAAGCCATAAAATTTTGTTCGGTTCATTTACTGCTACAGTCCAGTAACCCTATAGTAACTGTGTGCTATTTTTATTGTGTATTTATTTAAAGGTTGAATATTCCCTCTGCTGGGCCCTCTAACTGAATTAAACTGGTTTTCTAATGAACTCCATTGTAGGAGATGAGGGGTGTGCATCCAACCCTTTGTTTCTCGTTGTCTCTGACTGTCTTATTGTGTATATATTAGTAGTTGGTTTGCAAGAGCTAGAATAAACAGTTGGTGTCTAAAACAAAACCTGCCTACAGGAGAAATGTAGGAGGTGAACAATGTTATGGATCACTGGACAAATCATTTTTCAGAAAATCGATGCAGTCCCAGTGCATGCACTGCTTGGAAATGTTTAGGCTACATTCTGCATTTATTAAAATGAACACCCACATTGAAGTTAGTAGATCACACCCTCTGGTCATAGGGAATCACATACACTTAGTCTTTTGTTGGGGTCCTGAGACACTATTCAAGCTAGCCCAGTAGTCTGCTGAGGGATTTTGGGTAAATCAGGGTTGTGCCTCAATCAAGCAGCCTAGGATAAGAATTTCACAGAAATTAGAAGTGATAAAAGACTTTTCATGCTATCCAGTACATCTCCCTGCTGCAGCAGGATGCCTTTGTACAGTTTTGCTAAAACTAGTCATTGATTTATGGCTTTAGTTGGAAACATAAAACCAGGGGCTTGATCCACAACTGGGTTATTTTACCCACGATTTTCTTTGAGGTTCCCTCACCGTCTCCCAACCAACCAACAGAAAGTGAAGCTCAAAGCTTCTCATAATCATGTAAAATTAAAACCAAGACAAAGACTCCTCTCTCTCTCTCTCTCTCTTTCTCAATCTGGGCACATCTAGACTGCCCGCGGCTTTTGAAAGAAGATATGCAAATTCGGCGTGAATTTGCATATCTTCTTCTCATCCTGTTTTTGGAAGAGTTTTTTTGAAAAAAAAAAGCAGTCTAGATGTGATTCTTTCAGAAAAAAAAACCCTTTTCGAAAAAATCTTGTACACTACATTGTTTTAGGAAGAAGGTTTCTTTCGAAAAAGGTTGTTTTTTTTTAAAAAACACGTCTAGACTGATTTCGAAAAATCTCTTCCGAAAACGGAATCGGAAGAAGATATGCAAATCTGTGCCACATTTGCACATCTTCTTTTGAAAGCTGTGGGCAGTCTAGATGTGCCTCCAGTGTCTTTTAGAGGAATCTGTCTATGAATCCACCTGTCTGTCTGTGAGTCTGTTTGGCCAGTCCTAGCTCTTACCGTGTACGAGAAGTTCCTGAACAAACTTGGTAGGCAGCTTCCTCTTATCCCAACTTAAAGCAAGGCCAGCGGTTGGCTGTGCCTAGAAAACGGGATGTGCCTGAAATGTGATTGTTTTCCATAACTTGGAAAGGAAGGGGGCTGATTGGAGGGACGCGATACTGCACAGTCACCACTGGGGGCAGCAACTCTGGGGGGGGGCAGCTGTACTTCAAAGTAAGCCCTGGAGGCAGCTGCACCAGGAAGGGAGTGGTCAGCTGGGGATGGGACTCACCATCTCGACAGCCACTGGACCAAATAAATGGTCCCCCCCTTCCCTTCCCTTCCAGCTCTCAGCCCCATCGCTGAACCGGGGGGAAGCCCTGCTGGCCCGTGCCTCCTCCTCCCCCTCCAGAGCACCACTGATGCTGGGCAGTGCAGCCCCGCACCTCCCAGGGTGCACAGGTGGTGCCCCAAACACCGCCACACTACACCCAGAGTAGCTGCGCTGACTGGCCTGCAAGATCTCCCTTGCTCTCCTTCCTGGACCAATCCAAGCAGCGTCACTGGGGTGGCATGGGTGATTCTCTCTCCGCCTCCCAACTGGACTCAGGGTGCCCCAGCAGGAGGTCTGTGCAGCCTTCCCCTCCCTCTCAGCCCCAGGTCAGGCCCAGGGAGCACCAGTGGAAGGCCTCTGTGCTCCCTCCTTCCTGGCTGAACCCGGGCACGTCTGGGCAAGTAACAAATATTTGTGTCCCAGAAAACTTGCAACACAGCATAAAACAAAAAGCCAAACGCCAATGCCGCTAACAAAGGGATGCACCAGAAGGTCACAGTGAGATGATTTGGAATAACATGGTAAGGAATGGCCACAGTACATTAACTATTAAGCCATTTTCATGGTTTTTTGTAGGCACCCCAGGGGAAGTGAGGTTTCAAGTCTTCTTGGCTATGTTTATCAATTTGAAGAGTTTTGCAAATTTTAGCATGAACAATTATTCCCCCAGTAAAGCTGCACTGGAAAAACCTTACTTACTGTTTATGGGGGGGGGGGGGGATGGAGAGAGGGGAACACCAATGAGGACATTTGTGGCACCCTATAGACTAATATTTATTTGGGCATAAGCTTTTGTGAAAAAAATGGTGCTTTTTACCCATGAAAGCTTATGTCTAAAAAAATATTTTAGTTGACAAGGTGCCATAGGATTCCTCATTGTCTCATCATCTCCTCAGAAGTATGCTATGTCATACCATTGTTTTACTTCCCTAATTGGTTAATGGAACTATTTAAAATAGATTAGTCTGTATCTGCAAAAACAAAGAATGGGCCACACCTGATGGATATTAGATAAGTTATTTAAATCACACCTAAATTCTATAGACTGGACTGTAGAATATTATAGAACACCACACATCAATTCTTATAGCATCAGATTCTGCTCTCATTTATGCCTCTGTAAACCCACAGTAACTCTAGTGACTTAAGTAGGGTTGCTCTGTAATTAGACTAATGTAACTGAGAAGGGAATTTGACCCATGGTAAATTATGAAATCATACCTTTTGGGAAGAATGCACAGACTGACGTTTACTTTTTCCAAGCAGTCAGTCACATGCCAGATAATGATCACATTTGAAGACAATCAGGAGAATTTTGTAAGTCAGGGGTACAAAATTCTGTTTCTACTGTTATGTGCCATCTAATTAAAGAATAATTCAAAGCTTTCAGAGATGTATCCACATTAGCCTGTTCCAGCAAAAACAACAAATCCGTAGCCCCTTAAAGGCTAACAATTCACATTGGCATCCTATTGATGTGGAACTGGCAGAAGAGAAGAATCAAGGTAAAATTTTGGCAACAATGAAGTTAAGGAGAGTTTTGCCATTCACTTCAGCAGGACCAACTGAGTAGCAAATTGTATTCAAAATAAATAGTTCAACTAACCCTGCCACCAATGAAGATGGGCCTGGGTAACTGGGAGTTCATAATGAAACTCAAAGCAAGGTGACTGTTGGGGCTGATCAGACAATATAATTTTCATTGTACAGAGAATTTTGACGTGTCACAATTTGTTTGCATTTCAAATTGGAACAAAATTCAAAATTCCTCACAGACTAGAATTTGTGGAGAAAAAAATAGAAATAGCAAAATGTTTCATTTTGAAAGTGTGCAATGATTTTATTTTGATGAGTAAAACATACAAAATGTTGTCTATAATATATAATGCTAAATATGTTATGCAATTACAATAGCTATTTTATTTTAATTAATATTTCAGTATAATATGAAAGTAAGAATGAAACAAATTACAGTGATAAAATCAAAATGAAATGGTTTTCCTTTACTGAAACAAAACATTGACATTATGGAAATGAAACCATAGTCAAAACTGATTTGCTTCACCATTTTTCTGATGAAAATGTTGTAAAAATCAACACATTCCCACGAAACATGTGGACTCTAATGAAATTGCATTTTCTGATGAAAAAGCGTTCTGTCAAAAGGTTTGACCAACTGTTTCCTCTGTTTTTGAATACCATTTGGGAAGTTTTGAATTGGACTTAATACCATGGAAGCGTGAAATACAGAAGCAAACGGAAAAAAGCAGGAGCAACAATACCACTTGATTCTGTCTGAAACTGGGCATATTAGAAGCATAATGCAGAGACTGGCCCTATACGCAAGAAAACATGTAGGCATTACAAAGACATTGCTTTCTCCTGGCAATGGAATGAATTGGTTTGACAAAAGAATACAGGATACATTTTTGAGAGCAAGAATAGAAAAGGAATGAGATGTAGCCATTTACATCAGGGTAAATGGTTCTGAATGTATCCATTCCAAAGAGCTGTGTTAAAGACTGAATGGGTCCCATGGAATGTGTTGAGGACCATTCCAAGAGATAGGAAACGTGCATTAAAAAGAGAAAAAGAATGTGTGCGAATTAATCAGTCTTTTGAGCAATGGCTGCTTTCAACCTCCTCTGCATTGGTGGGGGAACATTTAAGAATCAATATGTACAGTAAACAATCACTTTTGATAGTGAAATGTCAGAGATGCTTCCTTGAATGGCTAATTTCAAGAAATAAACTAACCAAATGATGAAAACAAGAAAAAGAAAGTCAAAAGAAGTAAGTCAGAAAGGCTGAATGACTCTGGCTGAAGCTGGTAAGTCTAAGGGAGAATTTGTTCATTTGAGCAACAACTCTTAGTACTCAGGTACTCTGCACAATTACCACAAATAATTTATTGTTTTCCATGGGTTTCATATTCTTACCTGTGTACAAATGGGCCCTGGTCCTTGGTTAGAGTTCAGAGATAGTATCATCACAAGATGGTGAAAATGGTGTTCACAGTCGTCGATGCCCTAAATGCTACCTGGTCTGGGACGGGGAGTAATTTCCCTGCTTTTGGTATTTTCACCTTCTCATCAGTTGTTGGGAATGGGCCACATCCACCCTGACTGAATTGACCTCGTCAGATACTTGCAAAGCTGGGTGCGTTATATGACTATGAGGAGGACCAGTGCTATCTGCCAAACTGAAGTTTCCACTTCATGCACCCGATGAAGTGAGGTCCAGCCCACGAAAGCCTATGCCCAAATAAATGTGTCAGTCTTTAATGAGCCATAGAACGCCTTGTTGTTTTTTCACCACAGAAACTTGATGAATGGACTCTGAAGGCCGGGTGGAAATTTAAGACTTAAAGGTGCTGGCCATGATTTTCAAAAGCGAGCATGATTTTGGGTGCCCAATTTTTGACACCATGAAGAAGCTCCACTGTCCAAAAGCGCTGTCTTCTGAAAACCCAGCTCTTTTAAGGGGGCTCCATTTCAGCAGCTGAAAAAGTGAGGTGACCAATATTTCTAGGGCAGAGAGGGTCTCAGACTGGATGGTTGTTTTTTTCTGAGACCCTCTTCTCCATTGAGGTTTAAAATCTCAAGGGTTGTGGCCAGCCAGATGGCTGGGAAGGGCAGCAGCAGGAAGCATTCACAAGGAGACCCCTGTGGTCTGGAGAAGAGGGAAGGAGAGAAGATTGCTGTCAGTGTGGGACAGGGGCTCCAATTTCTGCTCTTTACCACACCCTAAGTGCTGGTATTTCTTACACACTCTTCCTGCTTAAGCCTTGCTGTGGTCTGGACACCTAGCTGGCTGCAACATGTGCCCCGGATAAACTCACTGAGTCACCTGTGGGGACACCCCATAGTTTGAAAGCCAATGCTCTACAATAAAATTTCCATAAGTGACCTAGGAGCCTAAGCCCCATTTTCAATAGTGATTTAGGCACTCAGGAGATTCAGTCTCATTGCAAGTCAAAAAGGATTTAGGCTTTCAAGTGTCTCAGAGCCAGCATTTTTAGAGGTATTTAATTTTAAAGGTATTTAGACAGGTATTTTTAAAGGTATTTGGTTTCAATGGGAGTTAGACACTCACAGCTGGCCCCTGTTATCTGACTCAGGCTTGGGGCCTGGGGCTAAAGGGCTGTTCAGTTGTAAAGTTATGTATGTGACTAAGTGCAATGTAGACACGGCTGTTGGGACAGATTTGTAGAGTCGATATTTGAACATTGGAGGCAAACTGAGCTCTGGGACTCTTCTACTCCCTATGGTCCTAGAGCCTCAGTTCAACCTGCCGAACAGCATCTACACTGCAACTTAAAAGCCCCTTATAGCAAGGGGGGGCAGCTCCATAGACCTGGAAGGGGCAGGGCCTTGGTCAGGCCGGACAGGGCTGGGGGTTAGTCTACCCCATCAATCCTTCTGTGTTGACCGGAGTGTGCCACCTGGGGGTCCAATGGTGATTTTACGGTTCTAGAGCTCTAGCTACCACAGTATCCATGGCAGCAACTGGGAGCCCCAGGCCTTTCTGAACCACTGGGCCCCAGCACAGTTACCCCCTTTGCCCCACCCCCATCAGGGGGCAAGGTTACCTGTACTCTCATTCAAAATTCTGACACTAAAATGGTCATTTAGTTGCCCAACAGTTGAAATAAACAATGAAATGTGGCATGTAGATGTCCCATTCCAGCCCTTCTGTGTAGGGAAACGTCCATATATTTCATACATGCTGTTAATAAATCTCTCCGAAACCGGGGGTAAATGTTTGCTCTGTTCTTACTATCAGTTTACAAAGAAGAATTTACTTAAAATCAGACTCTCCAAAATAAGAAAACCATAAAGGCATTTCTGACAAACAACAGTGTATCAAAATCCTACAAATGTGCAATGCAGCATGGGGAAAAATATAAAAGGTCAGAGGAATTCAATGAAAAAATGCAGCACACAGCCACTGAAGTAAGCCTCGCACAAATCAACATATCCAAGATCCATTCCAGGGGGAAAGAAGAGGAAGAAGACCACATTCAGAAATGAAGATTCTTTGCCCCAAGGCTGTGGCCCACGCTGCAGATCATCAGCCCCTACTCCCTGCTGACTCAAAAGGAAGAATTTCAAACAAGGGAGGCTGAAGAACAAAAGATGGGAATCTCAAAGGAACTAATGAAAGAAAAGAAAACCCAGGCTCCACCTCCCAGCCTGAGCTAACTCTAGAAGTAGCAAAAATGTGCAAGCACAGTAGAGGGTTTTTTTGTTTTTGTTTTGTTTTTTCACTCAAGGTAAAAAGAATCAGAACATTCCTGGATGGAAACTTCAAACATAGAAAGATAAAAATAAAACTTCAGTAGGCAAAGAAATTCTCTTTAAAATACCCTTCTATGCATGCATGGGGCTCTCCTTTTCCTTTTTCTTCAAAAAGCATTGGCTTACCAGAGCCAGAGGTTACAGGGAGGGTGTATCTACAGTGGACACTAAGCCTGGGGTCTGACTCTGCTTTGAGATGAAGCCAGGTGTGGACCATGTCCCTCCCACACTTTACTGGTCTTAGGGGTGAGTGATGATGGGGAGGGGATGGAGAGGAGCGAACGGGAAAGAGGAGCCTCAGGTGGAAGGAGTGGGGCTTCAGGATAAGGAGAGGCATGAGGACAGGGCCACACGTCAGGTGCCCGTCTCTCCCTATTTTAAGGGAACTTCTGCTGCTTCCAGAACAACCCCTGCTTCCTTCCACACACCAATCAGTGAGAGTCAGGCCAGCAAAGCATGCAGGCTTGGGTTCAGAACCCCAATCCCATGGAGACTCAGGCTGGGTCTACACTGTGATGTTACATCATCATAGCCATGATTTAAGATACTTTAACTCCAGCTCTGTAATTAACGTAGCTGGAGTTGCGTGTCTTAAGTCGACTTTCCCCTTTAGTGTAGTGACCTGGCCTCTGTTCAGTGAAAAATCCAGACCCCTGAGAAACAGAGATTTTCCTGTACTGGCTACACCAAAGGTTTGGTCAAACTTCACTGTTATCCGGCACGCTCGGGATTAGGGCATTCTGGTTATCTAAAAATTCTGGTTATTTGAGGGTCCCATCAACCTAGGAAAAACCAATGGACAAATAATAGTAAAACTCAAGTTTTTAATATTGGTAGTTTTGTAGTGTGAGGCAGTTGGTCTCACATTTCTGTTTTGAGTTAAAGATGATTAGCACTTCTTAAATAAAAAATTGTTAAGCCAGTCATGGTAACCCAAGCCAGGCTTGTGCGCCTGAAGACATGACAGAAAACTTTGTTAACCAGCATTGCCCCAGCCACAATACTGTGTGCCAGATAAAGTGCTGGTTAACAGAGTGCCGGATAACAAAGGTTTCACTGCACTAGGCTGATGGAAGAATTCTTCTATCAATCTAGCTTTCAACTCCAGGGAAGGTGCAATCTCTACAGCAGTGGGAGAACCTTTCCCATTCGGTACCAACTTCTGGGAAGCCCTACAGCTGCTGTAGCATTTTGAGTGTATATAGACTTAGGGCTGCAGCTTGGAGATGAGGCTGAGCATTAGTATGCATGGGAATTGGGTGCAGGAATTGTAAGCCAGGTTTACAATGGAGTGTGGATGCTGAAGTGCAGGCTTGGAAACACTGACTCCAAACACCTGATCAGATCTTGGTTTACAGTGCAGCGCAGACATCCCTGGAATGTCTATTTGGGTGCTTGAAATGTGCCAGTTTTCTATTTCATCCAGCAAAACGTTTGGCTGTTTTTCTTGCTATGCTCTTTTGGATCAAGGCATGTTTCAAGGCATGTTACTCACCTCCCTGGAATTTGCTGGGGGGCAAACTGCCTGGTGCCATGAGTGGGATGATGAACAGTGTTGGGAGGGAAACTGCAGGAGTTCGAGACACTGTCCGTGCTGCTCTTTTGCTCCCAGTGAATATCAACAGCATGTGTTCAGCATTTTGTGATAAACTCAGCCAGGCACTGGAAATTGCTCCCCTCTGAGAAACACACACATGTCAGTGCTGAGTTGGAAGCTGGCAGTAGTAACACCAGCAGGTCTGAGTTTTTAAAGGTGCACTTTTGTCTTTGGCATTTCAAGACCCCAAAAACCCTGTTTTTTTAATTTGATTTTGAAAAAGTGTGAATGTTACCTATGGAAATACTTGGGTCACAAAGCCATCATAAGTCATGTTCTAGGGCCATGGTTTTCCAAACAGGCATGCAAATACTATGCCTTTTAAAGTAACTAAGGAGCAGATCCCTAGCTCAGATCCAGTGACATCAACAGAGCTGACAGTTCATAGATTCTTCCATTTCAAAGGCCAGAAGGGACAAATCATTTAGTTTGGCCTCTGTGCCAGCTGGGAATCTCCTAGGAGTTCTGATATTCATCAGTGGGCTCAAGGTCCTGAACAGATACAGTCAGGTACCAAATGCCATTTTAGATGCCTACATAAATAGCCTGATTCTCAGAAGTCCTGAGCACCCAGCAACCCAATTAATTTTATTTAACACAGCACCTCAAGGCATGAATAAGAATCTGATCCCCACTATCATAATTCGAACTATAACAACAACAAACAACAATAATAATAATAATAAGTAGTAGTAGTAGTAGTAGTACTGATTGAACCTCTCTAGTTGAGCTTCTTCGGGACCTGACTAGTGCCGAACCAGAGAATTTGCCAAACCATGGGAGGTCAATATTGTCTAGCAGCATTATGAACATTTCCACTGTTAACTATTAGGGTAAATGTTGGGGTAAATTGGAGCTAAATAATAGCATAGAACACTGAGACCTGGTCTACACAATACCAGGCAGGTCAAGTTAAGGTGCTCAACCAGCAACTCCAGCTATGCATATGCTGGGATGATTTAGTTGGGGTTGGTCCTGCTTTGGGCAGGGGGCTGGACTTGATGACTCCTGAGGTCTCTTCCAGCCCTATGATTCTATGGCAGCATCCACACAGCGGGAGGCTGATGGAAGAACACAATCCTGTCAGCTTCCCTTACTCCTTGCAGAATGAGGATTACTGGCCATGAGTGGGGGCTGCCCTCAGTGTTCAATTTATGGGTCTACATTAGATCCACTAAATTGAACACTAGAAGATTGACCTCTGGAGGGTCGATCTTCTCCCTAATGGAGACATGCCCAGAGAGCCAGGACTGGTGGCTGTAAACAAACTTTATGGGATTCCGGGAAATCTGGCCACACCCATGATAAGTAGACATTAGGCTAATGAAAATCATGCCAGATCATGGGTAGTGTTGGACTAGAGAGTTCAACCGGTAGTAGTAGCAGTAGTAGTAAACAGTAACAAGGGCTGGTTGTGTCAAGTGCATTGTTTGTTGTGGATTATTCACTAACCTGTATTAGTGTTGCTATGTACTGTTACTGACTTATCATGTTTCATTCCAGAGCTGGCTGCACTTCACCAGCAGACAAAATTATTCTTATGTGTAAATGTACATTTTTATAATCAGCAAAGTCTGGAAAGCTCTGTGAGTTTCAGTTTATAGGGAAGCGCAAGGTGATTATCACTATTGTCTTGAAGTTCCCAACATTCAAAGTTCAAACATTAATTTGAAACACTTCCCTCAGCCAAACCGCAGAGAGAACAATATGCAAAACTTTAAAGGAAATGAGGGTTAACACAACCCTTGTCAATATTGTGCTTCCATTTGTCAAACAATTGAGTTTGGCAACATGATAACCCCTTCACTTTGATTTGAGAAAGATGTTGAGTGTGAAAAAAGCTTTTCTGAATTCTCTGAGGCTAGTACTTGATCAAAGAACTCCAGATAAAAGACTGAAAATTGTTTTAAATATATAAAAATAATAAAAATCCCTGTGTGTTTGCCCAATCATATTCTTGCGGAGGTTACTACCAAGTGAAAGGTAGCTTTCTGCTTTCCTCACTGTGATATGAGCTTTCTGCAGACTCCAGAGTGGTTCTCACTTGATTGTTATCTCTTTAAAAGAAGGCTGGGTATATTTTTTGTTTTGTTTTCTTCTCTCTCCCTTTCTTTTTCTGTTTAACTTTATTGACGGCAAAACCATCATAGAAAATCCTTGAGTACATGAAAGAACCTGAGATTTATTCAGTGTATTCAATGAGCAAATTATTTATGTCTAGGAAAGAAACCATAATTTTTACCCATAGAGTTCTTGCAGAAAGATAGTTTTAGGCTGCATAATATTATCTGCACCTTAACTATAGAATGCTCAAACACACTCTTGGGCATTTAACTTATTTTTACATTAACTTTTCTGACATTCTAAAAAGACTTTTTTCTTCTTGGCTCTTGGCATGGCTGCTGGCAAAAAAAAGAAAAGAAAAAAAAAAGAAATGCTTGTATAAATAGACAATAGAAGATTTATTCCACAAGTGAATTATTTAAATCTGCATAAAGAATAAAACCTATGAGATAAAACTTTTGTGACTAACACCCCAGTTGCTTTCAGAACATAACTGATGTGTAATTTCTAAACAGCTCACTATAGTTTTTGAATTTTATTGTTTATTTTTCTTGACATGATATAACAGCAGGAAAGCTGCCGGAGAGAAATCTCAATCAAAATGGGTTTAGCTGGTCAGTTTGTGCCAGATTCTCTGAGTTCCATTAAATATAAACTAGAATAACTCTATTGACTTTGGTAAATTCAGTCGAGTCACTCCACATTTAAATCAGCATAACTTGAGAGCAGAATTCTGTTGTTTGCACATAGAATCATATTAGATCTCTGTAGAGACTGGAGATTGGCCAGTATTTGAATCATGCTGTTTCAATGTTTTCTTTGGGGTAGTTCTGAAATTGGTACATGTTGCTGCTTTCTCCTAAAGCAAAATTGGAAAACAATGGACTAATAAATAGAAGAAAATAATAAGGGAGGAACTGTGGGATCCAGAATGGGATGTAGGCTTTGAGAATCACCCTCCCTATGGAAACCAAAGGCACAACACTGCCATCCACAAAGCCCCAGTTTGTCTCCCTGTGCAAAGAATGGGGATTGCCAGGCATCTCAGATTGAGATCCACAATGCCACCACACGACACAGGGAGCTGCCTAAGCTAGTCTCTGTGGGTGTGTCTAGACTACATGGCTCCATCGACAGAGCCATGTACATGAGTGTACTCGGCAAAGGGAAATGAAGTGGCGATTTAAATAGTCGCTGCTTCATTTACATCAAAATGGCCGCCGCGCTGTGCCGATCAGCTGATTGTCGGCACAGCGTGGTAGTCTAGACAGGGATCAGCCCACCCCAGATCCCTTTGTCGTCAGATCCTGTAAGCCTCGTTTCACGTTCAAGGTCAAGTTCCCCTTCTACTACTTAGAAAAGTATCTGCTGCTTCTTAGATGAAGGCTCCAGCCACACAGAATCATTTTTTTTTCTCCATGAATATGCACACACGCCACTGTGTAACTAAAATGGAGCAACTTCAACAGGAAACCCCCCCTCCCAATGCACACTGGGGGGGGAAGGGGAATTGCAGAGCTCCTCACAAGGCAGGGGGCAGCTCCACGCTCCCAGAAGGAGCAGGGCCTTCAGTGGAAGGGGCAGAGCTGGGGGCATCCAGCCCTCAGAGCCACCAGGACTGTGCTGCTCCCCTCCATCATCTCTTAGCACCATATGGAGCATGGTGCCCGGGGCTCCAGTGGCAATTTAAGGGCCTGGGACTCCAGCTTCTGCTGCTGCCCTTGCCACAGTAGGGGCGGCAGCAGCTGGGAGCCTCGGGCCCTTTTGAATCACCAGGCCCGCTCCCCCCGCCTCATTGGCAGGCCTGCTTGCTCTTTTCTACAGTTTACTAGTTAGAGCGTGCACCTTAGAGAGATAACAGATCTCCTCTAAGGAGAAGAGGGTACTTTGAGTAGGGTCTCCCACATCCAGGGTGAGTAACCCAGCTACTAGGCTAAAGTTTACAAAGGAAGGACTCTTCATTCAAGACACTTCCAATAAAGCCAGGATGGGCAAAAAGCAATGTAGGCCTCAAACACCTCTTTTATTCCAGTTCATGCATCACTAAGGGTATATCTACACTGCACGCTTATTTCGGAATACACTGTTCTGGAAGATATGTTCCAAAACAGCTTATTTCGAAATAGAGCGTCCACACTACAGGGAAGCCTCAAAATTAGTCCAAGGCAGGTTCTCCTAATGTGAATGCGCTGTCTCAATTCAGAGCCCCAGGAGGCACTGGGGAGAAATAACTTAGCTGTTTCCAAATAGCTCCTCACCAGGGCCATTCTATTTCAAAATAGCTGCAGTATGGACACTCCATTTCTGCTATTTCAGAAGAGGAGTTATTCCTCATGGAAAAAGTTTTACAGAAGTTGGAATAAGCTGCCCATGATTTCAATATTATTTTGAAATAACGGAATGGCTGTGTAGACGCTCGCATTGTTTTTTCAGAATAACGCCAGTTATTCCGAAATAACAGTGCAGTGTAGACTTACCCTAACAGAGCTCAGCTGTCCTCAGAAGCCTCCTACTCGATTGAGTTCCTGCATGAACAGGAAGCTGAACTCCTGTCTTTCCTTGTTTATCCCCTGCCTGAGTTCCAGAATGGTTTGTAAATGTTCACACTTCGATCATGAGGCAGTAGAGGGCATGCTCCTACACCAGAGGGGAAATGGGCACCTAGAGCATTGCTTGAGCACGCATGCCCAGAGGCAAAAATGTAGGCAGCCACGGCAGTAGAGCCCAAACATAAGTGTTAGGCACCTAAATACCTTCCTGGGTCCTTCATGGATACCTTTGTGGGTCCTACCTAAAATGTTTGGAGCCAGGGAGTGGAAAACAAGTGGACTCCTGGCAGAGATGTGCAGCGCTGCTAACTGGATAGACAATGGCTCAGTCAGCGGTGCTGAACAGAGCCGTCAGGAACTCTTTTTGACTGAGTGTTCAGATTAAAAACCAGACATCTAAGCTTCAGGCAGGGAAGATACCTCAGCTGCCATATGCAGAGCCTCATGTAGAGCAGCTGGGGATGGCTGGACATCACAGCTGAGTGTAGGTCTGCGGGAGACTTGTGGTAGAGCAGCAATTATGGGTCAAGCAGCCTGTGGAGAAAGGCCTCAATGAGAGACCAAAGGGCACGTCTACACAGCAGGGCCGAAGTCAAATTAAACTACTCAACTTCAGCTATGTCAGTAGCGTAGCTTAAGTCGAAAGAGCTGAATTCGGCTTTTGGCGCTGTCGACATAGCGGGAAGTTGAAGTTCCTTTGACTTCCATTACTCCTTGTGAAATGAGGGTTACCGTGAGTCGCAGTAAGAAGTCCTCCAGCTCGACATTATTTCTAAATAAAGGCTTGTAGTGTAGACATTCTGAAATAGCACTGTTGTTAGACGTACCCAAACCAAGCTGCCTTGGAAACCCCCAAGATTCTATTTGCTTGAATAGAAACCTCATGCGCTAGCCCTGATTCTCTACGAGTCTGTCCCAGAGACCCAAACAAGCACCTCCATTGCTCACTTGGAACTATATGAGTTTTAACCACAGCAGTTAGGCTATTTGCAATTCCCTTTCCAACAGAGCCACAGTGTATGAATGGAGGTCTTTCTGAAGAGGTGCACAACCCACACTGAAGGGGTGAATCAGAGCATGTGGGTTCAGCCAACTCCAACCCACTATACCTTCATTAAGTGCCAAACTAGGGGAAGTGGAGGAGTTAAAAGGGCTGAATCTGTCTCAGGTGGGTGCTGAGGGAGAAGGAGGGCAGATGGGTGATTCTCTATCAGTGAGAGTAGCCCAGCTGGAGCCAAGGAACTGAGAGGGGCTGCTGGGAGACAGACTCCATATTGCAAATCTATCTTCCTTCTGGGAGGCTAAGGCAACTGGGAAAGAAAACTGGGGGAAGGGAAACCCTAGGGTTCTCCATGCTAGTAGAGAGGCCTGCAAGGAACGGGGAGATCCTTGCTGGGTCAGGGACTGTCTTGCCTGGGGAATGGAGAAAACTCCAAACAGCAGAACTGGTTGGGTGGCAGAGAGTTCTAAGCCCCACAGTGAGCTTGGGGAAGAGGCTTAGAGGAAACAGTGCCAGTTCACAGTGAGTCTGGGAAGACTGTGAGGGGAAAACAAAGACAAGCTGAGGTAAAACAAGGCCCAGAGAGGCAGCAAGGTGTCAGGCATAGTCAGGCCTTGAATGCTTAATTAAGAGTCCTTCCCTGGCCTGGAACCAAGAGGAATAGGAGGGTCTGGATTCTCCACTGGTTCACTCAGGGACATGTTGCAGAAAATTCTGGACACCGGGGGTATGGCCTATTGTACACCCAGAAAGAGGGACAAAGGTTTAGTGAGCCCTCAGTCACTCCAAAGGCCCAGCGTGAGGTTTATGGTATATTGTTTGCCTGAGGGTGAGTCACAGGGGAAAGCAGACCAATGAAGCCATTTGCTGTGAGTGCAAGAGTCTGGCCATGGTATGCTCAGCCATGTGGGGGGGGGGGGGAGGGTGTGTGTGTCAGCTGTCATTCACGCTGACAGCCTTGCATATTTGTACATAATTCATAAATTGGGTTATTTGAAATCAAAACTATGTCCCAGTGACTTCCTCCTATTATTAATATTGTACAGAGAGCAATGACACAACACTCGAAGACTGTGAACAGGATTTATGATGTTCGCTCTGGTGCTTTCCATTTCTGGCAGTGTTCTCCCGCTAAAACAATTAGTGGTTTGGAGGGGGTGTGATTTTTTTTGTTTGTTTTCTTTTTGTTTTGTTTTGTTTTGTTTTCTACCCACATTATTCATTCCAATCACTTTTTCTTCTGGCCTAACGCAAGAAGTGAAATACATCATTATATGTTTTAAATCAACTTCCCTGAATTTCTAAAACCAGGAATTAAATTTATAGAAGAGGTTTGGATAAGTTCTTATTTTATCCAGGCCAGTTTCACCTCACCCTTATTGTACCATGAATTACCGTGCTTATAAGATAAAGGAAGCAGAAGGAAAATATATTGCCTATGTTGCTTGGTTTATGAGAATGTGTGGCCAGTTCCTTAACCTAATGGAAACGTCAGGCATGATTCTGTTTCCCTATTAAAATGTAGATAAAGCAATGTTTTGTGGCACTATTACAAACTACTGTCAAGGACTGAGATCCCCTCTTGCTGTCAAAGCAGAAGATCAATATGACATTTTTAGAAAGTAGAAGGCACACTCCTCCCTCAGTAAAATGGGTTTTGGTCTGTTTGAGCTGCTATTAAGAATATGATGTATGTTCCTTTGTGTACAGAGGAATAGCTAGTTAATAATATTTGTACTTATATCATATCTTCTATCACAGGCTTTCTAAGGCTTTGTCTACACTAGTAGGTTATTTTGAAATCAGTTAGTTATTTCAAAATAATAACTCCCAAAATATTTCAAAATAAGCTTATTCCTCTTCATAAGCTGGAGTTATTATTTCAAAATAATGGGCTCCTTATTTTGAAATAACATGCTTGGTAGTGTGTATTGCTCACCTTGCTATTTCAAAATAAGGGAAGTTATTTTGAAATACCTCCCCAGTGTAGACATGTCCTAAGCGCCTTATGGATATGTCTACACTGCATGCTTATTTTAAAATAAGCTATTCCAGAATAGTTATTCCAAAATTGCTTATTTCAAAATAGCACATCTACACTGCAGGGAAGCCTCAAAATTAGTCCGAGGCAGGCTTCCTTAATGTAGACATGGTATCTCAATTTACAGCCCCAGGAGGTACTGTGAAGGAATAACTTAGAATGGCCCTGGTGAGGGGTTACTTCAAAATAGCAGCAGTGGAGCATCTACACACACCTGATTTTGAAATAACTATTTCAGAATAGACATTATTCCTCGTAGAATGAGGTTTGCAGATTTTGAAATAAGCCATCCATTATTTCAAAATAATATTGAAATAACAGAATGGCTGTGTAGATGCGCGCATTGTTATTTTTAAATAAAGCTGGTTATCTCAAAATAACGGTGCAGTTATTAAAGTAACTAAGTGTTTGCTTTTTAATTGGTGGGGGGGGGGGGAGAAATACTGTTGGAGAGCAACTGCTAAGAAGTAATTTTTGAGTTTAGCTCAAGAAGTGAGGTTTGTGGTCAATTCTTTCTCTTATCCAGGTCCAACTCACATGCAAGTTTCGTGCCTCATACGCATGAGAATCCTGACTTCCCCAAATGGCTCTTATGGTCCAGTTGACAATAACTGTCAGGAGATATCATGGTTGGGAAAGGAAAGGCCACCTTTCAGGCCATGAAGGCCAGTCCAAAGGGAGGCTTTGAATATCTATCCCTAGCTAAACATTCAGTCTACACTATGTTCTATCCGCGGTCTATCTTCTGGGGTTTGATTTAGTGGACTATATTAGACCCACTAAATCAAACTCAGAGGGCTCCTCCATTGGCACTGGTACTCCTGTTCCTCACAAGGAGTAAGGGAAGCCCATGGGAGTGTTTGCTCCCATCGGCCTCCCGCTGTGTGGATGGCATGGAAATGCAATCTAAGATACATCAACTCCAGCTACGTAACTTACGCTGCATATCTTACTTCGACCTTCTGCAGTAGTGTAGACCAGGCTTCAGAAACTACTGTATATTAAACCCATACTCCAGGGATGTTCAATGTTAGGAAAAGTGTTGGTTTTGAACTGCGAGGCCTTTAACAACATGTGTTATGCCTCCGTGACAGACCTCTTTCTTTGCGATACAATAGAACCTCAGAGTTACAAACCGACGGTCAACCCCACATATCGAATGTATGCACTGAAGAAGCAGCAAAGACACAAATAGTCAAATACGCTACAGTACTTTGTTAAATGTAATCTACTAAAATAAAGGAATGGAACATTTTTCTTCTGCACAGTAAAGTTTTAAAGATGTCAATATTTATTTCTAAAATTTTGAAAGAACAACAATGCTTTCTTCAGAATTATGAATACTTCAGAGTCACAAACAACATCCATAATGTTGAGGTTCTATTGTACATCAGAGGATTACCATCTCAGATGCCTAAGCTTAATGCTCACTCATTTAAAGGAGGGTTGGGCTGATGGGTTGTCATCCTTGCTTTACAGTTTCATTTCACCCTCTCTCCTTGATCTTTTGAGATACTTTCCCAGCCTTGTTCTAGGGGTGGAATGATGGGTTGATGATTAAAAGATGCAGCTTATATTACAGAGAGGAAAATATTTGAGATTGGTTTAAGTATCTGTCAGTTTGGCCAATATTTGCAGGATGGATTTTGTTTGTATTTTTAATGCACCAAGACAATTTAATAGGGGGCAAATGGTAAACAAATTCAACAAATAAATGGCATAATATATTCTGAACCGAGCAGCTCTGCTCCATCCTCTCTGTGGTCAATCTGCACATCCTACAGTTCTCAATGTATCCAGGGTTGTGATTCATTTTGTTTTCCCACCCACCTCAAGCAAGAATGAAACTTGCTTATGCTTCTAGCATTAAAAGGTTCTTGAGTCACAGTGTGTATGTAGCCATTAGAATACACCCAGCTGGCACTGTAACGTGCCTACAATATACGATTGCATTTTGCTGTATGTACTTTAAAAATGATAAAACTAAATGCAAAGTCAAGCAAACCAGCGAATAGTTAGGATGAAGAACAAGTAAAGATTAAGAGCAGAGAGTTGCCTGCAGATCAACCCAAACAGTATGTGTTTGGAGAGAGCAGAAATTTCAATTTCTTATATAATGCCTATAGAATAGATAATGAATACAACAGGGATCATTGCAGGAATATACAGTTACTTTAATTTTGTTTTCTTTTTTAGAGAAACTGATGTATCTTTCTTCAACCTCACTAGAGCAATGGGTATGTGAACTGGATGGGGAAAATGTGGCCCCTTCCACTATGCATTCAAGCAAATCTAAACCAATTTTTTTGAAGTGTTGGAAATATTTGAGTAGTACTATTATGAGTCCAGTTTTGCTGCCATTGATACATCATTTTCTAGATATAGTTATATACAGCCTTTGATAGATAGGAGGAGTGCTGGCCAGCACTTGGTGCCTAAAGATTTAAAATCAGGTAGCTAAGGGTGTGTCTATACTGCACCATTATTTCAAGATAACTAGCATTATTTCAGAATAACAATGTGAGTGTCTATATAGCCATTCTGTTAGCTATTTCAGAATAGGCATTATTCCTCATAGAATGAGGTTTACATATTTTGGAAAGAGTCGTCTGTTATTTCAAAATAATTTTGAAATAACTATTTCAAAATAAGGCGTGTGTAGACTGCTATTTCTATATAGCCCGTCACCAGGGCCATTCTAAGTAACTAGCCAATTAGCCCGTCATAAGACGGGATTTTCAGGTCTTTCCTCCACGTCGGCCTACTCTCCTGAGCCTCTGGTCTCTCTCTCTCTCTCTCTCTCTCTCTCTCTCTCTCCCCTCCCCCTACTGCCTCCCAGCTCTCCTTTCTCCTCTCAGCTCTCCTCCGCCTCCTGCCTCTCTCTCTGTCTCTCTCTTCTCCTCCCCCTCCTGCCTCTCACTCGGGGGACCGCTGAGCCCAAACGGTTGCTTGCGCCGCTTGCTCCCATGCGGCGGCCTGGCTGAGTGGCGCAGAAATCAGCTGAGCGCCACTGCGGGAGGTGAAGGGGGGGCGGGGTGGTGACGTTCACTGCCAAGGGGTGGGGCCTGGAGCCACTGTCATGCCACACGTCACCGCCCCGCCCCCCTTCACCTCCCGCAGTGGCGCTCGGCTGACTTCTGGGGGTGCTGCATGGGGAGCGTGGGGCCCAAACAGCCGCTTGCGCCGCTTGCTCCCCCGCGGTAGCCCGGCTGAGCAGCACAGAAGTCAGCCGAGTGCCATGGCAGGAGGCAACAGCATCACCCAGAGGGAACAGCCAGCATTTCAGCATTACAGAGTCACAGACATTGGGCTACTATATATATGATTCCTCCTCAGTGTCTCCTGAGGCTCCAAATTGAGATAGCACATCTACATTAGGGAAGCCTGCTTTGGACTAATGTTGAGCTTCCCTGCAGTGTAGATGTGCTATTTTGAAATAAGCTCTTTTGGAATAACTATTCTGGAATAGTTTATTTTGATATCACTGTGCAGTGTAGACATGCCCTAGGGGTGTTGTTGGAAGGGGGCCAGAAGAATCAATGGGATACAGTGTTGAAATTTAAATTGTAAATATATACCTGCTGCCATTTCTCTCTATGTGAGTTTTAAGCCAGGAGTTGGAATGAAAGAGGATGATGTAAACCCAGGCTGGACTACCATGCCTCCAAGGAATTCAGGGCATGGAAGTGGACTTGACCATGAAGGAATCATCTGTAAATAAGGAAAAATGTATATTCAGTTGCATCTAGGGTATTTGGTTGCTTGGTTAAACTTCTTTGTGTGAATCCATGCCTTCTCTCCCCCACTCACCATATTTAAGCTACAGCCCAGAGATACTATTTTTCTCTGTTTTAATCTGTTCTTTCCTCAGTTGCTCTGTAATACTTAGCAACCAAGTATACTCAATCAAGTCTATCTTTTTTTTTTTGTTAATAAAATCACCCTTTTTAAGGCAATGATTTCATTTTTGTGTCCTGGAAGATAACAGGAGGTCTGTGTGTGTGCCTGCCGAGCCTGAGAGGTCAGCTACCAGGGACAAAGTTTGTTTTCTGTGGTTTATTTGTTTGTTTGTTTGTTTGTTTGTTTGCTCTCTTGCAGCAAAAGAGATTGGGTACAGTTTGAGAGGTAGCTGCCACCATCAAGTGATGTAATCTCCCCCACAAAAAACAGGAAGAAACCTTGAAATTCTTCCCAAAGTCAGTGAATCGATGACTCTGGGGTGTTTTCGTGAGCAGAGCCTATAGAGGGAAGGTATTTAAGGTCTCTTGCGGGGCCCCTACCTTCTGCACTCAGCGTGCCAGAGTGGGGAACAGCCCTGACACAACAATGGGAAAGTGATGCTGTGTAGTATTCAGAACCCTAGTTTATGGCTATTTAATTTCTTGAATGGAAGACAGAACAATCCATTGTGAAATTCCAGGGAAATTCGGTACCTTCTCACTCACATCCTAGTCATTATGCTCTTAGTTCAATGGGACTACTCACCTGTCTGGTTAACCATGGGTGTAAGTGTTTGCAGAATCACAGGCTCCAGATTATAAAGTGGAGTTGGGGAACCTGGCTTGCCTGGATCTGGCCCATGAGGCTCAGGGTTCTTTACCCTCCCCCCGCATTTGGGAGCCCATGCTGGCACTCCAGCATCCCTCCAGCTTCTCATTTGTGTGCAGCTCTTGACTGATTTTTTTTTGGTGGGTCAGTGGCCCCCAACTGAAAAAAAGGTTCCCTACGCCTGGTATAAAGTCTTTGTGGTAGACATTCTCTTCTTCTTTCTGTACCCACAGTCATGGGTGGCTGGCAAACAAGAATTCCATTTTGTGCAGAAAAAGTAAAGGTTTTTACATTTGTTCTTATTCCACATCAGCATGCATCTGAAACCTTTCAAATGTTATTATGGACAAACCAAGTTAGACAAGAGAATGGACTTGATGACCTCTCAAGGTTCCTTCCATTTCCATGGTTCTATGACTTGCCTCAAAATGTGGGAGACCAAGGTTCAAGTCCCTGTTTCAGACCTAGTTCTTAAACTTGCTTCTTCCCACATACAGGATGGGTGCCTTAACTACTTGGCTATTTGGTGGAGGGAGAGAAGAGTATTTTTCTCTTTTCTGACCAAAATGTCCATACAAGATCCAAGAATTGTTGCTATTGAAAAACAAATAATTAAAAATAGCAAAATAAACTGTAAAGAAATGCCATCATTACTAAAATGGAGAGGCTTTGTATATGTGGGGGTTAGGGTACTGGAAAGCAGCCTTGAATATTTTTTCCTACTTTTAATATGGTTAGAGTCTTTCATGCTAGAGCATCTTACCAGTCATACAATGATCTTATTTCCTGTTTCCTTTCTGGAAACACCAAAGTAGCTCTTCTTGCGTGTCAAAAATGGAAAACAATCAGTCTGTGAACACTGATTCCAATTTGCTTAGGAGCACCTCCGTAGATCCCAGATGTCTCAAATGCAGGAAGAGAGATTTTTTTGTTTATTTCTGCCAAGTTATAGTTTACTACAGTCAGCAGAAACCAGAGAGATACAATTGCTCATAAGTAAATGACAGCTCAAAGACAGTTGGGTAGTAATTTTGTCAGTGACAAAGCTTGCCATCAAAAACTTTATGGGTACATGTTCTCCATTGGCTAAGATTTTTGGGTAGCTCAGCCAAGAAGAATATATTGACACTGCTTAAAATTTTGCAAGCTAAAAGTTTTATATTACTCTTACTTCTCTTCAGTTTTCCAAGCAGCTTCTGAAACTCTGAGGGGCAAATTCTTCCCCCTTCCCTCCAGTTCCACTCACAGTGAATAGTCCCTATGCTACGCCCACATCTTGAATACTGTGTACAGATGTGGTCTCCTCATCTCAAAAAAGATATTTTGGCCTTGGAAAGGGTTCAGAAAAGGGCAACTAAAATGATTAGGGGTTTGGAACGGGTCCCATATAAAGAGAGGTTAAAACAACTGGGACTTTCCAGTTTAGAAAAGAGGAGACTAAGGGGGGATATGATAGAGGTATATAAAATCATAAGGGGTGTGGAGAGGGCAAATAAAGAAAAGTTATTTATTAGTTCCCATAATAGAAGAACTAGAGGACACTAAATGAAGTTAATGGGTAGCAGGTTTAAAACTAATAAAAGAAAGTTCTTCTTCACACAGCGTGTAGTCAACCTGTGGAACTCCTTGCCGGAGGAGGCTGTGAAGGCTAGGACTATAACAGAGTTGAAAGAGAAGCTAGATAATTTCATGGAGGTTAGCCAGGGGATAGAAATGGTGTCCCTGGCCTCTGTTTGTCAGAGGCTGGAGAAGGATGGCAGGAGACAAATCGCTTGATCATTGTCTTCGGTCCACACTCTCTGGGGCACCTGGTGTTGGCCACTGTTGGCAGACAGGATACTGGGCTAGATGGACCTTTGGTCTGACCCAGTATGTCCGTTCTTATGTTCTTATGTCCCTCTGAAACGGATATTTGAAGAAACCTTAAGATGGGGGAAAAGGTTGTATCAGGCACTTCAAGGGCCTGAAAAAAAAAGAAGTCAATGGGAGCCTTTCCACTCATGGGACCATTAAAGAGCTCATGGCATTTTAAGTTGGCATCGTTAGTGAAAGGGAAGATGTTGCACAAAGATCCCAGGTCCCGAGACATCCATGGATGTGGGGAAAAAAATGGGATGGCACAGCGGCATTCTGTCCTTCCATGTGCTAGACTAACAGAGCCATGGTGACAGGACGGATGGCCTTCATGTGTGCTGGACCAGTCACCAGGTAGACAAGGAGCACAGCCAGGCCAATGGTTGGGTAGCTTGTTCTTAAGTCGAGCAACTACAGAGGATCAGCAGCTGTTCAATGCAAATGCCCTCCACTTTGGCAGTTCCTGTGCTGATCTGGTACTTGCTGCTCTTGCCCTGAACCCAGCCTTGTCTTAACTCTGTGCCTATCCTGAACCATGCCCTGCCTTGGCCTACCCTCTGTCCTAGATCTTGTCTCATAGCACCCTGGAATCCAGATAATCCCCAGATAGTCCTGACTCTGGGCTCTTGTATCTGGCCTCTGACGCCAACCCTTGGTTCTGATTCTGGTTCTTGGCTCACGGCACTGTCCCTCAGCTTTGGTATTCAGTTCCTCACATTGATGTGATGCTTCAGCATTGGCTTCTGGCTTTCGGATACAGCTATGACCCTGGCATTGGCTCCACTCACTAGGTTTGGCCACCCATGCCACAGTCTCATGACAAATAGAACCTTATTTACCCATTATATTATTCCTTTCAGATGAGACATAAGCCAGTCATTCAGCACTGAAGAACAGTCCCAAAATCCTACTGCCTTCCCTGATGAGAAATGGATGTAGAGTCTCATAGATCTTAGGGACTGGACCATTATGATCGTCTAGTCCAACAGTTTGAATAACATATGCTGTAGACCTTAGTGAATACTTCAACACAATAATAACCCCAATCCCTGGGTGGATCCTGAAGTCCTTCCCATGAAATAACTTTAGCTTTGGATCATTATTACCAGCTAGCGTTTTCATGAGTGAGGTCTATAGGACGGGGTTGATATAATGTCAGTGTATTAAGCTGGCCTAGATCCTTAACTAAGAACATATGAAAAAAACAACAAATGGTCTGGTAGCACTTTATAGACTAACAAAACCTGTAGGTGGTATCATGAGCTTTTGTGGGCACAGCCCACTTCTTCAGATGACCGGAGTTAACATCTGGTCATCTGAAGAAGTGGGCTGTGCCCACAAAAGCTCATGATGCCATCTACAGGTTTTGTTAGTCTGTTACAGAAAAAAAACAACAAATGGTCTGGTAGCACTTTATAGACTAACTCGGCTACCCCCTGAAGGTTAAGAACATAAGAATAGCCACTATGGATCAGACCTAAGGTCCATCTAGCCCATTGTCACGTCTTCGGATAGTGGCCAATGTTAGGTGCCCCCAGGGGATGAACAGAACACATAATCTTCAAGTGGTCCCACCCCTGTCGCCCATTCCCAGCTTCTGACAATCAGAGGCATTCCCACTCATGCTGGCTAATAGCCATTGATGAACCTATCTTCCATGACTTTACCTGGCTCTTTTTTGAACCCTGTTAAAATCCTGGCCTTCACAGCATCTTCTGACAAGGAGTTCCACAGGCTGACAGTGTATTGGAAGAAGAAGTAAACTGACTTCCACCAGCATAATTCTACACTTGCTGAATATCAAAAGTTTTAGGGTGTAGAATGCTAATTACCCCACCACTTTTAATATACTAATTCCAGGTTCTTTCTTGGTTATTTTTGTTACTGTCTTCTCTCCTCCCTTCCATTTTGCTTTCAGCATAAGAATGTTTTTAATAAATTAAAATATACCATGGATATCTCGCTAAGAGCAACTGCAGGAGGGCTCCTGGACCAGGTTTCAAAACACCTCGAGAATGCCCTTTCCTTCCCCTCTATTGTTGCATTACTTATACTGTGGCAGCTCCATACTGTTCTGCACAAATCAAAGAAACATCCTTAGCAATCAGCTGGGAAGCCTGCTTTCCTATCAATCTGTCTGGTTTCTTGCCTTGGCAAAGAGGAGAATGCAAATCATTTTGAAAGTGGAGAAGGAAAACTGAAACGGTTCAGAAATCTCCAGATGTGTGGTACCTGCCTCAGACACATCAGGCAGTTCAAGCTACTTTTCCAAACCTAGTACCCAAGCCTTCTGATAAATTGAATGTGGCCAATCTGATGAATCACAGAGAAAGAGAACCAGCTAGTTGTTTCAAACAGCCCCCAGAATTGTTCTTTCCATACTGTTTTCTGTATCTCCTTATTGTGAGCTTATCAGCCTTATTTCCTTATTGAGAGCTTATTGGTGGAATCAGAGTGAGAGAGGTAAAAAAGACATTAATTCAGATGGCAGAGGGGTTTTGAGGTGCCCATGGAGTTATATGCTTAGCTGTGGAGATTCAGGCTCAGGGTTAAACTTATTAAATTGATCCGCATATCTGGTTGAGAGAGACTCCTGCTACCCAACACAGGACTACTGATGGAGTGGTGAGAAATACTTTGCCATCTTCTGGACCACTGGCTGAGGATCATCTATTGCTTGCATCACTTGTGTATGGAAAGGCTAGCAGGTATTAGTGGATGTGAATTCTTTGTAATGCTTCTGTTGCCCTTATTCCATCTGGTTACAACTTCCCGCCCCCTCCATTTTAATCAAGCCACAGATGATCACTCCATTTAATAAGTCTAAAGTCACATGCAATAAATGCACCATTGCTTACAGGACTTATTTCCTATTATCAATATCCTGAGGCATACACACTTCCTTTCACATTGTCTATGTTGCAGCTTGTAAACGTGTCGATATAATAAAACCTAATTATGTGGCAATGGAGGGAGAACAGGCTAATTTATGGTGTAGGGGTACAGAATAAGCATTTGGATAAAAACAGCACTCAAAATAGTTTCTTAAACAAATGATCATAGGTAATAAGCTACAGTAAAGTGGAAAGTGGTTCGTTGGTTGATTAGTTAGTTAGTTAGTTTACTTAGGTGCTCATATATAGAAGCTTTCATCCAAGCAATAGAAATTGAACAAATTGTTGGGTGCAATATATTTTCTTAAATTCACGGAAAGCAGAGCTGGAAATGAACTCTAATATATCATGTTGTCCATCCTTCTTGTCATTTCACGATGGCTTCTTACAGCCTTTTCTATAGTAAAGCTGGTTGATTTTTTTTTCTGTCAAAACAGTTTTGCAACAAAAAAAGTTAATTTCTGATGGAGCCGGGTTTTTCTTTTGTAAATGGTTTCTGTGGAAAATGTCAACTTTTTTAATTGAAAATCCCAGCAGGAAAACTTTTTGAAGGCAAAAAAATAAACAGATGGAAATCTTTTCTTTTATCAAAAATACAGGCCATAGGGGCTCATAGGAGTTTAATTGGATGCCTCATGCCCATATTTTCTTCTATTTTCCTACATTTCCCATGCTGCACTCCAGTCATAGAGCTCCCATGATGACATACAGAACCTCAGCAAAAGAGAATATCATTGTGCATCATGGGAGATGTAGTCCAGCAAGGGAGCATGGCTAATTGGGACTAATGAGCAACCAAAACTACAATTCGGCAGCAAAACTACAAGGCAGTAAAGCAGTATTTCTCAAACTCTTTTTTTTATTTTTTTATTTTTTAGCTGTTGTAACTCTTCATTTCTCTTCCAACCATTTACCCCCAAAGAAGTTCCATTCCACAGTGTTCTGATATGGGTAGTTTTGCATTACTGAAGCAATGGGGCTTCCATTATGTCCTTTGGGAGAATATTTCAGTCCAATAGATCTTCCCATTACTAGGAAATGTCCCCTCATGTCCCTGCCTATGAATTCCTTTTTTTAATTTCTCCCCATTAATCATGGGTGAGTCCCTCTATACAGCCTTAAATAAAGCCTCTACACTTTGGGTGTTTACTCACTTCAAAGGTTCACAAATGATAATCATACCCTTCATTGTCATTTGGTCAATACATATTTAGTTTTCAAGCTGCACAGATGAAACTCTTGGGGATAAAAGGCTGATTATATGCAGGTTACCTTCTATTTGTTCTTTTTAGTGTGAACAGAGCTATAGGAATAAATGCCAGATTTGATCAAAGGTATCTAGTTGGTCATTCCATCCAAAGGCTATTCATTCATATTTTACTATTTCCAGCAGAGTGCTGCTCCTGTGATCAATGGTAGGTGTTAGTTGGTTTTTTTTTTTTCCCCAGACACAGTTGCTTGGAGGGAGTGTTTGTGTTTAAAAGCTGTCAGTGAGAAGTCTGTTAAATATTAGAATGACAATTATTATTTAAAAACCATCATTAGAGCTGCATACAGTATGTATGCCTAGAATGTAACTTTTCCTTTTCAGACTTTCAAGGTCTGTGGTTTTCTTTGAAAAACAAACAGTAGAGGAAAGGCAAAGATATACTCCAAACCACTCACAGACCATGGTCCTAACAAGTGAAAGTGAACAGGTAAAAATACTGCAAGTGCCAAATTCATCTTTACTCTTTTCCCATCTAAGGGTGCATCTACACAGTGCCCTAAACTCAAAATAAGATACACAATTTGCGCTATGCAAATTGTGTATCTTATTTCAAAATGATTTCGGAATAGGTTACTCTGAAATTTGGCGGATCTACACAGCACCAAATTTTGCACTAACATACTATTTTGAGCCATACCTTATCCCTCGTGCAATGAAATTTACCAGGATGGTGAAATAGCACGCCCATTATTTCAAAAAATATTTCAAAATAATGGGTGGCTTGTGTAGACATGGAGTAGCTATTTCAGGATACCCCCAGTATCCCAAAAGGCAGACTCTAACAGTGTAGCATCAGCAACCAGACTAGTAACTCTCCAATACACCCCACTGTAAATCATGTATGTTTATCATCTCAAACTAGAGTTAAAACAACTCATTGCACTTCTCTAAAGGTACGTCTACACAGCAATCCGTTATTTTGGAATAATGTCAAGATAGAGGACTTCTTACTCCAATTCCTGTAACTCTCATTTCAGGAGGAGTAAGGGTAGTCAAAGGAAGAGTGTTCTTCCTTCAACTTTCTGCTGTGTAGATGGCACCAAAAGCTGAATTAAGCTATTTCAACTTCAGCTATGCAATTGGACGTAGCTGAAGTTGCGTAGCTTAATTTTACATTTTTCCCTGCAGTGTAGATGTGTGCTAACAGTTCTCACCCATATATCTCACAGCTCTTTGTAAACAATCAGTAACTAAGCTTACAAAACTCCTGAAAGGTAGGTAAATATTAATATCAATTTTTCAGGGGTGTAAACCAAGATGAAACTTGTTTATTAATTATTTGTGTCCTTCTCTGATCTGAATCCCAGCCTGGTTTTTTTAAGATCAAACTGTACAGCCTTAATACTTTTATCTCTGAGACCAAACAGCTGAATTATTGTTTTTTGGTTAAGATGGTGGCAGTCCCAAAGGTACAGAAAGTGAGTGATCATTGGCCACATACATAATCTAAGTCAGTGTCAGTTTTAGGAACATAGAATCCAAGAGTTCTGGAGTAAGGATGTTGATTCAGTAGCCTAGGAACTAGGAGACCCAAAACAAATTACCATCTCCACCGTAAGCATCCAGTGTGACTTTGGGCAATTCACTTTGCCTCTCTGGGCCTTAAATTTCCATCTGCAAAACTGAGATTATTACACTTCAGTGCCTTTCAGTAGCATTGTGAGGATAATACACTCGAGACTGAGGAACCTTGAGATCTACTGATGAAACGTGTTGTAAGAGCCAGGTATTATTATGGTGCTGTAGTCCCTAAATCACACCCTATATAATCAAGGAAAGTCTTTTTTCTGAATCTCACCTCTATCTGAAGTACACGTTTCACTGATACCCATCATACATTCCATGGATTCATCATGGGCTTCAACATATCTAAGCACTAGAAGTTTCTGTGAATCAAAGCTGTAACACACACAATTTGAATTTTTATGGGTATTAAGGATACAATCCTGCAAGGTGTTGAGAACTTGCTGAGAGTGCTGGACACACTCATTTGCCACTGAAGTTGGTATAAACTGAAGGCATGCAGCACTTTTCAGAATAGGGTCCTAAGCGTGTGAAGAAAAATGTATGTGAATCTACAGTATTATAGCTTCCAAGGCCAGGAGGGACCATTTTGATCATCTGCTGACATCCCTGTGGAACACAGGCCACAGGACTTTCTCCCACTAATTCCTGTTCGAATTAGATAGATATAGATATAGATATAGATATAGATATAGATATAGATATAGATATAGATGGGGCAAGGAATCCAATCTTGATGGAGAATCTACCATGGAAGTCTACTCTACGTGGAAGACCGATGCAGCCATGGTCAATCTTCTGGGGTTCGATTTAGTGGTTCTAGTGAAGACCTGCTAAACTGAACTCAGAGGGCTCCCCCAGTGGGGTCAGTACTCCTGCTCCTCACATGGAGTAAGGGAAGCTGATGGGAGTGTTTGCGTCTGTTGATGTCCTGCTGCGTGGACCATGATTTAAAATACATCTACTACAGCTACGTAATTGACATATCTTACGTTGACTTTCCCCTTTATTGTAGATGTGCCCTAAGAGAGGTCTATATATGTCTAGCCTAGATATTGAATATACAGAGTGCCATGTACTAGCACATAAGAATATAGTAGCATTGTTAATGAAGTAAGTTCAATGATTGTAGTCATGTTGCTATGGCTATTAGTCATATGGTTGAATGCACTAGTGGAAGATGCTCTGTTACTATGGGGATGAAGAACTATAAGAACCTGTATGAAATAGAAACCCGTTTGCAAGGCATAATTGTTCTGAGTCCATATCTTAACATGTAACCTCTTGCTACCCTCTGTTGAACAGAACGGTTCAGCATTGTTCGTGAGTATCAATGCCCCCTATGGCATGGGCTACAGGAGTCTGCCCCTTTACAGTCTAGGTTGCACATTTATGCCATTTGAAGTTAATTGATGCAGGTCAGTAGCTGCTCACCTCTAGCATAAATGGAGCCTGGTGAACACTTCCTCGGAGATGTCATTCTAGCATCACCAAGTGAAACTCAACAGGTAATAGCCTCAGCATCTGCCTGTGGGAGAATCGGAAATTACGGAAGTTCATTGCACTCCATTTATCATGTTGTGCATGTTAGCCTGCTGTTTTATAGGCACATTGCTCCGCAGTGTAACCATTTTAGTGTGCAAACCCTACACTTTTCGTTTAATTTGCAGCGGATAATGATATAAAGATAAATGAGCTGATGTTTCTCACCTACCAACAGGAATTTTCCCCGGCAGTTTACCAGCCCTCAGTCTCAATGGGGATGGACGTCTTCCTTCACTTAAAACTATATTTGCAAAGAGGGAAATGAACAAACACTACCTACAGTTTCACTTGGTGTCTATTTTATTATAGATTAAAAACTTGGTGAGGGTATTTCAGGCAAAGGTTATAAAGGCAACAAATAGATCCTTTGGACAACATGAGTGCTACAGAGACCATCCCTTGTGAACAGGAGAGAGACAGATGTACCCTTCACACTCATAGTTGTGTTTATGTAGTTAAGCTCCAAGGGAACCAGAAGGCATTAGTGCAGGACAGAAAGGATGATTTTCTGGCTATGCCACTTGACTGGGACTTTGGAAATCAGAGATCAGCTTCTGGGTCCACCTTTGTTTCCCTATGTGTTTTGGGGCATGCCTCTTATAACTCAGTATTTCACTTTCATATACATAAAAGAGGCATACAAATATATTCTCCTTCCCTTTGTTGGTTTTCAGGATGGGAACTGTCTCTTACTACGTGCATGTGTAGTGTTTGTTACAATTTGGGTCCTAGTTTCTGTTGAGACTTCTACAGTGTAGTTATAATCCAAGACTTTATCCTGCAAATTAAAATTCATTGTGCTTTATAAAGGAGCTTTTAAACTCATTCTTTTTTTCAGTTAGACATATCAAGAATATTTGCCTTTTTATTGCCTCAGTCCATATAACAATGACTGGGGCTGCGGCTCTGAAATGGAAAAGGTTGGGTAGCTTTTAGGATTTGAGGTTTGCTAGGGACAGGTGTTTACTAAATGAGTATGAAAGTAACTTGTGTTCAGGCTTGTGAGCACTTTGTGGCAGGGGATGTGTCTTCTTTCGCTGTCACACTAATTTGCCACATCTATTTACTGTATCTATCTACAAATCAACCAAACACAAATAACCCTATCCCCACATGGATTAGTCTGTAAGCCAAAAAGGAAAAAGTGTTAGAGGTTCCATTAGGGATCTTCTGGTGTTAAATCAGGGGTGGGCAATAAAACAGTGGCAGTTTACCAGGGTTAGCCCCTGGTGGGCAGCTGCTGCTATATTTACCTGCACCTCTTCAGGTATGGTCGATCGCAGCTCCCATTGGCTGGGAACAGCTATCCACAGCCAATGGGAGCTGCGATCCCCCATACCTGCATAGACGCAGGTAAATACAGCGGTATGGGGGCCCACCAGGGGCTAACCCAGGCAGACTAGACCTGACCCATGGACCATTGTCTGTCCACCCTGTGTGAAATTATTTTACATGCAAAGTGCCCAGATACTATGATGATGGGTGTTAGTACAAAGCCTAAGATGATCTCTCTATTGTGTTTGTCTATGTTTTATACTGTAAGGGTGTGTGTAGACTACAGGGTTTTTTTTTAAAGTGGCCTTTTTTCAAAAAAACTTCCCCTGCATCTAGACTACTGCCACGTTCTTTCAAAAGTAAATTGAAAGAATGCAGCAGTTTTTTCGACCACGGAAAACCTCGTTTTACGAGGAAGAATGCCTTTTTTTTAAAAGTGCTCTTTTGAAAAAAGGTGCTATGTAATGCAAACTGTGCTTTTTCGAAAGAGAGCATCCAGACTGCCTGGGTGCTCTCTTTCGAAAACGCGGCTTGCTTTTCGAAAGTACTGGTTGTAGTCCAGACACTCTTTTTCGAAAGAGGCTTTTTCGAAAGTATCTTTCGAAAAAAACCTCTTTCGAAAGAGGCTTGCAGTCTAGACGTAGCCTAAGTTAATTGGGAGGGCAGTATGGAATATCACAATAGGTGCCCATTCCTAATTGGGTATTACTGACATACAAACAGTAAAACAATGTATCATTCAATGAATTGTTTTTCATTGTTGTGTTGTCTCTCTAAAATGCTTCCAGGAAAAATAAAAAAGGCCTTGAAATGCAGTTGCAGTTTTCCATATAAAATACATAGTTCTTCCCCGATATCACCATGACATCCCCAAAATGAGTCTATTCAAACCAAAATTAGAAATGGCGGGTGCAGGGAGGGAGCAGAAAAGATTCTCTCCTTGCTTAATTTGACCATTTGAACGGAGCATGTTGTATTTCTGTTCTGGCTGTTTATGTGAGGAATTAATGAAGCTGTTTCCTCTTTCAGGGGACCGGAGGGATCTCAGAGTCACTGAGAGGTTAGCACTCGGGCTAGTGGACTGTGCAGCCAGAGAAGCTGTCAGGGCAATGCCCTGGTCTCGTGCTGTGCAGACAGACTCGGCCCGAATGCATTTCCAAAGGGACGTATGTGTTTTATGCATGCAACATCTGTTCCATTATCTCCCTTCAAACGGCTTCATAAAGCAGAGAACCTTTTCCCAATTTGTTTTCGCTGCTATTGCTGAATATCTTAATTTGGGGCTGGATGCAAAGCCCACAGAGGCTTTCCCTGCATTGCCGTGGCCTATGAATCAGACCTCTGATGCCTTAAGCAGTCTACTTTGGGTCTTACATTATTCCCTATGGATAAATGAAGTGCCTGCCCCTACACACGATGGGAGTTTATGATATTATAGATTGGAAAATGTCCCTTTGCTAATTATTCTAAGATTTGGAGTTCAGGTTTGTTGGGGTTTGTAAGAGTTAAATAAGGGGTCTGGGTACTCGTCATCATGGTGATGGGGGTACAATATGGGCAGGCACTGTCCTTATTGATTTATGGACTTGCTTTGATTCTTCCTTTCCTGTTATCTTGGGATAGATAAGAACATAGCTTGTACGAAAGCTGTAACTTTTAATGAATGCTCTATCTGTTAACAGTGCTATCTTCCTACCTCCTTATCCGTTCCCATTCTCTCTGAAGTATACACTCAGGGTCACATCTCCTTCCCCCCTTGTAAATTGCTGATTTAAGGAGTTGTATGACGTGAGAGCCGCTTACATCAACCAGAAAGCTGTAAACAGTAAACATGGTCAGGCGTGAACAATTATGTTCATCACAGGGTTATGATTATTTATTTATTTATTTGGAATATTTTTACCCCAGCTCTCTATTTAAAATATTCAAGGCGGCTTACACAATGCTTAAAACACAATAAATGCATTATGCATTATATGGATACACTGGGATTATTTGAAGTTGAATCAATCCTCAGGAATGTGTGTATTAGGACTAGAAATCATGAACAACAACTGTATTTGGCTTCCCATAAATTAGACTATAATGGCATCTAGAGACTCAGTTGACTCCCATTGGGCTGAATGCTGAACAGATACATAATGAGAGACAGCACCTGCCCTGAAAAGTTTAGTCTACATCAGCGGGAGAAACAAAGTGTTATTTTCCCCATTTTGTAGATGAGGCACAGGCATACAAACCCAGATCCTCAAAAGTATTTAGCCTCCTAACTTCCATTCCACCTATGGGAGAGCTAGGAATTGTATTCATATCTCTGGAGTTCCAGTCCAGTGCTGTAGGCACTGTGACACACCAGACCAGCTGGCTGTCACACTCTAATGGAAGGCAGGTATGAAGGGTTCTGGATACACAGTTTTCTATTCCCTGAGTAAACAAGGCTGAGCCTTGTGCAGTATAATTAGGCAGGCAATTAAGAGGGGCCAATTAAGAGCTTGCCGGAAGCAGGAGTCTAATGTGAGCACTGCAGCCCATGAAGTCTTTCTGTGCAGGGCTGGCCTTACCATGAGGCAAACTGAGGTGGCTGCCTCAGGTGCCAGACTGGGGGCGAGGCACCATGAAGACCCAGACAATTGAGACCTTTCTAAGTTTTGGCCCAAGTGAGGGAGCATGGGGGCATCATTTGAGCTCCCCGCTTCAGGTGCCAAAATGTTGTGGGCCTGCCCTGCTTCTGGGGCTTGTTTATAAGGGGCTCCAGCAGAGAGGGCAGGGGGTGTGGAAGATCTGGGACAGAGGTGAAACTGAGTGCGAGCGGAGGACTGCGAGAAAGGCAGAGTGCTGTGGAGGAGCAGGACTGACTTGTTCAGGCACCAGAGGAAAGTTGCTGGGAGGCATCATTTGGGGAAGTGGCCCAGGAAAGTAGTTGCCAGACTGGGAGTAAAAGAAACCCTGTCTGTTGCCACTGCCTTTGGGCCTGCCCAATACTCTGGATTCTGGCCTGATTCCCTCCAATCCTCCCCATGCCACTACAGAGTCTCCCCCTGAGAGGGAAGACCAGGACTACAGAGGGTTCCCACCCCCCGCCCCGGAAACTATGAACTAGCCTGTGATGAGTGTGACTCAGTAGGCTGTAATTGTGGCTGCTAGGAAAGAGAAAGAGGCTGTGTAGAGGGTCCTGGAGGGCCTCTGAGGCAAACACTATCCTCCAGGAGCGCAGAACACACAGGGCATCATGAGGGCATTGCCACGGCACATAAACCTCGTGTCAACTGTGTGAATCTCTATCCTGGCTATTACTCTTCATCGGTGTGAGACTGGCAGGAGATCATTGACCTTGTTGCTTCTAGTCCCAGCCATTAGTACCACGAGAACTTCCTTCCCTGCTAATTGAAATCCTGAAACGTAAAGGTGTGTGGCAACGAGATGGGGAGAAACGGCTCTGTGTATGACAGAGCCTTAGAAATATCAGTCAGAGTTTGGTTCTCAATATAGACAAGGTTTCAATGACTTTAAAAAACCTAGTCATCTCTATTAATTATCTGAGACATTCCCCAGTGAGCCCCTTAACATTGGTAAGTACCAATAATACTCTCTGGAGGACATTTATTCTATCTTCAGAGTAGCATGTTTTGAGCTTGTTAGTTGTCAGTTTGTCAGTTAACCTGATGAGTCCCTTGTCAATTTCCCTTGATAATGATGAGAGCAGGTTTGGTGGGGTTTTTGTTTGTTTGTTTGTTTATTTAATTTCAAATAAGACAAGAGCAGCAGCAGGGTTTCTGAGGCTACGTCTACACTGCGGGGGTTTTCTGGTAGATGATATGCAAATGAAGCACTCAGTTGCATATCTTGAAGTCTCATTTGCATATCCTCTTCCGAGCTTGTTTGTGGAAGAGGTTTTGCTGTTAAAAAGCCTCGCGTAGACAGGGCCATTAGTCGGGAAAAAACACTTTTGTGTAAGATCCCTTATTCCTAAAAAATGAGGTTTCCAGGGACTTGCGCAAATGGTTGGGTTTTTTTTTTTTGACAAATGGCCCCATCTACACGGGGTTTTTTAATGGCAAAACCTCTTCTGCAAAAAGGATCAAAAGAGGATATGTAAATGAGAGGGCAAGATATGCAAATGAGCACTTCATTTGCATATCTTCTGCCAAAAGAAACCCGCAGTGTAGACGTAGTCTAAGAGTTAGAATTGCTGAGGCATGTTTACCTTATGCCAGGTGGACTGAAGTCCTTCCTCTCAGAGAGGATATTTGAAACATACCCACTTCAACAAAAATGATTAGGGGAATGGAGCATATGTCTTATGAGGAGAGGCTGAGGGATTTGGGGCTTGTTTAGTCTGAAAAAGAGAAGAGTGAGGGGGAATTTGACAGCAACTTTGAACTACCTGAAGGGGGTTCCAAAGAGGATGGAGAGAGGCTGTTGTCAGAGGTGACAGATGAGAGATCAAGGAGCAATGGTTTCATGCTGCAGTGGGGGAGGTCTAGGTTGGATATTAAGGAAAACTGTTTCCCTAGGAGGGTGGGAAAGCACTGGAATGGGCTCCCTAGGGAGGGGGTAGAATCTCCATCCCTGGAGGTTTTTATGTTCTTGCTTAACAAAGCCCTGACTGGGATGATTTAGTTGGGGTTGGTCCTGCTTTGGATAGGGGGCTGGACTCGATGACCTCCTGAGGTCTCCTCCAGCCCGAGGATTCATGATTCAACATCTATGGGTGATAAGTGCTATTTCAGACCAAGAGTATGCCACCCCTGAATTCTGGAAGTGAAGGTCTGGAAAATGAATCAGGGAGTAAAGTCACTCCTTATTTCTCCTGCGTAGGACTGGCCACAACTGGTTCTGCCTGGAATCTTGCAAACTCTTTTCAGACTAAACTCCTGATGGTTTAGAAATTTGTTTTTGAGTAGCACAAAGAGAACTAAAAAGAAGATTACATCAAAGTGGAGTGCAGACCTGCTCACTCTGCAATCAATAGTATTAGCACTTTGCTTCTCCTCTGCCAAATATATTTGTACGTTGGGGGCATGATCCCTTCATTCAGAGAAGCTAGATCCTGTACTTCATGCTGCCTTAAGCCTTCTCACATCAACAGACTCTACATCCTTGAAGGTATTGCTTCTCCTGATATACCCTAGGAAGTTGTTATTACAGTCAAGTGTACAAGGCATTGCAAACATCCAAGGCATATGCTATAGAACAGAAATGATGGGTTGAAAGAAGTCCCCCCCCCCAAAAAAAAAAGTTTCTTGCCACTGTTAAACCCCTCAGACTGTGACTCAAACGGATAAGGAGTCAGTTGTGACAAATGAGCAGGAAACAATTCTAGCCTGTGTGCTCCCGTTGTGAACAACCAGAAACTCACCTGTGATCAAGGAGGGGTTATATTATAGGCCTGAATTCTTGTGATGGTGGCAGGGAGCCTCAAAATAAGACACTTTTCTTGTGAAGGCAGCTGCTTAAGCACAAGTGCTCTCCCAGTGGAGTGCAATAACCAGACAAATGCCTTTGCTTGGATATGTTTGGAAACATTCTGAGGATATGCCAAGAGGAAGAGAAGGATAATGGGAGAAGGATAATCTGCTATGCAAGATACAGGAATAGATAATAAGACTGTAAATGTTATAATGCTACTGTATAATCTATGATAGGCACATACTTCTAGCTCTGCTTGCTGTTCTGATCATCCCATCTCAAAGATACATTAGAACTAGGAAAGGTAGAGAATGCGGTGACAAAAATAATTAAGTGTCGGCTTTCTGATGAGGAGTGATTAAGAGTAGGATTAAGACTACTGGTTATTTTTGAAGTTACAGACTAAGATGGCTACCCCTCTGAGATTTAAGACTAGGACTGTTCATCATGGAAAAGAGATGATGAAGTGCAGGGGGATATGTTAGAGGTGTATAAAGCCATGAATGGTGTGGGAAAGTTTATAAGGAAGGGTTAGTTGCTTTTCAGAAGAAGCGGGGGTTCCCAATGAAAGTAATAGGAAAAAGTTTAAAATAAATATAAGGAAGTATTTCTTCACACAATCCATAGTCAACCTGAGGAACTAATTGCCAGGGAATGTTATGAAGACCAAAAGTGTAGCTGGGATTAAAAAAATCTGATGATTTCATGGATGATATGTCCATCAAAGGCCATTAGCCAAGGGGTCTAAGCTTTTGACTTCCAGAAGATGGGCTGGGACAACAGGGATCATTCAATAATTGTCCTAATCTATTCATTCCCTCTGAAGCACCTGCCATTGGCCACAGTCAGTAGATGGACTGGGCTAGATGGACCATTGGTCTAGATTGCTGGGCCAGATGGACCATTCTGACCAAAGACAGAATGAGGTTTGCTCCATTTGAAAGCAGAAACAACAGGTGATTTTGCTGAAACTTGGCTCTCTGCCTGTATGGCTGCAATTACATCTCAAAAGTCTGAACTGTTTTCTGCAGAACTCCAGCACAGGTGATGCCCTAAGATGACCCTGAAATGTCAGTTCAGGCTCTAACCAGGGACAGGTTAGGGATTAGGCATTTCTAGCAAAGCTTCAGGGTTTCAACATCTGCCAGGGGCTTTCTGTGTCAGATGGAGTTTGAGAATGGAGCCAGGATTTGCTGAAGAGATGAGAAGAGAAAAGGGATGGAAGCTGGGAGAAGAGAAGATATCCTGGTGTTTATTAGTGCCTGATAGAACTGTTTCAAGGGACATTTTTATTTACACTGGTTTATATGTTGGAGAAAGTGCATAAGGAAATGTTATTTACTTGGTCCCATAACATAAGGCATAGGGGTCACGAAATGAAATTAATAGGTAGCAGGTTTAAAACAAACAAAAGGATGTTTTTCTTCATGCAGCACGCAGTCAACCTGTGGAACCCCTTGTTAGAGAATGTTGTGAAGACCAGGACTTTAACACTGTTAAAAAAAAACTAGATAAATTCATGGAGGATACATCCATCAATACTATTAGCCAGGATGATAGGAATGGTGTCCCTAGCCTCTATTTGTCAGAGGCTGGAAATGGGTGACAGAGGAGGGATCCCTTCATAATTTCTTGTTCTGTTCACTGCCTCTGGGGCATCTGGTATTGGCCACTGTCAGCAGACAGGATACAGCAGTCTACCTTTGGTCTGACCCAGTATGGACATTCTTATGTTCTTACATCCGCTATGCTGTCTTGCCCTCTTCTCTTCTTGCCTGGTAATCTTTCTCCCCTTCCTGTTGTCAGAACAGCCACTCTCAGGATACAGTCCTGGGAGCACATCCAGCCTCATTATATTTTTCAACGTCACAATGGTAATTTTGTTCAACAGGACTGCAGGAAAGTGTGACATGTACCTCTACAGAGTCTGCAAGTTTGTGCTCAATTTATACAACAAGCCCCTTCTTATTGGCAGTTATGGCAAGACTTAGAGGCTGCCATAGAGATCAGTACCCCATTGTGCTTGGTGCTGTACATTGATGCAAGGGAGTGGCTCTTCCTGCATCTAAGAGTGTCTAATGTAAATAGACAAAAAAGACACCGTCTTCCCCTTTTTACTGTCCTCCCCTTTCTGCATGTCAGGAACCAAGGCACAGAGTGAGTGGGTGTCAAGTGGGCAAGAGTCATGCCTGGTTCTAACTGGCCAAGTTCATACCCCACTGAAATCAGTGGGTGCTCCCATTGACTAAAATGAGCTTTGTCTTAGAGCCTAACTCAAGTATGGCATTGGTGAAGCCAGCGATGTCACTCTGAAGTGAATGGCGTCATGCGGCACCAGATGCTCTCCTTGCTGAGACCTGTTTATATCAGTCTGTGGTATATGCAGCTAACACAGAGAACAAGCTTCTCCCCGCCTGGAAAAAGTATCCTTGAGCCACAGTGACTGCTTGCTCTTGGGCTGCAAACCTAGTTCCAAAAGTGTCCGATGGATTCTGGCTGTGGTGGCTTGCCACCAGAGAGCAGGCTGTGTGTGAATTGTTTATGGGACTGAGCATTCCTCTAAATGTCGTTGTTCTCGAGGAGGTTTTGCACTAGATTGTACATTTTTGTTAACATGGGTGAAACCTTGCCAGTCCGGCACTCTCTGGTCTGGCAACAGCTGTGGTCCGGCATGATTTTACGTAGCCAGACTTCCACTTATCGTGGGTGGGGCCAAGTTTCCCTCCATCTAGCAAAGTCCTGGCAGCTGCACCTCCTGACCCATTTCCCTGCCCCTCATGCTGCACGTGGGACCACGGCTGGGGGTGGCTGCAGAGCCCTGGGACCAGTGGCCAAGGACTCCAGGCAGCAGCAGAGGGGCTGGTAGCCAGTACATAGGGCCAGCAGCTGGGGCCCCAGGTGAGGAGCCAGCAGCTGGGACCCTGGAGTTGGTATCAGAGCCCCTGGGCAGCCTACATCCCAGGTGACAGAAGGGTCCCTGGGCACAGGACCATATTGGGCACAAAGTCTAGGAAATGGTAGCACCCCGCTGTTTCCCTTCTCTGCACTAGGGAGACTCAGTTGTGGTGTCTCGATTTCCCATGGTTCAGCAAATTCTCTGGTTCAGCACGGTTCAGGTCTCAACGGCATCAGACTAAGGAGGTTCAACCTCTATTTGGAAAAACTCTCCTATGTTTAGTGATTTGGAATTCTCCTCTTCACGCTGATGGTTTGTTGCATGTTTGCCCCAAAACCAGGCATTTGGTGCCTTCAGATGTACTATCAACCATTAAAGAGGCACCTAACACTGTTGGAGTTAACAACAATTATTTTAAGTATAAAGCTATGTGTTGAGATATGTAAAAATTAATAGGGAACAGTGGTAAAGGGTCAGTCACAGCAGGCATTGCCCTTTAAACATGTTTTCCCCTTTGTCCTGGAAGCCTTGAAAGATGGTTGCACTGAACAGTGTCTTGTTTTCTCTTCATACTTGTTCTGTAAAAATATTTTCAGGGTCAGAGTATTTTCCCCCTCCCAATAAGCTGCTGATTAAGACAGTATGTAATGCTGATTCAACTATAATCCAGTAAACAACAAATAGGTGTGGGTATAATTGTATTCATCACCTGCTTATTAATATTCATTGTATGGAAGTTAACATTACTAAATAAGGTTTTAGGGAAAGTAGTGATAGAGGTGTGAATGAACATACAAAAACAGATAAAAGGATGCCGAATTGTTGCCACTCGGAACGCTGTGTTGGGGGTCCGAGGTTAACGTGCGTGGGCAGTAAAGCAGTTCTGTTTACCCCATCCGCTCCTGAGTCGCCGGTTTCTTCTCTAACACTATGCTCATGCTTAGCTCTTATACAACACATTTAATCAGTAGATTCTGAAGTGCTTTATATAGGCGATAAATATCATTGTCCCCATTTTACGGACGGGGAAACTTGGACACAGAAAAGTCAAAGGATTCATCTAATGCCACAAAAAGGGATGGGACAGCCTGGAACAGAATTCAGGTCTTTGGCACTGTAATCTAGGCCTGCATCCCAATTAACCTCAGATAATGGCATAATTCTGATTCCACAATGTAGAAAACATTCATATATAGGTGCTTGTGTAATGCACTCCAAGATCAATACAAACACAGGGGACTGGACTAGATGACCTCTTGAGGTCTCTTCCAGGCCTACAAGTCTATGCTTCTTTTCTTTGATGTCTTGGGATTCTTTATTACTTCAGATAGCCCCAACACATCTATGATTCTGAGGAGAGGGAAAAAGAGTGAGCATACTCAGAAGTCTGTGGGAAACAGCTCAAACTACAATGTTTCCAACGCAGTGTAATACAGCTAGACAACGGGATTCAATAACCCAGTGTTTCTCAAAGTGCACTGTGGGCCTGCTATGGGTAAGCTGCTAGTGGGCCTGTACCACTTTGTTTATCTCAAGGCTCTGTAGTCACGGAGCTTTCCATAACTCCTCTTGGCTGGAAACGGTGAATCGGAGCCAATGGGAGCTTCAGCTCCATGACTACAGAGCCTTTCGGTAAACAAAGTGGCGCGGGCCCACTAGTGGCTTTCCCAAAGCATCCCACTTTGAGAAACACTGCAATAGACTAACAACACTGAACTACAGGGGTTCAGCTTTTCTGCTCCTTTATGGTATATAGCATCTAACACCGGGAATAAGAGTTAAACAGCAAACTGAAATAGATTTGTCTATAAATCACATATTCCTAGTTCTTTGAACCCTTTCCCACTTAGGCAATACACGGTATAGAAGGTTTTAAAGAATAAATGCACAGGATACACCTATAATACTGAGCAGAGAGACTCAAAGATCTGTATGGAACAGGACTTTAAGATACAATATTTGCCCCGGTACCACACAATCCCAGCCATCAATGATAGGGAGTGTTTAGAAATTACCTCATCTGGGGAATACCGTGGTAGGTCATCCCAAAACTCAAACACTGTGAAAACTTCAGTTATCAACCTAAAACAATTGCACTTCCCTTCTGCTCGTACTCTCCACTGCAGGGATCCCCAGCTTCTAAAAACTGGGAGAAGTTAAGATCCAATCTGAACTTTGAAATGGGCCTGAGCCACAATTTTCTGTCACCATTAGAGAGAGAAGGAATTGTTCTGTCTGTGTGTGACAGAGATTATTCTGACCTAAATTGAAGTGTCTGTGTGGAAAATGGATTGGCAAAGTTCCTTGGTTGTCTGACATGTACTTTGTTCTGCTCAGGATGAGATGAATGCACTGATGGGAGACAGTGGTAAGTGGAGTTTTTTGCACTCACACCTGATCAGATCTGTATACATCCCCATCACCTTAAGCCTCAATGTAAAGGGGTCTGAATGCTTGCAGTATAGGCTGAACTCTCCTCTTCCAGGTTCTAGTGGGGTCAGAAACAGAAATAGCCTTTAGTATCCCTTTGGCCTCCGGTGCTGGCCAATTCAGAACCAGGGCATTGCATGAGAATGAAAAGCGAAATCAGAGGATAGAAATTGAACTTTTGCAAAGCAGAAAAATAATAGGCAGCATGGGGAAAAGGAGGGTGTCTGAATTTAATAGTTTTTGATGAGCAAAGTTTATGTTCTTTAATTGCCTTTTGTTGACTAGGGATTTTGCTCCTTTGGTGATCAGAGAACAAAAGAGTAAAATCCCCCAAAACCCTAGTTACCTTTAGCTTCTAAATTATTCCCCATTAAAAAAAAAAAGCTGGTCAAGAAAGAATGTGATAGCTGCAAAATTCTAAGTGACAGGTCTTACACATCAGAACCCAGGCATGGAGTGCTGGATAGAAATGTGCAAGGAAAACTGATGAATACCACAGTGAGCCTTTGCAGATCGACTCCTGCATTAATAAGTAGCTAGATGGCCTCCAGGACTGGAAAGTATGTGCTCCTTAGCCTCTTCAGACCTGTTTGATTACGGTTACGTTCTCCACTAATGGCTGGAGGCTAAGGTAGAAGTTGTCATCTTAATACTTACTGGCAACTCTGTCAGTGTTAAGGGCTAGAGGATCCGGCTCAGAGCAGCTCCCATTCAGTCCTATGTTCCGATATGATCCTGCTGATCATTGATAAAGAGTCTCTTAGCTCAAGTGTGTGTGTGTGTGGTGGGGGCAGAGGCAGGAGATGAGTTTTGGAGCAGAAACTCATGCATGTCGGCCTGCTAGCTTCTGACTCATATTTTCTGACTCATATCTGAGAATATACACATGGTCAGAGACCATTCCTGAACAGTTCTGGAACCTAAAAATGCCACCTGTTCTGTCAGAAAGGAGTGTCTCTATTTTTCCTTTTACCAGAACTCAAGCTATTCAATGTATTTGACCCAACCAGACAAGAATTTCCCTGTAGTCAGGATGGGATATGTTGAATTTCGAAGACTATATGTCTCTACTGGAATGATAAAACCCCAGTCTCTCTTGAGAGTAACTGTGATGGGGTGCAGTCACAGACAACCCCTCGGGGGTGCCTCCCGGGGTTCTGACATGGCCACTGCCACTCACCTTCCCGCTCTCTGGGGCTCCTCACCACCCGGTCCTGCTGGGCCAGCTCCACTGGTCTCCCTCAGCCAAGGCCCCGTGCTGTGGTCCCTGCCCCCACCAAGAAGCAATACAGACACTGAACCACTTCAGGTCCAAGGAGAGTGCAGTTTAGGGCCCAGCCTCCTGAGAGAGCACTCCCCAGATGGGATCAAACCCTAAAGAATTAGGTAAGCCCCCTTTAGTAATGAAAGGGGGAATGTGCACACTGGCTGCCCCCCCCCCAGGTAACAATCGCTTACACTCGGTTTGATAGAAAATAAAAATGGTTTTATTAAGTTGAAGCAGTAGGATTTAAGTAGTAATAAGTGAAAGCAGGCAGAGCAAAACAGGTTACAAGTCAAAAGAAACAAAACCACTTGACACATTCTACATTGAAACCTCAGTACAAACTTAATCAAACTCACCCTAAAACCTCTTTTCCAGCTGCTAGTCTAAACCAGGGCTCTCTTCCCCACCCTGGGACCTCAGGCTCCTTCCTTCAGGTACAGCCCAGCCAAAAGACCTAGGCCTCTGCTTTCCTATTCCTTTTGTTAAGGAGTTGAGGCCACTCCCTACCAACCACTGCTCAGGCATAAGGACAAAAGGTTGTTTAACAGTGGCTCATCTAGATGTTGCAGGTAAAACCCTCCATGTCTCCCATTCACACACTGGAAACTCACAAATTATTCCCCATTCCATGTGTCTAATTTTACACACATACATGATACATACAACAGAACCAGCAGATCATGACATGAAGATCGATGGGTTACATGAAATAATTCGCTCAAACCACCTTTGAGTTATGTATATTCATGTCCATGAGTCCATTTCATAAAGTATGGGGGGAGGGGTCCATCACAGTAACATTAACAGGAGGATTCAAACCCGTTAAAGATAGGAAATGGAAATAAAGTCTCCCATCCACTGACAAACTCATTCCTCTCTGTTTAGGGGAAGACGGTATATATGCCAACGATTTTGCTGTATTGCTGTTGGTGAGGTGAGTTTAGGTTTGAAGTAGAGACCACTTTGCTTTGGTGGATTTCAATCAAGCTTTTAACATTAGTGTAACAGTCAGTCGTTCCTCAGTATACGACTTGGTTTGATGTGAGATTCTTTATCTGGGTGTTGTTGCTATGGGAGACAGTACTGCACTGCTGATCAGGGACGATGGATTTCGTTTTCATATTTTTTAAAAAATATATATTTTTATATTTCCTGTAAGTTATAGTGACAAGATGTGGGGGTTTTGGCCATTTCTGAACCTTCCTCCTCCAAGCTGTGGGGAGTGGGGGAGGAGGGTGTATGCCTTTATTGTGTGCAAAATACAAAAAGTATTCTTAATTTGTGTTAGCCAACCTGAGGTAAAAGAGCAGTGAAGACCCCAACTCGGCTTTTAACTTGGGGTTAGCATTTTGAGTTCAAACCCATATGGGTGTGTGGGGTTGAATTTTGAGCTACTAAACTGAGTTAAGACCTGAGTTGCCATGTGTTCACTGCTGTTTTCATGTGCTAGTTAACTATAAAGTCAATGCTCTTCATGCAATGCCAACACTCTGTGGGAGTAGGGCCCTGATATTATATCCTGATTCCTCATCAACCTTATAGGACTGTGTGCTGCAATGTCCACTTTGCAGGCTAGCTAGTCAAAGAAGGGGGTGTGAATGGAGGCTTAAAAAATGCTGCACTGATTATTATTCAGTACCAGCAATGCACACTGGATGCTGATCTCTTTTACAAAATGAGGCGTCTCTGCTCACTGCCATGCAGGACACAATATGTGGGGAGTGCCAGCTCCGGTGAACTTGCCCCTTCATCTGGTATGGGCAGGGAAAGTCGCTGATCACCCATTTTCACTTTTTGTCACCAGATCTCAGCAGAACCATGTGACACTTGCAACCACTGTGGCTGTGAATTAGTCTCTGTTTGTGTAAACTCTGATGGAGCTTTTGCCCTTGACTGTAAAGAATCATAGAATCCTAGGGCTGGAAGAGACCTCAGGAGGTCATCAAGTCCAGCCCCCTGCCCAAAGCAGGACCAAAGAGAGCTGAACTGGGCTCACACTCTACTCCTGAGAAGTAATTACTGCATGTGAAGTAAAATTCTCAAAAGTGATGGACGCATTTAGGAGTAGGTAGATAGAATCTATATCTATCTAACTATCTGTCTAGGATATAGATATAGATTCTATCTATCTAACTATCTAGGATATAGATATAGAATATATCTATATCAATATCTATCTATCTAGGATATAGATATAGATTATATCTATCGATCGATAGATCGATAACTATCTGCATCAGAAAATCTGGCCATAGGCCACATTTAGGACAGTGTTTCTCAACCTTTTCTTTATAAAGTACCCCTTTGAAAACTGTAGGTACTGGGGGTACTTATAATTTTTTTAGACACACATTTTTTTTTTTTACCATTGCAACATATTTGTTTAAACAACGTAATCGTAGCAGGGTGGGCGATGACATTTTTGGGTGTAAAAAGTACAAAAATAATAAAGCGCACTAAAACTTAACTGAAATTTGAAGAAAACTGAATTTTAGTTTTGTGTTGACGTACTCCCCCAGACTTCTCTCGAGGACCCCTAAGGGTACTCAGACCAGTGGTTGAGAAACACTTGTGTAGGACATTCAGTGGAAGTTAGGTGCTTAAATACCTTTGAGGGTCTGGGCCCCAAAACATTTCTATGTTTTTTGGAAAATAATGTATCTATTGTGACACAATCCAGCATGATGCTGAGTGCCTCCTCAGAAGGATCCAGGGTCCGTACCTCCCATTGCCTTTAACTGGAGGTGTGAGTGCTTGACCCACTGCAGGACCGATACCTGCGCAGAGTGGCTGCTTTTCTAAATGAAACAGTGGCCACTAATTTCACTGAGGTAGTGGTAGCAGTAGGAGAGGGGATGCGATGTATGTGTTACCTATAACGTATATGTATGTGTTACCTATAACGTATCCCCTTAGCCAAACACAACTAATTTTCTTCTCTGCTCCTCTCCATATCTACAGATCTAGCAGAAAGGGGCCTTAGAACCTCTTTTCCTCCCCTTCACGGTCCCAGTTGCTAAAGAGTGGATATACGCCTGCCTCTAAAAATGAAGAGAGGCAAACTCAATTGCACCTGCTTATATCCTCCACTAAACCCCACTTTGGTTTAAAGATAATTGTTTTAAATATGGGAAAGCAATAATATTATCCCTGTAGGACCCATATCCCTCAGTTTAATCTTAAAAAGAAATTGCTAAATCACAGGAGTGCAGAAAAGGCATCTCAGATGGCTAGATTTTATTTTTCCACTGTCTAGCAGTTTAGCAATGGCCATGATATTTCCATTAAAAATCATTTAAAAATAATAATACAAATCCATTTTCTTTGCCTGGATCTCCTAAAGTTTGACAAAGAGGAACTTTTCAGTGCTGAGTATAAACTCCTGATGTGATACATTATCTATACAGTGGAAACCCCAAGAGACCAGGGACTACAGATGGTCTGTCAATCTAGTTTAATCGAACCTAATCTACTAATTCATTTATCACCGTGGTGTCTAGCTGACATTGGGTGAATAGCACTCCAGTGCATTGGGCCAGAATGAAGTTTATGTGCTGTCTGTATCCCTTTTAAGCTTTCCAGTGTCATGAATTTTATGGTATTTCACTATGATGGTTTCAGTAGTATAGTTTTCCTTTTTAATTTCTTAATTGTGACAAAATCAGTATTTTACACGAGACAAGATGGGCGATTATGTTAAGGATAACTTTGTTTCTCAGGGGGTGTGAATTTTACACACCCTGGAGCAACATAGCTAGCTTATCCTACACCATTTTAGGTGTAGACTGGGTCTTAGAAAGTAAGTGAATATTTTTCATCCTCTTCTTTCCAAAGAATGATGGATATACCTTCCTTTAACCTCTGTGCTGACAGTGCTGAACAAAAGCAAAAGGACACATTTCATGTGTATTTTCATAAAAACATTTGCCTTGGTATCTTTTTTTCCCGTTGAAACTGAAACTTTACAAAATGCCATCTTTTCTGCTTTTAATTGTGAATGTTTCTACAAGCTCTGTGGCTGGTTTTAAAAAGTTACAATATTTTCATGGACATTTTTATAAAGAATACTGACCTATTTTTAGGAAGATATCAAATGTTGGTGAAAATTAAGTGCAGTTGTGCATATTGAATGTGTTTGGCCAGCTGCACCTAGAAGACATGATATATGAACAGTATGGATTTGATTTAATAATTCAGTGAAACTGTCTATAAACTTACAGGGCCTGGCCACGAGATGGATGAACTATCTTGAGATGGCTTTTCCAAATTTTTCCTTCTCTCTTCCCTCTCCTCCGTCCCTTATTTATTTAGAAACTGGATGTTTAATAATTCCATTCATCTGAAGAAGTGGGTTGTGCCACACACATTTTACCAAGACAATAACGTTCAGGGGATTGAATTTTCAAATAATTGGACACAAGGCCTACATTGTACAAAATGTATCGCCGTCTTGTAAAAAGAATGAACACAGAGTTTCACGGAGTATAGTATAATTACCTTGGCCTGCTACTTTGATCAACTTTATGTGGTGACTGGAGTTTAGGAATTGTATAGCTATCTTCTCCGTGGTGGACATTGTGATGGATGTGATGTTTTGTTAAGGATCTCTTCCTTTGGTTGCTTCAGGTAAAAAAACATAATGATGAAGTGTACAGTTTCATCTGCTAAGTGATGTACAGTCATATGATGTTTTTGCCTTATGATGGTCAGCGATGACATGGTGGCTCTGGGTAAGGTTTTCTTTGCTGTGAAATAAATCTTTGAGATAAAGTCAACAAGAGAAATTCTTCTAGTTCTCCACATGGGAGGTTCTGTCATAGGGCCTTGGAGAATATGAGCAATAAGGATAGTCTTGATACCTTGATGATGTGAGGGGTGTCCTGTCATGTCCATGTGATGAGCCCTGGTGTCATTATTTTTCTCAGAGGTAGTTACACTGTTAGTTTTTACAAATGAGGTCAGTATTAATAGCCAAATAGTTGTGGATACTGAGGCATAGCGAGGCAAAGCAGCCTGCCTAAGGTCACCCAGATAGCCAGTAGGAGAACTGGGAAATAGGCTTTCTGAATAGTAGACTGATGAGCTATTGAGTCGGCCACACTGACTCCCACCGAAGTACCCTTTAAGTCACTGACACTAATCACAGAGTGTGAATTAAACTCTTAAATCTTTTTTAGGAATGGATCCTTAATTTATTCATTTCAAATTTTACAGTCCCTGCCATAAATCTAGCAGTCTGAGTCACTGGAACATTTGACCAGTTACCTTACACTTTATTTTGATGGCTAGATTCTTTAACCCTCACTTTTATTTGTTTTATTACTGTTTTAATTGATGTTCAGACTGATGAGGCAGTAACTTGAGTCTATATGTTGTGAAATAGTGGGGGAGGAGAGGTTAACATTATTTTTTATATCTGAGTTTTGGAGGGCTTTTGTTTTAATGTAAAATAAATCATTTGGCAAGAAGACATTAAAAGTCACATGCTATTTCCTATAAAAAACTGTAATGTTTGGTCTAAACCCTGCATTCTTTACTCAAGCCGAACTCCCATTGAAGCAAGCCAGTGTTTTGCCCAAGTAAGCAGTACAGAATGGGAACCTTTGTACATAAATGCACCATGATCTTTTTTAAATATACTGGAGAAAAAAGTGTCCTATCTCAGAAGATGTCTGGCAAGGACTTGAAAGCATTGGGTACCTGGGTGATTGATTACCTAGGAGCTGAAAAAGGATGTTCGCCTTGTTATATGCATGCCATCCACAAGTGTGGGTATTAAAATATCTTAACATTTCAATGATAGCAAAGAATAAATAGTGAACCACAGTAATTAATAAATATTAAAGCTGTTTGACTGATCATATCTTCTGGCCTGCAGAATTTCTTATGTGCAGGTGTGTTGCATTAATGGAATCCATTAAATTCATATATTTCAACAGATAGTAATTTACAGTCTTTTATAAGATCTGTCATGAAACACAGTAGGAGATATGGGATTGTCTCAGTGCATTACATAGCAAATTGTACTCCCCTTCCCTGTGAAATGACTTGACTTTACAGACTAAATATGAATGTCAATGCATTGGACAGTCGCATTAGGTATATCTTTTGCTCCCCCATCGCCTGGGAATATGCGGAATAAACCTTTTATCACTGGCAAAGCAGAGAACAAGAGTGAGCAATATTCAAAGTGGCTGGAGGAAAAAAAATGAGTGGGAGTTCCATCCGTTTCACTTTACACATAAAAAGAGAAGGTGATAGAGTGTATAACCCTCATTTATGAATTGTAATGGCTTTCCTATGAGTTACTAACTATTCTTTTCAACTTTTATTTGTTTATTTTTTTTCTATTTCTGCCCCTCCCATACCGCCCCCCCCAGACTCTTTTATGTTTATTCCTGTGAGCCTAGAGAAACCAAGAGCAATTCTTAAAGACACTTCTCCACCAGACTTGGCAGTCCCAGTTCTCAGTTGATGACCAGGCCTCTAAGTCCTATTCGTGAATGGCAAGGAATTGCTGTAGAACCTTGGAACAGTCCCATAAACCATTATAATAATGTTTCCCATTTCTGGTGGTGAACTCGGGCGACTATTATAAAGAACTTTGAAATCATCATCATATCACTTTGTATCCATAAAACAGGACATTGATTATGATTGATTTGTCTAATGCTGTCTTTATTAAGGAGGAGCAAGCTTGTTCAAAGAAAACAATCATACACCCAGAATCTTCATTTATTTTTACAAGTAAATTTGCCATCAAACCTCGGTGGTACTAAAAAGGTTCAGCTAGTCCTCCAATAACTTGTAGCCCATAACTGAAAAGGAAATGCCAGAATATCATTAACCTTCTCTGTCTGTGACTACAATCTAGTCAACCTCAAGGATGTGGAATATGTGACACAGATCTACCAAGTGGACAGGCAGTGAGACCAGAATAAGGAAGGGTTGACTGGTAACACTTTATAATGGAAGGCCATAGCAGGCCATGTTAGTGCCTTTTGAATTCAGTGAGCATTAGCTTGGGCCCTTAGCTAGTGGTGAAAGAGTCTTTCCATTGCTGGAGACCAAAGCAGTAGAAGAGAAGAGTGTTTCTGTGGTTGGAATAAGTCTACATAGCTCTTACGTCAGAAATCTACATTTTTCAAGTGGGATGAAGGTATTGGGTGCATATAAAGGTGAATGGAGAGGCAGGCATTGGGAAAACAATGGAGGGAAAGACTAGATCCTACGGGTGGGGCAGCAAGAACATGAGTGAGAAAGGAACATTTCCCCTACCTATGTCAGTAATGCACAGAAGGAGAAAGGTGGAATGAGAAAGAGATGTCACAAACAGTACAGAATTCACAGTAAAGTAACCAGACCTATGAAGTGGCTTGAGGGAATGAGTCATAAGAAAAGATGAAAAGAAATAAATATGCATTGCCTGACTAACAGTTGATTAACCGGGGACATGAGAACTCCCTGTGAGTTCTCCCTGTTTTGAAGGATGTTCATGAATATATTTATTTAGATATGGGTAGGGTCCTTCTCGGGAGCTAGATGCCTTGGGGATACATAACAAAAATAAACAGGCAGCTTGACAGCCAGCTAAAAACTGGGGAAAGATGGGTTTCTGGAGGTGCACTGTGGTACAACCAGCACACATATGGGTCATGAAGGAAAGGGACCTATCAGAGCATGATTGGACTGTGACATAATTTAGGGAAGTGATGAGACCCCTTTTGATTAGGAGGTTTAAAAATTAAAGTACTAAAGTACATGGAATATAGTAGAGGGGGCAATCCAGGGCTGGCAGGGGATGGATTAGAAAATGAAGGACCAGAAGCTCAGTTGGTACCAGAGAATTGGAATCAGAGATGGAAAATGCTGAAGGGAAGATCATCAATTGATACCAATCAGCATAACTTAATGGAAGTCATAGGAACTATGCAAGTTTGCACCAAGGCCACAGGCCAAGGTGAAAAGATGGAATGAGCAGATAACTGCCACATTCACTTTACCTCTTCGGCACTATTCCTGAAAGTATTACATTCCAAGATTTGACAGGAAAGTTCTTTGGAAATAGTTCTTCCCTCTATGCTGCAAGATGGGCTGCTGTACAGGTGGAACAAATGTGGGTTGAAAACTGCTGTTAAAAGAGATAATAGGAGTTTTGTGGATGCCAGAAATTGCTGTCCTTCTGTGATACAAGCCCACACTTTGGAGGAAACAGCTGCTGGTGCACCTGCAGTCAGGTTACTGTCAGAAGAAGGGAACCAAGAGGCACTTTAATTATCTCTCTTTCACTCACATTGTTCAAAATTCTGCCATTCCCCCCTCTTCCTCTACTAGAAATGCCTAGGATTTAGAGAGATGACTTAGATAAGCGACGGCGGCTGCGGGGGTGGTGCTGAGAAATTCAAAAGAGCTGTAATCGCGAAAATAAGACTGAAAGGCAGTTGTTACTTGGAGAGCTGCCTTAAAAGAAGCTTGTAAGGTCAAACTAATAAACTTGGGAGCAGCTCAAGGGGAAACCAAATTCCAGAACGGTGAGACGTTTTGACAGATAATTAGCGTAAAATAGGGCAACTACCCCACTGCATAGAAAGCATGATTGCAATCGCAAATAATACCGAGCATGAATTAATCAAAACTGTGGCCCAAATTTTGCCTGTGGATCCACACATGAATCCAACAACACAATCTGGATCATAGTTCAATTAATTGAGATCAGCTCATAATTATTTAAGGTCCAATGAGAATGGCAGACATGGAACTCCTGGTAGTCCTCTGCAGCCTTAAACAAAAAGTTGCTAACAGCTAGAGCTGGGCAGAATTTAGTGGACTTGGCTAGTTCTGAAGAGGATTATTTTTTCTGTTGGTGCTCATGGGTTTGTTCTGTAATATCCTTGTTTTGTGGACTTGTCCACTATGAGCTTCACAGATGGTGGCAACTTTTCTTCCATACTGAGGAGTATCTAGTAGCTTACGAGAAGCAAATTGGCACTCAAAGTCATCTGTAGTTGTATCTTTGCCCCATCTCTGGTTGGAGTGCCCTCGTTTAGCTGTCTGCAGGTAGAATTCTGCAAATGTTCCACTCTTAGACCAAGCCCTGGGTTACAATACCTGTTTGTTTTCCTTACAGCTCTTTCTACGAAACCAAGGCAATATTTTCCAACATAAACTATTCCTAGCTTATTACAGAGCAGCTCCATGTCCCCTAGGCGACCTGACCTATTACCATCTTAGTTAATGGATTCAGATACTCTGTTGGTAAGATTGTGGTCTTCTGTCCAATCAGATCAGATCAAACCTAGGTCAGTGTGTTGGTCTGGGTATTGTAATGCCCTCCATGCCTTCCTACCAAACTGATCTCCAAAGGGCAGGGACCATTGAACTCATGGATTCCTAGTGTTCTTCGGATTCAGGAAATAGACAAAGATAATGGTTGAAACTACCTTGTACTTTTATAGTACCTGTCACTTGCAGATCATGGAATGCTTGCAAACATAGTTGATTTTTGCCACACAACTGTCCCTGGGGTATAGGGTGGTGGTAGTACCCCAATTTTACAAATGAAGGAACTAAGACACCAAGATTGAAGCTCATCCATTTACCAAGGGTCAGAGTAAGATCTATGGACCATTATGATCAAGGGTGGAGTTTCTGGAGGGCAGCAGCCATGCGCACCAGTATGTGACTTGCTTTTCATCTGGTTCCCCAGACTATCAGGGAGTGACGGAAAAGTACTTGCATTCCGTGCATGCCTCTCACACCTGACTGGTGAAGGGAGGAGAAAATCACAGAATGCAAGTACTTTCCCCTCACTCCCTGATAGTCTGGGGAACCGGATGAAAAGCAAGCCACATCTTGGTGTGTATGTCTGCTGCATTCTCTGACCTCCTGAAACTCAGCCCTTGATTATGTTATCAAAATATGATGTAAGTGGTGGTAAGGTCTGCCCCTGGCTCTCTGCACAGGTATGAATTTCACATAGCAAGGTGGACATAATACTGATGAGTTCATCTGTATGCAAGCTTACTGCAAGCCAACCCTCAGTGCCCATTGACTTCATGGGAGCTGATGTTTCATAACAGCCCAGAGGAAGCATGCAAGAATCAGGTGTTGGAAATGAGGTTTGCACTTACCATTTTGCCCAAGATGAAGGACGTGGGTGTGTGTAAGCTCTCAATTATGTCAGAAAAATCAGTAATCTTAAAGCCTATGAAATGTCTTCCTACTCCTTGCAATGGAGGAGGATAAATTATGTTATCCATTGGATGTCTCTTGTTAGGGACAGAGTAGGATTTTTTTAATTGGCTTCAGCCACAAGAACAGTGGTGGCCAGTGAGAATACCATGTCCCAAGATACTCAGGTAAATCACCTGACATTCTTATTTCCTAAAAACAGAGACAGTGTCCTCTTGGCAAACATTTGCACCATAACTTCAATAGCTGTTTGCCGGAAGACACACCTGCCTAATGGTGAGAAGAATGAAGAAACTTCATACACTCCCAGTAGAACAGACTAATTCATCATCCTCCCAAGAGGAAAATAATTTTAAACATTGGAAATGACCTGGTTAATTATTTATTTACTGCATCACTTTGTATTGTGCTTGGCAACTAGAGGACAACGGATAAGTGGTTCCTGAACAGAAAATGTTGTAATCTAGGTTCTAGACAAGATTTAACAACTGAGATTAACAAAAGAGAATGAATGGAGGCAAGAATGGCAAAGGGTTTAAAAAATATGTAATCACAAAGCCGTGTCATCTTCACATCTTGAAGCCTCTTTAATAAATGGCAAGTTTAAAACAAACAAAAGGAAGTCTTTTTTCCCTCACAATATACTATCAACCTTTGGAACTTCTTGCCACAGGATGTTATGAAGGCCAAGACTGATGACAGGATTCCAAAAAGAACTAGATCAATTCATGTAGGTTGTTCCATCATTGGCTGTTAGCCAGGATAGGCAGGAATGGGGTCTCTAGCCTCTGTTTGGCAGGGGATGGATCATTTGATGATTACCTGTTTGTTCATTCCTTCTGGGGCACCTGGCATTGGCCACTATTAGAAGACAGGATGCTAGGTTAGATGGACTTTTGATCTGATCCCATATGGTTATTCTTGTGTTTTCTGCTATGTGCCTGAGAGTACATACAAATGTGCGGGTGTTCATATTTATACACATGCACACATTTTTTCTTATCGTTCTAAAAATGTGTTATCCAATGTAAGTGTGCAACACTGTTACTTTCAGCACCAACATAAGAGTTCTAGACACAGAATTGATACCAATGGATTTTACATCATTTTCCCTGGACAACAGCACAATTTAGTGGGCAGGGGGAAATCATAAGATAAGACCAAAATATCAGCTAATGTTTCAGGTCAAAATGGAATCCAAAAGTGCACAGGCCAGCATGTAAATAAAATGTAGAGGGAGAGGAGATAATATAAACAAAACCCTTTCATGCCTCTACTAAATATGCTCTTTGGCCTTATTAGTATTTGCATTCTGGAAGTGCCTAGAACTTCTATTCGGCTTGGTACTTTAAATATACAGAGTAGCAAACAGTCCCAGCCCCAAAGTGTTGACAGAGAATCTGACAGGATTGTCAGGCCCCTGGGCAATGTGAGGGGAGTGGGTGAGCACTCCTGGAAGGGGCAGGGCCTTGAATGGAAGGGGCGGGGCTTGGGCAGCCAGATCCCAGCACCTCCTGGATGGAACAAAAGCCCTCCACTCCCCACACTAGCCCTCAGTGTTGTCAGGAGTACAAGGTGTGGGGTTTGGGAGCATGCCCCCTGATGCTCCAGTGGCTTTCTAAAGGGCCCAGGGCTCCAGCCACCATGGGCTTGACCACTGACCTTCTTAAAAGACAACAGAGACAAGTCAACCTGCCAGAAATCTTACAGGTCATTGTCTCAGTCAAGAAGAAAACTTGAGTATTTTATGTTCTAGTCCTGGTCCCGCTCTCCTGGAGCAGGCTGCCTTTGATACTGCACAGTTTGGGTCAGTTTTTATTTTATCCAAACTTGTTCAGGCACCCCGACCCACAGTGCACCTTCATGAAACAGCAGTTCTGCCACCTTTCACATGTGCATCAAAATAAAAACATAATTACATTTCTTGCCAGTTCAAAGGCTCAGATTTCAATGCTGCCCTTCCGGCTCCTTTGGCATTTCCACCCTGAGCTGTGAAAGGTTAGGACTCAGCTGCAGCAGGAAGAGTAAAAGTCCAGAAAAGAAGAAAAAGAGGAATGAAAAAAATGATTGCAGTGAGAGAGAGGAAGGGAGGGAGGGGGCTAATAACAAGTATCTACATAGACACTGCCCGAAAGGGGCCACTGTGATCACCTAATCTGACCTGCATGACACAGGCCATCAAAATTCCTTACCATAGAATCCTAGGGTTGGAAGAGACCTCAGGAGGTCATCGAGTCTAACCCCCTGTTAAAAGCAGGACCAAACCCAACTAAATCATCCCAGTTCGGGCTTTATCAAGTCGAGACTTAAAAACCTCTATGGATGGAGATTCCACCACCTCCCTAGGGAACCCAGCCCAGTGCTTCACCACCCTCCTAGTGAAATAATTTTTCCTAATATCCAACCTAGACCTCCCACACTACAACTTGAGAGCATTGCTCCTCGTTCTGTCATCTGCCATCACTGAGAATAGCCTCTCTCCATCCTCTTTGGAACTCTACTTCAGGAAGTTGAAGGCTGCTATCAAATTCCCCCTCACTCTTCTCTTCTGCAGACTAAATAAGCCAATTTCCTCAGCCTCTCCTCGTAAGTCATGTGCTCCAGCCCCCTAATGTTTCCTGATGTCATACTCATTCAGACCCATGCTCCATCTAGCCTGTTATCCTGTCTCCAACAGCGAGCAGTCCCAGGAAAAGGCAAAAGAAACCCTTTTGAAGAGTTCTTGACTACCCTGTTGACAGGACGGTCTCTCCCTGATCTCCATGAGGAAGAGCTTAGCTTATGCCCAAAGCAGGAAGGCATTAATTTTGTGAGGTGATCACCATCACCATCCAGAGCTTCTAGCATAAGGTTCTTTCCCACATCAGTCCCATGCCTGGGGTACAGGCCACAGCTGTGGACAGGACACAAGAGAGGGGCTTCAGCATCCCCTGGCTTGAAGTAGTTGCTAGTAGAGTGGTCTCCAGCAGAGTTTACAGTTTAGTTTAATGGCTCTGAGCACCTCCACTATCAAAATTATTCCAGCCTCCCTGCCAGAATCATGGTGGCGGATCAATGCTCCAGGCTGGCAGTACCGAAAGAGTGCCTTGCTTTCACGAAGGAGTGTGAAATTTCACTGAAACCATGACCGTTGGCATTGACGGACATCCTTCCCTTGCCATCCGCCTCTCCGCTAAGATACATTCATTTTATGACAGCCAGCGTGAAGTGAACAATGCCGGATTTGACTGATGAGGAGTTTTGTTAATTGAATCTTTCAGTTTGGATTGCAGGGGCTGAAAGGCAGTGCACTTCCTGAATATTCACTTGGAGTTTTGAGGTGAGCAAACCCCAGCCCGCTTTGCTGCCCTCGCCCGGCTGTGTCTGCTCACCCCTCTAGACTGAGCAGTGAGCTGCTTGTCTAGGGAGGAGGAAGAATGAATGTCCAATGGATGTGTGTGTGTGTGTGGGGGGGGGGTATATGAGGTTCAAAAATAGTATAGATACATGGGTGGGGGTGAAGGTACATCTGGGGTAGGCAACCCCAGCCCCACCCCTTCTGCATAGGTCCTGAACCCACAGAAGCCAAGCTGCCCCCACACCCAACAACACTGGGAGGTGGGGTGGCACACGGCCCCAGCCTTCCTGGCCTTGGAGCATGGGGAAGTGGAACAGTGTGTGGCCACAGCTTCTCTGGCTCCAGAGCTCAGGACAGGTGGGTGGCACATGGCCCCAGCCTCCCCGGCCCTGAGGCACAGGGAGGGAGGAGGGTGCACGGCCCCAGCCTCCACAGCCTGAGCACGGGGAGGGCGGGGGCCTGGAGGCAGCAATACCCGCCCAGTATGCCCACAGTAGTCGTTCTGGGGGTGGAGAATGGGTGGGGCCAGGCTGGCAGTGTGGGAAGGCAATACCCCTCCATTATACTTGCCACCCCCACATAGATATGAACATTCTCATTCATCGTTTACAGGGATTTGCAGCCTCAAATCCAGGCTAATCTAAATAGGGTTGAGATGTAGGACTTGACTCTCCTTCAACTTGCCCCTTGTGCAATTATTTACACCAGAGCAAAGCAGAAATATGAAACTTCCATTTGGATTTGGTCACATTTTACATCCCCTCGCCAGTGTTGCAAATCATACCACCAGGGGCTTGACACTGATGAATGAGGCACCCATGCGGACTATTTTGCAAAGCTCCGATTACGGCTCCCCAGAATTTACTTCTGACAAACATTTCCAAGAGGCAGGTTGTTTGCATTCAAAGTTTCTCTACCAAACAACCAAGAGGGCGAAGTGCCTTTTCAACAAAAACTGCAGCGCACGAGCTTTGCAGAACTAGCGAGCATGTTCTGCCTATGTGTGTGCACGAGACAATATTTGTAATGCTTCTGTTTATCTGTCTATCTCCCAGCAGACCTCTTTGTACGTCTGCTTCTGTGCCCATTGCTTTGTGTCTCAGTCTGTTTTCTCTTCCCGCTGCCTCTTTTGTTATGTATATGCTGTCTCCTTCCAAAATCCCTTATGCTTATTTTCCAGACACATTTATTTATGTTCCCTCGCTAATTGAAAATCTCATATTTGAAGTTATTATTCTGATTGATGTCTGTCATTTTGATCAAGCAGTTGCTCACAGATGCTTTGTGAGAATAATTTTGCTTGTTAGTTTATCACCATTTATCTCCCTCCTGACCTTCTGTGATGTTTGGTAGTAAAGCCATTAGGTATCTCCTGCAAACAGAGACAATTGGCCATCCTCCTGAATGGCTGTAGTTATGGCTTTAAAGACGTGGATATCCTCTGCTTGCGGCAAAGTCCTTCTCTTATCCATGACAATATGTTGTAACAGAAATTCCTTGCTGTATTAGCCAGATGTTCATACCCTGGACAACTAGTGTATCCATGTAAAGAACTTAGCTCAAAATTATTGCCTACCTGTCTACAAGCTACCATGACAGCTGTGGCCCTCAGCGGTGCCAAAGGCTGAGTGCCCCCAAAAGGAAAAGCACTGACAGTGTGAGGGAAAGGAAGATCAGGTGACTACAACGCTAGTCGTGGACTTAGGAAATACAGATTCAGTTTCTTGTACAGTCTTAGGTTACCTGTGTGATCCTGGGCGGGTCATTTAGGGCTTGTCCATGCTACGGAGAAGATCTACCCTCCAGAAGTCAATCTTCTAGCATTCAATTTAGCAGGTCTAGCGCAGACCCCAAATTGAACGCAGAGGGCAGCCCCCATTGATGTTGTGTACTCCTCATTCTGTGAGGAGTAAGGGAAGCCGACAAGAGTGTGTGCTCCCGTCGGCCTCCCACAGTGTAGATGCTGCGGCAGCTCAGCTTAAAGTAAGCCGAATCCAGCAACTCATATTGCATAGCTGGAGGGCGTATCTTAAACTGCCTGGTTTAGTGTAGACCTATGCTATATCTCTGTGCTTTAGTTTTTTCTGTCTATAAAATGCATATAGTAGCACCGCCCTCACAAAAGTGCTACAAGGACCCACATATTAAAGATTTTTAGGAGCTCAAATCTGACAGAGATGGGAAGGGACAGCAAAAAGATTTCATACCTAGACATGCAGAAGTGGGCCTCCACCAATGGTAGGCTCTACCAGACGTGATTAGTCTGGGGCTGACCCCAGCTCTGTTCAAGATACAAATGTGATATCTCTGAGAGAGAGATTTGGAATGGGATATGCTGGGGAGAAAGCAAAAAGAACACTCTGGAAAACAAAGAAGGGAGGAGAAAAAGTAATGAGAATCCAAAACTCCCATGGGAAAGTGGGAAGAGGATGGCATTGAAGCCCTTTGTGGGTACATTCAAAGTGCTGTTGCATTGTTTTATGACAATAATAGGCAGGGATTTTGAAACACAGGTTAGCGAGAAAGGTGTTGGAATACACTCATGGTGGAAGTATTAGGGTGCATCTATACTTAACAGGACTTAACTCAAAATAAGCTACGCAAATTGAGCGATGACAATTGCATAGCTTATTTCAAAATAGGGAGCATCTACACAGCACTTATTTTGAAATAGAGCTCTCTTCCTCTGACTCCCTTTATTCCTCATACAATGAGGGTTGCAGGAGTCAGAGTAAGAAGTCCTCCAGCTTGACAGTATTTTGACACTATTTTGAAATAACTGCCTGCTGTGTAGATACGGACTAAGTTAATTTTGAATAGCACTAGTGATTTCAAAATAATGTTGCAGTGTAGACATACCCTTAGGGCCTTGTTCCAGCTGTTCCCAGCTGCAGTGGAATCACATAAAAAAATCACGGATGGCTATATGACTGGAAATGTGGCATGCATGGCTCGAAATAATCAAGCAGGAGGTCCAAATGCACGTTGATGTTGTCAAATGCCTTCCTGTAGGATTGGTCAGTCTGGATGTTCGAAAGAGCCTTGAACAAGAGGTGGTAGGTGAAAAGTCAATTTACAGAAGAGTGGGTATTCCAGGGACCCAGATATAAGTGACTGTGGTGACACAAAAACTATGGACTCTCTAATGACTGGCTGGCTCCTGGAAGATCTATGCTCCATAGAAATTCTCACCAGGGTAAATTGGACAAATTCAAGTGTTCACCACTGAAAAATGCTATGATTGTGTGGGAGGGACACAGGGAGTCTATTTTTGCCCTACCAATATAGAATGTTTTATTGGTTTTATTAAAATTTATTATATATTGGTTTGATGCACGGGAGTGCCAGTTGTGAACCAGAATCCCCATGTACCAGGTACAATAAAGACAGAACACCCACCTTGGAATTCATGCAAAAGTTCACATCCAATAGTACACTCATAACAATGGAAGAGGAGGAATAAGGGTTTGCTCATGTTTTCCACTTACTAGGTTATACTGGCTCCTAACCTTTATGATGATGGATCATTAAGTTTAGACTTTTCCATTCACAACACAATTTGTAATTTGTCTCTGGCCAAAAAAGAAAAAAAAAGTAGTCATTGTAGAGTTTGTTTAGTTAAGTCAGAGATAATGGTGAGGAATAACCTGACTGAAGAATAAATCCAGTGTCAGTAGGTCTGTCCTAGGGCTCCATTACAGAAAAAAAAGGGAACTTAAAATCCAAGTGAATTTACCTTCATTCCATTTCCAAGTACAGAAATAAGCTGAAATTTATCATAGCTCCTCCATCTTCCAAGTCAAGAGTCCATTGTGAGACAGCAATTCAAGTGCCCCAGGCCATGTTGTTGGTGTCTTGCAAAAGTAGCAATGGTTAAATCAGAGATTCTCCCCAGCTTTCAGTTAAACCTTCAAAGACTACACTTAGCATGAACTCAAAAGCTCACTTACATGGAAAATATTGGGTGGATGGCTTGCTACATTCCATATCCTAATGACATAAAACAAACAAACAATGGGTACTTAAGAATACTATCAGCTTCATGTAGTAAGGACACTATTACTATTCTTTTCCCTTTTTTCCCTTTCTTTTTCCTTCTTTCCCTATCCCATCCACTATTTATTTAGAAACTGGTCCTTTAATAACTCCATTCATCTGAAGAAGTGGGTTGTGCCCACAAAAGCGCATGATACCATCTACATGTTTTGTTAGTCTGTAACTGGAAAAACTTTAAAACAACTAACAGTCTAGCAGCAGCTTAGGGTACGTCTACACTAGCTCATTAGTTTGAGCTAGGTAGGGTAATTAGGGCAACCAGAGTTGCAAATGAAGCCCGGGATTTAAATATCCCGGGCTTCATTTGCATGTTCCCGGGCACCGCCATTTTAAAATCCCCCTTAGTCTGAACTCCGTGCCCGCGGCTACACGCGGCATGGAGTAGGTAGTTCGAATTAAAGATCCTAATTCGAACTACCGGTACTCCTCATTGCACGAGGAGTAACAGTTAATTCGAGGGAAGGGTTTTGGATCTGACTACCGCGTCTACACGCAGCAAGTTCAATCGGGCGACCGGCATTTTAAAATGGCGACCGGCCATGAATATGCTAATCAAGCATGGGATATTTAAATCCTGCACTTCATTAGCAACTTCGGTATGCTTCATTTGCCTCCCTAGCCTGAACTAGGGGGCAAATGTAGACATACCCTATGTGTGTAACAGTAGTATGGTGGTAATAATAGAAGTTCTTTCTCTTTCTTTTTTATTAACTTGGTATTGGTTAATTTTTGTTGTGTCCTGGTTTTTGCTTTAGGGCTGAGATTTCCCAAGTGATATCTTCCCTGGTTTCCTTTTTACTTGGGTGGTGGCAGTGGATTTTTATCCCCAAGATCTAGGTTTTTAAGATTTTGGGGGGAAGTTTTATACCAAAGCCTGGAAAGAGAAGGTTTTGGGGTACTTTTGCAGGCCCCCACTTCTGCATTTATTGTGCCAGAGTGAGAAAAAAGCCTTGACAGCTCCTTATTATGATAGTGTTTTGTGTGGTGGCAGGTAGCCTCAGATAACCTGAAAGTGGATATTGTTTACCTCAGAAACTATGTAAAACAACCAGATATAAAGATAATTCTACTTAAAAAAGAATCCCATAATGTTCTTCTCCTGTGTTTCTGGATTTCATGTCTTTGACATGATTTATCCTCTACAAACATGATAAACCACTAAGCTGGGAACTGATAGTGTAAGTAAATTACAAAAGAATTCAACACATATCAATAATATTTGAAGATGTCCTTAACTATAAACCAAATCCTTTCAGTGGTTAACTCCAAGCCTTGTTATTATTATTATTATTATTATTAGTTATTAATTTCTTGCCATACTTGAAAACGGAGCTTTTAACCAGTCAAGGGAAAGTCTATTATTTCTATCTCCCTTCTAAATACTCAAAAGAATTCTGTTCTTCATAATAGCTTTGTTTACTGCGTAGTACAGCATGTTCTAATTATCACCTCTGCCTCACTAACCATACGGTTTATATTCTCACACTCATTAGTTATTTTTATGCCCCCCACAGAAACTAAGAGAACATTAATAAGGATAATTCTTTCTGGATAACATTTTGCGTGAAATTATGAATAATGTAGGGGATAATGTGGTAAAACATTCAAATTTAGCTTCACCTAGGATCTCCTTTATAAGATCAGTCTTTCTTCTTTCACTAAAACAGTTATAATGCATGGATTGCAAACAATATTTTATTCTTGACTGGGCCAAGGAGGGGATAATGGGCAATCACCAGATCAGCTAAATGAGTTTTTCAAGTGATATTTAAAAAACACACACACAAAAGCATCAAAAACAAACTACGAACAAGTAAGTAACGAGCCTGACTCTCATATACTGACAGAGTCCTACCTAACAGTGGGGTCACTCAAGGTCTAAGGTTCAACTTAAGTAAAGGTATCTCAGTTTGGCAAAGGAAATATAGAGAAGCTAATCAGCTAAATTATTCCACTGTTACACACGCGTAGTGCTTTATTCCATGAGTCCATGAGTTGCACTGGAATCAATGGGATGACCTATTCAGTACTACTCAGAGGGAATGCTAATGGGTGAATCATGCTCCACATAGTCCATTCCAGGGGTGGCCAACCCATTACAGATGAAGAGCCAAAATAGCGGTGGACACAGCGCAAAGATCTGAGGGAAAAAAGTTGTTGAGCAAAAAAAAAAAAAACTCTCCCGGCCGCTGTTTGGTCGAGCAAAAAAAAAGGGGGCGCCCGGCCGCGCAGCCCTTTTTAAGAACAGAGCAGGCATTTCTCTTTTAAGGGCAGCCATCGTGAAGGCGGCCGTTTTGAAGTCTGACAGACAGAAACACGCGGCCCCTTTCAGAGCCCCCAGCCGCAGGTGTGGGTGCCGCAATTTTTTCTTTGAAGAGCTGCATGTGGCTTGTGAGCCGTGGGTTGGCCACCCCTGGTCTAGTCAGTGATCATAATGAGATTGTCTGTGAAGCTGTGGGTTTGAGGATAATGGTTTTGGTTTCCTCAAGATTTGTACAGCACCTCACACAAAAAGGGTCCCCGTCATTAATGGAGCTCTCTGGTGCTATCAGAAAACAGCTCACGGTATGTGTATTTAATTATGATCTTGCTAACATGCCTCCCTTATGTGTAGAATTGAACATGATGACTTGCCTATTTGTGGAGAAGAGAGAGTAGCATCAATAAAAGTTAATGCCTAGTGAGTGGCATGTGCACATTGTTGATTGGTTGCTATTACTTTAGAAAATGAATACCATTTTTTCATATATTCATTAGGCTGGGCAAAGTGGGTTGAATAAATCAGACACAAACTTTTTCCAGAATTTGAAATGAACCGAAATGGTAAGGTTTATTTTGCAATCTGAAAACAATTCAGCCATTTTTTCCTCCTTCTTCCCTGACCCTCTACGCTTGCTGCTTTCATTGGGGACAGAGAGTAGAAATAGGGGAATGCTAAAGCGGAACGCATTCAGGGGAATGGGAATCCCTGTTTTTCACACAACCAACCCAGTTAGTATTGAAACCATCATATATATCAGGAGCGAGGATTCATGAAATGATAAATGGTAGGGCTATTACGATCTCCTCAGACCTTTTCCATAACACATGCCATAAAATTGCAACAAGTAGTTCATTAATTAGGCCAAAAACATCTGGTTGAGCTACAGCTTAATTTTTCAAAAGACATTCAATATCCTTTGAGTAATGATACTCTCCCAGAACAGGTCTTCAGGACAGATAAGAGATGAGCTATTGCTACGAGCGATTGTTGAACTCTCCTTTAGATTGAGTGACCTGAACTCTTTCAATCATGATTCACACCCAAAGTCAACCCATGATGCCAGAAGAAACCTGAAACATCATAAGAGATGTGATCTTGTAAGATTTTCAGCCTGATATCCAAATCAGATCTTGGGAGACTTTTCAAGGAATTTTACATAAACATCAAGCATGAAGGAAACAGCAATTCTCCAAACTCTGTGCAGCTGATAAATTTGATGTGAACCTCCAGAACCTGCGTGTGTCATCTGTTCCTAATATAAACTAGCACTGAGCTTTTTATCCCCTGCTTCTGGTTCCCTTCCTCTGTGGGATAAGCCTGATTCTCATGAGCTTTTGGAGTAAGAATATCTGAGGCTAACTAGTCATTGGAACAGACCATGAGTCATGGTGGATTGTCCTTCACTAGCAATATTTAAATCCAGATTGCATGCTTTTCCAGATAAATATCTCCTCTAGGAATTTTCTGAGGGAAGGTCTAAGGCTTGTGTTAGAAGGTCAGATTAGCTGATCTCCGATAGTCCTTCCTGGCCTTGAAATCTTTGTAGTAAATCCTGAGGGTCTGGAGAATTTGGGGGACAAAAAAAACTAACTAGCTTCAAGACTGAGCTTGGAGGGGATGGTGTGATGAGTCTGGCTATAATGGCATATAGTCAATCTACAAATGGTAGCAGCAAATATTTCCAATGGCTGTTGATTGGACAGTGGATTGAGAGGGCTTTGAGTTACTACAGAGAATTCTTTGTATGTATTTCATCTTGTTCTAATCTCAGGGACTAACTCAGCAATGGGCAACCTAGGCTAGTGAGTGGGCTGCATGAGTGGCCCTCCATCTCAGTGGGCCACACGATGGTTGTAAACAGGATGGTCTCCTAGGATAGGGAAATTTTGCTACCTATGCTTGTGTACCTAGAATGTGTGGGATGTCCGGACTGAACCATAGCAGTGCTTTGATTGGATGCCCATGAGACATAGGGCTTTTATTGTCAATGCTGCATGCAATCAGCATGCACCTGACTTCACATACCCTGGCTTTACGGGTATATCACTTTAGTAATACTGGTAGGAAACAAACTAGACATCCCTGGAATCTGACATCCCTGCACGTGGTAAACAAAATGTCTTGCAGGCCACACATAGAACCCCGATGGGCTGCATGTGGCCTGCGGATCACAGGTTGCCCGCCACTGGGCTAACTAATTACCATATTTGAGGGCAGGAAAGAATTTTCCCTTGGATCAGTTTAGCAGAGATCTTGGGGTTTTCACCTTGCCTGCAACATGGAATACAGATCACTTGCAGGTTTAAAGTCGTGCAAATGGTGAATTTTCTGTAACTGAGGACTTCGATAATTCCCTAAACTCTGACTGTGTTACTGGAGTGGATAGATGAGGTTTTTGGTTGCCTGCAATATGCAAGCAGTAACACTAGATGTTCATGACAGTCTCTTCTGGGCTTAAAGTCTGAGTCTATGAGATATCATGATGCAAACAAACATACAGAAACATACTAGTAAGCACCTCTATATGGAATCTGAAATCTGGACTTCACTTTTGGTGCACAATCATGTAACAGAGCCAGGTAGTACTTTAATTTCTACTTGTTGTCCTATTAATTTAATAAGCCAATTCCAGAAGCAAGGTATTACTCAAGGCAAGTAATGGAGGCAAAAACTAGCCACTAATAATTGTTGTTATTGTCCATATTTAGTTCTTATCAGGTCTGATGACTGACTTCCCTCCGGAAGCTTAATGCATTCTGTATAAAAAATAAACAAATACATTAAATTGAATCCATAAGCATCATTAATTTTTTCTCTCCAACCACAAAAAATATTTTTGGATTGGTTTTTAAATATAAATTCTTCTCATTGGCTCAAGCTAGTATAATGAAAGTTCTAATCACAACATTCGAGGCTAGTACTAAAATCTTCATCGCTAGTGCAAACATGTAAGGAAACACACTTATCACGTGTAGGTAATAGGCATAAACAGGGATCGTGTGGTTATTTGTTTACTTTATAAAAATATGCAGAACAACCTTCATATCACTCTGACCATATGCAAAATGAGTCATTTGTGAAGCTTTCCCACACCTCCAGTAGAACAAAATTTCATTGCAGAGGATTTTTCCAAACTAGCTGTCAGCTGTTACTATCAGCAGTGATTAAACATAAGCAGGAGTTGCGATTCATCAAAGCAGATAGAATCATCACGGATGTAAAGCATTCCTTGTTCCAAGGTCAGATCTAGTATGAAGCTAGGACAACTTTATGCTCCAATCTGTGTCTAGGTTTATTTATGGTAATTCATTTGCTGTTGTATTATTACAGAACAAGGATAAAACACATGCAATTGAACATTTTTTTCCCTGTGTGTGTGTGTGTCTCAGACTGTACATAAGTACACAGAGTACATTATATCTATAGTGCCCACATGTATGCATGTAGGCAGGCACTAGAGTGTACTCTGTGTACATGTGTACATTTTTGCTCACACACACATATGTACATCTTGATATGTATATTAATATTTTGCATTTGTAGAGAATTTTATATATCAAGATATTTCAGGGCAGTTTAAAAGCCATACCCATGTCCCTGTACTGGGTGTTATTTCAGTATTTCCTTTTTGCTTCAGTGATAAACTCCTCAAGAACTATTTGTCTAGCATTACAGACTCTTGAATTATTAACACCTTATTGATAATAGTAATAATTACAGATGGATAACCTAAAGTATAGAAGAGAAATTAAGTTACTCTTACAGCAGGCAAATCCCTGAGCTGGAAATTTCCCCCCCAAAATTTAAACTCTAATATGCGTCTGTCTCGGTATATCCCCCATTCAAGTGTCATTGTAGTTGAGAAAAGATTTTGATCAGTACACCTTAAGATCTCTTTTATCCACTGATAATGTCCATCAAACAAAGCTGGAAGGTTTTCTGTCATTTACCCGTTTAGCCTGACCTTCTCCTCATAATCCTAAATATTCCCCTCTGGATTAGGCTAGCCTTTAAAAAAATTACTTTACTTAATCCTTTAGGGATTTCAAATAGCCCCTGTCTGATCCAAAAGATTTTTCTGAAAAAAATAAATAATATCCATAATCAGATCAATGTTATCAAATGTAATGCGGGTCAAAACCAGCAAAACAGTACTCATGACATCTACCAACATTCCATAGTTCAGATGCGTGCACCTCTTTCTGTGCTACTCACAAATGTTTGTGTGAGCAGGTTTTTGACCAAATAATGTCAGGGGAATGGCTGCTTTTGATATGAATTCTCATAGTTTCAAAATGCATTTGTTGTTTTGTTTCAAAGGCCATAGCGATCAGCTAGTCTGACCTTCTTTTCCCCTAGGTTGCTGAATTTCACCAAAGTGATTCGTGCAGTGGAGGGAATTCTTTTTGCATACCAAGATAAATAAATATCATCAAGCCCTCTGCCTTGTGTTTGAGCAAGAGTGCTCTGAGTTTAGTATTTATTACTAGTAAGTTGTTGTCCTTGTAAAAAGATTTCAGTCATCCAACGGGGGAAAGGAAGCAATATAAAAGGATTTAACTATTTGCACACCATGAATAACAGCAGAGAGTGAATAACTGAACTGGACAATTTACAAAGACCTGATAGGCCAACGACTGTTCATCCAAAAGTATGCAGCAGACAGCTAGGAACAAAGAACATGTTTGCCGAAATGGGGACTGTTCCATGCATAATTCATGAAAAGAAGTAAGGGCTAAAATTGTAGATAATATTATGTTCATCAAATAATTTGACAAGCTCTAATCAAGGGATAGAAGGGGAGACAAAAATGGCTTTTGCAAATGCTGACTTTTATAAAACCCGGAAGGCAGAGAAAGGACATAGAGATCATGGACTGGCAGAAAATGAATGGTAATGTTTTAGATTGATAGAGCATGTTACACTCCAGAATCTCAAAGCACCTTTTAGATTAACTCTTATTCTGTCTCCTGAAGAGAAACAGAATCATAAACTTTTTTTCAGATAATCAAAATAATAAGAGACTTGTCTTAGATTATGTAGCAAGACTGAGGGAGAGAACCCAGGAGTCCTGATATCCAGGACTGAGAAATCAGAATAGGAAGGAAACTCATTTCTTTACCAACAAGAGTAACTTAATATTTCAGGGCTTTGTCTATTTTTTTAGGCACATGTTGTTTTTCACTTTCATTAACTCTCACTGCGCTCGCATTTCTGAAGCGTGCGGAATACATTTCATTGCTCAAAGCTATCACCTCTCTTCTTCTGCATGTCATTTGATTTCAACGGAGACCAAAAAAACATAGATCAGATCTTCCACTGCGTCCCATCGAGTGTTCACATAGCACTTCAGTCACTTAGGCATGATCTATGCTCTCAACAGTTAAAGATAATGACTTCAGGAATAATCTTTCATGGGCTTTATATTAAATGAGACTAAAGTGCAAGTTGGGTATTGAAGTACTTGGTTATTTGCAGAGTGCTTACCGTAACCTTAAATATGGAGATGATCAAATTCTGTGACCTTTATTTTTAATTTTTTCTTGGTAAAAAATGTTCTGTGTGTGTGTGTGCATCTATATACAAATGGCATACAAACATACACACAATAAGTAATCCTCCTCTTCATACAGCTTTCACCTAAGCCCACAGCCTGTGAAATCAATAGGACCTATATTTTGTATAAGGTGCTTGTGTCTCACTGATATGCATTAGGTGACTTAAACTTTAAACTTGTGCACCTATAACAATACGTGGAAATGTTTAAAAATATAGGCCTCACTATTTTTCTATTAACTTCAATGATAGCAGGACTGGAACCTTTGCCTCTCACTTTATTCTTTGCTTCCTCTAACATTGTTGATACGAATTATTAAGTTTGTTGCTAAATTGCATGCCAGCAATGCCTACATTTCAGTCACGCCTTTGCAAATTAATCACAATAACAATTATATTGTTATACACTCATATATGCTCACACCCCCAAAAAGTGGTAGTGATTGCTCTGTGACAGATTGCATAGCGGGGTGGAATTTAAGTAGTTGGTTTTGACTTACACTTATAAACCCCTTGACTTCTAGAGATCTGCTTCTGCAGTTGTCCTGTAGTATAAATCCCTCATTTCAGATTAATGGATCACATCCAGGACTGGATATTGACTGGAATGAATTTCAGACTTGTGTACTTTTGGGGGGAAAAGAAGGAAAGAATTCTGCAGAAAGTAGTGAGGTGCCGTTTGGTTTAATTTATTTTTTCAAAGGAGGCTACTATAATACTACTTTGATAAGGGTTCATTAGAAGCAGGCTTGCAATTGCTGGATTAGCAGGCAAGGGAGCAGATGAGTCAGTGAAATATACAGGCCAAACACAATTTAAATGTCAAATATATGGACATACCAAACATAATACCCACAAATGATGTCAACACAGTCAATCCTTGTTACCTGGTATTAAAAAATTGTCCCATTAACTGCCTTCACAACTTTTCCCTTTCTGACCCCTGTGCATGAGAAGCGTATGTTCTGAATATCGACATCCTGTCCTCCTTCAAATGCTTCCTTTCTGCAGTACCTACAAGACACTCAGCCCCGGCAAGGGAGTACAGTACTTACTCGTTTAACACATGCCCGCTTAACACGTTTTTGCAATAGCAAGATTTTTTTTTAGGGAACGTTTTTCGAATAACATGACTGTCCCTGAAATAACATGAAAATAATCAAGTGGCTGACTACTTCACACAGCGGTATAAGTTGGTGAAAACAGTGGTAATACGCATGAGCGGATGAATACATGTGGTCACAGCGCTCCTCCGCTCACGCATGTGTATTTCTTTGTGTTTTAACAAACCGCAGTGACTTGTGTTGCTAGTTATCTTGTGTTGCTAGATATCTATTGTTGACGTTGTCGACCCAGCACCAGCAAAAAATTGACTTTGCCACCACCACCTGAAATACAACCCCCACCTTTTCCATTATTTTTAATGGGAAAATTGACCCCGCATAGCAGGTTTTTGCTTAGCACGAACATTTTCAGAAACGCATCTATAGAGTTAAATGAGGAATTACTGTAATATGTTTTTAAACATTTCTGCAGGAGCCCTGGAAATTGTATGTTCATTACTCAATGATTTACAGAATCGAAGCAGTCATTTTGCTGTTACCTTGCATTCCTCCCACCCCGCCTATCTGTGTGTCATAGAATCACAGGGCTGGAAGAGACATCAGGAAGTCATCAAGTCCAACCCCCTACTACAAGCAGGACCAATCCCAACTAAATCATCTCAGCTAGGGCTTTGTCAAGACAGAACTTAAAAACCTTCAGGGATGAAAATTCCACTATCTCCCTAGGTAACTGCTTTACTATCCTACTAGGGAAATAGTTTTTCCTAATATGTAATCCAGACCTCCCTCACTGCAACTTGAGACCATGGCCCCTCATTCTGTCATCAGTCACCACTGAGAACAGCCTCTCTCCAACCTCTTTGGAACCCCCTTTCAGGTAATTGAAGGCTGCTATCAAATCCTTCCCCCTCTTCCCTTCTGCAGACTAAACAAGCCCAAATCCCCCAGCTGCTCTTCGTAGATCATGTGCTCCAGCCACCTAATCATTTCTGTTGCCTTCCGCTGGACTCTCTTCAATGTGTCCACATCCTTTCTGTAATGGGGACCCCAGAATACTCCAGATGTGGTCTTACCAGTGCTGATTAAAGGGGAATAATCACTCCCCCAGATCTGCTGGCAATGCTTCTCCTAACGTACCCCAATATGCCATTAGCCTTCTTGGCTACCAGGCCACCCATAGGCCTCTGATGCTGCTCTTGTTTTATACCTGTGCTAGCACTGATCAACCTAGTGCAGCTATAAACAGAAGTGAATATATAACACTGGTCACTTTAGTGCCAGTCTGTCACGAAGGTTGGGTATGTACTTGTGTTCCTAGGTTGTGCTAGCTTTTGTACCTCTAAATCTTCACTACTGTCTTTCGCCTTGTGGGCTAAGTTCAGGCTTGCTTGGATATGATTACTGAACAGAACTGGTTGCAGCTTGGGCATTCTCAGACATTGTAACGTCTTTGGCACAGGTCCATTTCTCAATGTAGAATGAGCTCTTCTCCCCTCTTGGGGCTGCTAAGGCCCATGGCATTGTGAAGAAATAATAGGAATATGAGCAAAGGATACACACCCCAGCTCTTCAGGTAGGTGTGCTCACTAGTTTAGACTTCTGAAACCTACTCATTTAGGCTGACATAACAAATCAACAAGGGAAGTTCACCGAAGGGCAAGCTGGCAAAAGTGTGCCAAAGATATTAGTATTCATTCTGCAACCTTGTCTCCAGTTTGTGCGAAGTTGATGGTTGGAGGTTACGCTTTCATTAAAAATTGACAACGTGTTAAATGCTAATCAAAACTGCTTGTCCTTTCTACCACTGTTTATCTTGGGGGAGGGGAGCAGGCAAAAAAAAGTGGAAAAATAGAAAAGAAAAGAGAGAGCAAAACATAAAAGGATCTCGACTTTGAACTGCAACAAATAATCTCTCTCCTCCCTCCCACCCTCCTTCTGTGTACTACAGATAAGAGCTATGCAGATTGAATGTCAGGACCCCAGCAGCAAGAGGGAAAGCTCCATTTCAGGACTTCAGGATGCTCTTTGTGAGAAGAGAAGGTAAAAAGCCAGCAGACTTGGAAGGCAGAGAGAAGAGAAAGCTGCAGAGTTTGCTTTTCAGTGGAAATACAATTATAAAATGTTTATATTTTTCCCATGAAGGGGGAGGGAAATAACAGCCCAAGCAAAAAAAAAAAAAAAAAAAAAAAAAAGCTTAAAATGCCTTATTCATTGATAGACTACAATATTTATTGTCATTAATCCTCAGACACATTATTTAAGGGGCTAGCTAGAGGAATAAAAGCCCTCCTTTAAATGTTTCTCAGCTTCAGTATGAAAGAGAACCACTTTCTCCCTGTCTTCTTTCTTTCCTGCCTGTCCCCAACTCAGCACTGGAAAATAGTGTTAATTTTTTTTTAAGGAGTGTTTTCCCACTTTCTTGACTTATTTTTTTTTTACAACCTTGTTGCACAGTAAAAAAAAAAAAAAAAAAAAGACAACCATTACATCAATTTAAAATGAAAAAAAAACTGACAGATAAAAATGTTTATTTTGATAAAAAAGGTAATTTTCCATAAAAAAAATGAACAGAAAATGTCCGAGCTGTCCGATGCAGTATTATTGTAGTCAAATTGGCCTCAGGATATTAGACAGAATGTAAATGAGGCAACATATTTTTTGTCAGACCTGAAGAAGAGCTCAAAAGCTGTCTCTCTCACCAACAGAAGTTCATCCCGTAAAAGATGTTGCTTCACACACCTTGGCTCTCTAGCAACGTGTTCTACTCCAAGTAGCCCACAGTCAGATAGATCATCCATAGGAGCCGAAGAAGCCAAGCAGGGGCTACTGCACTGGGTGGAGGGGGCTAAGATGAATTCCATTTGGGGCAACCCCCTCCCCCAGTGCCCACCCTGGATTCAGAATGGTGCAGGATTTTCTTAGGATTTTCCTCATTTTAACTCATTTGCAATGTCAGTGTGTTACAGTATATACTGATACAGATTTGGCTGTTCAAATTATTGTGGCTGATTTCTCTTAGGCTCCATATAGCAGCCACTGTGCAAAGTATGACTGATACCAGTTAACTAGTCTCACAAAACTAATTAAACCTTGGTCTCTTTTTCCTATTAGCCTTATATGGGCTAGTATTTTGAAACCTGGCTGCCTCTATCTAGGCACTTAAACTACGCGGCTTTAGCACCCTAAATGTACTCAACTAGATTGGAACAAGTGGGCCAAGTACTTACCTGTTGTAATCCAGCACAGCTGACTTCTCAGGAGCTGCACCCATTGACATCAGCTGAAAATCTGACCCTGGAGGTTTAATTTCTTCCTTGGCCAGGGATTATTTCTATATTTACTTATAGATTTAAAAATAACCCAAACTCCACCCCAAGCAGAATGTGAGCAATCTGCAGAATTATTCTCCGGGAAGAGTTTGTTTAATTTTTTTTCCCACCACCCTCCAACTGAGCTGTGAAGCATAGATTAGCAGTTATTACAGGACTGGTGGCACATTTTCACCAGACCACATGGATTAATTCCAGAGTTCTGGCCAAATTCCTTTACACGGGACTTCTTTTAAATTACCCCTGTATTTTCCATTAGATCAGGTATTGTCCACTTCCCTCTCTTCAATATTGAAAAGTGCTTGTGGGTTCTGTTAAATGTCACGTTCCACCCCCAGAAGGGCAGTACGTCAAGACAGGCTGAATATATGTATAAAGTGCTTTGAGATTCCTTCCGGATGCCATATAAAATGAAAGAGGCTATTATTATGAAATCCTAGTAGCTGTGGAATTAGGATCCCAAAGCAGAGAAATATGCCCTTTGGGTGGGAGAGATCAAATTAATAATATTTCAAGCATTTTTATTTTAAATTAAAATGCATGGTTTAGACCATGTTTCAATTATCAGCTCAACATTACTCTTTAAGCAAATGACTAGAGTTAACAAGAGAGCTACTACATTTTGAATACATTGATTTTCTGCTTGGTGTAAACCCTAAATAGCCGATTAGAAAGCTGTGAATCAGAAGGACTCGGTCTACCTTATATATGCGGCAATAAATTACAGGCTGAAAGCTGCACAGGTCTTTGAAGGAGAAATGTATTCTAAGCACATGACTGTAGATCTTAAATGTAGAAATGTTAATAGTATACCAGCCCTACCTGCCAATTTAAGAAACAGTCCACATTTTGATATGCATATCAAGCTCATGCGGAAAACAATGGAGCTTAAAGTTATAAAGAGAGCTCAGATTTATTTAAAGGAAAAATGTGGCTGTGAAATAACTATTTAATTGAACAATTTATAATTGGAACTTATGAGGTGTCACTTTTACTCCACCCATCTCCCCTTCTCGCCCCAACACTTTCAGGATTTGATGCATCCTCACTCCTGGTCCAGAAATATGAAACTTCACATGAGTCAAACAGGGAAGTTCAATTCTGGTATAATTCCATTGACATCAATGAAGTTACAGCAGGGGTGCATTTTGGTGCATGACACAGGCATGTTATGTTCTGCTGATCTTAAATTACTGTGTGGGATGGAGGAAGAGGAGCTGTCTTATATGTGGAGAAGGGACACCAGTATCTTGTTACATGTGGAATGGCTACAATGAGAAGTTGAAGTCTCTCCCAGCTACCTGTCTGTCTGTCATAGCCTTATACAGGTTCTGTCTATCTAGCTGTCCATCTACTTTAATTAGCTGTCTGTTTATACATCTTGGACCTTCGTATTTCCAGCTGCCTGTCTATCTACTGCATCTACTTGTCTGTCTAGGTAACTGGATACTTATAAAGGTTCTATCTATCTATCATGTATCTATTATATTTCTATAGTGCCAATCACTGTAACAATCCTGTCTCTGACTAATGACTAGATAAATATGTGAATGCAGTGTAATTGTAGGCATGTTGTTCCCAGGATATTAGAGATACAAGGTGTGGGAAGTAATGTTTTTCAGATGGTCCACTAAATGTTACCACCTCACCCACTTTGTCTCTTAGGGTACATCTACACTGCACTCTTATTTAGAAATAAGCTATTCTGGAATAGTTATTCTATAAGGCTACGTCTAGACTGGCATGATTTTCCGCAAATGCTTTTAACGGAAAAGTTTTCCGTTAAAAGCATTTGCGGAAAAGAGCATCTAGATTGGCACGGACGCTTTTCCGCAAAAGCACTTTTTGCGGAAAAGCATCCGTGCCAATCTAGACGCGCTTTTGCGCAAGAAAGCCCCGATCGCCATTTTAGCCATCAGGGCTTTTTTGCACAAAACAAGTCTGGGTTGTCTACACTGGTCCTCTTGCGCAAAAGCATTTGCGCAAGAGGGCTTTTGCCCAAACGGGAGCGTCATATTATTTGCGCAAGAATACTGATGATCATACATTAGATCATCAGTGTTCTTGCGCAAATTCAAGCGGCCAGTGTAGACAGCTGGCAAGTTTTTCCAGAAAAGCCGCTGATTTTTCGGAAAAACTAGCCAGTCTAGACACAGCCTAAGGGTATGTCTACACAGCAAAGTTATTATGAAATAACAGCTGTTATTTCACAATAACTTTCCTACCGTCTACACAAGCCAACTGCTATTTCGAAATTAATTCAAAATAGCAGAGGGCTTATTTCGAAATTGTTAAACCTTATTCCACGAGGAATATCACCAATTTCAAAATTGCTATTTCGAAATAAGCGCTGTGGAGACACTTATTTCGAAAGAGGGGGCCTCTAGCCCTTCCCAGGGTGCCCTGCTGGCCACCCTGGCCACAAGGTAACTTCTGACCTGATGCCCTGCCGGAACCAGTTCTGGCTGGCCTTAAATGTGATTCAGTATCCAATCAGTGTGGATGCGCTATTTTGAAATAGCAAAAAGCTATTTCAAAATGCATTTTGTGTTTAGATGCGTTATTTCAAAATAAGATATTTCGAAATAACTATTTCAAAATTAGATATTTTGAAATAACACTGTAGTGTAGACATACCCAAATAGTTTATTTTGAAATAGCATGTTTACACTGCAGGGAAGCCTCAAAATTAGTCCGAGGCAGGCTTCCCTAATGTAGACGTGCTATCTCGATTTAGAGTCCCAGGAGGCACTGGGGAGGAATAACTTAGAACGGCCCTGGTGAGGGCTATTTCAAAACAGCAGCAGTGGAGCATTTACACACACCTTATTTCAAAATAGCTATTTTGGAATAGGCATTATTCCTCATAGAATGAGGTTTACAGATTGCCAAATAAGCCAACCATTATTTTTAAATTATTTCGAAATAACAGAATGGCTGTGTAGACACTCGCATTGTTATATCGAAATTATGCTAGTTATCTTGAAATAACGGTGTGGTGTAGACCCACCCTTAGATAAATATTCAGGCCTGTAAGCTTTTCATAACAGAAACAATCTCTCTATTGTATGTGTACGTAATACTTAAAGCTGTGGACTTTGATTTGAGCCACTGGGCATGACTGCAATAGCAATACTACTTTGCCCTCCCCCCTATCAAAAACTATTAATCAAAGATTTAATCTATGCAATACTACAGATTCTAGTGTTTATATCCTTATGATATTCCCCACACAGTAAGAAGACCATAGAATCTTAGACCATAGAATCATAGACATTAGAACTGGAAGGGACCTTGAGAGGTCATTGAATCCAGTCCCCTGCCCTCATGGCAGGTCCCAGTACCATCTAGACCATCCCTGATAGATGTCTATCTAACCTGCTCTTAAATATCTCCAGAGATGGAGATTCCACAACCTCCCTAGGCAACTTATTCCAATGTTTAGTAAAAACTTTCTAACTGTCAGGGTGGTTAATGTCCAACCCAAACCTCCCTTGCTGCAGTTTAAGCCCATTGCTTCTTATCCTATCCTCAGAGGCCAAGGGAAATAATTTTTCTCCTTCCTCCTTGTGATACCCTTTTAGATACCTGAAAACCGCTATCATGCCTCCTCTCAGTCTTTTCCTTTCGAAACTAAACAAGCCTAATTCTTTCAGTCTTCCTTCATAGGTCATATTCTCTAGACCTTTAATCATTCTTGTTGCTCCTCTCTGGATCTTCTTCAATTTCTCCACATCTTTCTTGAAATGTGGTGCCCAGAACTGGACAAAATACTCCAGTTGAGGCCTGAGCAGCACAGAGTAGAGCAAAAAAATGACTTCTCATGTCTTGCTCACAACATTCCTGTTCATCCATGCCAGAATCAAGTTTGCTTTTTTTGCAACAGCATCACACTGTTGACTCATATTTAGCTTGTGGTCCACTACGACCCCTAGATCCCTTTATGCAGTACTCCTTCTTAGACAGTCGCTTCCCATTCTGTATGTGTGAGACTGGCTGTTCCTTCCAAAGTGGAGTACTTTGCATGTGTCCTTATTAAAGGGTGTGCATTAGGATGGTGTTTGCTAGGCAGGTTCTGCTGGCCTCTAAGAACCCTAGTTTCAAATTGGGGTGCCAAACTTATGTGCATAGGTCTATACTTTTAAACACCAAAATATCTATTTGAAAACCTAAAGTGGGTGTAAAAGTTTCAATCAGCACTGAAGTGCTGGAGAACTTAGTACCTGAATACTGTTAGAGAAGAAACAGGTGACCCATATGCAGATGGGGTAAATGGAATTGCTTTATTGCCCACACACGTTTACCTCGGACATTGAACACAATGTTCCGAGTGGCAACAATGTGGCACCAATTACACAGTTTTATCTATTTTAGTACGTTAATTCACATATCTATCACTAGTTTTCCTAAAACCTTATTTAGAATGTTAACTCCTAAACAATGGATATTAATAAGCAGGTGATGAATATTATTATACCTGCCCCTACTAATTATTTACAGAATGTCTAATTAAATCAACACTGTCCTACAATACAAACTTTCCAAACTGATAGGTTACAGAGATTACAAGAGATGTAGCCCTGAAAATATCTTTTACAGCACCAGTGAGGGCAAGTAAAAGACACAACAAAGAAGAGCAACTGCATACTTATCTATTTTTTTGGCTACAAAAACGAAGGGAAAGAGCATATTCAAGGGTAATGCTGTGGCTGAACCCCTTAATCACTAGTGTACAGCCAACCCAGACCTCTATTAATTTTTACATATCCCAACAAGTATGTTGTGGAAGTGAGTAGCTTTAGATATCTACGTTTTTTTCTGACTTTGGGGGCCACTGATACAGAAATAGCTTGCTCAGAATGCGTATTGCATTCAATAGAAAGGCACCTGACCCTGTCTTGGAGAACAGTGGATGTCATTTGTACTATATATAATTATATTAAACAGTGCACATTCATTTATTTTTCCCCCACAGATTTCAAAGGTAGGTTTCCTTCTGAAATACAACAGATGCTCAAACACACATTTTGTTAATTTACGAGCCTAAAAATAGTCTATTTTAAGTCTGAGCAATCTTATTTGCATAACAAGAACAACCATATTCCAGAGACTATAGGGCATGTCTACACTAGGAAATTATTTTGAAATAACTAAATTTGAAATAACAACTCCCCAAACTCCCCTTTTTTGATAGACTGCCTCCTGATGGCATGCTATATTTATGTCATACTGCATTACAACAGTTCAGCCAGAGGGGAAGCCAAGGTGCATGACGGGATATGGTGCCCAGCCAGGGAGCCTTACACAGAGTGGTGAATTAGGAGCATGAGATGCCCAAATGACAGCTTTCATGATGCACCATAACAGGTCATCTGGACACAGTTCAGAGCCAAAATTAATGTTCAGAATTAGGTCAACCAATTGAAATGTTTCCATGCTAGATCACCTGATCCCAAATAAAATATTATATTTAGATTTTCCTGACAAACTATTTTTTAAATTAAACATAGGCTGAAACATCCCTGTGGGTACTTACACCCATCACAAGGTTTGAGCTACATGGGGCAAAGACTCAGGAAGTCTTACTTGGTTCAGTTTTGGACCCCTTCCTATTCTGCATTAATATCTGTTTGGTGCAAGGAGAATCTTACCCGCTATATTTATCTAATAGATCTACACTCCATCAGCAGTAATTCAAGTTTAAAGGACGCAGCTCTTGAAGCAAAGAAATGAATGAGCATAAGATCCGGAGCTCCATTCACATTCACGGCAGGCAATGATTTACCATGATTTAATAACGTGTGACCAAGATATAACCACTGATGATATATTGGCACAAGTTTCACAAAATGGATGATCTCTATCATTTGTTCAATACCACTGGCCAGTAGTTCATCACGGCTTTAGCAAGACTAATGCTAGACAAAATAATAATAAAAAAGGGAGGTAATTGTAAATTTTGAGATTGGTTATCACATTCTATAGTAATTCACCACTTGTGTTTAAAAAAATGAAGCAGAACAAGGTTTGTAAAGCTAACCAACATCCAATAAAAATGCTTTTGTAAAAATGAAAGGTAACTAATTTAAAATGGCTGTAATTTAAAATATGCTTTTTTTCTAAAAGGAGTGCAACTCAGTGGAACACTTCTCTAATGTTATCATACAGTGGTATCAATATCCTCTTCCAAATAATCTCTTTGGGCACGTCTACACTACAGGGCAAAAGGCGAATTAAGATATTCCACTTCAGCTATGTCAAGTGCGTAGCTGAATTTGAAATAGCTTAATTGAGCTTTTGGAGCTGTCTACATGGCAAGAAATTGAAGGAAGAACACTCTTCCTTTGACTTCCCTTAGTCCTTGTGATTTGAGGGTTACAGAAGTCAGAACAGGAAGTTCACCATTTTGATATAATTCTACATCCAGGCACATAATTTTCTATACAATTCCATAGGAAGGGATCATTCTTTAATCCTTAGGGTGTGTCTACACTGTAGCGTTATTTCAGAATAACTGACGTTATTTCAAAATAACAGCAAGCGACTACACAGCAAGCTGTTATTTTGAAGTAATTTCAATTGGTTTAAATGTAGTTGAGTCTCCATCCTTAGAGGTGTTTAAGTCTCAGCTTGACAAAGCCCTGGCTGGGTTGATTTAATTGGGATTGGTCCTGCCTTGGGCAGGGGGCTGGACTTGATGGCCTTCCAGCTCTATGGTTCTATGATTCTATGAAATGTTCCATCAATCATAATGTTACATTTTATAGGCTTCTTCCATAAAATGATGTATAAGATATTAACATATTCAGTATATTGTTTGTTAAACCTGGTAGCCAAAAAAGCTATGTTTATCATAATATACACAGTATTGCCAACCTGAGCCTCCTAAACTATTTTGATTAGCTTAAAATCATGAGGGCTTTTTAACAATTTTGTTCATTTCACTTTTTTATTCACCTTCTCACCTTTCAGGGCGTATTGTTTTCAAGATCTTATCTGTAGCTGTCAGTACTAGAAGCTTTCTTTTTAAAGGAAAGCTGAGGGGCTCATGATTCTACCAGCTCAGGCTTTAAGAAAAGCCTCAGATAGCATAATGCTCATGATAAAAATCACAGGAGTTGATTACAGTGTATATCTGCGGATTAGAAATAATTTAAGAATCTATTAACAGTTGGTGAGACAATAAAGGACCATTATGATCATCTGATTTGAATTCCTGTGTAACAGAGGCCCGAGTATTTTATGCAATGTGCTGAACAACTTGTGATTGAATTAGTCTCCTCTTTTAGAAAGATATCTAGTTTCAATTTAAAGACTAACAAAAGTTTTCTTTTCTCCTGTTCCCTTTTTTTTCCACTGAAGCTCATCTCATCTGAAGAAGTGGGTTTTGCCCATGAAAGCTCATGATACTATATATATATATATTAGTCTGTAACTTTCAAAACAATGAGTAGTCCTGTGACACCTTCGCGACTAACACAGCTTCCCCTCTGAGAGTTGCAATTTAAAGACACAAGGTGATGGAAAATATACTACATCTCTTGGTTAAGTACACATATTTAACACAATTCTCTGTTTCATTTTGTCTAACAGGAACTTTACAGCATTGGATGTTGCTATGTCTTTGCTAAATTTAAGATCTGTCCACATCACAGTCCATCCCACAGCTAGCTGGCCAAATTCACCATTCATACAAGTAAGCCCAATCTCCACAAGGCAATGGAGACTTCCTTGCGTACTCCTCTGAGCTAGCAGGAAACAAAAGACCTGTTGCTCTGAGGCTTTCAGCTCAATGTGTACTTGTCCCTATAAGAGTTTCCACTTTTAGGTAGTGGTTACATAGGGATCACTCTCAGTAGACTCAAGGGAGGATTCTTAGAAATCATGGCCATTTAGCTCATTGGGGAAAATGTGGCAATGACTCATCTTAGCACAAGTCTGGGTGAATCTGTGTAATTTACTCTTCCCTGCTCTAGCAAATCCTTTTGAACCTGCAATTATAACCTACATACCTTCTAGGATGTGGTGCACTGTCCTATCTCATGGTACTGAGACCACTTACAGAGACAATAATGAGCCTATTGTACAGCCTTAGCTAATAGCCAGCTGGTTTTTAGCTAATGCAATAGAGTACACTAAGCTCCAGAGTTCCCAGGTTCAATTCCACCCGCATATGACTAAGCTCTCTGGGGGTAGGTCTGCACTGCACGCTGAAGTCAAGTTAAGCTACGCAACTTCAGCTATGTTAATTGTGTAGCTGAAATCGAAGTACCTTAACTTGGCTTTTGGCACTGTCTACAAAGCAAGAAGTTGAAGGAAGAACACTCTTCCTTCAACTTCCCTTACTCCTCCTGAAATGAGGGTTACAAAAGTCAGAGTAAGAAGCCCGGTATTTTGAAATAACGGGCTTGCTGTGTAGACACACACTCTGTTATTTCAAAATAATCTGAGTTATTTTGAAATAAGTGTGCAGTGTAGACTGAGCCTAGGTGTTACATATTTTCCCCATGGGAAGCTATATGACTATCTAATACAAGATAAATTAAGGCACTCAGAAATCGGGGTATAAAACACTTTTATAACCAGAGCTTCAGACTCAAGCTCTTGCCCTAAACTCCTCCCGCAGTGGTCTGGAGGTCTCCTTTTAGCATAATAGTGGTCTTTTAATGGGTATACACAGTTGCAGGGATAGGATGGCATTATTGCCTCTGCCCCCCATTCTGCTTGGGTGTTCAAAAGGAGACAGCTGCTCTCATTCTTGCTGGTGCTCCGTGAGGTACCTTCTAGGAAAGGCTGAAGAGAAGTTGTGTGTAGTCAGGAGATTCCCTGGCCACATTCCATCCCTACTGAGAATGACCAGTATTGTGGCTGCAGTTGTCCCCATACTTCTTCTGTGGGGGAGGGGAAGAAGTTGAGGCTGTCACAGGAGATTTCTGCTCCCTTCAGGATGGAAACCAGACACTTTTCAGGAAGAAAAGGGTTTTACAACCTTATTGTCTTGAAAATGCCAGGAGCTTTTCTAAGTAGTAGCAATCTCCATAAAAGTATGAAGCAACATGAGCTTTGATTGCTCCAAATGCAGCCCTGTTTCCTTTCTATAGCAGCACATGAACTTTCCATGTGCTTTTGCACTAAAAAATATCCACATCTAACGCTTTGGAATGTATGGAATCATAGAACACTAGAACTGGAAGGGACCTCAAAAGTTCATCAAGTCCAGACCCCTGCCCTCACAGGACCACGCACTGTCTCTAGATCATCCCTGACAAATTTTTATCTAACTTGCTCCTAAATATCTCAAATGATGGAGATTCCACAACCTCACTAGGCAATTTACTGCAGTGTTTAACCACCCTGACCATTAGGAAGTTTTTTCTAATGTCCAACCTGAACCTCACATTATCTACCCTAATAAATGTTTATATTTAGGAATTTGGCATACTGCTAAAAGGAACAAGAAAACAGGGTTATGCTTTTTAAATTAAACAAGCTTGCTCAATGTGCTGTTACTCAGCACATGGTCAAGAGGCAATGTTGTTTCTTCTGATAATACCTTGAGTTGATATAGCATTCGCAAGGGGATCTCTAAGCACATTTCCTATACATGGGTGGTGACATCACTATTCTAAGGATAGGGTAGTAATGCAGATTCTAGTCAACATTTTCAAAAGTGGCCAGTTATCCATTTCAGGTGCCTCAGTTCTTTAATTTCCCCCTAAGGCTTGATTGTCTGAGGTCCAGGACAGCTAAAGCTTCAAATTAAATCAGGGTGTGTTGTGTGTTCAGCAGTTATGCAAATCAGGTCATGCGTATCTCAAGTTGGACACTTAGAGCTAACTGATCCATAATCAACATTCACTCATCGTAATGTCTCACCGTCTGCCATGTTCATACAAAAAGGAAAAAAACTCAGCAGGTCCCTTTTGCTCCAAACTCCTCTTAAAGTGCATGAGAGCTCAGAACAGGTCTTGTATGATCAGGCTCCCAATCTAGAGCAGATCTCTAGGTATGTCTACACTAGGAAACTATTTCAAAATAACGAAAATCAATCCTCACTCTGGGACACCTCAAAATTAGTCCAAGGCAGGCTCTCTTAATGTGGATGTGTCATCTTGACTTATAGCCCCAGGAAGCACTGGGGAGTAATTAGTCTGAATGACTCTGGGGAGTAGTTTCAAAATCGCGACACCGGAGCATCCAAGCATCCACGCTACCACTATTTCAAAATAGCTATTTTAAAATTAGTGTTATTTCAAAACCTGTACCCCTGCTTTCCTCAGGGAATAAGTGGCTCGTTCTTTCTAATTAATGGGTGTGGTAGTGTGGACACTCCGCTTATTAATTAATGTGACCCAAGTTGGGTTATTTCAAAATAAAGACCTCGTGTAGACTAGGGCTATAAGTCCCCAGGAACAGGGTATCCTTCCAACATGGTTTTTTTTTTAAATTAGGTTTACAATTGGTGCACACTCTTGTGTCCTGTTTGGAATTTTGGCATTAAAGAAACCCCAAATCCCAAAAAGAACTTCAGTAGAAACTTCTGGATTTTATCAGGCTTAATCTCAAACCTGCCAGGTTTGCTTGATTTTCAGAGTGAAACTATAAACGGATGTTCAGAATGCTGGAACAGCTTGTGACCACTTTAAGAGGAACAGTTTTGGTGAAATTAAACTTGACAATGTCTGCCTGGCTGCAGGATTGTCATGTACATTTTTATAGCAATTTCTACATGCTGCTCCTAGTCCCTTGATCTAATCACTAGATTATGAAATGTAGTGAATGCTTCTAAAGTAGCTTACCTGCATATTCAATTTTGCTATTTCATAGTAATATTCATGTTTTATGGATTGTTGAAGTCTTCTGATTTTGCTTTTTTTGTCTTACTGACCTTTTTGTATGAATTTTTGCTCCATTATGTTGAAGTGTGATTACAAAATGCAATGACACGCATACACTACTGCATAAAAAATATGGTTTTTGGAAAGTGCAATGCAAGCTAAATAGACTTACGATAGACTCACTTTGTTTGTATTCAGCATCTAACAACCTGGGGCCTTAATGATCATTGCCAATGAACTATGAAGCTGGAGATAAGACATGTCCTGAGGACATATGGCTGCCAACACTAGCAAACCCTGGAAAAGCAAGCTCTAAATCCCATTGAGCTGAAGACTTCCAACTGGATGGCCCGTCCCTCCTCATTATTCTCCATTGCTATCCCGCACTAAAAGATTTGACTCCTTCATGCTGCTCATTGCTTTCTAGGCTGGAACATGTGCATTGCACATCACACAGCAGTGTGACTCTATCATCACAGCCATAAGTTAGTTTGGCACTTCTGCTGGGACTAGACAGACAATGGCTAGATAACGGTTTTAGAGGGAGGAAGCTATAAAGAGTCCTAGCCCCAATCATCATGTCCTGCCCCAGCCCCCAGAATTAGGCTACTCCAAATGCCATTGAAGGACTCACCCTAATGCTTGAGAAGTTTGGTGCACATCCCGAAGCTGTCATTGTCCATCCCCTTTTGCAGTTCTGGGAGATCTTTCTGCTCCTTTCACTTCATAGCAGAGGATAGTTCCATGGGACTCCAGAAGCAAAGCCAGTGTGATGACACTTCACAGTATTGCTAGTTCAGTTTGCAATACATAGAGATATATTAGTAGGATACTATGGAAATAAAGGAAACAGTAGCAAGTACAAACACACATGTTCCGATGAGCAAACTGGCCATTTATAAGGGCAAAGCAATGACCTTTCTAAAATACACTTTATATTTACTCTTAGCCATGGTCTATTGCCTTACAAAACACAAAGGCCTACAGTAGTGGTCTCCAACCTTTTTAAGCACAAGATCACTTTTCGAATTTAAGTCAGTACAGGATCTACCTCAAACCCACATATCCCCGCCCTGCCCCTTCTCTGAGGCCCTAACCCCGCCCTTTACTGAGGCCCCTCCCTCTTCACTCTATGAAGATGGAGTACAGGGGAGGGGGACAGAGTGACATCAGTGTCCCCCTGCCTCCGTCTTCCCCACCCTGCATAACAAGCAGGAGGTTCCCAGGGGGCAACTCTGGGCAGGAGCATTAGGGCAGTGGGGGGAGGGGCAGCTGAAGTACCAGCACTTCATAGCCTCCCAGCCAAACCAGTCAGGATCACCTGTCAGAGGCTCCAAGATCTACCGGTAGATCCTGGTCTACTGGTTGGTGACCACTGGGCTAGAGTATGTCTTTGAGGAAAGAGTAAAAGCAAATTCCCTCCCCAATTCACAGCTTAACTGTATGGGACCTACATGGATGTTGCATAGAGAGCTCAGTCTATGCAATTAGTCTACGCTGATTTTCTTTAGCCAGTTTCTAGGTGGAAAAGTTCTCTTCCACACCTGTCAGATCTGGAAAGAGAGGATCCAGCTCACAGCAAGTGGAGGACATACCTGACTTTTTTCGACAGTAGGAGGTAAAGTCTAACTAAGTTATGCAACTCCAGCTAAGTAAATAATGTAGTTGGAGTCAAGGTGTGTTAGGTTGACTTATTGCAGTGTTTATACCAGGCTGGGTCAACGGGAGAAACTCTCTCATCAATATATCTTAAGCTTCTTGTTCTGGTGGAGTACCAGACTAGATGGGATTGTGTTCAGTTGCAGTGGGTCTTCGCTAGACCTGCTAAATCAATTCCTTGGTGGATCAAGTGCTGTAGCTTTGATTCACCAGTAGTATACACATACCCATTTTGGTGTGATATGGCAGGACCAGCCTGATGAAAATATTTCATTCATGGTTCAGATGCCTTGATCTGGAACTTCTCTGTTTGGGTTAAGCTGTTGGACCTTGAACAGCAGTGATCACTACAGAAATGCTAGCTTGGCCAGAGCTTACCTTATAAGGTAGCTCCTTCAGCAGCTCTAGTCTTTAAATTACAGTCTCTAGAAGACTCCACGAGGCAGATCAATGGGGTGATATTAAGTTCCTTAGAGCAAAAAGGTTTATTTTCTAGCAGGTGACTAAAAATAATACCTTCTCAGCACATCTTAGAGCAGCTGGGTGCTAGCCAGGTTCAATTTACTTTGGATTTTGTGTCCCTTGACAGACTGAAAGGACATGAAGCATTTTGAAATGACCGATCGGTTTCTGGATGGCAGCGCTGCCATACAGGGTTGTTTTGTTTTTTTAATATTGTTACTATGAATGTTCAGAAAAGCTTAATTCTTATATGGCCATTTATCATCACCACCATCCGGAGCTGTGGTGAAGCTAGGCGCTGAGAATGTAGTCTTTTGTGACAGTAGAAGGTTTTTGTATAGTACCAAACTATTTCACGTAGTTATGCTGACTTCAGTTGTTCATTAGTACCGTTCAGCAGGGCTGTAACTGGGTTGAAAAGTTTACATAGGGCTTTTAAGGGATTGGACTTTTTTCTAAAAGATATACTTTAGTTCAACCACAGCTTTTGGGCTTCAAGCAAGCATTAAGACAGGAAACCCCTACATCATGGGTTATGAAAGACATCATATGATCACAATAGACCCTTTTGGTCTTGAGAACTATGATAAATGCAGTTGAGATGTTAAATTTGTATTCAGAGAATACACTGTGTGAGGGTACGTCTACACTAGCCCCCTAGTTCAAACTAGGAGGCTAATGAGGGCGACCGAAATTGCAAATGAAGCGCGGGATTTAAATATCCCACGCTTCATTAGCATGTTCCCGGGCAGTCGCCATTTTGGAAATTGACTAGCCCGGAATAACTTCCCGCGTCTACATGCGGAAGTGAAACGGGCGTTCGAAGGAAAGCCCTAACTCAAATTAGCTGTTATTCCTCCTGGAATGAGGTTTAACAGCTAATTCGAATTAAGTCGTTTATTTTGAACGCCCGTTTCACTGCCGCATGTAGATGCGGGCAGTTATTCCGGGCTAGTCAATTTCCAAAATGGCGACCGCTCGGGAACATGCTAATGAAGCGTGGGATATTTAAATCCCGCGCTTCATTTGCAATTTCGGTCACCCTCATTAGCCTCCCTAGTTCAAACTAGGGGGCTAGTGTAGACATACCCTGAGAGATATTGGAGAGGGTCGTTCTGTTGTTGTTTTGGGTAGGCTTTTTGGGGGAGAGAGGGTTTTAAGGTTGCCAACAGGAAAAAAAACCTGACCCAAAACTATAAAAGGAAAGGAAAATGAGGAATTAAGCCACTTACTATTTATCAAAAGTAAACTAAAATAATGAAAAGCTTCTGGAAAATAAAGCCCCCCTGGTTTTTTTCTCTTTCTTTCTCTCTCTCTCTGTTTTCATCTTGCTCCATAGCAACACTGAAAGGCTTTATCTAGATTGCATTCCTCTCTCGAAAGAGGAATGCAAATGAAGCAGATCAAAAATTCAAATGAAGCATGGATTTACAAATCTTGCACTTCATTTGCATAATCACGTCGAGCGCTGTTTCGAAAAAGGGGTTTTTGAAAAAAAACCCTCAGTCTAGACGGGGTTCTTTAAAAAAAAGAAAAACTTTTTCAAAAGAACCCTTACGCCTGAAAAAATGAGGTGTACAGGTTCTTTCGAAAAAGGGTTTTTTTTCCCGAAAGAACCCCATCTAGACTGTGGGGTTTGAGTTTTTTTTCGAAAAACCCTTTTTCGAAAAAACTCTCAGATGAGATTATGCAAATGAAGCACGAGATTTGTAAATCCGTGCTTCATTTGAATTTTTGATCTGCTTCATTTGCATTCCTCTTTCGAGAGAGGAATGCAGTCTAGACAAGCCCTCAAGAATTATTCACAATACTGTAAAAACTCTCACTTATCCAAAACTGACATGTTCCCAATCCCTTTCTAGTTCCCTTACACGAGTCATGTGCGTCTGATGGCCTGTATCTCATGCTGCAGGACAAGGAAGGGATGTGTACAACGTGAAGGCTTGGAAGATAGAGCAGAGGCCGCCTAGACAGCCTTCTGAAGAGAAAGAAAAGACTTTGGCCACATGTAGACTGCCCTATGACTGAATGGCTGCATGGCTCCTGCCCTCTCAATTATCTAAGCTCCTGATTATGCAAATAACATCTGTGCCCTCCCCCATGCTCTTTGGATAATTGGGAGTATGATGCAATAATAATAATAAAATAAGTTTGCCAGCTAATATGCTGTCTTGGAGGAAGGCTGACCGATGAGAGCTGATGTGGAATTTTTGTTGATGCCTTTCCTTCTCATTTTTCTCTTGTTTCTCAGGTTATGGGTTCTTCAGGCCAGGGTCTGTGTCTCACTCAGCGATCCCAACCCTGCTACCTTTACACTGAATAAAATTACACTACAATTACTCTGTTGCTTTCACCTCCTGACTTTATCCACCAGCAGATACATGCAAAGCAAGATGCTGCTCCCTGCGAGTAAAGCTGAGGAAACAGTATTGGGCCAGCCTTAGTGATTGTGGGTTCTTCTTTTAATGCCAGTGAAAATATAAACAATAATAGACATGATGCCGGAGGCATCAAATAACTGTGCAACATGAAACCTGAGTATATGTAGATGATAGCTGCTTCTTTCAACAACCTACATAAGGGTTGTTGAAGGATTTTATGTATCTGAAAGAGAAAAAAGGGGAAAAAATTCCCTCCAGGCAATGGTTGAAATATTTAGATTGCTTACTTCATGGACCAAACCCCCTCCACGCTGCAGTGTGAAAACAGTAGGGTTATTTTAATTTTTTTGGTCTTGTTTTTAGTGTTGTTCAGTAACAGACTAGTGAAGTTGACTGTGACATTTTAAGATCATAAATTACTTACCACTAGGAAACACTTCTGTTTTTCATATTTACACTTTAAAAATAAACCTTTTTTTCCCCTTAATGGCTAATTAGGTCACTAATCAAAAGAAATCCTTAAGAGGAAAATGAAATGTTGACATTTTGCAATTATTTGCTACTGTGAATAATAATAAACACCCTACTTATGGTTAAAGTGGTTTTCAAACCCTTCTTCTGCCATTAGGGCATGCACTGACTGCAGAATCAGTGCATTCTACTTGATATACTGCCACATTATCTACTTCAGTGCTTCCATTTAGTTTGGGTCACTTACATTTCATTGCACTGTACCTTTCCTAAGTGCAGTTAAAAAAAAAATTGCAATGGCAAGGTCCTAATTAAACATCAGATGTAAACCAAGCTACACATTACAGATTATAAAAGAGACAATATTTGTGGAAACACTGTATTATAGCACGTGATTCGTAGCCACGTCCCTTAAATATGACTGATATACATAATAGATATTACTAGCTGCTCCTTGAGACCCAGGACATCAAAGATCAAGTGATGCACAGGTTTCTTATTCAGCAAACTCATTCTATATGCCACAGGTAAGTCTTTCTATTTGTAGATGAATATGTATAAATGTTCGGTATGTTGTTATAAGCGCTCCCAGCTACAAGTGCAATATCTTTATGGTGCCACATGGTCCTTGATCCTTCAAGTACTTGCCTCAGGTGAAATCTATCCCTGTGCTCAGAGCTACCTGAGGAGTTGCCTATGTCAATTCAAGGCCTGTACTACCTGCAAAGGCAAGGGCAGGGTGTTTCACCTTTGTGTCTTTAAGGGGCCGCTACAAGTATGCTACTCTGAATCCCTGGGGCTTATGAAATGGGTACAGGAATTTGGGATGGGGTTATGCTTAAAGGAGAGCTGAAAAGCCTATTAGACCCTGCCTTGTGTGCTCAAGATGCTAGTCCAACTGCTGTCTATAGAGACATTAAAATCAATCAGGAAAGAGAAGAAGCAAATACAGTACCAAGCTGATAGACCTGTATACCCCTTCCCCCTTGCCCCAGGGTATTTGTTAGTGTAAAACAAATGGGCATTCCCTCATCAAAGATCTAATGTGATTGAACAAGGGCTCAGTCCTGAAAAGTGTGGCATATACTGGCCCTAGTTCACTAAAAAGCATTTCATAGGCTACGTCTAGTCTACAGGCTTCTTTCGGAAGAAGCTTTTCCGGAAGAGATCTTCTGGAAAAACTTCTGAAAAAGCACGTCCACACTGCAAAAGCACATCAGAAAAGCAATCTGCTTTTTCGAAAGATAGCATTCACACTGAATGGATGCTCTCTCGCATTTCAGCTGTGATTACTATGGACAGCATGGCCACCAGGGCACCTGTGCTTTTTCCTCTTTCCTCTTCTTTGGAAAGAACTCCCTCTTCCCCGTCCACACATGCATTTTTGCTAAAGAGTTCTTTTGGAAAAAGGCTTCTTCCTCATAGAATAAGGATTACCAATGTCGGAAAAACCTCTCTGTTCTTTCGATTTTCTTTTGAAAGAACGTGATTGCAGTGTGGACATAATTGAAGTTTTTTTTGGAAAAACGGCCATTTTTCCAAAAAAAACCCTCTGTAGTGTACACATACCCATAGATGCTACAGGTTGCACCTTGCTAAACTGGGACTCTCTAGTCCAGCAACAACCATGGTCTGGGACCATGGATGTTCCCAGGCCAGAGGGCACCGGTGGCCAGGAGTTAGGTAGCAGAAGGGCCTGCAGCAGGGAGCCCTGCCTGGTGGGGCTGGCAGTGGAGCCTGGGGAGAGGCTGTACAGCTGCCCAAAAGGGAAGCCGGTATCAAGGCAGCCCGGCAGACAAGCCACAACAGCCCAGCAGACAGCCGAGCTGCTCCCAGGGCAGGCAGCCTGGCCAAGGCTGGAAGTAAGGTGACTGGCTGGGGCTGGAAGTGTAGCCAATGGTGGGCTAGGGGGCCGGTGGCAGGGGACCTCTCCTGGTCTGGTAAATCCCCTCATTCGGGATTGGTCAGGTCCCAAGGGTGCTGGACCAGGGAGGTTTAATCTGTAGGTTTTTAAAGACAGGAGTAATCACTGTGATCATCTATTGTGACCTCCAGTACAAGACAGCCCTCAGAACTCTCCCCCCCCCCAAAAAAAAAATCTTATTTAAACAACTAGAGCATTTCTTTAAACTTCATCCAATCTTGACTGAAAAAAATTGCCAGTGAAGGAGAACTCACCACAACTCTGGTGAATGGTTCCAGGGGTTAATGATGACGAACAGCAAGGAAAGGCAGGAGTGTGTGAAGCCATCATTCTGTTGTCTGCACACTACTGCCAACTTTATGAGATTTATTCATGATTTGGGGTTCCACAATTTTTGGCCAACTGGCTTGTAACATTTTAATTGGGCCAGATTTTCAGAAAGTGTAGAGCATCTACCTTCGAAGAAGCTGGTCCCTTTCTGGTCTCTCAAATTAGGCTCCAGAAACTCAAGGCACAAAACAAACAACAAACAAAATAGTGGTCATTTCTGAAAAATCTTCACACACATATCTAAGTAAAAGATCTGCTCCTGTCTGGGGGGATCTTATGGAAACAGAGTGAGTCCCTCTGATTCCCACCCATGGAGATTTTATATTGGTTCCTTCTTTCTTTGGTTGATTTCCATAATTTCTTATAAAAGTAATAAAGACTGAAAATGAATTTGTTTGCACCTATGTTTTTTTGGGGGGAAAATGGAGATTGCTAGCATAACACCAGGGAAACTAAATAAAAGGAGTAGATCACGTTGGAGTTGTTAATGTGCTGAAAACCCTTCTTACGGGAGCCTAATTAATGGGAGTGTTAAAGTTCTACAACAGCACGACAGTTCATATAATTTTCTCATCCCAGATGAGATTCTTAGCAGGTGTAAAGCAGAGCGTGTTTCACCAGTTTCACCAGACGAAGATTAAAAGGGGGTGGGGGGGAAGGGGGTTGTTTCCAATAAGAGCTGTCTCGGAATAAAAGCAAGCTGTCATATTTTCTATAAAAACATTGCTTCACAGTCTCTCTCTTTCTCACACACACACCAAAAACACTGTAACAAAGACAACAGCTTGACAATGGCAGCTGCTGCAGAGAGGAAAAATTAGAGGGCAGTGTCATTTTTAATGATTTTTAAATGAAAAATTAAACCAAAATAAACGAGATGTCCTAGATATTTTTTCTTTAAGAATCTGTCTCTCTTTCTGTGTCTTATTATTTATAAGTGGCAATGCAAGTTGAGGACAGGAGCATATGTTGGGGAAAAGCTGAAATTAGAGCAGTAAAGGGAAAAAAAGAACTTACTTTTGAAGTTTAACAAACGGAGGTGTGACAACAGGGGAAATGGAGAACAGTGTTTGAAAATCCAGCCCTAGAACTTTCTTGATCTGTGGGTGTACCATGTGTGTATGTGCATGTGTATGCATGCACAGACATGTATGTTCCCATGTGAGCAAACTGCACACTCATATGTAAAGAAAGTCTTCTTGGGCTTCAGTTTTGAAGCACTGCTCTCCACTTTCTGATCTCATAACTTTGTGGGAACAACTTAACTCATATTTTTTTACAGAGACTCGCTGTTAATCTGGACAGATTTTACTTAGTTCTAAATTGTTCTCTATAGTAATAGCCAACTTAAAAAAAAAACAATTTCCTTTAGGAAATCCATGTCCTGGTCCTGCATTCAGAGCAGTATTAAAATCAGTGATCAATTGTTCCTGCATGCAGGACCCATATTAGCAGCTCTGATTGCTGCTGGGATAATAAAAATGGACTGTTTTGGGTCTAGATTATTTTGGGTAAATCATAGTTCCACTGAAGTCAAAGAAGTAATGTGGAAGTGTATAAAAACAGCCAAGCTAGGTCAGACCAAAGGTCCATCTATCCTGTCTTCTGACAGTGGCCAATGCCAGGCGCTCCAGAGGGAATGAACAAAACAAGCAATCATCAAGTGATCCATCGCTTGAAGCCCAAACCCAGCCAATGACAAACAGGCTAGAGACACCATCCCTGCCCATCCTGGCTAATACCCATCAACAGATCTGTCCCCCATGAATTGCTCTAGCTCTTTTTTGAGCCCAGTTATAGGCTTGGCCTTTACAACATCCTTGGGCAAAGAGTTCCACAAGTTGACAGAGCATTGTGTGAAAAAGTCACCAAGGAGATAGAGCCCCATACCAGGACTGAGATTAATTATAGACAGAGCCCCCAGTGGGGCTAGGGAAACTGCTAAGCCCCCTTTTGGTGGTTCTCAGGCAGAGAACAAAGCAGAAACGTGCAGCCAGAAGGGGCACTCATGAGAGGTGGGTGTTGACCTTGTCACATACTGCGATTGAAATGGTATTACAGATACGTGGTAGAAAACTTTGATAACCGACACAGACTTTCTTGGAAGCTGGTTTAGATTCAGCGGAAACCTTGTGAGTTTTTCAGTGAACCTAACCCTGGTGTTGGGTTTGCTTCAGAAATAAAGCTGTGTGTTTTATTCAGGCCTGCTAGCAGGAGAGACAAAGGGGGCTACTGCCCTGGGGCCTGTCGAGTCTAAAGGGCCTGGCGCGCCTCGCCACCGTTGTCACCATGGTGATTCTAAAGGGCTGGAGCTCTGGGCCCTTTAAATTGCCGCCATGCTTGTGGTGGTACTGCAGGCTGGCTGCTCATGCCCAGTCCCTTCCATGTAGGCCCCGCCACTTCCAGGAGCACGGGGCTTCCCCCTGTCACTTTACCCAGGGGCCTGACCTGGCTATCGGTTCTGGTTTTATTCTAAACCACGTGTGTAACTCCAACCATAAACGAACGTAGTGCTTGCTCCTGCAACCTTTACTGCTCTGTTCTTGCCCAGGTCTGACTACTGTGGGACTATGCAGGTGAGTAAGAAGTACAGTCAATTAAAACACTTTGTTTCTGCAGCACAGTTAAATTGCAGCTCGGAATGCATGTTGGGGCAGATGCCTTTACATTGTGAAAGGAAAATCTGCTCTGTGCCGTAAATCGTATTTATTCGCTTACCCATTCACTTTTTAAACCACTGCAAATTATTCCACTTCAGAAATAAAGACAGTTGTTTCCCTCCCTTGACCATGCAGAATAAGTTAGTATTGAGATTTTCTATGCAGAGGCGATGCCTTGCTGCAGATCTCTGTTAACACCTAGTACATTTTGGAGATTACTGTAATTGGGATTGCAATTCTTATTACTACTCAGAGCAGAGTTGCAGTACAAATCCATAGGAACTGGGGGGAACAAACTCCATGTGCCATTATTGTAGGAAAAGCATGATGTCAAATTGCCAATAGGAGTAGAATACAAAGAATGGGTTGACTCAGCATTTTGAAATTGGCCCATATGCTGATATTAGCTGAAAGCTTCCATGTGTCAGTTGATCAGTGACAGATGTGAAATGAGTTGGTGGTCTCAGCTGAGTTCCTAATGGACTTTGGAGGATCTATCATCATAAAAAGTAACAATGGCCCAGCATGCCCACTGTCTATCATAGAGAGGGACCATGCTACAGACTGAGCTATGAGGGTTCTTCCCATATCTTTAGTGGGGAGACTCACTGTATCACAACATGAGCAGTCAGACCTAGTGGTCAGAGCAGAGAGCTGGGAACCAGAGGATTAGAGTTGGACTTAGGAGCTTAGCCTAAGGTGAGAGTCGGAGGACAGGAGCAGGGAGCAGGGATGGACCGTGAAAACGGGAAACAGAAGCAAGGGAGGGAAAAGGACAAGTCAGGGAAGCAGGCATCTGGTGAGAAAGTAGTGCAGTAACAGCCAGCAAGGAATTCACTCAGCCCACCCCCTGCCTCCACGACATCAGTATGTGAGGTTTGTGCCACTATGTGAGGGAATCTGATGCTAGCACTGCCCATGTTGTAACCATTCTGTGGCTACACAGCTGCCAACCTAGCACCATTCCCTGGCACTCAATTTGCTTGTTTTGCGCTACATTACATAGACAGGCCATATTAGGTCAGACCAATGGGCCATCTAGCCCAGCATCCTGTCTTCCAACAGTGGCTAGAGTAAGATGCTTCCGTGGGAACAAATAGAATAGGGTAGTTATTGAACGATCCATCCCCTTTCATCTGGCCCCAGCTTCAGAGGTTTAGGGACATCCAGAACATGAGGCATGGCCCAGGCTATCTTGGCAAATAGCCATTGATGGACCTATATCATACAAGAATTTATATAATTTGGGTTTTTTTAAAGCCAGCTATACTTTTGCCCTTCACTACATCTCCTGCCAAGGAGTTCCACAGGTTGACTGTACATTGTGTGAAGAAGTACTTCCTTATCTTTGTTTTCAACCTGCTGCCTGTTCATTTCATCAGATGACCCCTAGTTCTTGTATTCTATTATGTGGCAAATAACACTTCCTTATTCACGTTTTCCTCTTCATTTATGTTTTCCATACTGTTCATTGTTTCATCAAAGGTGAAAAGCAATATGGGGGAAAAAAAGATAGCATTTTACCCAGGGACAATCCGTCCAGATAAAAGCGGAAAGAAAAGCAATGAGATAGAAGCAGAGAAAAATTTTCACAAAGCGACCTGGGACCCTGGGGAATTGTTCAGAGATTCCAATCTCAGTCTTGTTTGGTGGGTTTTAACTCTTCAATCTCTCTGCCCCCTGACCTCTTTTCTCACAGTCACACCAGGGAGTCTTTCCTTGTCCGGGGTTTTCTTCCTTGCCCTTTTCCTTGACTTTGTCTTGTCACTCTGACCACAGCCTTGTTCTGCCAGATATGTTTCATTTTCTGCATGACTTCCCCTGGATGGGCATTTCAAGCTGTGATTTCTAAGCTTGATCTCACACTGTAGATCCTGTTATCTCAGTAAAAAGCTTTAAAGTTCAAAGTGAGTTGGATGAACAATACTTTAAAAAGCAGAGCGCCGTCTAAGCATCCTTTGGGTGTGAGTGCTTCAGAAAATGTCAAATTACAGTCTGTTTTTGTTTGGAGAAACCGCAATTAAAAGTCCAGAGGCAAGTTAGAAAAACACAATCAACTGAGTTTATTAAAAACTCCAATTAACTACATGTTGTGATAATACCGTGGGCACCTGGGATTCATAGTTACCACCGGGTTAAAGCAACACAGGCATAGAACTGGGACCCTTTTGCTTTTAGAACCTGATTCTAATTCTACTACATGCAATCACAGTTTTTCATTGATTTCAAACGGCTTTGGATCAGTCTCCGTAAGCCTAAGAAATGGAGATTAGCTGCAGAAGATAAGGACAGTGATTACAAGTTTGATAAAGGTGATTGTGTTGATGTAATATACCTAGATTTCTGAAAGGCATTTGAAACCGCATGGCATTTGGATTAAAAACTACAAAGATACTAAATTTAAACAGCACACGCTAAATAGATTACCAATTGTCTAACTACTTGCCTAGGGAGTTTATGGAATCTCCAACACCAGAGATATTTAAGATCAGGGATGATCTAGATGGTACTTGGTCGTGCCATGAGGCCAAGGGCCTGGATTTGATGACCTCTTGAGCTCCCTTCCAATTCTAGTGTTCTATGAGTCTATATTTCTTTAAATGAAATTGAAACAGGGAATCATCAAGTGGGTGTCTCTCTAGTAGGGTCCTGAAGGCATCAGCCATCGGGACAATGCTTTTGAGTACTTTTATCAGCAATCTGGCAGATAACATAAAACCTTCCTTGACAAAATTTGCCAGTGTCTCAAAGATAGGGGATGTGAGAATGATGTGCATGTGAGCAGAACTGAAACATCATCCATTGGAGTATGCTGAATAAACCTACACAACTCCACTGTGATACAGTGGGTTAAAGAAAAAAAATGTTTCTGTTTCACACTCAGTGCTCTCCAGTAAGATGTTAATTGAATGTGTGTGTCAACACATTGAACCAATGACATGCCAACCAAGAAGGCTGGGGCCGGAGTTGCAGCTGGCGTCATTGGAGTGCTGCACCCTTCAGCCAGGGGAGAATCTGGCCTCTTACTAATGAACAAACTCCTAATAGCTCAGGGCATGACCCTGTTTCTTCCAGCTTCTGATCAAATCGCACCCAGACTGCTTTACAAACAATTTGGGGAAACAACGGTGCTGAGTTTACCTTAATGTGAGAGGATGCATTAATCATTGTTCATGAATATTCACATGGCTATCAGGCATTCTTAAAAATATTTATAAAAGCACAGGCCTTGCATCATCTCTCTTTTACACCAGTAAATCAGGAGTGACTACAGAGAGGCATACTGGTGTAAAGACAATTTAAGGGAGAAGGAAATCAAACAAGGAGCTTTTCATAAGCCTCACCACTAATGATTATCCATCCAGAACTCCATGCTATTGTTTACTATTTGCTATTTATTCTTCTTTTTAAAGCATTCCATTCATCCAGATATAAACAAGAAATACCACGAAGTCCCAGGTCCACAAAGAGCTGCCGGTGTTGCAAGGTCTAACTGTTAGGTGCCTGCTCATCCACAAATCCTTAATTACATGCTTAGGCTCCCTATCCAACACATGGGGTGGGGGGGGAGAGACACCTGAAAAGAAGACCCAGAAGCACCAGTATAATAGTTATGGAGCCAGCTAACTTGGCCAGTTACAGATGCTGATGAGAGGGGTGTGGCCTAAACTCTGACACTTTCAGAGTTGTGTATCTAAGGCCAACCTGGAGGGAGGTACTTACCTCTGTTTTGAATTCACAAATTTCCCCTGGATTAAAAAACTTAAGTGGTTTCTTGTGTAACACCTAACAGGGAGAATCAAACCAGGGACCTCTGGAGCTTATTACATGAGTTTCTACCACTTCATCTAAAAGTCTGCTGGCTCTCAGCTGAAGCTGCAGAGCAGATGCATTATTCTCTCTGGCTATGTCTACACAGCAGGGCAAAAATCATAGAATCATAGAGCTGGAAGAGACCTTAGAAGGCCATCAAGTCCAGCACCCTGCCCAAGGCAGGACCAATCCCAATTAAATCAACCCAGCCAGGGCTTTGTCAAGCCGAGACTTAAACACCTCTAGGGATGGAGACTCCACTACTTCCCTAGGTAACCCATTCCAGTGCTTCACCACCCTCCTAGTGAAATAGTTTTTCCTAATATCCAACCTGGACCTCTCCCATCACAACTTGAGACCATTGTTCCTTGTTCTGCCATCCATCACTACTGTGAACAGACTTTCTCCAGCCTCTTTGGAACCTCCCTTCAGGAAGTTGAAGGCTGCTATCAAATCCCCCCTCACTCTTCTCTTCTGCAGACTAAATAGACCCAACTCCCTCAGCCTCTCCCTGTAGGTGTCATCTGCAAACTTGCTGAGGGTGCAATCCATCCCCTCCTCCAGGTCATTAATAAAGATCTTGAACAAAATCGGTCCCAGAACTGAACCTTGGCGCACTCCGCTAGAAACCGACTGCTACCCTGACATCGAGCCGTTGATCATTACCCGCTGGGCCCGACCTTCCAGCCAGCTTTCTATCCATCTTACCGTCCATTTATCCAATCCACATTCCCTAAACTTGCTGGCAAGAATATTGTGGGATACCGTATCAAAAGCCTTGCTAAAGTCAAGGTATGTCACATCCACTGACTTTCCCATATCCACAGAGCCAGTTACCTCATCATAGAAGCTAATCAGATTGGTCAGGCACAACTTGCCCTTCATGAATCCATGCTGACTATTCTTGATCACCTGCCCCTCTTCCAAGTGCTTCAAAATGGATTCCTTAAGGATCCCCTCCATGATCTTTCCAGGGACTGAGGTAAGATTGACCAGCCTATAGTTCCCTGGATTGTCCTTCCCTTTCTTAAAGATGGGCACTACATTTGCCTTTTTCCTATTATCCAGGATCTCTCCCGATGTCCGCAACTTTTCAAAGATAATGACCAAAGGCTCCTCAAGGTCATTTGACAACTCCCTCAGTATCCTTGGATGTATTAAGACCAGACCCATGGATTTGTGTACGTTTAGCTTTTCTAAATAGTTCCTAACCTGTTCTTTCCCCACCAAGGGCTGTCCACCTTTGTCCCATATTGCGTCACTTAGCGCATTAGTCTGGGAGCTGACCTTGTCCGTGAAGACAGAGGCAAAGAAAGCATTGAGTACTTCAGCTTTCCCCACATCATCTGTCACTAGGTTACCGCCCTCATCCAGTAGGGGCCCCACACCCTCTCTGATCACCTTCTTCTTGCTAACAGGCCTGTAGAAACCTTTCTTGTTATCCTTCACATCTCTTGCGAGTTGCAATTCCAATTGCGCTTTTGCCTTCCTGATTACTCTCCTGCATTCTCGAGCTATACATTTATACCCCTCCCTAGTCATCTGTCCAAGTTTCCACTTTTTGCAAGCTCCCTTTTTGTTCTTAAGTTCACCTAGGATTTCCCCAGTAAGCCAATCCGGTCTCCTACCATATTTGCTTCTCTTGCTATGCATTGGAATGGTTTCTTTCTGTGCCTTCAATAAGGCTTCTTTAAAATACTGCCACTTCTCCAGTCACAGCACACACTCCGTGGGGGTAGGGGGGGAGAGAAGAAAAGAAAAAAAACCCCACACACCACACTCACAAACACAAACTCAGCACACAGCAAGAAAGCCCCAAACACACACAACACAGAGTACAGACAGCCACTTCCCTCAAGAGTCCCGTAGTCACTTCTCCCTTACCTGGAGAACTCTCTCTCTAAACTCCCTGTTTGCAATAACCTGCAATCATCAATTGCGTAGCTGAAGTTGAAATAGCTTAATTCAGCTTTTGGCGCTGTCTACACAGCAGGAAGACACTCTTCCTTCAACTTCCCTTACTCCTCGTGAAATGAGGGTTACCACGAGTCGGAGTAAGAAGTCCTCCTGCTCGACATTATGTTGAAATAAAGGCTTGTGGTGTAGACGTGCACTATGTTATTTTGGAATAATGTCTGTTATTCTGAAATAATGATGCTCTGTAGACGTATCCTCCGTAAGTGGTCTCAGTGCCACTGGATGGGACAGTGCATCACATGCCGTAAGTGTGTGGATCATACTTGCAACAGCTTCAAGATAAGGATTAGAAAGAGCCCCTCATCAGACCACGTGTCCAGTGGTTAGGATACTCAGCGTAGGAAATCCCTGTTCAAATTCACTATTAATCAGGAAAGGAATGACTTGATGTGATGTCTCTCCCATCCCAGATGTGTTTCCTAACCACTGGGCTAAAGGTTGTAAGGGAAACATTTCCAAACAGCTGTATCACGTGGAGTTAGGTGTATGCTGTGCATACCTGCTGAATTGGGCAACACAAGTGACAGAGCTGTTCCTCTACCTATCATCACTTAGTTTAGGCAAGAGATAGGCACATGCCCAGAGACAGAGATTTAGACGCACAGGAAACTTTTAGAGTAAAAAGTTAGGCACCATGTGAGTTCACTTGCCTCAGGCTTAGGCAGCAGCTGAGTGGGGTTTCTATGAATCACAATGCTGCTGCATAGCCGCCTAACGCTTTGATGTACCTCTGTAGTTCTTGGCTCTTGTGACTGATACCCACTCCTCAAATTATGAATAGAGAAAACACCAGAGAACACCTGCTCATCAAGGTACAGACAAGAACTTACCCACAGAAACAATCCAAGAGGAATTACTAATGTCCAAATCAGGATTGATTCACAGGCAGTGTACGACCCTCGGATATCTAAGGGTTGAACAGGGGAAAGAGCAAATGGAGTTGTGCAAACTGGCAGCAAATATTGTTGATGACAAATAATTCAACCAGGTCTACTTGCTACACAAGTCACTGCTGCCCAAGTCTTTCTTCTATAAGGACAGATCTACACAGCAGGGCTAAACTCGAAATAAGCTACGCAACTTGAGCTCTGCTAATTGCGTAGCTTAAGTCGAAATAGCTTCTTTCGAATTTGGGCACATCAACACAGCACTTATTTCAAAATAGAGCACTCTTCCTCCAACTTCCCTTACTCCTCATACAATGAGGGTTACAGAAGTCAGAGTAAGAAGCCTGTTATTTCGAATTTATTTCAAAATAACAGGCTTGTTGTGTAGACGTGCAATACATTGTTTCGGAATAACGTCCATTATTCCAAAATAACACTGCTGTGTAAACATGCCCAAAAGGTCTTTTCATTTATCTCATCCTTGGAGAATGACAAAGATGAAAAGCTCTTTACAGATTCTTCAAGATAATAACACACTAACCATCCTCCATGCCTCGCAAGAAATTGGCCCTGAAAGACTGTTTTTTGTTTATTTGTTTAAAATGCCGCTCTGTCTGGTCTTAGTCACATTTTACAGCAGTGAAAGCAATTAAATCTGCATTGTCCAAACTTCCAACTCTGTAGCGTTTCACTAGCTTTCAGTATGACAATATTATACCTGTCATGCATGCATTTCTTCGGGGACTAGACTAATTCTCAGTCACTCTAAACAGATAAATGCAGCTTCTTAGGTTAATCTTGTTTATTATTGAGTGACATTACGCTATTTGCATTAATTCAAAACTTCAGTCTCTTACTTTTTTTACACATCTTTTGTGTGGCAAAAATAGCCATGATCTGCAAGAGTGAAACATGGCTGATAAACTGCAAGAAATGAAAGAGAAAGGGGAAAAAAGATACAATTTTTAATTCAACTCTTGTGGCTCAGTGAAGTTAAACCAGAATGCTCTGCGTGCTGTTTAAGTTGTAGTCAATTACATTTCTTAGAATGACATATTGGGCAAGCAGAACCCTGTCCGCCACCACAGTTTGGAGGGTTGAAATTAATTAATTGTGAAATAAAGTAGGCTTTGGAGTGGGATGCTTGCAGAAGAATAATTATGGGTTGATTCCGTTGTTGTCACTGGCCAAAAATCAATGGAGACAGCACCTGGTTCCAGTTGGACACCAAGGTCTGTTGATTAAAAATATTTTGGGGTGCTGATTGTAAATCAATATTGAAAATGATGGCAGTTTTCCATGTTCCGTTAGTTTTCAGAGTGACAAGTGGGAGTTGCTGCTAGTCAAAGCAGTTTTCCCATTGATTGTGTACATAAAAAACTCCCACACAAAAACAAAAATAAAAAACACACAGAAAATGTCTGTTATCTCTCATAAGTGGGGGTGTCTGGAGCCCCAAACTGACGTGAAGTGTTTGTTTGCATAGGGTCTATACCAACAGATCATTTTTATGATTTTATGGTAAGTCCTCAGAATAAACTTGGCTTAGCACAAGATGAAGAAAACTGGAGAGCAGACTTTGGCCTTACCTCTGTGTGCTTTGTACAACTCTGGTGGTGCAAGGGGGGTGGAGAGGTGTCATAAAGGACAAACTTGGGGATCCCTTTTGCTTAGGGAAAGTTCTATACAATGGAAAGTGGGTTTCATTAGCTATATGCCCCCTGGCCTTGGCCTTTTTCCCCACCAGCAAACAACAGTTCCTGGATTGTCAAGATTGGGAATTGGCATTCTTGGTGCAGGTTACTGAGGCAGCCTTGGGCAAGAGGAACAGCTTGTAGGAATCTCTTACTGCCACAAGTCAGTGCAGCCTTCAGACTACTCTGAGGGTACGTCTAGACTGCAGCACTATTTCGCGAAGATAGACTTGAGTTTTCTAACTAAATTCATATGGCATTCCACAGTAGCTTGTAAATTCAAAATAAAATTAAAAATATGGAGTAAGACATGCATGAAAAAAAATATAAGTCTGGACTACTTCGTAGGTTGTTACTGCACTTTGAACAGTTTCTGCTATGAGTCCATGTATTTGTTTTGCTTGCATGAGTATATGCTGTAGAACAAGGGTGGGGAACCTTTCATTGGTTGAGGGCCACAGACCACAAAAATCAGTCAGAAAGACACACGCGAGTGAGGAGCAAACAATGAAACAAAACAAAACCAAGCAAAACACCTCACTGGCCTGGCTCCCAATCATAGGTAACTCATCATAGCTCTCAGAAAGTGCACCATCCCTCTGTGTCCCCACCAAAGTTTTAATTACTAAATGGGGTGTCCCCTTATGCTCCCCTCCCTCTGTATGGCCCTTCCTGCATTCCCACCTTCCACGGGCACCACTTACCACTGATCGAAACTAAGAAGCCAAAAAAAAAAAAAAAGAGAGAGACACTCAGCTCACTCACACTCACCTCAGACACTAGGCTATACTCACGCCAAAGCTCAAAGACTTGACACAGGGGTGGAATTGCAGGCCAGATCAACATAAGTCAGGTTCTCTCAGCCTAGTATCCTGTCTGCCGACAGCGGCCAATGCCAGATGCCCCAGAGGGAGGGAACACAACAGGTAATCCACATGTGATCCCCCCCTGTCACTCATTTCCAGACAAACAGAGGCAAAGGACATCATTCCTATCCATCCTGGCTAACAGATTCATCGAGGTTAGGTCCATCAATGGCTACCTAGCTCTTTCTTGAACCCTGTCCTAGCCTTCACCACATCCTCTGGCAAGGAGTTCCACAGGTGACTGTGAGCTGTGTGAAGAAAAACTTCCTTTTGATTGTTTTAAACCTGCGGCCTATTAATTTCATTTGGTGACCCCTAGTTCTTAGATTATGGGAACAGGTAAATAACTCATTCACTTTTTCCACACCAGTCATGATTTTATAGATCTCTATCATATCCCCCCTTAGTCTCCTCTTTTCTAAGCTGAAAAGTCCAAGTCTTTTTAATCTCTCTTCATATGGGACACGTTTCAAACCCCGAATCATTTTTGTTGCCCTTTTTTTAACTTTTTTCCAAAGTCAAGTTATATTTTTTGAGATGAGGCAACCACATCTGTACACAGTATTCAAGATGTGGGCACACCATGGTTTCATTCATAAAGATTCAGAGAGAGGGTACAGGTTTGCTGGCAAAATATTCAAAATTTAAAAAGAAACTGCACCCAATGTAAGAACAAAAATGTATCACAGATCTAACTGCCTATACATGCAGTCTGACAGAATTTGTACTACTACCTGTAACAGAACCCTCCGGTGACTCCTAATACAATTACATCTCAAATTATAAGGGATTTTTTTCTGTATTATGTAAATAATTTTAATGAATGTTGGGCTGGCATAAATTGTTATATTGGCAGCCCCAAAGAATGAACCCATCTGTTTGTCCACAAACAAAAACTGAACAGGAGATGGAGACAGAAGTAGTGATGGTCCCTTTTGAACAGCATTGAGATACGTGGGTAGGACAACATAGCAGTGGTGTTAAAAATACAGCATGAGCAGCAGCAGTACAAATATCTTCTAAGTTAATCAACACGGGGTCGGGGGGTGTTGTTAAATGTGATTCTACTGATGATTGTTGTCAGCTGTTCGGCTGCATGTATGTGTTCCCTCTGTGTGCCATTCCAGCTCTCGGCAGGCATTTGACAAAAGACCACAAGCAAACTATCCAATAAGCTCCATTTCAGTAGTGAAGGCACTTTTTTCAGATTTATTGTCAGTGGAATACATTAAAAGCACCCAGCAGACTCTGCTATGGGGACATTCAGACATGTATGCCCATGAAAATGGACATAGCTCAGTTATTGGCAGGATTTTGTACTGTCCCCTCAGATGGCCAAAGACACTCTGAGGGTACGTTTACACTTGCTCCCTAGTTCGGACTAGGGATGCAAGTAGCCGACCGAAATTGCTAACGAAGCGGGGATTTAAATATCCTGCGCTTCATTAGCATAATCTCGCCAGTGCATTATTCCGCTCAACAGCTGATTCGAACCAGGAAGTGTGCTCCAGGACACGTTAGTTCAAATCAAACCCCTTGGTTCGAACTAAAGTTACTCCCCAAAAAATGAACCAAGGGGTTTGATTCGAACTAACGTGTCCCAGAGCGCACTTCCTGGTTCGAATCAGCTGTTGAGCGGAATAATGCGCGGGCGAGATTATGCTAATGAAGCACAGGATATTTAAATCCCTGCTTTATTAGCAATTTCAGTTGGGTACATTTGCATCCCTAGTCCGAACTAGGGAGCAAGTGTAGACATACTCTGAGATACCTCTTTATATCCCAGTTCAAATAAATTATATGATGCCCTCTGATGTGCCTGTGTGCTTCCCATTACCTTGTACGTGTCAGTTTGTGCAAAACATCTCTATCCATCATGCTGTCTTCCTGACTTTATCATTGAGAAGGGGCAGTGTGTTCCTGTAATCTTTGGGATATATATTGGCATTGAGGTGTTCTGATACCACCCTTCTGGACTGTGTTTGTGTGCGTGTATTCTGTGCTTAGCCCTTCTCAGGAATGTATGGTTCTGCAAGATCAGCCCTATTCATGCCAGATTCTATGAGCAAGCCCTACCTTTAGCTCACAGCCTGACTTGGCTTTATACTAGCCAAGCTTCGAGCACTACTTTGAGACCAGACTTCAGGTCTTTGATACTAGGGGTTATGTCTCAGGTTCTCTTCCTACTGCAACAATCCCTTTTTGTTATTTCATTATAAAAATGTGAACATGCATTGACTTGCTACAGGATAATCACCATCAACTTATTTCATACCTTCATTTATTGTATCATTTTCAAAGAGTCATGCTTTACAATGTCAATCACCTTAATCGGCTTTTGAAATTGTGACCTAGAGGTGAAGGGATGAGAAACCCATTTGAAAAAAATGTTTTTTTTCTCTAAATGAAACCTAGGACAAACAGGCTAGGGACACCATTCCTTACCCATCCTGGCTAATAGCCATTAATGGACTTAAACCTCCATGAATTTATCTAGCTCTTTTTTAAACCCTGTCATAGTCCTAGCCTTCACAACCTCCTCAGGCAAGGAGTTCCACAGGTTGATGGTGTGCTGTGTGAAGAACTTCCTTTTATTTGTTTTAAACCTGCTGCCCATTAAAAAAGCAGTGGAAAGAATAAAAATTCAGAGACCTAACAAAATAAAATAAAATTTTAAAAATTGCTATTATTTCCAGTTTTACTGTATGCTAGCAAAAAATAACATGCAGGGGAAAATGTCTTTAGTTTCTTTGTTTGTAGTGTCCTGCTGTTTGAGGCTAAGGGGATATATGACTGATCTCTAACACTACATTAGGCTACATCTAGAAAGCAGCACTATTTCAGGATACCAGAAGTATCCCGAAATAGCTATTCAGCACCTTTAAACATGTCCACTATTGCAACATAGATTTTGAAATATCGGGCCCACTGTTCCGGTGTCCGTTTAACCCTCATTCCACGAAGGTTAAGGGACTTGTTGGAATAGCACTTTATTCTGAAATTAGATCAAAACAAGATACACAACTTGCGTAGCTCAGATTGAGTATCTTATTTTGACCTATGGGTGCAGTGTAGATGCACACTTAGGGTATGTCTAGACTACAGAGTTTTTTCAGAAAAATGGCTGTTTTTCTGAAAAAACTTCAATTATGTCCACACTGCAATCATGTTCTTTCTAAAAAAAATTGAAAGAACTGACGGATTTGTCTGACATTGTTAAACCTCTTTCTAGGAGGAAGAAGCCTTTTTCCGAAAGAGCTCTTTCGGAAAAAGTTGTGTGTGGACAGAGAAGAGGGAGTTCTTTCGCAAGAAGAGGAAAGAGGAAAAAGCACAGGTGCTCTGGTGGCCATTCCACCCATAGTAATCACAGCTTACATGAGAGATAGTGTCCATTCAGTGTGGATGCTATCTGTCAAAAAAGCAGATGGCTTTTTCGATGGCTTTTGTAGTGTGGACGCTTTCTTTCGGAAGAAGTTTTTTCAGAAGATCTCTTCTACAAAAGCTTCTCCCAAAAGAAGCCTGCAGCCTAGACATAGCCTGAGAGAGATAAATACTAGGGAGGGAGAAGAGTTATTTAAGTTACATGGCAATGTGGACTCAAGAGCAAATGGATAAAAATTGGCCACCAATGCATGTTGGCTTAAAATTAGCCATCAGGGGAGGGAAGTTTTGGAAGAGGAATTGGGGGGGAGCGGGGGACGAGCTGGGGAGAGAGTGGAACCTAACTGACTTCAAGACTGAGCTTGATAACTTTATGGGAGAGATGGAATGACAAGACTGCCTACAATGGCACATACATGATCTGTGACTTTTGGCAGCAAATATCTCCACTAGCTGGTGATAGAAGAATAGTTGGGGAGGGCTCTGAGTTCCTTCCTAAGTGTCTGACCGGCGGGTCTATCCCATGTGCTCAGGGACCAACTGATCACCCTATTGGGGGCCAGGAAGGAATCTCCCACTGGGTCACATTATCAGTTCTCCTGGAGAAGGCGGTCACCTTCTTCTGAAGCATGGGGCATGGGTGACTTCAACTTTAAACAAGCATAAATGGTGGATTCTTTGTAACTGGAAGTCTTTAAAGCAATGATGGGCAACCTAGGCTAGTGAGTGGGCCACATGGGTGGCCCTCTTTCATTGCAGCAGGCTGCAAGCTTGTTCTAACCAAGATAGTTTCCTGGGGTAGGGCAATTTTGCTAACTGCGCTTGCATCCCTAGAATTTGCGGGGTGTGCCGATTTAACAGTAGCACAGTCAATTTTATGTGCAGTCAGTGTGCACGTCACTTCACGTACCCTTGTTTTATATGTTCGTTACTTTAGAAACACCGGTAGGAAAAAAACTGATGTGGCTGGAAACCAGCAAACTCTGGCAACCTTGCATGTGAGCAAATATCTCATGGGCCACACACAGAATCCTGATGTGTAGACACTGGTTTGAATCATGATTTGATGACTTCAGTAACTCAGCCAGAGGTTATGGATCTAATACAGGAGTGGATGGGTGAGATTTCTGTGGCCTGCATGTACAAATCGCCAGATTAGATGATCATGATGGACCCTTCTGGCCTTAGACTCGTAGACTGTACAACATGACTCTTTCAATCTCCTAATTTTTAGCCCTGCAGCTGCAATATTCTTGCAAGTTCTAAAGTTCCATGGAATAGAGCCCCAAAGAATGCACATATCGAAGTGCCTCTTGACTAAAGAGAAATTATTCTCATACCTCAAAACCACAGCCATCTCCAGAAATCACTGGGCTCAATTCATTAATGACCCAAGGCCCAAGCAAATGGCAAAATTCATAAAGCAATGTATTCTCCAAGCAAATGCTATAGAATTCTGCCATCTGATAGGTCTAAATATTTGTGTTGTGCAATTACCTCGTAAAACTTCTGTGGCTTGGAAAATAAATATTCAAGTAAAGTCAATTTTATTTTTTCAAAAAGTCTTGACTTCTGTCAGTCAGGTTTAGAGCATTCTTTGGTTGCATGAAGAATGGGCCCACATTATCTCCCTCCCTCCCCAAAACACATCTCGGACAAGGTCATTTAATTCCATCAGACTCAGAACTGAGGTTCTGGTATGTGGAGACATTATAGCTCCCTGTCACTCTGGCAAGTAACAGAAACAGAGGGTGGACTTGAGTGCAGAGCAGAACTGTCATATTTCCATAACATATACTGAGCATCCATAAATCACAAAGCTCTACAGTCATAACTGTGACGCCCCATGAGTGAATATACAAGTCGCAAATCTGTAAAGAGCTAACAATGGAAATTGCTAATCTTTGCCTTCAATAACTTATTTTGTGCAGGTCCTCAAGCTTTGTATGAGAAAGTTCTGATACTGTACTTCATAAAAAAAACATACACAGAAGCTTGCCTGGGCCTGTCAGCAAGGACAATAACACATTTTACTAAGTCTGTAAAACCTATCATTGTTCATAATATCACACTGTTGAGAACTGGAAAAGCAGAACTAATAAGGCTTTTCTAGAACAATTTCTAATGTCCCTTGAAAAGCAAATCCATGGTTTTTACTTACCTCTTTGTGCTAAAGTAATCCAACGCGCTGACTAAAAATCAAGACGACAGGAGATTTCCCCATGTTTGGCAGGCAATGGATTTTAAAATGTGCATGGCTATTTGGTACCTGAGTTTTCTTTTTGTCAGCTTCCCCTATCCACTACAATCTTTTACATTTATGAAGGAATCAAAAGTCAGACTCCTTCGCTGAAGTCTGGGAGCAAAAGAACATAGACCCAAAGGAGCTTAGGGCAGTTTAGAAATCCCTGACAACAGGCAATGATAAATGCCCATCTCTCAAATGGATAGACCCATTTACTTTAACAGGGCCACTGAGGTGAGAAATTGACATGGCTGAGGTTTAGCATCTGAATCGGGTTGAGAATAGATAATTACGTGAAACTTTGAAACAACTTTTGAATCTCAGCCTGTCCTGAGGAACCTCAGAACCCTCTTGGAGGCTTCGATCATCAGCACATAGCGACTCAAAATAGGAAGGGATATCCTGGGTCAGAGAGTTGAGTCATCTGCTGTCACAAACAACCTTGTCAAGTAACCTTCCACTAGCACTCAGATCTGAACTTTTAGATGTTACTGAAACTACCTGGAACTCTTTGATCTTCAAACTGAAACAGAGATCTCACAAGTTTAGGGTTTCTCAGAAGCTTTTCAGAACCGTGTAGATTCTCACACTGAAATCTCAGTACAGAGACCTGTGGAAAGCACTAGAAAGCCGGTCATGGTTCCCAGCATTGCTGGGCAGATCTGTTGTAGCCACAATGCCATATAATGTGCTTGAAATATTCTGAGTTGTCTAGATCCAGCTAATTTTCCTCCTATTTGCTGTGTTAGACCAGTGCATATGGGTCAGAAAAGAAGATTAGAATTAAAAAAGGGATAGAGAATAAGACAGGGTATGTCTACACTACCACCCTAGTTCGAACTAGGGTGGTTAATGTAGGCATTCGAAGTTGCAAATGAAGCCCGGGATTTAAATATCCCGGGCTTCATTTGCATCTTGCCGGGCGGGCGCCATTTTTAAATCCCCTTAGGTCGAACTCCATGCCAGCAGCTACACACAGCACGGAGTAGGTAGTTCAAATTAGGATCTCTGATTTGAACTACCGGTACACCTTGTTCCACGAGGAGTAACGGTAGTTCAAATTAGAGATCCTAATTCGAACTACCTACTCGGTGCCGCGTGTAGCCGCGGGCACGGAGTTCGACCTAAGGGGATTTAAAAATGGCGCCTGCCTGGCAAGATGCAAATGAAGCCCGGGATATTTAAATCCCGGGCTTCATTTGCAACTTCGAATGCCTACATTAACCACCCTAGTTCGAACTAGGGTGGTAGTATAGACATACCCCCAGAGAATATCTTATTGCCTCTATATAAAACCATGGTACGCCCAAATCTAAACAGATGTGATCACCTCATTTCAAAAAAGATATTATGGCATTGGAAAAGGTTCAGAAAAGGGGAACAAAAATGATTAGGGGTTTGGAACGGATTCCATATGAAGAGAGATTAAAAAGACCTGGACTTTTCAGCTTAGAAAAGGGGAGAGTAAAGGAGGGGGGGAGATATGATCGAGGTCTAGAAAATCATGACTGGTGTGGAAAAAGTGAATGAGTTATTTACCTGTTCCCATAATCTAAGAACTAGGGGTCACCAAATGAAATTAATAGACAGCAGGTTTAAAACAAACAAAAGGAAGTTTTTCTTCACTCAGTGCACAGTCAACCTGTGGAACTCGCTGCCAGAAGATGTGGTGAAGACTAGGACTTTAACAGGGTTCAAAAAAGAGCTAGATAAATTCATGGAGGTTAGGTCCAGCAATACTTATTAGCCAAGATGTAGTAGGTATGGTGTCCCCAGCCACTGTTTGTCAGAGGCTGGAAATGGATGGCAGGAGAGGGATCACGTGATGAATACCTGTTCTGTTCACTCCCTTTGGGGCACTTGGCATTGGCTGCTGTTGGCAGACAGGATACTGGGTTCGATGGACCTTTGGTCTGACCCAGTATGGCCATTCTTATGTTCTTGAGATTTAACCTAAATCTAGACAGCTTTTTTATAGCTCACCAACATTTCTCCTTCTCATCCTAGCTCAGGGGTGGTCAATAATTTTTGACCGGGGGCCACTTCAGAAATTTTAAAAGTGGCCCTGGGCCACCCCAGAAGGGGTGGGGCCTCAGGCAGAATGGTCAGAGCCAGGACACTTCCCCACCCACAGACGCTGATTGGTCTGGGGATGAAGGAACATGCAAAGTCTTTTCATCCTCCCCTAGAGAACCGTCAGCTGCTCTGAACAGCTGGTGATTCCCTCTCGGTGCCCTGCCCCTGATGGTGGAAGGAGACTTTGTGTGCTCCTCCCTGCTGCCCCCAGGTCAATCAAGGCCTGGGGAGAGGGAGCGTGGGAAGTCTCTCACTACCTGCCCCCACCCTGCAAGGAAGTGCTGTGCTTAGTGTCAACTGCCAGCTGAGCATCAGCTTGCGGTTGACTTTAAGTGCTGAGCCCCTTGCAGAGTGGGAGGAGACTTCACATGCCCCCCCCCCACTGTCATGCTCTGATTGGCCTGGGGGCAGGGGGAGTGCATGAAGTCTCCTCCCACCCTGCCCCTGTCCTGCAAGGAGCATGCACCTTGTAAACTCTGCACCCCTTGCAGGGCAGGAGGAGACTTTGCATGCTCCTCCTGCCTCCAGGCCAATCAGGGCTTGAGGGTTGGAGGAGCATATGAAGTCTCCTCCCACCCTGCCAGGAGCGCACAAGGTGGGTGCAGGGCAGAAGGAGACTTTGCACACTTCTCCCCGCCCCCAGTCCCTGATTGGCCTTGGGGCAGGGGGAGCGGCAGGGCCTCCAGGGGCCGGATCAACTTGCTTGGAGGGCCAAATCTGGTCTGCAGAGGCCCTTTTGTCCACCCCTGTCCTAGCTAGTAATAGGAAATACTGAGAATGAGGAAGAAGAAATTGAATGGCAACACACATAAAACTGATAAAAAGAGATATACCCCCCCCCCAGTGCATAATTAACAAATAAAACTCATCATCACAATAAGTGGTTGGGACTCGGTGGAATCTAGAAAAGGATCAGAGATATATATTTATGTTCATGTTAGACTGGATAAAATAAGTTGGAAGTATGATTTAAGGCATAAGGCAGCCACTTCCTGGTGGGCACGAGGAAGTACTTTCTGTCAGTGCACAGAGTTTTCTTCTTTACACTGGATCTGGGACTGTCCTTTGAAGCCTCGGCTTGCAGCCAGTTTTAGGGTAGAGAAAACAGGATGAGACAGACCTCTGGTTTGATCCACTTTTCAGCTTAGAAAAGAGGAGACTAAGAGGGAATATGATAGAGGTCTATAAAATCATGACAGGTATGGAGAAATTGAATAAGGAACATTAATCTACTTGTTTCCATAACATAAGGACTAGGGATCACCCAATGAAATTAATAGGTAGCAGGTTTAAAACAAACAAAAGGAACAAACGCTTCAGAGGGGTAGCCGAGTTAGTCTTTAAGGTGCTACTAGTCTATTTGCTGTTTTTTAACTTTTTCCTGTTACAGACTAACAAAACATGTAGATGGTATCATGAGCTCAAAAGGAAGTTTTTCTTCACACAACACAAAGCCAACCCATGGAACTCCTTGCCAGAAGATGTTGTGAAGACTAGGACTTTAACAGGGTACAAAAAATAACTAGATAAACTAGATACATTCATGGGGGTTACATCCATCAATGGCTATTAGCCAGGATGGGTAGGAATGGCGACCCTAGTCTCTGTTTGTCAGAGGCTGGAAAAGGATGACAGGAGAGGGATCACTTGATGATTATCTGTTCTGTTCACTCCCTCTGGGGCACCTGGCATTGGCCACTGTTGGATGACAAGATACTGGGCCAGATGGACCTTTGGCCTGACCCAGTATGGCCTTTCTTATGTTATTACTATTTTAGTTCCTCTGTCTTTTTAAAGTTTGGGTCAAATTGTTATCGGTAGTGTTGTTCTCTGTACCTGTCTGGTCAATCCTAATATGCTGGCAGCAGAAAATAATCATGACCCGAAGACGGACAGAGCTGATTTTGTATATATTTCATGGAATAGCTGGATCCTTTTTCTCAGCAAAGAAGAGCTGTAAACTTGGAATTTAATTTGGCCAATGTTCACTCAATGCATAAGAGAAACAGCACAAGCTCCTAAAGTCAGCTTCATAATGCACTGCCATGGTTTTCTGTGTCCAGTGGTCCACATGTACATAAGCAAATGGCAGCTACACAAGCAAACTGAGGGTTATGTGGTCTCAGGAGACTCATGCTGGTACTGAGATGTCCAAACTCAAAGGGGCTTGTGGACAGATTGTTTTGAATGGAAGTTCATTACCTTATCTTCACATTTGGCCCTACATGTATAAACTGGGTGAAATCTCCACTACAATGCTTGGGAGATGTGATAGATTTCACTTTGAAGTATTTTCTGCATTTGCCTTCATCCCATAACTTACATCTCTGCTATTTGTTTGGCAAACCTCAGAGCTAACCAAACAGGTGGCAGCATTTGCTTATTTCTGTCTAAATCACCTATGTTTATGAGAAAAATAATATGATCTGTTCCATGGTGAGTGAGTTATACATTTACCCCTCAAACAGAAAACTTCCTTGATAGGAAACCTTTGAAATACGAGCAGTTTGGTCAAAAATTCTTGGATGATATTTTCATGGCTACCATTTATCTTCCTCTCTCCTGTGCCCCCTCCCACCTTCTCAATTTTAAAACATATTGTCAGATTTATTTGCTGTAGTATTACGTTTCAAAGCCTAACCGTTTGTAACGGAGCACTTCTAATGTGATTCAGTTCTTTGACTCAAAAGTCTCATTCTCAGATATTAAATCAGCATGTGCCTTTATGACTCAACTTTTATATGTGGGATGATGACTGAATTCATAATTTAGAAAGGCATCTGTATAAATAGATCTCTACTAATAACTTCAAAAGATAATCCTGCCATGTTCCCTATTATAAAAGAAAGAAAATTAAATCAGGAAGAAAGATTTTTGAAAAGATGTTCTTCATCTCTAATCTTAGCTATCTGTGTGCGTGTTTGTATATTCATTTACATAAAGGGCCCTTTTACAATACTCTGGATGCATATATATGAATGTAATGTATGCTGAATTTAGTCCCTTAATACTTCCAGAATGGTGTGGATGCCTTAGTATACAAGAAAATAGTAGGGGAGTGATTTTTAATTAATTTATACCTCAATCACACCATCTTTGGAGCTACTAATATGCTGCATGTGAGTTTAGATGCTGGAATAAAATCCACATCACCTGAGTGCAGTATAGATACCTCATGCTTTGGTGGTATTTTTAACAAGAAGGGAGCATCATTAATGTTCTCAATAGATTTTTTTGTTCAATTTTACATTTTTACAATACCTTCTTAGAGTCTTACAATCAGCATTTCTTTCTCACTGTGACTTTTTTAATGGCCACAATTAGGGTCTTCATATCATGCACGGTGGCTCCCATTTGCAGACTCTGCAACTGATTCTCTGTGTGATCTCTGTAGCAATTAATATCTAGTCCTCATTGTACCCTGTAAAGCAGTTATGATAATAACATGCTTACCTCACTTCAAGAGAAGTCAGACCTGATTCTTCTAATGCCTGCAGCCGTGTTAATAAATGTAACCCCAGGACAATCAATGGAGATGCACTGAGGTGAAAATGATGCAAGTGAGATCAACTTGAACCCTGAAGGAACTAAAAGTGTTTGCAAACTGATTTGAGATCTACAGAAGAAAGGGGATACCAAAGTGCAAAATATCACAGATTGCATGTTTTATGCTGCATCTTCTTGTGTGTGATGTAGTGGCACATGCATTTACATTTATAGAGAAATATTGAAATCTCTAATAACAGTGTAAAAGAGAGATGTTAATAGAATCCTCTGAGGCTATGAAAGGACATTTAGAATGGGAAAAGAAGAATGTCCATGGACGGTCTTTTCCCCAGCATGCTGTTTGGTAGCCGACAACTCCCAAGTAACCTTTTTCACTACAAATCCCATGACTACAAAGTGGTCAGATAGCATGGCACTGGATGTCCATTATTAAGTGTCTGTATATCCCATCTGTTAGCCTTAAAAGAAACAAAGAAAAGTATCTGGATGGAGGGATGGCAGGGGATGTGTTCCCCTCAGTCCCCACCATCTCTGTACATCTAGGAGTCATAGTGGACCACAAGATAAATATGAGTCAACACTGTGATGCTATTGCAAAAAAAGCAAACCTGATTCTGGGATGCGTGAACAGGAGCGTTGTGAGCAAGACATGAGAAGTCATTCTTCCGCTCTACTCTGTGCTGATTAGGCCTCAGTTGGAGTATTGTGTCCAGTTCTGGGCACCACATTTCAAGAAAGATGTGGAGAAATTGGAGAAGGTCCAGAGAAGAGCAACATGAATGATTAAAGATCTAGAGAACATGACCTACGAAGGAAGACTGAAAGAATTGGGCTTGTTTAGTTTGGAAAAGAGAAGACAGAGAGGGGAGATGGTAACAGTTTTCAGGTATCTAAAAGGGTTTCACAAGGAGGAGGGAGACAAATTGTTCTCCTTAGCCTCTGAAGATAGGACAAGAAGCAATGGGCTTAAGCTGCAGCAAGGGAGGTTTAGGTTGGACATTAGAAAAAACTTTCTAACTGGCAGGGTGGTTAAACACTGGAATAAGTTGCCTAGGGAGGTTCTGGAATCTCCATCTCTGGAGATATTTAAGAGCAGGTTGGATAGACATCTATCAGAAATGGTCTAGATCAGTGGTTCTTAACCTGGGGTGCATGCGCCCCCTGGGAGTGAGAGATGGCCTTTCTGGGGGTGCGAGACATGCCAGATTTTTATGATATATCTTAGGTTTAAAACTGACCTACTTCACAATTTTTAATAAGGGGTGTGAGAACATATTTTGAGAACCAAAGGGGTGCAGGCTGCAGTAAGGTTAAGAACCACTGATCTAGATGGTACTGGGACCTGCCATGAAGGCAGGGGACTGGACTCGATGACCTCTTGAGGTCCCTTCCAGTTCTAGTGTTCTATGATTCTATGATCTGAAACACAAGTAAATCAGGGAGTGGAAAGGCGTTAATCATGACTGTATTATGTGTTTATAATACATTCTCTGCCTCAGACCAGTGAGAGGACGCCTGCATGAAAACAAAGGGAGATAACCGAAGGGCACCTACATATCTAGGACTAGATTATCTATCTGCTGTGGCCAGAGAGTAAGGCAGTGGACAGCTGTGGCACCCCCGACGCAGACCAGAAGGGAACTGTGACTTAGGCAACTGATTCTCTTTGAAGATCTGGTCCTAAGCCTCACCAAAATCAATAGGAATTAGTGTCAGGGTAAGGGTCCACAGCCAGCATCCTTACCGTCTAGTTCAACACCCGTCAAATCTTTTCATTAGGGCTCTGTCCTGTGAGCTGCCCACGCACCCTGAGCCTACTGTGTTTATTCCATCTCTGCCACAAGCCAGCACCTGGAATTTTGTGGCTGGTGTATTTAATGTAATTTATTCACTAATTCTACTCTCAATCTTTTTGTTTTTTCTTTTTAATACACCTTTAGATTTTAGATCCCAAAGGCCTGGCAAGGCGTGCTCCTTTGGGTAAGATCTGAGGTACACATTGGCCTGGGAATGTGGCTGGTCCTTTGGGATCGGAAGCACCTGTTCAGATTTGGTGAGATTGGTTTTCATAATCTCTCATTTTAGTAATGTGCAATATTGGATGTGGCACAGGAAAAGCTGGAGTGCTTGAGGGAATTCCTTGTGTGACTTTTTGCTGGCTGATGCAGTAGCTGAGGTGTTCTTTGTGACTGGTTTGGTGCCTTATAAGGAAGGACCCTCAGTCTCGGGCTGTAAGTAGCCCTGTATATAAGCAATTCATCCTGACCTGATCCTCTCAGTGGTGCCCCCAGAAACTATTATATTTCACCATCCAAGTGGGTGGAGCCAATTCATCCCCACTGCTCCTAAAACCAGCAGCAACACCTGCATGCTGGTGGATTAATGTGTGCGCCTGTGGCTGTGATAGTTCCTGTATGTGACTCTGACTTCTGACTTCAGTTTTGATACTTGCTACTGATATCTGGATTTCAACTATGGCTCTAACCCTTGAGTCCGAATCCTGGCTACTGACTCCTGCTCTAACCCTTCACCCTCCTAGTTTTGCACCTAAATAAATGCAGGGCATGGGCCTCTGTTCTTTCCTTTGTTCTGATGGTGCATGAGAGGTAATGGATCCGGTATTAATCTACACCAGCAGCTGATTATTTGTGCGATTTCAGAGCAGCTGTGTGGACCATCATAATTGTGAGGCAGAGCTGAGGCAGTGATTTGGCACATAAGCGGTCTGCACTGTGATACATGATGTAGGTAGCTCACACAGGGGAATGCTGGGGTCAGGTTGCATCTCCTTAATACCATGCACATTGTTGTTGTGATGGCACTTTGCAATCCTGCTCTGTACTGCAGTTTGGTGTTCCAAAAAGTATGTTGACTGTCCTTAGTCTATGTAGCATATGAAGGTTCTCTGTGAGTAGGCCTACAATTTTTAGTCGAACACATTCCTTGAGATATAATTGTAGCCCCCACACCTACAGTTCCATGTAGTGTCCCATGTAATATCACATAGACCCCTCAGAAAGAAAAAGAATATGTTTGCTCTATAGCCTTAGCCGAGAGGTGGCTGGCTTTTAGCTCAAGTGGTAGATGGCCATGCATTAAGCTTCAGAGATCCCAGGTCCGGTTCTACTGGTTGGTGTTACATAATCACATGACATAATTTTAATTAAAGATCAATCTTTAATTCCTGGAGACTACAGGACAATTCTGGAAGGTTAGAAACCTTGTATGTGAGTGGTTGGTTTTGTACAGTTGTTTATATTTTCAGCACAAATGGGTGCCCTGAGAATTACTCACATTTCCTATACATTTAGAAAACCAGTGTTTTGGCGGGATGGGGGAAAGGGGGGAATTTTTCCTCTTCAGGGGGAAAAAAATGGCTAAGAATGCCTTGCCGTCCTCTCTCTGCCTGATGGAGCCCTGAGGATACGTATCTCACTCCCAATGTCACTGAAACTCTTGATCCCCCAGCAATCTCTCATTTATATTTAAGCTTCCATTTCTTCTCTAGTGCCAGAGCAAAAGCTAGGCTCCCTCAATCAAACAACAGCAACAAACAGAACCATGCTATAGAGCGATTGTCAAATGAAGGACAATTCGGGCAAGAAGAACACTGAAGGAGCGAGAGGAGAAGGAGGAAAAAGAGAGGAAGGAAAGGCAATCAATGTGGTTTATTTTAAAACTTAATTTAATAACTTGTGCTAAAGATGTTGAAAAATGCATTTAGCTCTGATCCTTCAGGACTGTGTTTTTTGTGAAGTAGCATCTTGCTGTAATGGGGTTTCTGCTCCATCAGCTGTAATAATTATTTTCCTTGATTTGCCTTGGCCATTTGGTATAATGATTTTTGTGTGTTTGTGATTTGATTTCCACTTTTTTTTTCCCAAGGAAAAAAAACCACCCTGTAATATCACCTTAGTCAATTGTTGATTGCTTCATTTACTTACAATCATATATTTTTTGGCAAACAAGTGTAATTCATTGGTAAGTGTGTGTATGTGTTTCAGGTGCTCTGATCCCCAGGGGCTGCGTCTAGACTGGCATGAATTTGCGCAAATGCTTTTAACGGAAAAGTTTTCCGTTAAAAGTATTTGCGCAAGAGAGCGTTTAGATTGGCATGGACGCTTTTGCGCAAAAGCACTTTTTTCACAAAAGCGTCCGTGGCCAATCTAGATGCGCTTTTGTGCAAGAAAGCCCCGATCGCCATTTTCGCGATCGGGGCTTTTTTGCGCAAAACAAAACTGAGCTGTCTACACTGGCCCTTTTGCGCAAAAGGACTTTTGCCCGAAAGGGAGCGTCAAAGTATTTGCGCAAGAAGCACTGATTTCTTACATTAGAATGTCAGTGCTCTTGTGCAAATTCAAGCGGCCAGTGTAGACAGCTGGCAAGTTTTGCGCAAAAGCAGCCGCCTTTGCGGAAAAACTGGCCAGTCTAGACACAGCCCAGGGGTATAGGAGTCTGCTGTAGCATGAGACAGAGAGTCTGGCTCTGTAGCTTGTGCTTTTAGCTTTGGGTATCTTCACTGGTATTTTCCAACATCATGGCTGGTACATAAGGATTTCTTCTTGCCCCACGTGTATGCCTGTGTAAATTTACCACTCCTCCCATTACCATCAAACCGTTCCCATTTACTGGTCCAATACTGCATGATGCTGATTTAAGTGGGAATATTATGAGATAGCTCAGCAGCTAACAGCATTAGGAGTAAGGAAAGTCAACTGGAGCATTTCTCTGGTCAACATCCTGCTGTGAGGCTGCCCCAGAAGATTGATACAAGGTATGTCGACCCCAGCTGTGTAACTATTGTAGCTGGAATTGCATATCACATCGATTTTCTCCATCAGCGTTGACCTGGCCTAAGAAATAAGCACCTAAACTTTGCATAGTGACCTGGCTCTTAGGGTCAAATGATTATTTTAGCCTCTATCTTAAGATTCTGTACTGATGGCCATTGATCTACTACTGGTGCATGGATGGAGCTCAAAGTTCCAAGTGGATTCATGGATTCCCTGATTCGCCTCCTTATTTTTGGTTTCAAAACTCTGCTTAGGGTAGGATTTTTGTTACACTTCTTTTAAAGTATTCATTTGTATTGGTTACATTTGAGGTATTTTAGGCTTGATGTTTTAGGACACTGTTTTTGGGGGAGGGCAGATGTTTGTTTTGGCTGTGTAGGGGCAGTGTTGCATCTGACATTCTGCATCTGAATGGCCTTCTCAAAGAGGTAGATGTGTGTAGGGTTTCCAAAACATGGTCAGAGCCTGCATTTGCTTGATCTCTGTGAGTGTGGTACACTAGTGGAACAAGGGCCTGACATGAGAAAAGGCTCAGTGAATGCCCTCCGCTGAAACTCTGACTCCTTTACATACATGGGGGGGCAACTGGAGTCACTACTTGCTTTTCTGAATATCTTAGGCTAAAACCTAGGTATCTGAGGCAGAACTAGGAACTCCATCCTGGCTTCCCAAATCTCTGTTGGGAATCCTAGCTACAAGGCTGTCCTCCCTGGGTTCTATAGCCATTGTTATGCAGGAGGGAAGACTAGGTGGTCATAGTTGTATCTTCTGGCCTTGGCATCTATGAATCAAGCAAATGTCCTGCATTTTCCATGGCTCATGGGTCACTTAGCTCCTCCAAAGACACCTCTACAAGAAGCATGGTTTTGTGCATTTTCAGGCCACATAGACACCACCTCATTGGGGTAATGCTACGATGTGCATTTAAATCTTTTTTATCTAGATCATCCTTGAGAAACAGGGCAAAGAGATGCCCAATATATCTACCAATAAGGCTTGCCCTGCAGGGTTCTCACAGCAGTGCCCCTCTAGTACTAGCTCAGCAAAGGAAAGGCAAACGGAAAATTCCAGAAGCTCAGGACCGGCTATTTCAATGCTAAGCTAGCACAACACAAAGTGGTGGAAGATATGGTTTGTGTCTGCTATGCAAAGCAATACAGTTCCAACGTAAAGGGCCTACTTGAGCGTGTCATATAATAATTGCTGTTCACTTTTTTTTCTGTGAGTGGACTAGAATATGGAGAAGGAATTATTGCTGCATTAGTGCCAGAAGTCACTGAGAACAAATCAAGGAATCGGAGTACTCAGTTTTGGAGGAAAAAGAAGGAAAGGCTTTGATTCCGGATCCAGAAGAGGACATTGTATTTCTCTAGTCGAACCCCCTGTAAAACAAAAAGCAGAGAATTTCTCCAGAATAATTCTGAGAGCAGATTTTTTTTTTTAAATACAATCTTGATTTAACAACAGTTAGTAATGACAAATCCACCACAACTCTTGGCAAATTACTCCAATGGCTAACTACCATCATTATCATAAATGAACACTTCATTTATAGTCTATATTTGTCTAGCTTCAGCTTCCCACTGTGGGAAATATTAAACTTTTCTTTGCTAGAGTAAAGAGTGTATTACTATATATTTGCTCCCCTTATAGACACTTACAGACTGTAATCGAATCATCCGTAGCCTTTTCCTAGTGAAGCTCCTTGAGTCTATCATTACAAGGAATGTTTTCTCATTCTTTAATCATTCTCACAGATCTTCTTTGACCCCTTTTCAATTTATCAGCATCCTTCTTGAATTGTAGCCACTAGAACAGGACGCAGTATTTCAATAGCACTCACACTAATACCAACCACAGAGATAAAATAACATTTCTAATCCTACCCTTGTTTATACATCTCGGGATCACATGTGCTGTTTTCCCACTGAGTCACATTGGAAGCTTGGTTCAGCTGTTTCCCCATTACACTCCCCAGATATTTTTCATAGTCACTGCTTCTCAGGACAGAATCACCCTCCTATACAGCTTTGTCTTCACTTGCAATTGCTCAGCAGCACTTTTGCTGTTCCCAAGTACTTACCCTGCAAACAACAAAATTGTTGCGGTGGCAAATGAAAGTATTAATGCCACGTTGTCAGCGGGAGCACTCTCCTGCTGTTAAAGTGAAAGCAACTCATGCGGGGGCTAGAAATATTCTTTTGCAAAAGTGCCGACAAGCAGCATTCAAACACTCCGACTTTGAGTGACAGGGCTGTGTCGACACAGCCTTGTTGTTAAAAGCTGTGTGGTGTAGACATAACCTTAGTCTGTTCTATTATGATTGTTGGCAGATATATGTTCCTATTTAGCTATATTAAAATGCCTATTGTTTGCTTGCACTCTGGAAGCAATCTTGATTGTGATGAATCAGTGATCAGTTCTCTTCATTATTTACCATTCCCTCAATTTTTTGTCATCTGCAGACTTTATCAAAGATGATTTTATAGAATCATAGAACACTAGAGCTGGAAGGGACTTCAAGAGGTCATCAAGTCCAGTCCCCTGTCCTCACAGCAAGACCAAACACCATCTAGATGATCCTTGTTAGTTGTTTATCTAACTTGCTTTTAAATATCTTAAATATCTCAAGTCACAGAGATTCCACAACCTCCCTACACAGTCCTTTTCCTTATCTTTTATTGAAGATTAAATGAGTGTTTAATTGTATCTTTGCAGTGAATTGATTAAAAACATTAAATAGTGTGGGCCAAAGAATTAATCCCTTAGGGACCCTACAGGAGACTCACTGGCTTGAGAAAAATTCCCTATTCACAACTACATTTTGAGACCTGTCAGTTAGTCAGTTTTTAATCCAATACATTTATACTGCATTTATTTTATGTCACTCTAGTTTTTCACATCAAAATGGTATGCAATACCAAGTCAAATATTTTACAGAAGTCTAAGTATATTACATAAAACACTATTACCTTTAACAACCAATAGGCAGACACTGTCTGGTGGGCAGGCAGGGTGGGGAGGTGCGGGTGTAGGCATGCACATGACAAAGCCAGACTGGCCTTTAAAACATATCCAACTATATGCCCAAATTTCATTTACAGAAGGACTAACCACAAGTGAATCTTCCATAGTTTGTTGGGGGGGGTCACACCAATGTGCAGCTAATCTAAATGAAGCAGAGACCAGAGCTACAGACACGATTTGCTTCTCCTCTCGTTGAAGCCAGCGATGAATCTCCCATTAACTCCACGGCAGCAGAATAAACCCAGAATCCATTTCTATCAACATCTAGAGACTGGTGTTTACGACATCTCCAAATTACTCCCGCGTACACTCCTCATTCATACTCATGTACTGAAATCTTTGCTCACTGGGGACACCACATGGAAGGCCCATCTCATTTCTGGGAAAACTCCTCAGGGACAGTCGGTCAGACAACATTACTCCCTACTCCTGCACTCTTCAGTGTAACACAAAGAGTATCCTACAGCATAACTCAGTCCCAGCTAGCAGGTCACCCTGCCAATTAATTTTAATACTACTGAGCACTTACTCTTTCAGAAGCACTTTGAGGATGAAGCACATTTTGTAAGGGCCACAGTGGGACCAGTCTGGTGCATCTGCTTGGTGGGGGGAAGAGCAGTACAAGACACACCACACAGTATGGAATATGCTTCTTGTCTTTTCTTTGTTTCCTTCTTGTTATCATGCTGCGTGTCTGCATCGGCTGCCATTTTAGGTTCTGCCGGGGCCCCATGGTACTGAACAGGGTACATAACTAAAACCATCTTCATGGCCCCAAAGAGCTTGTGGTCCAAGCTGAACACCAGAGAGAACAGGTGGATATGATAGGCAGGGAGTGTGGGGAGGTGATAGTGAGATAATTTGGAGCAGGAAGATTAGGAGCAGTGACAGTTAATGTAGTGGGTTGTTGTAGTGATTTAGATAGACTATAATGGCTAGTCTTGTTAATGTAATCCAGTCACCAAGTTAAATAAGATTTGAAGGGTGGTAGACAAACCTCAGACTGTTTAGTATTACTGCAAAGAGACCATTAAACACACATTTGATCTTCAATAAAAGATAAAGAAAAGAAGGAAAAACACTTAAAGCACTGGAGATGTGAAGTGTTAAATATGGTTTTCATTAACAACATCCTTTATGCCCTTTCCATTTAGAGTCTTCCTTTTCCCGTTAGCAGAGAGGGGGACAAACTATGGATTGAGGGCTGCATTTGTTCCATCAGTTATGTTAATTCAACCCTCCATCTCTGGTTGGGGAGTGAGGTCTGGGCTAGCTTTGCACTGACCATGCCATGGCTCCCAGAAACAGCGGCATGCCCCCATTTCCACTGGCTTCTGTAGCAGCAGCTAGGGAGCTCTGTGTACTGACTCTGCCCAAGCACTGCCCCCACAATTTCTATTGTCTGGGAACCACAGACAATGGGAGATGCATGGTGGACCCTGTGGATTGGAGAGGTGGTGCACAGAGCTACCGGGTTGCATCTTCACATAGATGCCAGAGGGAAGGGGCGTATGTTGCTTGAAGAGGTCAGTGCAGCAGGGAGCCTGTACCCCAGAGGCCCAACCCCTCCCCCCAAGCCCCTCCTCTAGTCCTGATCCCCCTCCTGCTGTCTGAACCCCTTAGTCCCAGCCCAGATCCCCCTTGTGCTGCACCTCAACCCCATCACCCCCAGCTCCACTGCAGACTCTGCAACTCCAGGTGGAGTTCTTGCCCCCTCCTGTACCCCAATCCCAATTTTATGAGCATTCATGACCTTCCCATACAATTACCATCAGGACTGCTGATGGGGGTGAGAGGGCATTTGCCCCAGGCCCCGATGATTTTAAAGGGCCCAGGCTCCCAGCTGCTGTCACAGCTACTGCAGCATTGGTGGCCAGAACCTTGTGCCCTTTAAATCGCTGCCGGAGCACCACACTGCACACTCCAGAGCCCTGTGCAACACACTCTGGGTCTCTAAGAGGGCCGGTGGGGGGAGAGCCCCAGCCCCACCCTTCTGCCTAAGGCCCCACCCCTTCAGAAAGTGCAGAACCGCTCCCAACCTCCTTGTCCAGGAGTCCAGCAATTGTTTTGCCCAGCCTGATTACCACACCCTGATGTGGGCATCAGGCCAAAAAGTTTGCCCGTCCCTGATTTAGCAGGAAAAACCTCAGTGCCTGTCACTTTCTTAGGTAACACTAAAGTTGATTATAATGCCATGTTTGGGGAAAGGGAAAAAAAATTAATTGTGATGGCGAGACCTAGAGGCTGACTTCTGAGTCCACAATCCTTGTCAAACCTGATAAACTCATTACACTTCACAGGCTTGTGTCATGATTTTTTGCAAGGTGATATGTATTTTGTCATTAGAAATCTTATAAACTACTGGTCATTGATGTCCCCATGAAATACTTGTATTAACTTTGGAAGTGAAATGATACATACTCTCAGGGGTGACTGGTGAATGGGGGGGGGGCACTAGCCATGTGACTGCCCCCCCCAGCTAGCCTGGGAAAGAGCCATGACACTTCCACTCCACCTCAGGTCCTGCCTCTCCCATCCCCTGCTTTTCCCCACCAGGCTCTTGCTCCGCCCTCCCTCCTCCTCTTCCTCGCCCTTGCTCCCCGCCCCCCATCCCGTCTCTTTCACCACCCCATCTCCTAAGCAATGCAGCCTAGGGGACTAGCGAGGCTGGACATCTGGTGCCAGCAGCAGGGGGTCAACCCCCCAGTCATTGGCAGCAGCGGGAGAAGCAGAGCAATGCAGCCCAGCTTGCTCTGCTCCCCCCCACACCCTGCTGCATTGCTCGGCTTCCCGCCAGCCAGTGCAGGAGCAGTCCCACCCCTCCCTTAAGTGATGTGGCCAGGAGAGCAGAGCTCTGGTCAGCCACTTGCCCCTCCCACCATCTTGTGGGGAGATGTGCCCCTCCCCCCCGCCCCGCATATCCTGCACACCTCACCCGGGGATATTCTGATATGTCATGGAGACTGTGAACAGACAAGAGTGACAAACAGGTTTCTTTTATAGAAAGAAAAAGGAAAATATGGTAGCAGATGCCCTGCCCAGTAAAGAGAGCTCCAACCTGCCTCTTCCACCTTGGCCAGTAAGGCGCCCTCCTGCAGCCTTTAAGGGAGAGGTGTGGCCCTAAACACTCTTGGATTTACACCCTGGTAGGAATCTGTGCACAAAGTATGCTTTGTGGGGTATCATTTGAAAACTAGTAATCCACTGTTCATTATGGCTAGGTCTATACTGCTCTGGTTTGTGCAAGAAATACGCAAATGAGGCAAAGCGTGGCATATCGCCGCACCTCATTTGCATACTTATTGAGCAGCTGCTTTTTGCACATGAGGCTTTTGCACAAAAAGGAGCCTGTCTACAGGACTCCTATTTGCGCAAAAAGCCCCTCTTGTGCAAGAGCTGTTCTTCCTGAAAAGAATGCAGAAGAATGGCTCTTGTGCAAGAGGGGGTTTTGTGCAAAAAGGAGCCTTGTAGACGGCTCCTTTTTGCGCAAAAGCCTTTGCGTGAAAAGCGGCCGCTCATTAATTATGCAAATGAGGCCTGGCGATATTTCGTGCTTTGCCTCATTTGCATATTTCTTGTGCAAAACAGCGCAGTATAGACATAGCCTATTATTCTTGCCTTGTGTATGTAGCTGATGGGTATTAAGACTTATTAAGATGATGGGTATTAAGAGTATATACTGGAATTTTTATTAAACTGTGTTTGAACCAGGCACCTTGGGGGAGTTGGCAAACAGGTGTGCCTTCGACAAGGAATGTGTATTTGATTCTCTGAGGGGCTGGGTCTTCACGAAAATAAAATGAAGGTTCTGAGTGTGGTTCACTATCTTGTGTAGTGGAACTGAAACCACTTACAGTGAGAAAGGATGAGTTTGCGCAACAGCTTTAGCTGAGCAAGATCTGGCTTTTAGCTCAAGCTGTAGAGGCTCATGCACTAAGCTCCAGAGGTCTCAGGGTCAGTTCCGCCTGCCCACATTTCATTTGCATATTAGGCAAACAGAGACATTAAATTAACAATTGAGGGGAAAAGAGCATGGTGCTTTCTTTACCTGCAGACTCTATGGGTATGTCTAGACTACATGCCTCTGTCATCAGAAGCATGTAAATTAGACTACCCGACATAGTCAATGAAGCTGAGATTTAAATATCGTTGGCTTCATTAAAATAAAAATGGCTGCACACTGTGCCGGCTCAGCTGATCGTCGGCACAGTGCAGCAGTCAAGACGCGGATCGGTCGACAGGGAACGCCTTTGTCGACCGCTCCCTTATGCCTCGTGAAGGATGAAGTCTAGACATACCCTATGTTACCAGCCTCACAGTTTAAATAAACTTAACTGTGAGGGTTAACCATTATTAGCATCTCTTTCAAATATATATTGTTTTATAAAAATGGGCTGAACCTCCAGTTATAAGCAATTAAATGAACTGCATACAATAGCAGTGTATTATAAAAAAAGGGGGGGAGGTATAAAGCACCTGGAAGGTAATTACACACTCCTGATTAATGCTATTGTGAAATGTATGTGCTAACTCTAGGGAAACTTTAGTTTGGGGCCAAACAGAGAGAAAGAGATTCCCTCCCGGACAGGAGAGAAGGCAGTTATTCACAGGTCTCCTATGCAAATTAAGCATGGTGTAATCAAAATGATGAAAGCCCCATTTACATATCAGGAGTTGGAAAGACCACAGGAAGGGAAGAAGAGCATGAGGTCATCCTGCTCTTGAAAGGAAGTCACTGAACTTTGGAAGATATGAGCAAAACCAGGAGCCAACTTTGGCATCCATCACTAGACAGACAAAAGGAACAGCTCTTACAAGCAGTGAAAGATGGGTCTTTCAACCACACATCTCAGGGGGGGCTGCAGCCTCTGATCAAGATGGTTTCTCATCTATGTTCAGCTTCCCAAACTTGTACCTTGCAAGGTTAAATGTTAGATATTTTTAAAAAGTGAAAACACACATCTGCTTGCAACCCTTTTGAACGTTGAGGAAACAAAGTCTATTATTTCTCCGCCCTGATTAGAAGAAGACTGGGCATTGTAGAGCACACAGTTTTGGAGGAATTTGGGAGCCTGTGGGGGTTGTAAGAAAGGCTGCTGGGGTCAGAGCTGCTGAGTCAGGGCTGTCTAGCGCACAGACACTTCTGGGAGGAGGCTGGTTGTGAGCATCTAGGGTGGCAACAACAGCAACAAAGCCTCGTAAAGCACCTATGTTGGAAGTACAAATGTTGACACAATCTCTCACAGACTTTTATTTCACCCCTAAGACACCAAAACAGATAGGCAATAGCTCATGTCCAAGCGCATTTCATCCCAGGTGGTGTTTGGGATTCGGCTGGAGCCTGTAGTGGTGGAGGGTGGTATCTGGGTCTCTTGCTCTCTGGCCCAGTTTGGACAGGACATCTCTCAGGATCAGGATGATGAAGGCTGAGGGTCCAAGGAGTTGGTGAGGGTGTCAGCCGTGAGGGTGAAGTTTTCCTGTATAGCCATTTTTTTTTGTTTCCAAAGACTCTTTAACACCCACAAACGGAGGACTGGGCAGAATAGCCCATCCCCTCATTATTTGGTCCCCCAATTAGGCCGATTTTCTGCTACACAAGTTTTGAGTCACTGATTCTGGTTTTGGTTCCACACATTTCTTGTCACCAAGCAGATCTTAAGAGAGTACCTGAGGATCTGGGCTTTTAATACTCCAGTCATCTGAAGAAGTGGGCTCTGCCCAGGAAAGCTCATGATACCATCTACATGTTCTGTCAGTCTCTAAGGTGCTGCTAGACTATTTGCTGTTTTTTGAGTTATACCAGTAGGCCTTGTGTTTTGACTCACGCTGTCTGTCTCCTTTCCATACCTTTCCCATCAACATTTGTTTTCATGGGTTGTTGGGGCATCTTGTGAAAAGAACATGAATATTCATAAGTGAGCTCCCAATTAGGTGAAATTGGTAGGCCCATTCATTACAACCATGAAGATATCTGTCATTGCCTTTTCATATGGATTCTACACCATGCTGGAGTGAGAGAAAGCTATTGGAATGGTATGGCTCTGAACTCAGGGTCATAGAAATGAACCTCAATTTACTGCGTTCCTTTCTTTTTGTTCATGGTATCTGATTTTGATTCCTGGTCATGAAGGCTACTCTTGAAGAAAAATCGATTGCTGACTCACTGGGTTTGTTTTATCTGCTGGATTATCCCTCCAGTGGGTTGAGTGGTTGGCGCATACCCCATTTCCACTGGCTAAAAGCCAACTAATATGCTTAGAGAATGCAGCATATGCATGAAGGGTAAGCTATGTTTTCCTTGCTTATTGTCACAATAATACCGAGCAATCGCAGAGGGAGCATGGAGGGGCAGGGACATGCCCAGGGCCTGCTCCCCTCTACCCTACAACCATGGTCAGCTGGAGAGACTGGTGCAGCTCCCCACCACTCCTTGGCTAGGCTTCATGCTGTCCCGGCAGGATGGGCAGGCAGAGGGTGACCTATGGAGCCAACTGAGGCCAACTCAGATCCCTCTCCCAGGCCAGTGGAGAGTCTGCCATGGCCATTCCCACCTAACTCTTACTGTGGCCGGCTGGGACTCTGAGCTGCCCCACACCCAGCCAGAGCCAGATACGGGAAAACCCTGGTGGCAGTTGGGGGGGGTGGGAATAAGGGATCCTTCCATCTGCCCTGGTGAGGTCTGGGGGACAGGGATATACACTGCTCAGGCTCCCTGCTCAGTGCAGATGGAGGGGCCCAGGCCCTACCAATCTCCAGGTGGTGGGAGGGAGGCCGTTCAAAGCCGCAGCCTGGCCACAGTAAGGGTATGTCTACACAGCAAAGTTGTTTCAAAATAACTTTCCTAGCGTCTACACAAGCCAACTGCTATTTCAAAATTAGTTAGAAATAGCGGTGCACTTATTTTGAAATTGGTAAACCTCATTCCACGAGGAATAGCGCCAATTTCGAAATTGCTATTTCAAAATAAGTGCTGTGTAGATGCTTATTTTGAAATAGGGGGCCTCCAGCCCTTCCCAGGGTGCCCTGCTGGCCGCCCTGGCCACAAGGTAACTTCTGACCTGATGCCCTTCCGGAACCAGTTCCAGCTGGCCATAAATGCGATTCAGCGTCCAATCAGTGTGGATGCGCTATTTTGAAATAGCAAAAAGCTATATCGAAATGCATTTTGTGTGTAGACGTGTTATTCTGAAATAAGATATTTCAAAATAACTATTTCGAAATTAGATATTTCGAAATAACGCTGTAGTGTAGACATACCCTAAGAGTCAGGTGGGCAGCAGTGTGGGGAAATGTAACATACTCTCCTCCTGTCGTGGGTGGGGGTCCAAACAGCCCCCTACCCCTGCCTCCCAGACCTTCGCCCAGGACAGATCAAACCTGTTCCATGCCACAGTTCCTCACAGCTGCCCCTCCGGCTCTTATCCTCAGAGCCCAGCACAGAAACAAAATTTCTATTCACATCCATGCTGCTATCCACAGAAAAGAGCCATGGATATAAAATGGATACTTGCAGAGCTGTAGTGCTAGTCCCTGGGTTTAAATGAGTCCTGATATACACCTTACTTTGCTCCAATTTTCTTGCACAGTCACTTTTTTCCCCCTTTCTGAAATTCGTTTTTTATTGTCCGTATGGCTCTAAAACACATAAAGAAAAAATATATTGTGGATCAGCTGCAATCATTTTGTCATTGCTGAAAGATATTATCTGAATGGCATTTGTGGAAGAGAATATACAATCCATACAGTTGTAAGATTTATTTAAATCGGTTGAACATTCTGACCAATATATCACACTTAGCTTTTCTTTGTTAATGGCATGTTTCATCATATATCCTTGCCTATTACCATGGCTGTTGTTTAGCTGGTGCATTGTGGCTAGTGAATTCAGATGTTCTGAGGCCAGCAGGGACCACTGTGAGTGTCCGATCTGACATCCTGGATCACACGGGCCATAGAACTTCCCTGAAATAATGGTTCTAATAGTTCATTTTCCTTCAGGGGTGTGTGCAAAGGTGAGGTAAGCAGGGATACAGCCCCCCAATCAGAGAAGGCGCCTCTGGTGTTGGGGTGGACAGAGCAATGATCTCTGGCTCTGGGGCCAGAGGAGTCAATCCAGATCCTCCAGCAGCCAGGGGAGAGGCAGCTACACTGAAGAGGGAGGCTGAGAGAATGGGCTTCACTGGGCAAGGGAAGAGGCTCAGCAAGCAGTTTCACCAGCCCTGCTGAGGTAAATGAGCTACTCCAGATGCAGGGTGGGTGGGGTAAGACAGCTCCTCCAAAAGCAGCCAATTTTTTATCCCTGTGTATGCCCCTTTTACCCTCACTGTTAAAAATATGTCCTATTTTTTTAGTTGGAAGCCAGATGCACCCTGTATACTTCAATTATTTAACTGTGTCATTCTGGGGGTTGAAAAATCCACACTCCTGAGCTACACAGCTATACCAATCCCTAGGTTATGAGTCAACATTGTGGCCCTGTAGCCAAGAAGGCTAACGGCATATTAGAGTGCATTAGAAGGAGCATTGCCAGCAGATCTAGGGAAGTGATTATTCCCTTTTATTTGGCACTAGTTAAGCCACATCTGGAGTATTGTGTCCAATTCTAGGCTCTCCATTACAGAAAGGATGTGGACGCACTGGAGAAAGTCCAGCGGAGGGCAACAAAAATTAAGAGGGGCTGGAGCACATGACTTATGAAGAGAGACTGAGAGATTTGGGTTTTATTTAATTACTAATGGCTTAGGGGTCATTTTTAGCTGTTATTCACATTATAAGAACACGATTATGTGTTGTCTGCCCAAACATGACTGACAGAAACCAAACGCCGCTGATTGTCAATACTCACAAGCCATATTGACCGGGAGTGGAGCACATGAACCTGATTGCTAATGATGGTCACATCCAAATCTGATGGACGGGCCTATAGGCACATAAATGCTCCTTCAAGATCTACAATTTCCTGTCACATTTTATTCCATATGAGAGAAGGGTTCACTTGCAGCTATGGACGCAATGCATGCATTCCTGCCGATGGATAAAATATTCACTACTGCCAGCTGCACTTCTGCTCCCCAGAGACCTCTCCCTTACATCTCTGCCCTTCTTTTTCTAGCCGACGCTCCCTCCCTCCTGTCCCTCCCCGTCCCCCGTTAAACATTTTTAAAAAGCTAGGAAATGAAGACACAAAAGGCAATACTGTGATGTAGTTTGGTTTACAACACATGGCATAGAACTGACACAAGGCTGCAGAAGGAAGGAAATGAAATATGAAGTCACCCTGATGTCCCTGCTACTCCTGCACCCACAGGCATGCATACAACTACAGAAGAGAAGAGTGAGGGTACGTCCACACTAGCTCATTAGTTCGAGCTAGGTAGGGTAATTAGGGCAACAGGAGTTGCAAATGAAGCCCGGGATTTAAATATCCCGGGCTCCATTTGCATGTTCTTGGGCGCCGCCATTTTTAAATCCCCCTTAGCCCGTGGCTACATGTGCCACGGAGTAGGGAGTTCGAATTAAAGATCCTAATTCGAACTACCGTTACTCCTCATTTGATCTTTAATTCGAACTACCTACTCGGTGCCGCGTGTAGCCGCGGGCACGGAGTTCGGACTAAGGGGGATTGAAAAATGGCAGCACACAGGAACATGCAAATGAAGCCCGGGATATTTAAATCCCAGGCTTCATTTGCAACTCCGGTTGCCCTAATTACCCTACCTCAAACTAATGAGCTAGTGTAGATGTACCCTAAGGGGGGATTTGATAGCAGCCTTCAACTTCCTGAAGGGGGGTTCCAAAGAGGCTGGAGAGAGGCTGTTCTCAGTGATAATTGATGACAGAATGAGGATCAAAAGTCTCAAGTTGCAGTGGGGGAGGTCTAGGTTGGAAAAACTATTTCCCTAGGAGGGTGGTGAAGCACTGGAATGGGTTACCTAGGGAGGTGGTGGAATCTTCATCCCTAGAAATTTTTAAGTCCTGGCCTGACAAAGCCCTGGCTGGGATGATTTAGTTGGGTTTGGTCCTGCTTTGGGCAGGGGGTTGGACTCGATGACCCCCTGAGGTCTCTTCCCGCCCTAGGATTCTAAGATTTTGTTGAGAGGGCATTTTCTATCAACAGAACTTCCACCTTTTGTGGATGTGGATTAATCACACCCAGGGGAGAACCTCCCCTGTTTGCATAGTCATCTCTTCACTGGTGTGTTCCAGTGGCACACTGACATCACTGCAGCCTGTCATGTGTAGACCTGCCCTGAATTTGCCTAGCGTCAGCACCTGGCCTTTGGAGCTTGTTCATTTTCCTTGTAGATTAAAGCCCATTATTAAATATCTGGGCCCCTTGCAAGTACTTATAGCCTGTGATCAAGTCACCCTTTGTTGATTTAGCTTAACAAAGAGAAGGTTAGACTGAATGAGCTCAGTCAGCAGAGGGCATGGCCTCCCATCTTTTGAGCAGTCTCCTGACTCCTGTCTGAATCCTGCACACCATTGTGTAATATCAAATCGCGGGGAAGTTCATTTAGTTATATTCACATAGCCCCTCCCTTTGGTAACTTAGAAATCCTTCAAGAACAAGGCCCTATTCATGGACCTGGACTCCTCATAGGATTTTGGTGCCTGATGCATTATTGGGAAGCTAGATAGTCGTATAAAGCTGGCCTTAAATGCCCAAGAGTCAAGAGGAATGAGAGCTGAAAGTTTTCCTCTATCCCTCACTCACATACCTCAATAATGTCAAAATTGCTCATTTTGTTTTCAAAAAAGTACAATGCGGGGGGCGGGGGGGGGGTTAAAATGGGTCTGTTTGCCATTGAACATAGTCATTTATCATTGCTCTAAAAATCATTCTTTGATTGGTGGGTTATAATCAGCTGAAAGGCTATGTCTAGGATGCAGCACTTTCCCACATACCGGAATGCCACGTCCAAGGAATGCTTCCGCTTTTCTGGAAAAAACCTCGGAAAAGTGGACACGCTCTTTCGGCATCCCTGTAAACCTTGTTCTACGAGGAAGAATGACTGTGTCGAAAGAGCAGGTTTTCCTGAAATTTGGTGCCAAATTTCGGAAAAACCTCTTTTGGCAGAAAAGGGGAAAAGGATGTGCAAATTGCAGTTCTCAATGTGTGTATCTTTTTTTGACTTACCTTTGTAGTCTAGACATAGCCTAAATGGGCTCAAATGTGATGCTGTGGCTAAAACAGCTAATGAAATCCCAGGATGCTTAAACAGGGAAATTTCAACTAGAGTAGAGAAGTTATTTTACTGGTGTATTTGGCAAATGGTATCTAGTTTTGCTGTCCACTATGCAAGATGGATGTTGGAGTGGGTTCAAAGAAGAGTCCCAGCAATGGGTAAGGATTAGAAAATAAACCAGTGAAAAAAGGGCTCAAGAGAATGGTGTAACACTCTCCAATGGCTAGAAGTCAAAGCCGGACATATACATTTTTAAGAGTGGGATTAATTAATCATTAGAGCAATAGGCTTACAGTAGTGGTGGGTTCTCCATCACTCACAATTTTTAAATCAAGGGTGTTGGATTTTTTTTTTTTCAGAAGAAGATGATCTAAGAATTATTTTGCTGGAACGTCTATGGCCTGTGGTCAGACTAGATGGTGACAAAGATCCCTGCTGGCTTTGGAATCTATGATTCTTGTCCTGCTTCTCGGACTGCAAAACTATACCCTGTTCCTTATTCGGCCATCAGTGATCCAATCTTTACCACTTGGCAGCTTAAATAAACTTCTATTTCAACTTCCAGCACTGAAAGCTTTGCTTTCTTTCCAAGGAGTTAAGTTGTGTGCGTTCCATCACTGATTCCGCCTCTGCTAGCAGGGCTCGCTGGCAGCTTAGGTAATGGTGCAGAAAGTTTGAGAGTGAAGGTGCCATTTTGGAACTGTCTTTTCTGAGTGTGACCATACATTGTAATTCTAATAAATAATATGCTAGCATCACATAAAAGTGTGAGTAGCACAGGATAGCAAAGCGCTAAGGCAATGGTATGATAAAAAGTTTGAATGAAGAAAAGAAAAAAAAAGAGATTCAAGTTTCTAATAAATATTTATTTTTATTACACTCAGATGTCTACCCTGCAAGCTGTTCCTGACACCCACAGAAAGACGTAGTTCTTCTGAATAGGACGGTAAGAACATAGCTCATTAAGCATTCACATTAATTCACTCTACCACCTCATCCTTTCGTCATAGGCAGTTCCAATTTATTCTGAAGTTGCTTGCTTTTGGATAAGCTCTCCTATCACAATCTGATGCCTGCTTCCCCCGCAACACCCTCTCTTGGGGGCTATATGACCATTTTGTTTAATTTAATTTAGGAGAAAATTGAATGAATCTTGTTGTTCTCCCCCTGGGGAAAATATGCTTCACAAATGAAGTGCTCCAGACAAAAAGAGAGACAGAGAGAGAGAAAGCTTAGAATTCAGCCATCCTGTCAGGAAGCTCATTTACATATATCCCCTTCTCTTCAGTTGGCACTCAATTTCCAGATAAATATAAAGCTCTCTTTTAAGTGCCCCTCAATAAACATCTGGGGCACCTAAAACTCTCTAAAAAAGTCCCCCTGAGTTCCTCATTTATAGGGGCTAAAGGGGTCTGTACCCACACTAAAGTTTGAACCCCTGGATTTCCTACTTGATATCTGCTTAAAGCACATGCCCAGCTCCAGAGGCAGCTCTTCACTGCAGTAGTGTTTGTGCTGCTCCCAGCTTTGCCTTTGGGGCAGCCAGCTTGTTTATAAACAGAGGAGAGAGCGTGATTAAGATAACAAAAGGCTCCAGTGGCAATTTAAGGACCGGAAGCTCCAGTTGCTGCCACTACTACTATAGCAGTGGCAGCAGTTAGAAACCTTGGGCCCTTTTGAATTGTCAGGCCCTGAGACAGTTGCCCTTTTTCCCCCTCTACCACCATCAGCAGGCCTGGCTTCAAGGAAGTTCATCGATTGGTATCTGAGGGCAGAGGGAGAGGGCGATAGAATGATTTGGGAGCCAGTTCAGAGCTCAAGGGGTTCTAAGGCCAGCCTGCGAAGAGTCATAGAATCGTAGAGTGATAGGGCTGAAGAGACCTTACGTCACTGAGTCCAACCCCCTGCTAAACGCGGGACCAACCCCAACTAAATCATCTCAGCCAAGGCTTTGTCAAGCTGGACAAGTTGGCACAAATCTGGGTGAGGGTTATGGGCTGCTGGGTGGTTGATGGTATCAGAACTCTGGACCAAAGCTGCACAGCCTCAAGACACCAAGGGTTGCAAAAGGCAGTTAGTGATGGAACATGTTACTGTATAGAAGATCATTGTTGCAACTGCTGTTATATATTTGCTAAAACTCTTGTACAAATGGTGGCATGTAAGATGTTGTTAGAAAAGTTATGCCTGACTGAATATGATTATGTCACTACTAGGCATATATCATTTTTGTATCTGAAGACAGAAATATTAGCTGTGTACCTGTAGTTCAAATAATTGGTCCCTGTGGTAAGACCCATGAGGTATTTAGACAGTATGTTGTGAAGGGACTTTGCAAGTTGAATGGCCCATCAATGAATACTTAGTGCAGAATAGACCACGCTCATCCGTGTCTCAAGAACTCAAATGGGAAATGGCTGAACTATTATCTGTGGTTTGTAACCTATCCCTTAAATCGACTTCCGTACCTAATGACTGGAAGGTAGCCAACGTGACACCAATATTTAAAAAGGGCTCTAGAGGCAATCTGGGCAATTACAGACCGGTAAGTCTAACTTCAGTACCGGGCAAATTAGTCGAAACAATAGTAAAGAATAAAATTGTGAAGCATGTAGAAGAACATAATTTGTTGGACAAAAGTCAGCATGGTTTCTGTAAAGGGAAATCCTGTCTTACTAATCCATTAGAGTTCTTTGAAGGGGTTAACAAACATGCAGACAATGTGGATCCAGTAGATATAGTATACTTAGATTTTCAGAAAGCCTTTGACAAGGTCCCTCACCAAAGGCTCTTGTGTAAATTACATGGCCATGGGATAAGAGGGAAGGTCCTTTCTTGGATTGAGAACTGGTTAAAAGACAGGAAACAAAGGGTAGAAATAAATGGTAAATTTTCAGAATGGAGAGGGGTAACTAGTGGTGTCCCCCAAGGGTCAGTCCTAGGACCAATCCTGTTCAACTTATTCATAAATGATCTGGAGAAAGGGGTAAACAGTGAGGTGGTAAAGTTTGCAGATGATACCAAACTGTTTAGGACAGTCAAGACAGAAGCAGACTGTGAGGGACTCCAAGAAGATCTCACCAAACTGAGTGATTGGGCAACAAAATAGGAAATGAAATTTAACGTGGATAAGTGTAAAGTGATGCACATTGGGAAAAATAACCCCAACTATACGTACAGTATGTTGGGGGCTAATTTGGCTACGACAAATCAGGAAAGAGATCTTGGAGTTATTGTGGACAGTTCCCTGAAAACTTCCACACAGTGTGCAGCAGCAGTCAAAAAGGCAAATAGGATGCTAGGAATTATTAAGAAAGGGATAGAAGATAAGACCCAGAATATCTTACTGCCCCTGTATAAAAGTATGGTATGGCCACATCTTGAATACTGTGTACAGATGTGGTCTCCTCACCTCAAAAAAGATATTTTGGCCTTGGAAAGGGTTCAGAAAAGGGCAACTAAAATGATTAGGAGTTTGGAACGGGTCCCATATGAGGAGAGGCTAAAGAGACTGGGACTTTTCAGTTTAGAAAAGAGGAGACTGAGGGGGGATATGATAGAGGTATATAAAATCATGAGTGGTGTGGAGAGGGCCGATAAAGAAAAGTTATTTATTAGTTCCCTAAATAGAAGAACTAGAGGACACCAAATGAAATTAATGGGTAGCAGGTTTAAAACTAATAAAAGAAAGTTCTTCTTCACACAGCGTGTAGTCAACCTGTGGAACTCCTTGCCAGAGGAGGCTGTGAAGGCTAGGACTATAATAGAGTTTAAAGAGAAGCTAGATAATTTCATGGAGGTTAGGTCCATAAAAGGCTATTAGCCAGGGGATAAAATGGTGTCCTTGGCCTCTGTTTGTCAGAGGCTGGAGAGGGATGGCAGGAGACAAATCGCTTGATCATTGTCTTCGGTCCACCCACTCTGGGGCACCTGGTGCTGGCCACTGTCGGCAGACAGGATACTGGGCTAGATGGACCTTTGGTCTGACCCAGTATGGCCATTCTTATGTTCTATGTTCTTATGACTTTACTATGAACATTCAAAATGGGGTGTGGATAATGGTGTCTGCTGTGACTAAGCACAATTGGACATGGACATGTGACATGTGACTTGCCCATGTTACTCCATAAGCCATCCTTACCAGTAATTTTCCACAGTAAGAGCAAGGGGATTCCCTCCATGTGGCAGAAGCTTTAAAAAACCTTGGAATACCTCAGCTGTGTCTGTTTCCTGCTCCAGCCTCTTTCCTGCTGAAACCTCTGGACTATGGATTTATACCAATGGGAGCATTCTAACAAAGGCACTGAGGTACTTCCAAACAGAGACTTGACATAAGCCTTCACTTTATTTCATCACTGCTACAAGCTTGAACCAAGATCTTTGTATGTATTTGATTCCTTAAACTAATTTTAATTCTCATTCATTTTTTCTAAGTTTTTCTTTATAAATATATTTTATATTTTAAATACTAAAGGATTGGCAACAATGTGATTTTTTGGGTATCTGAATTGTATATTGATCTGGGTTTGTGGCTGGTCCTTTGGGATTAGAAGAACCTGTTATATAATGAGACTGGTTTAAAGAACCACTCATCTTTTTGCCCAGGGTATTGTGGTATTTTTTTAGGGCACAGGTGATATAAAGACTGAAATGCCTCAGGAAACAGATTTTTTGACTTTTTGTTAACCAGTGTGGTGAGACAGAAGTTTACTTTCATGGCTGGTTCAGTGTAGCTTATGGGAGAATAATCACCAACATGTTGGAGTATATTTTCCCTATTTCTTGGTGGTGTGACCTGAGTTTGACCACAGAGGCACAATTAAACCTTTTAGCAGCAAAACTGAAATCTCATAAAAAGAATTTGATCTATTAGCTTATTCTGACAAAGCCACTTCTGGAGAACTGAGAGATATTGGTGCTAGCCTACTTTGGTATTTCCATAACTGTGTCGATAGTCTGTTGCAGATGTAATCTCACATGCCCTTTGCTTAGGACAGAGAGTGGCTGAATTCCCATGATGTATGCTACAATTTACTCAATATGGTAGTATAAAACAGAGAGGTATATTTATACACCCTCTGCTATGACACTGAAGGGGAAAATGTGCTATAAAAGAACTCATAACCACACAGTAGAATGTGTCACCCATTCCTGCTCTCTGTACTCTGTTATGTCAGTGAGTGACTTTATTACTTAGCAGAGACCTGCAGGCAGCAAGCAAGTGGTGTATATTAACAACGGGCTCTCAATTATAATAGGTTCTGACCCTGCTCCCATTGAAGTCCAGAGCAAAGTTCCTATTGACATCAGTTCTGTCGGGTCGTGATCCTATTATTTAGCCCTAGCGTAATGTGTTTAATCCTCACTGTATTTTACAAATATTAACTAACTAATCCTGAGAGATAGGTAAGTATTATCCTCCTTTTACAAAAGGGGAAACTAACTGAGGGATGAGCATGTGACTTTTTCAAGGTCCCAGATGGAGTTATCATCACAGCTAGGATTAGAACTGCCAATCCCGTGCTCACTAGAGCTCACAGACAGTCTGAAGTGCTTTGAGTCTGGGATGCCTGCCTAGCTTCTTTTTCAGGGGTTTCTTATAGCTACTTCTTAGTTAAAGTTGTGTTCTAAAGTGGAATGTGAATTCCCATTTTTCTCTAAAAGCAGGTGACCAACCAGTGCTAAATTTCACATATGATTAGTTTTTATGTCCTTTGAATTTTCAGTGTAATTTTTGTTTGGCTATGTATAGTTGTTGAGACATTCCTCTTATAAAACATTGTCTATCTACACAAAATGTGATGATGTGGTAGTTGCTGAGATGCATGAAGTAAGGCTTAAATTACTGATGGCTTAGGGGTCATTTTTAGCCATTATTCACATTATAATTACAAGATTATGCGTTCTCTCCTCAAACATGACTGACAGAAACCAAACACCACTGATTGTCAATATTCACAAGCCATATTGACCGGGGAGTGGAGCACATGAACCTGATTGCTAATGATGGTCACATCCAAATCTGATGGACGGTCCCATGGGCACATAAATGCTCCTTCAAGATCTACAATTTCCTGTCACATTTTATTCCATACGAGAGAAGGATTCACTTACAGCTACAGACACAACGCACGCATTCCTGCCAATGGATAAAATATTCACTACCGCCAGATGCACTTCTACTTCCCCAGAGACCTCTCCCTTACATCTCTGCCCCTTCTCTTCTAGCCGATGCCTCCCCCCCTTAAGTATTTAAAAAAAGCTAGGAAATGAAGACACAAAAAGCAATACTGTAATGTAGTCTGGGTTACAACACATGCCATAGTACTGACACAAGACCACAGAAGGAAGGTGATGAAATGTGAAGTCATCCTAATGACTCCGCTACTCCTGCACTCACAGTCATGAGCACAACTACTGCACGCCACGGACCATGCACTGCAGACTTCCCTCCCTCCTCAAGTCGTGCCAGCCTTCCCTCACCTCTTTTTGCCATGTCTACACTGTGCGGAAAATTGACACTGCCACGATCGATCTTCCGGGGTTTGAGTTAGCGGGTCTAGTGAAGACCTGTTAATTCAAACTGAGGGGGTGCCCCTGTGAGAGGCGGTACTCCTGCTCCTCATGAGGAGTAAGGGAAGCCAATGGGAGCATTTGCTGTGTGGACAGTGATTTAAGACACTTCAATTAATGTTGCTGTAGTTGCATATCTTCACGAGTCACCCTTCTGCACACCACCCTTTACCAAACTACCTTTTGCCAACCCACCAGCTGTCACATCAACCCTCCATAACTAGCAACTATGGGGATGGTAAATAATTAGGTAATGGATACATTCAGTGGAATCATTTTTTTTTAAATCGACTTGTTTTGACTTTCTGCTCTGCACTTGTGCACCAGACAAGTTTCATTATTAATTATTTTTATTAATTATTATAATTATTATTTCAAGAGAACATCTCTGTGGGTGCATCTACACTGCAGGGCTTAACTCGAAATAAGCTGCAGAAATTGAGCTACGTTAATTGCGTATTTTATTTCGAAATAGGGAGCATCTACACAGCACTTATTTTGAAACAGAGCTCTCTTCAGGTATGTCTACAGACAATTTTTATTTCAGGAGAAGGAAGCAAATAGCGCTGTGCATTTGCATACTTCCTCCGGGGTTTTTTCGGAAGACACTATTCCAGTATTTACCCATGTCTACATGTGGCCGAATTTCAAAATAAACCCCTATTTTTAGGGACCCCTTATTCCTCTTACAATGAGACTTACAGGGGTCTCTCAAAATAGGGGTTTATTTTGAAATTCATCCACGGTGCAAGTTCTGAAAGCAGTGCAGGTTCTCCTCATCAACTAACGCATCTCAACAAACCTGACTTGTACTGACCATTGCTAGAGGACAAGTTCTTTGTTTGCACGCTGAGCTTCTCTGCTTGCCACTGGACCCATTAGGTGTAACATGGCCACCAACTTCATTACATAACCATCAGTCCATGGAGATGTTAAAATTACCTCATTTTACATAGACCACTGACCAAACACCAGCTAATGGCAGCCCTTGGTTACTTTTGATATGTATTGGATATCATAGAATCATAGAACACTAGAACAAGAGATATCAAGAGATATCAAGTCCAGTCCCCTGCCCTCATGGCAGGACCAAGCACCATCTAGGTCATCCTTGATAGTTGTTTATCCAACCTGCTCTTAAATTTCTCCAGTGATGGAGATTCCACAACCTCCCTAGGCAACTTATTCCAATGTTTAACCACCCTGACAGTTAGGAAGTTTTTCCAAATGTCCAACCTTGCTGCAATTTAAGCCCATTGCTTCTTGTCCTATCATCAGAGGCCAAAGAGAACAATTTGTTCCCTCTTCCTTGTAACACCCTTTTAGATACCTGTCCCCTCTCAGTCTTCTCTTTTTCAAACTAAACAAGCCCAGTTCTTTCTGTCTTCCCTCATAGGTCATGTTTTCTAGGCCTTTAATCAGTTTTGTTGCTTTTCTCTGGAATGAATCACATCTTTAAAAAATGAAGACTCTGTATCTTATTATAGCCCCTCCCTCTCCTTCTTCTAGGCTACTCACAGCCTCTTTCCATAGTTGGTTTTCAGTCAAAACATTGCCTAAATGTAAGTTATCTGTCCTCTGTCTGATGAATTCTTTTCACTTTCAGGGAGGCCAACTGTATTATTAGTGTTACATGTTAGTTCAACCCCTTTCCTGTTCAGTACTCACCATCACTGTAGGCTATTTTGCCTGAGGTGGGATGAGCCTTCGGAGGAGCATTTGACAGTTGTTATCAGCCAAAGAAGGGCAAGAGTCTTGACAATATTGCTGGCTGTAATACTGATACCATAATTACTCTTGCATGAAGTGTTAGTTTCATCCTCAAAAAATGTATCATGCTGCATTGTGTAGTGCTTTTTGCTGAATTTGATATCCACTGCTGAGCACCCAACCTGTCATTCAAGAGAATCAGAATACTAGTGGCTTTTCCTAAGTTCACCACCTGTATGTTGTGGTCATCCAACCAAAGGGTGTGTCCACTATGACTCAGGGAACCACATAACCAAAGCAACCCAAATGTCAAAGTTCAAGTATCAATCACTTAAAATGGGTTCAGAGTGTTTTTGTTTTTACAAGAAAAATGCACTAAAATATTGTCTGGTACATGTGAATACGGATAATTAGTTTCTAAGCCTTTCCAGAGCAGGAAAAACTGGTTGAATTTTAGAGACTATTATTGGTTCTGACTATTAAATTGGTTATTTAATTTTCCTCATTTTTCTCAATTTCTCTGAGTTGCCTCTTTTAAATATGTTTCATTTTTACTCCTCTATTTCTTTCTAGACATTATCCTCTTGGCTAATCTATTTTTAATGTTCATAGTCTTAACTTTATTTTGAAATCACATTTTCTGTTTCTTTTCTGAGCTTCTGTATGAGCTCTCTTGCATAGTTTATTTTAGTGGTCTTTGAATAGCTTGAGGTTACCTCAAAACCGAGTGGGAATACAGTCACATTCAGGTTCTTAGTCTCTTTCAGTGGGAGTGAGAGCGAAGGAATATTTTCAAATTAAAAACTTTTTTCCTTAACTCATTGTCTGGATCAGCATGGCAGAGCAAAGCACAGGATAGACAAAGAAATAGTCAATTAAAGGCTCATGCATTGGTTAAACATAGGTCATGTTTGGCAGGTGTACCTATCGATAGCCCCTCCTACAGCCAGATGTGTGCATAGAGATCTGTGGAAATCAAAGAGCAGAATTTGGCACACGCTTCAATGCCATTGCAGTGTACCAGACAGCTGCCAAAACTGTCAAACTAAGCCTGCTGATCTTCAAAAGATTTACATTTGGCTCCAGGTTCAGAAGCAGTTAAAGTATTGGCCTGCTTGCATTATATTGGCACAGCTGGTAACTCTACCTTGAAATTAATTTCAAGTACAGACAATTTTCTTTCATTTCACACCATGATAAAAATTGCTGTACCAGGCAAGACCAGTGGTCCAGTTAGTTTAGTAACCAGTGTCTGGCTGTGGCCAGTGCCCGATACATAAGAGGAAGATGCATAGAATTCAACATCAATTAATTAGGTAATAAATTACCCATAGGGAAAGTTTCTTCCTAATAGTTAAAGTTTGGTTTATGCCCTAAAGCAGGAGATCTTATATCCCTTTCAAAACTCTTAAATAGAAAAATTCATTCCTTAGCATTGCAGTTCTTAGTCCTTACAAAGATGTGATTATTTCTTTTTCTGGAAATGTGTGAATAGACTTAATATAGAAATAATAATTGACTTGCACTGATATAGCTCTATCCATCTAGGATTTCTAACCCCTTTTCGAACGTTCATTAATTTAGCCTCACAAAATATCTGAGAAGGATAAATATTGTCACTGCTATTTTGTGAGTGAGGTAATCAAAGTAAAGAAAAATAAGGTCAGTGTTTTCCAAATGGGGTTTCTGACAGTAAGAAGGATTGTAAGAGGCAGGTTTTTAGCAGTGTTTTAACATTGGGGGTTCTCAGGGAAGTTACTGGGGTCCTCTGAAAACTAGACTCCCATTATTACCAAATGTTGGTACCACAGTCACATCTATAGGCCTAACTGAGATTGGGATAAAAAGCATAAGGATTGAGCATAAAAAGAAAAGACAGGCAAGAGGTGGAATGGGAAACAGAGTACTCACCTGAGCAGGTCAGTAGCTGAATGAGGAATAGAAGCCAAGCATCTTGTGTCCCACTCAGGGGCAGTAGGTATCATAGGCAGGGGTAGGTGTTGCCTTCCCAAACCACCATGCATAGCCCCGCCCACACTCTGCCCCCAGAATGTCTACTCTGGGCATTTTGGGGGTAGAATGTTGCTGACCTCCGTGCCCACCCTCCCCATGCTCTGGCTGGGAGGTGGGGGACATGCACTGCCCACTCTCCCCGGTGCTCTGGGGCCAAGGAGGCAGGGGCCACACACCAGACCCCACCCTGGTGCTCTGGGGAGGGAGGAGGGCACATGGTTCCAGCCCTCCCGAGTGCTCTAGGGCTGGGGAGCCTGGGGCCATGCACCCTCCACCCTTCCCTTGGTTCTGGGGTGGGGGACTGCAGCTGTGCCCCGCCCCACCTACCTGTGGTGCTGGGGGAGGCAGGATCTGGGCAGAAAGAGCTTGTCTCTCCCACCCCTACCTTCACCCACTGCCCATGGTCCCACTCCAAAGACCTATCTGCTAGGCCCAGCATTTAAATATAGATTTAGGCACCCCAGTTTGAAAATAGGGGCCTACATTAGTTGCCCCAGGTGTATATGAACCCAGTGGCAGTGGTAGGAATAGAATCTAACTCCAAATGTTTGTGCTCCAGTGAGGAAGAAAGAATGGGAATACCCCAAATGTCTTCCCTTTGGATAGAATAAGTTAACAGTGGAACAGTAAAGATCAGTAAGGTAGGAGGAGGAATTAGCAACACTGGTCCCTGAAAGAAAACAATGAAAGAAGCTGTCCCATTGTGATTCACTCACTAAACTCATACTCATGCACCTCTTGCTCCGTCACAGAGCAAAGAGGAGAAACAGAAAATAAATTAGCTGTGGTGCCTATGCAAGTCGGCACCTCAGGGAAGCTAGGAAAATGGCAAAAGCCTATTGTGCATCCTCTTTCATTTATCATCATCTCTATCAAAGCCATGCAGGTAGGAGGACAGGGTACTTTAGCCCTTGTCCCTCACTTTTCATTGCCCAGTAAGTGCTGTGCATTGTTTGTTGAGTGATTAGTGAAGTGTCTGCAGGTGTAATAATGCGGAAGGCTGGATGGCTTTGACAATAAGTCAATGATTCTTTTTGACATGACTTTAATAGAACCCAAGAGGTGGTTGTGGGATGATACTTTTTAATGGGATATAGATATAAATGACCCAAGTTTTATGACAAAGGTCAATGATATTGATGATTAGTGTAGAGAAGATAATTTTGCTGGCATGGTAGGAGGCAACTTGCATGATTTATGAAGGCTTCTAGGGTGTTTCTTTGGGGAGGAGGGGGGAGTTGGAGCTCACTTGCAAGAAAAATGAAGCAGCCTTGCCATTTACTCCTGTGTTGCATTCTGAAATCCATAATTAAATCTTGTTTGAAATAGCAGAAGGCCACTGCTGAATTAGCCCCTGGAAAAAAGTGAAAACTGACCAGGCCATCTGCATTCTTGACTTGCATCAGTGAGTGGGGCCAGAAGGCAAAAAGATCTTTCACCAGCTCTCCAGTGTGCTGCCCTTTTATTATGGCCAGTTCCCCAGCTGAGAAAGTGGAATTCAAAGTGAAATATCAGTGATCAGAGTTGTCCATGACTTCTGAATTGCAACAGCTCTCTATAGTGTATCAAGTAGAGTTTGTTTCCCCTTGCATCACAAATTTGTACACTCTCTACTGAAGTGGCACGTCATAACAGAAATCAAAGAAGTAAAATATAGTATATGTTTCAAAAGGAAGGAGAATGTAATACATTTTTTGGCTTGAAATGAGCACCCTCAGCCAGATATTGTCCCTCATTCCTGTATGTCCTCCAGTAGTGCCAAGGATCTACAACAAGGCTGGGAACGTCTCTGTAGGCAGGAGTAGCAAGTACAGACCTATTTTACCTTCCCTAGGAGATTCCAGTTGATGAGAGTTCTCAGGGTGAAGAGAAATGGGATGAGGCGTGTTCAGAGCATTAAGCATTCTTTGGAATGTGGGGCACAGTACCTTTAAGAAGCTCTGGCAAGGGGTAGTGGGAACTAGCAGTTCTTTCATGTGCACAGAGCAGCCCATAAACAGCTATGCTTGGACTTCAGTGGAGTACAGCAGCTTCTAGGGAGTATGTTCTGAAACAAACACTTATCTTCTTCCCTGTCCTTCATGAAAGCTCCTCACAGGCTCACTGTGTAATTTCCTGTAGCTGAGAGGGTAATTTCCTTACTGCTGCTTAACAAAAGTCACCTCCTTCTGTTCTTAGAAGAAATAACCTACATGCCAGAGAATGGCTTTCACTGTTTGTTCCATCTCTTGCGATGCAGACCTTATGTAGGTTGGTTTAGAAATATCTAGAGCAGATCAAAAGGTTTGACTCCTTTTATGTCCATGAAAAATGGCCATTTGGGAGATTTGCCACAAATTGTCCATTTCTTCCAGCAAGTCTCGATTTTTTACCAAAGGGGAAAAAAAGGTCTTAAAAAAAAAGGAATCAAGTGAAAACCAAATATTTGTACTTCTTTCTAAATGTTCATGAAATATAGTAACTATTTTCCATCTTTCTGTAGTCTATTGTCCTTTCCCTCTCACCTCAGTTGTCTGTGGAAGATTCATTTCCCTCTAATCTCAGTTGTTTGTGTCATCTCTTTATTTCATTACACAATTAATTGTTACCTGCATATCTACAATGTTAACCTGTTGTAGGCTGCCAGTCTATGGCTTTTCCTCACCAGTCTCTGTTGTGTAAATTGTAGCTTCCATGCTACATAGGAAAAGAAACAAGAGCACAGGGAATCTCAGCAACTCATCCAAGGACAAAAACCTGGACAGTGTCTGAAGTGGGACTAGAACTCAGGAACTCCTATATCCTATTTCAGTGAACTAACAGTTACACCAGCATTTAACTATGGAGTCAACTCCTGAAGTTTGAAAAATGTTGGCATAAAAGTCATTTGCACAAGGTAGTCATGGCAGAGTTAGTGATAGACTCCAGGTGTTCGAACTCCAAATAACTTTGTCCTAATGCCCAAGATTGGAAATGTACATAATGTCTATACTACTATTTTAGGAACAAATATCCATTTGCATTTCAGCAACTGCCACTCAATTAGTGGTTTTCCATGCTGTGACCTCCTCAGAATTCCCTTTCCATCCAACTGGTATTTATTCAACATGTCCCTCCTAAAATATGTGGGTGCGGACTCTTGAGACCTGTTTGTGATCTGACAAGTTAAAGTCTCCTATCCTAGATCATAGTCTCCATTATTTAGTAGCACATTTACCTGATATTTATTATTTCTAATACTTTACTGTGTTTTGTATAGACACTTCAGTTTATAAATGTCTGTATTGTTCTTCGACTTCCATTTTATTTTATTAGAGATGAAAGGATTAGCAGTTTTATTCAGGAGTCACCTTGGGCTAGAGAAATCAGTGATGAATAAACTCTTCAATACCTTCGGCTCACTAGATGTTATGTGTAATTTCGATGGAATCTTTGGGGAAAGAGGCACCTATTCTTCAAGTGCATCCAAGACCTGATCTGGAGTAGAACAGATATCTTTTGAAGATATCAATTTCTCTGCTCTACTCTGTGGTGATTTGGCCTCACTTGGAGCATTGTATCCTGTTCGGGACACCTCATTTCAAGAAAGATGTGGAGAATTTGGAGAGGGTCCAGAGAAGAGCGACAAAAATGATTAAAGATCTAGAAAACATGAGCTATGAGGCAAGGCTGAAGGAACTGGACTGTTTACTTTGGGAAGGAGAAGACCGAGAAGGGACATGATGGTAATTTCCAAGTACCTAAGAGGGTGTTACATGGAGGAGGGAGGGCATTTGTTCTCCTTGACCTCTGATGATAGGACAAGACGAAATGGGCTTAAACTGCAGCAAGGCTGGACATTAGGAAAAACTGCCTAACTATCAGGGAGGTTAAACACTGGAATAAATTGCCTAGGGAGGTTGTGGAATCTCCATCATTAGAGATATTTAGTAGAAAGTTCAACAGACATCTATAAGGGATGATCTAGATGGTGCTTGGTCCTGTGGTGAGACCAAGGGACTGGACTTGATGGCCTCTCGAGGTCCCTTGTAGTATTCTATGATTCTATGATTATAGACATACTCCTTCTTGCCATCAACATGCTAGCTCAGACACAGGACTAAAAATCTCCTTCTCTAAAAAAAGTAATATGATCCAACTGATAAAGTGATGTATTTTATGAATAATACATTGCTCAAGGGCCTCATTCTCCATTATATACTACACAATGATAATTTGTAATGTTTACTTAAACACTGGCTCTCAACAAAACACTCAAAATCATCTTGCCCCTGAGCAGTTTGCATTAGAAATCTGGACTACTTAATTTCATTGTGTAGAGTATTAGAACAAGGGTGAAAGGGATGGAAATTCTTGACTGCAATGCATTGGAGAGCGGGGGAGCGGAAACTTCAGTATAATTTGAAAGAGAATTTTTTAACATGAAGCCACCATTTCATAAAGGATTATATTTTGTTGTGAGTGACCTAAATGGAAACAACATATTCTTTTTAATATTCATTAAGAAAACTCCTTTCTTGGGCAAGACCTTTAATCCCCGTTACCTTGTCTTTTGTCATCCTGGGATACACTTTGCCAGTTGCCCTATCATTTAAAATGAATTAAGTGCTACTAAATGTTACTTTTCGGCAGTTTCATCAGCACTGCCTAAAGGGATATAAAGTAAGGATCTTTCCTCTGGCTGGAATCCAGAGACTAATGGTGTTAGAATGCCTCTTTATTGCATTGAAGTCAGTAGTTAGGTGAAGTAGACAGATTTTTTTAGAAGATGTTTAAATAAACACTCTGTTTAATGTTTCCTTGTAAGTTGCATGTTTTACATCCTTAACCTCCAAACACTACCTAGTAGGAGAGATGACTTTCTTTATTGATGTGACAAACAGTTGTTATAAACCAGGTCATTGAGGTTGAATATTTATGCTGCATATGTTGTTAATTTAAGATGGACTAATAGCCAGTGAGTAGCACTTTCCACTTCTGTGCAGAACTAGAATCTGTGTGGAAAAACACAAGGAAGGACATGCCAAAAAATTGTATCAATCACTTTATTTGATGTGTCCAAGTTCCTGCGCTAAATGCACCTTTCGTCCCTCATGGCCCCTTTGGGCACATCTTTACTACACAGAAGATGGACGCTGCTGCGGTCGATCTTTCGGGATTCGATTTAGTGGGTGTAGTATAGACCTGCTAGATTGAACTCAAAGGGTGCCCTTATCAGTGCTGGTCCTCCTACTCCTCATGAGGAGTAAGGGAAACTGATGGGAGCGTTTGCTCCCATCAGTGTCCTGCTTTGTGGATGGGGATTTAGGATATGTCAATTCCAGCTGTGTAATTTACTTAGCTGGAGTTGCTGTCTTACCTACCCATGTAGTGTAGACCAAGCCTTTGAGAAGACCTCATCTCAGTTCTCAAGCTGTCATCTTTCTTGGAGTGAAATCATAGGGATTCTCTCCCTCTCAGACTGGGTTCTGGTCTGTAGCCTCCATTGGACCAACTGTGGTTACCTCAGCCAATCTGACTTCAGTTCAGTACCTCTGTGAGCTCTGCTCAGTGTTAATATGTAGCCACCTGACAGCCTTATTAATTACACCTTTTAACAATAGTCTCTATGCAGCCTGCCTTTCCCTAAGGGTCCCCATTTCCTGAAAGCCAGAGAAGGCCTCTGCTGACCTGTGTCTTGTCTCTGGTCACACAGATCTCCACGTAAATGGTCTCCTCCCTTTCTCTCCAGAGATCTTTTTAACCATGTGCCTCCCTTTGTTCTCTAGGCTCCCAGCTTAGGCAAAACAGGCATGGCATTTTGGGCTGGAGCCTGAAAAAGCATCTTCACTGTGACTAGCTTGGTAGTTGTCTGGTAATTGCCCCCAATGTGGTTTTGAATGGTTGCTTATCTAGAACAGTTTCATTGTTTCTTGCTTGTTTGTTTTTTTCTCCAACAACCCTTTATTAAACCAAACCAATACAGGCATGCAGAAAAGTCCAACATCCCGCTATGGCTATACAATGACTATCTCAGAGACAGTTGCCTACAGTATTCATAACATTTTTACAGATCAGAGCTCCCACATAAGGGCACGGTAGATACATAGAATCATAGAATCACAGAATCCTAGGGCTGGAAGAGACCTCAGGAGATTATTGAATCCAGCCCCCTGCCCAAAGTAGGACCAATCCCAATTAAATCATCCTAGCCAGGGATTTGCAAGCTGGGACTTAAAAACCTCTAGGGATGGAGATTCCACCACCTCCCTAGGGAACCCGTTCAATTCTTTCCCCACCCTCCTAGTGAAATAGTTTTTCCTAATATCCAACTTAGACCTCTCACACTGCAACTTGAGACCATTGCTCCTTGTTTTGTCTTCTGTCACCACTGAGAACAGCCTCTCTCCATCCTCTTTGGAACCTTCCTTCAGGAAGTTGAAGGCTGATATCAAATCCTGCCTCACTCTTCTATTCTGTAGATTAAACAAGCCCAAATCCCTCAGCCTCTCCTAGTAAGTCATGTGCTCCCTCTCCCTAAACATTTTTGTTGCTCTCTGCTGTACTTTCTCCAGTGCATCCACATCCTTTCTGTAATGGGGGGCCCAGCACTGGAAATAATACTCCAGATGTGGCCTCACTAGTACTGAATAAAGGGGAATAATCACTTCTCTAGATCTGCTGGCAATACTGCTCCTCATGCACCCAAAATATGCCATTAGCCTTCTTGGCTACAAGGGAATCCTGTTGACTCATATCTAGCTTCTCATCCACTATAATCCCCAAGTGTTTTGCAACTTCAGCTACATTAATTATGTAGCTGGAGTCGACGTCGCTGAAGTCAACATATTGTAAATCGACTTTTTCCCACAAAGCAGGAGGTCGATGGGAGCAAATGTTCCTATCAACTTCCCTTATTCCTCATGAGAAGCAGGGGCACTGGTCTCGATGGAAGCCCCCTCTCAGTTTGAATTAGTGGGTCTTCATTAGACTGGCTAATTTGAACCCCGGAAGATTAAATGCATCAGCGTCAATCTTCTACATAGCGTGAACAAGCCCTCAGCAAGGAGGATTTTCACTAAAGCACAACCAAGGCACTTATACCATTTATTTTGGAATTGTTATAATGTAACAAGTGATGGCAGACAACAGAGCAACCCCTCAGGCCAGAGACAAGAGTCGCGAGTTTACGATTATCTTCTCCCAGGTCCTTCCAGGGAATTCCACGGCACAAATATCGCCCCAAAAGATCGCTCACATCCACTGCCTTGTGCAGCATTTTCAAGCTCACAATACTTCCCAGAGATTCCACTGATGCTGGCTTCCTCCTAAAGGAGTTGCACACTATCCCACAATAATACATACATATTTACATTTTAAATACCACGTGATCCTAAAACTCTTCAATTTAATTCAATAAGATTTAACTTAATTCAGTCAAATTTGTCTAGGAAATTGACAGAAATATCACTGGTGTAATCTAAGTATATTTGCCTTTACAGATTGCAGGTGCCCTGGCTAAAAGGACAGTCTTCTTGTACTGTTTTTGGTGCTGTTTTCTGATTAGGGCTCTAGACTTATAGCAACCATAATCAGCATACAAAATCTGTGGCGTCGGAAATGTTCAGCCCAAAATTCCATTTCATGGAGTCCAATTCAGCCCTACATTCGAAGTTGTCAGGAGCGTTTGCATATGTACAGTGACTGGACTCTCAAGAGCAAGTGACAAGTGAGTGCTTTAAATATGCACCGAATAAGCTTTTATTTCATTGCTGAAATATCCTGTTAGACTAAATTATTCTGTAACAGCATTTGATCATGCAGCTCCTGGACCGGGGTTCATTTACTTTAAGGTTAGTGCAGTCAGAGCTTAAATTGCTTAACAGTCGGTAGCATCAAAATTCTTTCTCTTTCCTTTATTAAGCACTTCAATTTTGAGTCGTTGAAACCTGGTGGAAAAAGAAGAAGGTCAGCCTGGTTGAAATACTCTTAGGCGTGACTTCTAAACTCCTGAGGTTAGTAAGTTTTAGCTCTGGTTCTGAATTCAGACCAACCCTCTGCAAACTTCCACAGTCCTTCTGCAAACTTCCACTGAGTAGCCTCAGTTCTCATTGCAGGCTGTAATGCCATCTGTGTGGAAATGAGGGGAAAAACTTTCTGACGTGAGACTGTAAGAGTAGCATGCATCAGACTGTAGTGCCCCTGGGTTAGAATACTGGCCTCATTCCCTTCTCTGCCACATACATACTTTGTGACCTGGGTCAAGTTACTTAGGGCTTTTCTTCATGTACAGTGCTACAGAAGCATAGCTACACTGGAGCAGCTGTTCTTCTATATCCAGGCCTGCCAACAGGGGGTGGCAATGGGGGCAACTGCCCCAGAGCCTGGCATTTCAAGAGGGTCTAGGGTTCCCAGCTTCCGTTGCCACTGCTACTACCAATACAGTAGCAGCCAGAGACCCGGGCCGTTTAAATCTCCACCAGAGCCCCAGGCAGCATGTTCCAGGCAGCTCTGATGGGCTGGGGGAGGGGGGAGGCTAACGCCAGACCTGCCCCTTCGGCCTGAGACCTCACCCCTTCCAGGGGTGTGTAGCGATGTTCCTCACACACACCTGACCCAGGGACCTGGGAAGTCTGTTGATCCCCCTGCCTGTAGCACTGCATATAAAGATGCTCCTAGGCTGATGGGAGAACTTTTGCCATTGACTTAGTGCTGTTGATGGGAAAGCTTCTTGTACTGACATAGCGACTGCCTCTTAAGGAGGTGAATTAACTGTCTACACACGGGGCAGGGTGGTGTTAGGCCAGTCTAACTATGTTGCTCATAGGGGTAGGTATTTCACAGCCTTGAATGGTGTAATTATACCACTATAGGCCTGTAATGTGGACCTAGCCCAAGTGATCTTTCTACCTTTTCTGTAGAATGGGAACAATGGCACTACCTTACCTCTCAGGGGTGTAGTGAGTTGCTCAGTTGTTATAGGACCGGGCGCTGGCACTATACATACGACAAATGGAAACTATGTCCCAGGTAAGGTGTTCACTTGTGAAGATATCTGGAGGTTTTTCTGCCTGGGAACATCCCAAAGGTGATTTCTATTGTAACACCAGAATCACGGCCATTTACACCATCAGCTTTCAAACGACGGGTCATGGCCCAGTCCTGGGTGGTGGAATGTCAGGCATCGGTTCTCATTGCTGCAGGGGGATCAAGTGACCAGTGGGGGGGCTAAGACATCTGCCTTCCTGTCTTCACACCACAGACTGCGCTGCACCCCAGAAGTGGCTGGTAGCAGGGCCGATTCCTGAGGGTGGTAGAAAAAGCACACAAGGCTCCGCATACTGCCCCTGCCCTGAGCACTAGCTCTGCACTCCCATTGTCTGGGAACCTGCTGCATATTGCTTCTGGGGCTCAGCATGGTCTGCAGTGCCGGGAGAGGCAGGAAGCTGCCTTAGCACCTCCGCTGCACCGCTGACTGGGAGCTGTTCGAGGTAAGCCCCTCCTGCCTCAGCCCTGGCTCTTCTCCCCAATCTGGAGCCCCCACCTTCACCTCAAAGCTCAGCCCCATGCCACAAATTATGCTAAGTTGAGGGCATCAACAACCTTCTTCAACTGGGTCATGAGAAAAACGGTTTGAAAACTGCTGATTTATACCATGGAAAGTGACAGTAAAAGGAGTAGCAGACTTTAGATGTGTTATGCCCATTCTGCACAGTGCAAATGACTATGCAAGGTACAAAGCCCTGGAGAATCAGCATGAGCTAAACATGCTTTAAAAGATGCTTGTTACTCTTTAATACGGCATTTAACTATAAAAGCTAATACTAGTGTGATACTAAAGAAGCTACAAATGGGTGACCACATGGTTGTGAGACTATCCCTCTCTCTGGTGGAGAATTGTTCACCATAGCAGCAATGTAGGGCTCATATAAGAAGCCCTATGCTGCCCCCATTGCAAACCTGGCAGAATAGCCTCCTTCAGGGTAAAAGGGTATCAGCGGCATGAGGAAAAGTAATAGCCCGGCAGCATCCTACAGACTGTAGGCAGCCTAGGAAAAGCTGCCATAAGGTAAACCAGCCTCTGTGGCTGCTCTAACCTACATTCTTTAGGAGCCACAGCAAAAAATTTGACTCCATGTGCGCTCCATGGACAACCTAATGTAGTATAGAAACCCAATTTCTTTCTGGGTGTCCTTACCCCTGAATGCCCAGTCTCTCTATTGCATTGTCATGACTTTTGGTTGTAATCCCCCTTTGTTTTCAAAAGAGAACAAGGCAGGAAAGTTAAAGCCTCGCTGATTCCCTAAAGGACATTATTAGAATCGGAAAGGCACTCAGAGATATAAGGGCATCCTCAGAAGTAGGGCTGTTCTTACCCATATGCAGAATACACAGCTGTGCAGAGCACCTGAAAATTTGGGGCACCCCTGGGTCTTAATGTCCACCCGCCAACTCTTCCTATCCGCGTTCTGTGGCTGCTGCAGCCCAGTGAGTCTTCCTCCAGAGATAAGCCAGTTAACTTAAAATTGAAATGGACTTCTAGCAGGCTTATTAGCAGAACATTGATCCTGTGAAGCAGTCATTCAAGTGGTAATCAAGCCAATTAACAGGCACATCCTGTCCGTTTCTGAATTTACTGTATTAATCTACAGGACCTTGGTTTAAAATTTGCTTGAAAAATATTAGTGTGTTGTTGAAGAACATGAAAACATATCTTTAAAAATCATCCCTCCCTCTCTGCCATTGGACATGAGGGCACCAGTTTAATAGTACCATTAAATCCTAAAGATGGCCTTGGTCAAAAACCATGGGTATGTCTACACAGCAGAGGAAGATTGATGCTACGACTGTCAATCTTCTAGGGTTCAAATTAGTGGGTTTAGTTAAGACAGAGCTGAGAGGGATGCTTCGGTCAATGCTGGTAGTCCTGCTTTCACGAGCAGTAAGGGAAGTCGAAGGGAGAGTGTTCTTCCTTCAACTTCCTGCAGTGTAGCCAGTACCAAAAGCCTAGTTAAGCTACTTGGACTTCTGCTACGCAATTAACATAGCTGAAGTTGCATATCTTAATTCGACTTTGTCCCGTAGTGTAGACGTACCCATAGAGAGTACTTAGAAGAGCTAAAGGTGCTCTTACATTAGAGCGCCTCCATTACAATATATTTATGTTGAAATTCTTTCCTGTGTAGAGGGCCAACCCAGAGCACATACTCCACTTAAAAACCCTTTGTCTAAAGCTTAGTGGAATTGCTTTGTGGGTGCCGTTTGCAGGGGAGTGAATTTCACCCATCGAGAAGTGAAGGCAAAATACCCAATCATTCATCTGGGAGTAGGATTGCACCAAAGTTGTTTAGGACAGCTCATTGCTGAAGGCAGCTTTGAAGGCTTTGCTGCTTCTCACTGTACAGCCTTAAGCAGTTAAGCCAAGCTAAAATCTAAAAGGACTTGGTGTGCATCCAATGTACTAAACTGCGTTAGCCGGAGGGCATCATGAAAAACATAATGAAAACCGGTCTTGTGTGCATTTGTAAATATGCCAAATTTAAATATTTATAACCTTAAATCTATTGGACCTGCTTCCTTTGAAGCTTTATTGTCTTGCCTTCCTCAATGAGTGGTATAGACACACTAAGTTTGATGTTTCCAGCTCCAGCCGTTTTGGAGTTAGTTGAGTGCAATAATTCCAAATGGCATATATTGGGACAGAGTCATATTTTTTTCCACACAACTTAAAAATGGCTTCAACTTAAACTTTCCAAACAACAATTTACCATCAGCCTGAGACCAAGCATGAAAAATAGAAGCCCAGAAGACAATTGTCGGGAAAGTTATGAATAACTAAAAAGAGAAAGTTTGTAGAGCTCAGTTTACAACTTCTCTGAAGACTGCATTGAACTGAATATTAAAGAAACAAACTACAGATTTAGAGTAGACACTGGGTTTGTTCAGAATGAAATGACTTTGTGGCATGATGAGAAAGAAAGAAAGAAAGAAGTTTCAAGCATGTTACTTAGCTACTACCTCTCAAAGGGATGGATTTAGTAGAGTGATGGAAAAAACCCTTCCATCACAGAAACAAGTGTCAATGCTACAGTGGCAGCTATACCACAGTAGTGTTTGTAATGTAGACATACCTTTAGAACTAATTTGTAATTTAAAAACTTCCGCAAATAACATTCCCATTTTTCAGCCAGTTCTATTTAGAATGTTTAACCCAAGAAGGTTCATTAGCCCCAGCAATTAGGAATCTGCTCCTTTTTTGTATGTACTCTGCCAGTACCCTTCATTACTCAGGTACACGCTGATGAGGTATCTGAAAGCAAAAAATTGATAATCAGCTTCAGAAAGGCTCCATCTAGACTGCAGCACTTTTCTGGGATACCAGAGGTGTACTGGAAAAGCAATGCCATGTCCAAGGAACACGTCTGCTTTTCCGAAATTTTTTTTGGAGAAGCAGATGCGCTTTTGCCATCCCGTAAACCTCATTCCATGAGGAAGAAGGGATGTGTCGAAAGAGCAGGTTTTTCCGAAATTTGATGCCATGTAGACTCTCCAAATTTCAGAAAAGCTTCTTTCAACAGAAAAGCAGAAAAAGATACGCAAATCGCAGTTTGCAGAACTGTTGCCACCTAGAGATAGGAAGGACCCACCTTATATTATTCATTGCTACTAACAAGAACCTGTGTGATTTGTTTCATTGCATTAGTCATCACATGGTAGAACTTTGCACTGTATTACTGAAGATTCAGAGTTGAAAACGACATGGAGGTGCCACAAATGCATTAAAAAAATAATAAATAGTCCAGTGGTGCCTTAGAGACTAACAACATATATGAGCTTATGTGGATAAGATCCACTCATCTGGTGAAGTGGGTCTTAAGCAGGTAAACTCATGATTCCATATGGGTGCATCTAAATAGTGGCACTATTTTGGGATGCTTCCAGTATCCCAAAATAGCATTTTCCGTGTCTTGACAGAGTGCCGGTTATTTCAAAACAGCTTTCAAAATAACAGGTGCGCTATTCCGACATGCCTATAAAACTCATTACATGAGGATTAAGGGGCGCTTCTGAATAGCACTCTATTTCAAAATACACTCAAAATAAGCTATGCAATTTGCGTAGTTCAAATTGCATAGTTTATTTCGAGGTACGGGTGCAGTGTCGACACACCCTATATTTCAGTTAGTCTCTAAGGTGCCACAGGACTATTCATTGTTTTTAAACTTACAGACTAACACAGCTACCCACTCTGACACTAAAAAATAAATGTTTAGGCAGGTTTTGGAAGAGCAGTGGAAAACGTTGTCCTTTGTGTAGCTAGACAAATGGTTCCAGGTTCAAATCCTCCTTTCTCTGTTGCAGAATAAGCAAACATAATCTTGTTTTCACATTAAGCCTGAATGGCTTTCTGTGAATTTTTTTTAGTCATATACGAATTATTGGGCTCTGCATGGAGAATTTAGTAGAACCTCTCTGGCTTATGTTTTATGGGAGGTCAAAAGAAATGATCAGCTTGTGTATGTGAAAAATTAGCATGGGGTGAATTGGGCTATGCATCTACCAACACACAGGTTAGCCGTGCACTAACTGATTGCACAGACCCTGCTACTGTACATCAAAAGGATGATCTAGACAGTGCTTGGTCCTGCCGGGAGGACAGGGGACTGGACTTGATGACCTCTCAAGGTCCCTTCCAGTTCTAGTGTTCTATGATTCTAAGAAAAGTTCCATAGATTGTTTATTTTTTATTAGCAGCATTAGGCCAAAGCTTTGGATAAGCTCCAAGAATCCACGAATTCCTGCCCTCCATACATCAGATAAAACCACAGAGGAGCTGCTCTACTCTCCATTGATTAGGTCTTAATTGGAGTATTGTGTCCAGTTCTGGGCACCACATTTCAGGAAAGGTGTGAAGAAATTGGAGAGAGCTCAAAGAAGAGCAACAAAAATGTGTAAAGGTTTAGAAAACATGAGCTATGAGGGAAGACTGAAAGAACTGGGCTTGTTTAGTTTAGAAAAGAGAAGATTAAGAGGGGACATGATGGCAGTTTTTAAGTACAGAAAAGGGTGTTACAAGGAGGAGCAAGAAAAATTGTTCTCCTGGATCTCTAATGATAGGACAAGAAGCAATGGGCTTAAATTGTGGGAAGGGAGGTTTAGGTTGGACATTAGGAAAAACTTCCTGACTGTCAGGGTAGTTAAACACTGGGACATATTGCCTAGGGAGGTTGTGGAATCTCCATCATTGGAGATATTTAAGAATAGGTTAGATAGACATCTGTCAGGGATGATCTAGATGGTGCTTGGTCCTGCCACGAGGGCAGGAGACTGGACTTGATGACCTCTTGAGGTCCTTTTTGTTCTAGTGTTCTATGATTCTATGGTTAGTAGTATGAGATTATAAGAAATTGTTCTAACCAGACATCCCGAGCTGGGGGAAAGTTCAGAGAAAGGCAGTTCCCAGTGGGAAAAATGGTGGTTTGAGAGCAGATAGTTAGTTGTGCCCTGATTTTTTCCACTCTTGTCATGCCTGCCTCACAGAAAGAGCATCAGGATAGACCTGACACTTCCATTTCCACGCAGTATGCTCCCTGAACCCCCAAAACAATGCCAAATATGTGCACAGATAAAGCGCCTTCCTTGACTTCAGGTTGTGGTGGGGTTTAAAAACATGATTTGAATGTCTCTACAAAGATAACTTTGCCACATTATGCAGCCTCAGAGAACCAGAACAATACCAACATTCATGAGAGGGGGAAAAAAAATTATTGGCGGAACTAGAGGCTGGATAGGGGGAGAAAATAGAAAAGGAAAAAGTCCTGCTGCTAGGTAGGCAGCCCTGCTGGGAAATCTCAAATCAAATTCTTCTGAAAGGAAGTGTTATTAAAAGTAACTTTAATCCTTCCAGCCAGCCAGCTCGTAAAAGCATACAATTAAGTCAAACAAATGACAAGAACACTCTCTCTCCTACCTGTTTTCCCCCTTCAGAGAGTAATTACTGCAGGATAGTCTAGTCTCATTTTGTGCAAATAGCAGTGGAGTGCCGGAGTGAGGTGCCAATTCCTCCCTCCCCCTTCCAACCCACCGTGTTCACCACTCCCCCCGACAACAGCCCGGCTGGCATCCGCAGCCAAGAACAAAGGGGTGAATTTCAATATTTCCTCTTTGTGCAAGGTTAATTGAAAATCAAAAAGTCACTTTCTGAATGTCATATTCAAACTGCCATTGCATCAATTTTCTTCAGGCTCCCATCTCTGCAGGAGAGAGCGAGGCGGAGGCTTACACGGGGGTGGGAGTTAATACGCAAAGGAACACCGAGAAAAAAAAAGAAATCCTAATGGCGTGAGGTAGGTAAATTCAACTGCAAGGGAAATCGAGGTCTAGAAGAGTCCTAATAATTATTTTCACTCACAGTTCAAGCAGCAGTGTGACCCACTGGGGAGTGCGGGGTTCTGTGCCCAGTTCCAGCACTGGGCTATTGGGTGACCTCAGTCAAATCACTTTGCCTCTCAGTGCCTTAGTTTCTCCCTCTGAAAAATGGGAATAACATTGCTGACCTCCTTTCTAAAGCAGTTTGAATGTATTTATGAAAAGAGCCGTATTAAAGCTAGGTATTATTATTTCGATTGCAAATGGTGTGGGCTAAGGACTGTTGCTGTGTTGTATTGACATGGTGTTTATCACAGTTGCAACACTAGCATCTCTATCGGATGCTACACATGCTCTGTTAATACACATAATTAATAATATGAAGATACATGTGCCAAAAGCCAACACACGGCATACAACATAAGACACTTACACCCCCTAGTTAAGGACTTCTGTGGCACATGCCTTCTACAAAAGGGTGAATTTTCACCAAGGTCCTATGGAGTTGCTTCCAAATTTCCCAAGGCTAGGGGAAAGATTCCGTCTTCTCCCTATTGCTCCATATTGTATTAAAATTAAATAAGAAAAGGCAGTGTGAGGATTGGTTCTTATCAGGATAGTGTGGTAGCAGTATTGTCTCAGGGTGTAATGTATTTTCCCAGTCTCTGTCTGTATCCATCTGTTGTTGATCATCTAATGCGTTGATTGAAATTCATCACAAGAGGGACTGTCCTTTTGGTCTTTGTTTTCATTATTTTGTATAGATACAGATAAATCCATAGTGCCTTGGGACCCCCATTCTTTGGCCAGAACCCCATTGTGCTCGTCATTGTAAAACAAAGAGCATGCCAAATTTTGTTATAAATGTCCATTTTGTTCACAGATAGCTTTTGGCTTACTTATGAGATGAGGTCCTTTGTTAGTTTAGGTTGCTGGCTCAGATCTGGTCCAGGTTGCTAGAGAAACCATCTAATGGCTGGCCATTGGAGATGAGCTACTGTTTTCAGTTGGTTTTCAAGCAGGTAGGTGATCAAATAAGAAAAGAAAAGAAAAGAAAAGAAAAGAAAAGAAAAGAAAAGAAAAGAAAATCTAACATTGTGACCATGCAGACTAATTGTCCTACCTTGTTGGTAGGCTCCAAAGAGGACCCAAGCATAGGTGCTGACTTCATGGGTGCTCTGGAGCTGGAGAACCAATGGGGAAAAACAGACAGCCCCACATCAGCTCCCCGCATCCTCCCCAGCACCTCCCATCTACTTGCCAGCCCTGAAGATCAGAGTCTCCCCACACCTCCCCACTTCCACCCCCCACTTCCCCGCTGCTACAATCAGCTGTTTCGTGGTGTTCCAGAGCCTGAGGGAGAAGGGGGGAGGAGTGAGGCCATGGAGAGCTTGGCAGATGGGATGGAGCAGGGGCAGGAAGAGGCAAGGTGGGGCCTTCAGAAATGGGTGAAGTGGGTTCAGGGCAGGGGCGATGCAGGGATTGGAAGAGGTGGGGTGAGTGAAGGGATGGAGTGAGGACAGGGTCTGGGGCAGAGCCCAGGCTGAGCACCCCCTGTCACTTGGGAAAGTCAATGCCCGTTGACCCAAGGATTGAATGTACATGGAGAGTGAACCATATGAGCTAAAGGCAGTATGGCCTAGTGAGTAGTGCACTGGACCAGGACTCAGGTGAATGGTGGAAATGTAGGACTGAGACAGGCCATGTAGTTCAGTCCCCTGCACTGAGGTAGTATCATCTAGACCATCCTTGACAGATTTTTGTCTAGTCTGTGCTTAACCACCTCCCGCGGCAGGGAATCCACAAGCTCCCTAGATAATTTGTTCCAGTGTTTAACCATCTTATAGTTAGACATTTTCCCCCATATCTGGTGGGTATAACAGGCCAGGGAAGGCTAAGTGTCCCCTGGCGTTTCTGTGGCCACCAGACACTAGTTGTAAGGTTTGTACAGGATGTTTTTGCTTATTATTATGCTTCATGCAGGTTGCGGGGTGGCTGCAGAGTCCAGGGAGATGACTGATGACCCCAGAAAGCTGCCCTCTTCATCTGCCCTGCGGCTAGCATGGGGCATATCAAAAGCTCAGGGTTTTTTCCTATGGGGGAGCTTGTGGTCTCGAGGAAGAGAGGCATGGCCTGTTTGGAAGGCAGGAGGGCTAAGGGTTCCAGTCGAAGGGGAGCTTCAAGGTTTCTCCTGGAGGGAGGGAGCTCAGGACTCTGGACATGGTGGGGGGACTGATAGAAGAGATGCAGCTGAGAGACTAGCTTCCCGGAAGGGGGATGCACATGCCACCCATTTTTTTTTTAATGTCTAGCTTCAATCTCCCTTGCTGAAATGTAAGCCGGTTACTTCTTCTCTTGTCTTCAGTGGATAAGGAGAAGAATTGATCTCCCCCCCCCAAATTCTTTATAACAATCATGTATGTACTGGAAGACTGTCATCATGACCCTGGATCATTCTTCTCTTCTCCACACTAAACAACCCCAATTTGTTTTCATTATTTCCTCATAGGTCAAGTTTTCTAGACGTTTCATAATTTTTCTTGCTGTCCTGTCTACTTCCTCCAATTAGCCCAAGTCTCTCCCAAAATGTGCTGCTCAGAACTAGTCACGGGACCCCTGCTAAGGCCTCATTAGTTCTGAGTTCGTTTGTGTTTTATTTCTTTTACACTGAGTTCTACTCCTGGCTCTGTCACTGGCCTCCTGTTGGAGCTTGTGCATGTCATGTGCATGCTCCGTGCCTCAGTTTCCCCTGATCTATGGGGCTACTGCCCCTGACCTTTGTAAAGTACTTTTGAGAACTATGAATGAAAAGTTCTGCATAAGAATTAGAAAAGGCAATTTAGTTCCCTTCTGTGCTGTATATGATATCATTCCATATCTGAGCTAAGGCATGCTGAAAGGACAGTGTAATGAACTTTTCACTGCTGTTATCATTGTTATAGTTCAGCTGTGTCAACAACAGTTTTCATTCTGTGAAAGGGGCTCTCTAACATGTGAAGCATGATCAGGGCATATTTTCTTATACTTAAGTAATTGTATTTACCTAAAAATCATTTCAATCATGTTTTATCAGCTATGAATTGATTTTATGGTAGTCCAGTTACTATTTATTTGTGCATCACTTTTAATTTTAACCCTCTCAGCTATGACTGAGTAGGGTAAAAAAATGAGAAATTCAGTATGTATAGTACTAACACCCCAGAGCCTTTGGATTGCACTATTCATTCATATATCTCAACCAGCTTTCCCAAGGTAATTGAACTGATCCTTTGAACCAATTATTTAAGTGTTAGTATCTAGGCTTCTTTGTCATCCTGAAAAAGAATTTCAGGTTTGACTTTTGATACTCCAACATGTATGAATGAAGGGCAAAGACATTGTGTGTATTGCTTCTTCCTGGCCAGATGGGTTTGTTAATATAATGGGAAGAAATAAGGGATAGGGGTAAAGTGTTAGAGGGCATGGGGAGGTATGGGTATGTCTACATTTGCACCCTCTTTCGAGAGAGGGATGCAAATGAAGACATTTGAAATTGCAAATGAAGACGGGATTTAAATATCCCATGCTTCGTTTGCATAATCGCGTTATGGCGCTATTTCGAAATAGCGCTATTTTGAAATAACAGATGCTGTTAAGACGCGGTTATTTCGAGAGCAAACCCTTCTCTTGAAATAACCCTTATTCCTCATACAATGAGGTTTACCAGTTATTTCGAGAGAAGGGTTTTCTCTCGAAATAACCGCGTCTTAACAGCATCTGTTATTTCGAAATAGCATTATTTTGAAATAGCACCATAACGTGATTATGCAAATGAAGCACGGGATATGTAAATCCCATCTTCATTTGCAATTTCGAATGTCTTCATTTGCATCCCTCTATCGAAAGAGGGTGCAAGCGTAGACATCTCCAGGGAGTGTAATGTATGAGCAAACCCTGGAAGACTGCCTGGCTGTTCTCTCATGTTAAAAACCTTCAGAGGGGTAGCCGAGTTAATCTCTAACTAGAAAAACTTAAAAAAAACCCCAATGAATAGTCTAGAAGCACCTTAAAGACTAACAAAACATGTAGAGGGTATCATGAGCTAAGGTTAAGCAACCGGTTAGGGGGCACAAGGGAGGATGGGAAGGAAGCAGGCATAAGATACAAACACAAAAGCCTTGCTTTGGCCAGAACACAACCTCACTACTTACTCCTCCCATGGGATGCAAAAGATGTGGGATGAAGACCTCAGCCTCATGCCCTTCCCAATGGAACATGACCATACATTGTGGTGGGACTAGTGGCTTACACAGCAGGTCTATTTGGGCCTGCTAAGGAGGAGGAGAGGGAATGAGGACACAGACAAGGCTCTGTGGCATCAGAGCTAGGAAGCAGGACTCGAGGTGATGGCTCTGTGATATCACAGATGGGAACAGAACACCGAGAAGCAGATTCTGCCAGCATGTAGAGCTGGGAATATGCTTGCTTAGAACTAACCCCAATAAACATCCCATGGACCGCCCTTTGGATGTTGAGTCTTCTGCTTTCTGTCTGTGTGACAAGAACAAACGAGGGGATAAAGGGGAAAACTAAGATGCCAGACTGGATTTCAGAACTTTCCAAAATCGCAGGGTGTTTTGGATTCAGGAATTTGGAACCTAAATCTAAAGCCCACTGGAGTCATTGGATGAGGCCCGTTGTTAAGAGTATTCATGACTTTCCTAATCTGTTGTTCAAGTCTGTGTCTCAAACACTTGAACACACTAATTCACTATTTTTTTCCCTTCCTTTCCCTCCATCCCCTATTTATTTTGAAACTGGACTTTTAATACTCCATTCATCTGAAGAAGTGGGCTGTACCCACGAAAGTTCATGATACCACCTACTTGTTTTGTTAGTCATTAAGGCACTGCTACACTGTTTGTTGTTTTTTAAGTTTTTCCAGGTACAGACTACCTCGGCTACCCCTCTGAAACTTGGCAGGGCGTTTCAGAAGATATTCTATGGGAAAGAAATGGCCTGAGATCTAATTGCATGGGGAATCCAGCAACCTATACAAATAAATTACACAATCAAAGTGAAGGTCTGGACACCATTGTTCAAGACTCACCAATTTTGGAAGGTCAACTTTGCCAGCAGACACATTTTATCTGGCTTGCGCTGTAGGTTAGTGTTGTTTGTTTGATTGGTTGTGATATTCAAAATGGGTGTGTAATCCTTCCAACTTTGCGGTCTCAAGTGTCAAAAGCTTCCACTTAATGCCGAGTTAATGCTTGGTTGTGCCAAAGCTTGGAGCTTTCAGTGCAGTGCTGAAACCATCTGTGACCCATCAATAAAGCAGAAGCCCCAGCTCACACGCTGAGTGCATGGAGCAAATGTCTCATTGGTTTTCAGGTTTGTCTGAACAGTAAAAGTGTTTTTTTTAATTATTATTATTTCTGTTTAATTTAGTTTAGACAGTTTTGAAAGCAGCTTCCTGGGGCAGCTGTCTGATCTTACTGTCCTTCTTAGTCTTTCTTACACAGTGGGAGGGCGGGAATTTTTCCTGCTTTCAGTCAGTGGCTTGGTTTCTCTCTCTCCCCTCTGTGTAATGACTGAGGTCAAGAGGCCAGGCACCTTGTTCTGCTGTTCCAGTTCCCTCTTTATATCGGAAGGATTTCTGTTGTTTTTAAATTGCCTTGGGGCACAGTCTCTGGCTAGTTTCACTTGGTCACAACACTTAGGAATAAATTGTTTAATTTCCAGGCCCAACTCCTCAAAGGTATTTACATGCCCCATTGAAAGCAATGAGAGTTGAGTGCCTGTGTACCTGTGAGGATCTGGCTTCTGTCTCCAAAGCCATGAATCCCCAGTGCAAACTTTTCCTTTCATTCCTGCTATATGTGAGGCTCAGTAATGAAACCATCTAAGTGCTTGTACTGGGGCACTCTGTCTTTGCATCACCCCCTGCACAAAGCAGTGGCATGACTGGCTGGAACCTACCCCCCCCCCCCATGCCACCTCCATGTTCTTTCAAGGCACTCTTCTGTAGAAATACATACGTGACATGTTCAGGATAGCCACGGTACTCTTCTGTGGCAGACCCAGGGTTATAAAATGCATCCCAAGTAGGTGCTAGCCAAAAACCTGTCACATAATAAATATCCCTTGTGCATTCTAGACGTGACACATAGTTTGGGGGAAAATGCACTTTGGAAAGCTATGAATGTTTGGTGCTCTCGGCTTCTTAATCCAGACCGTGGTAGAGATTGTGGGTCAGTTTTTGTTTGGTTGTTTGGTTTGGTTCATGAATGGGCATTAAATGTAAGTGCTGCAGTTTCTGGCTGTCAAACGTAAGACATATGTAAGTGCCTCAGAGCACCTAAAAACAATGCCCATTTTCAAAAGCTTGGCTACAAAGCTCTATATTTCAGGATCCAGAAAAAAGGGATAATTAGCTTTCCCATTTGCCTGCTTGCTGGCTGACTGAGTGCTTGGCGAATGGTAACTGTAAGTACGATAGCTCCTAAACTCTGCTGGGCTCCCAGCCTCTATCTGTATGGAGGCATACAAACTAGTGCATTGTAAAGGTCCCACACTGTCCCCCCTGCAGGTCATTGGCACAGATGGCACAAGCTAGCCCTGCTTCCGGGGTACACGCTTTATGTAACTATAACAATTTGGATAAGATCAGTGTGTTATGTTTCCAATACTGAAGTATAGTCTACCCTACTGCAGCTGTTGATCTAAGTTATGCAACTTCAATAACGTAGCTGAAGTCGATGTACTTAAATCTACTTACAGCAGTACCTTCACCACAGTAAGTCCACAGATGATGCTCTCCCATCGACTCCATATTCATTCTGCATTCTGGTGGAGTACTGGAGTTAATGGGAAAGTGCTCAGCCGTTGTTTTTTCCTGCCTATACTAGACATGATAAATCGACTCCCTCTGGATCGATCACTGCCTGTTGATGGAGGGATAATCCCTGAGAGACTGGGACTGAGGCTACGTCTACATTGCAGTGTTATTTTGGGATACTAGAGGTTTCCCAAAATAGCTAATCTGCATCTTTTGAGTGCATCCGTTATTTCGAAATATAATAGGCTTGCTATTCCGACGTGCCTGTAAACCTCATTCCATGAGGAGTAAGGGATGTTTTGGAATAGTGATTTGTTTTCAAATAAGTGCTGTGTCGACAGTGCCAAATTTTGATATAAACTATTTCAAAATTGACTCAAAATAAGCTATGCAATTTGCATAGCTCAAATTGCGTAGCTTATTTCAAGTTACGGGTGCAGTGTAGGCACACCCCGAGAGGCCTTTCCCTGGGAGCTTGCATCAATGTAAAGAAACACGGTGCCACTTCCTTGCTGTAACAGCTCCGTCACAACAGTAAAGCAGGGACAGAAGTGGGCTGCAAATCCACATGAATCAGGAGGAGCCCAGCAGTGCTTCTGCTGCAGGATGGAGTTTAGAACTGTCCCTTTCAAGTAGCTGGTATGGCTGGGGTTTAGCATCCCAGAGATTAGCTGCGGCATGTAGATTTCTTCATAGATTAGATCTGACTTTAACTGTTGCCAATGGCAAAGTCAACAATTAGCAATGGAGCGGTACTTTGGAATGCAACGGATCTCCTGGGACATGCATCTGATTCACTCATTTTTCAGGAGGAAGCCCTTGTCTCCTCATAATCCCTTTCTTCCTCCTCCCCCCCGGACAACAGAAAATCAGTCTAAGTCATTCCTCGCTGTAAAGAGCACACCAGCATGTAGCTGGATGATAGGAAAAACAACAGGGAGTACAACGTATCCATGATAACACACCCAGACATTTTCTCAGGGTGAAGATTTTGCTAGTTTTGCCATCAGACCCTACTGGAGCTCTTTTATATATATATATATATATATACCCCTGTTATATCAATATCTCAGAGGAGTAGCCGTGTTAGTCTGTAACTTTAAAAACAACGAGTAGTCCTGTAGCATCTTGGGCTATGTCTACACTACCAAGTTATTTCGAAATAATAACTCCTGAAATAACTATTTCAAAATATTCCTCTTCACAAGCAGGAGTTATTATTTCTAAATAACAAGTCCTTTGTTTCGAAATCACAGGCTTGATAATGAGGATGCTCACCTTGTTATTTCGAAATAAGGGGAGTTTTTTACAAAATAACTTCCGAGTGTAGACATGTCCTTAGAGACTAACAAATATATATATTTGTTCATCTCTAGAGTGCTACAGGACTACTTGTTGTTATCAGTGCCATAACTAGCTATTTTGTGCCTGAGACAAGAATATAAAATTGCGCCTCTAAGGAAACAGCGCCCCTAAGGAGCAGTCGGTGTTGACTGTCCTCAGCGCAGGCAGGGGCACTGATGTGGCACGAGACACGAACAAAGATAGCTTAATAGCTGTCTTAAAATAATGAGTTTTCTATATTATTTTTCTGCGCCCCCTCAGCTATGCGCCCAAGGCAAGCACCCCACTTGCCTCGCCCTTGTTATGGCCCTGGTTGTTATATCAATGACAATAATAAAGATTCTGTGGCTAAAATTTAACATGTAACAAAGATGAATGAGGCAGAGTAGAGCCCAGCTTGTTCTAACTTCTCTGTGTCATCCACAAAGTCCTAGAAAATCACATATGGGAGGGCCACCAAGTCTTGTCCTGGCCATCACTGGCTTGTTCAGTGTTGTATAGTCCCTCTGTACTGGTGAGGGAGGCAAATCCCAGTACTTTCCCCTTCTCAACAGGCTAGAGATAAAAAATGTGTGATGGAGGAGGCCCTGATCCCTGATTGAATGCTTCTTGTTCTGATTATATTATTAGCTACACTCCGTTGAAAACTTTGCAAAACCACAGTCTAATTTATCACGATAAACCCTATGAGCCCTAGAGCTGTGTGTTTAGTGGGTATTTCTTTATATACCATCTGCGGGTTCTGGGGGTTGTTTTCTTTTGAATGAGAGGTGGAAGGCACATTGACTGGGACTACGCTACATTCCCAGCACTTACTCATAATACCAAGCATGTAAATGGCCAATGCCAACTGTCTATTCCTCATGGAAAGTCTTGGAGTTGAGTGGCTTCCAAAGAACAGCCAACAAATAAAAAGGATACTTCTAAAGAGGGCTGCATTTACCTTATTTGCCATCAAACAGACTCTGAAATCAGGATTCTCTGTTTTATCTCTAAGGGTTCTTTGTTTTTTATCAAAGGAAACTCTTGAATTTGACTGTTGGGGATTTACCTTCAATTAAGTTTTCCTTTAAACTCCCTATATTTAGTCATAGTAATGAGGGGCTGGGGTGGGAGCAGAAAGATAAGAGACAAAAGAAAACATAGATCCAGAAATGGGTACTTTAAAGCCAGCATGGCTCTGTTCTGCAGTGACTTTTTTATGGCCTGTTAGTTCATTCAGCAGGACTTTAATTTATTCCATTTCCCTTGTAGAATTCTGTCAGACTTGGCTGGGTAATGAAGAGTTGTATATTTTAATATGCCTAAGAAATGTATCATTGCTGTGGGACAGAGCAGGGCCATTTCTGTACTGTTGTGGACTCTTCATTGCCCTCCCCACCAATTCCAGCCAATACATTTCATGTGTGTCAATGCATAGTGTTTAATCAATAGTTCGCCACCGGAAAAAGTGCTGTTGAAAACCAAAACTAGTGAACTTCCTGAAAATTCACCTCCAGCTTTCCATGCAGGAACAAATTCCAATAACCTTGCACACGCAAAGCAGAATCTTTCTCCACAAGTGCTGCTGTAAACGTCAGTGAAATTACTTATGGCACTACTGAATGAGAACAAAGATACCCGAAGTGTTTGTACATTCAAACTGTCTCTTTAAGAATGATACGTGGACCATTTCTTCCTCTATGGTCTGTATTGCTCTACTACTGGAAGTAATGTTTCTCATTTGACCAGAACGTTGCCTGGTGCTGCTTCATTTACTTAAGTAATGCTGTTCCCATTTACGCTAGCTGAGAACTTGGTTCATCGTTTCAACATTGTGGGCCCCTTTTTATACACTACACTGGATGAAGGAGTTAACATGTGGGAAAGGACTCAGTTACAACATATTGTTGCCCCTGATGGTGGGCCAGGTCCAGTTAAACCCCAGGTGGGAGAGAACCTAGATGGTTACTGTAAAGAGAAGAAGCTGAGAGTCGAAAGAGGCCTCAGGGAGAGAGGGAAATAATTATGCAGTCCCCTTCTTGGCACTAGAGAGAGGTAAGATTGGCAGGATTAAGGAGGAAGCCCAGAGGGAAAATTGGCCTTAAGATCTACTCCTGAAAAGAGAAGACTGGAAAGAGGCCAAAAGAGATATGGGAGCGCCTATTAGATTGAAGCAAGTTCTGGTGATGAGCCCTGATGAAAGGGCAGGATTTGGACCTCCAGGGAGATGGATGTAGAAGTCCTTCAACTGAGGAACCGAACAGGGAACATTTAAGAGGGATGAAAGGAGGTAGGCCCAAGAGGGCAGAAGTTGGTTTAAGTTTGTACTTTTGGGCTGGGGATTTTAAGCGAGAGCCTTACGAGTCCTGGCCCTGAAAAAAGGGTGAAGCTTGGGAGGTGACCAGGGAAAGGCCTGAGAAAAGACTTGAAGTAGGAAGAAGTCTAGGAAGGCAGCTGCAGAGCAGTGCAGAGCTTGGTGGATTTATGGGATCCTGGGACTGGAACCTGCTATAGTGGGAATTGCCTGTGTTCCCTCAGCAGTCTTGGAGGCCCCGATATAAAGTGCCTTGAAGCCCACTGACAAAGAATGATTCAAAGATCTAACAGAAGGGTCTGAGGACCACAAGATTCAGAGTTGAGGGCTGGAGAGCAGATGTAAGGATTGTTTGTTTCCCTGGAAAAGGTGCAACTAACATGACCTGGCCGGGGAGCCAAGTTTAGGGAAGAGAGACCATCACAGGACTGGAGAACAAGTCAGCAGTGGGTACTAGAATTGAAAGGGTTACTACGCCACTCCTAACCATGCATATATACCCCAGAAGCATATATGGAAATTCAAAACAATGGGTGGAAAATAATTACCTGCACATTTCTGAACCTTCACAGCTGTTTGTGGACACTTCAATTCATGAAATGAAGAAAGCTTTGTCTGGATTTCGACAGGGCTTCTGATTTTTTAAAGACTCAAATGCCCTTCATGCAAAATCCCCATTGACAGATGCTAGGGAGCCGAGGGCCATAGAAGCCAAGAGATCCAATAGATAGATAAATAGACTTCATGCGGAGTCTTGGTTGGTTGGGTACTGCAGAATCAGAATCTATGTGTTAAATTTACATCCCAGTTTAATGCTGAAATCTGTTTCTCTTCAGTACCGCATTAGAGTTTGGGAATAATTTGTGTAGTGCAGTGGACTGCATTTAATTGGCACACAAATTAATAATTTACAGTTGCGCAGTACTCTGATACACTGGGATATGCTGTGTAAAAGCAGACTACCCAACAGTTCAAGTGGAATCTTGAAAATAGTCAAGAGTTGCTTAAATGAGTGGTCTCTTTCCATATCTCTGGATGTCTGTTAGGCAACTTGCTAACAGGTCTAATAGCACGAATGTGCATATGATTTTTCAACTTAAATATTAATATTTTTTCCTCCTTTAAAAGGAGTTTGTGAATTTCTCAGGGTTCAGCAAATGTGATTGCTGATTAGAATGAGAAATCTGACACTTCTCCTTTTTCACGAGGTTCACGCTGCACCTCATTATTTTGAAGTGTAGTTTCTTAATGGAAGAGCTTTGCTGTGATATGGTGGCTACTACTTGTGTCTACCTGATTATGTACTTCCCTTTTAGCCTACCACCCACCAAGCAGAAATACCTTCTACAGAACAGAATGGCTTTGAAAAACAAAGCACTGGAATCCAAGACAAGTCTAAATCTTACTAATTAAGCTTTTGTCTTAACAGTCTGTGTCATAGTATTGCTATACATGTGGCTTAAGCCACAGCTAAACAGAATTCAGATCCAGATAAATGTCGGCTGTTGTCCCACGGTATATTGACCCATGCTTTTGCTTCAGCTCATGATGGAGATACGAGGACAACTGCAAAGTTCAAATCTAAACAAATACTAATTTTCCCAAAGTTTAGGCGTATCCAGAACCAAAATTGAGTGTCTTTTCTTGTCTGGGGGAGCTGGCATAGGGTTCTCAGAAATGTCAATGAGGATACCACTTTCCCCATGGAGAAAGTCCAGGATATACACCTTAACAAGCTTAACACTGCCTTCACCAAACAAGGCCACTCCACCAGAGAAGTAGAATAACCACCTAAATACCTCAGAGAACTTGCTTTAACATGTAAATAAGCCCCTTCTAGCCGCATACTTCTCGAAGTTGTCTATCTACCAACCCCCTCTAGTACCTATACAGGGTAACATCAAACATCCACATACTCAATAGGGACCCTCATTGTGAAATAAATCTTTCCATACTTCTGGCCTTCAAACAACCCCCCAACTTCTCCATCTGAAGCAAACTCCCTGCCGACCAGCACGCAGGGCTACCGAGAGACCTCGCTGAAGGGAGCTGGCTCCGGGTCCCTCAAAAGAAACGGGGCCACAGGCAGAAAGGGTGCAGCTGGGGCTCAGCCTCCCCCCACCAACCCATCAGTGCTGCCAGAGGTGCACAGCATGTGCTTCTGGGTCTCTAGTGGTGATTTAAAGAGCCATGAGGTCTCACCATGGCCGCTGCCAAGGCAGAAGCGTCAGCAAACAAGAAGTCTGCGCCCTTTTAACTCACGAAGCCCTGGAGCACCTCCCTCTCTTGGCGGCCCTGCTAGCACACACTAATTCAGCATGTCAAGAGACCCTGCTAGAACAACAGATGCAAAATGTGCAGACATCTCTCTGTTGCTACAGTGATCATCACTCTCTACAGCACATCTTCCAAAAGCCATGGATCCTACACATGCCTACCGCAATGTGTGACATACCTCATCCAGTGCATTAAATTCCTCAATAACAACTAGTGTGTGATACCAGACAATCACTATGCTTTGAAATGTACAGGAAAATGACAGAAGACAAAAAAACAAAAAACATAAAAACAACCACCCCATCAACAATGAGTAAACACTTTTCACAAAGCATTTACTCTATATCTGACCGACCAGTCCTCATCCTCGAAGGGAACTCCCACAACCCTTTCAAAGACAAGCAAGTTAAATTCACAGATCTGCTAGAAGCTAAAAATCACGGACCAAACTGAAACACTGAATTTAAGGCTTATTCCTACATTCTGTGGCCCATTAACCCTATCTTTTGGTCACATGACTGAAGAGATATTAATGAGCCACACAACCTCAAATGGGCCCTTAGAATATGTCCTAAACAATCTGTTCCACCGTGCACTTAGCTGCAATACACAGCGTACCTCTCCCAGGCCTGAAGAAGAGTTCTGTGTGGCTTGAAAGCAGGTTTCTCTCTCTAAGGGTGTATCTAGACTACATCCCTCTGTTGGCAGAGGGATGTAAATGAAACACTTTGAAAGTGCAAATGAAGCCAGGATTTAAATATCCCATGCTTAATTTGCATAAACATGGCTGCCGCTTTTTTTTCGAAACAGAGTTTTTTTGAAAAAAAAGGCAGTCTAGACGGGGATCTTTCGAAAAATAAACCCTTTTTCGAAAGATCCTGTAAACCTCATTTTTTGAGGAGTACAGGATCTGCCGAAAAAGCTCCCCATTGTCAGCAGAATCGTGGCTAGACTTCACTTTCACTTTCGAAAGAGCATTTGATCGGCACAGCACCCGAATGTGAGTATGCAAATGAAACCCAGGATATTTAAATCCCGGGCTCATTTGTCCTTTCAAAGTGCTTGATTGGCATCCCTCTGCTGACAGAGGGATGCAGTCTAGACATAGCCTAACAGACATTGGTCCAATAAAAAATATGAACTCATCCACTTGGTCTCTGTAATATCTTGAAACTGACACAACAACAGCTATACTGCATATGACAATGAGGACATGACAGTCCCATAACTGTGACTAAGCAACATGGGAAGTATGATTGGGAGAATGTCTATATTTTGTCTTGGATAACTTTGTCCTACATTTATCACTAGCAAATTAACCCCGTGTTGCTCAGGCCCTTAACTCTTTTTTTTTAAATAAAAGGAAAATGAACATGCTTTATTGAACCGATCGTGTTTTTTAAAAATAGCGTTATTTTTATTACATTAATTTTAGTAATTTTTTTAAATGAGAATTCCATCAAGAGTATTTTTTCCTTCATGCCCATAAACTGTTATAATTCGGCATGTTTTAACAAAAAAGGGCTATAATCAATTTGGTTTCTAATAACGTTGTTTGCTACGTTTCAAACCTTAAGCCAGGGGTGGGGACCCTCAGCCCTGGGGGCCACATCTGGCCCTGGCTTGCATGGATCTGGCCCCCAAGGCTCAGCATTGGGGAGCCCACACTGGTGCTCTTGCAACCCACCTGCAGGGCTAAAGCACACAAAATCTACTAGCCTGGGCCCCCTAGGCTCTGGTGTGTGAGGGGAACATGGGGAGTGTCTTTCTCCTTCTCAGTCAGGGGCTTCTCACTTGTGTGCAGCCCCTGAATGATTTTTCTGGGGGTCAGCAGCCCCCAACTCAAAAAGGGTTCCCCACTTCTGCCTTAAGCATTGATTTAGCTCTACCAAAACAGACTACTATTCCACATGTCTCCATTTTATCTCTTTTCAGCGAGGACTATTGAGAAGCAATCCTATTCCAGGTTCATCTTATTTTTTCTGGCTCATCTTGGTTCAGTCTTTTTCAATGTCTGCTCAGTTATGTCAAAGTTGAGGACTGTACTCGATTTGGTTATCCCATCTACAGTGAAACCTTTGTTATCCAGCACTCTGTTAACCAGAAAACTGTGTTAACTGGCATTGCCCCCAGACACACTATTGTCACATCTTCAGGCATACAGCCCTGGCTTGGTTTACCATGATTGGCATAACAATTTTTTATTTAAGAAGTACTAATCATCTTTAACTCAAAATAGAAATATGAGACCAACTGCTTCACACTACAAAACTACCAATATTAAAAACTTGAGTTTTACTATTATTTGTCCATTGTTTTTTCCTAGGTTGATGGGACCCTCAAAATTTTTAGATAACTGGAATGCCCTAATCCCCAAGCATGCCAGATAACACAGGTTTTACTGTATTTTCTGTTTGGGAACCAATCCCATTCCAGGCACATCCTGTTTTCCTGGCACAACCAAACCCTTATGTTGCTTTAAATTATAATAAGAGGAAGCTGTATACCTAGATATATAGTAGATAGCACATTCTCACACCTCTTTTAATTTGTAAAGATCCAAAGAAACAGACTGTTCCACTTAGGTCCCTGTTATAGAAGTGGCATGTGGGCAAGTTTGTGCCAATCTTACATCACAGGAAGCTTTACAAAAGGTATATTTAAGTAAGAATTCAATGAAAAGTGACTCACTTCATGCCACACCGCTTGTCTCATGAAATCCTGGCTCTGGAATTTCACTACTGTTGGCTGCTAAATCTGATTCCAATGGGGAAGGAATAAAATCCCCTATTTCTTTTGCTGGGATGTACTGAATTTCTGATCTATGACTGGATTGTTAAGAGAAACATTGATCTGTAAAATCAGATGAGACCTTCTGCTTCTCCTTAAGGTACCCTTCAGCACAGGAAAAATGGGAACCAGTGAGAAGTCGCATAGAAAGTAGGGCGGGTGGGGCTTGGCTGAATACATTGACTATACTTTTGCTAAAGCATAACAGCTGCTAAACTGTACAAAACTTTGTTCATCAGCTACACAACAGGCACAGCAGCCTACTCAGTCTTCCTTAAGCCAGTCTGCCTTGTCCCATATGTCTATCCAAAGGGACTTGTTCTAGAAAGGAGAAGGGTGCATAGACTTCATGGTATTCAAGAATATTCAGCCCAGGGCCTCCTTGATGAGATTGTCTAAAAGGCTGATAATTAACAGTAATAAAGCTGGTGGAAACAACAAGGAGTCCGGTGGCACTTTAAAGACTAACAATTTTATGATGGCATGTGTTAGTCTGTAAGGCACCATCGAACTCCGCATTGCTTTTGCTGAAGCAAACTAACATGGCTACCTCTTTGAAAACTGTTGTAGTTTTCTGACCAGGAGCTAGACTGAGACCCAATCTCTTTCAATGGATTTAGGGTGAAAGTTTTTTGTGCCCAGACCTATATTCAGAGACGGAATGCTTCCCTTTGAGTTTTCATGTTGACCTTAATCAAGAATTGTCTGGCATGGTAGCAATATTTATTGGCAGGTCATAGGATCATAGGATTAGAAGAGATGGCAAGAGTCATCTAATTTATCCTTCTGCCAAGATCTTGGATTTGTTGGGTCTAAACCAGACGTGGGGAACCTTCTTTGGGCTGGGGGCCTCTGACCCACAGGAAATTCAGTCGGGGGGTCGCACGCAAGTGAGAAGCAAAATGAGAAGCCTCTGACTGAGAAGGAGAAAGACACTCCCCACATTCCCCTTGCACCACAGAGCATGGGGGCCCAGGCTAGTAGATCTGGTGTGCTTTAGCCCTGCAGGTGGGTGGATCTAGGCAAGCCAGGGGACATATCCAGTCCCCAGGCCGGAGGTTCCCCACCCTTGCTCTAAACCATGCAAAACACATGGTTATCCAGGCTTTCTTTATTTTAATCCCCCAGTGAAGGAGCTTCCATAACCTCCTTAGGCAGTGTGTTTCATGGTCCCATCCTTAGTTAGGAAGTTTTCCCCTGACATTTAATTTAAATCTGCTATACTGTATTCTGAACCAATTGCCTCTTCTCCTGCCCCCTGTGGCAAGAAGACATAGCTTGTCTTCCTCTTTTTATACCAGCCTTTAAAGTGTGTGAAGGCAGCTATCATTCCCCTCTCCATTTATTTTCCAAACTAAACATACCAGTTCCTTCAGCCTTTGTGCAGATGGTTCATATGACTTTCATTCCAACCCTTTCATCTTTTGTTACTTGCCTCCTTTCCAGTTTCTCTACATGCTTTCTATCAATCGGTGGCCAAAACTGGGCACAGTACCACTGCTGAGGCCTAACCAGCCCTGAGTAGAATGGGACTATTACCCCCTGTGACTTACATGCCATGCCTCTGTTCATGTAACCTAAAATTACGTTTGCTTTTTTTTAAAGAACGTTCCATTGCTGACCCATGTTACGGGTGTGATCCATCACAACTCCCAGATCCTTCTCAGTGTTGCTGCCAAGCCAGATACCCCCCATTCTGTATGCGTGCATTTGGTTTTCCTTCCTTAAGCCCTGCTCTACACTGAGGAGTTACTTCGAAATAACCTCCCTTATTTCAAAATAATCAGTGGAGCGGCCACACTACCAAGCCCGTTATTTCAAAATAATGGGCTGGTTATGTCAAAATCTGTACTCCTGCTTTCCTCGGGGAATAACACTATTTCAATTTTGTTTGTTTCGGGAGTTATTATTTCAAATTCAGTTATTTCGAAATAATTTCCTAGTGTAGACATGCCCGCAGTGTAGCACCTTCCATTTGTCTTGGTTGAGTTTCATTTTGTTGTCTGTAGCCCCGTGACACTTGACATTCTTAAACCTTGGTCGAGTGCTGTAGCTATTTTTAGAAATCTCACACTGGCATCTTTTTTGGCATTTTGTCAAATCTGCTGGGTAATCATCCAAGGCTGCTATAACATGACATATATGGCAACATGCAGGTAAAACAGAGCAGGAGATATACAATTCTCCCTCAAGAAATTCAGTCACAAATAAAATTAATGCATTTTTAAAGAGTATCACCAGCACGGAAGCATGTCCTTTGGAATGGTGGCCAAAGAATGAAGGGGCATACAAATGCTTAGCATATCTGGCAGTAAATACCTTGCAATGCCAGAGACAAAAGTACCATGTGAACACCTGTTCTCACTTTCTGGTGACATTGTAAATAAGAACTAGGCAGTAGTATCTCCTGCCAATGTAAAATAACTTGTTTGTTGTAGTGATCGGCAAAACAAGGAATGAGTAGACTTTCAGGTGCTAAAGTTTTACATTTTCTTTTTCAGTTCAGTTATGTAACCAAAAAACTACATTTGCAAGCTGTATGTTCATAGCAAAAATATTGCACTTCAGTACTTGTTTGAGGTGAATTAAAAAATACTATTTTTTTCATCATGTTTATAGGGCACATATTTGTAATAAAAGAATAATAAACATGATCCCTCTACAACTTTGTATTCTGTGTTGTTAGGGAAATCAATATTGAAAATGTAGAAAAAAGTCCACACATATTTAATACATTTGAGTTTCTATTCTATTTCTGGAATACATTCTTTAACAGTGAGATTAATTGTGATTAATATTTAATCACAATTAATTTTTTGAGTTAACTGCAATTAATTGGCAGCCCTAAGAGTTACTCTTTGTGTGACTGTTTACCAAATATGTATCCATTGAATTCCACTGAGTCTGCATTTCTCCAGCCCACTTATCAGAATATCTTCTGGGATTCTGTCATCAGTTGTCAAAAGAATATCATGTGGGAGTCCATGCTGAACATTAAGAACGTATACATTCTGAACGTATAGGACAACAGCTCCTTTTTCCCCCATACCTATCAATGGAGTCCTTTGAGATTCCACTCTTCCTTTGTTACAAAGAGAATCAGCATATGCTTTTCTTGGTATTTGCTAGTACATATATTCAAAGATTTTAAAACCAGAAGAGACAATTGGGACTTCTAGCTTTGCCTTCTATGTAACAAAGGCGAGAGAAATTCCCATGCTGATTCCTGCATCAAGCCCCTAGCTCCTGGGACTTCAATGTTGCATTTAATTCTATATAAGAGATGTAGTCCTTTTAAAAAAATCAAATAACACAGTTAAGGCTTGTCTTAATCTGTATATGAAGGCATCACAGGTATCTGTTTAGCTGCATCAGTAATGGGATGGAAGGATATTTCATAGTCAAGTAGGATTGTACTGACTGAGAGCAAGAGATACTGACTTTACTGTTATTAACATAATGGTAACAGAGGGCGACTCCCATTGTGGTAGGAACTGTATATACCCCTAGAAAGAGACTCTCTCTGCCCTGTACAGTTTAAAGTCTAAATAGGAAAGGCAGGTACATAACATAAGAATGGCCACACTGCGTCAGAACAATGGTACCTCCAGCCCAGTATCCTGTCTCCCTGCAGAGTATGTTGCCCCATGCTTCAGAGAGAATGAAGTGTGATTATAGAATGGTCCATCCCGTATCGTCGAGTTCCAGGTTCTGTCAGTCAAGTGTTTTAGGGACATCTAGAGCAAGGTGTTGCACCCCTTGTCATTTTGGCTAATAATAGCCCTTGATGGACCTATCCTCCATGAATGTATCTAATTCTTTTTTTACACAGTTATATGCTTGGCCTTCACAACTTCCCTTGGCAACAAGTTCCACCGGCTGTGAGCTGTGGGATGAATACAGGTTGAACCTAGTCTGGCTCTCTCTGGGTCTGGCAACGTTCATGGTCTGGCATTATTTTAGTTAGCCGGATGTTCACTTATCATAGGTGAGGCCAAGTTTCCCATGGTCTGATTAAGTGTGTTTACAGCCACCAGCCCTGACTCTCTGTGTTCTCTGCCATTATTTAGCTCTAATTTACCCCTAAATGTCTTCTAAGAGCCCAGTAAGCAGTGGAAGTGTTGGTAATGCTGCTAGACAGTATTGACCTGCTGCAGTATGGAAAATTCTCTGGTTCGGTACTGGTCAGGTTCCAAGGGTGCCAGACTAGAGAGGTTCAACCTGTACTTCCTTTTCTTTGTTTTAAATTACATGGCCATGGGATAAGAGGGAAGGTCCTTTCTTGGATTGAGAACTGGTTAAAAGACAGGAAGCAAAGGGTAGGAATAAATGGTAAATTTTCAGAATGGAGAGGGGTAACTAGTAGTGTCCCCCAAGGGTCAGTCCTAGGACCAATCCTGTTCAACTTATTCATAAATGATCTGGAGAAAAGGGTAAGCAGTGAGGTGGTAAAGTTTGCAGATGATACCAAACTGTTTAGGATAGTCAAGACAAAAACAGACTGTGAGGGACTCCAAGAAGATCTCACCAAACTGAGTGATTGGGCAAATGAAATTTAATGTGGATAAGTGTAAAGTAATGCACATCGGGAAAAATAACCCCAACCATACGTATAGTATGATGGGGGCTAATTTGGCTACGACAAATCAGGAAAGAGATCTTGGAGTTATCGTGGACAGTTCTCTGAAAACTTCCATGCAGTGTGCAGCGGCGGTCAAAAAGGCAAATAGGATGCTAGGAATTATTAAGAAAGGGATAGAAAATAAGACCCAGAATATCTTACTGCCCCTGTATAAAACTATGGTACGCCACATCTTGAATACTGTGTACAGATGTGGTCTCCTCACCTCAAAAAAGATATTTTGGCCTTGGAAAGGGTTCAGAAAAGGGCAACTAAAATGATTAGGGGTTTGGAACGGGTCCCATATGAGGAGAGGTTAAAGCAACTGGGACTTTTCAGTTTAGAAAAGAGGAGACTGAGGGGGGATATGCTAGAGGTATATAAAATCATAAGTGGTGTGGAGAGGGCCGATAAAGAAAAGTTATTTATTAGTTCCCTAAATAGAAGAACTAGAGGACACCAAATGAAATTAATGGGTAGCAGGTTTAAAACTAATAAAAGAAAGTTCTTCTTCACACAGCGTGTAGTCAGCCTGTGGAACTCCTGGCCAGAGGAGGCTGTGAAGGCTAGGACTATAATAGAGTTTAAAGAGAAGCTAGATAATTTCATGGAGGTTAGGTCCATAAAAGGCTATTAGCCAGGGGATAAAATGGTGTCCTTGGCCTCTGTTTGTCAGAGGCTGGAGAGGGATGTCAGGAGACAAATCGCTTGATCATTGTCTTCGGTCCACCCACTCTGGGGCACCTGGTGCTGGCCACTGTCGGCAGACAGGCTACTGGGCTAGATGGACCTTTGGTCTGACCCAGTACGGCCATTCTTATGTTCTTATGTTCTTATGAAATATTGTTAATTCCTTTCTAGTCAAAGTGGGAACTCAGGATCAGATCTTTAAAAGTATTTAGGCACCTATCTTCCATTGAACAAATTAACACTTTTTGAGGATGTGGACCTGAAAGATTAAATAATTTGCCCAAGGTCGCTTGGCACTGTGCAGCATAGGTGGGCTTTGAACCCAGCTATTTGAAGCTCAGTCCAGTGCATTAATCACAAGACTTTTCTTCCTCCATTGGCAGTAAGAGTAGGGCTTTCAGTTAACAATTGTTCGCAGTAGTTAGCCATTTTATGACAGAGTTACATATTTATTAGTTACTGCACCATTTACATGACACTTGCTATATGCTGGACTGACACGGTACAAGAAGAACAGATGATTTTCATAGTGGAGTGTGTCAGAGGGCAAGCTGAAACCCTTGCAGATACCCAAAATAATTACAAGCCACATAATTATGAGCCAACGAATGATCATTTTGAATTGCTTCCAGATACTTTACTAGAATCCTGAAGTTTCCACAACCAAGGAAGAAAGTTTTATCTGGAGAAACAGACTAAAAATGAATCTAAACAAACACAGCTACTTAAAGAAGAAGGAAAAACATATGAAATATGTTTAATTTTTCCCCATGCACATAGTTTTTGCACAAGCAAATAACTTTCAAAACATTAGAAGGGGCCAGTGCAATATCTTGATGCCTAAATCAGCAAGTTGTGAGCTAGTCCAAGTTTCTATCCAAGTTTAGCACATTGCAGTTCTGTTCCAGATCTAAACAACATCTAATCATGTAGAGCTTAAAACTGCCAGTGAGCTCTCAGAATGAATTTGATCTTAATAATTTAATTCTTGTGGATTTCTGGGGTCACTGAGGAGTTTGCATGTTGTTGTTGTGAGCTTTTATTTCTTTTTCAGCTTAATGCAGACACATTCTGCTCTGTCTCCCACAATGAAGATGCTGAAATGGTCAGTTTGGAGTTTTGGCTCAATAATTTGAGCCAATCCCACTTAAATAGGAAAAGTAACATGGAGTATTTCATGCACTTACAGTGGTATGTGGAGGCACTCTGAGGGTCAATTAGAGGAGAGAACAAACATTCAGTGCTCAGTTTTTAGCACTTGCCAAAAGATGAGTGCAGTTCTGTGGCCCCGAGCACCGGGTATAGGCAGCTTTTAGATGATTGGCTGCGTCAATGAAATCAATAAGCTCCTTGATGAATAGGTTGTTTTGTGACAGCATGGATAGGGTGCTAGCTGGGTGGTTTAATAAACAAGAGTGCTATTCCCACCCTTACTGCTGACCCACCATGAGCAAATCACGTCACTAGCCCCCCTATCTTGTCTGTCTAGACTGCACGTTTTTTTGAGGCAGGGCCTGTTCTAACCATCCATTTGTAAAGTGTAGTCCTGATCTCCCTTGTCACGTTACTGATAATACCAAATTCCTCTCACCAATGGAAAGATAACCTGGAGCAAGAAGGCCTCTGTTCCTGAACTGGTCTTCCAGGGTGGAGCCATCACATCACTGAGTATCATAGGAAGGGTGAAGGGGGCAGAGCTCAACCTTGTGAAGGCCCCAAATCCTTTCCACCATGAAACCACAACTGGGATTGAATTCTCCGCTGCCTGAGTGGGAAAGGTAATGGGAGTAATAGAATACTAGAATTGGAAAGGACCTTGAGAGGTCATTGAGTCTAGTCCCCTGCCCTAACGGCAGGACCAATCACTGTCTAGACCATCCCTGATAGACATTTATCTAACCTGCTCTTAAATATCTCTAGAGATGGAGATCCCACAGTCTCCCTAGGCAACTTATTCTAGTGTTTACCACCCTGACAGTTTGGAAGTTTTTCCTAATGTCCAACCTAAACCTCCCTTGCTGCAGTTTAAGCCCATTGCTTCTATCATCAGAGAGCAAGGAGAACAATTTTCTCCTTCCTCCTTGTGACACCCTTTTAGATACCTGAAAACTGCTATCATCCCCTCTCAGTCTTCTCTTTTCCAAACTACACAAGCCCAATTCTTTCAATCTTCCTTCATTGCTCATGTTCTCTAGACCTTTAATCATTCCTGTTGCTCTTCTCTTGACCTTCTCTAATTTCTCCACATCTTTCTTGAAATGTGGTGCCCAGAACTGGACAATACTCCAAGTGAGGCCTAATCAGCACAGAGTAGAGCGGAAGAATGACTTCCCGAGTCATTGGCAGGAGTCCATGGAGACACAGTTCCCCCAGTATGCTTCCCAGTATTAATTGGTTATAAAGTTTCCTGGTGTGGGAATGTCAGCTAAGTGAAAGAGAAACAACATCTTCAGTGGTTTGGCTTTAGATCAGGTCAGATCTTGGAGTTAGACATACACAGGGAAGGGAGTTGGGAAAAGGTAAATAAAGTCTTTTTTTCCCATTAATTAGGATCTGCACCAAAATGAGGTGAATTTTCAAGGATGTCTAAGTTCTAGTAGCAAATAAAAAGCTTCTTGTGCATGAGTTTGCTTTTACTGACCATGTGATTAAATAGGTCCATTGGGGCATTTGGTGGAATCACAGAAGATTAGGGTTGAAAGAGACCTTGGGAGGTCATCTTGTCCAACCCTCTGCTCAAAGCAGGAGCAACCCCAGATAAAAAGGGGATAAGATGGTGTCAGTGCCAAGTAGCGGCTTTCTTCCCTTTTCACTGTTGCCAGAATGAGTTTGTCCTTAGAAATCTCAATTTATTGTCTCAATTTTTAGTACATTTGTGGCTACATGGCCATAAACCTCATACTAGTGTCTGTTCTATTGTCCATTTTATTCAAGTGAGCCAATGAAAAAAACTCAAGTGCCAGCTGATATTCTATTGACCTCAAATGCTTACATGCTGCCCTGAATTAGGATGCTCACTTGAATCAAAACTTTAAAGAGGAGCTGCAAAGTAGCCCACCATTCAGAAAGAGCCAATCAGTTAAATTACACTTCCGTGTTACAGAAATAGTGGGAGAGGTAGACCACTTCACTGTGCTGTACAGAGAAGACACACATACCCTCATGTCAGTGGCTGGCTGCACAGTCTGTCTAGTCATCGTGTCTGCTCTCATCACATCCCCTGCATGGGGGACTATACATTTCATAGAATCGGAAGAGACCTCAGGAGGTCATCGAGTCCAACCCCCCTGCCCAAAGCAGGACCAACCCCAACTAAATCATCCCAGTCAGGGCTTTGTCAAGCCGAGACTTAAAAACCTCTAAGGATGGAGATTCCACCACCTCTCTAGGGAACCCATTCCAGTGCTTCACCACCCTCCTAGTGAAATACTTTTTCCCAATGTCCAATCTAGACTACCCCCATTGCAATTTGGGACCATTGCTCCTCATTCTGTCATTTGCCACCACTGTGAACAGCCTCTCTCCACCCTCTTTGGAACCTTCCTTCAGTTAGTTAAAAGCTGCTATCAAATCCCCCCTCACTCTTCTCTTCTGTAGACTAAATAAGCCCCAAACCCTTAGCCTCTCTTCGTAAGTCATGTGCTCCAGCCCCCTGATCATTTTGGTTGCCCTCTTCTGGACTCTCTCCAATGCATCCACATCCTTTCTGTATTGTAGAGCCCAGAACTGGATGCAATACTCCAGATGTGGCCTTACCAGTGCCAAATAAAAGAGAATGATCACTTCCCGAGATCTGCTGGCAGTGCTCCTCCTAATGCACTCCAATATGCAATGTTCCTGCTCATGCACCTGCTGCCCTGAAAGCCATATAGTCTGGAAGGGCATGTGAGTTACAATATGAAGTGGCAGAGTTGTTGTGGTAAGTACTGCACTTTTTAAAACGAATGTAAAAAGCAAACCAAACAGAATACTTTTGCTCACCACTCCTGAGCATGTGTGTCTGGAGCAGGGGAGAGAGACATTGCCTCAGGGCTGGTTTACACATCAAATAGCTGGGGAATAGTATTTTGTTTTTCTTTTTCATCTCCTCCTCCCTCCCCAGCCTTTTATGAATTATTGTTGTTTGTATGATTAAGCTTCAGGTTTTTTTTTGCTTATTCAGCTTCTTTACCTTAGCTCATTCACCCCTTAGGAATGGAAGCCGAGTAATGGCAGCCATTTGTGTGCAGAGAAAATAATCCAGGCGGACCCCAGAGAGGTTTGGGGGGTTTAATGAAATCATTAGAACATAGTTCTCAGATGTTTTACAGAACAGCTATTCAAGGAAAGAAAATCCACTCTGTCTGCAGTGGGAATTTCTCAGAATCCAACACTAAACTAGAACATAACAACAACAACAAACTCCCCACAACTTCTGGTAATTGAAAATGCAGGGATGCCATGAAAAAAATCTTTTGTCATTATAGCATATCAGTTGTGTCCTTGACATGTACATTAATACATTTGGCTACTGGGATGGGTAGATATTATAGGTTATTCTCCTTTGTTTTAAAACCGTGACTTATTTCATCCATGTTCTTTCTCTCTGCTCCGTGGTCTGATCATCTCTCTTGTTACATCACTAGCTTTCTTTTGGTCCCCCCCATCACCTTGCTGCTCTTAGACTGCCACAGATGGCTAGAGATGTAGAGGAGAAGGCTCTTGTTCTATCTGGATGCCTGTGCTCTATGAACCATTGTGCTTTCTCCACAGAGACCTCAGGAGACCCTCCAGAACACACTGTGTAGCCACCACCACTTACCTGGTGGAAAGACCTCACCTATTGGAGATGAATGGTCTGAAAGAAGGGCCAGCACCATCCTGCCACAGCTATCCCAGGTAGTTGGATCAGGACTGGAAATGTACAATACCCAACTAGTGCATGCTAACCTCTCAATCATATATGGTTGAATGCTTGTTAACAGAGGAGGCTCTGGAACATCATTGAGGGCTTGTCTACACCATCGAGAAGATCGACCTTCTGGAGGTTGATCTTCCAGCGTTCGATTTAGTGGGTCTAGTGTAGACCCTTCATACTGAATGCTGAGGGCAGCCCCGGCTAGCATTGTGTACTCCTCATTCTGTGAGGAGTAAGGGAACCTAACAGAAGCATGTGGCTCACTGCAGCATAGTCACTGTGGCTGTGTCTAAACTACATCCCTTTTTTGGTAAAGGGATGTAAATTAGGCACGTCGATATTGAAAATGAAGCCAGGATTTAAATATCCCACACTTCATTTGCATAATGGCTACTGCTTTTTTTTCAAAACGGGGCTTTTTTGAAAAAAAAACCCAGCAGTTTAGACGGGAATCTTTCAAAAATAAAACCCTTTTTCGAAAGATCCTGTACTCCTCAAAAAACGAGGTTTACAGGATCTTTCGAAAAAGGGTTTTATTTTCAAAAGATTCCGGGGGGGGAGGATTCGAAAAAGCCCCGTTTCGAAAAAAAGTGGCAGCTGCCATTATGCAAATGAAATGTGAGATATTTAAATCCTGGCTTCATTTGCAATATCAACGTGCCTAATTTACATCCCTGTACTGAAAAAGGGATGTAGTTTAGACACAGCACCTGACAGCTCTGCTTAAGGCAAGCCGAATCCAGACACGCATTTTGCATAGCTGGATGGCATCCCTGAAGCTGATCTGCCTGGCCTAATGTAGACAAGGCCTGAATGTGGTAGACAATTTTCTTCTTAATCCATTTATGAGTTAGAAGGCCCCTTGACTTTCCCTTGTACAGTGAAACAGCAAAATGGATATTCCACATTCTTATTCCCTTCCCCCCCCCTTCCAGTGCATCTATATAATCCACTGTAGGATTCAACTCAAGGTTGCATAGGCACAGATTTGCCAAAAATATGTAGCACCCCACAACTCTCAATGGAAACTATGGGAGCTATTGGGAACACTGGCTACATCTACACTGCAGAGTTTTTGTGCAAAACCAGCCGTTTTTGCGCAAAAACTCGTGGAGCATCCACACTACAAGTGCATTTTTGCACAAGAAAAAGTACATTAGATCGTCAGAAGACAGGGCTTTTTGCGCAAGAGTTATTCTGCTTTCTACGAGGAATAAGCCTTTTGCACAAGTGCTCTTGTGCAAAGAGGCATGTGTGGACACATACTAGGGGTTTCTTGTGCAAGAAACCCCTATCGGAAAAAGCACAGGTGCTCTGATGGTCATTCTGTGAATGGCCATCAGAGCTTTCTTGCACAAGAGTGTCCATGGCAGCGTGGACAGTCTCTTGCGCAAAAGTACATATTTTGCGCAAAAGCACATGGCAGTGTGGCTGCGCTCTTGCTCAAGAACTTTTTGCAGAAGCTCTCTTCCGTAAAAAGTTCATGCGCAAGAAGCCTGCAGTGTAGACGTAGCCTAAGTGATTGTGAAAATTTGGCAGTAGCATTTATGGACTGGCTATAACAGCTGGCTTTGCAATAGACATGAATTCATGGATGACGTTAGCCTAGGAAGTATAGAAGTCTGGAGAAGCTGTTAATGCCCCAAAATAAAGCCTCACTCCAGCTTTCTTGTAGAAATGTTGACAATTTAAATGTGCATATATTACAGCAAAAAGAATTTATTGATTTCTGCACAAATTAAGCCCTTTGCTAATTTGCACAGATACAACTGAAACAATAAACTCAATGAGAACAACAAACTGGCTAATTAGCTTAATGATCATTTAATTTTACATTTGGTAATGGATAGTCTTTTCTTTTCTTGTTTTTTTCCCCAGACTAATAAAATGTAAATTATAATCAACTGGTTTTAAATCTTAGAAGTGTCATTTTGTGGATTTTGTGACAAAATGCTAAGGAAAACTGTGACGAAATGGCCATGGATATCTCGGGGGAGTGGCAGTGATTCAAACATGGACTGGATCTTTGGCCACTGGTTTTGTACATTTCAAACAGTGTGAATTATAAATGTGTGAGATGGAAAAAAAAATTCTAGGCCAAGGGCCAGATTCTCTCCAGACTCTGAGCTGTGTTCAGCACGCTATCTGCTGGGACACCTAAGAGTTGTTATGGCTCCTTGATTTTGTAGGGCAGTCGATGGCAACCCCAACTTAATTGTGCTACGGAGTCCCACAAGGTTCCATCTTGTCCCCTATGCTGTTTAATATATAAATGAAGATGCTGGGAGAAGTCGTAAGGAGATTTAGAGGACAGTGCCATCAATATGCAGATGACACCCAACTCTATTTCTCTGTGACATCGGATTCAGGTATGGCAGCAATCAATCTGATCCAGTGTCTGAAGGAAGTGATGAACTGGATGAGGTTGAACAGGCTGAAGCTGAATCCAGATAAGACTGAGTTCCTGCGGATCAGGAAACCATCTGTCTGGAATGTGGTGTGTTACCTGTTCTGGACAGGGTCACACTGCTCCGGAAAGAACAAGTATGCAGCTTGGAATTCCTCCTGGACCCTTTTTTAACATTTGAAAATCAGATTTCCTCGGTGACGAGGCGTGCTTTTGGGCAGCTTCGGCTAATCTCTCAGCTGTGACCCTTCCTGAATAAGAACTTGGCTAGGGTGATTCATGCTCTTGTCACATCCAGATTGGATTATTGTAATGTGCTCTATGTGGGGCTGCCTTTGAAGAGTCTTCAGAAGCTTCAATGGGTCCAGAATGCGTCTGTTCAAGTTTTAATTAATACTCTTTTTACAGTGCACATTATGCTAGTGCTCCAGCAGCTGCACTGGATTCTGGTATGTTTCCGGGTACAATTCAAGCTCTTGGTTATAACTTATAAAGCCCTAAATGGGTTGGGACTGGGATATTTGAAGGACCGCCTCCTCCTATACAAACCTGCCCTGGGATTGAGGTCAGCTGGGGAGGTTCTGCTCCATGTTCTTTCACTTATGGAGATAAGGTTGACATATGCACAGAGCAGGGCCTTCTCAGCCTTTGCCCCTAGACTATAGAATTCCCTCCCCTGGGACATTCGACCGGCACCAACGTTGGCACTGTTTCAGCACCAGGCCAAGGCCACCCTTTTTATCCGTGCTTTTATTGGTGTTTTAGTTGTGTGTGTGTGTGTGTGTGTCCGTCCCTCCTCTTGAGGGCTATGTCTACACTCACGGCTTCTTGCGAGAGAAATATGCAAATGAGGCTAAGCATGGAATATCGCCGAGCCTCATTTGCACACCTAATGAGCTGCCATTTTTGCAGAAGAGGCTCTTACTCCAGAAGGAGTTGTCTACACTGCCCCTTCTTGCTCAAGAAAAACCCTCTTGCGCAATGCCGCTATGCCAATTTTTTTCAGGAATAACGGCATTGCGCAAGAGGGTTTTTCTTGAGCAAGAAAGGGCAGTGTAGACAGCTCCTTCTGGTGCAAGAGACTCTTCTGCAAAAATGGCAGCTCATTAGGTATGCAAATGAGGCTCGGCCATATTCCACGCTTAGCCTCATTTGCATATTTCTTGTGCAAGAAGCTGCGAGTGTAGACATATGTCCCTCCCCCCTTTGGGGTCCTGTATTTTACTTTATATATATTTATGTATTGCATTTTTTAAAAATGTTGTAAGCCACCTTGAATATTTTAAATAGAGAGGCAGAGTAAAAATAAATAATAAATAAATGAAGAGCCAGTAGGAGCTGCTTTAACTTGAACCAATGGTGCATAAGTCCTCTGGGCTCTTATGCCCATCTAGGCTCCTTTCTTCCTAACTTGGCTTCTACATAAGGGCACAGTAGATACATAGAATCATAGAATCCTAGGGCTGGAAGAGACCTTAGGAGGTCGTCGAGTCCAGCCCCCTACCCAAAGCAGGACCAATCCCAACTAAACCATCCCAGCCAGGGCTTTGTCAAGATGGGACTTAAAATGTCCAGGGATGGAGATTCCACCACCTCCCTAGGTGACCCATTCCAATGCTTCACCACCCTCCTAGGGAAATAGTTTTTCCTAATATCCAACCTAGACCTCCCCCACTGCAACTTGAGACCATTGCTCCTCATTCTGTCATCTGTCACCACTGAGACCAGCCTCTCTCCATCCTCTTTGGAAACCCCCCTTCAGGTAGTTGAAGGCTGCTCTCAAATCCCCCCTCACCTTTCTCTTCTGTAGACTAAATAAGCCCAAATCTTTTAGCCCACTTTAAAAAAAAAAAAACCTGTAGGCAAGACATAGCCTTAGAGAGGAAGAATACTAACACCAGAATCGGACCCCAAGGTTTTGAAAAAATATATATACCTAAATTTTGGTTTCTAAATTCAGACTCAGGAATTTAAATAGGTAGCCTGACATTACATAGCTCTATTGAGATGAATCTATTTTTCCATTGGCCATGACACATCCTTGGTTTTGAACAAGTCACCATGCTAGTGAACCGTGGTCGCACAAATGTCAGCAGAAAACAAATTAAAAAAAAGGAACATGAGCACAACTGGGTGAGTTCATTTAAATATTCAAGTGAATATTCACAGCCAAGTTTTTCCTGCTCTTCTGCACATAGTCATTATTGACACCTCCTAAGCAGTGCTGCCCTTTGTTAATGAAGTAATACAGTAATCTGACAAGGGAAAGGGAGATTGACAGCCAATTACTTGGTAGCATGAAAGCAAATCTTTTTTATACTAAAGGTCTTGTGCATGGTCTTTCTGAAAGGAGGTTGTTTTATTATATTCTTTTATATGTTCTTCGTTAACCAAGGCATCTTCTTGACTATGGCTCTCTATTTGGTTCAATTAGTTGCTAAGAATTTTCAAGTCATAGACGCAACATCTTTAAAACAATATTTGAGGCTGGTTTTCAAATGGAGCCTTTGATGGCCCACCAACATAAACCTCTGCAGAGTGAAGACTTTCTTTGGCAGACATTCGGGCCATCTGTACACTACAGAGAAGACTGAAGCAGCTACTGTTGATCTTTCGGGGTTCAAATTTGCAGATCTAGTGAAAAAAAGCTAATTCGAACTGAGAGGGGTACTCCTGTCGATACAAGTAGTCCTGCTTCTACAAGGAGTAAGGAAAGTCGAAGGGAAAGTGAGCTCCCTTTGACTTCCTGCAGTGTGGATGGTGCCAAAATTTGAGTGAAGATACTGTGACTTAAGCTACGCAATTAACGTAGCTGGAGGTACGCATCTTAATTCGAGCTTGTTCCCTAGTGTAGACCAGGCCTCACAGTTAGAACAGTGTTTTCTCAGCCCATTGTAACTGCTTCCTTCAAACCCATCTGAGGAAGTGGTTTTGCCCACAAAAGCTCATGATATTATATATAATGTTGTTAGTCTCTAAGGCTCCACAGGACTACTTGTTGTTTTGTTGGAATTGAGTTTGCTGAAGGATTGCTGTGGAACTTTGAGGTTTCTGTTGATCAAGAATAAGAGACAGCCCCACACAAAACCCTGGCTCTCGTTTTCTCCAGACTTGGAGGATTTAGGATATGTCTACTGAACCAAGTGTTCCAGCTGTCTCTGTCCCTACTTGATAGGCCAAACCAGAACTCTAGAGCTAAGTGGATCCAGTTCCGAACTTTGCTGCCTGAGCTCACCTCTTTCAAGCATTTTAACATTGCAGACACAGTTGGACCAGTTGACTTCTTGCCTGGTTAATGGAATGTTGACAATATGTTACTAGCGGGACAAAAACTATGTGGCCACCCACCGCTTCATGTCAAGACTTTAAAAAGAAATACCGACTGTGCTATAATAGGAAATCAGCTTGCCAAAACATTACAAGAAGCAGCAGCTTCCAACTCACTGAAACTCTACTTAAGTTATTATATGCTTGACTGGCCCCTGGAACAACAGATAGCTGTGCAATTAATGCAAACCTTGTCATCCTCCTCCACCTCCTTTGTCTCTGTGCAGGCCAGTAATGAGGCTCCTTCAGACAGGGAATATATGCAAAGCCCTGACAAACCACCTCAGTATGCAAAAGAGACTCGGGGAAACTGCAGGAGCCATGACCCCGGTCACAAATTATGTTAGTCCTCCATCTCGGGATATATGAACCATTTTAACCTTGGAGTCAGCCTATGTTGAAAAGGGAAAATATTTGCTCAGCTGATGTTAAACGTTTATATACGAGGGAAAATACCTTTCCAGCAAGTTACTCAAAACTCCATGCTTCCATTTACCCTTCTCTAGTAAAACTTTCCTGTGTCTTGATGACTGATCTGTTCCTATTTGTAAAGTATTCAGAGACCCTTTAATGAAAGAGGCAACAAATTTACAACTAGTAAGGATGCCCAATTTTCCTGCTAATCCAGCCAATTTTCAGCCTGCCTTTCTTGTATGTGAGCTCCATGAACAGATCACAGCTCTGGTAGAATCATTTTTGTTGTTGTTGTTTTATTTTCAGCCCTTATCATTCTCCATAGAATTATAGTGCCTGCTTGCAGTCATGTAGCATTACCTAAAGAGGAATGCCTGCCTTCTGTAAGAAAGGATTCAAAATACAGACGGTCCTGCAACTGTAACACAGTGGCACGTTATGAAGCTCTTTACATGTGTTTCGTATAACCGAAGATCAGGAATTTCATCTCTTGCAGCGTGTCAGCTTGCTAAATCCGAATCTTTCATACCCAGATCAGGCTCTAATCATGAGAAGTTTCAATCTTTGATTAAACTGAAATGAATACACTGGAAATAAACCTAATGATGTTACTAGATGCTTAGGGAAGGCATACCTGAGGCTGGGCTAGCTTCCACATTCCCTCCCCCCCATGCTTAGACAAGAAACCCCCAAAGGAAAACCTAAGCTGCTACATAAAGTGTCTTGAGTAATTTACTAGTGTGTCCCTCTTTTCTCTGATTCACCTCAGTACCAATCCCTCAAGATGATGCTGAGGGGGCTGTACCATAAACATGAGGTCTTGACTTGAGCTGCTCAAAACTATTTGAAATTGGTCTTTTGAATAAAAATGAAATGTTCATGAACCTTTTCAATAATTTGGACATTTTTCAACTTGTTCTAGTTCTGGCTACAGGTGGTCAGGTATGTTCCCAAGAACTTTTTTTTTCAGGAGTAGAAGGTGCCAATATAGGCAATCTAATTGATATTTTACCTACTGCACCTGACATCTCCAGTTGGATTAGTCAGTGTAGACATACCCTTCTGGGCTACAAGACCCAGGTCTTGCCGGAAATGTCATTGCTGCACAAACTGTCGCATTGTGATAAACTTTCTGACCAGACTTAAAATCATGTTCAGGATGAAAAGAGGAAGTGCACGTTGTTACACAAGATAAAGAGTGTGGTACCCTTCATTCCTCCATCATCCCTCACTCCCTGCAAACTAGACTGTTTGTTGTTGTTTTTTTAAATTTTTTTCCTGTTACAGACTTACTCGGCTATCCCTCTGAAGCATATCTACTCTCTGTCTTTTTTTCTTCCTCCCCTTCAATTTTTTTTCCTTCTCCCCTCTCCCTCCTTTCCTTATTTATTCTTGGATCTGGACTTCGAACACTCGGGTCATCTGAAGAAGTGGGTTGTGCCCACGAAAGCTCATGATACCATCTACATGTTTTTTTAGTCTTTGAAGTGCTACTAGACTACTTGTTGTTTTTTAAGTTTTCCCTACAATTTTATCTGCCTTCAGATATAGATAATCACTGATTAATTCTAGAGAAGAAGAAATCCCTCCCAAAAGTTTCTGTTTACATGAGCTGGAGAAACATCCTTCATGACCGATAATTTGGCAATTAACCTTGTCCATGAGAGAGAACTGCCACTATGAAGCATCTCATATCATTCACACCTTATGAATTGGCATCCAGGCAATAGCCTGTTTTCTCTTGCATCCTAGCCAGTGGACTTTGCCAGTACCTGAGGGGCCAAAAGTTCCAAAGTTTGTTTACTCCCAGCAGAAGGGGAGAGGCAAGGGAGCATGTTTATTTAAATCCAAGCCACTTTTAATTTTCAGGATTGCCTACATGTTGTAAATCTCAAGCCCTGCTTGGCTTTGGAGCTGTAATTCAAAAGCTGGCAGCTTGGATGTGGCACGGCCTGGCAGACATATCCAAGTGTCAGATCTAATAGTAAAGCATTTCAGTGTGGGAAAATAAATACATTTTGCTTTGAAGACTGGACTTGGAGGAACACTGTTGCAGTCCAAGCTTTTTCATTAAGTCTTACTCATGCGGTCTCTCTCTCTCTCACACACACATTTCTCCAACCCTTTCCCTCCAGAAAAAAAGATTGATTACATAGGGAAGTGGCATCTTGGTATAGATACAGAATTAACAATTGGAGGATAGTTGTTCTGATACCATCTAGATTGGGGTGGGTAATCATTTTCACAGGGGGACCACTTAATGAATTTTGGTAAAGGGTTCTGGGCTGGCCCCACCCCCCAGAATGGGCAGAAGGGATGGACTTGTGGACTAGCGTCCCTTCACAGTGGTTCGGGGCTGGAGTTTTTGAATTAAAAACACAGCAAAGGGCTTGCAGCTCCCAGCCGCACCGCTATTGTGCTGCCTGCAGTCACCCGGGGTTGCTGTGGCTATAGAAAGGGCTTGCAGCTCCAGCCCCTTCTTCATTTCTCATGCGATTTAAATAGGATCCTGCTTCCTGGGCCACTTCCTGGAAATTCAGTGGCATGGGCAGCAGGATATAAATAGAAGGCAGCCAGATGCAGTCTGCGGACCAGATCAAAGTGTTAAGCAGGCCGGATTGTGCCCTGGTCTAGAGCCTGTTGGCCTCATTTTTCATAGGGATCAGCACATCTGGGCTATGTCTACACTCGTGGCTTCTTGCACGAGAAATATGCAAATGAGGCTAAGCATGGAATATTGCCGAGCCTCATTTGCATACCTAATGAGCCGCCATTTTTGCAGAAGAGGCTCTTGCACTAGAAGGAGCTGTCTACACTGCCCCTACTTGTGCAAGAAAAACCCTCTTGCGCAATGCCATTATTCCTGAAAATAATCAGCATAGCGCAAGAGTGTTTTTCTTGCTCAAGAAAGAGCAGCGTAGACAGCTCCTTCTGGTGCAAGAGCTTCTTCTGCAAAAATGGTGGCTCATTAGGAATGCAAATGAGCCTCAGCAATATTCCACACTTAGCCTCATTTGCATATTTCTCACGCAAGAAGCCGCGAGTGTAGACATAGCCCTGGTGTTGTACCTACATAGAAGCAGAGTTATTTTGGAAATCTGGCTCTAAGGAGATCTGGGAAATGTAAATGCAATTATATACAGCCAGAGTAGAAGACAAAGCATTAGTTAGTTAGCATCAATGCCCCATTGCTCTACAATGGCTGGAATAGAAGATTTGCCCAAGCGTGTATGATAATGTGACTTCTATTGGCAACAAGTCATTGAAATTATGAACCATAATAAGGAAAAATCCCCATTATCAATCTATAACTCACTGGTACAGGCCTCCATTTTGTGATTCCTGGGCTCTAGGATCTGCCCTGTCTCACTTTAGGATCATATATAACACTTTAGGATCATAGCACTTTAGGATCATATATACCCAAGACAAAGAAAACAAGAGATGAGTTTTGTTCTCCCTGATAATGTTACAACATGTACAGTGGAGTGAGATGTCTCAAACACGACTACTTCAGCCATTAACTGACCTGCCAGTCAGCTCCCTGCCCTATTCCTGCTATCACTGTCCATTTGTGTTTTACCACAGCAAGGCCTCTTTGCTGAGCTCCAGAGCCTCAAATCATTACACAATGGGCCTGGTGAACAAAGAGCTGCTGGCACTAGCTTTGTGCTTTTCCAGAAAGTCTGCATAATTTTCTCCTGTCAAGACTATAGTGTAAACCGCGCTCAGCCGCCCCATCTAACTATTCACAGAGCTTCCTGCCCCAGCTGTAATATGGAACCACTGTCCATTATTCTAGCTATAAATGCATCTAGGGCCAGATTTCCAGAAGGGCTGAGCCCCTCAGCTCCCATTAATTTCAGTGCCTCTGGAAGCCAGACTGAGTCTGTCTAATATTTATTCACTCTGAGGTATACCCCAGCCAGGCTGAAGGCCAGTTCCCCTGCTTGCTTTCATTCCTTGCGGCTACAAATGAACTAGCTGATCTAATGCTCCCTTCTGGCTTTAATCTATGAATTTTTAAGATTTGCCCTCCTAGTTCACTGCAGGTGTTAAAATGGTGGGCAGTGTCTGAAGGTACAGATTTCACTCACAAAAGAGAGTCAGGAGCACTGAAAATGTGGCCTTCAAATCAGTTTATCGATTGATTATACCAGTAAGCAGAAATCTCCTTGCTAGCAGGGGATGCCTTGGCAAATTGTAATAATGAATGCAGTGTCCACAGGCATTGAAACTTCATAGTTCGTTAATGAGAGAAGTAATTCGGATATCTGTACGTCGACTTGGCACCTGGCATTTTCTTGATCTATTTTTAATCCTTGTTCTGAGGGGGAAACACATTTCTCTTCCAAGGATATTAAAATTACCTAGATATCTCTGGGATATGATCATGATGTGGTTTTAACTCCTTCTGCTGACTCTCTCTCACACTCCCAAACCCACACATCCCTACACACACACACTTCTGTTGGCTCAGCAACAGTTGCTGTTGCAGGGGTACCCCAGAATTTTTTCTGATGTCATATGCAGCTGAACCAGTCTCATTGTAGGGGTCACAGCATAACACAGGTTTGGGCCCTCTATCATGATGGAGAATGTCAAATTTGAGTGAGTGGCATTGTGACCCAGCGTGAAGGCCCAGAGTGGCACTCAGAGGTAGCTGAGGGGCTCCTCCATGAAAAGGCCTGTAATGGGGCTAGGCCTTACGGCCAAAATGGCCATAGAGAAGTCCTCCCCATGGCTAGAGAAGCTTTTGAGGAACCAGCCAATCAGGGGCCAGGGAAGCCTACAAAATAAGGACTAGAGGCATCTCAGTTGCAGCTCAGACCTGGAAGTGAGAAGGACGACCTGGTGGCTGGCAGAACCAGGAACAGCTCCCAGTGGAGAGCTGTTGAGAGACTAATTGACTTGAAACAAAAGACAGAACTATGTAGCACTTTAAAGACTAGCAAGATGGTTTATTAGGTGATGAGCTTTTGTGGTCCAGACCCACTTCCTCAGATCAATATGTGGAAGAAAATTGGCACAACCATATATACCAAACTGATTGTATCAATTTTCTTCCACATATTGATCTGAGGAAGTGGGTCTGGACCACGAAAGCTCATCACCTAATAAACCATCTTGTTAGTCTTTAAAGTGCTACATAGTTCTGTCTTTTGTTTCAGCTAGACCAGACTAACATAGCTGCATCTCTATCACTGAGGGTATGTCTACACTAGCCCCCTAGTTCGAACTAGGGAGGCTAATGTAGGCATTCGAAATTGCAAATCAAGCCTGGGATTTAAATGTCCCGCGCTTGATTTGCATCTTCCCGGCCGGTCGCCATTTTTGAAATTTACAAGTCCAGACTAACTGCCTGCGTCTACACGTGGCAGGGACCCGGTAGTCAGAAATAAAGCCCTAGTTCGAACTACTTGTTAAACCTCATTCCAGGAGGAATAACAGGTAGTTCGAACTAGGGCTTTATTTCGAACTATCAGGTCCCTGATGCATGTAGACGCGGGCAGTTAGTCTGGACTTGTAAATTTCAAAAAATGGCGACCGGCCAGGAAGATGCAAATCAAGCGTGGGATATTTAAATCCCGGGCTTGATTTGCAATTTCGAATGCCTACATTAGCCTCCCTAGTTCAAACTAGGGGGCTAGTGTAGACATACCCTAACTGACTTGAAAGTAGCCTTGTGCTAAAGGCAAAGGAGTTGTCTCAAGGAGGGGAAGCCCTGAAGGCACCACTTTTATTCAGAGTGAGGCAACAAACTGAAGGAAGGGCATTAAACTGAGAAACACTCTACAGAAGGCACCCAGATGGGCCTCTGTTAGAGGTATACCCCAGAAGGGGTTTGTATCGCACAATGAGTTTGACTTGGCTGGAGGGCTAAGTAGCTGCAAGGCTTTTAAAACTGAGGCCGTGCCGGAGCCTGCACTCGGTCAAACGGGGTCGCTCACGTGAGGTGAGTGCCGACCTGATTACAGAGCTACTTAACCAGACCCGAAGGAATGCTTCTGAAACCTCAAGTGACAAGTCTTAACACCTCACAGTTCAGGGAACTGAAATGGGGAGCCCTGCTTTTGTTGCCTCTCCTTCTCCGTTGTGAGGAGCTTATCCCTGCCAGTCACATATTCCGGGTGTAAGGTGCATGCCGTTGCAGGTGCTGCTGAGTCAGAACACTGCTCTGAGTGAAGCCACCAAATCTTTTCCTTTCTCTCTCATCTTCATGTATATATAAACAGCCATCTGATTATAGTTATCTTTCCTCACGCTGCTCACGGCTACGTTGGATTGGTCCCAAAGCAAAAAAGAACAGTGACTAATCCAGTGAGCCACCCACAGCTCACTCATTGTTAAACATCAATGGGATTAGCTTGAAAGGCACAAAAAGGAAGATTTACTCTTTGGTTCTCATGAAGACTGGTGCATGTTGCTTTCTGTTCTGAATAAATGCTGCCAGTTTTTCATTCTTTTCACTTCGCCCTTTCGATCCTGTCCGCATGGTCTGTGCTTCTTGCTTATCCTGTATTGCTGTATAAATGTGCACCTCTGAGCTGTTTATAAATATGCCATGTAAACCACATGCCTTTTCTGAACTGTGAGGATACTTTGTTATGAAAGCAAACCTAACGGCTGGCTCTGGTGTCAATATGAGTATCCTTTGATTTCAGGTTGGCTATCTCCATTTACACCACTCAATTTTTGCTGTTGTGGTCATAACTTTGTGTTAGAAATCATGAGAAAACATTTTATATAACATGAAAATTAGAGATGGTCCCAAGTTCCAAAATCCAGTTTTGGATACAGGTCTGGAGAACTATGTAAGAGCTAAGCTGATTAGTATTAGTATTGGTATTAGTAGTTCAAATGCAGACATTTACTGTGGCTTCAGATGTTAGTTTGTAAGGCTAAGGTTACACTATGAGTTTTGCTGCAAGAGCCTATGTAAATGAAGCACAGATTGGTATTTTCCAGTGCTTCATTTGCATACTCTCTTTCATTCAGTTTATGCGCTAGGGTTTTTTGCGCAAAAACAGGCAGTGTGGACGTGGCTGTTTTGCCCAAAACCCCCCTTTTCTTCTCAGGCATAAGGATCTTGCAGAAAAAGGGTTTTTTGTGCAAACAGCCACAGCCACACTGCCTGTTTTTGCGCAAAATACCCTATCACAAAAACGAAATGACAGACAGTGTGCAAATGAAGCGCGGAAAAATGCTAATCCGTGCTTCATTTTTGCAGAGGCTCTTTCGGCACAAATCATAGTGTAGCTGTAGCCTTATTGGGCTTTTTATCAAAATAGACACATTTCTGTGCATCCATTCTGGAAGTTATTTTGGATTTAGTGTTCAAGGTGATCATCTGGATTTTAGCTCTTTCATAAAGACTGACAGTTTCATTCCAAAATCAAACTAGACCATTTCTGAGCGTTGGGAAAGCTTGATTGTTTGTTTGTTTTTTTTAAACAGCTTGTTTCATATTTTGAGAGATCGATGTAATGATAAGAAAAATTGGAAAACTGATTTTGCCTCCCTCCAAAGCTATAGACTTTTGTCGTGACCATCACACGTGCACAATGGGCAGGGGAAAAGGCTATTTTTATCACACTTAAAGTAGATGCAACTCCATGGACCTTCCACAGAGTAAATCAGTTTATAGCAGCAGTGAACTGGATTCTATTGTGTTATCAGCAGTTTGTGTTGAGCTTGTAGTGGGGGGCTACTGTTTTCCACTACTGTCTGAGGGCATGTCTACACTGGGGAGTTATTTTGAAATAACTTAAAATAACTCCCCCTTTTTCGAAATAACAAGGCGAGCACCCACACCACCAAGACTGTTATTTCAAAAGAATAACTCCTGCTTGTGAAGAGGAGTAAGCTTATTTCAAATTAGTTATTTAGGGAGTTATTCTTTTGAAATAACCTGCTAGTGTAGACATAACCTCACTGTTCATCTTTATTTGCTCTCTCTTTCTTCATGCTTCGGGCATGTGAGATGGGAAGCAAATGAAGCTGCATTGAAACAATATACCAGAATTTGTCCTTTTAGAAACAAATATATGTTTGTTCCTGGAAAGGGTGATGAATTGATGCCAATGAATGGAGTTATTACCTGGGTATTATGGGGCAGATGTTAGGGGCCACTGGAGAACTTGGAGCCTGGCCCTAGCCTGCCCCCCATCAAATAGGTTGCAGAGCAGGTGGGGCAAATGGATTCCAGGGCTGGCCTGTGGATCCTCACCTCCCTGGACCATCTGCAGGTGGTGGTGGGGGAGTGCACTGCAGGCCATGGACAGTCTCCAGAGCTTCCCCCCTGCCCCAGCAGACCAGCTTCAGAGCTGGGGTGGAGGGAGGTTGATGGAGACCAGAGCCAGTCCCCAGAGCATTGCCCCCTTTCAGATCCACTACAGGGTTGAGGGGGCAGCTGTATGTTGGGGGAGGGGCAGGTGGATGCCCCGGTTAGCTAGCTGCATGTTGGGGGAGGGGCAGGTGGATGCCCCTGGAAGCTAGGTCTTCAACCAGCTGCAGGGTGGGGGAGGGAGTTGCTCAGCCTCCTCTGTACCATGCGTAGGACTGTGGGGGAGGGAGTTGCTGCAGGCCAGGACTGGGCCCTGGAGCCTCACCCCCTCATCCCCAGACCAGCTGCAGGACCCAAGCCCCTGTTGTGACTCCTGCACCCACCACACCCGCAGTCCCCTGCGCTGAGCCCATCCTTAATATCCCGAGGAAAAAGAATGTGGGCAAGTTATTCATCTAGTCCTCTTTGAAATGGGACTAGGTGGAAGCCCATTCATGAACTGTGAATGAACTTCTGCAGGATCCACACGGACAGTGAGTTTGTGGGAGGCTAACGTGGGATAACTGCACACTCCAGCTTGCCACGAATTTAAGGTACCTGTAGACAAGCCGTAAATCACTTGCCAAATGTTCCAGGAAGTGACATTGGCAGACCCACGTGTTAACAGCTAGATGCTATGTAAATAACCACACCCCTTCTCTTCCAGCACTTACAAATTCCCAGCAAGGCAGTTTGAACTTGGGAGCTGGGGGAATAAAAGTGGACAGCTGGGGCTATTAGCCACGGCTGTGAAGAACAGAATCCTCTTCTTGACAAGAGAGTACCCTTTCCATTGAGTAGATTAAACTTGTTTGGGACAAGAGTTGGGGTCTTTCCATAACAGCACCTTGAAAGATTAATTTAGAAGGCAAGAAGGAAGGAATCTAAGAAGGAAGGAAGGATTTTGAAGCGGGTGGCTGTGAACTTCCAGATTTTCTTGTATAGGATAGTATAAGTAGTGACGGATACATTTTTAGACAACCTGAAAAGGAAGAAAATTCATTCTCCGTGGAAATAGGACCACACACTCTGTTGCCTTCTCTGGTACTATTTCTTGGGGTGGAGGGAGGAGATAGCTGTGCCAATAACTTCTTTGGAAGCCTATGTTTAAATCCTATCTAAAATCAAGCAAATGAATTAGATTTGAGCAGCTGTCTTACTCTCAGGCCTGCTGACAGAGGGTGTAAAGGGGGTGATTACCCAGGGCCTGATGTTGCGGAGGCAGCTGGAACTCTGGGACCTTTAAATCATCACTGGAGAGTCATGCAATGTGCTCCAAGGGACTCTGTGGGCTGCTGGGAGGGAAGGGCGGTGTGAGGGCAAGCTGCCCCACCTCCGCCCCTTCCACCTGAAGCCCTGCCCCTTGTGGGAGTGAAGAATTGCCCCTCCCCCCCATTGCCCAGGAACTGGGCAATTTTGTTTGCCTACTTTATGTCTAGTGGACATTTATCTACATTGTCAAAATAGCATTTAATTGGCAGTTCTGTTCAGAGGAAGTTCATGACTGAAATAGGTAGGCAAGGGTTCAGCTACATCGGCTAAATGAAGATACCTACATAATAGCACTATTTATTTTTCTGAACTATAATGCTCCAGTTCTCATGAATTCACACAAAAATTGGAGAAAAGGATGATGAATTGTCACAACCCTCATGAACATCCATCTGTCTGATATCTATACCGATACATATTTATCTATGGTTGAAATAAAGACTATACGCTGACACTGTGAGTATGTAATATTGAAAAATAGCCACTTCAACCATTCCCTAATACCACATAGCTACTTTGTATTGTAATCTGCTGCACTATCAGGGGATCTTTCGCTAATCACATCATCACACTCTGCCTCAGTTTTTCCATCTATAAAATGGGAATAATGATATGGACTTCCTTTGAGATCTGGAGGTGAAAGTTGCTTTGAGATATAGGGGTGAAAGTTGCTAAATCCAAGCTATTTATTATCAGGTATTTGTGCGTGAGAGGTGAATGAGCCAGGTTTGAATTTGACTTGTGTTTAGGAAAATTTAGAGATGGGCGTTTCAAAAGGACACACAACAGCCACTCTAGCGCCAGATTTTATGAACACCTCAACACACTGGGTGCTTTTGAAAGTATAACTCTAATGAGGATAAGTCCATGAATGGCTGTTAGCCAGGGCAGGCAGGAATGGTGTCCCTAGCCTCTGTTTGTCACAAGTTGGGAATGGGTGACAGAGGAGGGGTGACTTGATGATTCCCTGTTCTGCTCATTACCTCTGGGGCAGCTTTCACTGGCCACTGTTGGAAGAGAGGATATGGGGCTAGTTGGACCTTTTGGTCTGACCCATTAGGCTCATTCTTATGTTCTTAGCTGTTGGATGTTGAGCTTGCTTGAAACTGAGCATGACGAACATTCAAAAAGCAAGCTCAGCATTCCTAAGTCTGTTTAACAAGGATGGGAAGTCAAATATCCCACTGGTGAAAGGGGTACTAGGTAATGCATAAAGGAAAACCTGGTAGAAATGAAATCCTTTTCTGCAGGTTCTTTATTCAGACACACTCTTCCAAGATCTCACTCTGTCTCACTTTTTTTGGCATGTGTTGGCCTCACTATTTTGCATGCAAAGGTTCTGTCAGTCCCACGGTCTTTTCTCATTAATTTAATTGGTCAATCGTTATCCCAACTCCCAATGGAAAATAAAGTGGCTTACAAAGTCTCAACCATTTGTATTTTAAGAGTCTTTTTTATTTAGAATACAGCAACTTTTATTTGATGAAAGTTACTATTAACATATTTTCATAATCTTCTCAGCCTAGCAACCGCAGGAGTAAAAGGTGTGAGGGGCATGTAATATTCATGAAATTAAGGAGAGTTGAGATGAAAGGGAGTTCCATTAGGGAGACCAAGTGTGACAATATGACACATATTTGCATATTTTACACTTTAAATCTTTTCAGCACATCCAAGTTGATATATGGATGTAAACATGCATTGCCAGTTTTTAGCATATTATAAGCCCTCAAGACTTTGCATGCATTTTAATATGTTTCATTATTGCTGTAGATTTTAATTTCCAAACTGCACAGCTTTGATGGGAGAAAGCTGGAAGTCAAAGCATCTGGCCTCTGCTTCAGGCAAATGCAGCCTTTTCCTTGAATACTGTTTGGTAGAAGCGAGTCTATTTATTTGTGCATGTTTTGAAATTGTGTGTGTGCGCGCGCAATGGGGGGTGACAAATGTGCTACGCACTTTGTTTCAAACACATACTAATGAAGTGCTAAGTTAACTATCGGGGAAGAAAAATAACTATCTTTGGTTATAGGGATGTGCCCAACTATACAAACTTATCTGCAGCAGCTGTTATCTCCTGTGCTTCTCAGTTAACACATCAAATACTTCAAGGTGTCTATGTGCTTTCCAGACTACTGTACCCCTTTCAGGAGTCTGATTTGCTTTGTGTACACCCAGATTCCTCTCAGTGAAAAACTATTTGCATACAAGATTAGATAAAAAATACAAAAGTCTCACAGCACATTTTACTGACAAAAAATGTTTGCTTTCGCAAATAAACCAATTGGCATATAAATACTGCACTTACATTTCAGTGTATAGTATGTAAAGTATTATAACCAAGTCATTTTCTGTGTGAAATTTTAGTTTGTGCTGACTTTGCCAGTGCTTTTTGTGTACCCCACTGTAGGCAATTATCTAGAGGAGTTGATGTACTCCCTGGAAGACCTCTGTGTACCACTGCGGGCATGAATACCCCTGGTTAAGAACCAATGGTCTACATAACACCCTGCTTACAGTCATGGTTCCTTTTAAAATGTATCTTCACCTCTGCAGTCTAAGGGTATGGCTAGACTACAAGTTTTTGTTGGAAAAACATTTTGCTTACCTTTTTCTGATTCTTTTGCCGGAAGAGGCTTTTCCAAAATTTGGCCCATCTAGACTGGGCCAAATGTCAGAAAAAAACCCTCTTTCAAAAGCTCCCTTTTTCCTCGTAGAATGAGGAATACAGGGGCTTCTGAAAGAGTGTGTTTGCTCTTCGGCAAAAAAAAGCAAACGAAAATATGTTAATGAAAATACGTTAATAGTAACTTTCATCAAATAAAAGTTGCTGTATTCTAAATAAAAAAGACTCTTAAAATACAAATGGTTGAGACTTTGTAAGCCACTTTATTTTCCATTGGGAGTTGGGATAACGATTGACCAATTAAATTAATGAGGAAAGACCGTGGGACTGACAGAACCTTTGCATGCAAAATAGTGAGGCCAACACATGCCAAAAAAAGTGAGACAGAGTGAGATCTTGGAAGAGTGTGTCTGAATAAAGAACCTGCAGAAAAGGATTTCATTTCTACCAGGTTTTCCTTTATGCATTACCTAGTACCCCTTTCACCAGTGGGATATTTGACTTCCCATCCTTGTTAAACAGACTTAGGAATGCTGAGCTTGCTTTTTGAATGTTCGTCATGCTCAGTTTCAAGCAAGCTCAACATCCAACAGCTAAGAACATAAGAATGAGCCTAATGGGTCAGACCAAAAGGTCCAACTAGCCCCATATCCTCTCTTCCAACAGTGGCCAGTGAAAGCTGCCCCAGAGGTAATGAGCAGAACAGGGAATCATCAAGTCACCCCTCCTCTGTCACCCATTCCCAACTTGTGACAAACAGAGGCTAGGGACACCATTCCTGCCTGCCCTGGCTAACAGCCATTCATGGACTTATCCTCATTAGAGCTATACTTTCAAAAGCACCCAGTGTGTTGAGGTGTTCATAAAATCTGGCGCTAGAGTGGCTGTTGTGTGTCCTTTTGAAACGCCCATCTCTAAATTTTCCTAAACACAAGTCAAATTCAAACCTGGCTCATTCACCTCTCACGCACAATGGTATTCTATTTATTTGGGGCAGATGTGCCAATCATCCGAGGCCACTTTGAGCCACCTATGTTTATGAATTCTTCATTCTGAAAATGAATTCTTCTTGTGCAGGGGAGCTCTCTGGCAATAGAAAGTGAGAAAGTCCACTTGACCGCACCACAGCACCTGCGCTGAGGTGAGGGGGGAAGTGCTCAGGGACCTTCCAGGCATGGGCACAGAGCATGAAAGGGTGTGGTGGAGTGCAGCTTCTCTGACACAGGCATAGGTTTGCTTATGGACCTTGTGAACATGGAAGATATTCAAGGAAAATCATAGAATCTTGCAGTTGGAAGAGACCTCAGCAGGTCATCAAGTCCACCCCCTGCCCAAAGCAGGACAAACTCCAACTAAATCATCCCAGATAGGATGTCAAGATGGGACTTAAAAACCTCAAGGGATGGAGGTTCTACCACCTCCCTAGGGAACCCCTTCCAGTGCTTTCATCACCCCCTTGTGAAATAGTTTTTCCTAATATCCAACCTAGACCTCCCACGCTGTAACTTGAGACCATTGCTCCTCATTTTGTCATCTGTCACCACTGAGAACAGCCTCTCTCCATCCTCTTTGGAACCCCATGTCTGGTAGTTGAAGGCTGCTATCAAATCCCCCCTCACTCTTCTCTTCTGTGTCATAGGATCATAGAATCCTAGAGCTGGAAGAGACCTCAGGCAGCCATCAAGTCCAACTCGCTGTAGACTAAGTAAGCTCAAAACCCTCAGCCTCTCCTCGTAAGTCATGTGCTCCAGCTCCATAATTATTTTTGTTGCCCTCCGCTGGACTTTCTGCAATGCATCCACACCCTTTCTGTAATGGGGGCCCCAGAATTGGACTCAATACTCCAGATGTGATCTTACCAGTGCTGAATAAAGTAGGCCACCTGCTAGCTGTACCTTTCACTGTGGCCAAGCGTCCAAGAATCAGAGTGGCAGAACAGGCTCTTCACTGCTGCCATATGGCATTACACACATGAGCACACATGATACACTCATGATATGACCTGCTTGAGAATCTGGGCAACAGCCTTTGATAAAGTTCCTCCAGAGATGCACCGCAACAGCGTGAGATGAGAATGAGACCGTGAAAGTTTAGAGTTTTCTCTCTCTTCTTCAAACGGAGACAGACAACACATGGACAGATGCAGAGATTTTAATTGATTTAGGTAGACAAAGTCTCCAGTCTGACACGTGAACACTGAGTAAATATACAAACCCTGACTGGTATTGACTAGAAATGAGCCAAAGCAAATATGCAAACACTGGCGGGTATTGACGAGAAAAACAAAACTGCAGATCTCAAAATCCCCCCTAAATCTGCTGAATCCAGGCGCCCCCAACAGGACTCATCTTTGCAATCCCCTTCATCATCCTCTTGGAAATTCCAGATGGAAATGTTCATCTGTTTCTTAATAGTTCAGTCTGCAGCTAAGTTCTGAAAGAGCAAAGGCCAGCACTTAGCACAGTGAAAGGCCTCTAGACACTATATTAATAATTATTTGGAATCTACACCCCTTAAACTCCATTCATCTGAAGAAGTGGGTTGTGCCCACAAAAGCTCATGATACCGTCTACATGTCTTGTTTGTCTCTAAGGTGCTGCAGGACTATTCCTTGTTTTTTTAAAGATTATTGTCCTTCCAGTCCCTCTAGCAGGACAGTAGAAATCAACAGAAACCAGGTGAAGGATTTCAGTGGAATCTACTGGAGTTTCCTGTAGATCAGGAGCAACTCTGAGGCAAGAAGAACTTTTTCAAAGGAGAAAAGCCGACCTGAAGCACTGCTAAGAGCTCAGTGACTTTGGTTGCTATGAAATTCCCTCCCCTCAGGAATAGATCAGAATGCACTGGCTCCTCAGGACTGAATTCATTCGCAGTCTGAATTTAGGAACTCATGCACACCCCTTCCTCTGCAGTGGGGGATATAACCAAATACCCACACGCTGCTGTATCAAACTGCCTCATAGGTGACGTTCAAACATGTGCAGAGTAACCTGACCACACTCCATGCTGCTGCAAGCAAATGTTTAACGGTATCAAATAGCTTTCAGAAGCACCTCATCATCCTTTGTCAGCAGAGACAGGCACTACAATGGTTATACAGACCTGTCGACAGATGGTCTGGTGAAACCTCTCTGTAATAACCATGTAATTTTCCAAAAGTGTTCCTTTTATCATCTGTCCTAAGCTCATCTATTTTTAACTACTGAGATTTATTATAAATGGAATAGCACAGCTTATAAGGTCAGGCAACCCTTGATTACAGCTACAGTAAATCAACCCAGATTCATTTTAATGGGACACATCAGTCTGGTTTTTTTCTTTCATGATTGTTCCACAAAGAACAAACTTTTTCAAAGATTAACACACAGGAATATGTTGAATGGTTCTTTGGTTTTATATCTCCCAACTCACTTTTCTCTCAGATATACCATAAGAAGACTTTTATTTTTTAAGTGAATCCTCTAGGAACCAAAGCAGAAACATAACGAACAATGGGAGGAACAACAGTGGGAGAATTTGGGGGCTTCAACATAATTCCACATTTTTTGCACTTCTGCTCACTACCCAGACTTTGGAATGTAGACTACAACTCATCCAACTACAACCCTGATACATCAAGGAACTCAACTAGGTCTGTCAAATTATATAGAAATTGCCAGGCCATCATCATCCTTGAGTCCTGAGATGATCCCTTAAGGTCCTGAAGAATATTTACTTTGCTGAAGTTGCAATAATGTGCATTTTCCCAGGAAATTAGAGATTCCAAATGAGAAGCGAGGGAGCTGGTGTCCCTTCTTGTGGAACATTTCACTCTATCAAGCTGGAAAAGGCTGAGAAGGCCAAAAGTATGGTAAGCTGGTAGGCTCATGATGCCAGCCCAGAGAACTGGCTGCCCAGTTCCAGTGTGATTTTAGTTACTATCTAACATATGTATTTTGTGGTAAATCTTGTCAGAAAATTGCAGTTGAAATGATGGCAAGAAAATAGAAAAAAATCATAAAACTGTTTCCAGCTTAGGTCAATTATATGTACTATATATTTAAGAGAGTTTGTCTGTCTGTTTGTTTGTTCAAGAACTCCACCAAAACAGGAACAGCTAGGACCACTAAATTCAATGGATAGCTTCCTCTTACTCTTAACTTAAACAAAATAAGGTTGCACCAGAAAAATGGGATGTACCTGGAATGGGACTGCATCTCATAAAACTATACAAATGAGAGACAGAATCATCAGGCAAGTGAAAGGTGCCATCCCAGCCCTCAGCTTCCTACCCCCAAACCCTCTTTAGGGAGAGTGGAGGGGCCTGACTGTCCACTCTGATTCATACGGGAACTTTGTTGGCTGTTCCCCTTTGTCAGGGAGCAAGGGGAAAGTGCACAGTTGGCTGCATTCCTCACTCTGGCTGGGGATCAGACAAACCTGGACCTGCCCCAGATGGGGGACATACACCCTCCCCCAGCTGTACCCACTAGAGCTGCAGTGGCTATGGAGAGGTATTTCTCACCTGGCTCCAAACTGCTGAGATGAGAGAGGGATGGCGTAGTCCTCTCTCCCCGGGGCAGCCTGCACCCTGAATCCTTCATCCCCATCCGCATCTCAGAGCAATGATTACATAAGAACATAAGAACAGCCGTACTGGGTCAGACCAAAGGTCCATCTAGCCCAGTATCCTGTCTGCCGACAGTGGCCAGCACCAGGTGCCCCAGAGAGGGTGGACCGAAGACAATGATCAAGCAATTTGTCTCCTGCCATCCGTCTCCAGCCTCTGACAAACAGAGGCCAAGGACACCATTTTATCCCCTGGCTAATAGCCTTTTATGGACCTAACCTCCATGAAATTATCTAGCTTCTCTTTAAACTCTATTATAGTCCTAGCCTTCACAGCCTCCTCTGGCAAGGAGTTCCACAGGCTGACTACACGCTGTGTGAAGAAGAACTTTCTTTTATTAGTTTTAAACCTGAGACCCATTAATTTCATTTGGTGACCTCTAGTTCTTCTATTTAGGGAACTAATAAATAACTTTTCTTTATCGGCCCTCTCCACACCACTCATGATTTTATATACCTCTAGCATATCCCCCCTCAGTCTCCTCTTTTCTAAACTGAAAAGTTCTAGTGGCTTTAACCTCTCCTCATATGGGACCCATTCCAAACCCCTAATCATTTTAGTTGCCCTTTTCTGAACCCTTTCCAAGGCCAAAATATCTTTTTTGAGGTGAGGAGACCACATCTGTACACAGTATTCAAGATGTGGGCGTACCATAGTTTTATACAGGGGCAGTAAGATATTCTGGGTCTTATTTTCTACCCCTTTCTTAATAATTCCTAGCATCCTATTTGCCTTTTTGACCGCCGCTGCACACTGCGTGGAAGTTTTCAGAGAACTGTCCACGATAACTCCAAGATCTCTTTCCTGATTTGTCGTAGCCAAATTAGCCCCCATCATACTGTATGTATAGTTGGGGTTATTTTTCCCGATGTGCATTACTTTACACTTATCCACATTAAATTTCATTTGCCATTTTGTTGCCCAATCACTCAGTTTGGTGAGATCTTCTTGGAGTCCCTCACAGTCTGCTTCTGTCTTGACTATCCTAAACAGTTTGGTATCATCTGCAAACTTTACCACTTCACTGCTTACCCCTTTCTCCAGATCATTTATGAATAAGTTGAACAGGATTGGTCCTAGGACAGACCCTTGGGGGACACCACTAGTTACCCCTCTCCATTCTGAAAATTTACCATTTATTCCTACCCTTTGTTTCCTGTCTTTTAACCAGTTCTCAATCCGAGAAAGGACCTTCCCTCTTATCCCATGGCCATGTAATTTACACAAGAGCCTTTGGTGAGGGACCTTGTCAAAGGCTTTCTGAAAATCTAAGTATACTATATCTACTGGATCCCCCTTGTCTGCATGTTTGTTAACCCCTTCAAAGAACTCTAATAGATTAGTAAGACAGGATTTCCCTTTACAAATGAAGCTTGTACATTTCCATATTATTTTAGGGAAAACACAAAAACAAAATAAATAGGTTAAGGACCTAAGCAAAGCTCCTCCATCCAGATTTATATGGGGACACTGCTGGCTGTTCCTCTTTGTAAGGGAGTGAGGGGGAATTGGGGGAGCATGGGGGACCTGGAAATGGACAATAAGGGGAAGAGCAAGCAGTCCTGGTACAAATCTCGGCGGGAGGGAGGAGGCTTTCGTTCTTATTATCTTTTATAGGAGATGCAACTTGTAGTTCCTAACTTCTACATTAGTTACTTTTTGTGGAGAGCTGGGTCACCCCTTCCATCAGTTGTCTTCTGGCACAATGAGGAGATAGATATGAAAAGTGTATGGAAAACATAAGATATTTAGTATTAGCATTAGTATTTATTTTTTACAACTAACCAACTATTGGGTTTTGGTCAATATCTATTTTTTTTTAACCCTGCTCTAATTTTTCCTTTGTTTTCCTCCAGGAATTGATGAGGCATTTGAGAATTTGGCATATAACCACATGACTAGATGGTATGAATATTCCTTTAAGAGACCTGCTTTCTTAGCCAGGTTTCTGTAGAGTCTATTTCTTTTAATTTTTCATAAAGTGTAGCTTATGAAAAATTTAAATGAAATCATTTAGTAGTGATTGTGCCATAAACACAACATGAACTCCTTTAAAATTCCAATTATATGGGCGCTCACCTTTTTAAGTGGCTTTTGAATGAGAATAGCTAAGCACAACATTGAATCTTTTGGATGGATGAGATGTAAAAGCAAGGGCTTGGTCATTTAGGGTCATTAGAGATCCTGTAGCACCTTTTGCAAGAGTTGGGGAGTTAGCCCAGTGATCTGGCTGAAGTCCAACTTGAATAATTAAATTCCGCCTACTTAAAATTCTCCCTGTAGTGTCAGCTGCATATAATATTCTTCACTTCCTCCCTTAAATGGTGTGCTGTGTTGCTGCCCACTGTTAAACAGCTGTCACATTCCACCCTAAAGTTTGTGGCATTTCAGTGGCTGTTGAAGGAATAATCATAATAGATTACAGTTAATATACTTTCCTAGTATATCTTTCCAATATACAATCATGTCACAGTGTTAAGGTATGATGTCTCATGATTTACCACGGCAAGAAACAAACTTCAGCTAGTATAAATAAGTATTGCTTTAATGATGGCTATTTTCACCCACTGAAGGGGTATGTCTACACTACCACCCTAGTTTGAACTAGGGTGGCTAATGTAGGCATTCGAAGTTGCAAATGAAGCCCAGGATTTAAATATCCCGGGCTTCATTTGCATCTCCCCGGGCGCCGCCATTTTTAAAAGTCCCCTAGTCCGAACTCCGTGCCCACGGCTACAGGCGGCACGGAGTAGGTAGTTCGAATTAGGTTCTCTAATTCGAACTACCAGTACACCTCGTTCCACGAGGAGTAACGGTAGTTCAAATTAAAGAACCTAATTCGAACTACCTACTCCGTGCCGCCTGTAGCCGTGGGCACGGAGTTCGGACTAGGGGACTTTTAAAAATGGCGGCGCCCGGGAAGATGCAAATGAAGCCCGGGATATTTAAATCCCGGGCTTCATTTGCAACTTTGAATGCCTACATTAGCCACCCTAGTTCGAACTAGGGTGGTAGTGTAGACATACCCAAGATTTGGCTCAAATCCTTAAATTTTTAGAAAGGGCAGAATCCCCAAATTTTGGGATGAATAAACACTTAGGCCTGATCGTGGATCTCCCACAAGTGTAAATCAGGAATAATCCCATCAAAGTCATTGGACTGAAATAGTGGTAAAAACAGCAAGTAGTCCTGTGTCACCTTGGGCTATGTCTACACTGCAGCACTATTTCAGGATAATAGAAGTATCCCAAAATAGCTATTCCGTGTCTTTTGAGTGCTCCCGTTATTTTGAAATATAACGGGCTCGCTAGACCAACATCTCTGTGAACTTCATGCCATGAGGATTAAGGAATGTTTTGGAATAGTGATTTATTTCAAAATTACCTCAAAATTATTTCAAAATTACCTCAAACTACCGTTACTCCTCATTGCAGAGGGAGTAATGGTAGTCCGAATTAGGGGCTTTAGTTCGAACTACCTAGCCCGTGCCGCATGTAGCCGTGGGCAGGGAGTTCGAACTACCGAGCATTTAAAAATGGTGGCGCTCAGGAACATGCAAATAAAGCCCAGAATATTTTAATCCCGGGCTTCATTTGCAAGTTCGAATGACTACATTAGCCACCCTAGTTCGAACTAGGGTGGCTAGTGTAGACATACCCTTACAGACTAACTCAGCTACCCCTCTGAGACTTTTTAATGTGTAAGGCTTTGCATTCAGCCATATGGAGTGGAAATCCAACAACTGCATAAGGAAACTTGCACAGATACAAACAGACATCATCCTCCCATCCAAGAGAAAACACATGAACATCACACCCAATGGACTGGAGGTGAAAAACCCATTACAGTCTACTGCTCATCTGAAGAAGTGGGTTTTGCCCACAAAAGCTCATGATCCTATATTTATTTTTGTTAGTGTCTAAGGGTGTGTATAGACTACAAGCCTCTTTCGACAGATGCTTTTTCGAAAGTATCTTTTGAAAAAGCCTCTTTCAAAAGAAAGCATCTAGACTACAGCCAGTACTTTCGAAAAAGTGGCTCGCTTTTTTGAAAGAGAGCACCCAGGAAGTCTGGATGCTCTCTTTCGAAAAAGCACAGTTCATGTTCAATAATGCCTTTTTTTCAAAAGAGCACTTTCGAAAAAAGGTGTTATTCCTCGTAAAATGAGGTTTTCCACAGTCGACAAAACTGCCACGTTCTTTCAATTTACTTTCAAAAGAACACGGCAGCAGTCTAGATGCAGGGGAAGTTTTTTCGAAAAAAGGCCAGTTTTTTCAATGAAACCCTGTAGTCTAGACACACCCTAAGGTGCCACAGAACTACTCGCTTTTAAAGTTATAGATGAATACAGCTACCCCTCTGAGTCTTTTTAAATAGTGGTAAATAAGGTAAAAATCAGGCATCTTTATTTTAATGCTTGACTAAATTAACTTCAAGGAGACAACTCACATGCCCATGTTTAGGAATGTGCTTAAGTATGAGCTGAATTGGGACCTATGGCAGGAGAAATAGAATCTGCTTGGAACCTTTGTTCAAAACTCAGACATTTTTTTCTTTGTATTCTATGAGTATTCAAAACAGCATGCTCAATCATGAATAATGCCTCCACCAAATTCACGGTCGTGAAAACGTGTCTCAGACTTTGAAATCTTTGCCCCCTTGAAATCTTGCCTTGCTGATGAAATGTGGTCTTTTGTGTACTTTCATCCTATAGCTGCATTTCAAAAAGAGGCAGCCCTGACCTAAAAAAAGGGTCACAAGACTACTGCAAGGAGAGTTGTAGTGTTGACACCATTTCTGCACTGCCTTCAGAAGTGGACAGCCACGGAGCTTCGGCTGCTGGTCAGGTACCCAGCACTGAAGGTACCACTGCCACCAGCATCAGTGCAGGAGTCAAGATGGCATGGCAGGAGTGTTCTCACATTATGAGAGATTTACATATTTATATTTTGAAATTTACATATTTACGTTTTGCCTTTCTTACAACCCCATGAAATTTAAGATTTAAATATCGGAAGCAGGGCAATTCAAAATTGTTAAAATGCTCTGACCATGAAATTTATGAAAAAAGATTGTGTATTTGGTAGGGCCATGCCCAGGAGTGAATCTAGATTCAAATTTGAATGCAAATTTTATGTGTAAATTAACACAAAAGTTTCAGAATTCAAACACAAATTCTCTCTCTATCTACCATAGCCATTACTGTACTGAATGCTTCACGTGTTCCTGTGAATAATTGCTCTTTTACTAGCATGTATATAAACCGAAAATGATTGTCAATGTTCACATGAAACCTAACAAAAAGAGGATCAAAAATGTCAACTCAGATCCAGGAACCTTTCTTGCTGGTAAATTTTCTTATTATTTAATTATGAACCAATATTTTCTGCTGTAGCTTAAGCCCATTATGTCTTACTCTGTCTTTATGGATTAGTGAGAATGATTCATGCTGTGTCCTCTTCAGAACATCCCTTTTCAGATTTGTATGCAGAAAATGTACATCTCCCCTCAATCTTCTTTTCAATGTGCCAAGTTCTGTTAACTTTTCTTTATACCAGAGGTCTTATCTTAACTAGTCTGTTTACTTTCTGAACTGTAATGCCCAGAATTGAATGCACTACTTTAGGATGTCAACATTCATTTACTTTAGTCATAGGAGCCTCGGAAATATAATAGATAAATATAATAGACTTATTAGATATGAATTGTACTCTCTGTGAGCAGTTCCATTACCTTTATTGGGACAATTCAAAGTGTGCAAAGTTAAGCATATGAGAAAGACTTTGAAGGGACGCAGCACAATAAAACATTTTCTTCTTTAAGACAGTACCAGATGAATGACAGATATTCATGTAGGGCACGTCTAGACTACGTTTTTTTTCCCCGAAAGGAAATATGTAAATTTGGCACTAATTTGCATATCTTCTTCTGATCGCATTTTTGAAAGTGGGTTTTTCGAAAGTGAAAGTAGTCTGGACACTTTTTTCGGAAAAAAACCCCTTTTTTGGGAAAAAAAAAGCTCTTCCTAAAAAAAGGAGGTTTACGCAGTTTTTTGAAAAAGGTTTTTTCCCCAAAAAATCGCATCCAGACTACTTTCACTTTCAGAAACCACGCTTTCAAAAAAGCGATCAGAAGAAGATATGCAAAGTAGTATCAAATTTGCATATCTCCTTTTGAAAAAACCCCCGGCGTTTTACTTACATTGCTCTTGGTTTTACTGCTGGCCAACTGGTATTCTCTTTCCTTGTGTTTCTACAGTGTACGTATTCTTTCCACTTTATGTTTACCTTTAATGAACCTCATTTTATTGATTCTAGCCCATTTCTTGAACATATTGAAATGATATCAAATCTTTGTAGTTGTGGCTCCCTCCCAGATATGAAATATCTCTGAAAGTAGTGAGCCTTTCTGCCATCCAAACTGTTACTTAAAATATAGGACCTCAAGAAACCTTCGTGAGAGCCCATTCAATAACTTCTCCATGCTCGATAGCAGAAGCCTGATGAGCAATTTGGAATATGTAATTATGCGCACAATTACGGAGATTCCATATACAAATTAGGGAATTGTGTGTACAAATGGCCAATTATAGTTATTTGTGTGCATAATTACCTCATTTGCACTTGTAATCACAGTCACCCTGCTTACAAATTAGACATGCAACTGCAATTGTAAATGAGGTGCATGAATTTGCACACCTAAATTGCTTAAAAAAAATCTAACCTTCAACCATTAATAATTATTATCCTGTCCTGATTCTGCTGGAACTTGCAAAAGCAACATAATTCATCTGAAGATAACAGTTCTGCCAGAGTGAACCCAGTGAAAGTGAGAGTAGAATCCAAATTTCCTTTCCTTGGGTTTCTAGTGTCAGTATTCCTTCCACTTTACATTTACCTTTAATGAACCTCATTTTATTGATTCTAGCCTATTTCTCGAACATATTGACATGGTATCCTAACTTCTTTGTAGCTGTGACCTCCCCCAACACTATTTGAAATATCTCTGAAAATACTTAGCCTCTCTGATTTTGATTCCTCAATCAGTGGTTCATCGTGATCTAGTTTCACTCTGAGGATGGCATGTGGAACTTTAGCTATTGCATTACAAAAATCAACATCTATGATGCTGTTGTGCCTCATTTGTTCACCAGCTTGCTGACCTATGAAAGAAGGACATTAAAAGATCCATTTATAGATTGATATAGAAATATGTAAATTACCTTTTGCTAGGGCAGTCTTACACTGTTAAAAGTAAAATAGAAGTGTAAGTGACTTGTCATCCTTTATAATCTTTCTTCACTTTTTGCGGTTCTGTCTGCTTGGGCAATGAAAACAGATAGGACAATTTTCACATTTGTTTAGCATCATCTGAAGAAGTGGGTTGTGCCCATGAAAGCTCATGATACCATCTACATTTTTTGTTAGTCTCAAAGGTGCTGCAGGACTATTCATTTTTTAAATTTTTTTCAATTACTTCCTGGTTCTTGTATGCATTGTTCCTTGATGGCCTGATGCAAAGCCCCCTGAAGTGAATGGAAAAACTCTCATGGACTTCAGTTGGGTTCAGATGAGAGCACGAATTCACAAAACGGCTGTGTTTTTTTCTTTGTTTATGTCTTTGGAATCCTATATTCACTATCTTTTAATGATGAAAAAATTATAATACATATGGGCCAATAATTAATTGATGCTAGTCCTGTAGGATTGTTTGGCCTTGTCTACACTTCAGATCATCTCTGTGGGGATCGCTCTCCCAGTCTAGCACGTCTAGTCAAGACTTTCTAACTCAATGACTGATCACACTCCCATCAACTCAGGTACTTCGCCAATGAGAAGAGTAAAAAGAGTCAAAGGGAGAGTTTCTCCCATTGAACCTCTGCAGTGGGTATGCAATGGAAATTCAAACGAAGATACGTCAACTCCAGCTATGCTTTTCACGTAGCTGGAGTGGCGTACCTTAGTGCGACATTGCCTCCTAGTTTAGACCTAACCATTGTATTTCAAAAAAAACTATGTGGCCTTTTAGGGGCCTAATCCAACACCATCAAATCAGGGGGAGTTTTTCCATTAAATTCATGCAACTGGTATATTAGTGGTTTTAGCAGCTTCCCAGACATGGAAGACCAATTTGCTAGCCTGTAATTTCCTGCATTTCTTATTCCTGTCTTCTTAAAAACAGAAACTATGAATGCCCTTTCCAAGTCCCTTGGGACCTCACCTGCCCTCTGTGAATTCTCAAAAATAATTACTAATGGTTCCAGTATACTTCTTCTGGCAGCTCCTTTAGCAGTCTAACGTGAATTTGTTCGGTCCCTGCTAATTTGACTATATTCACATTATCTAGATATTTTTTGACCTGTTCCATCATAATACTGACTTGTGACCTTTTTCTTCCCTTGTTAAATATCAGTGCTTTAAGATCCTGCTACTACCAGCCTTTTAGTGAAAACTGAAGCAACATAGTTATTACGCATTTCAGCCTTATCCTTGTCATCTATTATTTTTTTTCATCTCTCTCTCTCCTCTCCTCCAACACTTTCTTTTATCAGCCTCTTGCTTCATATATACTTATAAAACTCTTCCTTGCTCCATTTTGCATCCTTCACTAATAGTAATTCATTTTATGCCTTTGCCTTACTGACTTCTGCTCTTATATGTCCTTTCTTTCCTCTGGCAAGAGACCCAGTGTCAGAAACTATGAACCAATTTCCATTAAGATTTGAATGAAATGTTAAATATTTAAACACAGTTCTTCTTCTGGTTGTTAAATCAGTATTAAGTGATTGCCAGAGCTAACACGGGGGGAAAGAGCAGGCTTGCCATCTTTCACACTGTAAATAAGTAACTCGACTTTATCAAAATAAGCTGAAATACGAGCGAATCCTGTTTCAAAACAAAGATGAAAACAAGGAAATCCCTAATCCCCCTCCCTCCACAATCTATGTGAATGGATCCCTTGGGGTGTATTTTGTGGGCCCAATGCACCCCCTAAAGTCTATCCTGCCAATTTGTGCCACTCCTTGCCCCATGTGCCACCTCTTGCCCTTTACCTTATGTGCCTCCCCAAATGCCCATAGCTTCCTGAGCCCTTATGATTCCCTGGGTCCCCAAAAAAGATGTCACCAGGGCTTAGATTCATTGGTAAGTTGCATTGAGACCTAACATCCTTTAAAAATGATATTGTCTATAATTGCAGACATCTTCAACTTCCGTTACTCTACAGAGAGCTTTCAGCTTTTTCTATACTCTTGAACAGTGAAACACAAATTAACACTGGTTTATTTTCTAGCCGATAAGTAGGAGCAAATAAAGGCCATATCTCCACTTGCTCCACCACAGATCAATCTTCTCATGTTTGATTTAGCAGGTCTAGTTAAGATCCGCTAAACTGAAAGCTGAGGGCAGCTCCGGTCGGTGCCTGTATTCCTCGCAGTTTCAAGGAGTAAGAAAAGCCAACAGGAGCATTTGCTCCTGTCAGCCTCCCTCTGTGAAGATGGCATCAACTTAAGCTATGTATTTTATGTAACTGGAGTTGTGTACCTTAACCTGACTTTCCAGGGCTAGCATAGACCAGGCCAAAATGTCAAAAGTGGAGCTAAAAAGGAAGGAGAACTTGGACCCAACGGCTCTGGTGAGAAACAAGTTTTCCAACTCACAGAGCTCTTCAGGTCTTAAAAGTTACTCAGTGTCACAGTTAAGTAGAAGGTCAAACAGATAGTTTAGCAATAAGGAGTTAGCATATATTCTAAGGGCCAACAGAGGTGAAGTGGCTGCTAACATCCCTACAGTCATAGGACAAAAAAAGGGGTGAGGGTTAGTGGGTAACAGATTATAATAAGCAGTGTCTTCATTAGGACCATGATTGTAAAATCTAGCAAAGTTAGTTGACATGGATATAACCACACTACATTCAAAAGTGGAGCTAGTCAGGAAATTTAATTTCTTTGTGGTAAGTTAAATCTAAGACAGTGGACTTTTTTAATTTCATAGACATTTTTCTATTTTCTATCAAAAATGGAAACTTTTAAACTTGAAAACTGAGGGGGATGGATCCAGACCAAATAACCGTTGTTTTCAGTTGTGGAAAATGGAGCAAATGTGTTTCAGGCTTTCATTTTCTTTCAACAACTCCCCAAAATATATCAGCAACATTTTGCATTTAATCCAGAAGGTAATTTTTTAGTAAAAAAGTGCTATATTAGCTCTAGTCCAAAATAATACAAGGAGGTAACTCATCTGCTCTTCAAACATTCATCTACACAGGAACTTCTGGAGTATACAGGATTAGTCATGAGAGACAGGGCCTTTAAATTCTGCACCATGAGTTTAAATCTAGCCTCATATAGCACAGAGACCAGGTCTATACTAAAAGGGAAGGTCAAATCAAGATATGCAGCTCCAACTACATTAATTGCATAGCTGGAGTCCACGTACCTTGTTTCATGTTTCCCCATATCAGGAGGCTGATGGGATAAAATGCTCTTGTTGGCTTCCCTTACTCCTTACAGAAGCAGGATTACCAGCTGCTGTTTGGGGGCAGCCTTAGTGTTTGATTTATCAAGTCTTAACTAGACTCGCTAAATCAAGCTCTAGAAAATTGACGGCAGCAGTCTTGATTGTCCATTTAGTGAAGACATGGCCTGAGTTAAGTTAAGCCAAAGAAATCAGTTTGTGTTCACTTCTTCCAAACCAATGGTAAATTCTGGTCTTATTAAATCAAACACAATGCCTGGGGTATTTGGCGATGGTCTGAAAAATTCCGTATACTTAGGCATAACATTGATATCTCTATCCATTTCCATTAGTGAGTGAAAGAAATTCTGCTTGGTAATCCATGAAATGAGTTTGTGGTCCTAGTCCAGTTGTTAATGGGCATGTTTTCCTATCGCAACGGCCCTTCCACAGCATAACTGATACTGATTGGCACATGTACAGCCTCTATTGCAACTAGGTAAGGGACTGCCTCAAGAAATAACCTACATTTTTGGATTAGATGGTGGCTTGAAGGTGCAAGGAGAGTGCCATCCCTCTCAGGGCACATCTAGACTATGTTTTAATTTTGAAAGAGGATATGCAAATTCTGCAGGAATTGGCATATCTTCTTCTGATCATATTTTCTAAAGAGGATCTTTTGAAAGCGAAAGTAGTCTGGATGCATTTTTTTGAATCCCCCCCTTTTTTCGAAAAACCGTGTAAACCTCTTTTTTTTAGGAAGAGCTTTTTTTTTTTGAAAAAGGGTTTTTTTTCCAGAAAAAAATGTGTCCAGACAACTGTCACTTTTGAAAGATCCTCTTTCAAAAATGCAATTGGAAGGAGATATGCAAATCTCTTTAGAATTTGCATATCCTCTTTCGAAATTAAAACATAGTCTAGACATGCCCTCAGTTCCCTTTGAACAAGAGTTCTGACTGTCCCTAGCCCTGAAGTGGAAATATAAGACCATGAAAAGCAGCATGGTCCATGGCTAGTACATTTGACTGGAACTCGGGAAACCTATATTCTCTTCAAAGCTGGAACATCCATCCTGTTGTGGGCGGTGGACAACAAGAGCGAGGCTGAAGTTGGCCTCTATCCCCATCCCACTGAGGCTTATCTTTGAGGGGTTGCCACATGGCACTTTGCAGCTCACATCTGCCACTTCGAACTTCTTCAAAGGTTTTCTGTCAGCTTCCCACCTCAAGTTGCAAAAGGCATGTATCCTTTTTATACTGACTTCAAATACCACAGTGTGTTTGCTGGGACGTTCTGAGCAATTTCTGTGCTTCAGGTTTGAAAGGAACAACACTAAAAAAAGCAACATCCAAGGGAACAAAAAAAAAAAGATGGCACAAGTTTGTTTTACATTGTGTTGCTTTTTTTCCTTTCTCTCCTCTGCCAAATCTAGGTTTACTTTATATCCCAGTTAGCAAAAGAACTGACCACCTTCGGCAATGACTACAATTCTGCTGCGCTGGTCGAGTACTGTACGGCCACTGATGATTGCCCAGGGGGAGTTGTTTGCTCTTTATTGGTAAGCTCTGTATGGCAAGAGAAAGCTCATATCCTGCTTCATGGAGTGAAGCGGCATGTTTCAAATGAAACATCCACCCAATTTTGTTTCTGTCAATTAAAGACAAGGGGGGGAGATGAAGAACTTTGGCTGCAGAGCAAAACAGCTGAGTGTAGACTTCAGGAATAAGAACACAAGGATCATCATGGCAGGGACAAATCGTTGGTCTGTTTGATCTGTTGTCTTGTCCTTGTTCACATAGGGTGCATCTACACTGTACCATTTTTCTGGAATAACGTCCGTTATTCTGGAAAAACAATACTAGCATCCACACTGCAATTGCATTATTTTGACAGAAAGTTGAAATAATGGACAGCTTTTTCTGATGGCGGTAAGCCTCATTCCACAAGGAATGAGCCCTTTTCCAAAAAAACTTGTTTTCAGAAGAGGGTGTATGTAGATGCTCCACTGCTGCTATGTCAAAATAGCTCCCCACCAGCGCCATTCTAAAGTTATTCCTCCCCAGTGCCTCCTGGGGCTCTAAGTCAAGATAGCGTGTCCACGTTAGGGGAGCCTACCTTAGAGCATCCACACTACAGGGAAGCCTCAAAATTAGTCTATTTCAAAATAAGCTTTTCCAGAAAATATTGTCTGGAAAAGCTTATTCTGAAAGAAGCTTGCAGTAGACGTACCCTTGTAGACGTACCCTTACTCATGCTTGATGCCTTCAGGTGAAGGTAAAATAAAGGTGACCCATCATGCCCTGGTGAAATACAATACTCAGTATGGATGGAATTTATAGATTAAACTAGCAGTGGGATCCTTGGGCAATTGGATAAATGGAAATGCTACACCTCTGAGAGTGACATGTTTTTAGTACCTCACGCACAATGTCCTCATTGGGTAGGAGCTGAATTTCTTGGTGTGGAACAAGGATGTATCACCCCAGAGTGCCCCAGCTGCACCACTTCACATCCTATAGGCCCAGTTTGCCTCTGTGTAAATGGGCAAAGCTCACTAGGATTATCAGAGTTCCCCCAGTTGTGCCAATGGTGAGTTCGGCTCAATATATGGGCATGGGCTTGGGCTTACAAAGCTCGGGGTGCCCCCTGTAAAATGATAAGCTTCTTCTGCTATTATTGGACACTAAGGGCATTTGGCATCCTTCATGATCCCCTTAGCCCTAGATCAGTGGTCACCCACCAGTAGATCAGGATCTACCGGTAGATCTTGGAGCCTCTGACAGGTGATCCTGACTGGTGTAGCTGGGAGGCTATCAAGTGCCACCCCTTCAACTGCCTCTCCCCACACTGTCCTGTTGCTCCTGCCCAGAGCAGTCACCTGGGAGCCTCCTTCTTGTTGTGCAGGATGGGAAGACAGAGACAGGGGGTGCTGATGTCACTCTGTCCCCCTCCCCTGTACCCCATCTTCACAGAGAAAGGAGGGTAGGGCCTCAGCAAAGAGGTGGGACAGGGGCAGGGCTTCGGAGAAGGGGGGGGCAGGGGTATGTGGGTTTGAGATAGATCCTGGAATGACTTAAATTCAGAAAGTGATCTTGTGCTTAAAAAGGTTGGAGACCACTGCCCTAGATCCTCAAAGGTGCTTAAGCATTGAACTTGGGAGTTAGGTGCCTACATAGCTGTATATGGATCCATTTAAATAAAACCAACCAACCAACCAACCCTGAGTATTTCCAATTTGCAGACACACCAGAAAATATTTGCTGTATTTGGAGCTCTCATGGATTTTTCAGTCCCCTCATTTCATTCTGAGGCCAGATCCACATGTAGCTGGGGTTGACATTCTTTAAGCCGCTGCGGTGCTGTCCTCACAGTGGGAGGTCGATGGGAGAAACACTCACTTCAACTTCCCTTATTCCTCGCAGGAAGTAGGAGTTCCAGTGTCGACAGGGAGGTGCTCAGTGTTCGATTTAGGGGTCTTTACTAGACCCTCTAAATCAAACCACAGAAGACAGACCACCACTGCGTCAATCCTTTGGGAAGTGAAGACATGGCCTAAGTTTCAGTCCAAAATGAACTGAATAAAAAACAAACCCTCAGATAAAAAATGCTGAGTTTTAAATGGCACCATGAGTCTGATAATGTTTAGGGACTTTTCTGAACCTGGAATCTGTCCTTAAACCTGAAAATGGAGGAATTTTTATAGACATTTCTCTGAGTACTTTAAAAACGGTATTTTTTTTCTTGTGGATTCTGCAGCTATTAACAACCAACTCTGAATGGTTTAGAGTTTTATCTCTACTCCCCACTGAGCTTTTCCCTTCGTCAATATGTTTATAGCATGTGACTGTTGGTGGGGGTGTCCTTTTCATATTTTTTTCAGTCTCATCTAGCTTTGTTATCTATTTTCCTATATTAAACTGCATAAACCACACAAGTTTCTGTGTTCCCATTCATTCTGAATTTTACTGTCTTTTCTTTTTGTACTGCTGGTCTGTACTACCCCACTTATATTTCAACAGCCATTTCATCTTCTTTCTGCATGTAAAACCCCCTTCTAGTCACTAGTAAATACACAAAGGGCATTTGCAAAAACCCCAGTTGCCTCAAAATTGAGGATTCTGCAATTTTAGAGTCTGTCTGAAATTTTTGCTATTTTTTGCAGGATGCCAAGTTTCCATCAAAAAGAATATATATATTCCATTAATATACTATGTATACAGAGAGCTTTACATTTTAGAAGACTGTGCTGTTTCCCTGTTAAAGGTGAATGGCAAAGCTAAAATGGATATTAAGTTAATCCTGATTTATGTTCTGACCATACCCACTAACCAACTGGTTGGGGGAATTCATCACAGAGGAAAGTTGCAACTAAGCTCCTCAGAAGTGAACTCTGCTCTTTGTTAAACAGCTGTTTTTGCACAAAAACTCGCAGAGCGTCCACACCTAAAGCACATTTTTGCGCAAGTAAAACAAAAGAACAGAGGGGTTTTTCCGGTGTAGGTATTCCTCATTGTACGAGGAATAACTCCTTTTTGCAAAGGAGTTATTTTGGAAAAAGGTGTATGTGGATGGGCAAGAGGGGTTTTTTGCTCAAGAAGAGGAAAGAGGAAAAAGCACAGGTGCCCTGGTGCCCATTCTCTCCATAGCAATCACTGCTTACTTGCGAGAGAGCTTCCAGGTAGTCTGGACGCTCTCTTGCACAAAAGCGTATCGCTTTTGCGATGCACTTTTGCAGTGTGGACTCTCTCTTGCGCAAGAAGTTTTTGAGGAAAGATCTCTTCTGCAAAAAGCTTCTTGCACAAGAAGCCTGTAGTCTAGACATAGCTTCAGAGTGCATCAGGTGTGTTACATCACAAACACCAGGGGCTGAAACAAGGAGCTTACATGATTAATCTTCTGCAACAGGGATTCTGTCCTGCCTCAGCTACAGATTTCTAACAAAATGTTGGGAAAGTCATTTAAACCAAACTTTTTTACAGTTGGCTGCTTTCCGGGCCTTTCGTCTTTTCTGGGTACCCAACCTGAGATACCTGAGGTTTCATTTGCATGGAGGCTTGTACTTATGGATGCCACTGAAATCAATGGAAGTTGTGGCCCAAATATATATGCTAAAATAAATGGCCAACTACTCTGAGAAATCAGGTCCTACCGATATCATCCTAGGCACTCAATAGTAGTAGATGGTAAAATAGGGAAGATAATGTCACTGTACCTCGCAGAGATATCATGATGATAAATTCATTGTTTGTGAAGCACTCAGATACAATAGTGATGAGGACCACAGTAAAGTCTATGTGCAAACTGATTTTTAAGAGGCTTACAGCTTGGCATAATTTGTGCCATTTTTTCATGGATACTTCAAAAGTGCATTTCTGAAATCCAGGCTCATAGCAAATTTCAAACCCTTTCTCCAAATAATGGAAGTGCTAATGCTTCTCAAGGAAGCAGTACGATTTTTTAATAAAATATTTTCCCCTAATTTCACTCTCAGAAACAGCTGAACCATTTTAGCTGAAACTTACAAAAAGAATTGTGCCTGAGGCAGACATCTGGAGCAGAAATTCTGAGCCTAGATGGTTAGAGTTTGGCAAAGTTATAAGCAAGTGAAAACAGGGTCTTCTAATGAAAAGTGTCGGGCAGCCTCAATTATTGGTGTTGCTATCAGCTGTGTCAATAATATGTATGGTAAATATGACCCTCTGGCATGTATATTAATTTGGCTTTGAGAATATCTTTCATAAGAGTAGACACCTTAAGCATTTGTGGAATTAGAGTTTTTCATGCTGTATTTTTCAGTATGGAGACAAAAATAAATGATCTTAAATCATAACTCATTTTAAAAAATCATCCCGTTTGTTAAAAATGTGCAATTACTGCATGAATAACAACAACAATAAAATACATCCATCCAGCAGCAACAAAAAAATTAGACTGCTTTCGTGAAATTTAAATCTAGTAAGATAATATTTTTCTCTTGCTGGTAGAATTATGAATTAACCTCTGCAAATAAATGTTTATAATGAAAACTCTAATGAAGCAAGGTACATTGTGCAAAAAAAAGGCTTTGGCCAATCATTCATTTTGCACTGTTTCTGAAATTTCAGGCTATGTCCGTCACACTGTAGTCACACAGTCAATAGGTCAAATTCAGATGTCATAGCAATGGGAAGTAAACTGGTATACTGCAGTGTAAATAGGTATAAATTTACATTATGAATAGTCAGAGCTGGGTAAAAGAGATACAAGGAGTAAGCCATTTGTCATGCTCAACAAATCTGACTAGTCCTAAAACCCCAGATATGATACAGCATACTCTCGAGACCTACCTGCTGGCATTGTATCTAGTAAGTATTTGCATCTTTGTAAACATAGTCCACTCTTGCTACATTTAGGGGATGGGAGAGTGAGACTGTAACTGGACCCAATAGGTAAGATAAAGGAGGCCTGACTGCAGAATTTATCCTCCTAAACTTTCTAATCTCTAAATTGGAGAGAATAATACTTAGCTCCCTACCTATATGTGATTGTGATACGTTAAATCTTATATATTTTGCATTTTCTCTTCATCTGGGGTCAATTTGGAATTTCCTGGATATCCTGTATAGTTTGGATTTTGCATGTGATATGAACCCCTCAACCTGGAAGCTAATTTTGATACTGGCTCATAACTATGATCAGGTTACATTGACCCACTTTGGGATACTCTTCCTTACTCTGAGCAGTGCCTTGGCTTCCAATCATACAAACATGTGTGTGAGCCAATGGCAATACATAGTTCAGTGAAGATGTTCACATCCATAAGTATTTGCAGCATTGGGGGATTGCTCCACAAGGATCCCAATTAAAGGTGGTGGGATTATTTGCAGAGTAAGGAGTAGGCTAGCAAAACTGGATGGTGCCTGAGGCCAGATCTATACGAGACCCAGCAGCTTGGCTTAACGTACGCAACTCCAGTTATGTTGAATATAGCTGGAGCTGGCTTGCCTTAAGCTAAGATTGGTGGCATCCCCACAGTGGGAGGCCAATAGGAGCAAACACTCCCAACAGCTTCCCTTACCACTCCTCACAAAAGGAGGAGTACCTGACATGCTCTGAGTTCAATTTAATGAGTCTTAACTAGACTCACTAAATCAAACTCCGGAAGATTGATTACAGCAATGGCAATCTTCTTTTTAGTGTAGACAAGGCCTAAGTATTATTAAAGTCAAGCAGTTGCAGAGATGGCAATAACATTCAGGATTGTCTGGCTTAAGTAGTCTATGTACCTTTTGCTGGAGAACATCTCTACCTCTTTCCATGTAAATTTTACAATATCATGGAGAGGGAGCTAAGCAAAATTTTTTAAACAAAATTTCAGGGAGTGAAAAATATTTGATATGGAAAATTGTAAATAAGTTAAAAATTTGTATAATTTCATGGAGTCAAGTTGTACCAACATTATACACACTGAGGAAAGTTGAAACAAAGGGCTGTTTGCAGACTATTTAGTCTGTATCAGTGAATAAGATGCTATCCGGTACATGGTGTCATTTGAACTCATCAGCAAATACAATTCTATTCCCAATACAATCATTATGGGGTTTTGGCTCAGCTTTACTCTTAATTGTATAGTCAATTTTATTGTTCTACCACTTTTTAAGGGAGGTAAACTGAGACTCATGGAAAGATTATTGCCCTGGTCATTGGCAAAAGGGATTGAAACTGGAGTCTTAAGGGCTAGCATTTACCACACGAGCTAAAAGCCAACTGGCTGTCAGCTAAGGCTGTAGAATAGACCTCACTCTCTCTTGTCAGTAGTCCCAGAGCCTTGGGGTTACATGCTTCCCTCAGTTGAGAAAACATGTCCCCAGCTTCTGAGACCTCCTGAATGAGCCCCCATGAATGAGGCTGGACTGTTTGCAGGTGGAATTGAACCTGTGACCTTAGGGACTAAAGCCATGAGCTAAAGGCACTTATCTTAGTCTGTAGAACAGACTCCACTCTCCCTTGTCAGTGGGCTTGGTACCTCTGGGTTACAATTATATAACTTAAACCAATTCATGTACCAAGTTGGTTGCAGAGTGGCACAGAACCCACGAGTCCTGACGTCCAATCTCCATCTCTAAACACAAATGACTGCTCTGTTTGACGGTGTTATAATACAGGCAGACTTTAGTACTCTACACAGCCAGTTATTGCTTCCAAGGAGATTTTAAATATATCTTCTAAGAGGTACTTTTCTTTATATTTTCTGCCACTTCTATCAGCATTAAGGCATGGAGCCCATCTGGCCCCAGACTTTATTTTTTTCTGTCTGAGGATTATTCTAAAGACAATTGTCCAAGAAGAGAGCAAAAGACGGCTGCTCTTTTTCTTTGATTTTTCATTGGCTGGAATGTCTGTCTTCCACTGCAAATTGACTTAAATTCCTTCCATCTGCTGCTGGGAACCTAATCTAAATGTAAATTAAAATAAATACATTTCTTGGGGGAAAAAAACCTTTAAACATTCAGAAGTTTGGCATATTTTGTAGTGTCCTAATGATTTTTTTGTGTCATCCCTCTCTTGCTTCCAAAGGGATTTCTAATGATATCAACCATGAGTTCCTCGGAGACATAGAGAGGAGCTCTCTAGCTGCCATAGTTTTAGGAGTGATTGGTTTGGGGTATTTCAGGCATCTCAAAATTTTTCCAGCCTCATAGACAAATGGGCATGAGGCTGTGAGCCAGCTTGAAATACAGGCAGTAAATGGAAGGAGGCCAACTAGAAAGACTTGGAATGATGTTCACAAAGACTAGAATTTGAGAGAACACTGAGATGCAGGTGGGTTGTTTTTCTGCATTAATGTTCTTTGGAGGAGGGCGCATATGTTTTTAATAACTTGATTTCTGAATATTAACACGAATACAAAATTTTCAATGTGAGAGGAACACAGAGGTATAGTCAATGTGACCATTGTGTTCTATGTGCAACAGCTCATGATACTTAACCTACAGTAGGTGCTTCTGCTTCTTATTTTTGTTATGGAAAATGATTTGCCCTTCTCTATTTTCTTGAAATGCACCTAAAGCAGATGTAGTCCTGTGGCACCTTGGAGACTAACAAAAGTATATAGCATCATGAGCTTTTGTGGGCAAAACCCACTTTGCCCATGAAAACTGATTACACCATATACTTCTGTTAATCTCTACGGCCTGGTCTATACTAGACCAGGCAGGTCACCTTAAGGTATGCCACCCAGCTACTCATAACGTGTAGCTGGATTCAGCTTACATTAGCATCTATACTGTAGGAGGCCTACGGGAGCACATGCTCCCATTGGCTTCCCTTACCTCTCATAGAACGAGGAGTATCAGAAGCCAGGTGATCTACCCTCATCACTCGATTTAGGGATCTATATTAGACTTGCAAAATGGAACACCAGAAAATTGACCTTCTCTCTGTAGTATAGACATGCCCTTTGGTGCCACAGCACTACTCGGTGTTTTTAAATTTACAGACTAACATGGCTACCCCCGACACTTCCTAAAGAAGATGTAACCTTTTAGTTGGATCAGGAAAAAATAAAGAGGTAGGTCCAAACTGAACCCTGAATGTGAGCACAGCCCAATTTTGGAAAAGGGGAAAGTATTCATATCTGGTTCTGAGTCTGAATTTAAACTTATGTGGCTCAAACTCCGCTTAGTTGAAATGGACTAAAATGAGACAGAATTTCTCCTAGATAGGGAATCTCATTACAGACTGCAGAGAAGTACTCTATAATGTGTCACATTATGAATGTACTTGACGACTGCAGAGGCATCCACCATGACTATACATGGGCAATACTATACGGGCATGCTGAGACAAAGCTACAAAGGGTCAGTAGCCATCAGCAGAAGTACTGGACAACCAGCAATACAACTCTACTTGTCACTGATCTGCCTTTATGGGTAAGAGGATACCACTATGCAAACTAGGGGTGTTTGATATCAAATAGTCATGTAACCAATAATATTGTATGAGGTTACACGACTATTCAGCTACACAATATCTGAGGCAGCATCATGGGGTGACAGGTGGGAGCTGGTCCGCGAGGAGAACCAGTTTAAAAACCAGCTTAAAAATGAGCTGATTCAGAGGCAAAAGTGGGGTGTGGCAACAGCCCCTCTCCGTGGGATCTTCAAGCTCCCCGCGGACAGAGACTGCTGCCACAAACCAGCTTCTGCCCATGGGGGACCCGGGCTCGCTGTGGACAGAGACTGCTCTGTGGGACGTGGAGCAGTCTCTGCCATGGGGAGCTTGGCCCTCCCACAAACAGACGCTGCTTTGCAGCACCCTCCCCTGGCCCCATCTCCTGTGCTTCTGCCTCTGTTAGAGGAAGCAAGGGGGGGCAGATGGGTCCATGGGAGCTGATACACCCGGGGAGCTGGCTTGAAAGCTGGCTCCCCTCATCTATCAGGTCCAGCCTGCCCCCCTCACCCTCTGCTCCACTGCCTCTTTATCAGAGGCAGCAGCACAGGGGTAGGGGGCAGGCGGATACGGTGCTTATGTTGAGCCTGCTTAAATCCAGCTCCTCACAGGCATTGGCTCCCACTAAACCCCCTCCCCTTGCTGCCACGACACAGAAGCAGCAAGGGGGCGGTGAGCGTGTGTAGCCAATAGGATTAACTGATAGGCCTAGGCTTATCGGTTAATCATTTACTCGACTTTACACTAACATCCCTAATACAAACTATACATTCTTGCAAACTAGTGGGATCTTGTAGCTTTGCCACTGGTATGGACAGGATGAGGAACTGGCTCCTAGGCAGGGACCCCAGACTCGGAGTTTTCCCAGAAGTGAATTTGACAGATAGAAGAGTTGGCACATCAGTCTGAACCATTGGAAATGCAGGTGACACAGGAAGGGTGTAAGAGGAGCTGGGTACCAGGGCTGTGCTATACACACAAAGTGTAAGCATAGGGATCTTGGAGTTACAGTAGTATGCCTGCTGCCTTTTTAATGTTTTGCATCATTAGTATTGCAAATCTCATTGGAAGGACAAACGACTCAGTCTAGAAACTAAGTTCCTCCAGGTCCATGCCTGGCTGCTGTCCCACCCCCAGCAAAATTTGTCGACATCTCCAGAGTTGGTCTTCTTTCTTGGACAAATAAGAAAAAAGGACAAGATTTTCCAAATACAGTTCCCTCCTCTTTTTTTAAAGAGAGAAATCATCTCTCCTTTGATGACAGATCTACTGAATATTTCTTTCCTTTAGCAAAATTCTGATGAACTGACATTTCAGGTTCATGCAGACAAACTCCCCATTGGATGAATGCATTATTTGTATCATTATTAATATTACACTTGGACCAGGAAATCCTGCTTCAAAGATTTCACTTTTGTTTGTTTGTTTTGGTGTATGGTGGTGGGGAGGGGGGAGAGATTTGCAGACAACTATTTTTTGGTAAGATGGTGCAGTTAAAGTAATTATAATAAAATCTATTAACTGCTTGTGACTGCAGGGGGAAACAGCGTTGCATCCAGACTCACATCTGCAACCATTGATTCAGAAGTGGTGAGTGACACTTCCCAACTGCCTAAGTAGGTTATAACAAGCTAGCTCCAGGCTGGAACAACCAGTGGAGTGCAGAGGAGAAAAAAGACTGGCCTCCAAACTTGTCTTAACCCTCAAGAAAAAAAAAAAAGAACTCCTGCCAATAACTGCAGTTCCCGTTCTCTCATTGAACAGTAGCAGCTTTGTAATTGCCAGCTTTCTTTAATTCACATTCACACCTTGGGGGGACAAAAAATACAGTTCTTTCTAACAGATAGCAATAAAACTATTCTTCTTTTAATCATTCACAAACATATGGGTTCCTTTTTAAAAATCTCTGCCTCCCTATATCCATAATAACTCTCTTTCTCTTTTTTTTTTCTTTGTTTGGGCAGGGGAGCTGGAACATTTTGCATTGTGGTGCAGCTGAGAAGCAAGGAACCGAACTGCAAGCCCTGAATATGAATGAAATCACTTCAAACCAGGAGGTGCAGCAGCAAACCCATCATACCAGAATCCATGGATGTGGGCAAATGCTGCCCCAGTGGTGAATGGTGATGGAATCCAATTCACTAAGGCGTGCCTCATTTGCGTAATTAATGAGGCTCCGTTTTTGCGCAAGAGGCTTTTGCACAAAAAGGAGCTGTGTAGATGGTTCCTTTTTGTGCAAAAATCCCCTCTTGCACAAGAGCCGTTCTTCCGCATTTTTTTCAGGAAGAACGGCTCTTACGCAGCAGTGTTTTTTTGCACAAACACGGAGCCGTGTAGATGGCTCCTTTTTGCGCAAAAGCCTCTTGCACAAAAACGGAGCCTCGTTAATTATGCAAATGAGGCACGTCAATATTCCACACTTCGCCTCCTTTGCATATGTTTTTGCTCAAGAGGCTATAGTGTAGTCATAGCCAGAGTGTATAACACATTATGATCAGAATGGGCTCTGATCAGCTGTCTGGGTCCACATCCATAGTCAAATGCATAAAAATATGAGGAGGATCATACAAAGTCTGAAAAAAGTTCCATCTAGCCCAGCATGCTGTGTTCTGACAGTGGCCAAGTATATAAAAACGATACAGATGGATGCAGGCATACAGATGTGAGAGTGCAGGGAAACACAGACTAACACATCTTTGGTAGAAGTGAGGGCCTTAGGATTTGTGATAACGAACCCTCCTGGGTAACTAAAATCCCCAGGACACTTTCTGCATGAGTCAGTGTATTAATATATGTGAGCATCCCTATTATTTGAAGAGATGCAGAAGCTATCAGGAAGGAAAGGCTACAGAAGTCACAAATGCCGTGCAGTGTGCACTCATGACAGTGGGTCAGAGTGGCCGGAGATTTCACCACTGGTGTGCTCTTATGGTATCACCAGATATGAAAACAGTGTTTGCTCAGTCCAGGGTTAAATGACAAGCAATGGCCAGAGGTAGGAGGAAAAGGGTGGACAATTTCCAATGAATATTCTTCAAAACTTTCCCTTAAAATTTCCCATTGTTGGACAGCGCTTGCAATGACTCAAAGTTCCACTTCCCTGGTGAGATTCAAATGTTTGAAAGACTGTCAGGTACAACTTGGGTGAAAGGCTGTTTTACCTCCTAGATGTCCAGACGTGTTGATTATTCTCCAGAGAAAACTTACTAAGAACTTGCCTTGTCTCTCCACAGTTTTAGTGAACACATGCAATTTCCCCTGAAAGAAAAAAAATAGGAGTTCCAGACAGCTGAAGACACATGGTGTTGGCTGGGAAACAAACCAAGGTCACCTTCTTGGAAAGCAACTGTGCTAACCCACCATTCTCTGTGGGGGTTTATTCCACAGTGCAACATCCCTCCACATGACCTATGAGGAGAGACAGAGGGATTTGGGTTTGTTTAGTCTGCAGAAGAGAAGAGTGAGGAGGGATTTGATAGCAGCCTTCAACTTCCTGAAGGGAGGTTCCAAAGAGGATGGAGAAAGACTGTTCACAGTAGTGACGGATGGCAGAACAAAGAGCAATGGTCTCAATTTACAGTGGGGGAGGTCTAGGTTGGATATTAGGAAAAACAATTTCACTAAGAGGGTGGTGAAGCACTGGGATGGGTTCCCTAGGGAAGTGGTGGAATCTCCATCCCTAGAGGTTTTTAAGTCTCAGCTTGACAAAGCCCTGGCTGGGTTGATTTAATTGGGATTGGTCCTGCCTTGGGCAGGAGGCTGGACTTGATGATCTCCTGAGGTCTCTTCTAGCTCTATGATTCTGTTTCTCAAAAGTAAAGAATACTTCCTGATAGCCACCACTCATTTTCCTTTGTTTGACTTCATGTATCTGTGCCTCACAGCAGCCAACTCCTTTCCACCTTTTGATATTTGCATCATTCATATATACATTTAGATGGTTGTTATAAATAAGCAGCAGAGATTTATGAGGGACAAATCTTGCCAGACAGACTTGATTGCTTGTTTTTGATAGAATTACAAAATTAGTGAGTGAAGGGACTGCATTCAGGGTAATATATCTGGAGTTTAGTAAAGCATTTGATACAATGTCTCAAAAAATTAGCTCAAATTGCCTGAGATTTGAACGTGAGCACACGTACCTAAAACTAGCTCAACGGCCATAAAACAGGAGTAATGATAAGTGGCGGTGGAGGGAGGCATTGGGGGTGCTGCAGGCCAGGCCTTAACGGACATCTCCACTCATTATTTGAAAGAGGGGGTGAAGAGCTTGTTAATGCACAAGGTGCTAAACTGGGATGTGATGTGGAGACAGAGTAATAATGATAATGGATCTAGACATCAGGGAAAAACAAAGGGGAAGAAGTTGGCTCTCATCCCCTGGAGTAACCCCACTGATTTTCATGGGATTAGTTCTGGCATACACTACTACTAAATGGATCAGAATGTATTGATTTTACCCACCCTGTTGAACATTTATTCACACAAGCACTCCCTCTTTTTCTAACTCGCTGTCATCGGAGCAAATGGGAACATCACAGTCCGGCCCAGCAGTATGAATAGGAATCTGAGGGTCTGGCCCCAAATTAGCTTCACCTGGAAAAACACAGGGCTCATAGAGCTCCGATAGCAGCGCTGGGAATGGCAAGGCAATAGGATTATGCTCAGTGTAAATGGTGGTGGTTAGATGGTGGAAGAGCTAATAAGAAAATAACTTTAAAGATTCCTGTTGGGCTGGCTGAGATGTTGGGGGAACCATGGTTGAACATGCTGGAGGAGGCACATGGGCTGGAGAAACGAACAGTTTCTTCAAACCACGATTATTACTTTTGACCATCATTCAGTCTGAGAGGTTGTGATGTCTAGTAGATAGAGCATTAGACTGCAAGTCAGTGGACTGGGTTCTGTTACTAGGTCTGCCACTGAACGCCTGTGGCATCTTGGGGTAGTCACTTTGCCCCTCCTACCATTAGTCCGTTTACACTGCAAACTACTGCAAGTGTTGTCTCTGTATGCCCATGTACAGTTGGTCCCCTGATCTCAACTGGGGCTTCTAGCAGTCTTGTAATACAAATAGTAATCTGTTCCTTTGCCTGTTTTTCCAATTTAACCTCCAGTTTTACAAACCACTGCTCCTTCTTGCCAGGGGTAACAGGATAGTAGTCTTGGATTGTTAGATCCTGGGGGAAGGTATTGGGTCTCTCTCTCTTTCTCTGTAGTTTTACAGTTCAGTGCCCTAATATAATGGGTCCCAGATCTCATTTGGGGCCTGGAAGAGTTATTATATTATAAGTAATAAATAATAATAATAATAATTAATAGTAATTGAGAGAAATAACCCCAAACAGGTATTACAAAGGAGGAAACAACCTACAAAGCCCATGCACCATCAAAGAGAAAGTTAACTGCAAGAGTGGCCAGAACACTAGACATGAGCTGCAATGTAACATGGCAGTATAAGAAGTCTAATGTGATTTTGGGCTGCGGATATACAGACCTCAGTAGAGCTGGTTGACATTTTTTAATCAAACCCATTTTAGAAGGAAAATTGGAACTTTGCCTAAATTAACATTCTGGTTTCTTTGAGTATTTCCAATCTGGAGCCAAAAGCAGAGTATTTTTGTTTTGTCTGGGGATTTTTTTAAGGGAAGTAACTTTGTCTTTGCTTCAGATGTTTTTGTTCGTATTTTTTTTCTGTTTGGTTTTGTGAGAGAAAAAATGAAACCCTATTTTCTGACCAACTTTACGTATCATACTATAGGACAAGCAGATGACAGTGCCCGTCCATGTTGCTCTGGTGAGTGTGTGTCTGAAATGCAGGAATCAGTTCACTTATTAAAAAGAAAAAAATTAACTTTAGCCTTCAAGAGCTGAACCTATAACAGTGTGGCTTCACCCTCTCATTACAATAACACTTATACTGCTCCCACCTATGTGATTCTCTCACAAATCTCACAATGTTTGCTGTTCAGTAAGCCCCACCTCCAGGAGTCTTTGGATATTAGGAGCATCTCAGTTTTAATTAAAAATAAGGGAAATGTTTCTGTCCCTTGTTATGGGGAGAGCCTTGAAAATATGAACCCCAAAGGCCTATGCAACAGGAGCCAAATAAGAAGAATCCTGTGAGGAGTTTCAGATCCTGTTGCTTTCCCTGAACTCCCTCCCACCTCGCTTCTCTATGTCTTGGCCAACCTCTGGGGGCTTGACCAGCCTCTCCTCCCACGGGTTACTTCATCTTCTCAGGTTCTTGTCAGACTCTCTGGTCCAGGGCAGCATCCCAGGGCTTCCCTGTCTGCCTAGAATGTTTCAGAGATCCTAGCTGAACTTGAGTCTATAGGAAGAGTCTAGGGAACTCCTTCCTTTAGCCTCCTCCTGTTCTCACCTTGCTGGCTTGGTTCAAGTTTAGCCCGACCCTGCCCAGCTGAGCAGCTGGCTGTGCCTCTTTCCTCCCTGAGCTAGCCCCCTAAGTGACAAGGAAAAAGACATTCTCCACATTCCCCTCACACCCCAGAGCCTTGGGGGGAAGGGAAGAAGAGCGGGCTACTAGATTTTGTGTGCTGCAGCCCCCCAGGGGGACAGGAGGTTGAGCACTAGTGCAGGATCCCCCATTTTGGAGGGGAGCCCTGAGCCTTGGGAGCTGGATCCAGGCAAGCCAGGAGCCACATCCGGCCCCCAGGCCCTCGGTTCCCCACCCCTGCTTTAAAATGTGTTCAGGCTTTGTGCAGGAGGGATGAATCTGTCACACACCCTAAAACACAATATCAAAAAGCCCTCTTGATTTTTAAGCCAATCTCAGAATTTTAAGAGGCTGGCTGTGATTTCTAAATGCTTGGAGTTGTCAATATTTCCCTTGTCATTCCTCACCCTAAGCCTAATGTGGCAAAGGCCTCTCTTTCCCTTGCCAGTCTCTGCACTTCTCCCCTTGGTGGGAAGGGACTGAGGTAAAACACACCCCCGCCCCGCCCCACATGTGCCCAGTCAGCCTTCCTTTTAGCAGGGCTTGGAGTCTTTCCCTGGCATAAGGAGCCCAGCCTCTCCTGGAGTGCCTCACTCCTCTGCTGTCTCTTAGCTCAGGAGCTGTAGGGCTGTGTCTACACTGCAGGCTTCTTGCACAAGAGTTCTTGCGCAAAAGGTCTTCCACAAGAACGCATCCACACTGCCATGGGCTTTTTCACAAGAGATGTGCTTTTGCACAAGAGTGTCCATGGCAGTGTGGACACTCTCTTGTGCAAGAAAGCTCTGATGGCCATTTTAGCCGTAGGGGTTTCTTGCGCAAGAAATTCACATTGCCTGTCTACACTGCCTTCTTGTGGAAGAGCTCTTGTGCAAGAGGGCTTATTCCTTGTGGGGAGAGGAATAACTCTTCCGGAAGAACCCCTGTTTTCCGATGCTGTAGTGTAAATTTACTTGCACAAGAACACATTTGCAGTGTAGATTCTCTGCAAGTTTTTGCGCAAGAACAACCCTTCTTGCGCAAAAAGCCTGCAGTGTAGACATAGCCTAGGTGTTTCTATCCACCTGTCTCTCTGCCTAACAGGGGAGGCTTTTAAAAGGTCTCAGACAGATCTGAAGTGGAACCACCTGACCTTAACTGGTCTAAGGTATCCCTGTCCCAGCTAGTCCCAATCTGCCTGAGATATCCTCATGGTCAGCTGCACCTGCCATAACCCACTTCTAATCAACAGGGGAGTTGGCTTTTTACCCTTTCAGGGCTGCCTTTCCTCCTCCTGCTCTCTATTGCAGCCTTTTGGTTTGCCCTTGTTACACTTGTATTATTTTTTTGCTTTTAGTCACCTAAATCAGACTGCAAGTGTAACCACCACAAGGAGGATTTGAACCTAGGAGCTTTGTAGAGGAGCCTCTACAACTTGAGCTATAAAGCCAGCTGGCTCCTAGCTTAGGCTATAGAGCACCCTTGTTCTTATCTCTCGCTGTAAGTGGTCTAAGTGCCACTCCATGGGTCAATGAACCACACTAGGTGTGTGGGTTACATAAGCCCTTTGGGGCATGGGGCACGTGATTGCATTTGTTCCATTAAGCACATGGCATGTGGTATGGAATCTGAAGGAATGTGAGTGTTTGGAGATCCATGAGCTTTCGCTACACTGCGTGTCTCCTCTAGACGCACCTGGATTGAATTGTCAAATGATAAATAATGTCCATTGCAAGCACGCTAAGCGTGAGTGGCAACGCAGCCCTGGAGAGTGATGAATAATAAATAGCAGCTCTCCTATCTTTGTCAGGGGCACGTCCTTGCTCATTCATGCTCATGCTGGGCAGGTAGTGAGCGCTGAGGGTGAAATCCTACCATGCTGGCAGCTGGATGGAAGGGGATGCTTTACATGGCGAGAGCGATCTGGTGCAGGTTTAAGCCTTGTGACACTGAAGGATCCATTTTCAAAAGTGGGGGCTGTTTGCTCCCACATTTTCCCTCCTGCCATTGGAACGCGGCTGAAGGCCCCGGTAGCAAAGCCACCTGCCTTGGCTTTTCATTTTGCAGATACAAACATGTTGCAAAGCCTGGGAACAGCGTCTGGGGCAAGTGGTCCTGCCTTCTCCCTATGCTTCAGTTGGATCGTTTGTAAATGCTGGGGTAACACACTGGTCAGCATGTTACGGGCCCCTGTCTGAGCATGCTCCACAGAGGCTATGAAGCTGTTATAGCCCTGCCAAGAGAGGTCAGACTTTTTGCTCTGGCGTTGCCCTGTTTGGTTCCCAATGTGTCAGCCAAAATGAGTGTTCCGCCTAAGTTTGTTTCCCCGGCTGTGACAGACTCATACACCCTGGCTATGTCTAGACTGCCCCCTCTTGCATAAAAAATATGCAAATGAGGCAAAACGTGGAATATCACTGTGCCTCATTTGCATAATTAATGAGGCTCTGTTTTGGCACAAGAGGCTTCGGCGCAAAAACCCCTTCTTGTGCAAGAGCCGTTCTTCCTGAAAAAAGAGAGGAAGAACGGCTCTTGCTCAAGAGGGGGTTTTTGTGCAGTAAGGAGCCGTGTAGACAGCTCCTTGTTGCGCAAAAGCCTCTTGCGCCAAAACGGAGCCTCATTAATTATGCACGAGGCGTGGCAATATTCCACGCTTTGCATATTTTTTTGCGCAAGAGGGGGCAGTCGAGACATAGCTCATAAGTAGTGTTTTAGATCTGTGCCCAGTACACAGAGGCTATGTATGGGTTGCCCCTCTATAAACTAGAATTCTCTGGTCTGGCATTCTGGACCATGGATGTTCCAGCATCAGAGGGCATGTCTACCCTAGAAAATTATTTTGAAATAAGTTATTTCAAAATAATAACTCCCAAAATAACTATTTTGAACTAGCACGTCCACACTAAAAGGAAGCCTCGACATTAGTCCAAGGCAGTCTCCCTTACTGTGGACATGCTACCTTGACTTAGAGCCCCAGTGCTGGGGAGTAATGACTTTGAATGACACTGTGGAGTAGTTATTTCAAAATAGCAGCAGTGGCGCAACCTAACTACCGCTATTTCGAAATAAGCGTTATTCCTTGTGGAAAGCAGGAGTTATTTTTTTCAAAATCAGCAGCCTGTTATGTTGAAATAACAGGCTTAGTAGTGTGGGGACTCTGCCCTGGTGTACACTAGGGAGTTATTTCAAAATAAGGGGGTTTATCTGGAAATCACTCTTTAGTGTAGACCAGATGAGAGAGTCCCCGTGTACTGTGTGGGGCGGGGTGTTGTACAGCCCAGCTGGACAGTATCGGGGGTGTATGTGAGAGAGCAGGAAGTCTGGTGCACAGCTCAGCTGGGCTATGGGGGGAGCCAGGAAGCCCAGCAGGAATGGGGGGAAGGAGGGACAAGGGAGAGGATGAGACCGGCAGCCAGAAATGAAGTCCCCTGGTCCAGCAAAATCCCTCATCTGGGTCCAGTCAGGCCCTGAGTGAGCCAGACCAGGGAGGTTCAACCTGTACTTGCACTGGACAAAGAAAGTTCACAGCCCACTGAATTCTGGATGAGCCTCCTTTTAGAATCATGGAGCTGGAAGAGACCTCAAGAGGTCATCAAGTCCAACCCCCTGCCAAAGGCAGGACCAATTTCAACTAAATCAACCCAGCCAGGGCTTTGTCAAGCCAAGACTTAAACACTGCTAGGGATGGAGATTCCATGACCTCCCTAGGTAACCCATTCCAGTACTTCACCCCCTCCTAGTGAAATAGTTTTTCCTAATATCCAACCTAGAGCTCCCCCACTGTAACTTGAGACCATTGCTCCTTGTTCTGCCATCCATCACTATTGTGAACAGCCTCTCTCCAGCCTCTTTGGAACCTCCCTTCAGGAAGTTGAAGGCTGCTATCAAATCCCCCCTCATTCTTCTCTTCTGCAGACTAAACAAACCCAAATCCCTCAGTCTCTCCTCAAAGGTCATGTGCTCCAGCCCCCTAATCATTTTGGTCATCCTCCGCTGGACCCTCTCCAATGTGTCCACATCCTTTCTATAGTGGGGGGCCCAGAACTGGACACAATATTTCACATGTGGCCTCACCAGAGCTGAATAAAGGGGAATAATCACTTCTCTGGATCTGCTGGCAATGCTTCTCCTAATGCACCCTAATATTCCATTAGTCTTCTTTGCTACAGGGGCACACTGTTGACTCATATCCAGCTTCTCATCCACTGTAATCCCCAGGTCCTTTTCTGCAGAACTGCTATTTAGCCATTCAGTCCCCAGGTCACACACATTCATTGGTGGCTTGCAGAGGTATTCCTGCTTCCCACGAGAGCTGATCGGCATTTGTTCAAAATGCCAACATTATTTATCCAACTTTTGAAACTGAAGCAAACAAAAGGTGTGTTTGTTTGGGGAAGGGGGCAACTTCACAACATTGACGCGATTCACTCTATTTTTCAACCATTTTATTTCACGGGAATGTTGTCCACTAATGTCTATGCTTTGAACTCCTTAGTTGAAAGGCACTAGAGACATGCATATCAATAATTATTACACAGAAACCCTATCAAACACATCAGCCACTAATTAGCTAGTGAGCTCCCTCCACCCCTCTCCCGCCCCTGCCATAATAGTTACGGTATGAGTTCATGAATTAGATAGCTTGTGATTGGCTGAAGCGCATAGCGAGAACAGGTGTCCTTGTGATTGAGATACCTGAGATCCTGAAAGACATGTAGGTGCCTCACATCCATTCATTTTAATGGAAGTTAGGCTTCTGCTCCCTCTGAAATGCTGAGCCTTTTAAAAAAAACAAAACAACCCACACTGTGTGCCTCAGTTTACCTCTGTACAATGGCCATGACACTACTTACTTTCCTTGTCAGAGAGTTGTGAGGAGTTCAGATACTGTAGCCTTTGTGGGCTAGAAGTAGATAGTGAGAAGCCAAATCCTAATGTGTCTCTCAAATACAGGTTCTTCCACTGATGCCTTGGGTCGCTCTCGTTTATTTGATTTACTTGCTCTTTCTTTTGTCATGAACTGTGTTGTTGCAATGGCATAAATGAAAGCAAAACTGAATGTTGTGATTGAAAAATAGTCTCCAGCTTTGAAATTCAACGTGTCAACTCCTAAACATTTATTTTTTCTGTCTGTAGGAGGCCTTTACCAGACAAAACATTCAGTTCCACTGACATCATGGAACAATTTCTTGTCTTAATTTCCAGTGACGTACATGTGTACTGAAGTTGTTCTGAATTAAAAGAGGCTTATGAAAGGCAGCAGCCAATGATGGAAAGAGAAAAACATAAGAATCTTAGCCAAATGGCCACAGTTTCAGAATCATTTAGACAACAAAACAAGAATAATTTAGGGTATGTCTACACTGCACCATAGCTTGAAATAATATACGCAATTTGAGCTACCCAAATTGCATATCTTATTTCAATGCTATTTCAAAATAGCTTATTTCATCATTTGGTGCTGTCTACACAGCATCAAATTTCGTGATAAAGCGGTATTCCAAAACATCCCTTACTCTTCATCGAATGAAGTTTACAGGGACATTGGAATAGCGAGCCTGAAATAATGGGATTGCTGTGAAGACGAATTTAACTCTTTTGGGACACTCCAGTATCAACATAGCAGTTGCAGTGTAGACTGTACCCTTAGACAACAATAATGTCTATAGACATCTTGCCCTGACAACAGTGAACCTGAAGTAATAGCTGCTTTGATGGTTGACTGGTTCCTCTTTCAGAGGGTCAAATCCAGACCCTCAAAATTTACAGCCCATATTCCAAGACATAGCCAAGGATTAGGTGTAAATTAGGCATTAGGTGACTTGCAGACTTCCAAAACTTTGCCAGCAATGAACATTAGATGACAGCTGAGTATTAAGCAGCTGGACAGGGGGTTGATGACTTTTCATAGGTTCAAAGGCCACAAGGTACCGTTGTGATCTTCTAGTCTACCTTCTGTGTAATACACTCCAAAGAACTTTGCCAAAGCAATTTCTATAACAAATCTTATAGAAAAAAAAATCTAATCTTGTTTTTCTGAAATTGTCAGTGATGGAGACTCCACCATGACTTTCTGTAAATTCTTCCAATGGTTAATTACCTTCACTATTAAAAAAATGTGTCTTAGACCCAGTTGGAATTCATCTAACTTCACCTTCCAGCAACTGGGTGATGTTTTATCTTTCTCTGCTAGACTGAAGAGCTTATTATGAAATATTTGTTCTCCATGTAGATTCCCATAGATTGTTAAAAAATTGCTTGTTAACCTGCTCTCTGTAAAACTAAATAGATTGAGCTCCCTGAGTCTATGACCATAAAGCATATTTCCTAATCCTTAAATTGTAGGGCTACTTAGGCACTGTGACAGAGCAGGGGTGCCTATTGGAGTCCAGGAGGTGGGCAGGCGTTAGCCCGTCCACATCTAAAGGACCTCCCCCCAGCCTATGGGGAGGGTCCACTGAGCCCAGGAAACCAAGTGCAGCCAAATACACGCCCGTGCTCACAGCTCCGTGAAGGATTCTCCAGCTGATGTCCCCAGTGGGCTGTAGAATCAAGGTGGAATAGAGACTGGCCCACTGGGGCTCCTCACGCTCATGCTTTATTGGTGGTAGGAGGTCCTGCCACTTGGTGTCTGGGCGGGACACGAGGGTGGGGAAGTGGAGCGTGTGAAGCACGAGTGTGTCGAAGGTCTCAAGAGAGCCAGCGGACGCTCCCCATTGGAACTCTGCCCGGATACGTGAGTGAATACAGCAACGGAAATAGGCCCCACAGTTGCAGGCCCCTCCCCCGGCCAACCTCTTCTCCCTGATTTTATAGATTGACAATTTGGCCATAGCCAGGAGGAGGTTGACCAGGAGGTCCCGCGACTTTGTGGAGCCACGGATAGGATGTGCGTAAATTAACAAGTGGGGGAAAAAGTGCAGCCAGAACCTCAACAGGAGGTTCTGGAGGAGCCAAAAGAGGGGCTGCAGCCTGGCGCACTCAATGTAGATGTGTGCCAGGGTCTCCCTCATGCCACAGAAGAGGCACATTTCGGGGGTGGGGGTGAACTGTGCCAAGTACATGCCCATGCTCACCGCGCCATGCAGGATTCTCCAGCAGATGTCCCCGGTGGGCTGTGGAACCAAGGTCGAATAGAGACTGGCCCACCGGGGCTCCCTACCCTCCATTGGCGGTAGGAGGTCCCGCCACTTGGTGTCTGGGCAGGACACGACGGTGGGGAAGTGGAGCGTGTGAAGCACAAGAGTGTACAGGTGATTCTTTGGTGCGGTTCAGAAGGGGACTGGCTGCATCATGTGCAGCCAGCTAGGATGACAAGCGGGAGGCGGTCGGGAAGGTACGCGGGACTGGGGGCCGACGGAGAGATCGGGAGGGCTGGGGGTGAGGGGTGGGCGGGGTGCACCCTCTCGCAGGACCTTGTCAAGATAAATACGAGCAGTGAGCGGCAAAGCGTCCTTCACCTCCTGAAGTATGCGCCAAGGAGTACGTAGGGTAGAGAGCCCCATGCGCTGGGCGAATGCCTGAGGATCCACCCAGTCTCCCCGGTGGTAGTCCAGGAGGTCTCCGACTCTGGTGACTTCTGCCAGGACCAACCTCTGGCGCACCAAGGGAGACTCCACCGCCTGCACACGTAGATGGGGATTGTGTAGCAGGGGCTTCGCGAGGAGGTCTGCCCCCAAGGTGGCTCCCAAGTACCTGGTCACCGCAAGCAGCTTCCAGGCCCGGAGGAGGTCCTGGTAGAAGGCCAGCAGCCTGGAGAGGTCTCGTGAAAGACCTCTCAAATAAAGGAGCTGCTGGTCATATCGGAGCCCTCGGGAGCAGCGAAGGAAAGCGTGAGCAAGCGTGCTCCACGCCGGACTACCTGCATCAAATAGGAGTCTCTGCAGGGCCCGGAGGCAGAAGACGTGAACCCACATGCGCAAACACGTCAGGCCCTGCCCTCCCTCCTCCAGGGGGAGATGGAGAACCCCTGCAGAGACCCAATGCAGTCCTGGCCAGAAGAACCACAGCATTAGCTGCTGGATACAGGCCAGGAAACACGGGGGCGGGACCAGGGTGTTGAGATGGTGCCAGAGCATGGACAGGACCAACTGGTTAAGTACCAGTGCCCTCCCACACAGGGAGAGGCACCGGAGCAGTCCCGTCTACCTCTGCAACCGCTCAACCACCCTGGACTCTAAACCTTGCCAGTTCTCCAGCGGAGAGGGATGCGTGGCAGAAAGAAAAATGCTGAGATACAGCAGCAGACCCACGCTCCACCTGATGGCCTGAAGCGCGCGTGGGAGGGAGCCCGCCTGCCACCCAGCCCCTACCACTAGGCCAGAGCTCTTGACTCAGTTGACCAGGGCGGAGGAGGCCATCAAGTAAACGGCTTGGCAAGCCTCCACTCGCACCAGGTCTCCCGGGTTCTGGACCACGAGGAGAACGTCATCAGCATACGCTGACAGGACCAGCCTCGTCTCCGGCTCATGGAGCACCAACCCCGTCAACTTATTGCGAAGGAGATGGAGGAAGGGCTCTATGGCCAGAGCGTATAGCTGGCCTGACAGCGGGCAGCCTTGACGTACTCCCCGCCCAAAGCTGACTGGTGTGGTCAGGGTCCAGTTGAGCTTGACCAAGCACTCTGCGGAGGCGTACAGCACCTGGAGAAACCCCACAAAATGGGGCCTGAAGCCGAAGGCCCGCAGAGTGCCCAGGAGGTACCTGTGGTCCATCCAGTCAAACGCCTTCTCCTGATCCAAGGACAGGAGGGTGAATGACAACCATCCCTACACCCTAGCTCTAGGAGATCCCAGACCAGAAAAAGATTGTCGAAGATGGTTCAGCCCAGGACGGTGTAGGTCTGGTCTCGATGAACCACGTCCGCCAGCACGGACTTCAGCCTTAGGGAAATGGCTTTGGCAACAATTTTATAGTCCATGCTGACGAGTGAGATGGGATGCCAATTCCTCAGATCGCGGAGGTCCCCCTTTTTGGGCAGCAAGGTAAGCACCGCTCGCCTGCACGATAAAGGGAAGACCCCGCTCTCCAAAGACTTGGCCCAGACGCTAGCAAGGTCCAGGCTGAGGACGTCCCAGAACATGCGGTAGAACTCCACGGTCAGCCCATCCATGTCCGGGGATTTATTGGTGGGCATGAGATGGAGGGCTTCTGAGAACTTGGCCAGGGAGAGAGGCAGCTCTAGCCAGTCCCGGTCATCCGTGCTGACTGTCGGGAGTTCGTTCCAGAGAACGCTGCGGGCGTCGGTGTCAGTCAGATCCGGGGAGAAAAGAGAGGCGTAGAAGGCACGAGCCCTCTTGCGCATCTCCACCGGATCCATGAGGGGGGGTGCCGTCCTCTGCCAGAAGGCAGACGATGTGCCTTTTAGCCCCCCTCTTTTTCTTCAGGGCATAGAAGAAGTGGGAGCCTTGATCCATCTCCCGAAGGAGATGGATGTGAGAACGAACAAAGGCACCCCAGGCTCGAAGGTCCTTGAGGGCCCAGAGTTCCTCCTGCTTCTCCTGGTACGCTCCGCAGAGGGGCGTATCCCTGGGGCCGGTGGCCAGCCGCTTCTCTAGCTCTAAAACCTCCCATTCCAACTGCTCTATCGCTGCATCCCTCCGCCGCCTGCCCCCGGGGTGTAGTCCTGGCAGAAGAGCCGCGTGCGCACCTTCCCCACATCCCACCACTGCCATGCCAAGAGAAAGGCGCCACCCACGCCAGGCCAGCCAGAACTCCAGGAAGGATGCTACGAAGCCCACATCCTCCAGCAGGCTGTTATTGAAATGCCAGTAGGCCGGCCCCGGCCTCTCCAAGGAAAGAGAGGCCTTCACAGCCACTAAATGGTGGTCCGAAAATGGGGCTGGCCAAATGCTGGAGGAGTGGGCCTGGAAGAGATGATGATGAGACAGATAAATGCGGTCCAACCAGGAGTGGAAAGACCGATGACCCACCACCTGGACGTAGGTAAACACCATTTCCTCACCCAGGTGGAGGTCTCGCCAGACGTCCACCAGGGAGTGATGGTCTATTATCTCCCTGAGGATGTCCGCGGTGGCTGGGCACTGCTCGAGCCCTGTATGGTCCCGGTCTTTGAGGGTGCAATTGAAGTCCCCGCCTAGGACCAGGCACTCACAAGGATCCAGAGAGCCGAGGAAGGCAGACACCCGCTGATAGAAGCGGAGCCTCTCTGAGACGGACAACGGGGCGTAGATGTTGACAAGATTTAGTGTCAGCCCCTCCATCTGAACCCGGAGATGCAGCAGGCGACCCTGCACGACCTCAGCGGTCCCCAGCACCTCGGGCTGCAGGTTCGGGGAGAACAGGGTAGCCACCCCGGCTTGATGGGCCGACAGGTGGCTGAAATAAACGCTGTCCCCCCACTCCAGCCACCAGCTAGCCTCGGCGGCCGGAGCTGTGTGGGTTTCCTGTAGGAATACGACAGAGTACTTCCCCTTCCGGAGGAAGGAGAGTATCTGACACCTACGGAGACCCGACCCGCAGACTGGGGTGTTCAGAGTAGTAAAGATGAGCGGCGGCATCGAGAGGGCTGGGGAAGATCCTCGCCGGCAGGGGTGCCAGCGGTCTCCATCGGGCCCCGCAGCAAACCGTGACCATGCCCAAAAGTGAGCAGGGTGTCACAGAAGCTGTGGACCTGCTGGTAAGCCGTGGCCTCCTGCCTCCCGGTCCCTTTACCCTCCCCCAAGAAGGCCCTTACTGTTTGTAAGATGAGATGAAAATCTCCCCAGCGCTGAAGGGCGAGAGCGACTTTGTTCTTGGAGCCACGGATGTCTTCCAAGAAAGCACGCATCTCACCCTTCAGCGCTTCTGGCGTCGGGGCCTCAGGCCCTCGAACGCCTTGGGGCCAGACCCCTCCGTGAGCCCCACGACCCATCGACACCTGGATGCAGGGCGTCTGAGGTCCCTGCTGGGAGGACAGTGGTGGAGGGAGACCAGCCCCAGATGTGCCGAGAGCAGGAGAAATGAAAAATGCCTCCTGGGGGCCAACGTCTGGGCTAAACGTGGCAACCTCAGGGGCGGCAGTAACAGAGGGTATGTCTACACTAGCTCGTTAGTTCGAGCTAGGTAGGCAAATGAGGGCAAGCAGAGTTGCAAATGAAGCCTGTGATTTAAATATTCCGGGCTTCATTTGCATGTTCCTGGGCACCGCCATTTTTAAATCCCCCTTAGTCCGAACTAACTGCCCGTGGCTAGACGCGGCAGTTAAATGTTAATTTGAACTAACTCCTTTTTCGAAAAAAACCTCGCTCTTCCTTAAAAAATTAGGTTTACGCAGTTTTTTTGAAAAAGGGTTCCGCCCCCCAAAAAACCCCGCATCCAGACTACTTTCACTTTTGAAAGATCCGCTTTCAAAAGGGAGATCGGAAGAAGATATGCAAATTCCCACAGAATTTGCATATCCTCTTTCGAAAATAGAACATAGTTTAGACATACCCTCAATCTTGTTTCCAGCCTTTTAGCTCTCCTTTCTAATAAATAATGATAAAGAGTAACCTGATCTCATGACGGGTTTCTTGTAATTTAGTGCATTTTGACAGTCACAAAAAAAAATGACAAAAGCGCAATTGTTGTCCATTCCTTAGTTGTCACACCAGCTGGAATTCAGTCAGTTCACTGGGGTTAATACCCCCACACTTGTGAAAAGTACAGAGGGCTCTTTAAGGATGGCCATTGGTTGAGACAGCTGTTTTATGTCTCCGCTGAAATATATTTTGTCCTTGTCACTCTTTCAACATCTGCAGAGAAACCATTCCTGCTCCCACTTGGGGGAATGATGAACCTGGGATTTCCAAATGGGCCTTTGTGAGTTACTCTCCCAGCTTCCTTTGAAATTGGCTGAAGCTCTGGGATGTAACAGCTTTATGCTTTGGCAGAGAGCGAGAACAAGGCCAATGCACTACTCCAGAGTTACTCAAGATCTCAAAAGAGAGCCTAATATGGACTTAATATGGTACGTATTCTGAAGGGGGAGAGCATTTTCAAGCCACAGCAAATAATAACTAACAAATGCATCCCGTGTTTCCTACCAAATGAATAGATCATTCATCGCTGGGAGCGTGTGCATATGAACTATTTAAATTCTCTTCACTTGGTATTATAAGAAATATCATTCTTAATTCATTTGGCATTTCATTATTTTAGCTCTCCTAAATAAATGAATTCTGAAAGGTTACAGTAGAGATTCCTATCAAACATCTTATCTGGCAGTGAACAGAGGAAGAAAAAAAAACCCCCGACTATGTACATTGCAAACCCTAATCTAAATGTGTCATTAGATTGTGAACAAGTTGTTAATGTTGTCCTTGAAGGCGACCTTGTACTGAAGATATGTAGAAGGTGGCATTGCAGCTTTTCATCTGAGCTGGCTTCCAAGCATCCTCATTCTCCATCTACTTATATGGAAATGTTTCATTTATAGTGATTCAGATTCAAATAAAGCTGAGGGTATGATCATAGTTTTAAATCAACTTTGGTTGAAGGCTGGGAGGGCATGAAAACAAAGGAAAAGTCTTTTAATAGAGGATCACAATAAATGTCTAGTGAAACTCCTTTGGATACCTCCAGGAGAGAGGGCTTCAAGGAATCTGATTCTAATCAAGTCCAGGTTGGTACAGACTGGAGACCATAAAAGTGTCCAGAGTGCTTCCCTTGTCTACATAGTTGCCATTCTAGCTCTTAATCTCTCTTGATCAACCTGTGGAACTCCTTGCCAGTGGATGTTGTGAAGACCTGGACTTTGACAGGGTTCAAAAAAGAGCTAAATAAATTCATGGAGATTAGGTCCATCAATACTTATTAGTCAGGATGGGTAGGAATGGTGTCCCCAGCCTTTGTTGTCAGAGGCTGGAAATGGATAACAGGAGAGGAATCACTTGATTCCCTGTTCTGTTCACTCCTTCTGGGGCACCTGGCATTGCCCACTGTTGGGAGACTGGATACTGGGCTAGATGGACCTTTGGTCTGACCCAGTATGGCCTTTCTTATGATCTTATGATCTCCATGCCTTGATTTGTTATCTGTGAAATGAGGACGATAATACCGCTGAACACGCACAATGAATATGGATGAGTCCACGATTGTTTGGAAGGCACTCTCTGTGGGGATGAGGATGATAAAAGCAGATAGAACTCTGTGAGATTCTCATATACTATGGGGATGATGGGCACAGGATGTGAATACATGGACATCGTCAGTGGTTTTCTATGGGATATAGATCATGGCAGAATTTTTCTCAAACAGCTCCAGTCCCAGGGATGCAGTTAGCTTGTTATATTGCTGCATGGTGCTTCCTAGAAGTGAAATGCACTTACGGGCAGTGGGGTCGCGCAATGCCTATTCACCATTTCAATTCCCACTTAAGCCACAAAATGCACTTATACTGGCCTTTAGTAGAGGAGTGCATCTCCCCTTTCACCACTGGAAAGCTGCTAGACCAGTCAGTGGTTTGGTGACTTCCCAAGCCAGCTTTTCAGCATCAATTTGGGCAGTCTCTTGATGGAACCCAACTGATTGCAACACATGCA